>JAPPVO010000019.1:166646055-167949238 GCA_030407325.1 Camellia japonica | reverse complement strand
CATACTCTAATTGTGTGAATATTTGTAAGTTGGCCTTTGGTAATCTCGGATTACTGGCCATCACGGCACCATTCTACTAGGGGCGGAATGGGGTCGTGACACATTATTTCAAAACATCTCAAAACTCTCTTTATTGCAATGATTTCTCCCAATTAGCTTCACAAAAAATAATCGTATCATCAGCAAACTAAAGATGAGACAACTTGAGTTCTCTCTGACCCACCACAACTCCTTTGATTAGCCCCAAACCTTTTGCTCTTTCTATTAGAATATTTAGCCCCTCTGCCACCAAGTTGAAGAGGAGAGGTGACATAGGATCACCCTGCCTTAGCCCTTTATGAGAAGAAAACTTTGAAGTGGAGACCCATTAACTAACACGGAAATTCCAGCTGTGGATATACATGTCTTTATCCAACCCACCCACTTGTCCACCAAACCCGAAATTGTACAACATTGAAAACAAGAAACCCCAATTTACTGAGTCATAAAGCCTTTCGAAATCCAATTTAAGAATAACCCCTTTCTTTTTGTCTTCTTCTACCAGGTCCACCACTTCATTAGCAATTAGAATCCCATCAAATATGCATCGACCACTCAAAAAACCTGATTGAACTTCACTAATAATCATAGGAAGAACTTGCCTTAGTCTTCGAGACAGAACTTTTGCTAGAATCTTATACACTGAACTTACCAAACTAATTGGCCTATAGTCAGACAACCCAATGGGACACTCCTTCTTTGGAATGAGTATTATGAAAGAACTATTAACACCTGAAGCCAGCTTCCCATTTAAATAAAATTCTTGCATCATTTGCACAAACTCATGTTTCATAACATTCCAGCACCTTTGGTAAAAGGCTAAATTGAATCCATCAGGCCTAGGAGCCTTATTCCCTGCACACTCCTTTACAGCATTCCAAATCTCAAGCTCTGAAAATTCTGCCTCCAACATACTTGCAGATTCTGGGCTTATTTTAGCACACTCACCAGAGCTATTTTGGGATGAGCGTTATGAAAGAACTATTGAGTATGTTTTTGACCTACTATAATTTTGTGACTGTCGAGTGACAGAGTTATTTTGCATTGTTGTGGGGTATGTTGGATTGGAGAGTGAGTGATCTTTATTCTTGGATGACCTAGTTATTTTTGTCTTCTCATTGTTTGATGGGTGATGATGAGGATTCTGATATGTGCGTTTATCTTTGGTATTTTTACCGTCAAAAACAGAAATGAAGTTGCAAAATATTTGCAGCGAAAACATGCACCCCCCAAAAAGTATTGTCAAATACAGTGGGATTGGGGGATTTGACAATCTCTCACATGAGAGTAGGCTTTAAGGCATTGGATTATCTCAAACTTCTTAATGCTTAAATCTTTGATGCTTAGGTCTTTATGTAAAGTGTATATGGACTTGCTTGGATATGAGTTTCTTATTTGTTGTGTTTGATGGTTTTGCTGAGAAGGAGCTTCTAGAATTTGAACCCGGCTTGTGAGGTGGATATCATGATTAAATGGGTGCTACAGTTGTAGAACAGTTTGGGTTTAATGCACATCCTCCCTCTTTTCTTCTAGACAATTTTTTTTTTTTTAAGAAAGAAAATTTTAGAAAAAAATTTATGTTAAAAGAAATTGTAAATTTTGTTAGTTTGTATAATATTATCGTTTCTTTTAAGGAAAAAGTAACAGTAAGTGTTCCTAAAATGTTTTATTTTCCATAATATTTATATTTTATTTTAATTTACCTTTCTCCTTAAGATATGAACAAATATTTTCATAAATGTTTGAAAATCTTGTCTTGGTTGACAATTAATTTCCATAAGATCCATCCAAGCCAATATTAATGTCTTTAATTAGCCCAAGACCTTGAGTCCATGTGTTTGATCAGTATAATTATAGTATAGGATTATAATTATTGGTTCATGGACACACAATTCTATGTTTGATTGTAAATTTCATTAACTGGATTGCATATATAATAGACATTCAATTCGTCGAAATTGGAAAACTTGGGGATTAGAATTTCAAATATGAAAAAAATAAATAAATAATTATCTCACCAATTTAATTGAAAGGAATTGGCTTCCCTTTAGTCCGTGATCGGACTGGAGGGTTCTGTTGGGCTCGTGGGGGCCCACCATAGGTGTTGTTTTGATAATCCGAACCGTTTAATGTGTAGAACTCGTCAAGTACGATATGCCTGTAAAAAATCACGTTGATCGGATATCAATAGTTATTTTATCGTATCAAATTTCTATCTACTGTTTATTTTTTCACTGTCCATTTTTTTTTAATACAAAACTGATTTGATCACATAGTCGTCGATATCCGATCAACATGATGTTTTACAATTATATAGTACTCGACGAGTTCTACATATTCAACGGTTCAGATTATCAAAACGGAATCCTTGGTGAGCCTCCATGAACCCAACAACACCCTCTGGACTGGAGGGAAGTCGAACCCTAATTGAAAAACTAATCACACACTATTTCATAAGATTTTTAATTATTTCCTTATTAATCTTGTTAATAAAATAAAGCTCTTTTGAAGAGAACATTAAACCCTTCAACCACAACATTGAATGAAAACGATGAGAGCACGTCACCTTGCCTTAACCCTATTTCTATTTTGAACACTATTGTAGGGGAGTCATTCCTTGTTCCAATTCATCCAGATTGGCTGAAACCATTAGGTTGATCATATAGGAGAATTTGTTTAAAATTCTCTCATAATAAAATTTTAATACATTAAGAATAAATATATAAATTTTTCATTGAAAAATTTAGCATATACCACTATTATTAAAATATCTTTGGTGAGTAATTTAATATTTTAAATTTTAAATTGCTATAACTTTTGATTTAAATGTCGTTTTTTAATAAAATTTATACTTGTAGAATCCTTTCGTCAAGATTTATCAAATAAGATCTATGTTAACCATTAAATTCTTTTAAAAGTAGTAAATTTTTTACCGTCGAAATTAATGTCAACAGTAAAATTTTATTCTAATTTATAATAAATTTTACTGTAAATTTTTTACATTTAAATAGTGAAATATCATCTTCACACTACGAATTTAATTAAAACGCAATAATCAATTAAAAAAATATATCTTCACTATGAGTTCACAAATAAATTACCCAAAATACATTAGCACAATAAAATTTTACTGTCTGAACATGATATCAACAAAAAGAAAAAGATTGATTTGTATATTATTTTCCCTTAAAAGAATATCCCAATCAAATTCTCTTTCAATTCCATCCAGATCCAATTGAAGGAATAAAGACGAAAATAATGAACCTCCAATCTTGAATAGTCAAGCAGACAACCCGACAATCCGTATAAAGCGGCAAATCAAGAAAAATTATTTGGGGGAGGGGGGGTGTTTGGGTTGTCTTACTTATCATATGTATGTTTCCTTATATACTTTCTCCATCAATCACAACATCTCTAAAGCATGAAATAACAGTATTCTAAAAACACTTGATAATTACTCCAAACCGATACCATTTGTGATCTCATTAGTTGGTATCAGGTTTGCATTATAATTAGCTTTGTTGACAAATTTGAAATGCGGTTGTTGACTTCTGAGTTCATAATTAAACAAATCTTCAAGCTGAGATCTAAGGCACTTAACTGTAGAGCACATAGAAAAATAGATTAAGTCCACTACCTGCACATAAGAAGACAAAAAATATCAAGGTGGCTTATTCACTTGAGGGCACTCCGACGATCAAATCAGTCAATAATCTCACAAAGATATCGACACAAGTAAATGAATAAAAAGCGTACCTTAGACCACAAGGTGCCTTACTTTTATAGCTAGTAGTACCCTCGTCCCTTAAAAGTCTTACTTCATGAAACTCTATCATTTACAAAGATATCACTTATTTAAGACTTTTCTTATTTAGATTATAGGATCACCTCTTTTAAGAGTTCACCATCACCCAAACAAGTAGTCTAACATCATTTAGGATTCATGTCCTCTATTCGAATATTTCCGATTTCGGTATGACTACATCACACCTCGGCAACATAACTCGTCCACGTAGCACCTTGGCTAACAATCTCAATCATGTGGCCACCCAAAAAATATGTCCCCACAAGTCACAACTTTTTAAAGTTTAAATTTATATTTGATGGAATTGAAAAAGCTTATAACATCTATGAGAAAACAATATTGATGATTTGAATTGTTTAGTGTGGAAAGTCTTTAAAAATAATCATCAATAGAAAGATAAATAAATTGATTTTATAACGTTTGTTTCTAAAAAAATAGACAAGTAAATCAAAAAAAAAAAAAAAAGATATGTTGTGACATTTAGCATTTTTTTTTATAGTCTTTATTATCTATTTTAGCCTAAAGCATCATTCCAAAAATCGCTATAGTTTGAGAGTTTGTATTAGATTATTTGATATAATTTATACTTATAACTTATTAAACAAAATAACTTCAATAAAATAAAATAAAAAAAAAAAAAAATTATCTAAAAACTGAATATGTAATTTTAAATTCTATTTTGTGATTATTAATTTTTAAATTATAATAAATTATACTAAACAAGTTTTTTTTTTTTTTTTTTAACGTGAAAAAGATGTTCTGTGAGAATCACAGTATCCGTGAGCCTTGACTTCGGAATAGTTGGTTGACGGTCATATTTAACTCAATCCAAAAGAAGAGATCTACTACCGAGACACCCAATAGAACTCAACTATATATCACAAAAGAGATCAAGTATTGATCAGAGTTAAAGCTAAATCTCTAAAGAAAGTCAGCTGGAAAAAGCTAACATTCCACGCCCTCCGAAAACTGAACCTAACACACCTATGGCCCTGTTTGGTAAGACTTATTTCCAGCTTATTTCAGTTTTTACCTTAGTTTAAGCTATTTTGATGTGATTGGTTCAGCTTAACAATAAAACTTATAGTTTTTTGTAAGTCAAAAATCAACTTATTCTTTGAGTGGGGGAGGAGAAGTTTAATTTATAAGTTAAAAATCAACTTATGTTTACAGGTATAAGCTATAAACTGTTAGATTATAAATTATAATCATTTTCCCACAATTCTATCAAACGGGATCTATGTATAAAGGACAACCTTCTCCAGAAGGGCACCACCCGGTGGTATACTAAACAAGCTTATTGTTATTAGGAATATCCAGCCATTGATTCATGTCATGAGTCATGACTACAGCAAATTTGAAATCACTATAAATAGAAAAGGCTCTGCATGCTTCATCTTTCATAACAACAAACCAAAAAAATACACAAACATGACTCTCTTCTCAGTTCTGTCCCTCTCTCTCCTCGTCTTTCTCTCTCTACCATCTCCATCTCTCTCCGAACCCGAAATCTGCAATTCCGAAGACAAAAAAGTCCTCCTAAAAATCAAAGCAGCCCTAAACAATCCCTACCACTTGGCCTCATGGAACCCAGAAACTAATTGCTGTGATTGGTACTCAGTGGAGTGTGATGAAATCACCAGTCGGATCATTTCCCTCACTATCTTTGGCGGTAACATCTCCGGTCAAATCCCGGCAGCTGTCGGTGACCTCCCATACCTCCAAACCTTAGTCTTCCGCAAACTCACCAACCTTACCGGTTCAATCCCATCTGCCATTACCAAACTCAAACACCTCAGAACGATAACATTGAGCTGGACCAACCTCTCTGGTCCTGTTCCTTCATTCTTTACTGAGCTTAAAAACCTAACCTTCCTTGACCTGTCCTTCAATGACCTCACTGGTTCAATCCCTCCCGAGCTAGCCCAACTCACCAACCTCGCTGCCATTCACTTAGACAGGAACAAGCTCACCGGAACCATCCCCGAATCCTTCGGAAAGTTCACCGGATCAGTCCCAGACCTCTATCTCTCTCACAACCAGCTCACTGGACCAGTACCAAAATCTTTGGGTAATTTGGACTTTACAAGGCTTGATCTTTCACGTAACCAGCTTTCGGGTGATTTGTCATTCATCTTCGGATCCAACAAAACCATGCAGATAGTTGACTTCTCCAGAAACATGTTCGAGTTTGATCTCAGCAACGTGGTTTTTCCAGCGAGTTTGATATCGCTGGATTTGAACCATAACAAAGTCTTTGGGAGTCTGCCTGCGGGTTTGACGGCGGTGAATTTACAATTCTTTAATGTTAGTTACAATAGGCTGTGTGGTCCGATTCCCACAGGTGGGAAGTTGCAGAGCTTTGATCTCACGTCGTATTTCCACAACCGGTGCTTGTGTGGCGCTCCATTGCCAGCCTGCTAGTAGCTTCACCAAGTCAAGTTTTAAATTTCAAGTTCAAAGTCAAAATTGTAATAACATTACATACTAAGCATAGATATCTCACAAAGAGTGAGTGTCATATCTTGTGAGCCACATCATTGGTAAGATATGTATGTCTTATTTTGTGTTTCATCGTATGTGCCTCTACACTTATTGTTGTAATAATAATTTGTTTCAATAATAGTGCGGATTTACATTTCGGT
Source organism: Camellia japonica (assembly GCA_030407325.1). Classification (NCBI taxonomy): domain Eukaryota; kingdom Viridiplantae; phylum Streptophyta; class Magnoliopsida; order Ericales; family Theaceae; genus Camellia; species Camellia japonica. The sequence continues at coordinate 167,942,749 of JAPPVO010000019.1, read as the reverse complement.
TCATTCAGTTGGGACAAAAATTGTGGATGAGAGTCTTCATTATATTTAAAAATATGAAAAGATCGATACAGAAACTTATTTTTTAGATCTATTTATAAATTTATTGATTTGTAAAAGAGATGTTTGACTAATGGTTATAAAATATATGGAAGACATAGAATTGTTTTAGATATTCTAATAGACTGTCATCACTGAATATAATGTAGGTCTAATTTTTGAATTAGAGTAATACTATAGTAAGATAAATTTAAGCAGAATCCTACTATTTCTTTTCAGTTTCAATTTGGTCTCCTTTCTTGAGGAAATATACAATGCATCTTTAACGCTGTGTTTGGTTGAGGGATTTGGGGAGAGATTTGGAAAGGGAAAAGGAAAAGGAAAAGGTGTGTGAAACTAGGTGAAATATAGGCATGTTTTATTCACATTTCACCTATCTTTTCTATTTCCCTTTCCAAATCCCTCCTCAAATCCCCAACCAAACACAGCATAAAGGAAATAAACAAAGAGTTTAACATACAAAGGGCTAACAACTAGAAGAGCATCATCTAAAAATCAACACCAGCTACCAAAACCAAGAAACGCCCAGGATCTCAATGAGAAAATGCATCAAACTCCTGCAAAGGAACTAGAAATCACAAAATCGAAAACAAAACAACAAGAACAAAAATAGATTATTGGATTAGAAATGTAACACATTTGTCATTTAGGTTTTTATTTATTTGTCTTATATTTTAACTTAATATAGTCATGTCATATGTAACTCATTATGAATTTTTACAAATATAAAATGGAGAGGGATTCCTTTCAGTCCATAACCTGAATTGATTTGAATCATTCATTTCATTCAAATATTTCGTGTATTTCATTCACATAAAAAAAATAAAAATAAAAATAGATCTATTTAATAAAGGTGTCTTTCAATTCCATTCAGATCCAATGGAAGGGATAATGATGAAAATAATGAACCCCCAATATTGACAAGTCAGACTCCGAACATGACAACCCGTGTAAAGCGGCAAACCGACACCATTGTGGTCTCATTTGCGCGTGTGAGGTTTTCATTATAATTGGCTTCTTTGACAAATTCGAAATGAGTCACTACTTCTTTAAGTCTGTGGGGATTGAAAAAGCTTATGACATCTATAGAAAAAAAACAATAGATTGATGATTTGAATTCTGTATAGTGTAAAGTCTTTAAACATAATCATCAATAGAAAAATAAATAAATTGATTCAATAATTGTAATACTTTATTTTATAATATTTGTCTATAAAAAAATAAACAAGTCTGTTTTTTAAAAAATAACATCTCTTTCTTAGAAACAAATACAATAAAATTAAATTCTTTTGATTATCGGATCGATTAAATTTTTTTCATAAATAATATATATGAAAGATCTTTTAAAATGAATAATTTAAATTAACATAATGAAACTCGTAATTGACTTCCCAAACCTTTTAAATTCTCTCAAATTTAAGTCCAACATACTTACAATACATATAGTATGCACTCTTTATAATAAAACGACAAGTGAATATTTTAGCTTTTATTTTTCTCCTAAGTTGGTTATATATCTTTTATAATTAAGAGGCCGCACAAGGATGAAAAACAGCCCACATTCCCCTAATCACCGGAAGAAAAATAATATATAAATCTATTTTTTAGCCGTTCAAAAAAAAAAAAAAATATATATATATATATATAAATCTAATTTTTAAATTTAAAGATATGTAAATAAGTCAATTGATTGATGATTAAAAAATACGAAAGAGAGAGAGAGAGTTATCTTACATATTTTAATTAATTACTGCATTATTAACTTTAAAAAGTGAGTATATTTTTGAATTTGAATAACAATTGCCGTGAGAATATATCCAGAGTTTTTTTTAGGGTGAATAGATTATATCGAGAGTTGCAGAACAAGTTGACTTCATTGAGTTTGGACATGGCAAAGACTTTGAACATTTGAAACGTGCCGCTTTCTATTTGTGAGTAACTAGTAAAACCTTCCCCATTATTTCAAGTAACCCAATATTTTTTTTGGTAAATTACTCAGAGATCTTAATAATTAAATTTAATTTTTATCAAGTCTTATTGAAAATAAGTCATAGTAAAATCGTCGTTAAAAATAATTTTTTGTGATAATTTTTTTCATATGTCGCTAAAAATTGACAATTAGTAATTTTTTTATATGATTTTTATAAATTGTCGTTAAAACTTAGAATTAGTGACTTTTTTGTGACAACTTTTAAACTATCGCTGACAATTAAAAAATTAAGGACTTTTTATTACGATTTTTTTTTAAAAAATGTCGCTAAAATTTATAATTAATGACATTTTTTGTGATAAAATTTTTAAACTATCACTAAAACTTAACAATTAATGATATTTTTTTAATAATATTTAATAAAAAAATATCATTAATTATCATAAAATCTATTAGACAATAAATTTACTTATTAAGGCTTATATTTAAGTTTCCTTATTTTTTTTAATGCCATTGCTTACCAAGTCATCATTTAATTGATGGTCCCCAATTAAAAACAATTGAAAGAAAGGCTCTCGTCTTCTCCTCCGTCCTTTCTTGTTTTGAATATATATATATATATATATATATATATGTATTTGTTTCTTATTTTGTGATAAGCAATTTTACACTAGAACAAATTATACTCATGATTTTTATAATTTGTCTCGTGTTTGGTTCTAGTAATTTCAATTGTGTCAATTTTTGTTTATAATTTTTCACATTATGTCAATTTAATCGAATTAATAATAATTCATTAGATAGAAATTACGGTAAAAGTTCAGTCAAATAAAAATGATCATATGTTAATCTCTCTATCGTTTTGAAAGAGTAAATTAATTATTTTTACTCTTTGATTTTAGTCAAATTTTTACAAGCGTGCTATCAATTAAACTAAATTAATACAATGTAAAAAGTTTAAGAACAAAATTGGGATAATTACATTTTATCCCCTGTGGTTTCGCACATTTACACATTATCTCCCTAACATTTATAAATGTACTCATAAACCTCCTGTGATGTGCAAAAGTCACATGCAAAAGTGATGTTTTCTGCTAGACTTAACAGCGTATGGGCCAAATGTATCAGAGAAGCGTGTTTGCACTAGGATTAAGTGATTGACGCCAAAATTGGGGCTTGAATTGACTAATTTGCCCTTCAAATCTCTTACCATTCTATACCTATATTTCCTTACCTAAAGATTAATATGAAAACAAAACTAGTCTCTCTCTCTCTCTCTCTCTCATGTAAAATTTGAATCAAATGTGATGGTTACTGGTTTGTCTCACCTCTTTCTTTGCTTCAACTGGCTATGACGGCGAATCGGTCGCCCCACCATCAACCGGAGCTGATCTTCCCTTGTGATAGGTTTCATATATATATATATATATACACAGAAACAGAGAGAGAGAGAGAGAGAGAGAGAGAGAGAGAGAGAGAAAATTATAGTAGTAAATTGCCTATGTCCTAACAATTTCCCAATTGTGTACCTCTTATCGAAATCTTTGTCATACCCAAAATCGGTTTGCTCTCCACAGGGAATAACACTGCTTGATCGCTTCGACTTAATCTGCTGAGAATTTTTATACTGTTGTTGTTGAGAATGTCTCTCTTACGTTTTCTGTTGATTTGAATTTGTCGTGATTGCCGTCGTTAACGACAGTTTGGTGCTCTCTTTGCAATTTCTGTTGACTGTCACGATGGTGGTTGCGGCAGCGGCGATGGTGTTGTTGTTTGAGCCACTTACCTTGGTGGTAGACAAACAGCTATCCATCTTCTAGTTTTTGTCAAATATGAAAAATTCAGAACTATGGATAGATCCAACCCACCTAATAATCAAATAGATAACACTAATCATATACACAGAGAAGTATGTCTCTGTGTGTATATATATATATATATTGAGAGAGAGAGAGAGAGAGAGAGAGAGAGAGAGAGAAATATAATAGGGGGTTATGGAGGAAAGTTTGGAGCAGATGGGAGGAAGAAATAAAGAATGGGGGGATGGTCAAAAGAGACTACTATTAAAGAAGAAGAAAATCATAATGAAGAAGATGAAGAGAGAGAGAGAGAGAGAGAGAGAGAGAGAGAGAGAGAGAGAGGAACCACAATCAGTGGTGTCGTTAGCAGTCATGGAGTGGATATGCCTTGGGTGGGAGGGGCTGTGTGGAGAAGATGGTGCATCATAGTGGCTGTGTGAATGTAATGCCATTGGAAGTGGTTGGGTAGCCCAATTTAAGAAAGAGAAAGTTATGGTAGTAAAATGGCATTCATAAGAAAATTAAAGAAAAAAATAAGGGTATTTTAGTCTTTTCATTAATTCCATCACATCCTGTCACTTTTGCACATCACTCCAAACCACAAGGAGGTTTATGAGTAAATTTATAAAAGTCAGGGAGGTAATGTGTAAACGCGCAAAACCACAGGGGGATAAATATCCCAAAAAATTGATACAATTATAATTAGGGTAAATTACATTTTACTCCCTTCAATTATTGTCCCTTATCACTTTACCCCCCTTCAACTATAAATTATAACAACTGACCCCTTCATCTACTATTTTTTTTTTCCTTCAATTTAGACCTTTATGACTAAAATACACTTTCGTCAATAGGTTAAATTATATTTTATCCCCTTGAAACCAAAGACAAAAAATAATTTATGAAAATATGTTTGAGTGATAGTTCAAGTGGGTAAAACTTTACTCCTATAGTTAAAGGGTACTTTTTTCACTATGATCTAAATTGAGAAAAAACAAATAAATAATAAATTAGAGAGGAGGGGAGGAGAGGGGGAAGGGGGGGTTAGTTATTACAATTTATAGTTGAGAGGGTAAAATGATAAGGGACAACAGTTGAAGGAGATGAAGTGTAATTTACCCTTAGAATTACGAAAAATTCTATTTCCACATATTTACTTAACTCAATTCATCCCCGTAATGAAACTTCATTTTAATAACAATTATACCTTGAAAAAAAATGACCATAATGAACATCAAAACCTTAACCAACACATTCTCATCCCGCCGAAACCACACCATTCAAGCAAGCCCCAAACAACAGTAGGTTATGGATGTCACAAAAATGTCCATCATTTTCAGGGAATGGTGCACCAAACGAATCCAAATCGAAGGGGCGATCTTTTTGTAACACGAAAACGAGTTTTGTTAACATTGTTGTACACTTTTTCTCACTTAGATTTTACTTTCACTTTCTTCATGTCTTCTCTGCAACTTTTTATGTTGTTTTTACTGCTAAAAAAGTGTTAACACACTGACATTATTTATCCGAAACCGTGGTATGCTAGTATTCATAAAACAGTGGGTTATGGCTATCAACAATCTTATACTAGCAAAATCACTGTAATTAATTTGGCCCAGTTTCATGATGATGATGGTAAAGAAATGGAAAGCTCTTAGCTTATGATCTCAGAAGCCATAAATTTTTGGATTCTGATGCTTGAAGCTCCAAAGATGGGAAAAATTAAGGCTATGGGTGTTAAAAAAAAGTGTGTGTGTGGAATATGTGGTGTGTGTTTTGGTGAAAAGTGTGTGTGCAGTATTTAAATTAAGAGTTATAATTGGAATATGTGGTGTGTAAAATGAGACAAATAATACCTAATCAAATTCGTAAGTGTATGCATTAAGAAATGATATGCACTGAGATAAGTATGTGTGTGGAAATAGAATTTTCCTAGAATTATAATAATCAAATTGAGACAAAAGACAGTAGTCATGAATATAATTTGCCCTTTATGCTAATATTTACTTATACCAATTGACTTGGTTGGGTAATGCTATACCATATGTAAATTATGACATTTGTAGGTTTGATTATCACAAATGTCACAACTCAATCCTATGAAAGTCATAAGTTAAAAAAGAAAAAAAGAAAAAGAAAAAGTATAACCAAATATCACATAAGGTATAACAAAAAAACTCTTAGATTATAACAAAAATAATATCATAACTAACATTATAATAAATCTTAATTAACACCACAATAAATTATAACCAAAGACTGTAAAAGTTGAAACCAAATGTGCATATGGTATCCACACCAAAAGGAGTTTAGGGTTTAGAGGGTGTACAAGTTAGAATTTCCCAACTTTTTTAGACAATTATTTATGGGAAAATTACATGTCAGTGACTCTTTCACAAAATATTTACAGATTCATAAAATAATTTATGACATTGGTTGATTTGTGTTTTGAGATATTATTTTAAAAATAATTTTTTGTAGAGAGTTTAAAAAATTTAAAATTTGTTTGGTTTTTATTTTGAAAAGAGTTATGCTAGGAATCTCAAATAATCTACCAAATTTTCTACCAAACCTCTCACATGAGTGTGGACCCACACACATGTGAGTTTTGTAGGTCCCACACCCATGTGAAAGATTTGATAAAAAATTTGATAGATTATTTAGGATCCATAACATTTTCCTTCTGAAAATAATTTTGAAATTTTGAAGTTTTGGATGATTTGATTTGATTTGATTTGATTTGATTTTTTTTTTTTTTTTTTTTTGTAGTTGAATGAATGTGTGTGAGAGAAAAAGTAATTGAAAATGAGAGATGAGAGAGAAAAAGTGATTGATTGATAGTAGAGACAAAAGTAATTTTGAAATTTTTTTTAAAAAATTTCAACCAAACATGTATTTGAAATTATTTTTTCAAAAATATATTTCGAGAGACAAATCAAACATCTTTAATTATTAATATTCATAAAAGTTACCACTTATCTAAAATTATTAAACTGAAATACCCCATTATTTATTATCTGTACAATAACTAAGTTGATGCTTATTGAAATGTGAGGATTGTGTACAATGACGGATCTTTTGTTTCAAAATGATCAAATAATTGTGTGCCAAGTCAGGGTAATGTTATCATATACACTTTTAAAAAGATATATATCATAAATAAATTATAATATTGTGAATTTAATTATTACAAATGTCATAATTTAATTTTATGAAATTCCTAATTAAAAAATAAATAAATTATAATCAAATATCACTTAAAATATAACTAAAGAGCTTTTAGATTATAACAAAAATAATGTCATAATCAATATCACAATAATTCATAACTAACACCACAATAAGTCATAATCAAATATCACAAATGTCATAATCAAATGTGCATATGATAGACAATCCAAAAAGAAATTGAATTGTCTCAATAATTGGAAATATTGTTTGGGTAAATTATACTTTGCCCCCTTTATATTTGACTCATTTCTCATTTTGGCTCTTAAAGTTTATTTTTTTTTTTTACTTTGGCCCTATATGTTTTAAGTTTTTCTCAGTTTACTCTTTAAACTAACTTTTGTTGAAAATTAGACAAAAAATGACAAATTGACATTTATGTTGCATAAAAATATTTTATTATATATAATTCATACCTGTAACACAAACTCAAATCTCAATATAATGATATATTTTTTATGTTATGTGACAATTCTAGTGATAATTTTTTTTTTTATCTAATTTTAAACAAAAGTTAATTTTAGGAGTAAATTAAAAAAAAAAATTAAACTATGAAGGGTCAAAATAAAAAAAAAAAAATTAAAGTAAAAAAATAACCCAACATAAAAAAGGCAAAATGCACTACGCCAAAATTGGGCTTTAGCGGCGGTTTTTTACCGCCGTTAAAGGCTGTAAAACCGCCGTTAAAGCCTTTAACGGCGGTATTAACCGTCGTAAAAAGGTAAATTATCATCGTTAAAAGTCGACCAAAAACGACGGTAATATAGGACCAAAAACGGCGGTTTTTAACCGCCGTAAATAGGTTCAAATTTTTCAAAAAATAATTCTTTCTTCTTGCACTTCCCAAGTTTTGAAACCAAGACCTCTCATCCACCCACACCAACCACTCTGCCACAACCACTCTTTATGAAATATATTCCCTAAATAAATATTTAAACATTACTTTTACTTTATTGTAGATGGTTTCGCCGGAACTCGCCGGAGTTTCGCTGGAGCACGCCGGAGTTTCGCCGGAGCTCCGCCGGCAAAGACCGCCGTCATTAACGGCGGTAATGGTTGGGCATTAGCGGCGGTTTTGTTACCGCCGTTAAAAGTGGGCATTAACGGCAGTTTCGTTACTGCCGTTAAAAGTGGGTTTCATTACCGTCGTTAAAGACACTTTTAGTGACGGTTTTTTTAACGGCGGTAACGAAACCGCCGTTAATGATACATTAACGACGGTATTAACGGCGGTTTTCGTTACCGCCGTTAATAGTACCTTTAACAGCGGTTTTCGTTACCGCCGTTAATGCTCTATTTTGGCGTAGTGATGTAATTTAGCCTATTATTTTATGCTGCTCAAACAAGAACGCACAAACAGCCTTTGGAGTAGGGATGGCAATTTGAACTCGGCCCAACGGGAACCCGATCTCCCGATCCCGATTAGAATGGTTTTTCCCCTCAAAAATACCCCTGACGGGCTAGGGATGGTATTCGAAAATGAATCCCCGACAATTTTTGGGCGGGGACGGTGATACTGTAGCGACCCTAATTTTCTTAAGTCATTATTTATTATTATTATGATTATTATTATCTTATTTTATTTTTGACTTATTAATTGTGTGGTCACATGAGAATTTAATGTGATATATTAATTAATTTAATGTGTTATTTAATTAATCCAAATATTTATATATTTATATTTGTTATAAAAAAAAGAGGGGTGTATTTATATTTGTTATATATATATATATATATATTATCTTATATTTATATTTATATATATTATAATTTGTTGTATAATAGTATATAATAGTTTATTAGGTTATTATGTATGAGATTTAAGTTTATATATATATAATATAATATCTAGTCAACTAGGTTTTTATCATTTTTTGGTGGAAGTTTTCCTAAGGGAGAGACGGCAGAAGAGGCATAAAAAAAAAAAAAAAAAAAAGAGATTAGGTTAGGGTTTTTGTTTTGGTGGCTCCATTAATCCTCCAAATATTTCTTTGATCTTTAAAATAATATTGTGAGTACAAACCCACTTCTCTTGATTTATATTTAATTTGTTGTTTTTATTTATTTATTTTTATTTATTTGATGTTAGTTTGATTTTGTATTTACATAAAGATGATAAATTGATTTTAATTATTTTGATCAGAGGTGTATGTAAAGTTTAGGGTTTTTAGATGATTGATTGATTTTAATTATTTTGGATTAGTTGTGTATATAAAGTTTAGGATTTTTAGATGATTGGTTGATTTTAATTACTTTGATTAGTTGTGTATGTAAGGTTTAGGGTTTTTAGATGATTGATTGATTTTAATTATTTTGATTAGTTGTGTATGCCAGGTTTAGGGTTTTTATATGGATTTATTTTATGGTTGTAATCACACTCATGTTGGAGTTCGGTATTGCAGCAAATGTTGGAGCTGCGCTGTCAAGTTTAGCAGGGGTGTTGCAGCGGCAGGGTTGGTGTCTTGGTCGGAATAACAGCATAGGTGTGGGATTGGATGTGGCAGCAGCAGAGGCGTGTGTGTGGGCAGATTAGCAGGGGATAGGTGAGGGCCTCGGAATAGCAGCATAGGTGAGGGCCTGGGGAGTTGTAGATGAAGCATAGGCGTGGTTGGTGTGGGCTGAGGTGAGGTGTAGCAGCGTCGGTGTGGGCTGCAGCAGAGGCGTGGTGTGTGCTTGAGGAGTTGTAGCAGCATAGGTGTTAGGTGTTTTTTGGGTGTTGATCATTGGTGTTTGGTGGGTTGATTTTGTGGGGATTTATGTATTTTAATTTTCTAGTTAAGTCCTTCTTAACTTTTCTGCTTTATACAAAAAATCGTGAGGCCAAGGGGTTGATTGTATGGGTGCGCTAGTAGTAGTATTATTTTGATACTTTCCGAATCTCTCTCGATGAAATGTCATCTTCCTGTTTATTTATTGAATTGCATATTGCATCTGTGTGATTGATTGAGTATCTGTTTGAATTCATGTGTTTAAACTGCTAATTGAAGGCCTTATCGGCGGCCGAACTGAAAACCGTTTAGTGTTCCATAATCAGTAGAATATTTGTGATTTAATGATGTATTTATCTGAAAATTTATTAGGAATGATTAATCTAGATTAATTTAAGCCAATTGAAGAGTTTAACTTAATTACCAAATTGCCTTGTGAGTGGCCTCTTTGTCTATTATCTTTGGAGGGCCTTATTACACTTAACAAACAATTGCTCAGCCCCTATTCTTGCTTTCCCACCGAAATTAGAGAGAGAAGAAAGGGAGAAAATTGATTTCCTTCTTGTATTGCTTGATTTTGCTAAGAAACTTGAAGATTGAAGGATAAATTACAAACTTGAGCTTGGATCTCCTAATAGAAGACTTAGGTATGGAATTTCAGCCCTCATTAATGTCCTTAAAGTTGATTCTTGCTAGGTTCTTGCAAATGTAGAGTTAAATCATGATTTAGTTCATAAATGTTGAATTGGAACTCCATTGATGCATGCATGGCCATTTTAGTGGTTTTGAAGTTGAATTCATGATGGATTGTACATGCATGCTCATGTTTCTATCAAAGTTCATGTTTTCACTTTGTTTTCCAGCTATTGAGCTCATTAGAGCAAGATTTGAAGCTTGGATTTGGTTAAAAGTTCATACATTGCATGTTTTGAAATTTGTTCTTGAAATGGGTTTGAAAAATGGCTTTAATTGACTCACCTTTGGCCCTTGCATGTACAAATTGAGCTTTAAAACTCGTTGTACTATGAGTTTGAAATGTTTTTCCAGAATTTGGGCCTAAGAGGTTGAGTTTTGAGTTGTTGAATGCTTGGTTCGAACTTGGAAGACAAATCTGGAAATTCCAGATTTGGCTTCTTCGCTCGAGCGAAGGATTCCTCGCTCGAGCGAGAACCTTATTCAGGGCTCCGCTCGAGCGAGCATCGAGCGTGGTATCGCGCGTAAAAATCGAGCAACCAGTACTTTTACTGTTCATCAGACCGCTCGAGCGAAGGATTGTTCGCTCGAGCGAAGCCTTTGATTTTGGAAGCTCGCTCGAGCGAAGGAAGGCTCGCTCGAGCGAAGCGCCTATTTTCAGCAACTTTTGAAAAATGCCTTCCAACTGTATTTTTGCATCCTCATCTCATCCTAGGCATTCTTAGGCCTAGTTTAAGACATCTTAATGAGGATTTAGACATAGAACCACACCGAGGAAATTTAGGGATTTAATTATCATCCTTCCCGACTGTGAAACTTAGTGTGTGTTCTATTTGTTAACTGTTTAGGGTTGGCTCTCGGGGACGCGCTCTAGCTGCTATTAGCCCAATCTCTGTGAGTAACAATTGTGTAAAGATATGTTCAAAATGACTATCTTTTGAATACTGAACTGTTTACTGAACTGGAATTATTTACTGAATGAATGTATGTCCTTTATTTCTAAACTGTACTGTGGCATCCTTAGCACTACTGTTACTGACTGTTACTGTTACAGAGATCTCTGTCGGTTCCCTTGTGGAACCATACTGTTTACTGAATGACTGGCCATCATTACTGTTCGGTCTTTTGACCTACTGTTACTGTTATGCTAATGGATGTACCACATATGATTGTTTATTGTACTGAACAACTGTAATACTGATTGAAATGAACTGTTTTCATTACTGTAAGGACATTCATTCTAAACCTCTTTACGCTTTATGTTATTCACTGGGCTTTAGCTCACTGTTTATATATATATGTAGGTTCTCAGCAGCCAGACCAGAGCTAGGAGCGTGGGTTGGTCCCCAGTTTTGTCAAGCCAGCCTGTGTGCCTCACTGTGAGGTTCCGAGCCTGTTATGCTAAGGCTTAGGGGTGTTTTAGTACTTCCCCTTTTGTACTGTCTCACTGTTTTGTATTGACCGAACGGATTGTATAGACTGTTTACTGTTTTACTGTACTGTTATCGAGGGATTAAGTCCCCGCACTGAACGTTTGTGTATGATTGTACAGACCGTACTGTTTTGAACTGTATGAATGCATGAAAAATGTTTTTGGCATACAGATTTTCACAGCTCAATGGACACTAGTTATTTACTGTATTGGCTTCCGCCAGGCCCTGAACTCTGTTATACTGTATTACTGTTAAGCAGGCCTTCGGTAATGCCGGATTACTGGCCGGTTACGGTGCTAAACCCATAGGGCCGGGTTTGGGTCGTGACAAAGTGGTATCAGAGCGATACTTAACCACGAGTTATACCGCACACACGTGTCCAAATGAGCTATAGGGTGTCCTAGAAAAGCAATTAGGGCATCTCATGAATTTGAAAAGTGTGTGCTTATGACTGACTGATTAAGTGTTAAAATGTTAAACTGATAATGATAACTGTTATAACTGCCTGATTGAAATGTTATAACTGTTTATAGAAAATGGATAATGCAAATGCTGCTAATGAACCTGAATCATCTGAGGCTAGAATGGCCAGACTTGAACTAATGATGGGACTGATAATTGAAAGACTAGATCAACAACAGAATCAACAGCCCCCACCTCCTCCTCCTCCGGTGCAACCGGAACAGAATGTACAGAATGTGAATGCTAATGAGGGGGATATTATTGCTCTTACTCAGAAATTCAGCAAGTTGAAACCGCCATCCTTTCAGGGAGGCCTTGAACCATTGAAGGCTGAAGCTTGGGTTTTGGAGACAGAGAAATTGTTTGAAGTGTTTCCGTGTTCCGAAGCAACAAAGTACTGTTAGCAACCTTCACCCTTCAAGAAGAAGCAAGAAGGTGGTGGATGTTGACCCGTGATGATAATACAGTTATGACTTGGGCTCAGTTTAAAGTAGCCTTCTTCGAAAAGTACTTCCTCAGTGTGTTAGGGACAGGAAGGTCACTGAATTTGAACAGTTAAAACAGGGCACAATGTCAGTTGCTGAGTATGAAACAAAGTTTACCGGACTTGCTCGATATGCACCACATATGGTGGATACTGAATACAAGAAGGCCAGGAGATTTGAAGGTGGCCTGAATGTTGCTATCCTTGACCGAGTCAACATGTTGAAATTGCCAACTTATGTGGGTGTTCTTGACAGGGCCTTGATGGCCGAATCAAATATTGAAGCACTGAAAACTGAAACACCAACAACTGAATGGCATGGAAAAGGCAGGGTTCAAGTTTAAGAAAGGCAAGCATAACTCTGCAAACAAGAAACAGAATACGGGGTCGACAACTAGCCCCAGCCAAGGGAGTGGATTTACTCCACCCTGCTCCATATGTGGCAACAAGCACAAAGGGGTTTGCTATCAGATTTTTGGAGCTTGTTTCAGGTGTGGCAAGGTGGGCCACAGAATTAAAGACTGTCCCTCTGCCCCGCAATCCAGTAGTAAAGCTACACCGAGCGTAGCAGCATCAAATGTAGCACCGAAGCCTAACCCCAAAGCTACCGGGAAGAGCCTATGAGGCAGGGCCGAGTGTTTGCCCTAGTACCGGGAGACGTGCAAATACTGAGACTGTTGTGTCAGGTATCCTCTCTATCTGTGCTCAAAATGCATATGTATTGATTGATTCGGGGTCTACACATTCGTATGTATCGTATGCTTTTTCGCATAAATTGAATAGACCCTTAGAACCCATGAACTATCTGCTAGCTGTATCATCACCTGTTGGGGGATCCATGACATGTGCATATATGTATCCTGCTTGTGAGATTATTGTTGGGGATATGCATCTATTTATTGATTTACTGCCATTGAATATCGATCATTTTGATGTAATATTGGGGATGGATTGGTTACAAAAATATCATGCTACTATCGATTGTGTGACCAAGCAAGTTGTTTTCCGTCCACCGGGCTTACCGGAATTTGTGTTTAATGGGATTGGAGTAGTACCCCCACCGTATCTGATTTCTTCTGTAAAAGCTGTTAAACTGATTAGAAAGGGGTGTAAAGGATATCTGTGTTCTGTACTGACTGTGTCTACTGATGATAGTGTTAAAACTGATGTGAATTGTATTCCTATAGTCAGGGAATTCCCAGATGTATTTCCAGATGATTTGCCAGGGGATTTGATCGACAGGGAAATTGAATTTACTGTGGATGTGATTCCGGGTACGCAGCCGATATCGAAAGCTCCTTACAGAATGGCTCCAACTGAACTGAAGGAATTGAAAGTACAATTGCAGGAACTATTAGACAAGAAGTTTATCAGACCCAGTACTTCACCGTGGGGTGCACCTGTTTTGTTTGTGAAGAAGAAAGACGGATCACTGAGACTGTGCATTGACTACCGCGAACTGAACAAGGTAACTGTAAAGAATAAATATCCATTGCTACGTATTGATGATTTATTTGACCAGTTACAGGGTGCACAAGTGTTTTCCAAGATTGATCTTAGATCGGGGTACCATCAACTGAAGGTTAAACCGGGAGATATTGATAAGACTGCTTTTAGAACAAGGTATGGACATTATGAATTTTTAGTCATGCCATTCGGAGTCACGAATGCCCCTGCTGCATTTATGGACCTTATGAACAGAATTTTTAAACCATACCTTGATGATTTCGTTGTGGTCTTTATTGATGACATACTGATTTATTCTAAGACTGTTGAAGAACATGAACACCATCTAAGACTTGCCCTGCAGACCTTAAGAGAACAGAAACTGTATGCTAAACTGTCTAAATGTGAATTTTGGCTTGATCATGTGATGTTTTTGGGGCATGTTATTAGCAAAGATGGAATTTCTGTTGATCCGCAGAAAATTGAAGCTGTAGTGAACTGGCCTAGACCAACGAATGTAACCGAAGTCCGAAGCTTTTTGGGATTGGCTGGATATTACAGAAGATTTGTCAAAGATTTCTCCAAAATTGCCTTACCACTGACTCAGTTGACACAGAAGGGGATATCATTTGACTGGACTGACCAAAGGGAATCAGCATTCAAGAATTGAAAACCGACTTGTGACTGCACCGGTCCTTACTCTACCCTCAGGTACGGATGGTTACACTGTTTTTAGTGATGCTTCTCATAAGGGTTTGGGATGTGTTTTAATGCAGAATGGGAGAGTTATTGCTTATGCTTCCCGACAGTTGAGACCGCATGAAAAGAATTACCCAACCCATGATCTTGAACTTGCTGTAGTGGTTTTTGCATTGAAAATTTGGCGTCACTACCTTTATGGGGCGACATGTGAAGTATATACCGACCACAAGAGTTTGAAATACTTCTTCACACAGAAAGAACTGAATATGAGACAGCGGAGATGGCTTGAATTGATCAAAGATTATGACCTACAGATTCTGTACCATCCGGGAAAAGCCAATACCGTTGCCGATGCTTTGAGCCAAAATCGATTGGGAACTTAGCCTGTTTGCTGACTGGACAGAAGGAGTTGCTTTGTGACCTTGAAAAGTCTGAGATTGAAATTGTTTTGAAGGAACAAGGTGGAACCTTAGCTGCCATTACTGCTCAACCAGCATTGATTGAAGAGATTAAAGAGAAACAGCAACTGGATGATTCTTGAAGAAGATCATCGAAGAAAGAGATTAAACCGAGACCGGGGTTCAAATTTGACAACAATGTACTGAAATTTCAAGATAGACTGTGTGTACCAAATGACACTGAATTGAAAAGAAGAGTTCTCCAAGAAGGCCACAGTTCGAAGTTTTCGATTCACCCGGGGAATACGAAAATGTATCAAGACTGAAACAGAATTTCTGGTGGCCGGGAATGAAGAAAGAATTGCTGAATTTGTGTCCAAGTGTCTTCATTGCCAACAAGTTAAAGCGAACATCAGCGACCCGCAGGCTTACTGCAACCCTTACCCATACCAGAGTGGAAATGGGAGCATATCACGATGGATTTTATCGTTGGGTTACCTCGCTCCAGGAAAGGTATGGATTCTATTTGGGTTATTGTTGATAGACTGACTAAATCTGCACACTTCCTACCTGTCAAGACAATCTATAATGCGGATAAATTGGCTGTTATCTATATTGATGAAATTGTTAGACTGCACGGAGTGCCTGTGTCTATTGTTTCTGACAGGGATTCGAAGTTTACATCGAGGTTTTGGCAAAGCCTACAGACTGCATTGGGTACTGAATTGAGGCTGAGTAGTGCCTATCATCCTCAGACAGATGGACAGTCAGAAAGGACCATCCAAACTTTAGAGGATCTACTGAGAATGTGTGTCCTTGATTTTCAGGGAAACTGGGAAAGTCATTTGCCGTTGGCTGAATTCGCCTACAACAACAGCTACCATTCGAGTATTGGTATGGCGCCTTTCGAGGCATTGTATGGCAGAAAGTGTAGATCTCCAATTTGCTGGGCAGAAGTTGGAGATGGGCCTTTGCTTGGGCCCGAGATTGTGTATGAAACGACTGAAAAGATCAAACTGATACAACAGAGACTGAAAACTGCACAGAGTAGACAGAAAAGTTATGCGGATGTCAGAAGACGGGATAGAGAGTATGAAGTGGGTGATCACGTTTTTGTGAAAGTGACACCAATGAAAGGCCAGACTCGTTTTGGAGTCAAAGGCAAGTTAGCGCCGCGGTATGTCGGACCGTATGAGGTGATTGAGAAAATCAATCCGGTGGCGTATCAAGTTGCACTTCCTCCTGAAATGGAGCATATGCATAACGTCTTCCACATTTCGATGTTGAGAGACTACCTTCGAGATCCGTTTCATGTGATTGAGCCTACCCGAGTAGTGTTGAGTGATGACTACACTTACGAGGAACGGCCTATACAGGTTGTAAACCGACGGATCAAGAAACTGAGGAACAAAGAGATCCCACTAGTGAAAGTTGACTGGCAGAATCATGGTGGTGTGTATGCCACTTGGGAAAGGGAAGATGACATGGCGAAAAGATATCCTGATTTGTTTCCACTGAACCCTGTTTTCTTCCAAAATGAAGGTAACTCGAGTTTAGAGGACTAAACTCCTTATAAGGAGGGGAGACTGTAACAACCCTCGTATTGATTACCGATAAAACCACTGAATTAGATACTGATTATTGCTAAACTGAACTGATAATGACTGATAATTGAATTAACTGAAGTACTGAATAAACTGATTGAAATCGAAACTGAAATTGAATAAGTTTATTTATTGAATTGCATATTGCATCTGTTTGATTGATTGATTATCTGTTTGAATTCATGTGTTTAAACTGCTAATTGAAGGCCTTATCGGCGGCCGAACTGAAAACCGTTTAGTGTTCCATAATCAGTAGAATATTTGTGATTTAATGATGTATTTATCTGAAAATTGATTAGGAATGATTAATTAGATTAATTTAAGCCAATTGAAGAGTTTAACTTAATTACCAAATTGCCTTGTGAGTGGCCTTTTGTTTATTATCTTTGAGCCTTATTACACTTAACAAACAATTGCTCAGCCCTATTCTTGCTTTCCCACCGAAATTAGAGAGAGAAGAAAGGGAGAAAATTGATTTCCTTCTTGTATTGCTTGATTTTGCTAAGAAACTTGAAGATTGAAGGATAAATTGCAAATTGAGCTTGGATTCTCCTAATAGAAGACTTAGGTATGGAATTTCATCCCTCATTGTGTCCTTAAAGTTGATTCTTGCTAGGTTCTTGGCAAATTGTAGAGTTAAATCATGATTTAGTTCATAAATGTTGAATTGGAACTCCATTGATGCATGCATGGCCATTTTAGTGGTTTTGAAGTTGAATTCATGATGGATTGTACATGCATGCTCATGTTTCTATCAAAGTCCATGTTTTCACTTTGTTTTCCAGCTATTGAGCTCATTAGAGCAAGATTTGAAGCTTGATTTGGTTAAAAGTTCATGCATTGCATGTTTTGAAATTTGTTCTTGAAATGGGTTTGAAAAATGGCTTTAATTGACTCACCTTTGGCCCTTGCATGTACAAATTGAGCTTTAAACTTGTTGTACTATGAGTTTGAAATGTTTTTTCCAGAATTTGGGCCTAAGAGGTTGAGTTTTGAGTTGTTGAATGCTTGGTTCGAACTTGGAAGACAAATCTGGAAATTCCAGATTTGCTTCTTCGCTCGAGCGAAGGATTCCTCGCTCGAGCGAGCACCTTTATTCAGGGCTCCGCTCGAGCGAGCATCGAGCGTGGTATCGCGCGTAAAAATCGAGCAACCAGTACTTTTACTGTTCATCAGACCGCTCGAGCGAAGGATTGTTCGCTCGAGCGAAGCCTTTGATTTTGGAAGCTCGCTCGAGCGAAGGAAGGCTCGCTCGAGCGAAGCGCCTATTTTCAGCAACTTTTGAAAAATGCCTTCCAACTGTATTTTTGCATCCTCATCTCATCCTAGGCATTCTTAGGCCTAGTTTAAGACATCTTAATGAGGATTTAGACATAGAACCACACCGAGGAAATTTAGGGATTTAATTATCATCCTTCCCGACTGTGAAACTTAGTGTGTGTTCTATTTGTTAACTGTTTAGGGTTGGCTCTCGGGGACGCGCTCTAGCTGCTATTAGCCCAATCTCTGTGAGTAACAATTGTGTAAAGATATGTTCAAAATGACTATCTTTTGAATACTGAACTGTTTACTGAACTGGAATTATTTACTGAATGAATGTATGTCCTTTATTTCTAAACTGTACTGTGGCATCCTTAGCACTACTGTTACTGACTGTTACTGTTACAGAGATCTCTGTCGGTTCCCTTGTGGAACCATACTGTTTACTGAATGACTGGCCATCATTACTGTTCGGTCTTTTGACCTACTGTTACTGTTATGCTAATGGATGTACCACATATGATTGTTTATTGTACTGAACAACTGTAATACTGATTGAAATGAACTGTTTTCATTACTGTAAGGACATTCATTCTAAACCTCTTTACGCTTTATGTTATTCACTGGGCTTTAGCTCACTGTTTATATATATATGTAGGTTCTCAGCAGCCAGACCAGAGCTAGGAGCGTGGGTTGGTCCCCAGTTTTGTCAAGCCAGCCTGTGTGCCTCACTGTGAGGTTCCGAGCCTGTTATGCTAAGGCTTAGGGGTGTTTTAGTACTTCCCCTTTTTGTACTGTCTCACTGTTTTGTATTGACCGAACGGATTGTATAGACTGTTTACTGTTTTACTGTACTGTTATCGAGGGATTAAGTCCCCGTACTGAACGTTTGTGTATGATTGTACAGACCGTACTGTTTTGAACTGTATGAATGCATGAAAAATGTTTTTGGCATACAGATTTTCACAGCTCAATGGACACTAGTTATTTACTGTATTGGCTTCCGCCAGGCCCTGAACTCTGTTATACTGTATTATTGTTAAGCAGGCCTTCGGTAATCACGGATTACTGGCCGGTTACGGTGCTAAACCCATAGGGCCGGGTTTGGGTCGTGACACAGAGGCATGTATACGTGATTCTAAACAACTTTTGTGTTTTAACTTTTTATTAAAAAGATCGATTAGAACTTATAATCAGATAATCTTGGTTATTGTAGTTTTGATTTATTTTAACAATGCAGATTTTAGAGGTTTTTTTAACCCACGAAACGAGCTCATTTTTATTGGTTTCTTCTAAACTAAAGTAAAACATTATTATGCACACTTTTCGTGTTTTGAACTTTTCCGAAAAAAATCATCTTAGGATAGTTTCTGTTCGTTTTCAGTTTCAGATTTTTCGGTTGAAATCCGTCTGGGTTCTTCTATCAAGTTTTTCTCTCAACCTGTTTAGTTTCTACTAAATTCGTTCGCGTTATCTTTTAGGAAATTTGATTCTGTACAACTTTTGTTCTTTGAGTTTTGGTCAATTCGAATTATTTAAGTATGAAACGGTATATTTTTTATACTTCTTTAACAAGTTACTTATGATTAAATTATACTAATTTTATTTTTTTGCAGGATGGTGGGTCTTACTAACTTTTTATGTAGGGCTGACCCACTATATTTTTATTTCTATTTTGTTTATTTTATACTGAATTTATATTTCGTTGTGTACAGGTAACAAACTAAATGTCATCGTATCTTAGGAAACTACCCATTTGTCTCGGTGCGGATGGAACTACTTGTCTTGTCCCGTAATAAGAATTAAATGTATTTTTGTTTGTGTCTAGTGGACACGTGGGTGTTAAATCTTGTACTCATACCAATATACCTATATACTGACCCGTTTTGTCTTTTGGCAACTTGGGTGCGTTCTGTTTGAGCGTAGCTGAGCTTCCTTTGCAGGATTAGTTGAGGCTATGGTGGTGACAAGAAATAACTATGATCATAGGACATGTCGTTTGGACTTCTTTTGTTTTCTTGAACTTAGGGTTGATATTATTTTATGTATTTATTATTTTTTTTATGACTTTAGTATTAGAATAATTTGGCATGGTTTGTAACCGTACTTTATTTAAGTTGTTTTGACTAGTTGTTGCTACCTTAATGTTGAGGTATTGGTTAGTTATGAAATTTATGGTGGATGGTTTGGTTAGCGTTTAGTTTTTTTGTTTCACCCCTAGGATTTGGATGATGGAATATTGATTGGGGTTTAGCCTTAATTTGATATTTAATTGTTCGAATTTTGGGGCGTGACAAATACGTTGCCTAGCCCCGGCCCCGGTCCCAGCCCATCCCTGTTTCCGTTTCCCTGAACTGAAATTACTATTATGCCTCTCTATCCATTCATATATATACCCCTCTATTATATACCTCTCTGTCACACACACACACACACACACACACACACACACACACACACACACACACACACACACACTCTCTCTCTCTCTCTCTCTCTCTCTCTTTCTTCCCTCTACTCTCTCTCTCTGATATCTCACTGATTTCACTCTCTCACCTTAGATCACTCTCTCGACGACGGCGACAGTGCTTTGATCGCCATTTTTGGCAATGAGAGAAAGAGAGAGAGAAAAGAGCCGCCATAGACCTCACGACCCTCGTCCTTTTCACAACGCTTCTTTTCTACTGACTCTTTTGCCGATCTCCTCTGTCGTCCTCCTTTGCCCCATATCTGGAGCTTCTTTCTCTTTCTCTCTCTCTCTATCTTTCCATCTCTTTTTGTTCCTCTCTCTTTCTCTATGTGTTATATACATATACTAGCGTATGCCCATGCCTGAAGGCATGGTGCAATTAATGATGACATTAAAATATAAATCAAAATTAGAGAGTGATGTATTCAAATTTTTTGTTTTCTTTTGTTTTGTTTTTTTCTCTTTTCAAAGAGTAAGTAATGAATTCACAGGAAGGAAAAAATCCCTAAATGAAGACATGAAACTTAAATAAAACACCAATTTATTAGTAACCCAAATAAATTTCAGGAACCCCCAAAATTAGGAATATCCATGACTCTCAAAATGATGTAAACCAATCATATATATATATATATATATATTTTCTTTCCTTCCTAGACCAATCACAAGTGAGTGAGAGTTATAAAGTTGTATTTTTTTAAGAATATGTAACATTTTTGATATTTTTAATAAAAAAAAAAATCTTCCCAAGATAAATTGCACTTCTCCCAAATTGAAACACTTCCTATCAAAACACAGAATATACATATGTGTGTGTACAGGTAAGTTGAACTTGTGTTTTGTGCAAATGAATAAAAATTAAGAGAGGATGTTATACGAAATGGTTCATTTAGGGTTCATTAACATACCCTGACCCTGCTTACAATTAGGGGTGTGCATAAAAATCATCCTCTCATCATTCCGCGCCAACTCAAACCAATCTGAGCAGTTTGAGAAGACGCAAGCAAGTTGAGCTGATCGGATTAGTTGACTTGCAGTTTAAAATTTGTTGACCTGCCTACAAAACCAATTCAATGACCCTTGAGCTTAGGAGTGACAAAGGAAAACTCCAGAAGAAGCATTAGCTACTTGGTTAGCCATCAAAAAAGCTTTGTGCACAGCTAGAGCCTCCGATTGGAAAACTGAAGTAGCTGAGACATGTTCGTTGATAACATTAATCCAAGATCCAAACATAGCCTTAGAGTGGTGACATCCACTGTCCATGGATTAAAATAGCCTTTGAAAGTAGCACTGCCAGTTTGAATAAAGATCTGTCATGTTCTTTCTCTATGGGAAAGGGAGAATGTTATACATGGTCTAAGTCTTTGGTGAGAATTAGAAAAATTCTCCTAACAGTAACATCTATTAACTTCAAAAGCAAACTTGACAACACTGCACTGTACCAGCTAATTCATATTTCAATCATCTGTCAAATGTATACATACATATTGTGTGATTTCAAAAAAATTCCATTTGGAAATACATATTCTCAAGCAACTGATTGAAGACAGACGAAAAGAGAAACTGAAAAAAAAAAAAAAGAAATTAAAAAAATAAAAAAGATAGTCAACTTTATACAACAATTATGATAGCAAAAACTTCCAATTATGAACTGGCAACATGTGACTTCAGATGCCAGATGCATTACATGCTTCAAGCAGTTGAAGGATGTTATGTTCAGGAGCACTGATAGATGGTAGAATCATGCGGTTAGATAGGCACCGTGGTTTGGGTCCCACAGACTCAGATTCCATGGGGGTCCCCTCCTGCATAACTGGCAAATCGGCCCTCCTCTGCACCCCTGTTCCTGTAGATACTCGCTCCTTCCATATTCGTCCGTCCTGACATTTGAGGAAATTAACAATAGGATTTCAAACACAGTAGGTTTTATCTGAGGAGGATTCACATGGACATTTTTTCTTCTATCACCTTCAAGATTGTTAAGTATTTAACGATTTGGCATGTTAAATATTAAAAATAAAAAAACAAATTTAAATACAATAATATTCTAAAACAATAGAGGGATAAAGACCCATTACAGAGAGAGAGAGAGAGAGAGAGAAAAAAAAAAAACCTAAAAGCTAACTTCCCAAACACCCCTATTGTCAAAGACAGTCAACAACTCTGTTCAACAAATTTGACTTATCTTTGAATTTCATTAAATTGAAACCTCCATTACAGATACGACATAAAAACCCAATAACCCAAAACAGGAAATCAAAACAAAGATGCAAAAACACCAAAAAAACATATATACATGAATACCCTAAATACATATATAAATGTTTTTTGAATTTTGGGTTTATGTCTGCGGAGAACCCAAGATTAAAGGCCCAAAACTTTGAACTTTTTTTTTTCTTACCTTTTAAAACTGACTTTGTACTAATAAAAAACTGCATAGAGCAACACTGAAATAGAAGAATAATTTACTTTGGGTTTGACGATCTTTTCATAGTAAGTCTCAAATGGCGATCTCTACAAATTTTAAATGTTGCAGTTTATAAATCATCACGTGATTTTAAATTTTAATGTGTTAGTTGTTTTAGAGTTTAAAATCTAAATTTATAATTTCTGTAGAACACCGCCTCATCATACCCTATAAGCATAGAATAACTTCTCACCTCTACAATTTGAGAGTGGTTTTGCTTTGTCATCAATATTTTCTTAGCACACAAACTTGACAACCACAAACCCAACAAAAGCAATGCATTAAAATGGTAAGTCTCAGGTATTGAAAGGGTGTGTTTGGTAGAGAGAAACTCATGACTTGGAAGTAGAATTCAATCCTTGTAGCTAGGGACACCCATTACTTGCGGGGAGAGAGTAATTTATGCAGTAATTAATTACCAGATGTTTATATATATGTTTTTTTTTCATAGAATTACAGATCCTATTAGCTCAAATTTTAAATGAGGATGGTGATCTCCACTAATTATAAGGTTAGGTTCCTTGTCACCCAACAAGGTAAGGAACTTTAAAAAATGGAACAACCTCTCAGACCCATTCAAACAACAGAGTGAGATTCAGTTAAAAAATGGAACAACCTCTCAGACCCATTCAAACAAACACTTAATGCGTGTGAAGCCCTGGACTGAAAAATAAGATTAGAATAAGAGAAAGAGAAGCAATGTTTACTTTTCAATAGAGACCACATTTATTTATGATCGCAAGAACAATTGAAAAGTGATCTTACCTGGAGAGTAGAAAAAGAAGAAGAAGAAGAACAGGGCTGAAGAAAAGAAAAAAATGGTCAACTTGGTGATTTTCAGATAATCAGAAAATCTGAAAGCAAGAACCGATAACAAGAATTAAACAGAACTATGATCGCAACAGTAGGGGCAATCAAACAACAGAGACCACATTTATTTATGATCGCAAGAACAATTGAAAAGTCATCTTACCTGGAGAGCAGAAGAAGAAGAACAGGGCTGAAGAAAAGAAAAAAATGGTCGACTTGGTGATTTTCACAACAGATTCCCAAATCCCATTCATGGCACATTCATCAAATTCATTATAAGAAGGCATTATATATTCTTAAAAGAATAAAGCATGGCAGATTGAGTATTAAAAAATTTATATATATATATAAATTCAGCCCTATTCATATATTTGCATCAGGCCATTGCAAATCCCAAATCTCAAGAAGCAAAAAACATAACCCAAATGAATACACAAGTAAACAATCAAGAATGAAGAACAAAATGGCAAAACCCCATAGTATCAGATCAGCAGAGAGATGAAACTGACAGATTCGACAGGCCAAGACCACCGTCAGTCTAAGTCAGGCAATCAAACAACAGAGACCACATCTCGCAAGAACAATTGAAAAGTTATCTTACCTGGAGAGCAGAAGAAGAAGAACAGGGCTGGAGAGCAGAGAGATAAAAGGGGGCAATCAAACAACAGAGTGATAGAGACCACATTTATTTATGATCGCTGGGGTGGGTGAGAACAAAAATGGAGGAGATAAAGATTGAATAACAGAGTGGAGATGAGACGTGGGTGAGTAGAATGGAGATGAGACGTGGGTGAGCAGTAACTTTAGTGTTTGGGCGGGAAGGGGATTGATATCTAATTAAAGGGTGATCTCATCCGTCTATATAAATAAACAAGTGAATCATAATCATTGAAATGTCCTAGTAGGACAATTGTCTCTAACATATTTTCAAAAACCTTCCTGCTTTATTATATAGATATATATATTATATTTGAGCTCAAATCTATGAGATCTATGGTAGATCTATTGTTAATAAAGTGATGATGATTTGTGTTAGATCTGTGTTAAAGCAGTTTGGTCATGGCTTCAAAGTAGCTTGGTCAGATCTTGAAGGAGCTCAAGGGTTTCCAGAAAGATCCTCCATAGAGCTTCAAAGCAGTTTTCAAAAAAAAAAAAAAAAAAAAGGTTGAGGATTTTTCGTAGTTGGGAAAACCCGATCCACGTTAGGAAGCGGGGAAGGGGGAGGGGTGATGGGCTCTCCGCCAGAGATCAAGGGTGGGGATGAATAATTTTGTACCTTCAAAGATCGGGGACAGGAAGTGTAATCTCTGGCCCCGCCTCGATCCGTTGCCATTCCTACTTTGGAGCCGTCGATTCACATGGCTTGCTCATAAGAATCACAAAACACGGCGTTTGTCTGTAAATTGCCAACATCAATACATTTATATCCCATGAGATACCAAGTATTATCATATAATTCCCCATCACTTAATCACTACCGCACCCTCTCCTCGATCCCAATCGGACTGAGATCCAATCTAATGCAGTTATAATTGCAGATTTGAATTTATTTGACTTTCTGTTCTTAAATTATTTACTCAATTCTTAGACTATCAATTGTATTTACTAAGTTCTTAAAATATTTAATTCAAACATATTTAATCTCTAAAAGATTACAAAAATAAAATATAAACCTATAGATATTATAAATTGGTAAAAAAAAAACCTTACATAGTTAAAACTTTATTTTAGAAAAACTTTAAATTTCTGTTATGTTTTGAAAATGTGGGCGCCAATTCTTCTGGTAAATTTTCTTTATAAGAATAAAGGTAACTATTTATAGTATTTTCTTACTTATCTTCTAGAATAGCTACTTGTTATCTTTATATAGTTTTATATGTCGAATTTCGTTTATAATTTTTAATTGGTTATTTTTAAAGTTTTTGTTAAATTCTTTTGATAACTTAATTAATGCATTTTTTTTATTCTATTATTATTATTTTGTAGCGAAGAGCTATTATTTAAATCATCTGATTCTACTTCTTCAATATATATAATACTCATATAATTTTATTGGCAAAACTGAGAAACCAGGCTTTAATATCAATTTAAACACACAACAAAACAAAATACTTTTTTTTTAAAAAAAAAAATGATTTTCTAGAATAAAATGTTAACTAGGTAGAGTTTTTTACTAATTTATCATATTTATGGACTTACATTTTATTTTTGTAATACCTACGGAGACTAATAAGCTTTAAATAAATATTTTATAAACTTAATAGATTCAATCGATAATTTAAGAACTAAGTAGACTTTGATTTATATATACTTTAAAAACTTGATAGACTCAATCAATAGTTAGGAACTAAATAGACAATTTTATAATAGTTCCAATATAGAAATTAAAATTAACCTCCAAAATTTTCATTACATTATTCAAGAGATGTAAAATATTCACATCAATATTTGTAAATGATTTTCTTGATTTAATATTTTATTGTATGTATTACTAACAAATTTGGTTGTTGTAGTGCAATTGATATAAATTATAGTAAAAAAAAAATAGAATAAATTATAGAAAATATAATGGATTCTATCTATGAAGTTTTCATAATTATAATTGACTCCCTTCCCTCAATACTCTCATAACTTTTAGAGAAATTTGGTCAAAATTTCCTTATACAGTAATAAAACTTTAATGCATTAAAGAAAGTACAAAAAAAAACTTTCTTAGAAAATCCATCACACACCACTATTACCAAAATATCTTTAGTGAGTAATTTAATATTTAGAATTTTAAAATGATATAACTTTTGATCTAAATGTCGCTTTTTAATAAAATTAATATTTTAAAAATCTTCTCATCAAAATCTATCAAACAATATCCAGATTGACTAACAAATTCTTTAAAAAAATAATAGAATTTTTACTGTCGAAATTAACGTTAACAGTAAAATCTTACTCTGTTTCACAAGAAAATGTTACTTTGATTCACAGTAAATTTTACTATAAAATGTTAACTTACAAATAGTAAAACACCATCATCATCACCAAACAGCATAGTCACTATAACTATTAATAAACAATTACAAAAACATAACTTTAGGAGAGTAAAATAAAATAATAACTTTAACAGAGTAAAATTTTACTGATAATTTAAAATGAAGTATCAACAAATAAATGACAAATTAAATATTATTATATCAAATTAGAGTAAAATTTTAATGTCATTTTTAAACAAAGTATTAGTAAAACAAAACGATTGACATATATTATCAGAGTAAATCAAAATAAAATTAATCTAATAAATGACAGCTCAATCCCTATTTGATTGTTGATTACATATTATCAACAATCAAACGGTAATTGAACGAAACTCTAACTCTAAGTTCGAAAAAAAAAAAAAAAAAAAAAAAAAAAAAAAAAAAAAAAAAAGAAGAAGCTCCAACTCAAACACGAACACTGATCGAATGAAAATCCAACTCTAACTCAAACAATGATCAAATGAAGCTCTGCATACTCAATGAAACTCTCATACTCTACAATTCAATGAAGCTCTTATGCTGTGAAACTCGATGAAGCTCTGCAAACTCGTGATTAAGAACAGTATGGAAAATGATCGATGAAAGAAATCTATGATAGGAAAGGAACGACAATACCACTGAGAGAGATTTGATCAGATATATGTGGAAGGACACATGTCACGACCCAAACCCATCCTTATAGATTTAGCATCGTAACCGGCCAGTAATCCTAAGATTACTGAAGGCCTCTAAAATAGATTAGCAAAATAAGGGGCTAGCGGAAGCAAATAACAGATATACGACGTCCATAAAGCTGTGCAGACTTATATGGGACATAAAATTTAACTTTATATTTACATATATTATGATTGCATACTTGCGTCATCACCAGTACAGATAAACAAAAAAAACTTAGCCCTACATACAAAATAAACAGAAGAAAATAAAACAAACTTAAGATATATTCACATAGTTCAAAAAAGACTTTTGGGAATCTCCTCGAGAGTCACACTAGTTGGCTGACACAAACAGATCCAGATTGGAAGTCTCAAGCCTGGTCACGTGCCTGGTCACCTACATACATAATATAAATAATGAGCTAGAGCCTAGTGAATAACAATAGAGTAAAAGTTTTATAAATGATGTCCATAACAGATTCAGAAATCAAAATTCAAATCAGAAACAAATTCATATACATATTCAGATTTGTAAACAGTTATATATGGTACATCCATTAGCGCTAACAGATTAGATTGGTCATAAAGATTCATATCAAACGGACGATTGTGTACAATCGTAACAGATAACCATATAGATTTCATAGAACGTTCCATGAATGGAACCCACAGAGATCCCTGGTACCAGGTAACAGATAATAGATTCACATGATGCTAAGGATGCCACGATACATTTCAAAAATTGGACAATAATTCATCTATAGAGAAAATATCATTTCAGAAAATAAAGTTTATCATATCTGTCAGAAAATACTTATAATTGAACATATCTTTACAAGATTGTTACTCACAAATAGCTCCAGAAGCAGAGCAGACGAATCAGACAGACGGTAGCACGTGACCTACACAAACATATGACATATACACATTGAAACACACGCTCTGTAAACACTTGTCTTATTTCATTTCTTTCTAGGTGTGTTTCTAACCCTTATCCTCATTATCATAACTTAAACCATGGCTTAAAAATGTCTAAGATGGAATGTGGATGCAATTATGTACTTAGAAACACTTGCAAAAATTTTCAGAATACAGGGCAGTTTGCTTGAGCGAAGCTTTGGTCGCTCGAGCGGTCTGCAAAGTCTGCAAAAGTACTAGGAGCTCTCATTTCATGCTCGAGCCAACTTCTTGGTTATTCGAGCCAAGACTAAAAATAAAGGGTGGTCGCTTTAGCCAACTATCAATCTTTGCAACTCGAGTAACGGTTTGGTCGCTCTAGTGATGCGACCAAATTTTGAAATTTCCAGATTTCAACGTCAACACCAAAACTCAACTTTAAAGCATCAATAATCATCCTTTGGGCCACAACTTAAGAAAACTCTTAGAAACTCATATAACATCATGAATTGAAGATCATTTTGCAAAATCAAGGCCCAAAAGCTTGTCAATTCTTCAAAACCAAGTTGAAACTTTATATATAATCATATGCATGTAATGATATGAATTCAAAACTTTTAAAACATGGATTCATGGAGTGAAAGGTGTAAGAACATGTTGAATTCACAAACTTGAGCATAAAGAACACCATGCATGTGAGTATTTGTTGAAATCCAAACTCAAAACTTGGTGAATTATGCATGCATACATGATTTGACTCAAATTCCATCACTCTTAGCTCAATTCAAGTGTATATCTCTAAAATCTCATGAATTCTCATATAAGTTAGCTTCCTTTCTCAAAATGAGAGTTGAATTCTTACCTAGTGTAACTCGACTTTTTCACGTCCCCTTTCATGGATATCAATCTAAAAATTAGGGCTTTTTACTTTAATCTCCTTAAACATGTTCTGTTAGCATAAAACTTTCATAATCAACAATAAAACATGAGTTTAAACCCTTTAATTCGAAACCCTAACTTTCATCTACATGCTTTTCAAAATCTCTTGCCAAAAATCAAGTTTTTCATAAAATATAAAATACCACATATCTATCTATGAGAGTGTATTGAAGAGAAATAAGAAAATCCTTACCTCAAAAGCTAAAAAAGAGCAAACCCCCCCTTCCCAAAATTGATGGCGCTGGAATTTGATCTCCACCAGGCACTAAGTAGCCATCGACGAGCTCTCTATTTTGGCTTTAAGAACTAGTAGCAAAATGTTGGTGGATCTTGTTGGATTGGAAGAAATGCAAGGATTTGGGGTGTTGGGTAGAGAGAGATGAGAGAAAAAGAGTTTAGAAATAGAAAGAAAAGAAAAGAAAAGAAAAAAGTGATGAAGGAAATAAGAGAGAGGGCGATCAGATTTGAGAGTTTTGGTCCAAAAATCGAGACAGAAAACACGGAGTCTTGCACATGTGGAGCTACTGGATGCACGCGTAGATGCCCTTCCCACACCTACGGTGGCCCAACGCCGCACATGCAGTTCCCTTTATAGGAATTCAACTGCTGTCTCTGATCGTTGCACGTAATGCTTGCCCCAATCCACACGTGCGGGCCCACCTGCCACATATGCGGGACCCACTTAGTGACCAAAAACTTTTCTAAGGCGAATCCGGATCCTCGGTCGCCTTTGCCTGTAGCGCCCCAAAACGACGTCGTTTTGGGGCAACTTTTCAACACAAAAAAAAAAAAAAAAGAAAAAAGAAGAACAGAACTGGATTTGGGGAAGAACCCATTCAAGTTCTGAGACTCGCTCTCCAACTCGATGTCGAATTCATCGAAATTGATCTTCAGGCTCGTCAATCCCACTCTTAATTCTCTCTTTTTTGTTCTTCACATTACTCAATTCCATGTCTTCTTTGAGATTCCATGTCTGAAAATCCCAAAAAAAAAATTTGAAAAATTCGATTTTTTTTTCCTTTTCCAGGTAGCTTTTGAAGTAGGTTTAACTGAGTTTATGAACAATCGATCAAATAGCAAGATAATCGTATCAAGCCATGTGAACAGTGTGAGACCTTCAGAGGAGAAACTTGGTAACCTGATTGCTTGCCTTCAATCTACAGGGGCTGACGTCATCAAACTGTTGATTGATGTTTTTTATATTACAGATGTAGCTCCAGTTTTCCATATCCAACTCTGTGTTTTTGCTTCATTCTCTTTCTCTCTCTGTTTTTTTTTTTCTTTTTTTATGGGTTTGTTGTTGATGATGATTATAAAATTATGGTAGACATAAATAGCCATCTTCTTCTCTCTTTCTCTCTGTTTCTGAGTTTTTTTTTTTTTTTTTTACATGAAAAATTGCCCCAAACGACCCAGAAAAAAAGGAAAAAAAAAAAAGAGAGAGAAAGAGAAAGAAACAAAAACACAGAGTTGGATCTGGATCTTTTCCGTGGCCATTTTTCAGAACTAGGATTGGGTTTGTGGGAAGAGATCCAGAGTTGGACCATGGCCATTTGTTAATCTTTTTTGTTAATTTTTTTCGAAGCACAAAATGGACGCCATTAATGGGTTCTTCAACAATCTAGAGTTGAATCAAGAGGACTTGTGGACTTGTGATTCTGTGTTCGACGCCATTAATGGGTTCTTCCCCCAATCCAGTTCTGTTCTTCCTTTTTTCTCTTTTTTTTTTTTTTGGTTGAAAAGTTGCCCCAAAACGACGTCGTTTTGGGGTGCTACAGGCCAAGGCGACAGGCAAATGCAACCGAGGATCCGGATTCATTCCACCATCTCCCAATTCCATCCTTACGCCCGTAAATAAAAAATTCTCTCTCAGAAGAACGTCAAGAATATTAAACAAGTTCGAATCTCCAAACACTAATACGTCACACTACGCTCTAGACACCAAAACCAAAACAAATAGTCTGAAAGGCATAACCGAGTTGGGTCCAAGACTTGAGACATCACATCTCCTAGTCACCTTCTCACCCCACTCCTCCTAGCCACTTTTAACTTTCCCTTCTCTAATTTTGCTTGCCCCATCATCAAACATTTTCCTTAGTGCCTTCATTTCCTAACCAAATTCTACTATCAACATTATAAGATTATTACTTTATAATTGGTCTTATTAAGGAGTTATAATGATTTAAGTGATAGATTTAATGAATAAATTTGCATGTATTAGGTGAATTATTTATCTACTGCATTTTATATTGTAAACATAACAATTGCTTAAATTGAAAAAGAAAAATTCCGAGAAAGATTTAAATTTTAAGTTTAGATATGACTTATCATTGATTGTATAATATTTCACCACTTAACAAAATGAGATTTTTATTTTTAAATTTTGAGAAATATCATTCCAATGGGATGTAGAAATAATAATATTTTTAATTATGGAAATGTTTATGAGCTTTTCTTTTAGTATTGTAAAGTTTTGTTGGACCAATCTTCTGTGTAAATAAAATAAATTGAAATAAAGCCAAACAAATAAATAAATAACGTACTGTATTTATTTATCGAACTGAATTAAAAAATTCAAAGATCAAATCGAGTGTGTGATACTCTATCCTTAAGACAGATTCGCCCCGCTACGGTACTTATGGTTGAGTGGCGTCTATCTTCCAGGATACAATGATCTTCACAAATTGTAGTAGTACTCCAAACAATTTGTTCGGCGAACCAAACCTGTGTTCTATACTCTCTTTGTAATTTTTCTAAAACTAGAATGAAGGAAAATCCCCTAAATAAAAGTTGGACAGCAATATAAATAATTCAGACTAAATCTCGGGGGTCCTTGATTGCTGGAATAAAGGCTATATATATAGGAAAAAATCTCAGCCCGAATAGGTTCCAAAACAAAATGAAAAGGTGCTACCACTATTCAAACATTTCTTTGACCGTTGCTAAGAACCAACTTTCAAACAATTTTGAATAAGGATCTGTTGGTGAACAGTTTCTAAACTGTTGGACCTTTATCATTTAAACCATTTGACCTTTATTATTTAAACCATTTGAAACATATATATATATATATATATATTAAACTATTTTAATATATATATATTAAACTATTTGAATAGTTTAATAAATAAAGGAAGAGGTACAAACTTTAGGTAACCACTTAGAAATCTAAAATTTAGAATTTAGAATTAAATTAAATTCCCAAAATTTCAAATTTTAGGAAACCACTCGGGAACCCAAAATTTGAATTTAGAATTAAATTAAATTCCCACAATAATTTTTTATTGAAAAAATTCAAATGAATTTTATCTAAAAAATTAATGTTAGACCCGAAAACGACATCAACTTCCCATTCACTCATAAATGGTTTTGACGTTCCGTCTTCACCGTGTGACTTGCCACGCGGCAAGGAACACTTCACCTCTTTGGACCCACCCCACAAGACGTTTGGGGCCCACTCAAATTTGGCTAAAAAATATGCCTATATTAAACCATTTTTCCAACAATCCTCCACATGAATGGAATTTGACGGAGAGAAAATACAACAACATGATCTAAATACAGAGAGTACAGAAATTTCTTGGAAATATTCTACAAAAGATAGGTAGCTTTTGGCTTTGAACCTTTTATTTTTTCAATTAATTTAGAAATTGGAAATATTCTGCAAAAGATAGGTAGCTTTTGGCTTTGACCCTTCCCTTGTAAGACACTATCAGATTTACTAGCTAACCAGTGAACATGATGTCTTGAACTGTTCAGCCGTTTATGTAAACCAAGACAATAGAACTCACACAGTATATCCCCAGACACAGTTTAGTTCTCACTATGGTGTTCATTTTGGCCCTGAACAACCTGGTCATTCATGAGTGCTCTAAAGATTTGTAGCCCTTCACAAATCTTATAGAACCGGCCCAGTTCACATTCACATAGGTGATTCTTATGAAGAGTATCCTTCCATACTCTACTAGGTTACCTAGATATAAGAATCATTAAATGTTTTACTTAACCTAAAACGCTGCAGACATCACTATTTCATCATAGAAATGGGTAGGAGTTAGACTCCCCAGTGATCCTTCTGAGTCATTCACAACTCGGTTGTCCCTTTGAACCTAGATCTTGGGATCTCTAGTCAACTAGGTTGGGTTGCCATTGTGGTAACTCTTATTTAATAGACTTAAGTCCCATTCCCCTCGATGAATTCTCAACTAACTCCCTTGCTAACCCTTTGGTTAGTGGATCCGTTATGTTGTCTTTAGACTTAACATATTCTATGGAAATAATTCCATCAGAGAGTAGTTGTCTCACGATGTTATGTCGACGACGAATGTGTCGTGACTTACCGTTATACATATGACTCTGTGCTCTACCTATAGCTGATTGACTATCGCAATGTATGCATATAGCAGGCACCGATTTTGGCCATATTGGAATATCTTCAAGGAAGTGGCGAAGCCATTCTGCCTTTTCCCCTGCTTTGTCTAAAGCTATGAATTCAGATTCCATAGTAGACCTAGCAATACAAGTCTGTTTGGAAGATTTCCAAGATACAGCCGCCCCACCAAAAGTAAAGACATACCCACTGGTGGACTTCGAGTCTCTAGTATCCGATATCCAATTTGCATCACAGTATCCTTCAAGTACTGCTGGATATCTAGTATAATAAAGCCCAATGTTACGAGTAAATCGGAGATATCTTAGAACCCTTATAATTGCTTTCCAGTGTTCTACTCCCGGATTACTCGTATATCTACTTAATTTACTTACTGCATAAGCTATATTTGGGCGAGTGCAGTTCATCAAGTACATTAAGCTTCCAATAATTTGGGCATACTCTAATTGAGAAATACTTTCCTGTACATTCTTAGAAAGATACAAATTAACATCTACAGGTGTTCTAGCAAGATGATCATCATCTTTGTTGAATTTTTCAAGTATTTTCTCAATGTAATGAGATTGTGACAAAGCATATCCTTCTAATGTTTTGGTAATTTTCATACCAAGTATTACATCAGCAATGCCCATGTCCTTCATGTCAAAATGTTTATTCAACATTTTCTTGGTAGTTTTAATCATGTCATTATTACTACCAATGATGAGCATATCATCTACATAAAGACATACAATGACATAACCTTTATCTGTGTTTTTAATATAAACACATTTGTCACACCCATTAATTTTAAATCCATTTGACATCATTGCCTTGTCAAATTTCTCATGCCATTGCTTTGGCGCTTGTTTTAAACCATATAATGGTTTAACCAATTTACACACTTTCTTTTCTTTCCCTGGAATAGAAAACCCTTCTGGTTGTTCCATGTAAATTTCTTCATTTAACTCATCATTTAAGAAAGCGGTTTTAACATCCATTTGATCAATTTCTAGATTGTATAGAGATGCAATGGCAATTAGCATTCTAATGGATGTTATTCTAGTAACCGGTGAGTATGTGTCAAAGTAATCAAGACCTTCTTTTTGTCTAAATCCTTTGACTAGAAGTCTTGCCTTGTATTTGTCAATTGATCCATCCGCTTTCAATTTTCTTTTGAAAATCCACTTGTACCCAAGAGGTTTACAACCTAATGGCAAGTCCACTAATTCCCAAGTGTGATTTTGCAAGATGGATTCAACTTCACTGTTGACAGCTTCTTTCCATAAAGGAGCTTCAGGACTGGATATAGCCTCTTTAAAAGTTAAAGGCTCATTTTCTAACAAAAATGTTAGAAAATCTAGACCAAAAGATTTTGAGATTCTAGCACGTTTACTACGCCTAGGTTCTTCTTCCTCATTTTGGTCTAACTCTTGCTCTTGATCATGTTCTTGATCATTACTAGTAATAGCATCAAAAGATCTCTTATTATTACTAGTCTCTTGTCCAGTCTTATTTGGAAATACATGTTCAAAGAATGATGCATTCCGAGACTCAATAATAGTATTTACATGCATTTCGGTATGTTCTGATTTATGAATCAAAAACCGATATGCACTACTATTCTTAGCATAACCAATGAAAATGCAATCAATGGTTTTAGGACCTATCTTAGTCTTTTTAGGACTAGGAATAGCCACTTTAGCCAAACACCCCCACACTTTTAAGTATTTGTAGGATGGTACTCTACCATGCCACATTCATAAGGTGTTTGATTTACTTTCTTTCGGGGTACTTTATTTAAAATATAATTAGCAGAAAGTATTGCTTCCCCCCACAAGTTCTGAGGTAATCCAGAACTGATTAACATGGCATTCATCATTTCTTTTAAAGTCCTATTTTTCCTTTCAGCAATTCCATTTTGCTAAGGTGAGTAAGGAGCGGTGGTTTGATGAATTATTCCATGTTCTTTACAAAATTCACCAAAAGGTGATTCATATTCACCACCTCTATCACTTCTAAGTTTTCTTGATTTTCTTACCAAGTTGATTTTCAACTTCATTCTTATATTGAATGAAAGTTTCCAATGCTTCATCCTTGGTTCGAATTAAATAAACATAACTATATCTAGTATAGTCATCTATAAAAGTGATAACATACTTTTTCCCACCTCTGGTTTGAATTGATTTAAAATCACAAATGTCACTATGAATTAATTCAAGTGGTTCCGTACTTCTTTCAATTGAATGAAAAGGAGAGTTTTAGATAATTTTGCCTCAACACAAATTTCACATTTATGATTTGAATCAATGTCAAATTTAGGTAAACATTCCATATTAATTAATCTACGCAAAGATCCATAATTAACATGTCCTAGTCTACCATGCCATAAATTTGAAGACTCAAGCAAGTAAGAAGAAGATGTATTATTAATAACTGAAGGTACAACGGTCATTACATTTAACTTGAAAAGGCCATCAGACATGTAACATTTTCCTACATACATCCCATTTTAGTAAGTACAAATTTATCACTTTCAAAAACTAGCCTAAACCCATTCTTACTCAACAAAGATCGGAAACAAAATTCTTGCGAATGTCCGGTACATGCAGCACATTGTTGAGAGTGAGTTCCTTTCCAGATGTCATCTTGAGTACAATCTTTCCTTGTCCTTCAACTTTGGAAGTTAAGGAGTTGCCCATAAAAAGTTGTTCACCATTGTCCACTATAGAATAAGATGTGAACATCTTTTTGTCGGCACAAATATGGCGAGTAGCACCAGTGTCCACCCACCATTCTTTAGGATTTCGACAAGATTTGCCTCGGAAACAACTGCAGAAAGATTGATATCATCTATACCATTGGAAATATTGTCCACTTCAGTCATGTGGGCTTGAGCAGGCTTCTTGCTTGTTCTTCTTTTGCTTTTGCCTTTGCTACGGCAATCTTTGGCCCGATGTCCCTCTTTGTCACAGATGTAACATTTGCCATTAAACTTGTACTTTTTATTTATCCCCCCTTTAGAGCCTTGTGATGAACTTTCTCCAGAAGACTTTCGTTTCTTGGTTTTTGAAGCATGTTCACCACATTTGCCTTAGACTCCATAGGATGCTTACCAGCCCGCTTTTCAGAATTGCGGTTGTCCTCCTCAATTCTCAAATGCATAATTAATTCGTTCATAGAAATTTCTTTGCGCTTGTGTTTGAGGTAATTCTTGAATTCCTTCCAGCCTTTTGGTAATTTTTCAATTAAGGCTGCAACTTGGAAGGATTCACTGAGTGACATGCCTTCTGCGTGAATGTCATGCAGAATGAGTTGGAAATCTTGAGCTTGGCTGATCATAGTTTTTGAATCAACCATTACAAAATCTAAGAATCTACCAACCACAAATTTCTTTGAGCCGGCATCTTCCGTTTTGTACTTTTTCTCCAACGATTCCCAAAGTTTCTTTGCTGTCTTGATTGGACTGTAGACGTTGTATAATGTGTTGTCAAATCCGTTCAAGATGTAGTTCAAAGGAAATCGGCATGTTTCCAAGCATCAACCGCAGCAACCACTTGCCGGTCAGTTTCATCCTCTTTCAAGATAGGAGCATCTTCACGGAAGAAACGAGCCAGGTTCAGAGTTGTAAGATAGAACAACATTTTCTGTTGCCATCTTTTAAAGTCAGTTCCTGAGAACTTCTCTGGCTTCTCTCCATGATTTATTGATACTGTCACCACAGGAAAGGAGGTTGGTGCAATTGCAGTCACCACAGTAGTACTTGTTTGGGCATTTGTTTCAGTAGCCATCAATTCTAATTTATAAAACAAAATTAAATTAGAATTTACACTACACAGAAAATTAAACCAAATTCACATAATTAAATTCTGTAAAAAATAAAAGAAATAAGAATGTAACTTTTATTTTCCAATTAATTTGGAAATAAAATAAAATTTTATTCAATCAAATTAATTCCACACAAGAAATTAAATTCTGTAAAATAAAATAAATAAGAATATAACTTTTATTTTTTCAATTAATTTGGAAATAAAATAAAATTTTATTCAACCAAATTAATTCCACACACGAAATTAAATTCTGTAAAATAAAAGAAATAAGAATATAACTTTTAGTTTTCAATTATTTGGAAATAAAATAAAATTTTATTCAACCAAATTAATTCCACATAGAAAATTAATTTTTGTAACACTTCAATAATTAAAAAACTAAAACAGAATTTGAAGTAATGAAAACTCAGAAAATAATTTCTAAAACCCAAAATTAATTTCTGAAAAAATTCCACAAAAATATATTCTGAATTGTTAATGACACCAGTATCGTACTACTAGTTGTCAAAGAAAATAGACAGTATATTACTACTATTTGTCAAATAGTATATAATCACTATTTGTTTTCCCAACCAGAATGTTATTTTGTAAATTTACAAAAAATAATTTTCTTAAAAGAAGAAAGAGAAAAGGAAACAAACGAAAAAATTCTGTAAACAGAATAAATAATAAATTACCTACAGGTTTGAGTTGGTCCACTACGGTTCACTTTTCAAAGTTTGAATAATTTGTGTTGGTTGTGCAACGGCCCGGAATTGTTTGTATTATAACAGGTTGCAGTTTTGTTAAAAATTTGAACTAAACCTGTTCATAATTTTGTCACATTTGTTCGGCTGTCTTTGTACTTGTTCGGGGCTTTGGAAATTTGCTTATAAATTCAATCTGATTCCAGCAGTCTAGGGGTGGGGAAAATTCAGTCTGTTATTTTGTCTCATTGCTATCTAATTTTTTCTCTAGTGCATTTATTCTTCATATTTAGTTTTAGAATAAATTAAAGAGAGTATAGATCACAGGTTTGGTTCGCCGACCTACAGGTTTGACTTGGTCCACTACGGTTCACTTTTCAAAGTTTGAATAATTTGTGTTGGTTGTGCAACGGTCCGGAATTGTTTGTATTATAACAGGTTGCAGTTTTGTTAAAAATTTGAACTAAACCTGTTCATAATTTTGTCACATCTGTTCGGCTGTCTTTGTACTTGTTCGGGGCTTTGGAAATTTGCTTATAAATTCAATCTGATTCCAACAGTCTAGGGGTGGGGAAAATTCAGTCTGTTATTTTGTCTCATTGCTGTCCAATTTTTTCTCTAGTGCATTTATTTTTCATATTTAGTTTTAGAATAAATTAAAGAGAGTATAGATCACAGGTTTGGTTCGTCGAACAAATTGTTTGAAGTACTACTACAATTTGTAAAGATCATTGTATCTTGGGAGATAGACGCCACTCAACCGTAAGCACCGTAGCGGGGCGAATCTGTCTTAAGGACAGAGTGTCACACACTCGACTTGGTCTTTGAATTTGTTAATTCAGTTCGATAAATAAATACGGTACATTATTTATTTATTTGTTTGGCTTTATTTCAATTTATTTTATTTACACAAAAGATTGTTTCAACAAGTTTTTCACTAATATAATATCATGCTAACTACATCCTATTAAAAAGATATTTTCCATTTAATCCCATTAAAACGGTTGTCGTGATAATTAATAATTAAAATTCATTTTTGTTATATAAAAATCCACATAATTCTAATACTTTCATATTTTAGAAAAAAATTATATATGAATTCAAAAAAAAATCCATATTGGGCTTTGAAAGGAAAGTAATTATATGTATATATATATATATATATATATATTAATTTTAATGAGTAGAAAGAACCGATAGCATCATAACATGTATATTTTAATTTAAAATCTTAAAAATATTTTTTTATTTGCTTCACAATTTTATTTTTATTTTTTTGGTAAACTTTTTTTTAAAGATCTTATATAATTAAACCATAAATTAATCTAAACACATTTATTACCATAAAATCAAATCATAAAATTAAAAATTAAAAAAAGAGAGGCAACCAATAGTAGATATTGCAATGTTCCTCACAAACTACAAAATAGAATAAAAACATAATTAAACAGATCAAAAAAAAAAACAAAACAAAACAAACAAAAAAATAGGTATTTGTATATA
Organism: Camellia japonica; assembly: GCA_030407325.1. Classification (NCBI taxonomy): domain Eukaryota; kingdom Viridiplantae; phylum Streptophyta; class Magnoliopsida; order Ericales; family Theaceae; genus Camellia; species Camellia japonica. The sequence goes on along the minus strand of JAPPVO010000019.1, from coordinate 167,902,892 downwards.
CAATTTAAAATGTTATTAAATAAGAAATTAAGTTAAAAAAATAAAAAATAATTAGAGTGATTTATGATAATAAATTAAGGCTATTAGATTAATTTATAATTTATATATGTGTATGTGTATGTTTAATTTAAAATATTATTAAATAAGGTAATTTTATGGTAATGAATTAGGGTGTCTAGTTTAATTTATGATTTAATTAGATATATGATACTGATGGGCACCCAAGAAGGGCCTAGCCCACGATTTAGGGCCCAACTCACAACCTAGGTGTCAAAGCCCAATAAGCCCAGCAACTTCAAAAAGCCAATATTGGCTCAGAACCAATAACAATCAAACACTTGTCAGGTAGGAAACCAACCACGTAAGCAAACAAAGATCCTTATTGCACCCACATACCAACCATTTAATGAGGCCCTCATAGCATTAAATGCAACAACCTCTTCACGCCGGAGGAAACAGACTCACCATGAACGAGGTCAGCTAGGCCTTAGACTTTCGGCCGACGAAACAGCTTAGAATGGACAAGGAAATGATGAACGAAGGATATAAGAAAGCTTCCAAGGAATGTTAGAGGTTAAGTTTTTCTATCCCTTGTTACTCTCTCTCTCAAATCAATCTACCCTAACCTAACTTGGTCGTCGGAGTGTCCGTCGGGGGAACACTTCCCCCTTTAGACTTTTTTGCAGGTACGTTTCGAGGACTTCGAGGTCAGCAGATTCGCTAGAAGCATGGATTAGTCCAGCCCATCTCCTACTGAAGTTACTACATCATCAGCTGGCATCGTCTATGGGAACTCTCTCTGGTAAACAGTTGTGCTCACTGTCACCGGAGGAAGCTTCGCTATCACCCATTTCCTACGTCACAGTGGATGGTTACGACAAGATCTATGGCTTCAAAATACAATGCTGGTAACCCTGAAGCTGAGTCCTCCAACCCATATAACCCACCTCCGTACTTCGCTGAACTCACTAACAGCATCAACTGGTTAACTGAACAAAACCAAGCCCTAATCAACACTTTGCTCCAGCGGGATTTACCTGTCCCCCCTCCACCACCACAAACAGTTCTCCCAAACCTAGAACAATCCCACCATCACCATATGTCCCACGACATATTTCCCCCATTCGCCCGCAGCCTCAACCCTCGAATCTTGAGGATATGCTCGTACCCCTTCCCGGCTAGCAGGTCCGCCAAGAAGGACCACCACTTTTCCATAACCACCCTCCACCACCTCACGCTGCTGTCCATCATAAAGGAGAAGCTAGCAGTGTTCAACTCCCAATTTATGATTGTAGAGACAATGCCACCATCTGGGATGCAGAACTGTGGGCCATAAAGTTTTAGCTACAAGGCGTCATATAGAACATGCAGCACAAACCTTCTTCTATCGTCAACTTTTCTTTTACCACCTTCATCAGAGATAAAGCTATGCCCTCTAAATTCAAAATGTCATCGATTGACACCTTCGATGGTACCACCGATCCTGTCAACCACGTGGAAGCATATCGAACACTCATGATCCTCTATGCCTTTCCGGATGAAATCATGTGCTGCACTTTCCCCGTCACATTGAAGGGGTCGGTGCGACTTTGGTTTAGCTAGCTTCCCTTAAACTCTGTCACTTTCTTTCACCAGCTCAGCGAATCCTTCTTGAGTCATTTCATCGGTGCTCAGAGGCAACAGCATCATGCAACTCAACTGCTCAACATCCAGTATACGGAAACGAGTCACTGCGTAGCTTTGTCACCTGTTTCAATACCGAGGCCTTGCAAGTGGAGGAAAATGATGACAAAGTCATTCTTACAACCTTCATGGCCGGCTTGCGCTTGTCAAATTTCCTCTTCTCCTTTTCCAAAAACCCCCAGTCCGCCATGGCCACCTTTCTTGCCAAAGCCCACAAATACAGGAACACCGAAGACTCTCTAGCCGCCCGCCAAGACTCCACAACAAAAACTTTACCATCCAAGGACAAAAGAAAAGAACCCGAGCCCAGGTCCACGCATTATACATACCGAGCCCCTCAGTATTCAGACCAACCAGCTCCCACCCGTCCACCCGGTCGGTTTGAACGATACACCCCTCTCAATACCCCTATGAAGCAAGTTTTGAACCAAATCCAACGTGACTATAACCTGAAATGGCCCCAACCATTATGGTCTCCCCTTACTCGGCGGGATCAATCCAAGTATTGCCATTTCCATCAGGACCATGGCCATAACACTGAGGATTGTGTCAACCTTAAGGATTAAGTTGAGGATTTGATTCACCAGTGACGTCTCAACAGATTCACAATAGCCCGTCCCCAGCAACGCCCTCGAACCGACCCCCTAAGGCACAACCGCCGCTACACTCCTTCTAAGTAACTAGCACAACAAAGACGGAATGACGACTGGCCTCACCAACAACCCCGAGCACAAGATGGTCTTGCCCCCTATTAGGCGAGATCAGAGTCATTGCCGAAAGGCTTGCGTGTGGTGGACCATCTCGATCGGCACAGTGAGCTGCGCTCAAAAAAATCAGACAAGGCTCTAATAAGGAAGTTACGGCAGTGGACCAACCCCACAAGCAAGCCAAGCAATGGTCTGAATCACCTTTACGGAGACGGATTGCACAGGCGTTCGCTACCCTCACGACGACCCCCTATTCATCTCCACTCTCTTATCTAACTACAAAGTCAGGCGAGTTCTTGTCAATAATGATAGCTCCTTAGACATCATCTTCTTCAACGCCTACCGACAACTCAAGTTTGGAGAAGAAAAGTTGTCACTGTTACAAACCCCTTTGGTCTGTTTCACTGGGGATCAGGTGACCTCCATAAGCTCCATCGGGGAATATCCACGATAGTCCACCATACTCCTTACTTTCTTCATCGTCGACTGCCCACCTGCCTATAATCTTATACTTAGACGTACAACTCTCAATGCCCTCCAAGCCATAACATCCACATACCATTTGGCTATGAAATTTCCTACTGATCAGGGGGTTGGCACAATGAAAGGTGAACAGACAGTGGCCAGAGAATGCTATGTCGCCTCATTGAAAGAGGTCCAAATGAAAGAGGCTATGATCATCGAAGGCCCCAATGTCAGGGATGAGGAGGAGCTCGTTAGAGGGGAACCCGTGGAGAAACTAGTCGAACTCTCCATCGATCCCACCGATTCAACGAAGGCAGTTAAGATCGACAATCAACTGTTATCCCAAGCCAAAACTGACCTCACGACTTTCTTAGCCGAGCACAACAATATATTTTCTTGGACTCATTTAGACATGCCAGGTATCGACCCTTCTTTCATCACTCATCGCCTCAATATCGAACCGCAATTCTGACCGTTCCGCCAAAAACAGTGTATTTTCCATCCGGAGCGCAACAATCTCATCGCCACTGAGGTGGACAAACTGCTGAAAGCCCAGTTCATTAGAAACGTGGACTATCCCAGATGGTTGTCCAATGTGGTCTTAGTCCACAAAAATAACGGCAAGTGACGACTGTGCGTTGACTACTCCGACCTTAGCCATACTTGCCTGAAAGATAGCTACCCACTTCCCAGGATAGACCTATTGGTCGATACAACTGCAGGATATCAGATGCTTAGCTTCATGCATACTTGTGATACCCTTGTTCCGTAGTATGTTAATTGGTCCTTAACTTGAGTATGATTATGTGTTCAGCATGATTTTATGTGCCATTTTGTGAATATATGTGATTTTGAAGTTCTATCTGTTCACCATAGGAATATCTGTTTGAATAATCTGCTTTGGAAATTAATTGGAGGCCTTATCGGCCACGGAACCCGAAATCGATTACGCCATTGTGATTGGCATAATTTTTAGAACCTACGGTGAAATTTAATTGAAAAATTGATTCGGGCCAGATTAAGTTGATTAAATTGTTAAATTAGTGCCCAATTACTTTAGTAATATTATATTGAAGTTAGTGGGTTTTGTTGGAGAGGCAATACACCCTCATTTGGTGTTTGGAGGATCAAAAATCTGACTTTTACACCTTAGTGTGAGAGAGGGTCGGCTCTAGGGAGTGAGGGAACTCAAAATTGAAGTTTGATCATTGTAGCTAGGTGATCTTGAAGGCTAGCTCAAGAACCTACCATAAACTGTAAGGATTAAACTCCTAGGTGAGTAATCACCCCTTGGTTCATGAGTTTGAATTTGTAATTTTGTAAGTTCAAAGTCTATTTGTGATCAAGAGCATAGTTTGAGTTGAATTTCTTAAATTGGGAGTTATGTGAACATGCATGTGCATAATTGCTAGAGTTTTGCATATTCATGCATGAATCATGTTGAACAAGAGGATTTGGGCACCAAACATCACATGCATGCATAGTTTTCCTAAGTTCCATGATCATAAGCCTTAATTGTACCATTGAACTCAAATTGGGAGCCAAAACATACATGCATGTTTGATTTTTGAAGGAATGGAGCTTATATGGAGTTTGTAATATAGGGGTTTTGGTTCATACTTAAGAAATGAGAGTTGTTTGAGAATTAGATGATGATTTTGAACGAATTGATGTAATATTCTTACACTCTCATACAAAATAATGTGTTTATATGTTTTTGGGACCAAAATCATGAGTTGAAGCCTTTGAACATCGAAATTGAAGCCCAAGAACAATTCTGGGTTTTTTCCAGAATTTTGGTGCCCGCTTGAGCGGGGAAACCGCCGCTCGAGCGTAAATTTCATGCTCCCAGCACTTTTTGCAGAGTTGGATGTCCGCTCGAGCTGGATATTTAACGCACGAGCGGGGAGCTTTCGTAGACAAGCCTTCCGCTCGAGCGGCAGAGTTCACGCTCGAGCGTGATTTTGATGCAACCAGTACGTTTGCAGGCCTTAAGGGTCCGCTCGAGCGGGGAAGTTGACGCTCGAGCGGGGACTCTGTTTTCCGAAATTTTTTTTATGTATTTTGTGTTCTGTTTTCCGTTCCCTTTCACTCCTAAACACTCTTAGGCATACATTGAGCATTGTAATTGAATTAAAGAGATAAGAATGAAGCCTAAAGAGGAAAATATGAATTTTGAACAGATTGAATTGTTAGTGACCCTTTTGTGTTCCTGGCATGTATAGAGTCGAGTTCCAGGACAAATCCACAAGCCGATCACTATGAGTAATATCTTAACAAGATATTTGAAATATACTGTTGTCCAATTATTTACTTATATGTAAGTTTTGTAAGTTCATTAATTTGAGTGGTGGACAACGATTGGCATGAATGATTGGGCCGAAGGCCGATTGACATGAATGATTGGGTCGGAGGCCGATTGATACGAATGATTGGGCCGGAGGCCGATTGATATGAATGATTGGGCCGAAGGCCGATTGACATGAATGATTGGACCGAAGGCCGATTGATACGAATGATTGGGCCGAAGGCCGATTGACACGAATGATTGGGCCGAAGGCCGATTGATACGAATGATAGATATAGGTGATTGGGCCAAAGGCCGATAGATATAAATGATCGGGCCGAAGGCCATTTGTTGTAATTGTTTCAGTAATTACTTATGCATCTTCCTCGTTTGATATTATTCACTGGGCATTCGCTCACGCTCATTCATGTACATGTAGGTGATGCATCTTCCTCGTTTGATATTATCCATTGGACATTCGCTCACGCTCATTCATGTACATGTAGGTGAGCCAAGGGACGTCCAGAACCAGCCTCGGTAAACTTGTGTGAAACAGTGAAAGTTTTGAGGAGTCAGCCCAAACGTCTCACGCACGAGACTGTCCTCGCCTTGACCCTTGTTTATAGTTTTGTTATGTTGGCGAATACGTTGGACTACTTTTGTATATAAGTCTTGGGTTGACTGACTTAAATTTGTATGATCCTGTATGTACAGTGTTTTGTGTTAGTACACATTTTGATGTGAGTTATTAACATATAAATGTCTGGAATGTTATGGTGTGCATTTAAGCACGGCTCTATGGACAAAGTTTTTGAATTGCTTCCGTTCGGCCCCTTTATCTCTGATGAGTCTTGATTTATTTGGTTGAGGCCGTAGGTAATCACTCGATTACTAGCCGGTTATGGCCTTAACCCATAGGGGCGGGTTCGGGTCATGACAATGCTTTTTCAAGCTATAATCAGATCTTAATGCACGCAAAAAATTAGGAACACACCTCGTTCATTACTGATAGAGGGACTTATCATTACCGTGTGATGCCATTCGGCTTGAAGAATGCGGGAGCCATTTATTAATGCCTGGTCAATGCCATTTTCAAAAACCAGATAGGTCGGAATATAGAGGTCAACGTCAATGACATGCTCGTCAAAAGCAAACTCTCCTCTGATCACATAGCAAACCTGCGAGAGATCTTCCAGACACTGCGCAAGTATAAGATGAAGTTGAATCTGGAGAAGTTCACCTTCAGCGTTGGGTCTGGTAAGTTTTTAGGATTTATGGTCAGCCACAGGGGCATCGAAGCCAATCTATAAAAGATTAAGGCCCTAATCGAAATGCAGTCTCCCAGAACGATAAAGGAGGTTCAGCGGCTCACAGGCAGGGTCACCACCCTCAATCGTTTCATATTAAGGGCCACTGACAAGTGCCTTCTGTTCTTCAAGGTGCTCAGAAACTCTTTCGACTGGAATACCGAGTCCGAGGAGGCATTACAACAACTGAAACAGTGCATGGCACACCCTCCCCTCCTTTTTCAACCAATTCTAGAAGAAACCCTCTTTCTTTACTTAGCTGTCTCCCATACCACAGTCAGCGCTGCCCTCGTCAAGAAGGATGCCTCAGTGCAGCGTCTGATTTATTACATCAGTCATGCCCTTCGAGGTGCTGAACAAAATTATCCCTTATTGGAGAAGATGGCCCTAGCTCTGGTCATCACCTCTAGGCGCATCCGGTCCTAATTTCAAGCCCACTCCGTAGTGGTCCTCACTAACCAACCCTTGAAGAAAATCATGCAACAGCCAGAGCTGGCAGGCCAACTAATGTAATGGTCTGTCGAATTAAGCCAATATGAGATCTCTTACCGACCCCGAACAGCTATCAAAGGCCAAGCTATTACAGATTTTATCTTGGAGTTCGCCAATCTCACTCCAAACACATCCCTTCTACCAGCACACGTTACTCCTGATACAGAAGACCCCTATTCCCAAACTCTTCGTGTTGACAGTTTATCTCGCAAAAAGGGTAGTGGAGTTAGCTTGATCCTCACCATCCTAGAGGTCAAATCTTTCAAATGTGCCCTCTGTTTCCTATTTGCAACCAGTAACAAGGAGGCCGAGTACGAGGCCCTAATCGCTGGTCTTCGGCTGGCTCGTGACATTAGGATTAACCATCTCCGAGTGTTCAGTGATTCTCGATTAGTGGTCGGACAGATAACAGGCGAGTTTGACGCAACAGAGGCAGCAATGCGATCGTACAGGGACATCGCTCTTCTCCGCACGCGCCTCTTTAATAGCTTTCACATCACGCATGTCCCTAGCTCAAAGAACTCCCAAGCCAATGAAATGGCACAGTTAGCCTCCGCAGATCAATCCAACCCCAGCCACGGCATCCGAATTGAATACCTGACCCATCCAGCAGTCTTACCAACCCGCCAAGAGATTCATCTGCTCCAAGACGAGCCTATCCCATGCGCCCAGGACATTATTACATTCTTATAACAGGGAATACTACCTACGGATAAGCAGGAGGCTGCCAAGGTCAGGGCTCGGTCTTCAAATTATGTCCTTATCGGTGGCATCTTGTATAAAAGGGGATTCTCACGGCCATACCTCAGATGCCTCAATACCAATCAAGCCATCTACGTGATGCGAGAAATACATGAAGGAGTTTGTGGCAACCACTTTCGGGGAACGGTCTTTAGCTCATAAAATCCTTCGCACGGGTTACTTTTGGCCCACGCTCAACCAAGACGCCATTGACTTTGTACTTAAATGTGACAAATGCCAGCGTTTCGCCAACATCCCCCATGCCCCTCCAACAGAATTGATCACGCTTAGCAATCCTTATCCATTTGCCAAGTGGGACATAGATCTCGTAGGCCCCTTGTTGACCGGCCGAGGCCAAGTAAAGTTTGCAATGATAGCCATCGATTACTTCACCAAGTGGGTAGAAACAGAGCCCCTTGCCAAGATCACCGAGCAGAATACCACTAGGTTTATTTGGCAGTCTATTGTGAGCCGCTTCGGGTCTCCTCAAGCCATCGTCTCCAACAATGGCAAACAGTTTGACAACGCCAAATTCAGAGAGTTTTGTGATGAGCTCAACATCAAGACTTGTTTTTCTTCCCCTGACCATCCTCATGCTAACAGCCAGGTAGAAGTCACCAACCGCTTTCTGCTGAAAATCGTCAAGACAAAGTTGGAGGCTGCCAAGGGATTTGGGCAGAGGAGTTATCGAATGTCCTCTGGGCTTATCAAATGACAGCCAGAACTCCAACTGGAGAGATCCCTTTTCGCCTAACTTACGGGGCCGAGGCAGTCATCCCCGTGGAAGTCGGCCTACCGACACCCAGGGTCATCAATCCCGATCCACAGCTGAACGACGAATTTTGGAGGGTTGACCTGGACCTTATCGAGGAACTATGAGAAAAAGCCGCCGTCTGACTGGCCTCATACCGACAGAAAGTAAGACAGCACTATAATCACAGAGTTCGACCAAGGGAATTCACAGTGGGAGATCTAGTCTTGCAAGAAGCAACCCTTGCCACTAAAAACCCGACCGAGTGCAAACTAGCAGCTAAGTGGGAAGGACCTTACATCGTCAAAGCTAGACCGAGCCTGAAGGGCTCAGCCAGTCTGGGTCAAGCAAAGCCTCAGCCAGACTGAGCCTGAAGAGCTCAGCCAGTCTGAGTCAAACAAAGCCTCAGCCAGACTGAGCCTAAAGAGCTCAGCTAGTCTGAATCAAGCAAAGCCTTAACCAGACTGAACCCTCCAAATCCCAGCCAGACGACTGAGCCTGAAGAGCTCAGCCAGGCTTAGTTACAAAAAGTCTCAGTCAGACAAAGCTCAGCCATTCACCAACACTTTGATTTCTCAAAATTACCACTAAAACATGCTGGATGTGATGATTCCAATACTTGGAATTTACAATTATGGGCTCTTAGCCAAACATCTATCCATTAAAACATGCCATTAAAACTGTATACCCCTTAGGTAACGTTTACCTATGTGTCATTCAAACCAATTTTTACTCGTCAAATTCAAGGCAATTCTTCACAAATGACGAAACACACACAAAACTAATCCATTAACAAACTTCAAGGCCAGAAGTAGAAAACCAGTTTTGATAATTTTACTAATTTTTGATAAATTCAAAAACTTCTTGACAAATTGTACAAGCCTTTACAAATTAAAATATTTACATAAAAAATGAGACACAAAACAAACCAACAACAACCTCTTCCAGTCTTCAGCTTTCAATCTGCCATCCCTCCATTTTCTTCACTGGACGCCAAGTCCCCCTCCTCCATGCCCTCATCCATTGGGGTTTGGGCAATGTCTTCCTCTCCTGGCTTCACGCGATTAAAATCAATATCTAGGAACAATTCTTCTGCCCTATACTTGAAGCTCGTCCAGCTACTGTCCCAATACATGCTCATCTCATGCTTGTAGTAGTCTGACTGCTAGAACGTCTAGATTATTTCTTCTTTGGTTTGCCCTTCCATTAGCTTCGCTACAGCCACACTCGATGGCCCAGCCCCACATTCCCCTTCTCTGGCCAAGCCCCTTGCCACAGCTGCGTCGACGGCCATTTGGAACTTTGGAGATAGCTTGAACTGCTCCACCACCGCGAGGCACAGATCTGGGTAAATCACCCTCTCAAACGCCATCACCCTGGTTAGATCTGCTGTCTTGGCCTTTTCCTCCTCCAAGGCCTTTTCTAGCCCGGCCATTCGTGCACATGCTTCCTCTTTCTCCTTCAAGGCCTGCTCATGCAGCTCTTCATTGTTCACAAGAGCCTCCTCCAACCTCTCATTGGTAGTGGCGCAGGCTTGTTGAGCTTCATCAGCCTTCTTCTGCTCTCTCGCCAATTCAAACTCCAGCGACATCGCCTTACGACGTGTCACTTCAAGCTCTACCTTAGCGGCTGACAGCTTGGCAATGACCTCAATTTAGCTCATCCTGGCACGCTCAGCCATATACCCTTGCACCACTGCAAACACCTCCATCTTCTTCGCTCTCTGAGCGTATGTCAAGTCCTTTGTACATGTGCTTCACGCTACTTTCCTTCAACCGGCCGCCTCTGCTCTTAGATTCTGCAATTACGCCCAAGCCTCTTCCAACTGGGCCTGCATGGGCTCCGCTTCCACCTTGGCCCCCACTGCCTTGCCCAGTAGAGCGGCCGCCAGGGTCGTCGCCTCCATCTACGCCGAGCAGAGTCCTCTCATGAGGTCGATCTCTGTCAATTGAGCCACACCTTGCACGATTGTGTCCTCAATGATCCCCAGCAACTGGTCTGCCCCCGCTCTGACCTCCCGCTTCGCCTTAGAGGACTCACCCACATCCATCACCAAGTGGCCAGCTGCCGCTTTCACATGATAAGTGGCAGTTCCATGGCTTGGGAGCAACTCTACTGAGGGTAACCTCTTTAAGGGTTGGTCTGTCAATTGATTACCACTGAGCACTCCTTTTTTTCCTTCCACCCCTTTTCTCACCTCGACGATTGGAGTCTCAGCCAAGCCTCCATCTCCATCCAGACCTGCATTAGCCTTCTCCCCCTTACTTCTGGGGCTTTCTCCCTCTTACTTCTGGGCTTTCTCCCCTGCTCCCTCTTTCTTCTTCTTCACCAATGGCTCTTCTTCCCTACTCGCCGCCACCCCCTTCATCTTCTTTTTCTCCAACACCTGGTCCACCTCCCTCCTACTTCTCTCCTTCAATGGATCTACCGGTGCTCGCATGGGGACAAAGTCTGTTAAGTCATTCTCTCCTAATGGCTGGGGTCATGGTCGGACCAATCGTTTCATGACCAGCTTAGGCACTGGGCCTAACTATTTTTCCTTATACTTCTCCGCCGTCGCAAAGGCCCGTTTGTCCTCTACCTCCTTCGCTTTTCTCCTTGCCTCCACCTCCTCCAGTGCAGAATCTTCCCCGATCAGCTGCGGCCCCAGATTTAGGACAAACAAGGCTGAGAACTGGACGAGGTCATCCCATTTTAGCCCCTCCTTCTCCCTCCACTCTTTCACTTGTTTGACCTTCTTCTCTGCTGCCGCATCCAACTTTGGCTCCAATGATTTAGTGCGGACTTTCCAAATCATGCGAACTCCTCTCTCGCCACTCGCCAACACATAAAACCACTTCGGCTTCTATCCTTTCACCGACGACGGTAGTTCTACCACAAATCCCCTCCCAGCTATCGCTTGCAAGGTCACCCATGTCTCTTGTTGCCATAAAGCCTTATAGCACACAAAAAAATCATCCAATGTCATCATCTTCCCTCCGGTCGCTCGTGGCCATGCGATCGCACACGTTTGGCATAAGCTGTCCTGGGGCCACCTCTAGGCGGTTTAACACGTCGACCACTAGCTGTGTGAGGGGTAGCCTTAGGCCCCTCACAGCGCCTCTTCGTACAACGTGAACTCTATCAGTTGTGCGTCTGACACCCTTTCCTTCGCCGTTGGCAGCCTTAACTCTATGTCGGCCGAAATCTGGTATCTGCTGCACAACTCCTCCAAATCCTCTGCCATTAAAGTGTATTTTTCCGCCTTGGTATGCTAGTGGTCAGGTACCACTTGGCTAATCGGCTGCACCGCCGAGATCATTGTAGACGACAAGTGTCGCGACGGCTGCTTCACTGCCCTTTCCACCCGTCTTTCCGCCCTATACTGCTCCGCCAACTCCAGTCTGGAATGTGCTGATTTTTTGTAATCAGGTAGGTAAAGCGCACAAGTCCAAATGCCCAAGGTTTGCCCGTGTTCCAAGGGTTGCAGTTAAAATTTGCCAGTTTGAAATTCCATCAAGATAAAACCCCGTCTTTCATACGTCAGCACCTATACATCCCCTTCACTTCCTATTACCGCTTCACAACCCTCCTCAATGGCCCAGATTGCCCCACCTGTAGGGGCTCGATCTCTCCTTCCTCACATTCCTCCTCTTTCCTCTCTCTCGTCTATTCCACTTCATATCATCATGTGCTTTCTTGTACCTTGAGCCCACGCCTTATAAATGTCCACCGCATCAGTTGGTCGTCTCCCTCAACGCTCGGCCACCACGATGGTCGGTCACCTTCCTCAACGCTCGATTACCACGCCGGTCAGTCACCTCCCTCTACACTCAACCACCACGTCGGTCGGTCACCTCCCTCAATGCTCGGCCACCACGTCGGTCGGTAACCCCCTCTTCCCGATTTTCCACCACGTCGGTCGGCCGGTCACCTTCCTCACCATTCAACCACCCCGTCGGTCAACCATCTCCCTCACTACTTGTTTACCGCATCGATCGGTCACCTCCCTTCCCGGTCGTCCACCGTGTCGGTAGGTCACCTCCCTCGACGTTCGACTACCACATCGATCGGTCACCTCCCTCAGCCATCACATTGGTCGGTCACCTTCTTCCCCATTCAGCCACCCCGTTGGTCAGCGATCTCCCTCAGTGGTCCGCCACGTAAACCCCTGGTTTGACGATCGGTCGTCTTGGAGGCCTCTTTTCTTCTTTCTTATTCCCTTTGTTAGACTAAAGCTGCACTTGGGAATGGGGGCCTACTAATACTGATGGGTGCCCAACGGTGGCCCAGCCCACGGCCCAGGTGTCAAAGCCTAATAAGCCCAGCAACTTCAAGAAGCCAATGCCGGCTCAAAGCCAATAACATTCAAACACTTGTCAGGTAGAAAACCAACCCTGTAAGCAGACAAAGATCCTGCAAAGTTATTGCACCCACACACCAGCCATTTAATGAGGCCCTCATAGCATTAAATGCGACAATCTTTTCACGCCGGAGGAAACAGACTCACCATGAAGAGGTCAGCTAGGCCTTAGACTTTCAGCCGACGAGACAACTTAGAATGGACAAGGAAATGATAAACGAAGGATATAAGAAAGCTTCCGAGGAACGTTAGAGGTTAAGTTTTTCTATCCCTTATTACTCTCTCTCTCAAATCAATCTACCCTAACCTAACTTGGTCGTCGGAGTGTCCATCGGGGGAACACTTCCCCCTTTGGACCTTTTTGCAGGTGTGTTTTGGGGACTCCGAGGTCAGCAGATTCGCTAGAAGCGTGGATCAGTCCAGCCCATCTCCTACTGAAGTTACTGCATCATCAATGTATTTTTTTTTTTTTTAAATTTTATTAAATAAAAAAGGGAAAAGCGGGTTAAAAATTAAAAATTAGATTAAGGTAATTTTATGATTTGATTTTATGGTAATAAATGTGTTTAGATTAAATTATGGTCTAATTATATATACATATATATAATCTAAAATTATATATATTTGTATATACACATATATATATATATATGTATATATAATTTAAAATTTTATTAAATAAGAAATTAAGTTAAAATTTAAAAATTAATTAACGTAATTTTATGGTAATAGATTAGGGTGTTTAAATTAATTTATGATTTAATTTATTAAATATGTGATTAATATAGAAAATTATATGAGAGAGAGAGAGGTCTTTTATGTAAGGGTAAATTAGTCTTTTTAATATCTATCATTAACGGTACTATGGTTGCACATTAGTCTAAAATCATAGAGGAGGTATGTATATATATAGTCAAACTAAAGGGAGGTAAAGTGCTTCAGTGTCAAACCAAAAGAAGGTAAAGTATTTTTTACCTTTTTATTTTGGACATTTAGATAAGAAATATTTTTTGAAAAATGATATACAAGTTCACCTTTTAAACTCACTTTCTAGACCTAGTAATGTATTAACTAATCAACTTCTTAACACATTACTAAATTTAGAAAATAAATTTAATTTTTGAGTTTAAATAGCAGTGTTTATTATTATTTTTTTTTAAGGCCTTTGACAAAGAGAATTGGAATCCAATGTCCTTTCGAAACCAGGGGCGAAAAGCCCGAAAAGCGAGGGCTTTGTTGGCCTTGTTATTGAGCCGACCCTGTATATAATAAGAAACTAGAATTGTTTAGTATATTCAAGGGCGACATTATACTGGGCAAGTCATGAGACTCAAACCCTGGTCTAAGGATGGGCCCTTGCTTTCAAAATTTTCAATTTTTACATTTAGTTATATATATATATATACAGTAGTGGTAGGTAGGGCTGCAAATGAACAGAATCGTTTATGAACAAGTTCGAATTCAGCTCGGTAAGAGTTCATTTGAATTCAATTTGTTAAATTTTTTTTGCATTTGAGCTCGAGTTTGAACTCGTTAAATTTTTAATAACCAAGTCTGAACATTTTAAAACTCAGCTCGTAAGCTTGGCTCATTAGCTAGCTAGTTTAATATTTATTATTTATATATTAAATAATGTAAAAATATGTATAAAAAATAAGATAAATATGTTATTTATATATTTAGAAAATATAAATTAATGTAAACAATAGTTAATTATGAATAGTACATTTATATAATAGTGGTAGTAGTTATTATTTTAGTAAAATATTGACTTTTTTTTAGTATGTTTATATATATTGTATATATAATTGTTTAATCAAAGTTTTAATTGTAACTTTAATTTCATACGTAAGTATGAATTTATAAATTTTTTGGCTCGTTAAGGCTCATGAACAGGCTCGAGCTTGAGCTCGAGCTCGAGTCAAGACTAAGCCACCTCAGCTCGAGTTCCGTTTGTTAAATTTTTATTGAGCTCGAACTCGAATTCGTTGAAATCTTCATAAACAAGCCTAAACATATTAAAACTCAGCTCAGCTTGGCTCGTTTACAGCCTTAGTAGTGGGTGTAAATGTGATATGTTTACAATTTCACTTTTAAATTTTTGAATGGTTTAATGAATGAGGGGCGATTTGATGAATGATAAAAACTTTTTAGCAGTTTGGAAGTTTAGAATAAATAGTTACGGGATATCAGTGGTTATCATGGACAGAACTAGGAGAAGACTACAGGAGGCTATGACCCCTTGTTTTTGTGAAAATTATTGTTTGACATAGAATTTTCAATATATATATATATATATATCATTTTAAACATAAAATGACCCCCAATATAAAAAAATATATATGTCATTCTTCTTCCATCTCAAATTCTCTTTCTATTTTACACCAAAAAAACTTCTTCTTCTTATTAGAAATTACTTCTATAGTATTTAAATTTTTTTTTTATGTATATATAATTTATATATCATATTATACATACATGTGTGTTTTGTGTATATGGTGAAAAAAATTATTTTTCTTTTAACTCCTCCGATAATAAAATATGAAGAGTATTATCGAAAAATCTAAAAAATGTGACAGTTCATAATAGGAGAGGTGTAGGTTTTTATATAATAGATAGAATGGATAATTATGCCATTGGCTTGATTTGATGGATGGACTGAGGGGGACGGGTTGGGCGACAACTCCGAAAGTTTTGAAAAAATTCCTTATTATAGTAATGCTAGTTATGAATATTTTGAATTATACGAGTTGGCCATTATGGTTTTGTTTTTGTTGAAAAATTTAAGATGCCAAGATGAATACAAGGCCATTGCCACTTGTATATTACTTGGCACTAGGGAGAGATGGTTTGTCTTCATTTGGTAGCTCTTGCTGGCATTAACTTGGATTCCTTCTCCATAAGGACCAGCCGTGTGGAGATTTTATTTCATATTTTATGATTTTTATATTATTAATATTTATTTATTTTAAAGAAAATTTGGCCAAAAATCTCTTCAAATAATTTTTAATGAAAACAATGTCAACTAATAATTTTTAATATAAAATCTATTAAAATATATTTTTATTTTAAGAAGGACATGTATAGCATACAGATGATGAATTTAGGGGAAATTACTCATCAGAGCCTTTAAAAAAAAAAAAAATCAAATCAATGAAAAATCTTATACATATTTTTAATTAAATTCATAAAAATTTTCATATTTTGTAAAATCTCTTGGAGGGTAATTTTTCCGTGAATTTACCCATCAGTGGCCGACAACGATGTGGTCGTCATTATCTCTCTACTTACACATTGTCTCTATCAACTTACCAACAGACTCTTGAACTCTCCATAAATTTCTACGAACCTTTAACTCTCTTCAATCATCTTTAGGATTAGGTTTCTCTCCAATCCAATTAAGGACCGGGGATAAGCTCAATTCTAATCGGACTTATTTTTACTCAATCTCTTTGTAGTGTTCAATTATTAGGGGTATAAATTTAGGGTTGGTTTGGGATGTCTTAAAAAAGTGCACTTTTTGTCTTTTTACGAAAAGATGTGCAGAAAAGTAGAGAGGTGATGTGATGAAAAAAAGATAAAAAGATGGATTATATAGTCTATGCCAAACCAACCCTTAGTTTGGACCAGCCCCCGTTGAGCTGCATGGGCTCCCATCCAAAATTTGAGCCGGCTTATGGGCTAGAAAATTAGACACAGGCCTATAGGTATTCGAGACTTAGGCGGCCTAGGCCAGCGGACTTGGGCCTAGGCTCGGTCTTGAGCCGGGCCTGAACATTTTTTATTTTTTTTTTCACCAAAAATTTATTGAAAATGACACTTGTCCTTGGGTAGGTCGGGCCTTGGGCGGACCAATGAGTCAGGCCACCGGCTAAGTCCGACTCCAAAACACATGGCCCAAGCCTAACCCAGAGTCTCGAACTGGGCTCGGGCCCAGCTCGCCTGGGCTGCGGATGGGCTTTGGACGGCCCACGGGCCATTTTTACACTCCTAACAAATATATAGGCATTTTGTATATTGATATGTAGGGATGTAAAAATAGCCTGAGACTCGTGGGTGGCCCGAAACTCTCTTGCGGCCCGAGATGGGCCCTCCTGTTTAGGCTCGGTTAGGACCGAGCCCGAGCCCGAGCCTAGCCTGGGACCCTAGGCCTAAGCCTGGGCCTAAGCCATCATTTTGAAACCTGGCTTTGCCCGTGGCCCTCCAGCCCGGCCCAAGAAAAAAATTTTCTCTCGACCTGCTAGTCCACGCCCCTCCTTCAATGGCTCTCTGACTAAGTAACGGTCAAAATTCAAAAAATAAAAAAATAAATATATTCAATGCTGCATGCTGCAACAACAGTAAAAAAAAAAAAAACGATTTCGATGTCTACTGTGCATGTAGCAACAGTAATATATATATATATATATATAAAAACTCAATTGAAACAGTCACATGACCGTTTAACACCAAACGACCCAATTTTTTTTATTTATAAATTGACCCCATCGTCCCCAACTCCTATAACTATCCCCACTCTCCCATTTTAGTTCTCATAAACAATTCTTTCTCTCAATCTCTCTAAACTCTCAACTATCAACTCTCTCAATTAATTTTGAAGTCTCATCCTTAAATGGCAATTGCAATTTTGCAAGAAAATTTTATTAGAAGATGCTAATTTTTATATCACATTTGCTAGTCTGTAACATTAATTAGTTGAATTAAATTTATTAGTTACTTATTTTTTCACATTAATTATTTCTTAACATATATTAGTTGTTATTGTTTACTCATTATTTAAATTAATTGTTAGTTATTACATATTATTTTACTTACATTACTATGGATCTTAATATTCCTAATGTTTATGTCAATAATGATACATATACTACACAACATGAATCTGTTGATTCTCCTTCTAATGTACCTAATATCTATTTTTCAACAGTTGGATCATTATCTAGGGGCACAAGTAGTGGTGTTTGGGAACATTTCAAAAAAATATTTGCAAATAATCTTGGTGGTACAACTAAATTTAAAGCAAGATGTAAATATTTCACTTAGTGTTCCATCTACAAGGGGTATTAGTCATCTAAAAAGACATGCTAACAAATATTTACAAAGTCAACAACTTAATATTATAAGTCAAATGCAATTAGGGACTTCATCAACTGATCATTTGCAAGCATTTTCATATGATTTTATACGTGCACAAAATTCTATAGTTGATTATACTATTAAAAAAGAACAGCTTTTTACTACTAGTGAATGTCCTGACTTTACCCAAATGATTCATGAAAGTTTTGCACTGCAATATCAAAAAATTTCAAGAAATACTACTAGAAACAGGATTTTAAAGAAATTTGAGAATATTAGTGAATTATTTAACATATTCAAAAATTTGAACGGAAGAGTTTGCTTAACATCTAATTTGTGATCAAATAATAGTTTAGAATATCAATATATCACTGAACATTTTATTGCTAATGATTAGAAATTGAACAAAAGAATTATTTCATTTAGATTAGTTAAACTTTAATACACTAGTCATTCGCTTGGTGTAGAAATAAGAAATGTATTATATGAGTAGATTTTGCAAAATAAAATACTTACCATTTGTTTAGATACTGCAACATATTATAATCAGACGGTAACCCATTTGAAATCAACTTCACATTTACTTGTTGGTGGTGATTTATTTCATATTCGTTGTTGTGCCCATATTTTAAACTTGATTGTTAAAGAAATTATTACGAGACTTTCGTACTGGTAATAAAAAAAATGCGGTTGTTACTATTATGTCTTCTGCTAATCAAATTTCGAAATATAGGAAAATTCGTTAACAAGAATGTATGCCATTTAAAAAATTAATTTTAGATATAGACAGTAGGTGAAATTCAACATATAATATGTTAAAAAGAGCTTGTAAACAAAGAAAAGCAGGGTTTATGTTTTGCAACAACATCAATAGGAGGAGTACTGACTCACACAGAATTTAACTGGCGCCAAGTAGTCTTCTATAAAGACTTTCTAAAAGTTTTTGATACTGTAACAAAATTGTTTTCTTATATATATATATATATATATTCCTACTTCACCATTTGTTTTACACATGTTAGCAGAAATAATAAAAGTTTTTGTAATATATATGGATAATGCATATTATGTAACCATTTTTACTACAATGAAAGATAAATTTGATAAATATTTTGATCCATTGCCTCATCTTTTAGGTTTAGCCATAATAATTGATCCTAGGTGTAAAAAAATTGGTTTCCAAAAATTTTTAGAACGTATTTTCGTTGATAAAAAACAATTTGCCCCTATTATGAAAACATGCAAAAAATTATTTGAAGAATATAGGCTACTTGTAACTGTAAATACACCTACACACACTACACGAGAAGCCTCATCTCGAGGCGAAATATTAAGTGTTTTTTCGGCAATAAATATGGCGATCCGGGCTTAGAACTGATCCATTTGTTGCCTTTGAATCCGGAAACCATATCCATAGCAGTCGTCCTTCCCTCCTCTCTTGTTAGATTTTGGCTTAAGTGTTGACACCATCCTTGGCGGTGTCGACACTGTCTCCTTTCTTGAGTTTTGTTCGGCTCCTGGGGTCGACACCAAGCTTAGAGGTGTTGACACTAATCTTGTTATTGGCCTCTAAGGTCGACACCAATCTTGGTGGGGTCACCCTTCCATCGCTGCTTTGTCCTGGGTTACATACTAAAATATAGGGTCGACACCTCTAGTTCTTAGGGTCAACCCTTCCCTTGCTGTTATTTTCTGGGTTGCATTCTGAAAAATAAGGTCAACACCACTATCTCTTAGGGTTGACCCTCGTCTGTTGCAAAACATTAGTGTCTCAGCTTTTCTTCTTAAGGGTCGACACCATTGTCGCGAGGGTCAACCCCTATGACTCTTTTTCCAAATTTTGTTCGACTTGAGCCCTAATTTTTGGGATTTTGATTTGTTTTTTTCATTTGACTTTGGAGCTATTATTCTATTAATACCTAGTCAATATAAATAGACCCAAAGGCACTTCTCTCTCATTGGTTATTTCTCTTTTTCCTCTCTCACCAATAACTCTCTTTTTTTCTCTTAAGACTCAACTTTTCTCACTTAGATCTTCAGATCTACTCACGTAGAGGTACCTTCTCATCTTAGCCCTTTGAAATAGATTGTAGATCGTCTCAAGGGCTTCCTTTTGATCTGAGTGGCTCGTGGTTTCGTTGACGTTGAGTTTTTCCAAGTTCTTCTCTTCCATCTTCTAAACTTAAGGTAAAGATTCTCTACACTTCCTTATGAGTTTTAACTTAATTATTTGTTTTTATAAAACTACTTTGTGAAAGAAATAAATTTTTCAGGTTCGAAAACAAAAGAGGGGTTTTCAAATGATTTTATTGGAAATGATTGTGGATAGATGTTGTGGAGATATATTTTCTGAGCACCAACACGTGGCCAAGGTGACGCCGACGTGTCAGCCGAGGTGCTACATGTCCTGGTCATGATGCCGAGGTTATCTCGGCTAGGCCGAGGTTATCTACGAGGATACCGGAATCCGAGATAAGCGGATATGGGACAAGAGTCCTAGATTGGGAGAAGACTTCAGTTTGGGTAAAGATAAGACTCTTAGAGAGTTTATCCTAATCCCACTGGGAGTCCCAGATTAGCAGTAATCCTAAGTCCATTAGGGCTAGGCTCCTATCGGGACTAGGATTGTATTGGCTATAAAAGAGAGTCACCCCCATGGGTCTAAGGTATGCTTTTATGCTCAAGCTTATGAATTTAGCTATTGATTATCTATGAGAGATATACTGACTTGATCGTCGGAGTGCCCCCGGGTAGACGAACCACCACCGGAGTCTTCTCTTTCTGTTGCAGGTCAGCCAGGTGCCATCTATTCTCCAGTGCTTTCCAACTGAATACTGAGTTGGCAGTGTGGTCAGAAAATCACATACACAATTTGGCGCCGTCTGTGAGAAAGAAAGAAGAATAGATGGCCATCACCGTACAAGATCAACGTGTTGAAAATGACGAGTTTAGCGAAGATGGAGAGTCTGTCGACATAAACGGAATGAAGACCCTTCCAGAAGAGACGCAAAGACAGAGGGCATGAGCGCTCCCAAGGAGATGACATTCAAGTATAGAAGAGCTCAGCCTAAGTGAGTAGATCCTGGATTTCAGGCCCCGGACCCCAGATCCCGAAAGACAAGATCTCGGCCTAAATAAGCAGGTCCGAGAAGAGAAGAGCTCAACCTGAGTGAGTAGATCCAAGATTCCAGAAGACATGATCTCGACCTGGATGAATAGGTCCGAGAAGAGAAGAGCTCAACCTGAGTGAGCAGATCCAAGATTCCAGAAGACAAGATCTCGACACTTAAGTCCGAGAAGAAAAACGGCTCGCCGATGTGAGGCCGAGGTAATGATGAATAACTTAGACTCATTATATGGCAGAGTCGAATCTTGCATATAATGGAGTTGAACTAAGTTGGAGTAACATAGGCTTGCCATGTCGGCAGAATCAAACTCAGGTTGAAACCAAGTAAGATCAACAGAGAAATCAAGGCTAACAACCTCGACTTGAAACCAACTTCGGCGAACAAGATCACATGCACAAGCTTAATGTGAACATAAGTCCACATTAGGGGGCAGAGAGTTATAAATGATGTTTAATACTTGTTAAAATTTGTAGCAATTTACAAGTTGAAGTTAAACCGATGTTATGTTTAACACTTGTAGAAATTTATAGCAATTTACAAGTTAAAGTTAAACCGAAATGATGTTTAACACTTGTTGAAATTTGTAGCAATTTACAAGTTGAAGTTAAATCGATGTTATGTTTAACACTTGTTAAAATTTGTAGCAATTTACAAGTTGAAGTTAAACCGAGATGATGTTTGACACTTGTTGAAATTTGTAGCAATTTACAAGTTGAAGTTAAACCGAGATGATGTTTAACACTTGTTGAAATTTGTAGCAATTTACAAGTTGAAGTTAAACTGATGTTATGTTTAACACTTGTTGAAATTTGTAGCAATTTACAAGTTGAAGTTAAACCGAAATGATGTTTAACATTTGTTGAAATTTGTAGCAATTTGCAAGTTGAAGTTAAACCGAGATTATTGTTTAAACTTGTTGAAATTTGTAGCAATTTGCAAGTTGAAGTTAAACCGAGATCATTGTTTAACACTTGTTGAAATTTATAGCAATTTACAAGTTGAAGTTAAACCGAGATGATGTTTAACATTTGTTGAAATTTGTAGCAATTTGCAAGTTGAAGTTAAACCGAGATTATTGTTTAAACTTGTTGAAATTTGTAGCAATTTGCAAATTGAAGTTAAACCGAGATCATTGTTTAACACTTGTTGAAATTTGTAGCAATTTACAAGTTGAAGTTAAACCGAGATGATGTTTAATATTTGTTGAAATTTGTAGCAATTTGCAAGTTGAAGTTAAACCGAGATTATTGTTTAAACTTGTTGAAATTTGTAGCAATTTGCAAGTTGAAGTTAAACCGAGATCATTGTTTAACACTTGTTGAAATTTGTGGACAAATTACAAGTTTAACACTTGTTGAAACGTGAGAAAAGTTTACAAGTTAAAGTTAAACCGAGATTATGTATGACAGCTCATACGCGTGAACGGGTTCTTGGAATTCTTGTTCTTTAAAGAGACATGTCAGCCTTAACGATGATCTCAGCTGCGATACTTTAAACCGACATACTGGAAAGTACCGATATAGGTTTCATCACCTCAGAATGCCGAGGTAATAGAACCTAGGGGGCAGTTGTGGGGATATATTTTCTGAGCACCAACACGTGGCCAGGGTGACGCCGACGTGTCAGCCGAGGTGCCACATGTCCTGGTCATGATGCCGAGGTTATCTCAGCTAGGCCGAGATTATCTGCGAGGATACCGAAATCCGAGATAAGCAGATATGGGACAAGAGTCCTAGATTGGGAGAAGACTTCAGTTTGGGTAAAGATAAGACTCTTAGAGAGTTTATCCTAATCCCACTGGGAGTCCCAGATTAGTAGTAATCCTAAGTCCATTAGGGCTAGGCTCCTATTGGGACTAGGATTGTATTGGCTATAAAAGAGAGGCACCCCCATGGGTCTAAGGTATGCTTTTATGCTCAAGCTTATGAATTTAGTTATTGATTATCTGTGAGAGATATACTGACTTGATCGTCGGAGTGCCCTCGGGTGGACGAACCACCACCGGAGTCTTCTCTTTCTGTTGCAGGTCAGCCAGGTGCCATCTATTCTGCCAGTGCTCTCCAGCTGAATACTGAGTTGGCAGTGTGGTCAGAAAATCACTCACACAGATGTTTATCGTTGAGGCATGATAAAATGAAGGGTTTTACCTTGGGAAATGGTTTTATAAAGGTAAGAGGGTTTTTGCCCTAGAAATCTCAAATATTGATTTTGTATTGATAAATGGAATAGATATTGAAATGGTGACATTGAGTTGTTATATTTGAGAATTGTTGAGTTGGATATATATTATCACTCACATCTTGAAATTTGGTAAATTTATCTTTATTGAAATTATCTATTTGTTTAAAGATATTTGTTTTGGGCTATCGGTGGAGAATAACTATGATTGTTATAGAAATTGCATAAGAATTAGGAGAATTGAAAACTAATTTCTTATCCATTTGCATAGAATAGTGTTGCAGATTTATTTCATTGGAAATGTATCTTGTATTGAGAAAAGAGGTGAATCTGGGAAGGAGTTGTCGTTACATCAAATAAGTTGGTCTGTGTGTCCAGGATGAAAGTCCCAAAAATTGCGAGTATACATGGGTGCCGATCCCTCGGACGAAATATCCGTAAAATGGCAATATTAGTACTTGTATAGTCTACGTTTATATGGGTGCCGATTTACGGTTTCCCATGGATGAAATTTCCGTGAAATGTGATACTTGTTTTAGAGATTCCCAAAGATATGATTCACTGCTCAGTTTTCCATTGGAAAGAGAATGTTTTATCAACTGTGATATAAACTTGTCATTGCATGGTTTGAAAGAGATATAAAATGTTTTGCCACTAGCATTGCATATGCATCTCACCCTTATATCTTTGTTAAGATTTATATACTGTGTTGGATTATTTCTATTGGGCTTGGGCTTACCCTATGTGGGAAAACCCTTTTCAGGTGTTGATGATATAGCTTGGGAAGACTTGGAAGCAAGGGCTTTATTTTGTTTGTTTTGTTGTATTTAATTGTGCAAGACTAGGGCTTTAATTGTATTGGATTTAAATCCATTTTGTTGTAACCAAACACTGTCTTGGAAAACTATAAGCCCTTACGACATTTCTTATTTGTTTGATGTTCATTTTATTATGTAACATATGCTATAGATTCAATGATAGACTTATGAATGTATATCTGCATATGTTACTCTTTTGCAAACTTAATCTGAAACTAAAGAAAGATAATTACTTTATCATTGTTAATATTTATCAATGTTGTGGATGGGTTGTTGTATAAATTTCGGGGTGTTACAATAAAAAATAAAAGAATATCTCAACATACAAACGTAAGTAGTTTTGAACTACAATGTTATTTGGAAAACCCATCAATGGATGATTTCGATAATTTTGACATTTTGGATTAGTGGAAACAAAATGAAACTATGTGGAAAGATGGCCTGTGATATACTAACCATTCTTATTTCTACAATTTCTTCGGAAAGTTTTTGTTGGTACAATCTTCACTGTATTTAAAAGATTTTAATTATATTGTGTACAAAACAACAATTAGAATTTAAAAAAATAAAGAAAATGAGAGAATTTGTTTGATTACAAAAATCAAACTCGAAATAATAAATAAATAAATAAATAACAGATTTTATTTTGTTATAAAAACAGAATAAAAATTAAACAACTTACTTGGTTAATTTCTTTGAATAATTTTTCTGATCAAGTCCAGTGTTTGACACTGTGTCCTTAAGACAGATTCATCTTCTCCACGGTGCTTTCAGAATTTGGACGTCTATCTCCCAGGATGAAATAATCTTTCAACGAATAAATGCAGCACTACAATTTATTCGTTCGTCGAACACACAAAGTGTTTACACTCTTTCTTTCAGAAATAAAATGCAGCAATATGGCAGAGATCTAAAGCAGAAGATGGAGTACGAAAATTGGAGTGAAAATCCAAATGGGAGGCTGGTCTATTTATAGATGTATAGGTGACTCTTGGTTTTGAATTAAACAGGTACTGTACCTGTTCAATTTGAATTAAACAGATACAAACAGGTTAGGCACTGTTTGGTTTGAAATTCAAACAGATTTAAATCTGTTGGGTTCAAAAACGGGAAGGGCCCTGTTTGGATGAACAAAAAATCCAAACCAGTTTAATTCTGTTTGAAAACGGGAAGGGCCTTGTTTGGATGAACATTAAATCCAAACCAATTTAATTTGAATTCTTTCAAATGTTTTTGGCCCAAAAAGATTAGTATTGGGCCGAACAAGCCCAACCACACACCCGCGCCCAAACCCAGGCCCAGCCCGCCCGACCGACCGGACGGACGGCGGCGGCGCGCGCGCGCGTGTGTGGTGATTTTTGGGTCCAATGGGTCTAGCCCATTTTGCCTATAACCTCTCCCTCTAAAACACTTGGGTACCCCTTGGGGCACACCCCAAGTATCAAACCCATGCCTTATAAACCCTTTCAAAACCTCCCACCAAATCAATATGGGACAAGCCTTATTCAAACCTTTAAGGTATTTCCACCAAAACTCCATTTCCATGGAGCATACTTTGGCTTCAATTTCCCATTCACTCGGTAATGGTTTTGAGCAACCAAATATACCACGTGAATCACAACGCGGCATAGAACGCGTTACCACTTTGACCCGTGTAAATCAATGCACGGGCCCACCTAAAAATTAGACCAAACTTAGGAAAAAATTCTGGTTTTACCCAGAATTTTATAACCATTTCCAACAATCCCCCACATGAATGGAATTTGATGACAACGGAAATGCAACAATATGCAGACTTAACGAAAGAGTATAAGTCGAAAATATCTTGCATCAGGATAGGTAGTTTTCGGCCTTGAACCTTCCCTAGTGATAACCTATCGGACTTACTGGCTAACCAATGGACGCGATGCCTTGAATTGTTCAGCCGTTTGTGTAAGCCAAGACAATAGATTTCACACAAAATATCTTCTAACACATCGTGGTTCTCACTGTTGTGTTCATTTTGGCCTTGAACGCTCCTGGTTTTCATGAGTGTTTCTAGAGAATGTAGCCTCTTTCATTCTCATAGAACCGGCCCCAGTTCAACACTCTACACTCATATAGGTGATTCTTATTGTGAGTATCTCCTCATACTCGTCTTGATTTTATGCCTTAATCAAGATATAAGTAATCATTAAAAGCAAAGCTTATCCTTATACCCCTGCAGACAACATATGTTGCAGATATCACTCTCACCATAGGAATGGGTAGGGTTTTTTAATCCCTTGGTGATTTCTGGCGAGCCATACATAACTTAGTTGTCCCTTTGAACTTAGTTCTTGGGATCTCCAGTCATTAAGTAGGGTTACCATTATGACGACTCTTATGTAATAGGCTTTAATCCCATCCCCTTTGATGAACTATACACTAGCTCTTTTGTCAAACCTTTTGTAAACGGATCCGCAATATTCTCTTTAGATTTTATATAATCTATTGAGATTATTCCGTTTGACAACAATTGCCTTACGGTATTATGTCGACGACGAATATGTCGTGACTTACCGTTATACATATGATTCTGTGCCCTGCCTATTGCAGATTGACTATCACAATGAATGCAAATAGCTGGCACAGGTTTTGGCCACATTGGAATGTCTTCTAAGAAGTGACGAAGCCATTCTGCTTCTTCACCTGCTTTGTCTAAAGCAATGAACTCGGATTCCATTGTGGATCGTGCGATGCAAGTTTGTTTCGTGGACTTCCAAGAAACAGCAGCGCCTCCTAGAGTAAAGACATATCCACTAGTGGATTTTGAATCTTTAGTATCCGATATCCAATTTGCATCACAATAACCTTCAAGTACTGCTGGATATCGAGTAAAGTTCAAACCATGATCACGGGTGAATCTTAGATATCTAAGAACCCGAATGATCGCTTTCCAATGGTCTTCTCCGGGGTTACTAGTGTACCTACTCAATTTACTGATAGCATAAGCTATATCAGGACGAGTACAATTCATTAGGTACATTAGGCTTCCAATGATTTGGGAGTATTTTAACTGAGACACTGCATCACCTTTATTTTTCGATAAATAAAGACTGATGTCTACAGGTGTTCTTGCTAAATTCAAATCATCCTTGATAAATTTATCAAGAATTTTCTCAATATAATGAGATTGAGATAATGCATATCCGTCAGATGTTTTAGTAATTTTCATTCCTAATATAACATCTGCGACCCCCATATCTTTCATATCAAATCTTTTGTTAAGCATTTGCTTAGTTGATTTGATCATGTTTTGACTGCTTCCAATGATAAGCATGTCATCCACATAAAGACAAACTATGACATATCCTTGGTCAGTGTTTTTAACATAGACGCATTTGTCACATTCGTTTATCTTAAACCCATTAGTAAGCATTGCATGATCAAATTTTTCATGCCATTGCTTAGGTGCTTGTTTTAATCCATAAAGGGATTTTACAAGTCGACAAACTTTCTTTTCTTGCCCTGATACTACAAACCCTTCGGGTTGCTCCATATAGATCTCTTCATTTAGATCACCGTTTAAGAAAGCTGTTTTAACATCCATTTGATGTATTTCTAAATTAAACAACGCTGCTATAGCAATAAGCATGCGAATGGATGTTATTCTTGTCACAGGGGAATATGTGTCAAAATAGTCCAGACCTTCCTTTTGTCTGTAACCTTTAACTACAAGTCTTGCTTTATACTTGTCAATTGAACCATCTGCTTTCATTTTTCTCTTGAATATCCATTTATATCCAAGAGGTTTAGAACCTGGTGGAAGATCCACCAATTCCCAAGTATGATTTTGCATAATGGATTCAATTTCATTATTAACAGCCTCTTTCCACAAAGGTGCTTCAGGACCTGTCATTGCTGCCTTAAAGCTTTGAGGTTCATTTTCTAACAAGTATGTCAGAAAATCTGGACCAAAGGATTTTGATGTTCTCGCTCTCTTACTTCGTCTTGGTTCATCATCAGTTAAATCCTGTTGGTCGAGACCATTACTAGTCTCTTGTGTTTGATTGTCATTAGTCTCTTGACTTTGTGTACAATCATAAGTTCTTTTCTGTGAACTTAATTCCTGTCCTTTCTTGTAAGGAAAGACATGTTCAAAAAACACAGCATTCCTTGACTCTATAATAGTGTTCACATTTATATCAGGTATTTCTGATTTATAAGTCAGAAACCGATATGCACTACTATTCTGAGCATAACCAATAAACACACAATCTACTGTTTTTGGTCCAATCTTAGTCTTTTTAGGAACAGGAACTTCCACTTTTGCCAAACACCCCACACTTTTAAGTATTTGTAGGAAGGTGGTCGACCTTTCCATAATTCATAAGGAATGCTTTTGGTTTTCTTGTGGGGTATTCTATTAAGAACATAATTTGCAGACAATATTGCTTCCCCCCACAAGTTCTGTGGTAAGCCTGAACTTAGTAACATGGCATTCATCATTTCTTTTAGAGTTCTATTCTTCTTTTCAGCAATTCCATTTTGTTGTGGAGAATAAGGGGCTGTAGTTTGGTGAATAATGCCATGTTGTGCACAAAATTCATTTAATGGTGCATCATATTCACCACCCCTATCACTTCTAACCATTTTAATGGTTTTACCAAGTTGATTTTCAACTTCTGTTTTGTAGAGTTTAAACATTTCTAAGGCTTCATCTTTACTTCTAAGTAAATAAACATAACAATATCTTGTGCAATCATCGATAAATGTTATGAAATACTTTTTGCCTCCTCTAGTTTGAATAAATTTTAGATCACATACATCAGTATGAATTAATTCTAGAGGTTCAGTTTTCCTTTCAACTGATTTAAATGGAGCCTTAGTTAGTTTCGCTTCTACACAAACTTCACATTTATGATTAGGATTAATTTCAAACTTTGGTATATAATCCAAACCAATTAATCTACGCAAAGCATCATAATTTACATGACCTAATCTACCATGCCATAAATTCGACTCAAGAATATAAGCAAAAGATGTGTTATTCTCATTCATAGCAACTTTTGGTACAACTGTCATTACATTTAGTTTAAAGAGACCATCACTCATGTATCCCTTACCAACATACATACCACTCTTTGTTAATACAAACTTATCAGACTCAAAAACAAGCCTAAAACCATTTTTACTTAACAAAGAACCAGAAACTAAATTCTTCCGGATGTCAGGTACATGCAGTACGTTGTTGAGGGTCAGTTCTTTCCCTGATGTCATCTTCAAGATCACTTTCCCTTGTCCAGCCACAGTAGAAGTAGAAGAATTTCCCATGAAAAGTTGTTCACCATTTGCAGCCTCTTTGTAGGTAGTGAACATCTTCTTGTCCGCACATATGTGACGAGTTGCTCCAGTGTCAACCCACCACTCTTTGGGATTTCCAACCAAGTTAGCCTCAGACACCACAGCAGAGAGGTTGATGTCATTCACTCCGTCAGAGATGTAATCCAATTCTGTTACATTGGCCTGATTGGTGGTCTTCTTACTTGTACTTCCATGATCCTTCTTAGGACGGCGGCAGTCAGAAGCTCGATGTCCAGTTTTGCCATAGTTATAGCATTTTCCTTTGAACTTCTTATGTGGTTTTTGAACTTGTTCAACTACATTAGCCTTGGACTCAATGGGATTTTTCCCATTCCTCTTTTCAGCCTTTCGGTTATCTTCCTCAATTCTTAATCTTACAATTAACTCATCCATGGTCATCTCTTTGTGTTTATGTTTTAAATAATTTTTGAAATCTTTCCAAGCTGGTGGTAACTTTTCCACCAAAGCAGCGACTTGGAAAGATTCGCTAAGAGACATACCTTCTGAATGGATATCATGCAAAATTATTTGAAAACTTTGAACTTGAGATATTACCGTTTGGGAGTCTACCATAACAAAATCCAGAAATTTACCGACGACAAATTTCTTCGTGCCGGCATCTTCTGTTTTGTATTTCTTCTCCAAAGAATCCCATAATTCTTTTGCTGACTTCAGAGGACTGTATACATTATACAGCATATTGTCAAGGCCATTGAGGATGTAGTTTCTGCACAGGAAATCTGAATGTTTCCAAGCATCTACAGCGGCAACAACTTGCCGATCACTTTCACCCTCTTTAAGTGCTGGAGCCTCTTCATGGAGAAACCGGGCCAAATTAAGAGTTGTAAGATAGAACAGCATCTTCTGCTGCCATCTCTTAAACTCGGTACCGTTAAATTTTTCCGATTTTTCTCCATGATTGATAGGTACATGAACATGGTTCTGGATAGGGACCGATGTTGGTGTAACAATAGGAGTACCACTGCCAGATGCAGTTTCAGTTGTAGTAGCCATAATCTCTGATTACAAAAATCAGAAAAAATTAAAACACAAATAATTTTCTAGTTACTAAAACCAGAAAATAAATTATAACACAAAATAATTTTATTTTTCTTGTTACTAAAACAGGAAAAATAAAATACCAAAATAATTTTCTGTAATACCAAATAATATTCTGAAATTGTTAATGACACCAGTATCGTACTACTAGTTGTCAAAGAAAAGAGACAGTATATTACTACTATCTGTCAAATAGCATAAATCACTATTTGTTTTTCCAACCAGAATATTACTTTGAAAAACAGAAAATTAAATACAATGAAGATACCAAAAAGGATTCTGTCTTAAGATTGTTGGTACAATCTTCACTGTATTTAAAAGATTTTAATTCTATTGTGTACAAAACAACAATTAGAATTTAAAAAATAAAGAAAATGAGAGAATTTGTTTGATTACAAAAATCAAACTCGAAATAATAAATAAATAAATAAATAACAGATTTTATTTTGTTATAAAAACAGAAAAAAATTAAACAACTTACTTGGTTAATTTCTTTGAATAATTTTTCTGATCAAGTCCAGTGTTTGACACTGTGTCCTTAAGACAGATTCGTCCTCTCCACGGTGCTTTCAGAATTTGGACGTCTATCTCCCAGGATGAAATGATCTTTCAACGAATAAATGCAGCACTACAATTTATTCGTTCGTCGAACACACAAAGTGTTTACACTCTTTCTTTCAGAAATAAAATGCAGCAATATGGCAGAGATCTAAAGCAGAAGATGGAGTACGAAAATTGGAGTGAAAATCCAAATGGGAGGCTGGTCTATTTATAGATGTATAGGTGGCTCTTGGTTTTGAATTAAACAGGTACTGTACCTGTTCAATTTGAATTAAACAGATACAAACAGGTTAGGCACTGTTTGGTTTGAAATTCAAACAGATTTAAATCTGTTGGGTTCAAAAACGGGAAGGGCCCTGTTTGGATGAACAAAAAATCCAAACCAGTTTAATTCTGTTTGAAAACGGGAAGGGCCTTGTTTGGATGAACATTAAATCCAAACCAATTTAATTTGAATTCTTTCAAATGTTTTTGGCCTAAAAAGATTAGTATTGGGCCGAACAAGCCCAACCACACACCCGCGCCCAAACCCAGGCCCAGCCCGACCGGACGGACGGCGGAGGCGGCGCGCGCGCGTGTGGTGATTTTTGGGTCCAATGGGTCTAGCCCATTTTGCCTATAACCTCTCCCTCTAAAACACTTGGGTACCCCTTGGGGCACACCCCAAGTACCAAACCCATGCCTTATAAACCCTTCAAAACCTCCCACCAAATCAATGTGGGACAAGCCTTATTCAAACCTTTAAGGTATTTCCACTAAAACTCCATTTCCATGGAGCATACTTTGGCTTCAATTTCTCATTCACTCGGTAATGGTTTTGAGCAACCAAATATACCACGTGAATCACAACATGGCATAGAACGCGTTACCACTTTGACCCGTGTAAATCAATGCACGGAGCCCACCTAAAAATTAGACCAAACTTAGGAAAAAATTCTGGTTTTACCCAGAATTTTATAACCATTTCCAACAGTTTTTAGTGTAGGTAGACGGGTGCTGAGCGATTACCGCAGCAGGCTTTCGTCCCAAATGGTTGAGGCACTGATGGTATCTAGAGATCATATGCATACGCTTACGAGAAGACAAAATTATAGTGAAAATGAGATAATTCAAACCGATTTGGATGACATATCATCGAACAATGCGAGTGAATTGTCTGCCTCCTCCGATGATTAATCAACAATTTATTTTTTACTATTTCATTTCGCTAATTTTTTTGTATTAGATTATTGAGGTGAAGTATTATGCAAATGATTAGTAGTCTAGTAGGTGCCAACCTAGTTGGGATGTACTTGACCTATAGTGATGCAATTGCTCTACTATCATCAATAATCTCCATCTATTTTATTTAATGATATAAATTTTTGTAATATTTTATTTCATTTTGAAATAAAAAATATTCATTCAATAAATGTTATCTATTTAATTTAATGATTGTAATATTACAAGTTTCATTTTGATAAATATATATATATATAATTATTAATTTCAAAAGAAGAAAATTACATAATTTCATAACCAAAAAAATATAAGTCATACATAATTCAATTTAAATACCATCACACATGAAACATAACCAAACATCTCATAATCTTAACTAAAATACTCTAGTACAATTTTTTTTTATCCCTTATAAATAATTTATATACATAATATATTTATCATTTATTTTTTGAAAAAAAAAACTAGGCCCGCCAAGCCTGGCCTAGGTCCGAGCCTAGGCTCGCCTAGTATTCCTTTTTATAAAAACAAGAAAGGGGGACTATATATGTAATAAAAAGTCTTTGTATTTATTATGTTTATAAGTTTTTAGACTTCTTGACTTCTAGCTCTAGAAACCTATAAACATAATAAATATAAAGACTTTTATTACATATACAGTCCCCTTCCACATTTTTTCAAAAAGAGATATTGTTTCGGATAAGATTTGGTTAATCTTATCTTTTTCTTATTACTGTAGATGCTATCACGTGTGTTGAATAAAGATGCAGTTGATCCGATATATCTGCAACGTGCCTTCACAAGCCCACTATGCTTCCATTATATTATCTAGATTGTGCATGAAGACACTATCTTCAGATAATGGAGAATCTTAGGCTTGACTCTATTCGTGTGTTCTGAAAGCTTCCACTTCATCAGCTTGCATTGTCAATCTAGAGAAAGATCTACCAATTTTTATTTTTTTTGCCAAATTGTTAAGAAAATATTTTGCTTCACTTTGTTGTGTAACAGTTCTTGTATATGAAATTAGCTCCACAGTAACAAATAGTGTTCTTCCATCAATTACCATGAAAGGCAATTCACTACAACTTTTTATGCTTTTTTGGGACAACAATATTAGACTTTCTACCCAATATTGTTCAAGACATAAAAATTCAATTGGTTCATGAGAATTAACAACCTCGCCCTTTGAATTTATTAATGGTCCATCATGAGCTAATTTTGATTCTTCGTTCTTTTTCAAGTACCAAATTTGATATGACTGATAGAATTTTTTCCTTTCAAGCCATCCAATGTGCTAGCAATCCAAAAAGTAAAATATTTGCTCCATTTGTATTTTTTTTTTTTTATTACTTTTGAGAGCATTGCCTTGATCATCTCTGGAAAATCTTTCCATTGTATAGGATGAAAACTTTGAAGAATAGCTTGATTAGTTATTCCCCAGTCAATTTCTTCAGAGACCTTCCAATCATTATGCTCATAAAACCATTCTTGAGTATCTAAAAATAATGTAGTTTTTGGAATATCATCTTGTAAAATAATCTTATTAATCAATTTGGAAAGAATTTGTTTAATTCTATAACGCCCTCAAAATATTAACTAGTAAAAAGAGAAAATGACACAAACCAACATGCAATTTTATCTTGATGGACCAACTCCTTCAATTAATATTTCATTTCAAGGAAAAAGTTAACAAAAGAAGTGTTCACATATAATATACATTCACCCTCTAAAGAGATGAATCCACAGCACGTGCAACAATAAAAAAAGAAATAAACAATAAAGTAAGTGCCTAGAGGTTACATGCTTCAAGGCTTAAGCCCGGTTACACAAAAGGTTATCAACCAACACATAAATCCCTTAGCTTGCATTTACATCACACACACACACACACACACACAAAAAGAGAGCCTCTTGCCCTCAACACACTCCACGTCTTTACCTAGGCGGAGCCACAGCATCATTTCCTGCACAATTCCACTAAAGGTGATCACAAAGCCCAGTAGAGATACCTTCACAAGATATATATGTTTAAAAGCAATCTCATATAGTTATATGAATGTAGTGCCATTCCATATTCAATTATCAAAGTTTTGCATCTCTTTTGAAATCCATGCAATAGTCATTTCAAAGTTTATTTTCTTCATAAAAACCAAGACTTTAAACAATGGGGTAGTAAATACAACTCGGGTAATTCCCTAAGGCTAGTGTCTTCAAGTAGGCGTATCAAGCACTACCAAAATCCTACCTTACCAGCTACTAACCGGAGCGCTTAGGCACCCACACGCGCATGTTTCTAGTCTTACACCAAGGATAATCAGGCCAACTTAATCTCTAGTCTGTACCCCCTAAACAGACTTACCAAACGTATTTATCCCAAAATGTTTTTATCAATAACAATCATCTTTCTCAAAATCAAGAATTTATCAAAGTCAAGATTTACAGGTGAACAAGATTTAAAATAATGCAAATTAGTCAATGAGAATAGACCACACATAATTATCTCCTTTGTACAACATTACCAACATCTTTTACATTTGTTCAAGTATAATTTCTGTAACACCCCAACTCTTCACACGTCATCGATATTGTCCACTTTGGGCCACGCACGCAAGGATTTGTTCTTCCAGTGGGTCACCCATCCCAGAACTACTCCAGCCTAAGCACGCTTAATTGGAGAGTTCTGCTAGGGATCTCACCACCCGAGAAAAGGCCTCAATGCTATATAAGGGTCCAGGTTTTTACTTTAATTGCCGAGGAACTCTCCCTCCATTCCTGGTGTAAGACACCAGGACCTTACAATCCACTGCTCTTAGGATTGCATGTTCCCGTGCAGTAACCTGCCAGCTCACAAGCCCGCCTACATGCACTAAGAGAGACCAGGGGTCCACACTCGATACTCTAGAGAGTCGGCTCTGATACCATTCGTAACGCCGCAACCCTTCATATGCCATCAATATTGTCCGCTTTAGGCCACACCCGCATGGATTTGTTCTTCCCAGTGGGTCACCCATCCCAAAATTACTCCAGCCTAAGTATGCTTAACTGAGGAGTTCTGCTAGGGATTTCACCACCCGAGAAAAGGCCTCAATGCTATATACAGGTTGGGGCGTTACATATGGTATCAGAGCTGACTCTCTAAAGTACCAAGTGTGGGCCCCTAGCATCTCTCGGTGTACGTGGGCGGGCTTGTAAGCTGGCAGGCTACTGCACAGAAACGTGCAGCCCTAAGGGGAGGTGATTGTAAGGTTCTAGTGTCCCACATCGGGAATGGAAGGGGAGTTCTTGGGCTATAAAAGTAAAAACCTTGACCCTTATATAGCATTGAGGTTTTTTCCTGGGTGGTGAAATCCATAGTACAACTCCCCTGTTAAGCGTGCTTAGGCTGGAGTAGTTCTGGGATAGGTGACCCACTGGGAAGAACAAATCTGTATGGGCGTGGCCCAAAGCGGACAATATCGATGACATGTAAAGGGTTGGGGCGTTACAAATGGTATCAAAGTCGACTCTCCAGAGTACCAAGTGTAGGCCCCTGGCGTCTCTCGGTGAATGTAGGCAGGCTTGGAAGTTGGTATGCAACTGCACGGGGACGTGCAGCCCTAAGGGGGGTGGATTGTAAGGTCCCGATGTCCCATATCAGGAATAGAGGGGGAGTTCCTAGGCTATAAAAGTAAAAACCTGGATCCTTATATAGAATCGAGGCCTTTTCCTGTGTGGTAAGATCCCTAATAGAACTCCCTAGTTAAGCGTGCTTAGGCTGGAGTAGTTTTGGGATAGGTGACCCACTGGGAAGAATAAATCCGTGCAAAAGTGGCCCAAAGCAGACAATATCGATGACGTGTAAAGAGTTAGGGTGTTACAAATGGTATTAGAACCGACTCTCTAGAGTACCGAGTGTGGGCCCCTAGCGTCTCTCGGTGTATGTAGGCAGGCTTGTGAGCTGACAGGCTACTGCACGAGGACGGACAGCCCTAAGATGGGTGGATTGTAAGGTCTCGATGTCCCACATCGGGAATGAATGAGGAGTTCTTGGGCTATAAAAGTAAAAACCTGGACCTTTATATAGCGTCGAGGTCTTTTCCTGGGTAGTGAATCCCTAGCAGAACTCCCCAATTAGGCGTGCTTAGGCTGGAGTATTCTAGGATGGATAACCCACTGGAAAAAACAAATCCGTGCGGGCGTGGCCCAAAGCGGACAATATCGATGACATGTGAAGGGTTGGGGCATTACAAATGGTATCAGAACCGACTCTCCGGAGTACCGAGTGTGGGCCCCTAGCGTCTCTCGGTGCATGTGGGCGAGCTTGTGAGCTGGCAGGCTACTGCACGGGAAGTGCAGCCCTAAGGTGGGTGAATTGTAAGGTCCTGATGTCCCACATCAAGAATAGAGGAAGAGTTCCTGGGCTATATAAGTAAAAACCTAGACCCTTATATAGCATCGAAGCCTTTTCCTGGGTGGTAAAATCCCTAGCAGAACTCCCCAGTTAAGCGTGCTTAGGCTAGAGTAGTTCTAAGATGGGTGACCCACTGGGAAGAACAAATCCGTGCGGGCGTGGCCCAAAGTAGATAATATCGATGACATGTGAAGGGTTGAGGCGTTATAAATGGTATTAGAGCCGACTCTCCGAAGTACTGAGTGTGGGCCCCTAACGTCTCTCGGTGCATATGGGCGAGCTTGTGAGATGGCTGGTTACTACACGGGGACATATAGTCCTAAGTGTTATGGATTGTAAGCTCCCGGTGTCCCACATCTGGAATAGAGGGAGAGTTCTTGAGCTATAAAAGTAAAAACCTAGACTTTATATAGCATCGAGGCCTTTTCCCGAGTGGTGAAATTCCTAGCAGAACTCCCCAATTAAGCGTGCTTAGGCTGGAGTAGTTCTGGGATGGGTGACCTACTAAGAAGAACAAATCCGTGCGAACGTGGCCCAAAGTGGACAATATCGATGACATATGAAGGGTTGGAGCGTTACAATTTCCACGATTCGAAACCTTCCAAAATCAAAGCAAAAATAGAAATCTATGTGACATATGAGATTCGCACATATTCACAATCAATATCCATCATTAAATCTCCAAAGTGCCAACATGCACATCCTATGTTTCCATGATTGTTGAATCAAAATTTTCATTTTCTTTCATACATGCCTCAACAGTATAATGTCCCAGAAAGTTTTCTTCGTACACTTAAGAGATTTATCATCAATTTCATAGATATCACATCAATTTCACCTTTTTCCAAATTTTCCCAAAATCTAGGGTTTTATCAAAAATGAGATTTTTTCCATTTATTTTCAAAACACTATAAGAAACCATCCCCCAAATAGTTCATAGCCCACCCAAAATAATTTATCTTGGACCAAGTCATGAGAAAGAATACATTTCTCAAATATTTTTCTAGATTCAACTTGCAAAATCAATCTATACTAGAAAGCTTAATTAAAAGGACAAGACATGCTAGAAAACATATATATAACTCAAAGAACATCCCTACCTTAAGAGCTTGAGGAGAAAAGATGAAAAGTTCTGAACCAACGGTGTAAAAATCCAATCTCCACCGTACACCACGTAGCCTTCGACAAGCTCTCCAAAATTAAAAAAAGGCACTAAGGTTGCAATCTCAATAAATAGTGAGGGATCAAGGAATAAATGAAGTGGGTTAGAGGGTTTCTAGAGAGAGATGAGAGAAAAGAAAGTGAAAGTTAATGTAGAGAGAGAGCGTAAAGTGAAAAGTGATGGGAAAGTGGGTAAGACTCAACTTTTGAAATGATTTGATTCAATTTTCGGAGCTGACAGTCGACAGATCACTCGAGCAACCAATCGTGCACTCGAGCGAACAGTTCAATTTTTGAAAGACCGCTCGAGCGACGAAACTTGTGCTTGACCCAAAAACACCCACTCCCAGAATCTCCACACCCCTCTGTAAAAGACTACTCGAGCAATCAATTCTTTACTCGAGCGAAAAATTTATGCTCCCAGAAGTTCAGTCTATAAACCAAAGTACTGGGAGGTCAGATTCCCTGCTCAAGCAACCAAAAGACCGCTCTAGCAGTCCCTCTCAAAAAGTGAGGCCAAGATCTACTAAAACAACAGCAAACCTTCCCAGTTCCTCTCCAACACCCAAAAGTGCATGATGACATCTCATAATTTACAAGAATATACTTAACGTAACAATCACGAGGGATAATGAATAACAACACTACTTCAAAGAGTTAAACAATGAAGAAGACAACACAAAGAGACAGATGTTACCAATAATGTACTTCATAGCTTTAAAGGAGTCGGGACATCACTAATTCTTTCATAATGATCTCCTACTTTATCTTTGATGATTTTAAAAATTTCACAGGGAAGAATTTTTCTTGATTTTTCAAAAAGATAAATTCTTCTAATTGTTTCAAAAGAGGGATCTGAATATTCATGGTTTATGAATTCAGAAATTTGAAGAAAATTATTTATTTTTCCAAATTTAAATCTTGATCCCAATTCATTTGTTTGATGACTTGAAACAAAGTCTTTGTAACTCGTTTATTCTAGTGGTTTGTTCCACTAATTGAAATGATAAATTGGACATATGTAATCGAAAGCCTTTTTTATTTTTTGAAATGT
This sequence comes from Camellia japonica, assembly GCA_030407325.1. Lineage (NCBI taxonomy): Eukaryota > Viridiplantae > Streptophyta > Magnoliopsida > Ericales > Theaceae > Camellia > Camellia japonica. The sequence continues at coordinate 167,864,143 of JAPPVO010000019.1, read as the reverse complement.
GTTCCATACTTCATTTAATTCATCATAATTTTTTCTGGGAATTCCAGGATTAAAAAAGTCTTTAATTTCAAATTCATCTGGTTTAGATTTCTGAAATTCAAAAAGGATTGAATTGGTTTGCTGCTATTGAAAAATAGGCATTGATGGAGCACTATAGAAAGCCTTTTTAGCTTTTGCCATACTATTTGATAACAAGCTCTAAGGAATCCCACAACTTGCGCGTTGCAATCTTTCCAATTTGTGTAAATTCCAGGTTATTTACTTGAAAAAACAACATAAACTTTTCTATTTTGGGGATTGCTTTTTTGGCAATTGTCACCCATTCTTTATCGGACTCAGTAGGTTGTTTACCCTTGTTCATGGTTGAAAGGAGAAAACACTAGTTTAGTGATTTTTCCTCAAAAAATATGCAATAAAATTATTTGCTCCTTTCAAATGTTCAACTTCAAAAGTATATGTAGCAATTTCATTATACCATCGAAGTCAGTGGCCTTCATTAATATTTTTCTTGTTAACTGAAAAATCTTTTACTACTTGATTGTCTGTTCTAACAATAAAGCATTCAGGAGCAAGATATATACGGAATCTTTTTAAAACAAGTTTTATTGCTAAAAGTTTTTTTCAAAAATAATATATCTTGTCTCAACAGGTTTAAATTTGCCTGAATTATATCCACAAATTAATTCATGTTTTTGAGTTTTTATGGAAGTAGGTTTTTTCCTACTCTTAATTTCATAACTATTTGTTTCTTTGGACTCAGTCCAGAATTGAGAATGTATTGCTTTTAATACACATTCCCAACATAAATCTGAGGCATTCGTTTCAAGAATAAGCTTATCACATTTTTTAGGCAAATAAACTGGAGGTATAACAGTAATACTTTCTTTAATTTGTTTAACTAAATTAGTATCTTCTTTTGAACAACAAAATTGTACATCTTTCTTTAATTTTGCTAATAAAGGAAATTCCAAATTTGCTAGATCTTTGAAGTAATTTCTTCCATAATTAAGAATTCCTAAAAAACTTTGAAGTTGTTTTACTTCAGTTAATTCTTCTGGAAATTCTTTTACTTTTGAAATAATATGTTCTTGTAATTTTCATTGTGTTGATGTGAGGATTAAACCTAAGAACTCTATTTCTTCCTTCTTTACTTCTATCTTTATAGGAGAGATAATAATTCCATGTTTTTGAAATTTATCACATAATTGCTTAAGATGATTCTTGTGCTCTTCCATTGATTTGGAAAAAATAAGAATGTCACACACACACACACACACACATATATATGCTACACAAAAATCTTTAAGTTCGTTAAAAATAGAATCCATCCATCTTTGAAAGATTTGTGGTATAGTATTTAATCCAAATAGCATTACATTCCAATGGTAATGTCCTCTTGGAGTACTGAAGGCAGTCAATGGTTTTGACTCTTCTGTTAATTGTAATTGCCTATATCCTGACTTACAATCAAATTTACCAAAGAATTTTGATTCTGGGGTTAAATTTATCAAAATGTCATTTCTTGGGATATAAGACCCATCAAATTCTATATGTTCATTAAGTCGTTTATAGTTAATTACCATTCTAGCTTTTCCTTTTTTAATTTCTGCATGATTTCTAACAATAAATACAAGACATGAATGAGGCCTAGTGGTTACTTCAATGAGGTTTTTCTCAAGAAGTTCATTAATTTGAATTTCAAATTCCTCTATATCCTGATAGGTATAGATCATTGGTTTTACCCTAATTATTATATTATGATCTTTTAATTTTAAACTACATTATCATGGACTACGATGCCATAGTTTCTAAGGATTGTCACTATTTTCAGTTAAAATTTTATAAATCCAATGAGATTCATCAAGAGTATTTATATATGGTGTTAAATCACCACGCTTAGTTGGCGAGAACTCTTGATCACACATATAATGATGTTCTTCCAACAAAGGCATTGTTATCAATTGCTAGTTGAGAGTTAAAATGATTGTTTTATCAGTAAGCATTATTGATAAATATGCAAATAAAAAATTATTTCCAAGAATAAAATCTCCGTGCATATTTGGGAAGCATAAAACTTTTGGAACAAATTTGTTATTGTTGAACCAAACAGCGATATTTTTTGCTTTTAGAATTATGGAGGTGTCTTCTCTACTAACTCCTTTAACTGAGATAAGATGTTTCATTAAAATTCATTTATCCTCAAGTATAGCATTCATTCTGCATGTGCTTATTGTGGCACCAGTGTCAAGTATAACACTAAGACTATATGGTTTATAACTTTAAAAATTAAAGGTTCCCAAAACATAAGTATATTTTCACTTTCCTTGGCTAGGGGTAAAAATTACTTCATCATGTTTTGTTTGATAATGATAGATTTGAAACATTTTTTGTTCTTCAAATCTATGATGTGTTCTTGGCATAATAGGAACTTGCACTATCTTAATACCAATAGGTTTTGTTTGAGAACTATTGCTATTAATATCATGTGCAATTTTTAGTTTATTGAATTTTTTTCCAGTCAACTGATAAATTTTGGGCTAGTTGTTTTTATCTATTATTTGTTATATACAGATTACTACCAGATGCTTGTATTTTGACAGTGCTAACAAATTTTCTTGCTCTTTCTTCTATTAGTTCAGAAATTAACCAATTTCTTGGAATTTCTAAATCTAACCAATTTATAAGCTTTAGTTGAATTGTTGTCTCATATGGTTTTGGTTCCCACATGTCAACTATTTTTGTATCAATTGCTTTAATTGATGTTTCAGGTAGCCTTGTTAATTCATGGATAGTTTTCCAATGAATAGCGAGATCATAAGAATCTTTTTTCATTCCTATATTTTGTGTTTTTAGATGAATCCTAACATCGTCTATATTAGGATCATCTATTGACACAAAGAAATTTGGTTTTATGTTAAACCATACGATTCCATTTACTAAATTAGATTGTACCCCTCCAATTATTGCTCTTATTGGATCATGAAAACGTTTATCTAGTAAGACTTCTAAGATGGGTGTATCAATACCTTGTCCAAACAAAGCAGTGATTTTTACCTGAATTAGTCCTATATGAATGTATCTTAATTTAGGATTATTCTTTTTCCATCTAGCAATTTTCATTTTTGTCAATATTTCATCCGTAAATTGAGCCCTAGTGTTTCTAGCATGTTGCTCAAATATTCTTACTGACCAAGGTTTGAATTTTGAAATTTCATAAATTTCTTTTTTCGAATTCCTTGAAGTTTTTCATACTTGGTCAATTGTTCTTTGGAAAAGATAATTTCTTCACCGATATAATCTCCTAATCGAAATGTTTATGATTCCTCTCTAGGATATTCTGTAATCGTATTCATCATAAAGATGTATTCTTCATCTACATCTGATGAATATTCTTCACTTGAAATTTCACACAGTATTTCTTCTATATCCGAAATTTCTTCACTAAAACAAATTTCAAAGTCATGTTCTTCAAGAACTTTTATAATCTTTTTAGCACCTGTTCCTTTTTAAGGGCATTGAGGTGGTGCATAATGTCCTTCTTCATAACAAATATAACAGTTACAAGATTTTTTCTTGTTAGATGTCTTTGAAGAAATTGTTTTCCTTTTCTTAACATATGTTTTATGTTTAGAAAGAAATTTCTTTTTCCAAGGTTTCCACTTAAATTTCATTTTCTTATTTTTACCCTTTCTTTTACAAGAAGGTGTGCAACCAATTTTTCAATTTTCTCCTAAAATTTGGTCACAACCATTTTTTTCATTTTGTATAATTCTTCTTTGCTTGTACCATTAAGCACTGATTTGCGATCATTCTCAAGACATAGATTATCCTAAATTCAAGATTATCACTTTTTTCTAATTTTTCTAAAAATTTAGGATATTTTTTAAAACTTAATTTATCCCATGGGTTTCAGAGTTTATGAAAACACTGATTTAACCAATAGGTATTTTGTGGAGGATCTAGAACATAGTAATATTTTTGGAATAATGTCACATACTCTTCAAATTGACACATATTACATAGTTCTAGTTTGGCTAAATCATAATTTGCATCTTCTTGCAAATTAATTTCTCCTGAATAGCCACACATATTTTCTTTAATTATAGTGACAAAATCACACATCTTATTAAAATTTAAAAAGTTTGATAAAAGTGCAGTTTTCTGGTTTTTTCTAGAACCAAATTTTTCCTATTTTCTTAGCCATTGCAAACAATTCCCTTTGTAAGTTTGTTGCAATATAATCTAAGAATCTTTCCTTAGTCCATGTTGACTTATAATTTGTTATTAAAATAGACATGGATTGTGCCCAATCATCAATTGTTTTTAATTGATCTTTAAAAGCAACATGTGTTAAATCCAAATAAGTACCGTATTGGGTTATTGGATTTTTGTTTAAATCATCTTTTCTTTGGTAAGATGGTTTAGGATCACTAGGTTTAGTTTCACTAGTGGATGTGTCTGGTACCATTTATTCAGTAGTTTTTATGAACACATTAAATTCTGGTTTTGCTTCAAATTCTTCTGGATCTAATGGTTCATCTATTTTTCTTTTACCTTTACCTGTAGTTGCAGGTTTGGTTTCTTTATAAAAAATTTCAAAGTCTGAAATTTTAGATTCTAAAGTCTGTTCGTCTTTGATCACCTCGCTGGTTGTGTTGATGAAATGAAAAGAGTGAGTCATCATCAACTTTAGCATCTATAGTAAAACCTTGATACCTGTACGAGCACAGAAATAATCTTCTCGTATAATCCTGTTGATCAAGTTTGCATTCCTCCAAACGTTGTCATTTTGCCACCTGAAAACACAAACGTGAGCTAGCCGGCGGGTGTGTGCCGGAAACCTCTCCGATGCCTAAGTCAGCAAATAGACAATAGACACAAAAGCTCTGTGTATTTCAGAGTAAGAACTGGGATACCTGTCCATAGGTCCTGTCATGAGCTTTTATAGATTCTGCCTGGCACAATCCTAGTAGGATTCCAACTCTCCTTATAAGAGTCCTCCTAGGAATCACACTCCTAGTGAAGAGTGTCTATCCTGATAACACTCTACTCACTACCAATCAAGTGAGATGGTTTGCACAATTCTAGTAGAACTCTAACTCTCTTTAGCAGAGTCCTCCTAGGAGTCTCATGCCTAACGATAATGCTTATCCTTAGAACACTCTCATTACTGCAAGCCAAGTAAAATGGCCACTCTCTTATGCTCGGATATACATTCCTGACCGGGCTGCCTTATCTCGGTCCCCTGTCGTTCAGGCCGTGTGACCGGAAGCCAATTTACCGAATTGCACCCTGCTGAGCTACACATAGCTCGGCCCTCTCCATTGACAACATCTCGGTCTGATAAAGGACTACCTTCAGATAGCTAGGTCCAGCCCCTAACAACCCATCTTTGACCGACCTAGTGTCTTCTTAGCCCAAGACTGAGCTACATCAGCTCTTATCTCGGCCCATTGCGCGGCCTAACTTCCAAAGAAGACTTTTCATAGCTCGGCCCAATTTGTTCACAAATTACCCTCTCAATTGCCCCTTAATTCTATCTGCGTAGCATGTTTGGGATTATTTTCCTCCAGCCGAGCTAAGAAAGCACAACTTTACCGAGCTAGAAAAGTTGTTCGGTTTCACAACTCGTTCGGCCCCAATAAGTCTTGTCAATTACGCAGTATGTCCTAACACGACGTTATTCCTAGGATACGTTGCATGCCCCTATTATCCTCGTTCTCCTGTTACAACCGTCATGTACCTTCAAAAATTTGAACTGCCCCGCCTTTTTTCCTTCAATATTTATATCCTTCGAGGTTGCAATCGTACGAGAAGGCGTTCTTTCTGTGTAACCGAGCTATGTGTCCCACCTTTTGTAATCATCTTCTAATTAATGAAAATTTTTGATCTCTTGGTACGGTTATTGTGTTTCTTTTTCAATGTTTTGCATCATTTTGACTGTATGTCTAGCCAAACTATTTAGCTTGGCCTTACCTGATCCTGCCAACCTTCTTTGGCTGAGATACGCATCTCGGCTGAAGAATCCAAAAAACTTATTGGTCAAACCTGCCAACTTACTTTGGCCGAGGTAACTGTCATCCCGGCGAAAGAGTACAAAAATTTTGTTGGTCAAACCTGCCAGCCGCCTTTAACCTAGATCCTGATCTCAGCTGAAGGGTCCAAAAAAGTTTTGTTGGTCAAACTTGCCAACCACCTTTGCCCCCTAGTTGTGCAAGGAGTCTAAAAATTTTTCTTGGTTAAACCTGCCAACCCCCTTTAGCCTAGATCCTGATCTCGACTGAAGGGTGCAAAAAAGTTTTGTTAGTCAAACCTGCCAACCGTTTTTGCCCCCCAATTAGGCAAGGAGTCTAAAAAATTTTTTTGAAAAGAGTTGGTCAAACCTGCCAACCCCTTTTGCCCCCTATTGGGCACAGATTTGTTAGAAAGAGTTGGTCAAACCTGCCAACCCACTTTGCCCCCAGTTGGACAAAGATTTTTGCACGATCAGTCCTTTTTGTCGACCGTGTTAACTTCTGCTAAAGGTGTTTTGTCCGATATCGCTGTTTGTATTAGACTCTGCCTTGGTGCGCATCCTATCTTCCTCTACCAAGATGTGTTGGTGCACTCTCTCCATCAGGGCTTCCATAGTAAGAGGCGGCGTCATTGTCATTAAATTCCTCAATTTATTGCTTGCTGGCAAACCTCGTTTGTATTGTGCGATAGCTAGGTTTATGGGGCAATCTCCAATCTGATTAAAAGTCTCCCAATATCGATTGTTATAAGATTTCAATGTTTCTTTCTCGCCCATATCTATGGAGAGTAGCTGGTCAATCTCCACCGGTGTCTTGGTGTTTATTCTGAATCTGGTTACAAATGCTTCTACTAGTTGTGCCCATGAAACTATGCTACCTTCTAGTAACATTTCAAACCATGTTAGACCCAGGTCACCAAGACTGGTAGGGAATAGGATACACATTAGAGCCTCATTTCGCCGATACACTGCCATAACCTGGCGAAAGTGCATGTAGGAGTCCGACTTCTCCTCATAAGTTGTGAATTTAGGGTGATGAAAGCCTAAGGGTAATGGTGCGTTCTCAATTGTCGAAACGAACGGTGAGCTCTGCAAACTTGCTAACACTATGTTCGTTGGTTCATAGGCAAGGCGCGGCTTTGGCATTCCTACCTTGACACTCCCATGTGTTTCTAAGAACCAATCGTTGTAGTGCGGAGACTCTACGGGGGTCGCGAGCCTGAGTGTCTTCTCTCCTTCGAGCCATTTCCTCAAGCACTGTCCGCAGGTCCGCCGACCTAGGAAACTCTGTGTGCCTAGATGTCGTTTGGTGCATGTGCGAGGACTGCCGATAACTGCTTCCCTCAGTAAACGACCTCTCAGTCCTCGTTCTCTCAGACCTTGAGTAATGAGTCCTAGAGGTTCGTGATTGTGTACCACCTATCCTTAGGCTTCTACTTTCCGTCTAAGATGGTGTGACTTGCCTATCACGATCTTCTAAGTGGTGAGAGTGCGCCCTGCTCTTGCCCACCTCTTCTTTTGCTGCCCATTTTTCCTTTATCTGGCACTTCATTGTCTCCATGTCTGCCGCCATCCTCCGAATCAATTCGTCTTGCTCTCTCACGCGATCCTCCAGAACCCGAGGATCCAACCTCCACCTCTGCCTTTCAGGACTTTAGAAGCGATGAGGACTGGAGCCTCATCTTTCCCGTGTATCCCTCCGGGGGTTCCGTCACTGGGAATCTAACTCTGCTATGGGTGGGATAAAAAGTAAGCCTTCGGGTCTCCCGCCTCCCTCTAGGGTTTGTCCATCAATAGCAGATTGCGGCAAATCTTCATTGTGCGCCATTGGTTTCAACTGGAGAAGAAAACTCGATCAAAAGGTTTTGTTCTTTGTGTCTTCCCACAGACAACGCCAATTGTACAAGCACAGAAATAATCTTCTCGTATAATCCTGTTGATTAAGTTTGCACTCCTCCAAACGTCGTCGCTTTGCCACCTGAAAACACGAACGTGAGCTAGTCGGCGGGTGTGTGCCAGAAACCTCTTCGATACCTAAGTCAGCAAATAGACAATAGACATAAAAGTTCTGTGTATTCTAGAGTACAAATTGGGATACCTATCCATAGGTCCTGTCATGAGCTTTTATAGATTCTGCCTGGCACAATCCTAGTAGGATTTCAACTCTCCTTATAAGAGTCCTCCTAGGAATCACACTCTCAATGAAGAGTGTCTATCCTGATAACACTCTACTCACTACCAACTAAGTGAGATGGTTTGCACAATCCTAGTAGAACTCTAACTCTCCTTAGCAGAGTCCTCCTAGAAGTCTCATGCCCAAGGATAATGCTTATCCTTAGAACACCCTCATCACTGCAAGCCAAGTGAAATGGCCACTCCTTTATGCTCGGATATACATTCCTGACTGAGCTACCTTATCTCGGTCCCCTATCGTTCGGGCCATGTTATCGGAAGCCAATTTACCTAATTGCACCCTGCTGAGTTACACCTAGCTCGACCCTCTCCATTGATAACATCTCAGTTCGATAAAGGACTACCTTCAAATAGCTAGGTCTAGCCCCTAACAACCCATCTCTGTCTGACCTAATGTCTTCTTAGCCCAAGACCGAGCTACATCAGCTCTTATCTCGGCCCATTGTGCGGCCTAACTTCCAAAGAAAACTTTTCATATCTCGGCCCAATGGTTCATCTATTTTTCTTTTACCTTTACCTGTAGTTGCAAATTTGGCTTCTTTATCAGAAATTTCAAAGTCTGAAGTTTCAGATTCTGAAGTCTGTTCGTCTTTGATCACCTTGCTGGTTGTGTTGATGAAATGAGAAGAGGGAGTCATCATCAACTTTAGCATCTATAGTAAAACCTTGATACCCAAAATGAGCAAACAAATTTTCATTTTCTAAATATAGGTTTTGAATTTGAGTATTCAACCTGTTTTGTTCTTTAACAATTGACGTTGGATTTAAATAAAGTTTTTTTCAATATTCAACATATTTCACAAGATTTTCATATTTTCCTTTTTATAAGAAGAAACAAAATTTTTGATGGCGTTTATTTCGTCATTTCTATAAAACAAACGAGGTATGGAGGTATCTGTTGGAAGATCCCATCCTTCGTTATGTTTACTTAGAAATTCTATTTTTGTTATTAGATTTTCCATTTTTTCATTTAAATCTATAATAATCATTTTACCAACATCTCTAACATCTTGTTCCACATTTACTAAAGTTTGATGCAAAACATCTAATTTCTTATCTATATACATATGATTATATATATTTTTGTGTTTTTTCTGTATTTTCAAACCAAGAAGAAAATAAATCACACATACCATTAATGGTAGAGGTTACAGCAAGTAAGTTATTACTATTTCTTTAATCTGTGTATACTATGATCAAATTCAGATTTTAGCCTTGCTATTTGCGTAGCTAGACATCTAATATTTTCTTGAGTATTTTTTACCATATTAGACTATCAATGGTATTTAAAACCTTCTTATTTTTCTTTAGGTGCCTAAACCATATCCCTAAATGACTAATCACCTTAAGAGCCTTCAACTGGCGATTTTGGGTTTACAGACTGGGTTAACAAACTGTGGGTATATGGGCTTTGAAGATTAACAAGATTATAAGTTTTTTTTATAGCTAATAGTGAAACAAAAATACCACAATAATTTAGTAGTTATAGAACTATCAAAATGAAATAAAAACTAAAAAAGTATACTTACGACAATAAAAATTTAATAGCCTAGTGTGTCCAAGAGTCTAGACTTAGGTTTGTCCTAATTTTCCAAAATTCTAGAGTTAGAAGTCAAAAAGTCTAAAAACTTATAAACATAATACCAACAATGACGCATTCCTCTAATGAGCTCTAATAATAACGAAAGTCAAAAAAAAAAAAAAAAAACACAAGCATCACTGTCACAGTGAGACCTACACCCTATTAGAACTATTAAAGCTCATTAGATCTCCAAAACATTTTTGAACATAATAATACAAAAGACTTTTTATTACATATAATGCAAAAAACAAATATCAATTCTCTCTCTCTCTCTCCACTCTCTTCTTCTTGAACTTTCTCTGTGCATCCATATACAGCTTAGTATATATCATCTCTCCGTTCATCAACCATCATTGTCGGCCCCAGGTCTGGTAGCGGCGCATTCGTTCATCGGCTTGCGTTCACTCCCGAACCAGCCTTTCTGTGCTGGTCACCGGCGCGGCTGGCTTCATCAACGCTCACATCACAATTACGCTCAAGCGATGCAATGATGGAGTTCTAGGGCGCGACCCTTGGCCTTGCGATCAAGGAGATTCTTGCCTGGAGTTCGCCTCTCCTCCGCCGACAGCGACAGCTCCACCACGTCGAGCGTGTCGAGATTTGGCGACCAAGCTGACATCGAGCGACTTCGGTCAGATCTACTACAACCCGTCACATCGTCGGCGTTGTCTCCGTCATCTGAGAATGGTACGAAGATAGTAGTGGTGGTGGCCGTCTCCGAAGGCTTTCCTTCTTCTTCATTTCAGATCTGTGTACACACATATATACACACACCCTTCATTTCAGTTCGGAGGGTTTCCAAATTCATCCAAACAGTCACCTTTAAGCCTATAAATTCAGGCACATGTCCAGCAATTCATTCATTCATTGGAGTGTGGGACCCAATTAATTTTGAAAAAAAAGTTTTAATTTAGTTTGTTTTAAGTATAATATTTTTATATATTATATTTATGGATGCCCAATTCACGAGTTTGATTTCAAAACTCAAAATTTAATAATATATATCTAATATATATATTATTTTTGGTTCAATTCACACAACAAAAAGGTAAACGGCGGCTGTGAGACGGCTTTGGGAATCGTGCGAATGAATTGACAATTGGGAAAGATTGATTAACAGTGCTTGGTTTGTTCAAGTTTTTGTTTCTTTTGTGTGGAAGTTGATTTGGTTCGTTATTTTGGGTCTTCTTCAACTTTGGTTCTGAAGATTTTAGTTCATCTATTTGGTGAGGTCTTTCCTCTTGTTTATTTGTGATTATTTGGAATTCACCTAAGGGTGGTTTTTGTGAGACCATTAGTGTCTCGTTTGTAATCGTTTGGAACTTATTTGGTTGATAGTGGAATCGGATTTCGATCCCGTGAACGTACCTCACATTGAGGGAACCACGTAAAAATTCTTGTGTTGCTTTTGATTTAATTTTTCCGCATTAGTTTTTATTCCCATTGATTGATTTACTTGTATGGGGAATCATCGATTTTCTCTAACAACTGGTATCAGAGCTTACGGTTTATTTGGGTCTATTTATTTGTATAAATCAATGGAGGGGAATGTGGGTCGTATGTCTAGCTTCAATGGAAGCAATTGGGTAACTTGGCAAACTAAAATAGATGACCTATTATTTTGTAAAGATTTGTATGGACTCATTGAGGGTGATAGTGACAAATCAAAAGATGGTTCTTTTTCAAAGAAAGACATTGAGTGTTACTATTGTCATGAGAAAGGGCACATGAAGCGAGAATGCCGAAAGCTCAAGAATAAGGAGAAAAGGCATGACAAAAGTGTGGATAAGAAGCAAGAAGACACAACGGCAGTTACTACCGATGATCTCATGGTCGTTTGTGAAAATGATTGCATCAATTTTGTGGGCCAAGAGAGTAACTGGGTGATTGATTCCGGTGCTTCTTTTCATGTGACTTCTCGAGTTGATTTCTTCACTACCTACACCAAAGGAGATTATGGTTCTGTTCGAATGGGTAATGAAGGTTTGTCCAAGATTATTGGTATGGGTGATATTTGCTTGGAAACAAATTTGGGCTGCAAGTTGTTGCTTAAAGATGTGAGGCATGTTCCCGACATTCGCCTCAATTTGATCTCTACTGGGAAGCTAGATGATGAAGCCTTCAACAATAAATTTGGTGATGGAATATGGAAGCTCACAAAGGGTTCTTTGGTGGTGGCTAAGTGCAAGAAGACTCATACACTTTATTCGATGCAAGGAAAAATTTGTAAAAGTGTTGTCAATGCACTTGAAGATGATACTTCTACCGAATTGTGGCACAAGCGGCTTGGCCATATGAGCGAAAAGGGGCTACAAGTTTTGTTCAAGAAAGAGCTTCTACCCGGTTTGAAAGGTACACATCTTAAAACTTGTGTTCATTGTTTGGCGGGTAAACAACATAGAGTTTCTTTTCATAAAAATGTTGCTTCTAGAAAAGAAAATGTTTTGGAGTTGATTCATTCGGATGTTTGTGGTCCTTCAAAAGTTAGAACACATGGTGGTGCACTTTATTTTGTTACTTTCATTGATGATTATTCAAGGAAAGTTTGGGCTTTTCTACTAAAAACTAAAGATCAAGTTCTAGAAGTATTTAAGCATTTTCAGGCCATGGTTGAAAGAGAAACAGGACAGAAATTGAAGTGCATCCGAACAGACAATGATGGTGAATACATTGGGCCATTTGATGAGTATTGTCGCAGCCAAGGTATTCGGCACCAAAAGACAGTTAAGAAGACTTCTCAACAAAATGGCGTTGCCGAGAGGATGAACCGCACCATTGTGGAAAGAACAAGGTGTTTGCTTTCACAAGCTAAATTGCCAAGATCCTTTTGGGGTGAGGCAATGAGTACAGCGGTTGACGTGATCAATTTGTCTCCTTACTATCCTTTGAATGGTGATGTTCCTGAAAGAGTTTGGACTGGCAAAGATGTGTCTTATGAGCACTTGAGAGTGTTTGGTTGCCGAGCTTTTGTTCACATTCCAAAGGATGAGAGGTCCAAGCTTGATAGTAAGTCAAGACAATGTATTTTTCTTGGCTATAGGCGTGATGAGTTCGGGTATAGATTGTGGGATCCGGTCGACAAGAAAGTCATTCGAAGCCGTGATGTTGTGTTTCTTGAAGACCAAACAATTGAAGACTTTTGCAAAGGTGATCAACCGGAGCCAAAAACTAGTGATCTCTTTGATATGGATCCATCTCCTTCATCTTCAGTTGATGATGAAAATGGGGGAGATGTGCAGCCACCTATTGAAGAAGTGGAGGATGATGCAAATCCTAATGAGGTTGAGCCAGAAATTGAGGAAGAGCATCCAACTCAAGATCCGCCACCACAACTTGAGTTGAGGAAATCTACAAGGGACCGACAACCTTCAAGAAAGTATCCTCCCAATGAATTTGTGTTGATTTCCGATCAAGGGGAGCCGGAGAGCTACCAAGAAGCAATTGAGCATGCAAAGAAAGATGATTGGAAAAAGGCCATGGAAGAGGAGATGAATTCCTTGCTTGAAAACCAGACTTATGATTTAGTGAAGTTGCCTAAAGGGAGGAAAATTCTGAAAAATAAGTGGGTTTTCAAATTGAAGAATGATAGGAAGAATCTGAGGTACAAAGCACGTCTTGTTGTGAAAGCTTTGGGCAAAAGAAAGGTATTGACTTTGATGAGATTTTCTCGCCGGTTGTGAAGATGTCTTCTATTCGGGTTGTACTTGGCATGGCTGCAAGTATGAACCTTGAAGTTGAACAACTTGATGTGAAGACCGCATTTCTTCATGGTGATCTTGAAGAAGAAATTTACATGGAGCAACCGGAAGGTTTTGTAGAGAAAGGGAAAGAGAAATTTGTTTGCAAATTGAAGAAAAGTTTGTATGGCCTCAAGCAAGCTCCGCGGCAATGGTACAAAAAATTTGACTCTTTCATGATGAATAATGGTTTTTCTAAAACCACTTCGGACCATTGTGTGTTTGTGAAAAATTTCCCGGATGGCAAATTTATTATTCTTTTGCTTTATGTTGATGACATGTTAATTGTGGGTCAAGATTCTACCATGATTAACAGGTTGAAATTGGAGTTGAGTAAATCTTTTGCTATGAAAGACTTGGGACCGGCAAAGCAAATACTTGGTATGAAAATTGTTCGTGATCGCAAAAAGGGGCTGATTTGGTTGTCTCAAGAAAGTTACATTGAGAAAGTTCTTGAGAGGTTCAATATGAATAAAGCAAAGCCGGTTGGTTGTCCACTTGCGGGTCACTTCAAGCTTAGTTCGAATCAATGTCCTACAAGTGAGAAAGACAAAGAAGAGATGTTGAAAGTTCCTTATGCTTCAGCAGTTGGTTCATTGATGTACGCCATGGTTTGTACAAGGCCGGATATTGCTCACGCCGTTGGTGTGGTAAGTCGGTTTCTCTCTAATCCGAGTAAAGAACATTGGGCAGCGGTAAAATGGATTCTAAGATATCTTCGAGGGACTTCGAAGGTGTGTTTGTGTTTTGGGGATGGTAAACCGATGCTTGATGGGTTCACAGATTCTGACATGGCTGGTGATGTTGATTCTAGGAAATCTACTTCGGGGTATTTGATGACTTTTGCAGGGGGAGCTGTGGCATGGCAATCTAAATTACAAAAATGTGTTGCTCTCTCAACTACCGAAACTGAATTTATTGCTATTACAGAAGCTTGCAAAGAAGAGTTATGGTTGAAGAAATTTTTGCAAGAGTTGGGTTTGAAGCAAGAAAAGTATGTGCTTTATTGTGATAGTCAAAGTGCTATTCACTTGAGTAAAAATTCTATTTTTCATTCGAGATCGAAACACATTGATGTGAGATACCATTGGATTCGTGATGTGTTAGATTTGAAATTGTTACAACTCGAAAAGGTTCACACAGATGATAATATTTCGGATATGTTGACAAAGACTTTATCGTGGGACAAACATTTAAAGTGTCGAACTTTGGCGGGTATGGTTGATGTCTCCACCTAAGTCGGTAGGGGGAGAATTGTTGGGTATACCTCCTTATTGGAGTGTGGGACCCAATTAGTTTTGGAAAAAGAGTTTTAATTTGGCTTGGTTTAGGTATAATATTTTTATATATTATATTTGTGGAGGCCCAATTCAATTTGAATACAATTAGGGTTTGATTTCAAAACCCAAGATTTAATAATATATATATTTAATATATATATTATTTTTGGTTCAATTCACACAACAAAAAGGTGAACGGCGGCTGTGAGACGGCTTTGGGAATCGTGCGGATGAATTGACAATTGGGAAAGATTGATTAACAGTGCTTGGTTTGTTCAAGCTTTTGTTTCTTTTGTGTGGAAGTTGATTTGGTTCGTTATTTTGGGTCTTCTTCAACTTTAGTTCTGAAGATTTTGGTTCATCTATTTGGTGAGGTCTTTCCTCTTGTTTATTTGTGATTATTTGGAATTCACCTAAGGGTGGTTTTTGTGAGACTATTAGTGTCTCGTTTGTAATCGTTTGGAACTTATTTGGTTAATAGTGGAATCGGATTTCGATCCCGTGGACGTACCTCACATTGAGGGAATCACGTAAAAATTCTTGTGTTGCCTTTGATTTAATTTTTCCGCATTAGTTTTTATTCCCATTGATTGATTTACTCGTGTGGGGAATCATCGATTTTCTCTAACATTCTTCAATGCATACTCTTTTGTATATTTGTTCTTCTGTTTTTTCTATAAGAGAGATTACAACACAGTCTGTTCGCCAAACCCAAATTTGTAGTGTTGCAATTCTGAGATATAGTCCTTGCATCCTGGGAGGTTGGTGTCATTTGTTTTGAGCACCGTAGCAAAGACATAATGATCTTAAGGAAAGTGTGTCCAACACACGCCTCGGCTTTCCTTTACTTCTGCATTTCAATTCATCAATAATTTGTAAGTTTTATTTAATTAAATTAATTTACAGTGTGTGTTTTTGTTCGAGTTTTATACTTGAACAAAGAAATTTCTATTCTTACTTGTTTTTTGGAAATAATTCTTTTCTGGATTTGAAAAATAATTTACGTTCGGAAATTATTTTTTAAAATTTTATTAGTCATTATTTTATTTTTAAATATATACAGTTCGCCAATTTAATAAATAGTTTTCTGCACTGGACAGGCTAAGTCCCAACCAATTAATACGTCAATAATTTTTCAAATCAAATGAACAAATTTGTCCACATAGTCATACTCACAAAATCCATTTATTCATTCAAATATTGAGTTAGTCTTTTTGCTCGAATTCAAATTTGGGTTACTGTGTGATGGTCGAACTTGAAACTTTGACTTATAAAAAAAAAACTCATGTGACACTGTCTAATATATACTTAGATCTTGACTCGGCAGTGTGGGGTTCAAATAGAAGATAAGCTAATGTCTTTATTATCCATTGATCAAAAAGACAAGTAACATGGAAGGTTTTGACAATTTGTTTTCATAAATGATTTTCTTTCTTCGTTCCTTTCTTTTTTCTTTTTTGTAAATGTTTGAGACAATATGGAGGGTTCACATTTGAATTGAAACATTCTTAATGAGTTATACGTATATTTTATATGAGTGTTTATACTTTATCGAAAATAAAGATAAATTTAAAAATATAATGACATTAAATTCGAGTTTATAAAACAAGATAGAGCACAAAAGTATATCTCAAATTTACATTACTCTAGCATGATTCAACTTTTTACAAAGGATTGATATTGTATTTAAAAATACAAACAACTTATATGACATAATTTTTTGCACAAATGTTAATTATTAAAATTAAAATAATTATTTATTTTTACTCTATTTTTTATTTTATTTTTTTGCACAGTTATCAAGATAAGTTAGCTTGAGTATACATCGATTAATTAGAATATACAAAAGCAGTCTACGTAACATTATTAAACTTAAATAGTAACTTATAAATATATTTTATTTCCTTTGGTCAAATTATTTTCATTTTATTATTTGAAGTTAAAATTATAACTACAAAACGAATTAATCATTTAATTTAATTTACAGGGAAAATAACAATTTACATTGATATTTCTATGAACAACAAGCCCAATATTTGAGTAAATAGAAAAAACTCTTATAAAATTTTAGCAAAAACATAAAGGGTTTATTGGTGATAAGTGTATTTTTATAAGGGTTTGGTATTAGGTCAAGGATTAATTTTTTATGAAAATAAGAGCGTTATTAATGGAATTATTTGGTGAGAATAAATTATTCTTTTGAAGTATTTAAATTTTTCATTTTTATCATATCGCCGCTAGATCACCATCGTTGGACCACCGACGGTGTTGAAAAGCAACCAGAAAGTCATTGTTGATGACTGTGATGATAGTGATATCAATGGATAAACAAATTATATAGATATATATGTGACATGTAGACAAATAAATGATAACAAATGAATAGATAAGTGGACAAATAGATGACATACTGATAGATAGGTGGATCAATAGATGACGTGGATAATGGACAGATAGATTATAGTAATATGGGAAACACTATGGTACACACCTCTCAAGGTGTGCACCATATGCTGTAAGAATTTTTCCTAAATATGGCTTAATGTGACTTATGCACTATTATACTAGATTTATCTCATTAAGCAAAATACATATACATCAATTAGATGGTGACTAATTATTAATGAATGCACCTATATATACATAATGTATAGAAGACTAATGGAGATAGTGTTAATGCATTGAATGTGATAGATTCATTATGAATGAATCTTAGAGATGCATTATGTATCTATTATGAATGTAGAAGATACATTAATCTATCTAATGAGTTCATTAATATAAAAGATGCATTATGTATCATGAATGTAAAAGATACATTAATCTATTTAATGAAGTTCATTAAATGAATGGACTCTTTGATGGGAAGAATACTAGTATAACTAGTGTAAGGTCCCAAACCACACTCTCTATCACAAAACTCAAGTTGTCACCACAAGAAGGCTCCCATCGCTTAGAGAGAGAGAGAGAGAAGTGATTTGAAGATTTTAGACAAGTAAAAAACTTGAAGATCAAGGTCTTCTATTCAAGGTTTCTCTTTCTTAAAAGAGGATTTCATGCTATCATGGATCAAGGTATATATACACTTATTTTGTATAGTAGAAATTCATATAATTTTCACATATAAAATTGAATCCTTAATGGTTTTTAGTTTATGTTCCGCAAAGTTTTCTATCAATTGGTATCAGAGCATGGTTCTCAATTCTGATGCATGAAACGTATAAGTATGAATTTCATTTTATGATGATGTTTTGTGTAACAAGTGCATAACCTTGATTTACACTTGTTCAATTTTATTTTTATTTTTGGCCAATCTTTTATTCTATTGATATTAAAATAAAAATTGAAAATTATTGAACAAGTGGTAATTAAGCTAATGTCTTATGCACTTATAATGTTTTGTTACACACCTTATGAGTTGAAACATTGTTGATCAGCTCAACGGAGGTTCAACACTATGTATGTTTGAACAACCGAGATGATTAGTATAATAAATATAGCAATAATGTTTTCTGCCCAACAGTGATAAACTTCTCACGTGCTTTAGTTAATAAAATAAAATATGAGACATTGAGTTTTTCTGCCCAACGATGATAAACTCGTTATGGTCTTAATGATTATTTTATTTTATGTTGTTTATTTTTATTAGTCATCTCATTTACTTTTATGAATTGTTAAAATATATTGTTATTCGGCCCAATGGAAGGATAACTTGATTTCGTATCTAACTAATTATGTTTTCTAGTTAGATATATTTAACTTGTGGTGTTATTTTTATGACATGTGAAAAGTAGTTTTCTTGATTATATTATGTAATAGATATTATGTGTTTGCAGCATTGAATCCTACTGCAATTAATAGTAACTTGTCTGGTATTGAAGCTTTGAATGGAACTAATTTTAAGAAATAGAAGGAACAAATTGGAATTGTTTTGGGAATTATGGATTTAGACTATGCATTAAAAGAGCCAGCTCCTACAAAACCTAATGATACAAGTTCTAAGGAACACATGGCTTTATATGAAAAATGGGAACGCTCTAATCGCTTAAGTCTAGTGATTATGAAAGGCTCAATTATGCCTACAATTCAAGGAACAATCCATGTTTCTGAAAGTGCAGTGAGCTATATGAAATCTATTGAAGAATAATTCATTGGAACTTCCAAATCCCTTGCTAGTACTCTCATGATTAAAATGATGACAATGAAATATGATAGTTTGAGTGGTGTTCGTGAACATATCTTAAAGATGAATGACATGGCCTCTTAATTAAAGAGAATGGACATGGAAATTTCTGAAGGTTTTCTTGTTCATTTCATTATGACTTCTCTTCCTGCGCAATTTGGTCCTTTTAAGATCAATTATAATACGCAGAAAGATAAGTGAAAGATGAGTGAGCTAATTGCCATGTGTGTTCAAGAAGAAGAGAGGCTTAAAGTTGAAAAGCCTGATATGGCTCACCTTATTACCTTGGGTCCAACCAAAAAGATTTTCAAAAAAGGCAAAAGTAAGAAGAAGAAGAATGCAAATGATAAAACTCACAAGACTAATGAAGAAAATAAGATTCGATGCCATTTCTGTCGAAAGAAAGGTCACATAAGAAAAGACTGTCCAGGTTTTAAAAGTTGGTTGGACAAGAAAGGTAACACTCAATGCTTTGTGTCTTATGAATCCTTTTTTGTAGATGTTCCACCAAATTCTTGGTGGATTGACACTGGTGCAAGTATTCACATAACAAATTCCATGCAGGGATACCTTACAAGTCGGAAACTAAATAAAGGAGAACGAACCATTACGGTTGGGAATGGAATAGAAGTGGACGCTGAGGCTATTGGCACCCTCCGTCTAATTTTAGACTTTGGTTTCATTTTAGATTTAGTAAACACAGTTTATGTTCCTATTTTTACTAGAAACCTAATTTCTATTTCACAACTTGATTCCTGTGGTTATGAATTTAAGTTTGGAAATAATAAAGCCTCTTTATTCCACAATTCTCATATGATTGGTTCTGGTACTTTATATGGTAATCTTTATTCATTGAATTTAGATTCTACTTATGCACAACCTCTTTTATCCTTTAATGTAAACGACTTGATAAAAAAAAGAGAAATCGAGTGAATGAAAATTCATCCATGTTGTGGCATAAGCGCTTAGGTCACATATCAAGAGAAATGATGGAACGTCTTATTAAAAATGGAATTTTAAGTTCACTTGATTTTTCTAATTTTAGTACTTGTGTGAATTACATTAAAGGAAAATACAAAAAGACAAAGAAAAAGGGTGCTATTAGGACTACTGAATTATTAGACACAATTCATACTGATACATGTAGTCCCTTTACTGTTCCAACTATTTCTGGACATAAATATTTTATTACTTTTATTGATGACTTTTCTAGGTATACTTATGTGTATCTTATTCGTGAAAAATCATAAGCACTGGATATGTTCAAACTCTATAAAGCTGAAGTTGAAAATTAATTTGGCAGACGGATTAAAAGTGTAAGATCTGATAGAGGTGGTGAATATTATAGTAGATTCACTAAGTCGGGTCAAAATCCAAGTGTTTTTGCTTTATTTTTGGCTGAGATGTATTGTTGCTAACTACACAATGCCTGGTACATCTGAGCAAAATGGTGTAGCTGAGCGACAAAACCGTACTCTTTTGGACATGATGAGAAACATGATGAGTAACTCTTCTTTGCCAGATTACTTGTGGGGTGAAGCTTTAAAAACTATTGTACATGTTCTTAATAGGGTTCCTAGTGAGGCTGTACCTGTAACTCCTTATGAGTTGTGGGTTGGTAGGAAACCTAATTTGAATTATTTACATGTATGGAGTTGTCCTGCTGAAGCAAAAAATTTCAACCCACAAATAAAGAAATTAGACCCTAGAACTATAAGTTGTTTTTTCATTGGATATCCTGAGACATCAAAGGATTTTAGATTCTACTGTCCCACTCATAGCACAAGAATTGTTGAAACTAGAAATGTTGTGTTCTTAGAGGATGAAAACATTAGTGGGAATATGAATCTCAAAAATGTTTCTTTGGAGGAAAATTGTGCTTTTACGCCTTCCACGATTATCCAAAAAAATGTAGTACCTGAACCTATTAGTACTCAAGAGATTTCTCACATTGAAAAAGAAGTTGTCCCAGTTACAGAACAACATTTACGCAGATCACAAAGAGAAAAGAAACCAGCTATATCAGATGACATGAGGTTTACCTAAATGAGTGTGATATAGGCTTAGAGAACGATCCTGTTTCTGATGCCCAAGCCATGAATAATGGAAATTCGACTCAATGGTTAATTGCCATGAAAGATGAGTTAAAATCCATGAAAGACAACAATGTCTGGGATCTTGTAAAATTGCCTAAGGGAGCCAAAACTGTTGGATGCAAATGGGTTTTTAAAACCAAGAATACAAGGCCAGATTAGTTGCTAAAGGATACACTCAAAGAGAAGGGATAGACTATAAGGAAACTTATTCTCTTGTTTCTAATAAGGATTCCTTGAGAATAGTCATGGCCTTAGTAGCTCATTATGATTTAGAGTTACATCAAATGGATGTTAAAACAGCCTTTTTAAATAGTGACTTGCATGAAGTGGTTTACATGGACCAACCTAAAGGTTTTCAGGATGAAAGCAAAGAAAATATGGTTTGTAGGCTTAAGAAGTCCATATATGGTTTAAAGCAGGCATCTCGACAATGGTATCTTAAATTTCATGAAGTTCTCGCCAAATTTGATTTTAAGGATAATGTGGTTGATCAATGTGTCTACCTTAAAATCAGTGGAAGCAATATCTGCATTATAGTTTTGTATGTTGATGATATATTGCTTGCTAGCAATAATTTGGGAATGATACATGAGACAAAGAAATTCCTTACGAGAAATTTTGAAATGAAAGATCTTGGTGAAGCCTCTTTTGTCATTGGGATAGAAATTCACGGAGATAGGTCTCATGGTATTTTAGGATTGTCCCAAAGAGCCTATATCGAAAAGGTTCTTAAGAGGTTCAACATGCAGAACTGTTCAAGTAGTGTTGCCCCGATAGTTAAGGGTGATAAATTTAGTGAATTTTAGTGTCCCAGAAATAATTTAGAAAGGAAACAAATGAAAGAAATTCCTTATGCCTCTGCAGTTGGAAGCATTATGTATGCTCAAGTTTGTGCACGTCCTGACATAACATTTGTAGTTGGTATGCTTGGTCGATTCCAAAGCAATCCCCGGACTTGATCATTGGAAAATAGTTAAGAAAGTGTTGCAATATTTACAAGGCACTAAAGATTACATGCTCATTTATCAAAAAACAAACAGCCTTGAAGTAATTGGTTATTCAGATGCTAATTATGCTGAATGTAAAGACACTCGAAAGTCCACTTCTGGGTACATTTTTATGCTTGCTAATGGACCCATTTCATAGAAAAGTCATAAGTAGTCTCTGACAGCCTTTTCCACTATGGAGGCAGAGTTCATAGCATGTTATGAAGCTACATGTCATGCAGTATGGCTAAAGAATTTCATATCTAGATTACAACTTGGCGATTCAATTTCGAGGCCCTTACAGATTTACTGTGATAATGATGCTGCTGTTCGGTTCTCCAATAATAACAAAACTTCAAGAGGATCAAAGCATATTGATATCAAGTATCTAGTCGTTAAAGAAAGGGTTTTAAATTAGATTGTTTTCATCTCTCATATTGGCACTACACTCATGTTGGCAGATCCTTTAACTAAAAGTCTCGCACCTAAGCTCTTTCAAAAACATGTTGCGCACATGGGCTTAGTATAAAGTTTATCATGTTTAAACTTGAAATGAGTGTATGATAATTGTTATATTATAACCATCTTATGTTAGTAATGATTATGTTTGTTGTTTTCATTCTTCATACTTGTGCACAATTTAGAAGAAGGTATAAACAACGGAGACCGTTATAGATGAATTAGCATTAATCACCATTACGTTACTAATGTCATATCTGTGATTTAAGATTCACTTATTCATGTTGATGGAAAATATTAACACTATAACCATTGTACAGTCTTGATCAATGTGTAAATCACTGACTACAATGATTTGGTGCTAATAATTTCATTGAACAGAATCTAATGGTGATGGTGCAATCTTCTAGTGGGAGAACGTTGGCCATGTTATGATAATCTAGTGACGTAATATAATCATGCAAGCCAAATGGGAGATTGTAAGAATTTTTCCTAAATATGGCTTAATGTAGCTTATGCATGATTATACTAGATTCATTTCATTAAGCAAGATACATATACATCAATTAGATGGTGACTAATTATTAATGAATGCACCTATATATACATAATATATAGAAGACTAATAGAGATAGTGTCAATGTATTGAATGTGATAGATTCATTATGAATGAATCTTAGAGATGCATTATGCATCTATTATGAATGTAGAAGATACATTAATCTATCTAATGAGTTCATTAATATAGAAGATGCATTATGTATCATGACTGTAAAAAATACATTAATCTATTTAATGAAGTTCATTGAATGAATGGATTTTTTGATGGGAAGAATACTAGTATAAATAGTGTAAGGTCCCAAACCACACTCTCCATCACAAAGCTCAAGTTGTCACCACAAGAAGGCTCCCATCGCCTGGAAAGAGAGAAGTGGTTTGAAGATCTTAGACAAGTAAAGAACTTAAAGATCAAGGTCTTCTATTCGAGGCTTCTCATTCTTAAAAGAGAATTTCATACTATCATGGATCAATGTATGTATACACTTATTTTGTATAGTAGAAATTCATATAGTTTTCATGTATAGAATTAAATCCTTAATAGTTTTTAGTTTATGTTCTGCAAAGTTTTATATCATATGCACCTTACAATTAAAGAAAAAAAATCACATAATTTCATATTTTTCGAGCCATAACTAAAACAAAAAATTTCATAACTAAATACAATATGAGACATAATTAAAGAATCGGTAATGCTAGGGAGCTCGAAAATGAGCTCCCCCGAATCCCCCTAATTTTTTTATTTTTTTTTTTCAGAAGCAGAGAAGGAGAAGAGAAGAGGAAGAGGAGGAGGAGGAGGAAGGAGAAGGGAGGAGGAGGACTGGAGGGGGCCATACCCACAGGGGGAGGAGGAGGCGGAGGCGGAGGCGGGGCCGGAGCTGTGACGGGCAATAGCTGCTGCTGCGACGAACGGACTGCTGTTGCGACGAGCTGACAATCGGCGATCGGAGCTGCTGCTGCGACGACGGCGGTCGGAGGCGGAGCTGCTGCTCCCCTCTCTTCTCTCCCTCTCCCTCTTTCTCTTTCTCTCCCTCTCCCTCTCCCTCTCAGACTCGTTGAAAAAAAAAAAATGCCCAAAACGACGTCGTTTTGGGCATTCGGGGGATTAGGGGGAAGAAAATTTGAGCGACGAAGCTTTATTCTTAAAGAATTTATGAGTTATAACCAAAATAATATTATAATTAAATAAGAAAATAACATAATTATATGTGTATATAGTACACCCTTTTTAAGGGTGTGTATATTAGAATTTCCCTAATAATATAGCCTGTCAAATTATTTTATTCTTTTGACCCTAAAATAATTAGGACTATCGCCCCAAAATTTTGAAATTAGAATTGTAACCCAAGTATCCAAACATCGATATGTGTTTAGCTACCTATACTATATATAAAGTGAACAAGTCACTTATTGTCTAGACAGTCTTTTTATCCAACATATTCTTTATTTTTCTAATGAACTTGAACCTAACACCATGGATATGGCAAACAACATTTTTATCACTTATTACATGTTTTTAATTTAAAATTAAACTTTATATTTTACATTTAGGTTTGGCTTTTTCAAATTGACTATCTCAATTTGAAAGAGCGTTTGGATTTTGTAAACCTATTTTGAGATTGATTTTGGTGATTTAAACCGTTTACTTTTTAAGATTTAGAAATTGGGCGCCTATGTGGCATGTGGCATGACCCATGACTTTTTTGAACTTTATCCATAAAAAACCTATTTCGATAACCCACTCTTGATATCTATATCTATCATATCAACTAATATGAATAGATGATATACTTAGCCCACGTTATATGGGATATGGGATGAATTAAATAACGAATAATTTTTCCCATACTGACTCTCTCCCATTAAAATAACGATCAAGCTTTTTGCATTATGACTTGTGTGGGTGATACTCATATTGTGATATCACTCCACGTGTTCGCTGTTCGCATTTTTAAAGCACGTGATTTACCGTGATTTACCCACAAGATGTTCAGGTTCTATTATGATCTGAAATTTTTACTCGGTGCGTTATACTTGATTTACAGTTAAAGAAAATATTCATATAAAAAATTAAGATAATCGGATATTGATAATTATATATTTGAATCAAATTTGTATTACAAAAAATAAAAAACTATTCTTAAAGTTATATTTATCGTCTATTTTTTTAAAAATAAATATAATTCAAATACATAACTATTAATATCCAATTATTTTAATTTTTTTATATACATATTCTCATAAACAAATTTTAAAAATAAACTACTCAAATCACTAAAATCAATTCCAAAATAAATCTCCTAAATCCAATCACTTACCCAAATTGATATGCCAAGTGCGAAACTAAACCCTCTACAATTTAACAGCACACTCGGCGTGCACACGCCCACTAATTAAATATTATAAAATAAGTATTAAGTCTCATTAAAAAATATGTTATTTTAATAATTTTTTAATTTTTTATAATAAAAATATTAAAAAAAATAATAATAATATGATAATTTATAATATTTTTTTAAATTTTTAATTAAAATATATCCTTCACAAACGAGGGGTTGGTCGAAACACGGGTAATATATCATCGACGACGGTGGCGTAATCTTTTGCAGAAGAAAGGACCCAATACTGAGAGAGAGAGAGAGAGAGAGGGAGGGAGGGAGAATTGATCTAGAGAGAGAAACTAGAGAGCGATGACTGAGATCTCAAGAGGGAGGTCGATCAGCTTCCTGCTATTCTTCTCCTCAATTTCTCTTCAATTCATTGCCGGTTCGTCTCTCAGATCTCTACTCAACTTTCGTATATGCACATATAAATTGCATATATGCATGATGAATTCTATAAATCCCTTTCGATGCCTGTTCATTTCTTGAATGAAGTTGATTTTCTTTTGGGGAAACTGTAGATTGCTCTAAAATATCCCATGTTACAATTAAATGTTAGTTGTATTTGGTTTCTGGTAAATTTTAAGCCATATAATTGTATTGTATATCATTTTTACTTGTAAATTTTAATTTTTTTATGAAACAATTTCTGAAGAACAACCTTTGACCTTTGTTCCATGATGGTTAGTAATTCCAATTTGATCATTACTTTATTTGTGTGAAATTGAAATTCTTTATGTGAACTTTACTTGGGGCCGTTTGGTTGTACAAATGGAATTATTTATTTCAAATTAACTAATTCAAAATCTTTCAATTTATAAAGGGTAAATTACACTGACCTCTCAACCTCTCAAGTCCCGCAGTTCTGACATAGTTACACTTTGGTTTCATTGCTCAGGGTGAATATGAGTATAAGTTCTATTGTTGAAATTAATTTTCCAAAGAGTGGCTGGATTACTAGGATGTCCCATTGAGTCTTTGCCCTTGAAGTATTTAAGGCTTCCTTTGTGGGGGTAATACTAGATTTGAGGATTTTTGGATTCTTGTAATTGAGAAAATTGGCAAGAGATTGGAGAGTTGAAGCAGGGCATTGATGTTGTGGGAGACTTACTTTGGTTCAGTCTATCTTGCCTAGCGTTCATTTGTTTTTGTTTTGTCCTCTGTATGTGGAAAATAAGATTGAAAAGATGATGAGTCATTTTTTGTGGGAAAGTAGTGGTGATGGGAGAAAATTAAAATTCGGTTTGTTGGGAAATGTGGTGGCTTTATCAGAGAATAAATGGGGTTTAGAAGTGGGTAATATTGTTGCTAAGAAAATTGCCTTGCTTGGAAAACGGTTATGGAGATTTCCCACTAAGCATAATTCTTTATGGCATTATGATATCAAAAGTAAGTGTGAGATTCAAGACAATATTTGGGACTCTTTTGAGGTTTTTCGGAGAAATTCTTGATCTCCTTGGAAGTATATGTCTCGAGGTCTTTCTCGCTTCACTCAGCCATAATATAGTTGATTGATTGTTATTCCTGGGAATGATCTCTAGAAATGTTTCAAACTTTTTACATTTTATTCTTATGAAAGATCAACTTACTTGCTAAAGGTGTTTGGCTTATTAAATTAAATGCAATATAATCATGATATAAGCATTCATTTCACAAACATTGAATTGGTTGACAATGTTTGATAAAATTGAGTTTATTATCAGATGTCATGCGGTAATTTTAATTTCAAGTATGCAGTTTGGTCAAATGATAATCGTTATTGTGAATTGCTTTTGGTTTAAGTTATACAACTTCTAAGGTTTCATTTGAAGCAGTATTTAACATCCTAATGCAAACCTCTGTTCGAAGATAATAAACGCCAACAGGAAAATTTATTTCGCTTGGATTGAGAGAAGATACTTTTATTATTATTGGAGTTATATTCTTTTGTACTGGTAGCACTCTGTCACTTGTTTAGTCTTTTCAGGCTTGGCGAATGATTCATCGAGTTCCAAAGATGGGACAAAGGCTGATAAGCAAGCTTCTTCCAGTAGTGGCACTGGGTCCAAGATAATCATCATATGCCTTGTGCTTGCGGCAGTAGGGCTTTTATCATTTTCCCTCTTCAAATTGTGGCAAAAGAAAAAACGTGAAGAGCAGTATGCCCGTCTTTTAAAGTTGTTTGAACAAGATGATGAACTCGAGCTTGAACTTGGCCTTCGGGATTGAGCCTGTGTGGCTATGTCTCAGTTATAGATCAATTCAATGTAGTTGAGGTGTGACTTTTAACTCTTTTATCTGGTTTATATGCTTTCTCTTTTCAGATTTGATTAGGTACCAAGATTGAGTTTCCTGTTGCTTTGTGAAAGTCCCATATAGCTTTATAAATTTGTAGCTACATGAATGCTTCTGTGTCTATAAAGCATTTTGATCACTACAGGGCTGAATTTTTGCATTCCTTTTATATTGTTTTATTAAGTTGAGTACATAAATTTTCAAGTAATACTTTGTATACTAGATTGTAGATATACATACTGATCTAACTGGATGTTAATCTCATTGTCCCATCATTTCTTGGTTAACCTGTTTGTTTTTTCATGCTGTAGTTTAGGCTATGTCTTTCTATCAAATGGTGAGGACCTAAGAAGCACAGTCACTTCTAAGATGGTGGCGTGTCCATGTCGGACACTTCCCAACACATGTTTGACACTGGTTAAAAAGTTCCTATTTTTTAAAATTAAAAAAAAAAAAAATTAGACCAAGACACTTGGAGAACACACGTGCCCATCCCTTAAACACACGTCGATTGATTAGACACATTAAATTATAAGTTTGAACAAAATAACTTAGTATACAAGGATAAAAGAAAATTAATGTAAATTTATAGAAATTAGTGGTATATTATATATATTTTTTTATTATCTTTCAATAATATATTCATATAGATAACAAACATAGTTGTCAAATCAGAATTCGAATCGTGAATTGAAATGGTATTGTACCGAATCGCAAATCGAATCAAATCGTGAATCGTAAAGATTCAGTCACCATTTTTAAATTACATAGAAAAATATATCTACACACTTAGATATTAAATATATCTAATAAATATGAAATACTTGGACTTAAATCAATGAAAATATTATTTTAAATGATGATCATGTGGTCTAGGTAAGAAGTTAACATAGGTTTCCATATTTGCCACTTTACATTTTCCCTTTTAGATACTATTTCTTATCAATCATTCTTAATAAAGAAAGCAAATAAAGACAAACTTTCAATTTTCAAGTAATAATAACTCAACAACAATGTTTTTTTAACTTTTTACAAGGTTAAAAAATCAAAATCTTCAATTTTTTCTAAAATTTCACTTGATATCTTTAAAAAATTCATTTTGTAAATGCAAGTACTTCGATAAAATTGAATATGTAAGCCTAGAATATTGTAAAGAGAGCGTTCATTTTTCTTCTGTCAAGGTTTGAGTATTTGAGAGTAAATAGGGAGGGAGAAAGTCAAAAGATGGCATATAGTAATCCTAATAAAAAGGTTGTGAACCCTTTTCCAACAATAAAAAAGCAAAAAAGAAAGCCAAATATTGATTTTAACAATTTACGATTCACCGATTCGGTTCACCAATTTACCGATTCACCTACGATTCATAGCTATTTGCGATTCACACAACGTATTCGTATCGATTACCCACTAAATTGAATCGTACGATTTGTGATTTGAATCGTACAATTCTAATAACAGAGATAACATATAATAAATATACAAAACTATATATTTTGTGTGTGTTCTTCACGTGTTGTGTCCTACATTTTTAGAAAATTGCCATGTCAACGTGTTCATGTTCGTATCGTGTCGTGTGTCCGTGCCCATGCTTTTTAGGTGAGGACATATATGCCTTGCACAATGTCTTTGAATATTGCCTACCACATATTTAATGAGTGAATTTTGTATGTTGTTCACATGGGACGCGTTTGTTTGTAGTATTAAATGAGGGGGTAAGAGGTGGGGGAACATGTGGGCGCCACTTAAATTGCAATCTTGTGTTTGATTGCAGGATAAAGGGGGGATTATAGGTGGGGAACATCTAGGGCGCACATGTTTTTTAGTCCAATGTTTGTTTAAGCATGGTGTAAAAACTTCAGATAACTGTAATACTGCAATGGGAGATTAAATAGAGCAAAATGGAAGATTAAGTTATACTATAGGTATTGTGATGTTAGGGTGATTCGGCATTTTGGATTATTTCCCTCCTTCATCCAACGATAAAAAATAATCATATCTTTTTATCTTATGGTATAACTTTTCCCCCATATTCGAATCATATATCCAGTCATTCATCCCATCTAATCCCATAGTATAATTTATCCCTACAATCCTATTAATAATTCCATTCATATCCAATCCCATCAAAAATAATTTGTCAATCAAACGTGCCCATAATGTATTGAGAGGTCATATAGTGCATTAAAGATTCATTATTATTATTTTTGAGAATAAATTAAGGGTAATTATTTCCTGTTAATTTTTATAAGTTCCTGTTTAAATGTCAACCTCTTTCTTGAGTTTTTTCTCATGAATTGTTACACATTATTGAAAAGTTGAAAAAGTAATTGATTAATTGAAACATTTTCAATCATGCTTTCACCAGCATGTTTACCAATTCAGACAAGTTTGTGTAAGTTGGTTAATATATATACAAAACATGTTTTTAAAACTGGATATTGCTTCTTAAGTGAAATTCTTAGCTGTTCTATTAAGGTGAATTGATGTCTACAAGTCTAGACAGCTTGCTGAATTGTTTTTATCGGGCAGAAACATAGAGTCAGGCTACCAATCAAATGTGATGTTCCTATATGCTCATGTAGAATCTAGAAGCGGCTGTACACTGGAAGATTATGTTCAATTAAATGAAGACTCATTTTTTTGTAGCTTAGAGGAATCATCAAAGTTCAGTGGCAATAAGCCAATATCTAGACCAAATCAATTAAATTAGGATGATTGGAAGTAATAGAAATAGCTCTCAAGAAACCAACTAAACTAGAAGTACAAATACTAACTCCCGCATGTACAAAAGTACGACTATTAAAAGTCATGGAAATAGTGATCTAAAAACCAATGAAGACGTGAACAAAAACTTCTCAAATAAAGTTCAATGATTTACAGTGTCATCTCCATTTCTAGAAGCCTTTTTGTATCTCTCTTATGGAAGAATACGCTAAACTAAAACTCCATTCTCTCTTGCACTATAAACCCATTTTAGTGTAAAAATCAAAATTCAAATGTTTTTGAATGCTTTGTTACCATCTAAGTAGCACAGACACACGACACGACATTGACATTCTGACACGTCGATTTTTAAAAAATACAGGACACGATACACTTGTGACACGTTAAAATTAATATTTTTATAAATTTATTATATGTCAAATATAAGAATAGTTTATTCAAAGGGAACAAAAGAATAAAAAAAGCAACACACACTAATTAAATTTAAAAAGCCATATATTTCAGAACTTAAATATCAAAATATCATTCTTGCAACAATTGCAATTTAAAGAATGCAAAACAATTGTAGAATATAGAAATATACATGATGTATCATTTCATAAATGTTTTAAATTATATTTCAAGTGAATAAGTTGCATTTTTTAAGAATACATAACATTGCTACTATAAAGAGATTCATCACATAGGTCGTGTTTGGAGGGTTCAAGAAGTGTCCGAGAAGTGTCCATAAAGTGTTTCATATTATAAATTTACATTTTTAATTAAGACAAATTAAAGGAGTGTCAGACACGCTTTTTAGGAGTGTCCACAGAGTGTAATGTCTGACACGGCACTCCTCCTCTATAGAAGTCTCCATGCTTCTTAGGTTACCATCTAGTGAAGGTTTCTTTTGCTATGATATTAAGGTGGATGGGTTGATTTAGCATGCAATCAAGGTGTTCAAGATATTTTTTGGTTCACAGCTCTAGTGTTTGTCTACAGTATAATGGATATTTTTACCCTGTTTCTTTTGCAATAAAGAGCTTATAAAGCCATGTTCTGCAAATTATTGCCAAATTCTGTTGTTTTAGTCCCGGTCCAACATAATGATCATTTTCAGTTTTATGATTGTTCGACTTTATCAATATGTACCACACAGTGGAAATCAGAGGGCATCATAGGCAAAAGATTTCCCTATATCCTGTTTATAAGTGAGTTTATTTTATTTATTCCAGGGATTTTTATTTTATTTTTTTTTTTTTTGGGGGGGGGGGGGGGGGAGTAAGAAGAAAAAGAAAAATATTGACAATGGAGAGAGACCATGGTTGCTTTTTGACCAACGGTCATGCCCATGGTAGACAACATTCATAGTGTAGGAGGCGTTGTTGATGTTCTCTCTGATCAATGGCAGCATGCGTTAAAGGTTGATGGAAGTTAAGATTGGGAGTGGAGTTTGCGGATCGGCGAGGGAATTTAAGATTGGGATGGGAAAAAGAGGATGTGATGCATGCTATAGAATAAGGGATGGACACTGTTTGATCAACAGTTACCAATGTAGTTGAATTGGAGTTCTGTAAGACTGCTTAGGACTTTGTCATACATCATGGTTATAAGGAGTGTTAATGAATGATTTCTTCTTGGTTTATGGTCCAGATGCGGATGCAAGATTGTCATCAAGCAGTACCAGCAAGCCTTATTTCAAATACGCTCGGTCTTAATTATTGGTAAAAAATCATCAAATTTTGGCAAAGTGTGATGTTTGTATGAGGGGAAGCTGTTGTAGGCTTGTAGCACAGGGATAAAAGTGCTAGTATGATATCTACAAGGGAGGGGTGGCATTAGGAGTTCTGTTCTTATTTTTGTCAATCATACAGGGAGTAGGTGATAAGGCGAGAGTTTTTTGGATGTTCTGTTTCCCTGTATTAAAAACGGATGACCACAGTGAGGGGGTTATATGGTTTAAGTTGAAAGTACTACTGTGGTGAGGAGAGGAGTTAGAAAATATGGGTGGAGGTGGGAGAAAATGATTACGTGGCCATTGTTATATAGAATATATGGCCCTATAGAAGGAAGAACTAGGAAATAAGAATTTATGTAGCTGATTTAAATTGTTCAAATAAGTCTAAACCAGCTTTGAGGAAGAACCAGGATATTGAATCAATTGAAGCTTCAGTAAGTGAATGTATTGTACATGCTGCAATACCCACTCACTTAGTGTGCATAGAGAATGTTTCAATCTGGCTATGGATTTTGAAACACAGACCAACCTTGCAAGTTATTAAAGGAATGTAACTGACAGTTCAATGAAGGATCACAATTTCATTTCTTTTCCGCTGTAGAGAATAATCTTGGGACAACTTGGGAATGAACTGCTTAAAGAAGACATTAAGCTATGAGGCAATCGTTGAACGAAGATGATTCATGGCCCTTCAGAAAATCAAATTCTATGGTTATCTTTGATGGGGATCCCGTATAGAGTTTATTGACTATTTCATTGATGAGTGACAACCAGTGAGTTAAGACGTACTCCTCAAAGGCAGTGCTATTACAATTTCGATGTCATATTTCTATTGGATCCTACAAGTAATTTAATCTGTTTCTCAATTATTTTCTTGCATGAAAAAAATTGTTGCTGCTTTTCATTTCAATGAAACTGACGGAAGTGTTTTTTCTCTCCATTTTGACTTTTTTTTTTTTTTTTGTTGTCATTTTGTGGTTTCAGGCTTTATGTGCAAATGTAAATGGCGACTCTGTTTGGAGGTTAGTTCCAATGGCCAAGGTTGGGATGGATGATTGTAGAGATGTCACATGATGAGGTCATATGTTTCTGATTTCTGAATAGTGGCATCTGTAATATCACAATTGAACAGAACCTTTCCAGAATTTGAATTTTTGTCTAAGTTAGATAAGAGAAGGATGTCATTTTGTTAAAAATGTTTGGCAAGTCTCAAGTTGAAGTTTGTGAAGATGTGTGGTGCGTGCGTTGATGCGCATGTTTTGATTAAGGCTACTTCTTTAAGGTTGTGTAATAGGCAGATGCACCTGATTGGGTGACATTGAGAGTATATATACTGATACTCAGCTCTGTCCTTGGCATCCCATTTAGTGTTCTTTTAGATTTTCATTGGTTCTGGGATTGGAAAGTTCAAATCATATGAAATGCTTACATGTGTTAAACCAGGACAATTTATCATTCTTTTATTAAACCTCTTCTAGTGAATCAATTGTTGTTGATAGTCAGTACACAACTTTTTTTTTTTTTTGGTTCTTTTTCGTTTCCTCATTTTACAATTCAGAAATACTATATACCTTGGAAATGTACTCGAAAAAGTGTCTGGAATTTGAAGTATAGTATAGATTTAAACTTGGTAGGGCCGCCTCACTCGAGATAAATTTCATCTTGCAAAATTTTCAAATTCTCAGCAGTTTTCTGGATATTAATTCTGGGTATTCTTTTCTAGGTAACATAGCATTGGTGTTTACTATTTATTTACTACTATTGTTGAAAGGGCATACTAATGAGACTTTTTGGCAATTGAGAGTGAAATGTTCTGTCTCGTGCTGTTGCAACATTGATTTTATTATGTAGACATTTTTTTGCGGAGATGGCATGGTTCATCAACTGAGGTATTGGGGGTGTTTGGCAAGAAAATTTTTAACTAGTTTAGGTTAAAATTTACAAAAAGATAAAATAGGTTAAAATAGCTAATAAGATAAAATGTTACATCAAATCCATAATCATTTCATTTTTTCTCTCACAAATATCACATCCAACTATAAAAAAATTCAATCATCTTCCCAAATACAAAAATTCTAGCCTACAAAAATAGCTAAAAATTAAAATAGTCTACTAAAATAACTTTCCAAACACCCACATTATATGAGTAGAGGGTAGATTTAAGTTACAATGGGTTGGTTTTCTCTGCTGGAATATTTTTGTGATCATGATATTTTCACAGTACATATGTCCTTGCTGTAGAGCGATTTTTTGTATGGCTGATACTATTTTTTAAAGTGACTATCAACACTATTGTACTCTCAACTTTTATAAAATTAAATCTCAACTATATAAAAAAACACTTTAAGATCATTCGAAAAAAAAATCACCCTAGAGGATTCAGACTCATATATCTTTACCTATCTTTTTTTCAGTAGGATGCTGTTATCTCCAGCAGAAATACCTTGGGCATATGTTTCAAGAGTTGAAAATCTTTTGTACTTCCTTGAAATTTGATTATTAATATGATTTTTCTTGGCCTTCATGACTGATACTATTTTTTAAAGTGACTATCAACACTATTGTACTCTCTAACTTTTATAAAATTAAATCTCAGCTCTATTAAAAAACACTTTAAGATCATTTCAGAAAAAATCACTCTAGAGGATTCAGACTCATATATCTTTTCCTATATTTTTTTAGGATGTTGTTATCTCCATCAGAAATACCTTGGGCATATGTTTCAAGAGTTGACAATCTTTTGTACTTCTTTGGAATTTGATTAATAATATGATTTTTCTTGGCCTTCGTGTAGATCTTATGACCATGTTTGTTTAGGCAGATTAGATTAGGTTAGATAAAATTAACATTCATTGTCAGTCTTTATGAATTGTGTATCGTATTCATATCTGGATTGGTTTGGAATTACGAGAAGGGATATTTGTAATTTAGTATGTCCAAACCTCGCTTTTAGCTCTGATTTTGTATCCCTCTCCTCTCTTGAGATTTCTTTAGTCTCCCATATGTCATGTTCGGGTGTATTATTAATCTAGTCTGTAAATTTTTTTAACTAAATATAAGATTATATATTTTGTTACATTTTTAATTCAATTCCAAGGCCGTTTCCCCAAAACAAACATGGCCCAAGGGTGGACATGCTTTATGGCCAATCACAGTTGTTATCTTGGTCATTGATATGTCAATTTTGATATGTTACATAAGGTCCAAGTCTTCTGTCTAAAATTTTTCATTTGGTTAGGAGTATCTCTAATTCTGTGTCAGGGTTCATATTAAAATTAAACTTTAATAATTATTCTTTCAAATTCATCTACAATTATTCTATCTTTTATGCTAAAGTACAGCACAATTTGACGAAATATCTAGCAAAAGTTTGGTGCACAAGCTAAGGTCCTCGCAAGAGGGGTTTGGGAGAGATCACAATATTCTGAAAGAGATTGTAGGGTTTACAATAGTCTGAAAGAGATCATAGGGTTTGAGAGAGATGGTAGGTAAGCAGTGTAATTCTTTTAAATTTTTTGGGTGGAGTGACCCTCATCTTTGTGAATAGCACAATGAATAACACTTGCAATAAATCTAAGTGCATAGAAGATCAAACACAGAATGATACACAAATGTTTCATAAGGGGTAGGAATTGGTTTATTTATTCTTAGCATTGCTGATAACACTTGTCATTACAGTACGTCATGAACTTTTAGGTTCTGTTTGATTTATGAATTTGAGAAGAGATTTAGAAATAGAAAATGAAAAAGATATATGAAATGTAGTTATATTTTATTTATATTTTACTTACATTTTTTATTTTTCTTTTTAAATTTTATCCAAATCTATGAACTAAACACAGCGTTAAGGAATAAAGTTAAATGTTTTGTTTCTACTTAAGTTGGGTTTACTCAAATTGCACCCCTACTTAAAACACTTAGATGCTTCTCGAGTAATATCATAAAACGATTCTAGAATTTTTAACCAAATGTAAGTTGTTTTAAAACAATTTTCAAACATTTCTAGCGAAGTTTTTACTAAATGTAAATTGTTTTAAAACATAATTTTCAAACCCAAACAGTTGTAAATTGGTTTCTCAAATTCATGTCGTTTTAAAAGCAACATTAAGATTGATGTCGTGTTTTACTATTAAACCTTTTGAATTCATAAAGTCGTAAAAATACAATTTTATGAAACAATTAAAGTTAAATTACATTGACACCTCTTAGGTTTATGTTTATTATAATTTTTTTCTCATATTTGGGAAATTGTACTGAGCCCCCTTGTCAATGTAATTATTTGACAGTGTTAACTTTCTTTACATATACTTTAAAGGGTAAATTACATTGACACCTCCTGAGGTTTCAATTTAATACGGATCTTCCCCTGACATTTGAAAAAAAAAAACTAATTTAATAAAAATAAATATGAAGAAATATATTTAATTTGTAAAAAATTATTTCTTACCACTCGAAAGATAAAAATTATATAAAAATGATAATTATTTTTTATTTTTTATTTCTTAACCAAATTAATTTTTAATTTTAAAAAAAAAATTCTAAAAATCAAACCATACATAACCTAAAAATATTTTGATAAGTCATTTTTTACGTTGATAACTTATTTAATTATTTGTTAATTTACAACATTTTTACTATCTGAGACCTGTTTGATAACCATTTTGTTTTCAATTTTTAATTTATATTTATAAAAATTTTAAAAACTGTGATAAAAACTTGTTTGATAATTTTTTTAGTTTATAAATGGTTCTATCAGTTTGTAAATTTGAGAAAAAAACATAAATTTAAAAATTGAGTTTACGTTGGTTTTTAAATAGAAATTTGAAAATTTGACTAACAAAATTTTTTTTCAATGAATTTTTTAACTAATACTAACCGAGAAAGCAATTGGTTTTTTTTTTTTTTTTACAGGAAAATCCTCCCTACCCTCCCGCAAGTCCAAGGCAGCGCCCCTTACAGAGATCACCAAGGTGTCCTGTTAGCCGTTCCGAGCGAGGAGACTATAATCTGGGAACTTGCCCCGACCTCCCAAGATAAGCTTCGCTTAAGTCAAGACTCGCACAGCGGGGAGCATTGAACCCACACCAAATGCTAGCTAGACAACTTGAGGTCCAATCTCCTAACCAACAGTGCTACGCCCAGGAGATTGGCCCAAGGAGATAATTGAACTTGTGACCTTGGGGCTTAAACCCCAAGGCCTTACCACAATGCCACAACCCCTTGGGTTGCAATTGGTAATGTTACTTTAAACCTTGGGGAGAGAATTCTAATTTCTAAAATGTAAGGAATGTCAATGTAATTTACCCAATGAAGGTAAAATTGATATTTAAAAAAATTAAATTGCTGACATCAGCAAAATCTGTTAGTTGACTTAACAGTAACTAACTGAGGAAGCAATCTGTAATTAAACTTTAAACTTTAGGAAGAGGTGATGTAATTTCCAAAAAGTGAGGGAGGAAACTGTAATAAATATAAACCTCAGGAGATGTCAATGTAACAAATAATTACATTATACTCCTTAAGGTTTCTAATTTCATAACAAATAAATTTTTTTATTAATAAATTTTTAAGTTAATTAACAATTTTTAATAATGTTAAAATTTTATTTCAATTAATAATTCAGATAATTTTATTATTATACAGGTGAACAGTTAAAAATTTCATTTTTTCAATTAATTCTGTTAAATAAAAAATTCAGACAAAGAAATATTTATAATTTTTCAAATCACATGAGGCAATTCGTATTTTATGCCAATTTCAAGAAGTGTATTTGTAATTTGACCAAATTTTAAAATGTTAGTACTGATCTTTGGGAAAATATTACCACCAAATCATTGAAAAAAAAAAAAAAAACCCCTTAGGGAGAGTAATAACCAATGAGATAAATGCACATCTTCAAACAAATTTGCAAATGAATAGAAAAAATACCACAATAACTACCTACATCATTAGGGGTGTTTGGCAAAGGTTTTTTTTGGTTTTTTGGTTTAAAATTTATAAAATGACAAAATAGATTAAAATAGTCAATAAGATAAAATGTCACATCAAACCCATAATCATTTCGCTTTTTCTCTCACAAACATCACATCTAATTTCAAAAAAATCTATCTTTCCAAATACAAAAATTTTAACTTACTAAAATAGTCAAAAATTAAAATAACCTACTAAAATAACAACTTCCCAAACATCCACTAAATAAAGTTAAACCAATTTAACAGGAAGTGTTTATTTAGCAAGATTCAAGTTGTTCTGTGGGCAATTAGCAACCTTTTTATTTTTTATTTATTTAATTTTTTTTTTTATGATCAGTAAATTGGCAACTTTTGCTCAAGCAATACCACAATAGAACTTCTACCCAGCAATCTAGAATCGCGCATATAATCTTGCAAGTCCTCATCGCAACCTATTAAAATCAACTCACCGTCCTCATCTTCATACTTGACATAATAAGTTCCAGCCTTTTAGCCACTTCTTGCTGCAACTGTACGAATCTCGATGACAAAGACAGACAAAATTTCATTGTAATACCTTCTCCATATTTTGCTTTTATAGTCACAATATTCGCATCTTGCATCGTTTTAACATGTGGCTTGGTGTGAACAATAGTAGCCAAGGATTGAGTAGAAGGCAAATGATCAGAATTAACACACGGGGCAGATTCATCGAGTTGAGAGCAACCAACCTTGTTTATCTTGCGAGGTGGCCACCTCTCTATACCGAAAGTCCTACATACACGCTTCAATGTAGATTTGCTAACTGCAAAAGGAAAAAACAAAATAACATAACTTACTTTCTATTTGTTTCTGCAAAAAGCTCAATATATACTCTACCAGAAGAGTCCATCTAGTTGAAATAACTACCAACATCACAAGTAAAATTACATTCTAATTTAAGAAGGTGCAATACCTTTGAGGCTTTTTGCAGCATTCTCAAGGCTTAATTCTGAATTTTGCAGGATATCCTCTAGCGGGATTTTAATTTTAACTCCGATATTGTTGCCATCTCTTTTTGACGTCTTTACTGTGCCTCCAGATTTGTTGCATTTTCTTTTTGACACTTTTACTGTGCTTTTCTCTTGCGTACAAGTAATAGCAAAGTTGTTATGTTCTGTACCGCCAACATTGCTTCCAGTATTTATGGCTAATTGTTGATCTAATGAATCCACTTGCATTACCTCAACTACACTTTGTGAGAGTTCCAGCTGAGGCAAAGATAGAGTGGTTTGGGGGATTTGAACAGGATCAAGTTTCTCACCATTTTGAATACTAATTTCTTCAATATGTAATTCTTCCCCAAGTTCTTCTCTAGAAGCAACCCTAAGACAAGAAAAAAATTTCCTCATTGTTTCCAATATTTTCCTTAGCGAGGTATGTGGGTTTTCACTGGCATTGTTGCTCATCGGCATAAAAAACTCTAGCACGTAAACATCATTTCCAGTGCAATTGCTCTCCAAGCATATTGCAAAGCAACCGCTTAATCTAGCCTGTCGTGCATGGTGTGCTAATGGGTACTCAGTTAGGCTAAGTTGAGTTACATCCCTGCAGAATACCATATTAGTGGACAAAAGAGCTCTCCCAACAACCCCCACCCCATTCTTTAAGTGAAAAAAAGAACTGACACGATGAAAAGCATCTTCACCATAGTCATCTTTCTTGTAATAACAACTTGCATGAAGGATGGCACTATCAACCAGAGGCCTGCATAGCCAACCCATCTTGCATGGGACCCATGCCTGAGCAAAAGGTACATCATGAACATCACATACCCTTTTCAACACGTTCTTGATTTCATCAAAGGCAACTTTACAAGCTTCATTTTTGTCGTCAAACTAGTTTGAAAGTATTGTCACATTCAGGTATTAGTGAGCAAATATTCCTCACCATATTAATTTAAGAAAAATAAAAGAACCAAATTTGACATTGCATTATAGTTTGCCACTTACTAATTCCACGGCCTTGTGATCACATACAACTGAACATTTCAGGCCAAACTTCTGCAGGGAAATGGAAAGATGCAACTGAGAAATCTCATAAACTTTGAAATGTAGAATAATATTTTGCAAATAAAAGTACGCATATAAAAAACTCTATAAAGGAAAAAATTCAGTCCATCGTAATATCTATTATTATGTTTGGTTCAATAAAAAGCAAAGAATATACATTGGAAATTTCGAAATGAAATCACCATATTCTTCAATTTAGGAGAATGGTCATTTTATTCTACAATCATTCCAACCAACAAAACACTACCTTAGTGTAGTAATGTCATTCCAGTCCAGGAACCGAACAAGGAATTGCACTCTCATTTTAGAACACATCCAAACAATGACATGAAAGAGACTTGACATAAGATTCTTATTATGCGTCATTGAATTGTTCTTGCCATCCAAACATGAGTGTTTTAAAACACTTATGATCTAGAAAAATGAGAATGTGGTTTACTCTTTTGTGTGTTAACCCCTCTGAGCATAGTTAACAAACACATGACAAATTTAACAGAGTGTTTAACATTTGCGTTAAGGGATTATTTTTCCCTTTGAACAGGCAAACCCCCACCAACTTATTACACAAACAAACACACCACACCACACCACTGTAATGAGTAATCAATATTAACAAGATATTGAAAATGCCAATTTGTGAGTGAGTGAGTGGGGGACTAACCTCAAAATCTTGACATATTCTGCTCCAAAAATAGGTGTCATAACTTAATCTAAGGTTTCTCATAGGTGTCACTACTTCCATTACGCCAACACACCTTTGGGTAGAAGATTCAAAGACTGGGAAAGCGAAAGATTCTTGGAGTCCGCAACGGAGAGCATGGTCACGCTGTGGATACTCTGTGATAGAGTAAAACTCCACATTAGGAGTGGATTCGGGGAATTGATGCTTGAACACTCGGCCAGGAAGGTGTTGTTCACAAGTCTTTCCCCCATCCAAATCAATGTCAAATTTAGAATCCATATAGATCATCCTATACCCACAAAGTCCTTCAAAACCAAGTGGATCATAACAAACTGATGCTAGAGAGAAAGGTTGGTTTCGAGTTGTAAGAAAAGACCGGCCCTCTTTTGTTGCTATGGGTGCCCAAAATTGAACTAGTATCGGACAAACAGGCCACTGGTGTATAATTCTGTAAAGCAAATCTTTGATGGTCTTGTTCAAGTTGGAAACATCTGATAAAAACAAACAAATTTCAGGAGAGGATTGATTTCAAAACTAGGTAACATTATTGATCTAAAGAAAGAGAGATAGGAGTAACTCACCGCCGTCGGGGAGAGTAGAAGGACGTTGGGGTTCGTCGTCTTCTCGGCTCCAGAAAACCCGTCCATACAAATAGTTTGTAAAAGAAGGAGAAAAGTATGAGGGCAACCAGTCGAGTTCCTTGTACATATATTCCTTGAAATCGTCAGATAAATACGATAAAAATTCCTCCTCTAGTGCGTCGGCCATTTTTCTGAGAAATCAATCGGGGACCTTCTAGTACCAA
Source organism: Camellia japonica (assembly GCA_030407325.1). Taxonomy (NCBI): domain Eukaryota; kingdom Viridiplantae; phylum Streptophyta; class Magnoliopsida; order Ericales; family Theaceae; genus Camellia; species Camellia japonica. The sequence continues at coordinate 167,822,471 of JAPPVO010000019.1, read as the reverse complement.
CTATGGTGTTTAAATACAATTTTTTCAAGCAACTATGTTCAAAGAAAAATGATTGGGACCTCTAATTTAGAGGTATTACTAGTGATGTGGCAGTAGGTCCCCTATTGTCACAGCCAATCAGGTGTCTTGAATTATTTTTTTTTTTTTTTTTCTCTTTTTCACCTTATTAGAGGGGGTTTAGAGTTACCTTTTTAGAGGTATGTAGCATGGTTGATGGTTCAAATTGGGTACAAAAAGTGTCAGACTTCAAAATGGTTGCGTTCAAAGGGTTTTTTTCCATCGAGGAGTTCAAAAGGCTCATTCACTCTCTACAAAAAAATAAATAAATAACAAGTCAAGTCAATATTTTCGTAAGTCCCCCTTTGTTAGATTATTATTTTTTATTTATTTATTTTTTAAGATAGATAAAAGCCAAAATGAAAAAATTAGGATTGCGTTTAGTAGAGCTTTGTAATTATGATTTGAGAGTATAAGTTGTATTTTGAGTTTGTGAGGTTTGGAATTATGATTTGAGTGTGGAAAATGTTGGAAATGGTTATAAGATTCTAGTTAAAATCAGAATTTTTTTCTTAGTTTGGTCTAAATTTTAGGTGGGCCCCATGCATCGATTTACACGGGTCAAAGTGATAACGCGTTCTATGCCGCGTTGTGATTCACGTGGTATATTTGGTTGTTAAAACCATTACCGAGTGAATGGGAAATTGAAGCCAAAGTATGCTCCATGGAAATGGAGTTTTGGTGGAAATTCCTTAAAGGTTTGAATAAGGCTTGTCCCACATTGATTTGGTGGGAGGTTTTGAGAGGGTTTATAAGGCATGGGTATGGTACTTGGGATGTGCCCCAAGGGGTACCCAAGTGTTTTAGAGGGAGAGGTTATGGGCAAAATGGGCTAGACCCATTGGACTCAAAAACCACCACACGCGCGCTGCCGCCGTCCGTCTGGTTGGGCGGGCTGGGCTTGGGCGCTGGTGTGTGGTTGGGCTTGTTCGGCCCAATACTAATCTTTTTGGGCCAAAAACTTTTGAATTTATTTTTATTTTTTGATAAAATAAAATTTAGAATTCAAATTAACCGGAAATAATCTGGTCCGGTTTTTCCTGTTCATCCAAACAAGGCCCTTCCCATTTTCAAACAGAATTAAACTGATTTGGATTTATTGTTCATCCAAACAGGGCCCTTCCCGTTTTTGAATCCAACAGCTTTAAATCTGTTTGAATTTCAAACCAAACAGTGCTTAAACAGTTTGTATCTGTTTAATTCAAATTGAACAGGTACAGTACCTGTTCAATTCAAAACCAAGAGCCACCTTTACATCTATAAATAGACTAGCCTCCCATTTGGATTTTCACTCCAATTTTCGTATTCCATCCTCTGCTTTAAATCTCTACATTTTGCTGCATTTTATTTCTGAAAGAAAGAGTGTAAACACTTAGTGTGTTCGACGAACGATTAAATTGTAGTGCTGCTTTTATTCGTTGATAAGATCATTTTATCCTGGGAGATAGACGTCCAAATTCTGAAAGCACCGTGGAGAGGACGAATCTGTCTTAAGGACACAGTGTTAAACACTGGACTTGATCAGAAAAGTTATTCAAAGAAATTAACCAAGTAAGTTGTTTAATTTTATTCTGTTTTTATTTGTTTATTTAATCAGATTTTAATTTTGTTTTTGTAACAAAATAAAATCTGTTATTTATTTATTTATTTATTATTTCGAGTTTGATTTTTGTAATCAAACAAATTCTCTCATTTTCTTTATTTCTTTAAATTCTAGTTGTTGTTTTGTACACAATAGAATTAAATCTTTTAAATACAGTGAAGATTGTCCAACAATCTTAAGACAGATTAATTTTTTGGTATCTTCATTGTATTTAATTTTCTGATTTCATAAAGACATATTCTGGTTGGAAAAACAAATAGTGTTTATGCTATTTGACAGATAGTAGTAATATACTGTCTCTTTTCTTTGACAACTAGTAGTAATATACTGGTGTCATTAACAATTGCAGAATATTAATTGTGTTAACAGAAAATTATTGTGCTATTTTATTTTTCTAGTTTTAGTAACAAGGAAAATAAAATTATTTTGTGTTATAATTTATTTTCTGGTTTTAGTAACTAGAAAATTAATTTGAGTTTTAATTTTTTCTGATTTTTGTAATTAGAGATTATGGCTACTACAACTGAAACTGCATCTGGCAGTGGTACTCCTATTGTTACACCAACATCGGTCCCTATCCAGAACCATGTTCATGTACCAATCAATCATGGAGAAAAACTGGAAAAATTTAATGGTACCGAGTTTAAGAGATGGCAGCAGAAGATGCTGTTCTATCTTACAACTCTTAATTTGGCCCGGTTTCTCCATGAAGAGGCTCCAGCACTTAAAGAGGGTGAAAGTGATCGGCAAGTTGTTGCCGCTGTAGATGCTTGGAAACATTCAGATTTCCTGTGCAGAAACTACATCCTCAATGGCCTTGACAACATGCTGTATAATGTTTACAGTCCTCTGAAGTCAGCAAAAGAATTATGGGATTCTTTGGAGAAGAAATACAAGACAGAAGATGCCGGCACGAAGAAATTTGTCGTCGGTAAATTTCTGGATTTTGTTATGGTAGACTCCCAAACGGTAATATCTCAAGTTCAAAGTTTTCAGATAATTTTGCATGATATTCATTCAGAAGGTATGTCTCTTAGCGAATCTTTCCAAGTCGCTGCTTTGGTGGAAAAGTTACCACCGGCTTGGAAAGATTTCAAAAATTATTTAAAACATAAACGCAAAGAGATGACCATGGATGAGTTGATTGTAAGATTAAGAATTGAGGAAGATAACCGAAAGGCTGAAAAGAGGAATGGGAAAAATCCCATTGAGTCCAAGGCTAATGTGGTTGAACAAGTTCATAAACCACATAACAAAAAGAGAAGTTTACTGGAGATGGTCCTAAACAAGGCAACAACAATGGCAACAAGAAGTTCAAAGGAAAATGCTATAACTGTGGCAAGACTGGACATCGAGCTTCTGACTGCCGCCGTCCTAAGAAGGATCATGGAAGTACAAGTAAGAAGACCACCAATCAGGCCAATGTAACAGAATTGGATTACATCTCTGACGGAGTGAATGACATCAACCTCTCTGCTGTGGTGTCTGAGGCTAACTTGGTTGGAAATCCCAAAGAGTGGTGGGTTGACACTGGAGCAACTCGTCACATATGTGCGGACAAGAAGATGTTCACTACCTACAATGAGGCTGCAAATGGTGAACAACTTTTCATGGGAAATTCTTCTACTTCTACTGTGGCTGGACAAGGAAAAGTGATCTTGAAGATGACATCAGGAAAAGAACTGACCCTCAACAACGTACTGCATGTACCTGACATCCGGAAGAATTTAGTTTCTGGTTCTTTGTTAAGTAAAAATGGTTTTAGGCTTGTCTTTGAGTCTGATAAATTTGTATTAACAAAGAGTGGTATGTATGTTGGTAAGGGATACATGAGTGATGGTCTCTTTAAACTAAATGTAATGACAGTTGTACCAAAAGTTGCTATGAATGAGAATAACACATCTTTTGCTTATATTCTTGAGTCGAATTTATGGCATGGTAGATTAGGTCATGTAAATTATGATGCTTTGCGTAGATTAATTGGTTTGGATTATATACCAAAGTTTGAAATTAATCCTAATCATAAATGTGAAGTTTGTGTAGAAGCAAAACTAACTAAGGCTCCATTTAAATCAGTTGAAAGGAAAACTGAACCTCTAGAATTAATTCATACTGATGTATGTGATCTAAAATTTATTCAAACTAGAGGAGGCAAAAAGTATTTCATAACATTTATCGATGATTGCACAAGATATTGTTATGTTTATTTACTTAGAAGTAAAGATGAAGCCTTAGAAATGTTTAAACTCTACAAAACAGAAGTTGAAAATCAACTTGGTAAAACCATTAAAATGGTTAGAAGTGATAGGGGTGGTGAATATGATGCACCATTAAATGAATTTTGTGCACAACATGGCATTATTCACCAAACTACAGCCCCTTATTCTCCACAGCAAAATGGAATTGCTGAAAGAAAGAATAGAACCCTAAAAGAAATGATGAATGCCATGTTACTAAGTTCAGGCTTACCACAGAACTTGTGGGGGGAAGCAATATTGTCTGCTAATTATGTTCTTAATAGAATACCCCACAAGAAAACCAAAAGCATTCCTTATGAATTGTGGAAAGGTCGACCACCTTCCTACAAATACTTAAAAGTGTGGGGGTGTTTGGCAAAAGTTGAAGTTCCTGTTCCTAAAAAGACTAAGATTGGACCAAAAACAGTAGATTGTGTGTTTATTGGTTATGCTCAGAATAGTAGTGCATATCGGTTTCTGACTTATAAATCAGAAATACCTGATATAAATGTGAACACTATTATAGAGTCAAGGAATGCTGTGTTTTTTGAACATGTCTTTCCTTACAAGAAAGGACAGGAATTAAGTTCACAGAAAAGAACTTATGATTGTACACAAAGTCAAGAGACTAATGACAATCAAACACAAGAGACTAGTAATGGTCTCAACCAACAGGATTTAACTGATGATGAACCAAGAAGAAGTAAGAGAGCGAGAACATCAAAATCCTTTGGTCCAGATTTTCTGACATACTTGTTAGAAAATGAACCTCAAAGCTTTAAGGCAGCAATGACAGGTCCTGAAGCACCTTTGTGGAAAGAGGCTGTTAATAATGAAATTGAATCCATTATGCAAAATCATACTTGGGAATTGGTGGATCTTCCACCAGGTTCTAAACCTCTTGGATATAAATGGATATTCAAGAGAAAAATGAAAGCAGATGGTTCAATTGACAAGTATAAAGCAAGACTTGTAGTTAAAGGTTACAGACAAAAGGAAGGTCTGGACTATTTTGACACATATTCCCTTGTGACAAGAATAACATCCATTCGCATGCTTATTGCATAGCAGCGTTGTTTAATTTAGAAATACATCAAATGGATGTTAAAACAGCTTTCTTAAACGGTGATCTAAATGAAGAGATCTATATGGAGCAACCCGAAGGGTTTGTTGTATCAGGGCAAGAAAAGAAAGTTTGTCGACTTGTAAAATCCCTTTATGGATTAAAACAAGCACCTAAGCAATGGCATGAAAAATTTGATCATGCAATGCTTACTAATGGGTTTAAGATAAACGAATGTGACAAATGCGTCTATGTTAAAAACACTGACCAAGGATATGTCATAGTTTGTCTTTATGTGGATGACATGCTTATCATTGGAAGCAGTCAAAACATGATCAAATCAACTAAGCAAATGCTTAACAAAAGATTTGATATGAAAGATATGGGGGTCGCAGATGTTATATTAGGAATGAAAATTACTAAAACATCTGACGGATATGCATTATCTCAATCTCATTACATTGAGAAAATACTTGATAAATTTATCAAGGATGATTTGAATTTAGCTAGAACACCTGTAGACATCAGTCTTTATTTATCGAAAAATAAAGGTGATGCAGTGTCTCAGTTAAAATACTCCCAAATCATTGGAAGCCTAATGTACCTAATGAATTGTACTCGTCCTGATATAGCTTACGCTATCAGTAAATTGAGTAGGTACACTAGTAACCCCGGAGAAGACCATTGGAAAGCTATCATTCGGGTTCTTAGATATCTAAGATTCACCCGTGATCATGGTTTGAACTTTACTCGATATCCAGCAGTACTTGAAGGTTATTGTGATGCAAATTGGATATCGGATACTAAAGATTCAAAATCCACAAGTGGATATGTCTTTACTCTGGGAGGCGCTGCTGTTTCTTGGAAATCCACGAAACAAACATGCATCGCACGATCCACAATGGAATCTGAGTTCATTGCTTTAGACAAAGCAGGAGAAGAAGCAGAATGGCTTCGTCACTTCTTAGAAGACATTCCAATGTGGCCAAAACCTGTGCCAGCTATTTGCATTCATTGTGATAGTCAATCTGCAATAGGCAGGGCACAGAATCATATGTATAACGGTAAGTCACGACATATTCGTCGTCGACATAATACCGTAAGGCAATTGTTGTCAAACGGGATAATCTCAATAGATTATATAAAATCTAAAGAGAATATTGCGGATCCGTTAACAAAAGGTTTGACAAAAGAGCTAGTGTATAGTTCATCAAAGGGGATGGGATTAAAGCCTATTACATAAGAGTCGTCATAATGGTAACCCTACTTATATGACTGGAGATCCCAAGAACTAAGTTCAAAGGGACAACTAAGTTATGTATGGCTCGCCAGAAATCACCAAGGGATTAAAATTCCCTACCCATTCCTATGGTGAGAGTGATATCTGCAACATATGTTGTCTGCAGGGGTATAAGGATAAGCTTTGCTTTTAATGATTACTTATATCTTGATTAAGGCATAAAATCAAGACGAGTATGAGGAGATACTCACAATAAGAATCACCTATATGAGTGTTGAACTGGGGCCGGTTCTATGAGAATGAAAGAGGCTACATTCTCTAGAAACACTCATGAAAACCAGGAGCGTTCAAGGCCAAAATGAACACAACAGTGAGAACCACGATGTGTTAGAAGATATTTTGTGTGAAATCTATTGTCTTGGCTTACACAAACGGCTGAACAATTCAAGGCATCGCGTCCATTGGTTAGCCAGTAAGTCCGATAGGTTATCACTAGGGAAGGTTCAAGGCCGAAAACTACCTATCTTGATGCAAGATATTTTCGACTTATACTCTTTCGTTAAGTCTGCATTTTGTTGCATTTCCGTTGTCATCAAATTCCATTCATGTGGGGGATTGTTGGAAATGGTTATAAAATTCTAGTTAAAACCAGAATTTTTTCTTTAGTTTGGTCTAAATTTTAGGTGGGCCCCGTGCATCGATTTACACGGGTCAAAGTGGTAACGCGTTCTATGCCGCGTTGTGATTCACGTGGTATATTTGGTTGTTCAAAACCATTACCGAGTGAATGGGAAATTGAAGCCAAAGTATGCTCCATGGAAATGGAGTTTTGGTGGAAATTCCTTAAAGGTTTGAATAAGGCTTGTCCCACATTGATTTGGTGGGAGGTTTTGAGAGGGTTTATAAGGCATGGGTATGGTACTTGGGGTGTGCCCCAAGGGGTACCCAAGTGTTTTAGAGGGAGAGGTTATGGGCAAAATGGGCTAGACCCATTGGACTCAAAAACCACCACACACGCGCGCGCGCGCTGCCGCCGCCATCCGTCCGGTCGGGCGGGCTGGGCTTGGGCGCTGGTGTGTGGTTGGGCTTGTTCGGCCCAATACTAATCTTTTTGGGCCAAAAACTTTTGAATTTATTTTTATTTTTTGATAAAATAAAATTTAGAATTCAAATTAACCGGAAATAATCTGGTCCGGTTTTTCCTGTTCATCCAAACAGGGCCCTTCCCGTTTTGAATCCAACAGCTTTAAATCTGTTTGAATTTCAAACCAAACAGTGCCTAAACAGTTTGTATCTGTTTAATTCAAATTGAACAGGTACATACCTGTTCAATTCAAAACCAAGAGCCACCTTTACATCTATAAATAGACTAGCCTCCCATTTGGATTTTCACTCCAATTTTCGTATTCCATCCTCTGCTTTAAATCTCTACATTTTGCTGCATTTTATTTCTGAAAGAAAGAGTGTAAACACTTAGTGTGTTCGACGAACGATTAAATTGTAGTGCTGCTTTTATTCGTTGATAAGATCATTTTATCCTGGGAGATAGACGTCCAAATTCTGAAAGCACCGTGGAGAGGACGAATCTGTCTTAAGGACACAGTGTTAAACACTGGACTTGATCAGAAAAGTTATTCAAAGAAATTAACCAAGTAAGTTGTTTAATTTTATTCTGTTTTAATTTGTTTATTTAATCAGGTTTTTAATTTTGTTTTTGTAACAAAATAAAATCTGTTATTTATTTATTTATTTATTATTTCGAGTTTGATTTTTGTAATCAAACAAATTCTCTCCTTTTCTTTATTTCTTTAAATTCTAGTTGTTGTTTTGTACACAATAGAATTAAATCTTTTAAATACAGTGAAGATTGTCCTACAGAAAATTTGTTTCGTAAAGAGTTTTGAAATGAGTTTTGATTTGAGTGGGAAATTATTGATGTGACATTTGATATTTGATACAAAAATTTACAACTCATAACCAAACATACAACTCAAAATTATTTTAAAGCACATAAAAAAATTTTAAAAATTCAGAAAATATTTTTTTCGATTATATAAAAATTAACATATCAATTGAAAAAAAAAAATTCACTATTCCGGTCAACCGGCCGGACGACCAGTTAGGCAAAATTTGCAAAAAAAAAATTCCGAAAATAGCGCCTGAGACAGAGTTCTCTACAGAGTTTTGAAAACTGATTCCAAAACTCCTTCCAAACATCATATTCAAATATAGGTGTAGAATTATGTTTTCAAAACATAACTCTTGCCTTGGTTTGGCTATCATTTTTGGGTTAAAAAAACATAAAATGATACAATAGGCTAAATAAATTAATAAGAAAATATCACAACTAATCCATAATCATTATACTTTTTTCTCACAAAAGTCAAAAAAGCCAAAAAATCTAAACCAAACAAGACTAAAAAAGTCCCAACACAAAAAGTTGGCTATAGTTTCGTTTGGTTTTAGATTCTAGGCTTAAAAAGTAAAAAAGACAAAATTTGCTACATAAGCCAATAAGACAAAATACCACATCCAAACCATAATTATTACACTTTTTTCTCACCAAAGTAAAAACAAAACCAAAAAAGCCAAACCAAACGAGGCTAAAAAAGCTAATGCCAAACAAAGATTATATTAGCCAATACTAAGATGAAACTTTAGCGAATATTTCGATCCATTTAAATTAACCGAAGCAAATTGATCCGTCACATTTTTTGTGGATGCGTGATAACGAGCAGACAGTTGCGAATTGATTTTTTCCAATCCACCTAGTTTTGGACGGATGGCAGATTTGAAGTTCCTTTAGTCGTAACCGAACAACCAAACTACTAGCACCCTTGGTAATTTGTAAGACTTTGTATTTTCAATTTGTGTAGATATTCTGTTTATGTTTTTAATTGAAAAAGATTTTAGATATTCTATTGTGTTTTCAATTTAGAAATCCTTTTATCAAATGACAAGTGTTGATATTTAGTATTTTTATATAAAAAATATAAGGCTTAATTTTGTCATTTTTTTAAAATCAAATTAAATAGTTTTTGAATAAAAAATAATAATAGGTGACACTGAACAAATAGATGAAATAGTGGACAGATAGGTTAAAATAATATGATCTTTTAAATTATTATTGTTTTTATGGCCCTAAAAACTTAAAGCTTGGAGTTGTTGCCCCCAAAGTTTCAAAATTAAATTTATGGCCCAGTGCCCTATACCTTTCATACTTTCAATTTAAATTTGAACACTTATTACTTGATAATTTGATGAGTTTATAAACATTATAAAAATTCAAGTTATTCAAACTCAACTCAATTAGACTGAAAAGATAAATAACACTTATTACTTGATAATTTGATAAGTTTATATACATTATAAAAATTTAAGTTATTCAAACTCAACTCAATTAGACTAATAAATAAGCCAAACTTAAATATATTTAATAAAAATTTACTAAATTATCCAATGAAATTTTGAACAACTTATTAATCAGCTCAATTCAGTTGGTTCACTGAACACATCAACAGAAGTGCTTCTTCAGTGTGCATTGATCAATGTATTTTAGGTGATAGGCATTCGAAAATTCATAAGCACCAGTGCGAGGGATGAATTCTGTCTCAAGGATATAGCGTCAAATGATAGCCTTAATCATTCATCCGTTTTCCTATTCTACAATATATTTTCTATAAGTTATACAATTTCAATTTTTCCAGTTTCAATCCTTATTTCTATTATTTATAAATATTGTTTTGTTTTTTCAGAACAGTGTTGTTTGGTTTACTACAATAAATTTTTGTATTTCGGATTCTGCTTCTGTTTTGCAAAAGTACCAAGGACTTTTCTTCATATTTTAAAATTGTAACTTTTTTAAATTTCCAACAAGAAAAATGTCAAAAGAAAAACAAATTATTATATGTAAAAATAAAAATTTTGTTGCCATTTTATAAAGAACTGAACAATACAAAATATTTAAATCAGATTTAACTCAGGTACAATCACTTTCAAAAAAAATTTATTCTATAAACAAATATTTTTATTTACACAATTTTTTATTACACATTTTTTCATAAAAAGTCAAAAAGTTAATCCAAACATCCAAATTTTGTTCCTCAAATTTTTAGTCCAAAAAGATAAAAAGTGCACTTATTTAGGACACTCCAAATAATCCCTAATAATTAAGTTTGAATAAAAATTGAGAGTTATAATTTATGAGCTCTAAAGAGATCCTTAATTAGGTGGTATTCCACCTCCTCATCTACATCATCTTTCCACTAACCAAATAATCCTACTCATCTTTCCACTAACCTCAACTTTCATAAATTACAAAGTCACCCTAAAACTTTAGAATATTTTTGTAAGTTATTCTTTCAAGTTTAGTATAATTTTGAAAATTTTAGTTTTTACTTATAAAACATTGTAAGACCCTCAATCTTGGTATCAGAGCTTAGAAATCAAATCTAGAAAGAAAAAAAAAATTAAATGTGAAAATTCATTGTTTAATGCAAGATATAATAGATATAAAAAAATTTATACATCTTCATCACGGAAATAATAAAACTGAAACCACAGGACTATTAAATAGTCTAATGGACATGAGTAAAGAAACTTTAAATATTTGCAGAAATCAAAATATCATGATTATTGAAATATTTAAAGAGTTAAAGAGAAATAAAAGAAATTCCTCTTAAAAATTAAAAAGAAAGTTTTATTAAAAGATTTGGAACATCTTTTATGGTTATTGAACAAACTGCAAAAGAAGAAAAAGATCGGGATGATAGTGGTACATCCACACCAAGAAATCCTATAGAAGGAATATCCTCAGAAGATCTTCAAAAATATTTGAATTTATATATAGATAATTATGAAAGAGAAAAATTGCTTAAAAAATCGATAAGCAATTCTATTGATCCAACAGAGTTAAAAGAACAACGCTATCAATCAGAAAGAAAAGTTGAAATATCCAAAATAAACAAAGCATTTGAAAATTTTGATTTTTTGAGAAATCCCGATTTTACGAATATCTTTAGAGATAATGAAGAAAAATCTTCTAAGTAAGAAATAAAGTTAGAAAAAAGAGGACCAATAAAAACTCATATAAAATATGACTTTATTCCTAAAGCTGCAAAAAATGAACTTGTCACTAAATATGGATTATATCTTGGTCTTGACTGTGTAACTAACATAGAAGAAGTTATAGATAATTGGGCTCAAGCAATAAGAATTGTAGTAGCTAGACAAGCTATAGACGCAAGAGGTCTAAATGCTTTTGTAAACGTTACTTACTCTAAAAGGTCAAGCTGCAAAATTTTGAGATACTCTATCAGATAATGATAACATAAGAGCTTGGTGGTTAGCTTTAACTACTACGGAAGATAGTATCATGTTTATGGTAGATTACCTTAAATGAGAATTTTGTGGAATAGCCCTTAGCCAATTGGGAATTGAAGAAAAAATAGCATATACAAATCTAACTAAGATACGAATATGTAATATGTGCTATTTTGAAAATTATGCTTGTAAATACAAAAAAAAAATAGTTCTATAAACTAGACCTAAAAAATACTATTTGTTGGCAATAATAAGTTATAGGTAAATTACACTTTGCACCCCTGCACAAAATTTCACTCTGGCCCCTACACATGAAATCATAACAGTCACCCCCTACACTTTTGGTCAAATCCCACTTTGGTCCCTATACATGAAATCGTGACAATCAACCCATTACACTTTTGGTCAAATTCCACTTTGATCCTTACACAAATATTAATGTCCCTTTTCTCTTACTCAATTGTTTAAATTTTTAACAGAATACAGTCATATAATAAGAATATGACTATGAAATGAGTGTAAGAGAGAAAAATCATTCTTATTTCCCACAGAGACATATTATGTCCTAAAATTTACATCAAATTATGATTGAAGTAGGCTAAAAAAAATAAAAATTGTGAACGATTAAGAAGATGAAATAGGGATTTACATAAATTGGAATCACAAAACTCTATTTTCCACAGTAGTAGTCTTCTGTCTATTCCTTTTTTTTTCTCTTCGATTTCTCTGTTGTCTTTTTCTTTTCTTTTTTTCAAAAGCTCTATTTTCTTACATCTTTGTCCTAATTTTCAATATACGAACATATATATATATATATATATATATATATATATTGTATTATATCACATGTTTATCACGTAAGACAAAGTGTGTATTGATGAAAAATATGGATGATTTTTCTCTCTTATCCTCATTTCGTACACATTTTATCACATGACTGGATTATGTTAAAGATTTAAATAATGGATAAGGGGGACATTGACACTTGTATAGGGACTAAAGTGGGATTTGACTAAAAGTGTAGGGAGTTGGCTATCACGATTTCATGTGAAGTGACCAAAGTGGGATTTGACCAAAAGTGCATGGGGTTGACTATCATGATTTCATGTGTAGGGATCAAAGTGAGATTTGATGCAAAGTGTGGGGGTGCAAAGTGTCATTTACACATAATTGTATAGCCAAATTTCTTAAACTATGGGATGAGCTATCTTAAAAAGAGTTTGAAAGGCTATTAGAAAAGAATCAAATATGTGATTCCTTAGGTGGACGAATAGCTTCAATACGAGAAGTTATAAAGAAATATTGTGCAGAACGACAAGTTATAAAAGATATGGAAAAGGCATATAGGGATTATAGTTGCTATTCAAAAACCGAAGGTATGGTAGGAAGGTGTGGTTGTGACAAAAAAATCCAAACCATTGGTTAAGAAGAAGAAAATTGCAAAAAAATGGAAAGTAAAATTAGAAAATAAAATTTAATCCTGATAAAGAAAACCAAAATCTTGGGGTAGATATATTAGGGGAAAAAATCTAATAAATTCACAAAAAAAAAAAAAAAAGGAAGAAGAAGAAGAAGAAGAAAAACACCTCCATGTCCAAAAGCAAAATCTCCTGAATAATGCAAATGTTGGCTTTGTAGAGAAAAAAGACATTTTGCAAACAAATGTCCTAACAAACAAAGAAAATAACATGTTAAACAAATATTATTTTTTGAAGAAAAATATAAACCAGTATGGGGATACGAAATAGAATCTGACGATGATGTAGAAAAACTCATGTCAGAATATGAATCAAAATATGAATATAGTTCTGATGAAAATGATGAACAAAGCTTAGAGGACACTTTAACTGGAACCATTTTTATGATGAAAATATATTCAGATGATGAGAATGAAATGATCATTCCTAAGAAAAGAGAAAGTGAATCATTTGAAATTGAAGAATCAAAATTTTTCGTAAACGATTGGAAAATGCTAAAAATTCTAATTAAGGAAATTTATAAAAATTCAATCTTCGAACCTCGAAGTAAACTAAATGTAGAAATCTTTGAGGGAAGAATTTATGTTGGTAATATAGAAGAAACATCTGTACATATACCATTGTTTGATATGAATAAAATCAAACAATATCATAATCAAAAATATAATTACATTCATTTACGATTTATACAAGTTAGTATATGTCCTTTATTTTCAAGTGGAAAAAACATTCATGTGCTAACATGTGTCATGGATAATAGATGGCATAGTTTTGAAAATTCCTTAATCAGAGGAATTCAAAGTAATTTGTATAATGGACCAATTCGGTTCACTATCAAACCAAATTATTTCATGGCATTGGAAGATCCTAATCTTAAACGAGCATACGGATTGAAAATAAAAACTCACGGTATGCAAAACCTTGATGCAAGAAGCAAAAATATTACTATTAATTACAGGCTTATGTTTAGAGTGGTTAATACAATTAATCCTCATAGTAAACTTGTACCTAAAGTAGAGCTATTTGAAAAAAGAAAAAAAAAATAAGTGCTCACACTCGAAAATTTCAATTCAAAAGGTTAATGTAAAACAATTATCATGGCCTAAGAAATGGGTTCTTGGAGAAACTCCAGATAGAAAAAAATCTCAAAAATTTAACAATTCGATAAAACAAAGGTGTTGTCTATCTAGATGAACCTAGATGAAAATCAATTCTTTTTACCAGATTTAATTCTACAAGTACCCTAGAAAGAACAAAAAAAAAAAAAATAAGGCTATCATTGAATAGTCTAGTGTACAAGAAAGTTCAGATGAAGAAATAATAGGATACAAAACAATAAGTATCCCCATTACTAATATATATCAAAAATATCAATTAAAGAACACCAAAACCTAAAAATGGTTTCTCTTGATAATCTCTCCATCACTCTAAATGCGAAATTAAAGGAGCGAGGATTATTTCGGAGAGGAACTCCAAAAAGGAGTAAAAAGAAATAATCCAAAAAATAAATGAAGATATGAGCAAAAATCTTATAAAATTTTTGGAAAAATTGTTGAAGTTAGCCCTACAAATTCATATGTTGAATTGTTATTTAACTTTCCAAGCTATCATTCTTACATTATTGATGCATTATTTGACACTGGTGTTTCATATAGTTTGGCAAAACCTAGAGTATTATTAACAGACAAATAGGTTTTAACTAAAAATCCAATTGTATTAAAATTAGCAAAAGGTCAATCGGTAACTATGGAATATGAAAGTTATCATATTTTTGTTATTCATAATCAAAAAGAATTTGAAATGGACCAAATAATTCAATTTCCATTTTTAGATTTTTTAGTTGGGAATGCATTTTTAAAACAAGAAGAAAATAGACCTTTTCTTCAAGATCAATCATATATTGCTTTTAAAATGCATGAAATCCCATTGGTAAAATATGCATCTCAAAAATGTAAATTTGGTTTTAACCCTATTAAAATTACAGAACTAAATTTATTAAAACAAATTGAACCTCTCTACACAGCCCAACATAGTGAACTTAAAACAATTGACGACAATCAAGAAAAAACTTGGCAACAACTATTTGAAGATGAAATTTGCAGTGAAAATAACACTATCATTGATAGTGAATATGAAAGTGATAGTGAAAAAGAAGATATATAGCGATTCTGGTTTAGACCCGACCCATTTGATGTTTTAGATCCGGGTTTCACTGTCTTATATAGTTCATGTCTTGTTTCCCCTTATTCCTCTTTGAGTTTGGCTATTGGGTTGTGTTGGTTGCATTTGGATCAGGTTGGTAGCCTGTTTTTCAAACTGTTGTTGCCCAAAATTTTGCTTCTTCGCTCGAGTGACGTTTCTTGCACTCGAGCAGTCTTTGTAAACTCTCAATACTTTTGCAGGTCTGCAAAACTACTAGGAGGTGGTATTCTTCGCCCGAGAAAAGCTTCTTGCACTCGAGCGGTGCAACTTAGTGTGTCTAGTTGCTCAAGCAACACTCCTTGCGCTCGAGCGGTCTTCGAGAACTCTCAGTACTTTTCCAAGCCTGTAAAACTACTGGGAGTTGGCATTCTTCGCTCGAGCGGTAATTCTTGAGCTCAAGTGGTGTTGGCTCGAGCAATCTTTCTTGAGCTCGAGCGATGGTCCTCTGTTTGTAAAACTTCTGAGAGTTTGCATTCTTTGCTCGAGCGGTCACTTTGTGCGCTCGAGAGGTCACACTTATTGTGTCTAGACGCTCAAGTGACACTTCTTGCGCTCGAGCGGTCTGCGTTTATATCAATCCGTAAAAGTCACTTTTTAGATTACTTTTTCATATCTCTCTCTCTCTAAACATTCTAAAAACCCTAGATCTACACCCTCTCTCTATAAAACCCTACTTTTCTCTTCAAATACACCTAGATCTATTGAGTTCTTCACCCGTGTCCCTTTGTTAAAAAGA
The DNA here is from genome assembly GCA_030407325.1 of Camellia japonica. Lineage (NCBI taxonomy): Eukaryota > Viridiplantae > Streptophyta > Magnoliopsida > Ericales > Theaceae > Camellia > Camellia japonica. The sequence continues at coordinate 167,806,533 of JAPPVO010000019.1, read as the reverse complement.
TAGAGCACGCCCTGGGCTTCCTTTTGATCCGAACAAAGTTGGGTTTCGGCGTTTTTGAAATATCTCCATTCTCTCTCTCATCTTCTAAGCTTGAGGTAGGGATTCTCCGCACTTTCTTATGATTTTTAACTTAGATATTTGTCTTTATAAAACAACATCGTGATTTGGAGGAATTTCAAACAAACCTAGGGCTTGGCTTTATTTCAAAAGAGGGGTTTTCAAATACTTTTTTGGAAATGATTAAGAGAATGTATTTATTGTTAAGTTATGATGAATTAGTGGATTTTTACCTTTGAAATTGGTTTATAAAGAAATTGGGGTTTTACCCTGAATATATCAAATGTTGATTTTGAAAGGATAAATAAAATTGATGTTGGAAATGTGGAATTGGGTTGATATTGATGAGGATGGTGGAGTTGGATATGCATTATCACTCACATCTTGAAATTTGGAAAGTTTATCTTTATTAAAAATTATTTATCTGTTTAGAAATATCTGTTTTGGGCTATCGGTAAAGGATAGCTATGATTGTTGTAGTAATTGCATGAGAATTAGGAGAATTGAAACTATTGTCTCATCCATTTGCATCGAGCATTATTTCATATTTATACATTGGAAATGTTTATCGTTTTGAGAAAAATGGTGAATATGGGAAGTATGTATTGTCTCATTGAAATAAGTTGGCCTGAGTGTCCATGAAAGTCCTAAAAACCGCGCGTATACATAAGTACCGATCCCGTAGGCGAAATTTCCGTGAAATGGCAATAGTAGTGTTTGTAGAGCCTACGTTTACATGGGTACCCGTTTATGGTATCCCACGGACGAAATTTCCATGAAAGGTTAGAATTGTTTTCAGATTCCCAAGGTGTGATTCACTGCCTTGTTTTCTATTTTAAAGGAAGTGATTTATGAATCTTGATAATAACCAGGTATTACATGGTTTTGGAAAAAGATATAAAATGTTTTGGCATGAGCATTGCATATGCATATCACCTTATATCTTTGTTAAGATTCATATATTGTGTTGGATTCTACTGGGCTTTGGCTCACCCTATGTGGAAAAACCATTTTTAGGTGTTGATAATATGCCTCCGCCAACGCAATAGCTTGGGAGAACTTAGAAGGGAGAGCTTTATTTTGTTTATTGTGTTGTATTTGTTTTGTACAAGCCTAGGACTTTAACTGTATTGGATTTAAATCCATTGTGTTGTAACCGAGTACTGTCTTGGAAAGTTGTAAGCGTTTAGGGCATTTCTTATTTTTTCAACTCTCATTCTATTTTTTTGTTATGTAACATATGCTATAGATTAAGGGTAAGGCTTGTGAATGTGTATCTGCATATGTTACTCTTTTGTACAATCAATTGGAACTAATGGGAGATAATTTCTTATTCATGTATTGTTATTTAATGAATATGGTGGATGGTTTATTGTATTTTATTTCAAAGTGTTACAACTTGGTATCAAAACGTACCGGATTTGTATATTTTGGGTATGTAGGGAGTGGTTCTTACCATAATGAGTTTATCTCGCTTGATAGAGATATTTGTAGGTGTAGTATGCTATGTGATAACATGTTTATGGGGCTAAATGGGTATGGAGTTTAATTGCTAAGATGTTGATTGGGTCTACGATTTTCTGGAAGTCCTATTAGAAGAGCACTTGATCACTGCTATTTCTAACTCGAACTTTGGCAATGTCGCGAGACGATCATTATCTATAAAGGAAATTCGTATGTATTTATGTGATTATGTGCTTATGTAGAGTGAATTAATTGTTGTCCATCGCATTAGGACGCGAGTGAGTTAGCTTCGGCACATTTGTAAATGTACTAATCTCTTGTGTTACCTTTATTAGGATATCAGGATGTGGACGTATTGGTGGTACGCGTGGCAAGCCTAGACGGCAGGAGGAACCATTTTTTGAATGAAATTTCGATGCAAGAAAAAGGGTTTGGTCAGGCCAATATGGCCGAATTGGTTAGTCAGCAGGCCTTGGGCACTTTGGCCCGTGAAATGGCCGGAGCTTTGCAGGAATCCGTGGGCATTCTCAGGGTTGAGAATCAAGTCCAGGCCCATGTTGCTGAGATAGGACCGTCTTTCTTGAAGAGTGAGTTCTTCCGGTCGAATCTGGATGAGTTTTTGAGGGATCCTAAAGAGCCTTTGAAAATGGATAAATGGCTTAAGCAGATAGTGAAGACGTTCGAGATGCTTGGCATCGAGGACGATGAGTTGAGAGTGACCTTGGCATCCTTCCAACTGAAGGGAGATGTGGGTCAGTGGTGGAAGTTTGCGCGAGGATGCATCGAAGTGACTTGGGAGGCTTTTGTCAATGCTTTCCAAGACAAGTTTTTGCCTCTCACTGTTAAGGAGAAGTTGAAGGGAGCAGTTCTTGAAGCTCAAGCAACTTAACACACCGGTGGCCGAGTTTGAGGCTACCTTTACTAGCTTGTCGAGGTTTGCACCAAAGTTGGTAACAACGGAGGAACGCCGTTGCTTGGAATTTGAGAAAAGGTTGAGGACCAAACTCCTTTTTAAGGTGGCCACGTTTATGATTAGGGATTACGGTGATCTTGTGGAGGCAGCGGCTCACTTAGAGACTGTGATTCAGACCGAGGAGGAAAGGATGAGGGACTCCAGGCATAGGAGTTAGGAGGTACAGGGAGAGCATCGGGACAGAAAGAGGCAGAGAAGTTCTAACCCACAGCAGTTCCAAGCAGCACAGTCTAGATCCACCTTTGTTGTGCTGAGTTCGAGTTCAGGGAGAGGTAATCAAGGAGTTTCACTTGTTTTAAGTGTGGCCAGTTGGGTCAAAAGTGTCCAGCATGCTCGCAGAGAGGAGGAGGGCAACAGTCTGCACCATCTTTGGCTCGTGCTCAAAGCCAGAGTCATGAGAGAAGGCAGTTACCTACCTGTTTTCAGTGTGGGCAGTTAGGACATATGAAGAGGTTTTTCCCTAGTTAGGTGCCACGCCTGGTGCGTCTAGTTCGAGACAGACACAGAGTCGTCAGCCTACCCAATCAATACAGGCCTTGAGGGCCAATTAGGGAGCCTCTTCGGCTCAATCAGTGCATCAGACTTATGCTCCGATGGGTGAGCAGGTAAAGCAGAGACCTACAGGATGTGTGTATGTTGTTACCATGGCAGACTTAGTACCAGCGCCTTCAGTAGTGAGAGGTAATTTCTTGTTGTGTAATTTTATTGCCAATGTGTTGATTGATACGGGTGCATCTCATTCTTTTATCTCGTCTGCATTTGCATCAGCATTGGGGTTAGAAGTGGCTCGGTTAACATCTCCACTCAAGGTAGAGTCACCAGTTGGTGAAGAGGTTGTGTTGGACCAGGGGTGTCGGGGTTATGAGATAGAGGTTGCTGGTCACCGACTTTCCTTTGCATTTGTGTTGATCGATATGTTGAGCATTGATATTATATTGGGCATGGATTGGTTGTCATCTTATCAGGCTGTTATAGACTGCTACCATTAGAGGGTTGTTGTATGTTCCTCGAGTGGTGATTGTTTTTATTTCTTGGGGGAACAAGTTGATAGAGCTTTATTGCCAGTGTGTGACCCACGTGGTCAGGGTGAACTTAGTCTCCTTCTTGCTACATTTTTAGAAGTTGAGAGTGACGTGGTCTGAGTTGAGTTGCCGAGGGTAGTTTGTAAATACCCGGACGTCTTTTCTGAGGATCTCACTAATTTACCATCTCACCATAAGATTGAGTTCACTATTGATTTGGTGCCTGACATGACACCAATTTCTATGGCACCGTATAGATTTGCACCCGTTGAGTTGAGTAAGTTAAAGGCTCAACTCCAAGAATTGTTAGATAAGGGTTTTATCCACCCTAGTACTTTGCCTTGGAAAGCACCGGCTCTCTTTGCTAAGAAGAAGGATGGTACATTGCGACTTTGTATTGACTACCGAAAGTTAAACCAGATAAAAGGTAAGAACAAGTACCCAATGCCTCGTATAAATGGTTTGTTTAAGTAGTTGAAGGGGTCTTGTTGTTTTTCTAAGATAGACCAGAGATCGAGTTATCACTAATTGAGAGTGAAAGAGAAGAATATCCAGAAGACGGCATTCTATATGCAGTATGGCCATTACGAGTTCCTAGTGATGCCTTTTAGGTTAACCAACACACCGGCCTTATTTATGGATTTGATTAATTGAATCTTCTGTGAGTTCTTAGACCGTTTCGTGGTCATCTTTGTCAATGACATCTTGATTTACTCACCCTCTGAGGAAGAACACGAGTAACACTTGCGAGTTGTGCTTGAGTTGCTTAGAGCCCACAAATTGTATGCTAAGTTAGGGAAGTGTGAGTTCTGGTTAAAGGAGATGAAATTCCTAGGCCATGTGGTATCCGGGGAAGGGGTGACTATAGATTCCTCTAAGATTGAGGCAGTGCAAGATTGGGAATAACCTAAGAATGCCTTTAAAATTTGTTGTTTCTTGGGGTTAGCTGGACATTACCGTCGTTTTGTGAAGGATTTCTCTAAGTTAGCCTCACCTTTGACTAGACTAACGAGGAAGGGAGTCAAGTTTGTGTAGAGTGAGAATTGTGAAAAGTCATTTCAGGAACTTAAGGTTAGACTTACCACAACTCTAGTATTGATTATTAAGGAGAGGGGTTTGGGTTATTTTGTGTATTGTGACGAATCTTGGGAAGGTTTCGGTTGTGTCTTGATGCAAAGGGGAAGATAGTAGCTTATGGCTCACGTCAATTGAAAACACACGAGAGAAACTATCCTACTCATGATTTTGCCTTGAAGATTTGGAGGCATTACTTGTATGGTGAGAGATTTGAGGTCTTTTTCGATCATAAGAGTTTGAAGTATCTGTTTTCACAGAAAGATTTGAATTTGATGCAGAAAAAATGGATGGAGTTCATAAAGGAATATGATTTTGAGTTGCACTACCATTCGGGGAAGGCCAATGTAGTGGCCGATGCCTTGTGTAGAAAGTCCTTTAGCAATTTAGCGAGTATTTCTATCCAGGAATGCGAGATATTGGTAGCTATTGGTGAGTTCAACTTGCATCTTAGCAAGTCTGTTGAATCGGCAGCTTTGTTTACAGTAGTTGCACAACCTACATTGGTGAGCAGAGTTATAAAAGCATAGAGGGGCAATCACGAGGTAGAAACCCTTTGGGAGAAGATCTCTAGTGGGAACGTAGAGAATGGCTTGAACTTGTTTTCTAACGCGAGTGTTAGATACCTCGATCGTCTTTTGGTACTGGAGTCTTGTAGTGAGGAGGTACTCTGAGAGTTTCACCATTCACACCTTTGCGGTACATCCAGGAGGCACAAAGATGTATCATGACCTTAGTCGCCAGTTTTGATGGAAGGGGATGAAGAAGGACATAGCCTTGTTCGTATCGAGGTGCCTTACTTCTCAACAAGTGAAGGTCGAGCATTAGAGGCCAGCGGGTTTATTGCAACCCTTGCCTATAGCTGAGTGGAAGTGGGAGCATATCATGATGGATTTTGTTATGGGTCTTCCGAGGACTCAATGGGATAATGATGCCATTTGGGTGATGGTTGATCAATTGACTAAGTCAGTACACTTTGTACCTATGCGTACGAGTGACTCGATAGATTATCTTGCAGGCCTGTATATTAGGGACATTGTTCGACTTCATTGGGTCCTTGTGATGATTGTCTCGGATAAAGACCCGCGTTTTACAGCTCATTTGTGGCAGAGCCTACAAAATGCTTTGGGCACTAGACTGACTTTTAGTACCGCTTATCATCCTCAGACTAACAGGCAGTCAAAGCGTACCATTCAGATCCTTGGAGATATGCTTCGAGGTTGTGTTCTTGACTTTAAGGGGTCGTGGGAGAGGCACTTATCTTTAGTGGAGTTTGCCTATAACAATAACTTTCAGGCGAGCATTGGCATGGCACCGCTTGAGGCCTTATATAGCCGACTGTGTAGATCGACTGTGTGTGGGGCCGAGTTGGGCGATGCATCTATGATAGGTCCAGAGTTAGTCCGAGAAACGACGGAGAAAGTTGCACTTATCCATAAGAGGTTGGTTACGGCTTAGAGTCATCAAAAGAGCTATGCCGACCGTAGGAGGAGACCGTTATCCTTTGAGATGGGAGATCATGTCTTCTTAAAGATATCACCTAGACGGGGTTTGATGAGGTTTGGGAAGAGTGGGAAGTTGTCTCCTAGATTTATTGGACCTTTTGAGATCCTAGAGAAAATTGAGGAGGTAGCTTATCGTTTGGCTTTACTGCCACAGCTTTCAAGGATTCATGACGTGTTCTATATCTGTATGCTTCAGAAGTATGAGCCAGATCCTTCATACGTGTTGAATTGGACTAAGTTAGAGGGAGATGAGGATGCCTCGTTTGAGGAGAGACCGATTAGAGTTTTAGACACTTGAGACCAAGTCTTACGAGGCTGTGGCTCGGCTTTTTCACGCCCCCTTTCGGAAGGTTGAAAAGAAAGCCCCACAGTTCGGATTCTCGCGGTTCTGAATCTAATCTCACAAGTGCAATGTGAAATTGATAAACACCAAAGAGTCAAAATTAGGCAAATCTTTTGAAAAATCGATTTTGGGATCAAAATGCCAAAATTTGACTGCTTTGCCAAATACAGAGTCGCCACCTAAATATTTATTTTTGGAAAATTTAGGAAACCCAAGACTCATGCCAAAGGCCACGTGTCCGTCATCGCCAAGATTGTCTCGGCTCGGGAACGTAGGTATGAGAGGGGAAGGTCATGAATTGAGCACCCCCGCTCGCCTGATAAAAAATCGGCCTCTACTGATCATGGTATGAATCTTATAAACATTATGTGCTCTTGTTCCAGTTATTAAGCTAGCATTACTGTGTGATGCGTACAAGCAAGTATAGACTAGTTTGCTCAAGTTAGAACAATTCAAGTTCATGTTCGTTTTTGCAAAAAGGGTTTGAATTTGCCACCTCAAGTGGGCTTAAAACAAATTTGCCACTCAACAAAGTGGGCTTAAAACTGATTTGCCACTCAGCAAAGTGGGCTTAAAACTTACATTCGTTGAATCGTTCTAATTCAAACAACAAGCCTTCATCCACAGGCATTCAAGCAATTTAACAAGTAAGCATTTAACCTCGTGGCAAGCATGGTAGACATGGCAACATTCACAATCATGCAAATATGCTAAAACATTAAAAAATCACCTAGTACTCCAAGCTAAGAAGATATGAGTTAGAAAAATATGCATGATTCCTAACTATACAAGATGTCTAATGCAACATATGCAATAATGCAATTAATAAGGTAGTGGGCTCTTGCCCCACATACTCAGCCCGAGCATACTTTTTCCGCCAACAGCTAGTAGATTTCCCGAATGAAGGATGGTGGTGCCATTGAATGCGCAACAGGTCTACTGTTGACATCGCTTGGCATTGCCCCTGGCTTAATCTAACGAAATGAGTTACAACATGACTCGGCAACCTGGCATTCAGCTGATTGGCCTAACACACGGTGTATTCTATTTTCCATTCTCGTTCAGGCGTCAGTTTGGATATGATTAGACTTGCCCAGAGGAGGGGGTAGAGTACCCGATTTCATTCCCCATCCGAGGTTCACATTTGACTAGGTACCTCACTGCTTGGAAAGCGAGAGAACTTCTGGCCCCTGCCCCTAGTTTCAGCTGCGCACTTTCTAGCGAGTGCCTAATTTGGCTCGAAGATGAGGCACAAACTAGGCCTACTTTGGCATCAAAAGTTTCCACAAGCACAAGCGGGGGACGCAGGAACACCTGACTCATTGATGCCCCTAATTTATTGCTTTGATCTTACTTTTCAAGTTTTATGAATGTAAAAAAAGTAACTTTGATTTCTATCGAGAGTTGGAGAACTTTGTATTAAAATCAATTAAATTAAAGTTATGAGCACTGGCAGTTTTCCTTTTGGTCCAAAAATGGTCTAAGTTGTGAAAGGTAAAATTTGAACAAAGTCAACTTTTATCAAAACTTTTCAAAACCACTTTCGATAAGAATCACCACTTGACACACATGGAATCTATCCTCGAGATGTACAAACCCGAATCTGAAGATCACAAATTGCCCCTTGACTGAATAGCACTGCTTAGCTCTATAACCGGCTCTTCTCTCAGAGTAAAGATCACAACCGAACTTTCAGATAAAGAATGGACAAAGATGACCTAATCAAACACATGGACAGGACAATTGATCTAGAGATGTTTACGGCCGAACTTCAGGATGAAGTTGCTTATGTATCCCAAAGATGGGAATCAGGCCTTACGCAGTTCGGTTCAGGTTCACTCGAGTATTAACGCTCTCCTTTTGCGCTCTAACTTTTGCCAAGGCCGCCCTTTAGGGTTTTCAACCTTGCGAGCTTAGTTTTTCTTTATTTCTAATTTTTGTGCTCACACTTTTGCCTAGGTTGCCCTTCCGAGTTTTCGGCCTAGCGAGCCTCTTAGGGATAGTATTTCTTCAACTTGTCCATGTTGATTGGTTGGGAAAATTCTAAGCCATCCAAGTCCATGAGAATAACAACTCCACCCGACCAGATAGCTTTGATGATGTAAGGACCAGTTCAATTGGGTCTGAACTTTCCCCTAGGATCATGGATGGGAGCTCAGTTGTTTTTCAGCACCAAATCCCCATCTTTGAGATTCCGGGAGTTAACCTTCTTGTTAAAAGCCTTGGCAATCTTGCGTTGATAACCCTGAACATGGTACAATGCTTTCGGTCTTCTCTCATCAAACAACATGAGTTCTTCAAACCTGCTTTGCTGCTAGTCCGTCTCTGCTATTTGACAATCAGCCATAACCCGCAACGATGGCACTTCTATTTCGATTGGCAGAACAACTTCCATCCCATAGACAAGAGAGTAAGGAGTTGCCCCAGTAGACGTCCAGATTGAAGTTCTATAACCCCAGAGTGCGAATGGCAATTTGTTTGGCCAATCCCTATAAATCTCAACCATTTTCTGCAAAATATGCTTGATGTTCTTGTTGGCAGCCTCCACAGCTCCGTTGGTTTGCTTCGGATATGTGGATGACTTATAAAAAGCCACATTATATTTCTCCAACAAGTCGATCACTTCTTTCTTGAAATGGGAGCCATTATCTAAAATGATCTTGTTTGGGACTCCATATCGGCAAATGATGTTGTTTCGGATGAACTTAGCCACATGCGCTGCTTTCAACACTGCATAGGACTGAGTTTCCACCCATTTCGTGAAATAATCAATTGCCACCAAAATGTATTCGTGCCCAGTCGACCCTTTTGGTGTGACTACGCCGATGATGTCGATTCCCTAGACTGAGAAAGGCCATAGTGAAGTCATGTTGTACAGCTTCGACGATGGGATGTTCATGCGATTAGCATAAATTTGGCATTTGTGACATCGCTGAACAAAACTGATACAATCCTCCTCCATGATAGACCAGTAGTAACCTTGCCTGAGAATCTTCCAGACTAACATTACTCCGTTCATGTGCGCTCCGCATTCCCCTCTATGGATGGCCTCCATTAGGCGCTTTGACTCCTCTGCTTTGACACACAACTTGTGCATTCCCAGATGACCCTCTTGTACAGCTTACCTCCGCAGATGATAAATTGAACAGCCATCCACCATATTGCCCTCTTAGCTTTGGCATTTGCCCCTGGTGGATAAACCTCCTTTTCGAAGAAGTTCTAGATATCATAGAACCAAGGGTTTTGATCTTACACTTCATCTATTGCGGCGATAGTCTCGTAGGCCGGCGTATACCTCTACTCAATGATGATCGGACGCATCCGGACTCCAAGCGGGATGTCTATCATGGAAGATAGAATTGATAAGGCGTCAGCAAACTTATTGCTCTCTCTTAGTAGATGTGTGAAGGTCGGCTTCTCAAACCTAGGAATCAAAACGTCCAGGGTTTGGTGATAGATCTTCATCTTTTCTTCTTTAACCTTCCAGTCTCCTTTTGCTTGAGACACAACTAGGTTTGAGTCCCCGATGACGTCTAACCTTTTTGCCCCTAGTTCCAGGGCGGCTTCCAAACCAGCAATACACGCCTCGTATTCTGCTTCGTTATTGGATACCTTGAACCGGAGTTTGAAGGCTAAGGGTATATGGGAATTATCAGGTGCTAGCAGCAACACCCCTATCCCATAACCGTATTGATTAGACACTCCATCAAAGTACATTGTCCAAATCTCTTCATCGACTTGCAAAATTGCTTCATCTGGAAACAGGTGTTCTACCGCTTTATCCCCTTCCACTACGTGATCTGCCAAGAACTCCGCTACAGCTCTCCTCTTGACTGACTTGCGAGTAACATACTTTAGATCAAATTCGGAAAGGAAAAGCAACCAACGAGCTAGCCTACCCGTAAGCGCTGGTTTCTCAAAGAGATATTTGATGGGATCTAATCTCGAAACCATAATTACGGAGTGAGCTAACAAGTAGTGCCTCAACTTCCTGGTAGCCCATACCAAGGTTAAGCAAGCTTTCTCCAGTAGGGTGTAGCGGGTCTCATAATCCAGCATTTTCTTGCTTAAGTAATAGATGGCTCTCTCCACCCTATCCTCAGATTCCTGAGCAAGCATGCATCCCATTGTTGTGTCCGTTACTGACAGATAAAAAATCAAGGGCTTCTCCGGCTCTGGCGGTGACAACACAGGTGGATTCTGAAAGTACTGCTTGATCTTCTCAAAAGCGAAATTGACAACGATCGTCCCATCGGAATTTCTTTCCTTTCTTTAGGAGACCAAATAGTGGTTCACAAGTCAAGGTTAATTTTGAAATAAATCGTCTTATGAATTGTACTTTACCCAGAAAGCCTCGCACTTCCTTTTCAGTCCTTGGTGGTGGCATGTCTAGGATGGCCTTGATTTTGGAAGGATCTACCTCGATGCCCCTCTGTGTGATCAAGAAACCTAGCATTTTCTCTGTTGTTACACCAAAAGTATACTTCTGTGGATTCAACCTCAATCTATATTCTCTGATCCGTTGAAAGAATTTCTTCAAGGTAGTGTAGTGGCGCTCTCTTTCCTTGGACTTGACAATCATGTTGTCCACGTACACCTCGACCTCTTTATGGATCATATCATGCAGAATTGTGGTTGTAGCCCGTTGATAGGTAGCCCCAGCATTCTTCAGCCCAAACGGCATCACCCTATAGCAGTAGGTTCCCCACGGCGTAGTGAAGGTGGTTTTCTCTCTGTCCTCGGGTGCCATCAAAATCTGGTTATACCCAGAAAATCCATCCATGAAGGAGAGCAATGCATGACCTGCGGTGAAGTCCACTAACTCATCAATATGCGGCAAGGGAAAGTCATCTTTCGGACTGGCTCTATTCAGATCCCTAAAGTCCACACACACCCAAATTCTGCCGTCTTTCTTTGGCACTGGGAGGATGTTGGCCAACCAAGTCGGGTACTCAGATACTAGCAAGAACCCTGCGTCTATCTGCTTGGTGACCTCCTCCTTAATCTTCAAAACCCAATCCGGGCATATTCTCCGCAACTTCTGTTTGACAAGTCGGGCCTCGGGGTCGAGAGGGATCTGATGCTGTACAATCTCAAGATCGATTCCAAGCATGTCTTCGTAGGACCATGCAAAAACATCTTTGAAATCTTTTAATAAAACGACCAAGCGCTCGCACTCTTCCGAAGACAACGTGGACCTGATCTGGACCAGACACGGATCCTTCTCAGTACCCACATTAAAAGCAATGATTTCATCAGCAAGGGGTTTTGCAAACCTCTCCTCTTCTCGATTAATCAAAATTTTCAAAACCAGGGGATTTCCTTCCTCATCGTTTTCATCAAAATTTTGAAAATCATGATCAATGCAATAAACAAGAGGCACAGAGAAATACTCAAAATCTGCAGTGGCATTCTCATTCACAAAGTCTAGCTCATCCAGTTCCTCAGTTACAACCGACTCAAAAGAAAAGGAAAAGAATGACCTGGACAAAACCTTGGCATCCGGGTTATCAACCCCAAGAATACTGGACACAGACTCAGAAGCACCGAAATCTGATTCCGACTCCATAGACTCTGTGAAATCAGATTCTGATTCACTACCCGACTCATAACTACTAGATAGGTAGCCCTCCTCTAGTTGCCAAACAAGGGATGGTGCGTCAGATGCATCCAAGATGCTTCTAGAAGGGTTCACACCCGGTTGGTCCCCGATCATGGAAACGGTCAGGTTATCCCCCAAGCTCTCTAAGTCGATCGGAGGATCCGAAAGGAGACATGTAAGTGCTGCTCCTACTTCAAACTCATTGCTGTTGGAATCACTTTATGTGCTCTTTTTAGTTTCAGCATTTAGTTCAGTTTGTTCCTCTGTATCACTGTCTTGCAGCTGTAAGTCAAAGAAAATCTCAAAGCCAGGAACCCGCTGCCTCTCAGAGTTGAACCAGGTTCGGGGAAACCACAGAATGGGATGTCTTCTCCCTCCCGAACAAAATGACCATTCAGGGTTCCCCGGATTGGTCTATGCACAAGTTCATAGCGTTTGCCGATCTGCTTAGCTCTAGCTCTTCCTGCCATCTCTTTCCCTTTTCTAATCCAGTCTTCTTTGGTGGGCGTATAGCCAAGACCAAAGGCATGCGGGTTATGTGGCACATCGGCCAATGCAGTGATGCCTTTCTGACCACTCCTTCTCAGTCTCATTCCTGGCACGTGTTGGAGTTTGTTCATGAAGTATACAGATTGGATGCTAACATACAAGCCCTCATCAATAGCCAAGATATTCTACACTACCTGGGCCTCAACCAAGGTAAACCCTAAAAGGAAAACATCCTCTTCACCATGAACAATCTCAAGCACAGGTGTAGTTACCTCTAGCGGAGGATGTATAGACAAATTCCCAAATACAATAGCCACCCCCTTCCCATGGGGGTACTTCAGCATTTGGTGAAGGGTAGAAGAAAAAAGCTTTCACCTGGTGCAGTCAGGGTCACCCAAGTAGTAAGTTGAAAGTGACCGGAACATCCAAGACATGGAACTCAATATCCTGTTGAGCTGGACCCACTTGAACTCTGATCTGTATTGTACCCATTACCTCTCTGCTGGTATTGTCATACGCTCGGATCACCTGGGCTGTAGGCAAATCCGCCGGTTTCAGGCCAATAGCATAAGCCGTACGAGATGGACAGATGTTGATTACTGACCCAATATCAACCAATACCACTGGCACCCACTTTTCTCGGCACTCCACTGATATGTATAGAGGCTTGTTGTGTACAGAGCCTTCCGGCAGCAGTTCCCAGTCCGAGAAGGTTAGAGTTGGCGCAGCGCCTCCCGGGAAAACTAATCCTACCAGTTATTCCGAAGTAATGTCGATGGACAACTTAGCTTTATCCATCGCCGACAGTATAGCCTGTCTGTGCACTCGCGAAGCCATAAGCAGACCCCAGATAGATATATCAGCTTGAATCTTCTTCAACTATTTCAACACAGCCTCTTCTTCCAACAGTTTTTGTTTCTGTTTCTCTGCTTCTTTATCCTTCCTGGATGCCTCGGGTTTGTCCAGATGCGGTGGTTTGAAATATCGACCACTTCTTGTCATATGGTCGACCTCTTCCACATACCAAGTGTTGTCAGGAAGGTCTTCACCCCAATCCTCATCAGTATGAGCCAAGTGTAGGTCGTCACCATCCTACCAGATTCCTCCGGCAGCCGACAAGCTTTTGTCCGGCTCGTTCGAATTATCTTCTCGTCACAAATCTCCCCCGTAGGGTGTTCGGCTTTTCCAGCTTTCTGTTCATTTTCACCAGTTTCTTGCTCAAAACGCTTGAGTACAGCTTCTTGCTCTATATGTACAGTACTAATAATGCCCAGTTCCTAAGCCAATTGTTCTACACCGGTGTTTCTGGCAATTTACCTATCACATCGGCCATTCCGGCCATTACAACGGTTCCCACTTTCTATTCTCCCTGTTTCAATTTAGTTTTCTCATCTTTGTTGGGTTCATCACTTAGCCACCCAGAATTGTCTGTCGACCTGTTCAGATCAAACCAATCAATATGCATGTCCCCCTGATCTTGTTCATCAAAGAACTGCAAATTGTCTATATCCTCCTCTAGGTCAGCCAGATCATCTAATCCCTGACTTGGCCCATCCTCTCGAGCTACACAGACCTCCATCCCAGCCGGCAACACCACTTCCGGTTTAACTTGATTGATTGGCACAATAGGCCTGTTTGGCAGGGCTTATAAGCTGCTTATTTCAGCTTTTAGCTTAATTTAAGTTAAAATATTGTATTTGGTGCAGCTTAAGTTAACCAGCTTATAGCATAAATCAAGCTATTTCTCAGCTTATCTCAAAAGCTGGTCAGGGGGTGCTTAAATTTTCAACTTAAGCGCACAGCTGGTGTGAGGGGTTAAAATTATTTAAATGCGCTCGTCAATACCCAAATATTAATATTAATATTAATTAAAAAAGAAAAAATTATATATTTCTGAAGAAAAATTAAAAAATAAATATTAATTTGTATTAATTATTAATAAATTCATATTGTATATTTTTATATTAATTAAAAAATAAAAATTGTATATTTTTTAAGAAAAAGAAAAAATCAATATTAATTGGTATTAATTATTAATAAATTAATATTGTATACTTTTGTAATGAATTAATTATTAATTGATACTAATTAATAACAATTGTTGATTATTAATATTAATTGATACTAATAAAAATTAATTATTAATATTAATTTATACTAATTAATAATTTTAGTATTAATTGAGACTAATTAAGCCATTAATTGATACTAATTAATAATTTTAGTATTAATTGATACTAATTAAGCAATTAATTGATACTAATTAATTTATAATGGAAAAAAATTGTGACAATAATACTTCCATTACATTTTTATCAAATGTATCAATTTTTATATTAATTGATACTAATTAATACTAATTATATTAACTTTTATTAATGAAATAATTTTTTTTTAATTAAAACTGAAAAAAATGACAAAATAATCATTTTTATATCATATAAGGGCAGAAAATATAATTATACAGTAAAAAGTTATTTTACAGCTTTTAACCAAACACTACTCTGTTGCTTAAATCCATAATCCCACAGCTGCACCAAACAGGTTAACAGCTTATGTTCATAGCTATAAGCCATAATCTGTTAAGTTATAATCTATAATCACTTTTTCACAGCTCTATCAAACGGGGCCAATATAGCAATATGGGTTGTACACCCCTTCAGATAGGTCCTCAGAGCCCTCGGGCAACAGACTGGCATTTTCCACCAAGGCCAACCTCCCTTCATCTACCACTATCACCACCACAAGTTCAGTTTAGAGTATAGACGCGTTCATCATGCACAAGTCCGTGCTCTCAAGGATGAACAACGTAGGTTTAGGTAGGAGGGAAAGGGTGACATATATACTGGGGTCATAAGGGACGACCAGTGTATGGATGAGGTTTATATGCCGGGGTGGAGGGACTTGATTATGTGGTGGGACAGGATTTGTAGTGACATTAGGTTTTTGGGGAGGTGCTATCACCGTATTGTCGATGAGATCTTGAATCTCATGACGCATCCTATAGCATTGATCAGTGTCATGACCGTGCTACTGGTGAAAAGCATAGTATTTGGCCGGGTTGTGTTTCGAAAGGAGAGGATCAGGTAGAGGGCGAGGCTCTAGTGGTTTAAGATGCCCCTTTTTTATCAGGACCCCTAGAACTTTAGATAAAGGCATGTAGAGCGGGGTAAAGACCCTTTGAGATCGGGCTTGGCTGGTTGAGGTTTGTGGATTTGTGTTAGATGTATTTGCGAAAGGGTTGGCGGTCTTGGGTGTGGTGGTGACCATACTCACATCCGAAGACCGTACAGAGGTGTTACCACTCGTAGTTGCATTGGAACTACGTGTAAAGGGCCTCTTGGGCTGTTCTTTCTCATCGACTATCAACCCCTGTTTCATCGCATCTTCAATCTGAACCCCTATCTCGTGGAGCTCATTAAATGTAAACAATGGCAAGACTATCATCTTCTGCAATAATCTCCCTTGCAGATTGCGGACCACCATTCTGATTTGATCCTTCTCGAATGGCCTGATAGTCATCATCGAGGCCTTAGCCCTCCATCAAGTCACAAAGTCCGAGAAACCCTCCTTTGGCTCCAGATGGGTCGCTTCAAGATCACGGGTTATGACCTCGATCTAGGAATTGTAGGAGTACTTCATGATGAAGGTCTCAGCCATTTCCTCCCAGCTCCGTTTCACAGAGTCTTCCAACTTTGCATACCAGATGGTCGCTATACCCGACAGGGTCTGGCCAAAAAGTGATAGTTTTTGAAGTTTAGAGAGGCCCATTGGTCGCAGGATATCAGAGAATAGCCGCAAATGGACCATGGGATCCCCGGAGCCGTCGAACCGGTCTATATGCGGCATCTTGAATCTGTCTGGTAGAGTTACTGCGAAGTCTGTGTATCTATCCTCAATGTCAGGGATCGAGTTCACACCATGTGCCCGCTTAAAGAGCTTTTCTAGCTGGTTGACTTTCAGTGCAGTGGGGTCAACCTCGAATTCAAATGGCGCTTCGACTTGGTACACTGGTGCCTTGGAGGTTTAAGGTGGGATCAGATCTACCGGCTTTCCCAGATTCTCTTAGACATTGACAGTTACTCTGGGTGCTGGAATACCCGCTAGAGGTGCATGGGAAGCAGAAGCCGCTGCTTGCGGTGGTGGTTGTTGTTGAAGCCTATTTATCACTTCTGCTTAGCGGGCTGTAACCTCAGCTTGGCGGGCAGCATCTAGTTGCATGGTTTCTAATGGTCTGTTGGAGATGATGAAGCATGTCTTCCA
Source organism: Camellia japonica (assembly GCA_030407325.1). Lineage (NCBI taxonomy): Eukaryota > Viridiplantae > Streptophyta > Magnoliopsida > Ericales > Theaceae > Camellia > Camellia japonica. Next base: position 167,789,741 of record JAPPVO010000019.1, on the reverse strand, counting down.
TGCTAACCGAGGGATGTTCAGCCATCAGAACTGGCGAATAATCTCTGCCTGGAGTGGAAGTAGAAGACTGAGCCTGACTAGGTGTCGGTGAAGTAAAAGGTGATTGCTGGACTGGTGAGTTATGCCTAACCCTCCTCTGTCTCATAACTGGTGGGAGTGAAGCAAACACTGGTTGTCCCCTAACAAGATCCCTGGATCGGTAAAGTCTTCTTACACGGGTCCAGAGTGCTTGGGGGGTAACAGAATTGTCCAAAGCAATTGTGAAAAACTACCTTACAAAAAGAAATAAAGTAAAAGAAAGCAAAAATCAGAAACCGCACAGCACCTCGGCTCAGATACCAACAACACACAATTACAATCATAAGCTGTGGAACAGCACTCAACACTGATTCTTGCCCCTAAAACTAATACCCAAACTTGTGACTGATACATACATTCCTGTAGAGTTTCACTCTAAAAGCACATACCAGTTAAGTGAGAGCCAAAACACCCCTATGATGGGTAGGGTTACCCTGCCCTAGTTTCGTCAGGAGCTAGGGTTCACTACTCAAACAATGCGATTTCACACAATCCTAAATTTGGGTAAGCAACCTATCCTAGTTTGGAACAGTCTTTATGGTTTCCGATATGCAACTAGGCCGATTGGTCAAAAAGGGTACCTCAGCAAGACTACCTAATATACCTCTCACACCTAACACCGAGAAGTGAAAGGAGGATCAAACGGTACAACGGTAGTCCAGATCCAAGGGTTATGTTCCCATCGTGGCAGAGCCTGCAACCGGTCAGCCTTTTGGCAAGCTTTTCCAAGCAAGCCTCCAACAAACCGTTCAGGAATAACAGATGGCAAACACAGTGACTTAGGTGTACCAATGCAAATGCAAATGCAAAGAGACATATAAGTGTAAATAAAATATCATATCATGAGTTCTAGTCAAGTTCTCTAAATCCCCAGCAGAGTCGCCAGAAACTGTGGCTCGACTTTTTCGCGCCCCCTTTCGGAAGGTTGAAAAGAAAGCCCCACAGTTCGGACTCCCGCGGTTCTGAATCTAATCTCACAAGTGCAATATGAAATAGATAAACACCAAAGAGTCCAAATCCAACAAATCTTTTGGAAAATCAATTTTGGGATCAAAATGCCAAAATTGGACTACTTTGCCAGATACAGACTCGCCACCTAAATATTTATTTTTGGGAAATTTAGAAAACCCAAGACTCGTGCCAAAGGCCATGTGTCTGTGATCACCAAGATTGTCTCAGCTCGAGAACTTAGGTACGAGAGGAGAAGGTCATGAATTAAGCACCCCCGCTCGCCCGATCAAAGATCGACCTCTACTGATCATGATATGAATCTTATAAACATTATGTGCTCTTGTTCTAGTTATTAAGCTAGCATTACTATGTGATGCGTACAAGCAAGTATAGACTAGTTTGCTCAAGTTAGAACAATTCAAGTTCATATTCATTTTTGCGAAAAGGGTTTGAATTTGCCACCTCAAGTGGGCTTAAAACTGATTTGCCACTCAACAAAGTGGGCTTAAAACTTACATTCGTTGAATCGTTCCAATTCAAACAACAAGCCTTCATCCACAGGCATTCAAGCAGTTTAACAAGTAAGCATTTAGCCTCATGGCAAGCATGGTAGACATGGCAACATTCACAATCATGCAAATATGCTAAAACATTAAAAACTCACCTAGTACTCCAAGCTAAAAAGATATGAGTTAGAAAAATATGCATGATTCCTAACTATACAAGATGTCTAATGCAACATATGCAATAATACAATTAATAGGCTCTGCTACTTATTTGGCATATGATTCGATTTGATGACATACGGTTAAACACGTATTCAAAAAAATATTTAAAACGATAATGCAGTTTGAATGATGCGACGAGCCTTGGTGCATGCAAGACAAGATGAATGGATGCAAGCATATGGTATGCTAATTGAAACATGATGTTCCTAAACTAACCATCGAAAGCGATTAAGTAAAAGGAAGAAAGACGTGGGGTTAGAAGACAAACACGTTATTACATTGTGCTCTGACGAAGGAGAGTCTGAATGAATAAACTAAAACTAACTAGCAACTAATTAGGGCAGATAATTAGACTAATTAGACTAAGCTAATTAAGCTAATTATTACAAACCAAATGAAACAAAAAGCTAAGCTAATTAACTAATTATTACAACACTTGAATGAATCAACTAGTAAGCTAACTAATTAAGCTACAACACAACTGTAAACAAACTAAGCAATTAAAGCCTATAACTACACTGCTGCTACTCCGCCTTGGGAAATGGAAGATGCACATGCTCGGATACCACCCGAAAAGACCTCTGTTTTGCTCTCGAAAGCCTCTATTTGCAGAGTTGAACACTTCCAGAACTATTTTGCTTCACTTACCAACATTCTGCTAAGGTTTACATCAGTGGCCAGCCGGCCACTGGTAGATACTGCCGGCCATCTGCTGGCCATGAAGGGAGTTTACCGGCCATCTATGGTGCACTGCCGACCATGGATAATGGCATGCCGGCCACTGATGCACTGGATCACCACGCTCTTGAAGCCAAGTACAACTTTAGGCACAAATACAAGTCAAAACCACCTTCAAGAGCTCCAACAAGACCTCAAAAGACCTCAGCTCAAAGGTGATCAATTTTGGTTTAGGATGTGCATGCAAAAGAATGGTATAACTAGGCAAGTATGCACAAAATTGCAAGAGAGAGAAATCTAGAGAGAGAGAGAAAGAATTTTTAGTTTGAAATCTTCTAACCTCAAAACATGAGAGAAGGACTCCCTATATATAGAAAACATGAATTCTATACAAGAAGATCCAGCCATCCACATGTGGGCAGATGCAAGCATCTTTGCAAAAAGTTGGCACAGCTGGCACAAAATATCTGCAGAAAACACTGGTGGCCGGCCAACAAGGCATCATTGATGTCTGGCAAGGCACATCAATGGCTGGCAAACCAGAAGCTTTGGCCGGAAGCCTTCATAGATGGCTGGCAGGCCACTAAAGACTGCAAAGAGGAAAGACCAAGGCATGGTCCAAAAATGAGACAAAATGGATGTAGGGTTTGAAAGGCTCAAACCTGTGGAGTTCCACCGAGGACTTCGAGCGCTCGGGCGAGCAAACAGACTCATCACCGGATGTACATGCAAGAACATCCAAGTGTTGAAGGGCCATCAAAAATGGGTGTCTACAGAGGTAAGACGATTCCTTTGGTAAAAGTGTTGTGGCGACACCACGGGGTTGAGAAGGCCATTTGGAAACATGAGGCGGAAGTCTGTGAGAAGTATCCGAACTTATTTGTTGATGTTTGAACATGTATTGAAATTTTGTTATGTTAATGTAATATAAACATTGTATATGTTGTGGAAATCTAAATTGTATATTCAGTAATGAGCATATCTTTATCTTGGTGATGAGAATGAATAACCGGTGGATGGGTCATGGTGTTGGATTTGATTTACTATCATTGTTGTAACTAGTTTAAACATGATTTTGTTATTTGATTTAAATTTCGGGGACGAAATTCCTTAAGGGAGGGATGTTATAACAATTCTGGTTTAGACCTGACCCATTTGATGTTTTGGATCCGAGTTTCATTGTCTTATATAGTTGTTCATGTCTTGTTTCTCCTTATTCGTGTTTGAGTTTGGTTATTGGGTTGTGTTGGTTGCATTTGGAACAAGTTGTAGCTTGTTTTTCAAACTGTTGTTGCCCAAAATTTTGCTTCTTCGCTTGAGTAACTCTCAGTACTTTTGTAGGTCTACAAAACTACTGGGAGGTGGTATTCTTCGCTCGAGTAAAACTTATTGCACTCGAGTGATGTAACTTAGTGTGTCTGGTCGCTTGTAGACTCGACTTTCTTCGCGTACCCCCCTTTCGGAGAGGCGCGAATTGGTCTCCTACAGTTCGGACTCTTGTCACGGTTCTGAATCTAATCTCACAAAGTGCAATGTGAGACTGATAAACACCAAAGAAGTCCAATCCGGCAAATCATTTTCGAAAATCGGATTTTGAATCAAATAATGCCAAAACTGGACTACTTTGCCAGATTACAGAGTCGCCACCTAAATATTTTATTTTTGGAAAATTTAGGAAACCCTGACTCGTGCCAAAGGCCACTTGTCCGTCATCACCAAAGTTGCCTCAGCTCAGGAACTTGGGTACGAGAGGGGAAGGTCCTGAAATGAGCACTCCCGCTCACCCGATCAAAGATCGGCCTCTACTAAATATGATATGTTGTTTCATAAACCTCATGTGTTCTTATCCGATTATTAGCTAACTTTACTATGTGACGTACACATACAAGTATAGACTAAGTCGCAAGACTTGGAACAAATCAACTCATGTTTGTTTTCGAAAATGATTTGAAAGTGCCACTCGCAAGTGGGCTAAAGCGCGGATTTGCCACCCTCAAGTGGGCTTAAAACATGATTTGCCACTTCGCAAAGTGGGCTTAAAACTCACATTCGATGAATTGTTCCAATTCAAGCAACAAAGCCTTCATCCATAGGCATTCATGCAGTTTAGCATTTAAGAAAATAGCCTCATGGCAAGCATGCTAAACATGGCAACACTCACACTCATGCAAGTATGCTAAAGCGTAAAACTTACAGTGTACTCCAAGCCAAAACAAAAGCTAGTTAGAAATATGCATGCTCCTAACTATGCGAGATGCCTAATGCAATGCATGCAATATGCAACTAAATAGGCTCGGCTATCTAAGATGGCATATGAATGCAATAATTTGATACATGTATTCAAAGAGGTATTGAAATACGATGCAGTTTGAATGATGCGCCAAGCCTGGTGCATGCAAGACAAATGAATGATGCACGCATGCAAGGCATAAGGTATGCTAATCAAAACGTGCCCTAAAACTAACCATCGAAAGCGGTTAAGTAAAAGGGAGAAAGACGTGGGGTTGGAAGACATGCACACACACACACACACTTATTACAACATTGTGCCCTCGCGAAGGAGGGTCCGAATAAATAAGCTAAGCTAATTATTACAAACCCACTAATTAACTATTCTAGCTAATTAATTATTACAACACAATTGAAATAAATTAGCTATGCTAAAATATTACATAACAAATTAAATAACTAGCTATGCCAAGCTATTTAAAGCAATTTAAATAAAGCGATAAAGTGGCCTCGCGGGCGAGGGAGGCATGCATGCTCGATTGCTCCCTCCCGAAAATCCATCACTTTGCCGTCGGTTGCCTCTATTTGCACTTGCCTTAACCTCTGAACATTGAACCAACTTCCAAACTGCCTCTGCCTTAAAACAGGAACATTTTGGCACAAAAATGGACTGGTGGCCGATCAGCCACAAAAAGTGGCTGTTGTCCACCTTGACTGGCCGGTCGGCTAGTATAAGTGGTCGGTCGGCTACCTCAAGTGGCCGGTCGGCCACCTGCTTTTCCAAACTTCTAGTTTTGCTGCAACAGAGAACAATAGAGGCACAACAATGTATTTGCAGGGAACTGTGTGTACTGCCACCCTCTTTATCATGTCTCAAGCTCAAAGGAGTATAGCACTTGGCTCTCAAGCCACCAATCAAGCGTTTCATGCATGATGGCTAAAGAACCAAGCTTGTACAAGCTTAATGAATGCGCACATAAAACTCAAATGGCCATCACCCTATCATGCATGATCAAGGGTGACGACGACCAAGAAATGTGATACGTTTCATCACTTTGAGTATGAAACGTCCCACATTTCTTGTGTTTGGTTTAACATCCGATCCAAACACATGCGATGCAAACAACATGCTTATCTTATTCACATTTTACTTGATTCATTTTGTTTACACATTTTACATTACCAAGCCATTCTTTAACCGGTTAGTCCAATGTGAAAGTCCTCTAATAGGAGAGGGGTCAACCAAAGGATGGTTTAAGACATGAGAGAGATCATGCCTTTAGCTAGGAGGAACCCTTAAAAGAGAGTTAAAGCCATTGAGCACAAGCCCTATCTCAAGTTAGTGTATATTCATATCAATCAGGGTATTCATATCAGTCAGTGTATATAAGTGTGTTCCTTTTATACCAGTCAGTATATTTATACCAGTCGGTGTATTTATACTAGTCAGTGTATATAAGTGTGTTTGGATCGTTTTGTTTCGTTCTTGGATCGTTAAGTCATTCTTTGATTCAGGTCAGTATAGAATCAATGTTTAATTCAGAGTTCAAAATTCAATCACTCTCAAATTCAATCAAACAAAAATGTTTTCAAATTTAAAGTGATATGCCAGTCACGCCATTGATGTGCAAAAACTAAACTGATTTTATTGCAGTCAGGGGAGGACATCCCCAATTACAGAGACCAAAAAAAACAAAAAAAAAAAAAAACAAAGAGAGAGAGAGAGAGAGATGGATCTTTTTCTTCTTTCTTCTCCGGCAGCAGGCCGGCGGCGAAGATTACAACCAGCTTTATTTGCACACAACTTCATTGCCTAACTTTACCATCAGCTGCCTCGCTTCGTCTTTACTCTTTCGGAGCTTTTGAAGACTCTGCCTCGGCCTTGATAGAGCTTCCAAAGGAGATTATTCCTCGCCGGCCATCAAATTGGTTGTGCGAAGGAACTCCAAATCGAGTCACGGAGGTCGTCAGTCGTTTTAGCTCTTTGTTCTGCTTCTTCAGCGCACTAACTTCCCCTCGAGAATCTTTGTACATATGTTGAAGTAAAGAAAGTTGTGCATTCAATCGATGCACCTCACACGTTCTGTTCTGCAGTCGACGGGACAAGTTGGAGACCGCTGTCACGGTCTCCACACATGACCTTAGCGTATACGAGCTTGCTTCGATGTCAGACTGTGCCGCCATGATTTGTTCAACTGACATCGCTGGAAAGTTAAAAACAGGAGAAGGAGGAGGAGCTCGTGGTTGAGGTTTAGGGGAGTCAGAATTGGTCATCTCTATCGTAGACTCATTTAGGTCTGGAAAAAGAGTGAGAGAACCTTGTGAAGAGGCCATGGCAGAGAAGAGTAATGCAAAAGAAAGAGGTTGCAGAGTGGTGGCAGAGAAAGTTTGTAGGCTTTTGCTCTGCCTCTCTCTTTCGCAGGCCTCAACTTAAGAAGAGGATGAAGCCAAAGAAGAAGACAAAGAAGGAGGAAGGCTCGAGACGATCATTGACAATCGGGGCAGGATTGGATAGCCTGTCGATCAGGCGCCGCGATTGTTGAAATCGTGCGCCAGACACGACGCTCGAAGAAGATGAAGGAAAAGAGAGTGAGACAAAAATAGGAAGGGAGAGTGAGACAAAAATAAGAGACGCGGGAGAGTTGTGTATGCATATATGTATATATATTGTATAGTTATGTAATATAGATATTTGTTTGAACATTTGGGTCACAGGAGTGGCTTGGGTTCAGTGGTATGGCTCAATGGTTGAAGGCTGAAAGGCTGAGCCCGAGGTCAGGGGTTCGAACCCCATATCAAGTGTTTCTTTGTTTTGTTTTTGTTTTGGTTTTGATGTATATATGTTTTGTCCACCTATATATATATATATATTTGTTTGAATTTTTTCTGTCACACGAGTGGCTTGGGTTCAATGGTTAGGCCCAGTGGTTGAAGAGTGAGAGGCTGAGCCTGAGGTCAGGGGTTCGAACCCCACATTGAGTGTTTCTTTTGGTTTGTTTTGGTTTTATGTATATATATATCTTGTATAGTATATATATATTTGTTTGTATATTTTGTCACAAGAGTGACGTGGCTCAGTGGTTAAGGACTCGGAGGCCGAGCTTGAGGTCAGGGGTTCGAAACCTCGCATTCCATGTCTATCCATTTAGTGATTTTCCTTTCTTTTTTTGTGTGTTTTGCGTATGTATGCGGACGTCAGCAAACAGAATATGCCTTCTCAGTAACGGCATCTTCCCACTGAAGGTTGCAAACGGAATATTCTCTATCTGTGTATATATCCGTATATGTTTGTGTATAGGTCCGTATATGTCTGTGTTGTATATACCTGTATATATACTGTATATGTCTGTGTATATATCTGTCTGTATGTTGTCTGTATATGCATATGTGTATACCATATGTACATATATGTGTGTATTGATATGTAAATATTTGTGTATTATATTGGTTGTGTTTGCAATGAGTTCCTAGGAAACCAACTGCGACGGTGAAAACTAGAGTTCGAATGGCCAAGGCCTAGAACGCAAAAGGTTCAGGATTTCCGAGACTAAAGTCTGGTTTAAATACCCAGGGGTGTATCCCCGGCTTGAAATCTGTATGGCAGCCCCATAGGTTGAGATAGCTTGTATGCGCCTCAACTCTAGAAACTGAACCAACCTAGTCTGTCACCCTGTTGGAGAATAGGGAAAGTTACAAACATAGCCAAGTAGAAATGTGGCTTGCTTCGTGTGTTTTACACAAAGCTTGCCACCCATGTTGCCATCTTCATAGCTTTATCATCACTCCATGACATTGCATTGCATTGCACAAATCATGAACCATCTAAATAGGCTTCGCGTAAGCGTATAAGTCCAATTTTCAAACCGGCTTCGCGTAGCGTATAAGTCCAATCTTCAAACCGGCTTCGCGTAGCGTGTAAGTCCAATCTTTAAATCGGCTTCGCGTAAGCGTATAAGTCCAATCTTTAAACTGGCTTCGCGTAGCATATAAGTCCAATCTTCAAACCGGCTTCGCGTAGCGTATAAGTCCAATCTTCAAACCGGCTTCGCGTAAGCGTATAAGTCCAATCTTCAAACCGGCTTCGCGTAAGCGTATAAGTCCAATCTTCAAACCGGCTTCGCGTAAGCGTATAAGTCCAATTTTCAAACCGGCTTCGCGTAGCGTATAAGTCCAATTTTCAAACCGGCTTCGCGTAGCGTATAAGTCCAATTATCAAATCGGCTTCGCGTAGCGTATAAGTCCAATTATCAAAACCCAAATCGGTTAACAACAGTAGGTGCGCCTGTCTGTTTACACCATCCTTCTCCTCTCGCGTGAAACGCGTTTGGATTGCAAATCGGTTAAAAACAGTCAGGTGCGCCTGTTTGTTTACACCACCCTTTCTCCTCTCGCGTGAAACGCGTTTGGATTGCAAATCAGTTAAAAACAGTCAGGTGCGCCTGTCTGTTTACACCACCCTTCCTCCTCTCGCGTGAAACGCGTTTGGATTGCAAATCGGTTAAAAACAGCAGGTGCGCCTGATGTTTACACCACCCTTCCTCCTCTCGCGTGAAACGCGTTTGGATTGCAAATCGGTTAAAAACAGCAGGTGCGCCTGATGTTTACACCACCATTCCTCCTCTCGCGTGAAACGCGTTTGGATTGCAAATCGGTTAACAACAGTAGGTGCGCTTGTCTGTTTACACCATCCTTCTCCTCTCGCGTGAAACGCGTTTGGATTCCAAATCGGTTAAAAACAGTCAGGTGTGCCTGTCTGTTTACACCACCCTTCCTCCTCTCGCGTGAAACGCGTTTGGATTGCAAATCGGTTAAAAACAGCAAGTGTGCCTGATGTTTACACCACCCTTCCTCCTCTCGCGTGAAACACGTTTGGCTTGCAAATCGGTTAAAAACATCAGGTGCGCCTGATGTTCACACCATCCTTCCTCCTTTCGCGTGAAACGCGTTAGGTTGTTGATTCACTTGGTTAAAAACATCAGGTGTGCCTGTTGTTTACACCATCTTTCCTCCTTTTCGCGTGAGATGTGTTAGGTTGTTGATTACTCTTAGTTGAGGTCATCCCTCTCTTGCATGATCATAAGTTTTTCAAAAACAACCGGCTTCGCGAAGCGTGTAAGTCCAACTTTCAAACTGCATTTTGAGCATGTCACATGCATTCTGCCTCTGAACTACGCTGGTTTGATGCCTTACAAAAGGATACGTAGGCAACCTTCGGGTTCAACCACATGCATTGCATCTTGTTTGATTGCCCAAGTCTTACGGCCTCGTCAAAAGGGTCGTCTTCGGGCTTTGACATTCACTCACGTCATGAGATGACTTCGAGCTCTGTCAAAGAGGGGCAACTGTAGACACCCCATTTTGACCAGCCCTAAGACTTGGGCACTTTATTTTGACAACGCTCACCAGAAAAATCAAATTGAAATTTTAATCCGAAATCTCTCCCATTTTGGCCAAATTAAAATATTTTTATTATTTTATAAATTTGTAGTATTGTATAATTTTATATAATTTTGTGTGTTCATACATAATTGTAGATGTTTGGTATAAATAATACATTTTTGATATTTGATAAAAAAGAAAATGATACAAAAAAAATAGAAAAGAAAAAGATTTAAAAAAAAAAAAAGAAAAAAAAGTAATGGTGTATCGTGAGTGAGGCTTTGGAGAATATCAATCTGATGATGAAGGGAGGTGGTGGAGGAGTTTAAAAACAAAACAGATATATCTCTCTCTCAACTTTCGGTGGGTGGTGGAAGAAAGGGGTATGCGAATGATGATGTTTAGAGTGGTGGAAAATTATTTTGAGAAATGAAGACAGCTAAGAAAGAGACATTATGAGGATGGGGTGGGGTTCAAATGTGAGAGAATATTGTTTTCGAAAAGATAAGGGGGAGCAGGTGAAGAAGATAAAAAAAAAAAGGGGAGCAGGTGAAGAAGATTAAAAAAAGATGGGAGCAGGTTTTTTTTAGGGTGAGTGGGTGGGAAATGAAGGATTGAGGGGGGAGAGACCGAGCATCTATACACACCATCTCTTCTCTCTCTAAAAAAAATGTAAGGACACACCCATTTTGGAGGGGAGGCCATAGACACCCAGGATCACCATCAAGACAGACCCACGGATCACCCACATGCACGGGGATGATACACATGCACTGAACCGAGGTGACCCTCTTCTCTCTCTCGGCTGCTTTGAGGTTGAAAATGTAAAGATATACACAGACCACACCCAGCACACAGGGGGGATAGGCACCCAATGTCTCTCTCTCTTGAATGAAAAAGACACACAAGGGTAGAGAGAGGGAGGAGACGACACAGATACACACACCCACACCATGCATACACGGCTAAGACACCATTGACATGCACGGGTTATGGAGACACATGCACTGATCTCGCTGTCTCTCTCTCTCAATGAAACACAACACACCCTCCACTCTCACCACACACGGCACACACCCATGCGCATCACCACTCATCACCCACATGCACTCACAATACACGGCTGATACACTCCACACTTACACACTGATTCACACACACACAATCACACACGGCATGCACACCCAGCACCACCTATGCACACACACGGCACACACACAGCAGCACCTATACCGACAGATCTCTCTCTCTCAGGGCTCTCTCCCTCCCTCACGGCTCTCTCCCTCCCTCACGGCTCTCTTGAATGATGCACACCCAGCACCACCACACCACATACGGCAGCACAGACCACACACACAGCATACACGGGACATCACCATACACACCCACAGCTCAACGTGAGTGGTGAGTTTCGGGCACTTCAGCCAATTTTCCAGATATACGGCCGACGGAAAGTCTTTTTCTGGGCCAATAGTGATGCTCAAAGTATTTGAAGACAATTGAGGAGAAAGGTGACGGCAGAGTTCTTGTTGTTGATGGTTGTGCAAGTTTGCAGTGTGCAATTTTGGGTGGCAATCCTGTGGTACAAGCTCAAAATAATGGATGGGCGGGTATAGTAAGCAACGGTTGTATTGGAGATGTTGATGAAATCAATGATTGTGATATTGGGGTGAGAGCTCTCAATTTCCATCCGATGAAAGCTAATAAGAAGGGTATCGGAGAGAAACACGTTCTAGTAACAATCGGTGGGCCCATGGCCTTTTATGATTAAAAGGATTGTTGCAGAATTGGGCCAATTCTGCTGTGGTCTTAACGGATACTTAGTAGATCAAAGTAAACTCATCTCTTTGGGCTTGCAAGTTGAGTTATTTTGGGCTGGGCTCAGTTGATTAAATGGAGGTGCTACTTGTTATAAGTGGCAGGGCCTCCAGTGAAACCAAGTTTACATGAGTTGAGGTTTGTTGGATTGAAAACAAATGGTTCTTTGCTAGTTGTCGACTTTATCTTTATGAGTGGTCTGGGGTTTAAAACATTGGGCTTCATAATTTGGACTTACTTGTTGGGCCCAATTTCTAGTGGAGAAAAGGAGTGGAATGTGCCAATGGGTTACTGAGTTGATGTTCTTTATTTCATTTTTATTTTGAGTGTTTGTGAGGATTTTATTTTATTATTTCTTCCCTTCCTCATTTGGATTTGTAATATTTAAAGTATTGTAATAATTCTCCCACCCCGCTTCTTTCTATCCTATTCTTTAATCTCTTTCCCTAACTGTGTGTATGTATATATCTGACATGCCATGCATATCCATGCTTTACATTTATGTCTCATGCATTAAGATTCAGCTACATTTACATGTGTGGATTTAATCAATTCTTCTGTGATTCTATACACTATCGTATGTTTTGAGATGATTCACATACCATATTTTAGAAGCCGAATCTTTAGTGCATCTCATGAGTGAATTGCATTAGGATTTTGTATATAAGATCATGCATGTTTTACTAACTTTGTTTTGTAGCTGTTCGCGGGACGTCGGTAAATATGTAAGTTTTTATGCTTTAGCATCCCATTTGTGTGTGATTTTCTTATTATGTTTAGCATCTTACCATGGGACTATTTGCTTAAGTGATAAACTGTTTGAATGCCTGTGGATGAAGGCTTGTTGCCTGAATTGGAATGATTCAATGAATGTACGTTTTAAGCCCACTTCGTAGTGGCAAAATTCACAAACTTTAAGCCCACGTTGTCAAGTGGCAGATTCAAACCCTTTTCGAAAAACAAACATGAAATTGAATTATTCCAATTTGAGCAAACTAGTCTACACTTGTATGCTTCACATAGTAAATTTTAGGATTTATTAAAATAATCAGAACATGAACATATAAAGAAAATAAAAATCATATCATGGTTTAGTAGAGGCCGATCTTTTGATCGAGTGAGCGGGGTGCTCATTATTGACCTTCCCCTCTCATACCTAAGGTTCCGAGCCAAGCATCCTTGGTTACGACGAACAGTGGCCTTGGCACCGAGTCATGGGTTTCCTAATTTCCCAAAATATTAGGTGGCGACTCTGAGATCTGATGACGCAGTCCATTTTTGACAAAATTGCAATAAAATGGATTTTCAATAAAAGTTGCCAAATCTGGATTCTCATCTACGTTTCACATTGCACTCGTGAGACTTGAGATCAAAGAGATCTCGGGAGTCCGAACTGTTTAACGCGCGCGGGTACCCTCCGGGCATGTTACAGGTATATGCACTGAAATCATGTGTAAGATGATGCTATGGCATGCAACCATCTCAAGCACAACATGTTAAGGGCCTTGAAACTCAAAGCTCGTAAAGGCCTTTGCACTACAACCATACAAGATGAATCTCATATGACCAAGACAGCTCAAAATAGAGCTAAAGCATGCTAAATCAGTAGTAAAAGTATGCTGAAATCAAACTACCACAAGCTAGAATAATAGGCTAAATCATCAAGCATGCTAGGCTAGTAAGCATGATTGCACTACAAGTACAAAAAGCAAGCAAGAAGTGGTCCAACCAACCAAAAACAGAGTTGAAGCATGTCAAAACAAAGCCAAAAACATGTTTGAACTAAGCTACAAAAAGGTAAAAAAGTATGCTCAAATATTAGGCCATCTACACATGCAAACAAGATACAAGAAGGGGAGGCCACCCCCTCCTATTTTGGACCTCAAAACAAACTTTTTGCCACTGAAATTCCCCTGGAATTCAGTGGTTAAAAGGCCAAGAAAAGGGTATTTCAAAAGCTTTGAAAGATGGCTCAAAAGGCTTTACAAGCCAAAGAGCAAAGGAAGGAAACCACCCCCTAACCAAACAAGGCTTAAACCACCATTTTAAAACCTTAAAAACAGAGTTTTTTAGAGGTTAAAACCAGCCTCAAAGTTGCATGCAAAGGTGGTCAAACAAGTAACTAAAGTAAAACTTAAAAGGGACAAGTCCTTATCCTTGAAGCACAGCAACAAATGGCCACTTTCTGAGCCAAAACTAGCTTTTAAAAGCTCAAATAAAACTTCCAAGAACCTCAGCTACAAGATAGTCTTAGTTGGCTAAGGGGTTGAATGCAAAAATGTAAAGAAAACTCACTTTCAAGCACTAAATAGGAAGAGAGAGAGGATTCTAGAGAGAGAGTGTGAAATTTTGCTCAAAAATTTTCTGAACCCTCAAAATGGGGGAGGAACCTCCCCTTATATAGAAAAACAAGCAAAAAACTTGTTTCCATCCCTACATATATGGAGGATGCATTCAGTGATCAACAGCTGGCACAGCTGGCACATAAAATATTTGAAAAATGAGAAAATTGGTCTGAGGTGGCCGACCAGCCACCTCCCCTAGCCGACCGACCACTTCAAGTGGCCAGCAAGGAGGAAAAGTGGTCGACAAGTGCCAAAAGTGGCCGACAAGGCCTTTTCCCCCTCTAGGCAAGAGACACCAAGGTTTGGCCCAAAAACAAGGCCAAAACAAAAAGGGTTTAGAGGCTCAAAGACAAGGCGCTAAGCCGAGACCTTCGGGCACTCAAAACAAGCACAAACATGCACAATCATCACGCGCACAAACGATGACGTCTGAGTCTTAAGGTCGGTCAAAAATGGGGTGTCTACATCACTCGAGCGACACTTCTTGCGCTCGAGCGGTCTTTGAGAACTCTTAGTACTTTTGCAGGCCTGCAAAACTACTGGGAGTTGGCATTCTTCGCTCAAACTATAATTCTTGAGCTCGAGTGGTGTTGGCTCGAGCGGTCCTTCTTGAGCTCAAGCGATGGTCCTCTGTCTGTAAAACTTCTGGGAGTTTGCATTCTTCGCTCGAGCGGTCACTTTGTTGGAAATGATTTCAAAATTCGGACAAACCTAGGGTTTGGCTTGATTTCAAAAGAGGGGTTTTCAAATGCTTTGTTGGAAATGATTAAGAGAATGTATTTATTGTTAAGTTATGATGAATTAGTGGATTTTTACCTTTGAAATTGGTTTATAAAGAAATGGGGGTTTTACCCTGAATATATCAATGTTGATTTGGAAAGGATAAATGAAATTGATGTTAGAAACGTGGAATTGGGTTGATATTGATGAGGATGGCGGAGTTGAAAATGCATTATCACTCACATCTTGAAATTTGAAAAGTTTATCTTTATTGAAAATTGTTTATTTGTTTAGAAATATCTGTTTTGGGCTATCAGTGGAGGATAACTATGATTGTTATAGAAATTGCATGAGAATTAGGAGAATTGAAACTATTGTCTCATCCACTTACATCGAGCATTATTTCATATTTATATATCGGAAATGTATATCGTTTTGAGAAAAAAAATGGTGAATTTAGGAAGTATGCATTGTCTCGTTGAAATAAGTTGGCATGAGTGTCCATGGTGAAAGTTCTAAAAACCACGCATAAACATAGGTGCCGATCCCATGGACGAAATTTTCGTGAAATGGCAATAGTAGTGTTTGTAGAGCCTATGTTTACATGGGTGCCAGTATACGGTTTCCTGCGGACGAAATTTTCGTGAAAGGTTGGAATTATTTTGAGATTCCCAAGGTGTGATTCACTGCCCTATTTTCTATTGTAAAGGAAGTGATTTATGAATCTTGATAGTAACCTGGTATTACATGGTTTTGGAAAAAGATATAAAATGTTTTGGCATGAGCATTGCATATGCATATCACCTTATATCTTTAGTAAGATTCATATATTGTGTTAGATTCTACTGGGCTTTGGCTCACCCTATGTGGGAAAACCATTTTCAGATGCTGATGATATTCCTCCGCCAAGGCAATAGCTTGGGAGAACTTGGAAGCAAGAGCTTCATTTTGTTTATTGTGTTGTATTTGTTTTGTACAAACCTAGGGCTTTAACTGTGTTGGATTTAAATCCATTGTGTTGTAACCAAACACTATCTTGGAAAGCTGTAAGCCTTTAGGGCATTTCTTATATGTTCAACTCTCATTCTATTTCTCTATTATGTAAAATATGCTATAGATTCAGTGTAAGGCTTGTGAATGTATATCTGCATATGTTACTCTTTTGTACAATCAATTGGAACTAATGGGAGATAATTACGTATTCATGTATCGTTATTTAATAAATATGGTGGATGGTTTATTGTCTTTTATTTCAAGGCATTACAAGATGAACAATGGATTACTAATATCACAAATCACTATCAACGCAAATAAGGAAAATAAGGAAAAGATATTCTAAGTTTAGATAATATTAAGAAAATGCTAGAAAATAATTTTAGTGACAACCCACTAAAATTATGGGGAAAAGACAAGCCTTGGACAAAAATAGTGCTTGAGAATCCAAACTATGTAATCAATGTAAAACCCATAAGACATGATCTTGAAATGATTAAGAAATTCAAAAAAAAAAAAAAATCATGACTTATTAAAACAAGGGTTAATATGGCCAAGTAAAAGTCCTCATTCTAGTCCTGCATTTATGGTAATGAATCATGCAGAAAAATTAAGAGGAAAAGCTCATATGGTAATAGATTATAGAGTTTTAAACAAAACAAAAAAAGACCATAAAAGATGGGTATAAATTGCTTAACAAGGACGTTTTAATTAACAAAATTCAATTAGCCAATTTCTTTTCTAAATTTGATTTAAAAAGTGGTTATTGAAAAATTTGAATGGAAGAAAATTATATTCCTCTAATTGCTTTTAATACTCCGCAAGGACATTGTGAGTGGTTGGTTTTATCATTTGGCCTAAAACAAGCTCCACCTCTCTTTCAAAGAAGAATGGATAATATTTTTCGAAAACATGGAGAATATGGTATGATATATGTAGATGATATTTTAGATTTCTCTAAAACTAGATAGGAACATCGAAATTATCTCAAAATAATAACTCAAAAATTCATAGATCATGGATTAGAGCTATCAAAAAAGAAAATTGAATGGTAAAAGAATTCCATAAATTTTTGGGATTAGTAATTGATGACAACAAAAAAGTTGTGCTTGAAGATCATATCTCTAAAAAAGTCACAAACTTTCTTGAAGAGATAGGAGATGTCAAACAACTTCAATGATTTTTGGGAATAATTAACTATGCCAGAAAGTTTATTCCAAACTTATCTGAATTAGTAAACACATTAACCAAAAAGCTTAGAAAAAGGAAATTAGAGTTGGAATCTAGAAAATACTAAAAACATAATTAATATCAAGAAGATAGTAAAAAATCTTCATAAGTTAAATTTACCTAATCAACGAGATAAATTAATCTTAGAAGCAAATGCCTCTAAGAATAATTGCGAAGCAGTATTAAAATCAATACCACTTAATAAATATAAAGAATATATATGTGGACATTGGAGTGGTAGTTTCAAAGATGCTGACATAAGATACCACATAAATGAAAAAGAAATTCTTACTATAAAAAATGGTATAAAATCTTTTATATTTTCTTAGTCTCTGAACATTTCATTATCAGAACAGATAATAAGTGTTTTAAAGCCTTTTTGGAAAAAGATTTAAGAGATGTAAGTCAAAACAAACTACACATATAGTAACAATGGTTTCATTATTTTAGCTTTGATGTTGACTATATTTCTTTTGAGAAAAATTCCATTACAGATTTTCTAACCAAGGAATTAAGTCTTATGAGTTTCATGGTGAAGGAAATCACAATTTCAGCTAACAAAGGGAAAAAAAAAACACATGTTATTTTGCTGGAACTGCAACAAACCAGGCTATAAAAATGAAAGTAAGAAATAGTTTGGGGAAAAAATAGGTTATTTCTAAACTTTGGTCTAATTTTTAGGTGGGACCCATGCGCCAAAATTAACAGGTCCATGTGGCAACGCGTTCTTTGCCACGTAACGATTCACGTCGTATATTTGGTTCCTTAAAACTATTATCGGGTGAATGGGAAATTGATGCCAAAATGAGCTTCATGGAAATGGTGTGTTTGGTGAAATTTCCATAAAGGTTGGTGTTAAGGTTTGTCCCGTATTGCTTTGGTGGGCAAACTTGGTGTGGGTTTATAAGGCTTGGGTTTACAACTTGGAGAGGGCCCCAAGAGGTACCCAAGTTTTGTGGAAGGGTGAGGTTATAGGCGAAGTGGGCTAGACCCATTGGACCCAAAACAAACACACGCGCGCGCGCCACCACTGTTGTCCGTCCGATCGGTCGGGCGGGTTGGGCTGGGCTGGGCTTAGGCGCAAGTGCGTGGTATGAGGTTAGGTTAGGCTTGTCTAGCCCAATACTTATCTTTTTGGGCCAAAAACGTTACATTTGAATTTATTTTTATTTTTGTTTGGAAAATAAATTATGTCCGACTTTGATTTCAAATTTCGGTTAAAAAAAAAATTCAAATTTTGGCTTGCACCTGTTCAAACCTTTTTGTACAGATTCCATACCTGTCCGAACAGGTTCATATCTGTTTAGTTCAAATCCATATCTGTTTAGTTCAAACCCAAACAGGTTCATACCTATTGAGTTCAAATCTGAACAGGTTTTCTATCTGTTCAACACTGTTCCGAACAGGTTTTTACCTGTTTTGAAAAGGCACAATTTCTCCTATAAATAGACAGACCCTCATTTGGATTTTGCACTCTAATTTTCGTTCTTGTTTTCTGCCATTGCTTTATGCATTTTGCTGCATTTAATTTTCTGTGAAAAAGTGTACAAACACGAAGTGTGTTCGTTGTGCAAATAGTTTGTGGTGCTATTACTATTCGTTGAAGATCATTTTATCCTGAGAGATAGACATCCATAATTTGTTAGCACCCAAGAGATGACGAATTTGCCTTAAGGAGACAGTGTCCAACACTGGACTTGATCTAAATATCTGACAAAATAATACTGTAAGTAATTCGATTACTATTCTTTTTTTTTATTTCTTTTTCAGATTCTGGTTTTGTTTTTGTAACAAAATAAGAATCTGTTTTTCTTAATTTATTTTTGTTATATATATATATACTATTTTGATTTTTTATAATCAAACAGTCTCTCTCCTTTCTTTAATCCATTCTTCAAATACAGTGAAGATTGTCCAACAAAAACTGTAGTGGAAGGGTTCAAAAAATGCTTTAGCTAACAAAATGCGTACAGCTGAAACCGTAACAGCAAAAAGAAGAAATCTGAATTTTAAACTAAGAAATTCAAAGAGATTCTTAAAAATAGAATCATCAAAGGAGCAAAAGGGTAAGGTAACCTCCTAACTCGCAGAACTCGAAGACATAGATATAGCAGAACTCCCTGCTATAATCAAAAAAATCAAGACTAGCACCAGAAAGTAGCAAGCTTTTCAAAGAATTTTATTATGTTCTACGCAACAATAAACGAAAAGATGTGCGTAGAATTATCAATGCTCTTACTGATTATGTTGGATTTATATAAAATGAACTTAACATCATCCACAATGATGAAAAAATGATAGAAGAAAGAGAAAAAATAATTTCTATTTTAAAAGAAATAGAAACTTTCTTTTTTTTTTCCAAAAGAGCTGGCTAAAAAAATAAATTACCAAAACAAAAGATGAACATGAAAGAAATATTTCATATGCCATCCTTAGTAGAATCCTTAAACTGGGATTATGGTTGGCCAAGTCTTAAGTTATCCGTGGATAAAATTAATATGCACTAGATTGAACTTAGAATTGTTGATTTTGTGGAAATTGATCAAGAAGATTTTCAGCTTTTAAACGAATCTTCAGTAATAGGTAAATATGCTATTACAATTATGGGAGCAAGCCCGATGCTTATTACGGCACACATCGTGTCCACTCTGGCTGAAAGAACTAAAACTCAGTTTTATCAACCATATCAGATCTGGTCTCTATATCCAGTAACTAGTCAAAATCCTTTATATCATGGTAAAAACAAAAGATCATAGAAGGGATATAATGCTACCATCGACAAAATTGATAGACTCATGTTTTTTCATAATACATTGAAAACTCTTCTCCAACATTCAGAACCAACAAACTTCTGTGATGGGAAGAGAGTTGTGGTGGTAAGAAGCAAAAAAAAGCTTTTATTGAACCATTTAAGCTAGGAGAAGACAAAGTAAAGGAAATACTCAAGATGCTTCAAGGAGAGATAATTGAAGCACCAGACATCTCTACAGCTATTTGGGAACTTTACAAAATCAAGAGGAGAACCCAAATTCACTACGAATCAATGCAAGACATGGACCTCTACATTTTTGAAAAATAGGTAGAAGTTCACATGACAAATCAAGCCAAAAAAAGGCAAGAATCCTTTAGAATAGTCACATGAAGAACAAAGCCAAAAAAGCCTCACATGACAGAAGAAGCCTAGAAAGAAGAGAAAAAAAAAAAGAGAGCTCACATAACCGATATAGCTAAACAGACACAACAAAGTGGATCGCATGGTGAATGAAGACAAGGAAGTCACATGCTAAATAAAACCAATGTGATGGAGATACCACTACTAAGTTATTAGTTTCAATAAATCAGAATGTAAAAGGTTTCTTGTCTTGTTACAGGAACCTTATCTTTCAATTTTATGCATTTCAATTCCGAAGTTGAAGTCCACCCGTTACATATAAAAGAATGTGGTTGCGTCTTGTAGAAGAGAGTAAAGAAGCAGAGTCTTATAAATGAGCAAGAGTGTTCTTTCTATTTTTCTTGTAATCTCTGTAGTTTTTCAAGTATTCAATAAAAGTTTTTCAATTTCATATACAGTTTGTCTACTATCTTTTAATTTTCTAGAGGTCTGAGAGTAGTGATACAAGCAGAAGTAATATTCACTGAGAGTGAGAGATTACGCTTTATACTCGTTGAAAGGCTTGAAAAGTATTAACTATAGACAAAGTAAGGTGGGCATGGAAAAGCAAAATCCTAAAGCGTGTGCCACAAGTTAATGGTATGAAATAAAAGTTAAACAGATATATAAATGCCCTAATAGTTACAACTTTCCAAGACGATGCTTGGTTACAACAAAAGTGAGTTTTAACTCAATACAGTTGAAACCCTAGGCTTGTACAAAAATAATTACAACAATAACACAAAAAGGAAGCTCTTGGCTCCAAGTCCTCCCAAGCTACGGGCTTGGTGGAAGCATATCATTAACAATTGAAAATGGTTTTCCACATAGGGTGAGCCAAAGCCCAGTAGAGATTCTCTAACACAGTGTATGAATCTTAACAAAGTTATAAGGTGAATGCATATGCAATGCTCATGCCAAAACATTTTATATCCCTTTCCAAAACCATGCGATGCCAAGTTTATATCACAATTCATGAAATCATTTCCTTTAGAATAGAAAACAGGGCAGTAGATACAACACTGGGAATCTCTAGGTACGTATCTGCAAGTAGGCTATACAAGCACTACTAATTGCCACTTTTACCGGTACTAACTGGAAGGCTTGGCACCTAACCGTGTGGATTTCGGGACTTTCACCAAGGACACACAGGCCAACATAATACCACAACCACACCCCTTACCCAAATTCACTAAGGTATTCATCCATTTTTCTCAAAATAATATATGTTTTCAATGTGTGAAGTATGCAACAATGCTCAATGTAAATGGATGAGAAATTAGTTTCAATTCTCCTAATTCTCGTGCAATTTCTGCAACACTCATAGCTATCCTCCACCAATAGTCCAAAACAGATATCTCTAAACAGATAGATAATTTCCAACAAAGATAAACTTTCCAAAATTTTAAGATGGGAGTGATAATGCATATCCAACTGCACCATTATCATCATCATCATCATTCCAATTTCATAAAACCGAACATCATTTCCATTTCCTCTTTACTAAATCAAATAGTCACATTTTAGAAAAACAAAAACCCTATTTTCTTTGTAAATCAATTCCAAGGATAAAAATCCACCATTTTATCACAACTCAACCACATTTTCAATTCCACCACCATTTTCAAGAATCCATTTGAAAACCCCTCTTTTGATTTCAAAACCGAAACCCAAGATTTTTATCCAAAAATTCCCAAATCACAATATTGTTTAGAAAAGCAAATAACCAAGTTAAAGACCACACAAAAGTGTAGAGAAATCCCTACCTTGAAGCTAGAAACTTTGACGAAACCGAAAATCAACTTTGCTCCGATCAAATGGAAGCTCTAGGCAAGCTCTACCCTTTTTCACAAAGGACAATAGTTGATAGATCAATGGATCAAGGTGTATTTAAGGTTTAAAGATGGTTTCTAGAGAGAGGGGAAGAAAATCTAAGGTTTGGTAATGTAGAGAGAGAGAATGAATTGAGAAAATGACTCAAAAAGTGAGTTTTCGGAGCTGATATATGCGTAGACCGCTCGAGCGACCAAACACAATAAGTGAGACCGCTCAAGCGAACAAAGTTACCGCTCGAGCACGCAATGACACCCTCCCAGAAGTTTTGTAGACAGAGGCTAACTGCTAGAGCTCAAAAAAGACCGCTCGAGCCAAGATCGCTCGAGAGTAAGAAAGATCGCTCGAGCTAAAAACACCACCCTCTCAGTAGTTCAGACCTATAAAAGTTCACTCAAGCGAACAAACAAAATTCTGGGCAATGACTCCTTTGAAAAATGAACTCTTAACCTGTTTCAAACATAACCATAAGGCTCACATAACCCAATTCAATAAGGAATAAGATAAACAAGAGCATGGACAGCTATCAAGGATAAGGAATCTCGGATCCAAAACCATAAACGGATCGAATCTAAACCAGAATCATTATATATTATCTTTGTGATTGTGAAAAATAAAATAAAAAAATCCATGTCATATGTAAAAAAATATTATTGTATTCCACATCATTACCACTTCATCACGCCACATCATTAGGGACACAATTAGGGACGACAAGAGTAACAAGATGCATTATCACCCATTTAAAACGGCTTGGTTTTTAGAATTCTATATTAAACCTTGTATTTGGTTTTTTTTTTTTAAATAACATTTTAATTAAACAGTCTAAAAATAATTACATTATACATGAGAATTTTTTAGGTGTAAAAGAAAGATTTGCTTCTTATACAGGAAAGGACTTGCATTCTACACAGGACAAACTTATATCCCATGAAAATAAAATATTTTTCACTGTATAACTAATTTAAGATTTCTCCCCAAAAAGTAAAATTTTCAATTCAGTGTAAGTTTTAAAAAAATAACTAAAATAAGTGGTAAATTATATATATTAATAATTACAACCATAAATTTTTCTATAAATTTGTATTAATTTTATGAAATTACCACTCGATGGTAATTTTCACTTTAAAAAATAGTTAAATTACAAATACACCCTAAGATTTACTTAAAATACAGATCGTCTCTTATAATTTTAGAAATTACAAATACCCTATTGTCAGAAATTTTTTATTTAACATAATTAACACCCAAAAAAAAATCTAATTAGTCTTCTATACAACAATAAAATTATCATAATTGTTAATTGAAGTATATTTCTGATATCACTAAAAATTGTTAATTGACTTAATAATTTATTAATAGAAGTGGTTATTTGTTATGTGATTAAAAATTTTAAGGGGCGTGTGTAGACCGCCCGAACTTCCTCCGCGTGCCCCCTTTCAGAGAGGCACGAATTAGGTCCACGCTACTACAGTTCGGACTCCTATCACGATTCTGAATCTAATCTCACAAAGTGCAATGTGAGACTGATAAACACCAAAGAGTCCAAATCTGGCAATTGGTTTTGGAAAATCAATTTTGAATCAAAAAGTGCCAAACATGGACTGCTTTGCCAGATTACAGAGTCGCCACCTAAATATTTTATTTTTGGAAAATTTAGGAAACCCTGACTCGTGCCAAAGGCCACGTGTCCATCATCACCAAAGTTGCCTCGGCTCGGGAACTTGGGTACGAGAGGGGAAGGTTCTGAAATGAGCACCCCCACTCGCCCGATCAAAGATCGGCCTCTACTAAGCATGATATGTTGTTTTATAAACACATGTGTTCTTATTCTGATTATTAATCTAACTTTACTATATGATGCACACAGCATACAAGTATAGACTCAATCACAAGAATTGGAACAAAACAACTCATGTTTGTTTTCGAAAATTGTTTGAAAGTGCTACTCACAAGTAGGCTAAAGCGCGGATTTGCCATCCTCAAGTGGGCTTTAAAACATGATGATTTGCCACCCTCAAGTGGGCTTAAAACTCACATTTGATGAATTGTTCCAATTCAAGCAATCAAGCCTTCACCCACAGGCATTCATGCAGTTAAGCATTTAAGCAAATAGCCTCATGGCAAACATGCTAAACACTTACACACATGCAAGGATGCTAAAGTATAAACACTTACAGTGTACTCTAAGCCAAAATAGAAAACTAGTTAGAAATATGCATGATCCTAACTATACAAGATGCCTAATGCAACACATGCAAAATGCAACTAAATAGGCTCGGCTATCTAAGATGGCATATGAATGCAACAATTTGATACACGTATTCAAATAGGTATTGAAATACAATGCAATTTGAATAATGCGCCGAGCCCAGTGCATGCAATACAAATGAATGATGCAAACATGCAAAGCATAAGGTATGCTAATCGAAACGTGCCCTAAAACTAACCATCGAAAGCGGTTAAATAAAAGGGAGAAAGAAGTGGGGTTGGAAGACATACACACACGCGCACGCTTATTACAAAATTGTGCCCTCACGAAGGAGGGTCCGAATAAACAAGCTAAGTAGCTACGCTAAGTTAAGCTAATTATTACAAACTGAAACTAATTAACTATTCTAGCTAATTAATTATAACACAATTGAATAACTAGCTAATGCTAAGCTAATTAAATATTACAAACCAAATTGAATAATCAGCTACACTAAGCTAATTAAAACAACAAATGGCCTCGCGGGTAAGGGAGACATGCATGCTCAGTTCGCTTCGCTCGAAAATGCATTGCCTTGCCATGACTTGCCTCTGTTTGCACTCGCGGTGATCTCAGAACATCATGTGAACTTCCAAATTGCATCTGCCCCAAATACAGGAACACTTTGGACAATTTTTCTGCAAGTGGCCGGCCGGCCACCTCAACTGGTCAGTAGGCTACCTCAGCTGGCCGGCCGGCCAGTGCAAGTGGTCAGTAGGCTAGTGCAAGTGGCCGGCCGGCCACTTCTCTTTCCAGAATTCTGCCTTTGCTGCAACAGAGAGCAACAGAGCCAAGACAATGTATTTGGCAAGAAATGTGTGTACTACCACCCTCCTCATCATGTCTCAAGCTCAAAGGAGTGTGGTACTTGGCTCTCAAGCCACCAATCAAGCATCTCAATGCATGATGGCCCAAGAACCAAGCTTGTACAAGCTTAGTGAATGCACAAACAATACACAAAGAGCCTCCACCCCATCATGCATGATCAAGGGTGTTGGCGACCAAGAAATGTGACACGTTTCATCACTTCGAGTATGAAACGTCCCACATTTCTTGTGTTTGGATTAACGTCCGATCCAAACACATGCAATGCAACACACATATGTTATCTTGGCATATTTTACTTTGCTCAATTCTTGTTTACACATTTTAGCTTACCAATTAGTCCATTAACCGGTTAAGTTCAATGTGAAAAGTCCACTAATTGGAAAGATGGTCTAAGCCACAAGTGCCTTGAGCATGAAAGAGGTTTCATGCTATTGGTTAGTAGAAATCCTCAAGGGAGGATTAAAACCATTAGGCATACGAACCTCAATTCCACATTCAAGCCATCAAGGGGCTCAAGACTACTTTCAAAGCGAATGAAAGATTGAAACAATGGAGTGCAACAACACACATTTCAACACTGAAATAGCATGCTAAGTGACTTAAAAACCATGCAAACAACTCATGCAATGCATGTTCAAAAGCCAAATACATTAAGCCAGCAAAGAGCATCACTCTAGAAGCATGCAATATCAAGCATAAACGACCAAACCAGCTCTGGACAGAGCTTAGTCATGCCAAATTAGAGACTACAACATGTTGAAATTGAAGCTCGAATAGCAAGAAAAACATGCTCATGTATTGGCTCATAAACAAGGCATAAAGCACAACTCTCAAAAGCTATGAAAGAGTGAAGTATGTGAGTGTATGACAGAGGTATATGCTCTAAAATCATGTGTAACAACCCTCACCACTGTTTACCGATAAACTACTGATTACTGCTAAACTGAGACTGATTATGATAAGTAATCGAACTGATTGAAATGCTGAACTGACTGACTGAAATCTAGAACTAATGGATTGACTGTATCTGTTTAAATGCATTTCTTATCTGTTGCCTGTTTGATTATCTGTTCATGTTTTTATGTTTAAACTGCAAATTGAAGGCCTTATCGGCGGCCGAACCAGAAATGGATTGATGTTTTAGGACCATCATGATTTATGTGATTTTATGGCATATTTAATTTAAATGTGTTTTGGTATGAGTAAATTAGATCAATATTGATAAATTACATAAGTTGGCTTTAATTACAACTTTGCCACTCTAGTGGTCCATTACCTAGACATATTTGAGCCTTATCATACATTCAACAAACATTTCATCAGCCTTGTTGAGTGTCCTAGCCGACTAGAGAGAGAGACAAGAGGGAGAGTTGATTTCATCTCACTTTTGCTTGATATTGCTTGGAAATTTAGAAGATTAAAGGAGTTCTTGCTTGATTGAGCCTCTAGACTTGTAATTGAGGAACCTAGGTATGAGTTTCATCCTCTTAATTGTGTATTTAAGTTCCTTCTAGCATGGATCATGGTAGTTTAAAGAGCTAAGTCAAGAATTGGTTCAATAGTGTTGAATTAGAGCTTGAATCATGCATGCATGTGCATATCCCTCATTTTTGGAGGTTGTTCTTCATAAATTCCCACATGCATGTTCATGTTAATGTTAAGGACCATGATTTCATCGTGAATTTGAAAGAATGAGCTCATTTAAGCAAGCATTGAAGCTTTAAATTGGTTTAAATTCATGCATGTCATGTTTGAAATTATGTTCATGAAATGTTGTTTGAAATTGGATCTAATTGAACTACCCTTGGGCTTTTATTTCTCAAATTAAGCTTTAAATCATGTTATTCTATGTATTTACAAGTGTTTTCCAAAAAATTAGCCCAAGAGGAGCGAAATTTATGCATTAAAACTTGGTTTTGAGCTTGAGGTTCAAATCTGGAATTTCCAGATTTTGGACCCACGCTCGAGCAAGGAACTCCACGCTCGAGCGTACACTCTGTGATCATGCCTTCCGCTCGAGCGAGTAAAGTGACGCTCGAGCGTGAAATGCGTGCATCCAGTACTTTGCATGAGCTTGCAGTCCGCTCGAGCGAGAGAATTCACGCTCGAGCGAGGACTTGTGTCTCACGCTCGAGCGAGGGTCGAGCGCCCGTCGAGCGTGAATTTTGAGCATCCAGTATTTTCACTGTAGCTTACAGTTCGCTCGAGCGACGTAAGTCACGCTCAAGCGGAGATCCTTTGTCTGCATGTCCGCTCGAGCGTACAAAGCCACGCTCGAGCGAGACCCCTATTTTCTGAAAATTTTGAAAAGTGTTTTAACTACAACTTTGCATCCTCTTTCCATCCTAGGCATTCCTAGGGCATGTTTAAGGCATCTTAATGAGGATATTGATTTAGAACCACACCGAGGCAAATTAGGGATTAAGTTATTGTTTCCTAACTGTATAACTTAGTGTGTGTTCATCCTGTAAACTGTGTAGGGTTGGCTTTCGAGGACGCGCTCTAGCTTAACTGTAGCCCAGAACTCTGTGAGTAACAATTGTGTAAAGATATGTTCAACTGTGAATGTTTTTGACTGTTTAACTGAACTGCTTTCTGAATTGATACTGTTAATCGAATGAATGTATGTCCTATATTCTGAACTGTATTGTGGCATCCTTAGCAACTACTGTTTACTGTTACTGTTACAGAGATCTCTGTCGGTTCCCTTGTTGGAACCACTACTGTTTACTGATTGATGGCCATCATTGACTGTTCGGTCTTTCAAGACCTACTGTACTGTTCGGTCTTTTTAGACCTACTGTTTACTGTACTGCTATGCTAATGGATGTACCACATATGACTGTTTACTGTACTGAACAACTGATATACTGATTGAAACGACTGTTTTCATTACTGTAAGGACATCCATTCTTAACCTCTTTACGCATTATGTTATTCACTGGGCTTTAGCTCACTGTTTATATATATATGTAGGTGTTCAGGCACCAGACCGGAGCTAGGAGCGTGGGTTAGGCTCCCCTTTTTGTCAAGCCAACTGTTGTGCCTCACTGCGAGATTCCGAGCCTGCCAAGCTATGGCTTAGGGGTGTTTTAATTTCCCCCGTCTGTCTCTGTATCTATTTTGGGTTATTGTTTAGATTGATAGCACTGTTACCGTACTGTTTAAATAGGGACTAAGTCCCTGTCCTGAACGATCGTAAATGTTATATATACTGTTTTGCACTGATTGTACATATGTATGGAAAGTCTTTTGCATACAGACTGTCACAGCTCATTGGACATTGTTTACTTACTGTATTGGCTTCCGCCAGCCCCTGTACTTTGTATTACTGTATTACTGTTAAGCAGGCCTTCGGTAATCTCGGATTACTGGCCGGTTACGGTACTAAACCCATAGGGGCGGGTTTGGGTCGTGACATCATGTGTGAAATGATGCCATATCATGCAAACATCACATACACAACATGTTAAAGGCCTCAAAACTCAAAGCTAGTCAAGGCCATTTAAACTACAACCATGCAAAGCAAAGCATATATGACCAAGACCATCCAAATCAGAGTTAAAGCATGCTAAAACATTAGCAAAAATGTGCTAGAGGTAAGCTAACACATGCTAGAACAATAGGCTAAATCATTAAATATTCTAGACTAGCAAGCAAAATTGCACTACAAGTACCAAAATCAAGCAACAAGTGACCAATCCAACCAAAAACAGAGTTAAATCAGGTCAAAATAAGGCCTAAAACATGCTTGAACTAAGCTTAAAAAAGGGAGAAATATATGCTCACTTGTTAGGCAATCAACACATGTAAACAAGACAAGAGGAGGGGGGACCACCCCCTCCCATTTTGGACCTCAAAACCACCTTTCCACTACTAAAATTCCTCTAGAATTTAGTGGTTAAAAGGCCAAGAAAAGGTGGTTTGGAAGGTGATGAAAGATGGCACAAAAGCTACACAAGCTAAGAGACAAGAAGGGTGGACCACCCTCAAACTCAAAAGGCTTAAACCACCATTTTTAGGACTAAAAAACAGAGTTTTCTTCAGTTCAAAACCAAGCCAAAAATAGTTTGCAAAGGTGGCAAAACAAGCATGCAAAACAAAGTTTTAAAGGGACAAGTGCTTACCCTTGAAGCACAGTAGCAAAACAGGTGCAAATCTGAGCCAAAACCAGCTTTGAGAGCTCAAATAGGACCTCCAAGAACCTCAGCAACAAGGTAGAGGTGTTTGGTCTCTTTGCAAAAGTGTAGGAAATTTTCACTTCTAAGCACAATATAGGAAGAAAGAGACTTCTAGAGAGAGAGGCTAAAATTTTGCTCACAAAATTATAGAGAGAGAGATTTAGAGAGAGAGGCTCTCAAGCTTGCCAACCTTCCAATATATGAGATATAGCCTCCATATATAGCAAAAAGAAGAGCCTTGGTCAAAATATCTGATTTAGGACAGCTGAGGAGTGTGAAAACAGCTGGAGGAGAAATATCTGCAAAATATCTGAGTTTTGGACATAAGTGGCCGGTAGGCTACCTTTCCTGGCCGGCCGGCCACCTCAAGTGGCCGACCGGCTACTTTTCTGGCCGACAGCAAAAGTCTGCTCTGCAGGTCAAACTGCAAATGGGCATATCTCCTTCATATGGACTCCTTTTCAGGTCATTCTTGTGTCCAAATTGAACCCCCGGAAGTAAGATTTCCAATGGTGGAAGCCTCACATCAAAACTCCAACTGTGCCAAGAGTTATCCTCATTTTAGTGAAGCCGCTCAGTTTTGGTCCTAACCGAATTGATGCCGAACTTCTCCTAAACTAGTTTTCTTCTCTCATCTCCTATTTTCTTCAAATCCAAACCTTTAAATAAGATGTTTGGAAGATTTTTCAAAGATTTCTCAAAGATTTCACCTCTCTTTCATTCATTCCACTTTGTCCTTGCTCGGTTTACCGAAAAGCGCAACATTTAACGAAATGCAAGCCTCGGAACATCATAGGAACTTTCTTTCAAAAAATATTTTGAAAGAAAGGGTTTTAAGATCTAAAATGTTTGGTCAAAATAGTTTTGGTCCAAAAATGGGGTGTGAGGTTTGGATTTGAAGCTCCTCTTGCCAAGGAAATCGAACCTTTGCACTGCATAGCCTACACCATCGAATGATCAATTAGTGGCGCCCAAGTCTTAAGGACGGTCAAAAATGGGGTGTCTACAGCGTGTTGACACCATAATTTATTTTTCTGTCGATTATGGTCTGTCGATTGTGACCAAATCTAGTTTAATTTATGGTAGCTTGCCAAATGTGGTCCATCGATTCAAACAAACTATTTTTAAAGAATAAACTTGGCTGCATTTATTACTATTATTATTAGTATTATTGTTGGCACTAAATTTTAATAAAAATTACATGTCGACAGACATGCTAAAGTGATAGGTGTGTTAATGGCGTGGCATGACATGGCATGATGACGCGTATAACAGTTCCAGTTTAGACCTGACCCATTTTATGTTCTTAGATTCGGAATTCCATATCTTTAATTATTGTTTATGACCTCTTACTCTTATTGTTAGTTGAGTTTGGTCCTTTGGGAGTTGTTCGTTGTGTTTGAAACAAGTTGGGAGTTAGTTTTTCAAAAGAGTTGTTGTCTAGTCCATTGCTTCTTTGCTCGAGTAGTGTTTTGGTCGCTCGAGCGGTCTTTGAGATCTCCCAATATTTTTGCAAATCTGTAAAACTTTTGAGAGTAAGGTAGTCTTCGCTTGAACCGTATTTCTTGCACTCAAGCGATCTTCTGCAATCTGCAAAACTTCTAGAAAGGGGTCATTGCGCGATCGAGCGGTGTTTTTGGTCGCTCGAGCAATGTCACTTATTGTGTCTGATGTTCGAGTGATATTTTGGTTGCTCGAGCTGTTTGTGCCTATATCAGATCAGGGAAATGGGATTTTTAG
Organism: Camellia japonica; assembly: GCA_030407325.1. Taxonomy (NCBI): domain Eukaryota; kingdom Viridiplantae; phylum Streptophyta; class Magnoliopsida; order Ericales; family Theaceae; genus Camellia; species Camellia japonica. The sequence continues at coordinate 167,758,608 of JAPPVO010000019.1, read as the reverse complement.
TCACTTTTTCATTTTATTCTCTCTCTAAAACACTCCAAACCCTAATTTCTTCACTTTCTCTCTCCAGTTATTGCCTTAAACCCCCAAATACTCCTAATCCATTGATTTCTCCAACATAGTTCCTTGGAGAAAAACATAGAGCTCGTCGAGGTCAATCTAATCGGAATAGATTTCATTTTCGGTTCTACCAAACTTCAACACTTGCTCATTTCTTCTTCTACTCTTAGGGTAGAGATTTTTTCAACCTTTGGTATGATTCTTAGCCTAGTTATTTGCTCATTGAAATAGGTTGGTAATTTGGAAATTTTGGGTTAAACCAAGGGTTTGATTTTGAAATGTAAAAGAAGGGTTTTCAAATAAATTCTTAAGAAAGGTTGTGGACATGTATACAAATGTTGGGTTGTGTGGAAATGTTGGAATTTCCTTACTTAAATGTGATTTTGAAAGTAAAGGAGCTTTTGTTTGAAAATTGTTGATATTTGATTTATGAAAGAAAAGGGAAAAGATGTTGGGTTTTGAAAAAATAAGAGGAATGTATATGTTGATGTTGAGAGTGGAGTTAGATATGTAGTATCACTCCCATTTTCAAAATGATGAGATTATATCTGTTGTTGGAAAATTATTTATTGAGTAGAAATATCAAAATTGAAACTATATGAATTGAAACTAATTACCCATAGATCTTACATTGAGCATTGTTTCATACTTAAACATTGAAAATATATTGTTTTGAGAAAAAGATGTGTATACCTTCGTGAATCTAGTTAAAGTCCAAAAACCCGCGCAGTTAGGTGCCAATCATTTTTGTTAGTACAGTAAAATGGCTTTGGTAATGCTTGTATAGCCTACTGGCAGACACATACCTAGAGATTCCCAGTGTTTTTTATTTACTGTCTTGTTTTCTTATATAAAATGATATTTTTCATGAATTGATATATAATCATGGCATTGCATTGTTTTGAGATGGAAATGTAAAATGTTTGGCAAATGGCGTGTATATGCATTCTCCTTATGATTTTGTTAAGTTTTATACATTATGTTAAAGTATCTCTACAGGCCTTTAGCTCGCCCTATGTGGAAAACAACTTTCAAGTGCTGATGATATGCCTCCACCAAGGACATAGCTTAAGAGGACTTGAAGCCAAGAGCTTCTTTTTGTTTCTTTGTGTAATTATTTTTATACAAGTCATGGGTTTTAACTGTATTGAGTTAAACTCATTTTTGTTGTACCCAAGCATTGACTTGGAAAGATGTAGCCATTAGGGCATAAACTTACCTGATTCTCTTTTTATTTCAATTCATGTACACATGTCATATGATTCAGGATCTAGAATTTATGAATGTTTACACGCATATGTCATCTTTTGTATGATCGAGGAGCATCAATGAAACGCTAATTATAACACAAGTGACACATTTTATAGAATATTATAATGGGGTTGTTATTATTTTAGGGCAGTATAACATATCAAATGGAGGGCCAGAAAACTTAGTCATTGCAGTCATTTGAAAGTTAGTTGCTAGAATTAAGGAATCAAGACCAGGTCAAAGCACAAAATCTGCAAAGTAGTGCCTATGAGGAAGAGATATATGGATAAGAGGAGGCTAGGATCAAGGAGAATCATGGAGGTATGGCTACATCAGAGGTTGGCCAAGCAAGTATAAAAGTTCAAGACCTCAGAAGAAAAAGCACACAACTCAACTCCCACAACGTGAATTCTAGGAGTAGTTTCTATCTAAGAATAACAGCTTAGCATTGTTAGGAGTAGTTCAGCTTTAATTTTGTACAATTTCTCTATCGATTGGTACTTTTATTGTTACTTTATGCTTGTTTAAGTTCATGTAACTTGTAACAAGTGATAATTTTATCAGCTTAATACCAATTCAGTTCCCTTTTCTCATATTTTTCTTTATTTAATTATCTCCAAAGAAATCCTTAATCTGTTTAAGGAATACAAAAAACCATACTGCTTGATCTATTTTTGTTTTGTAAAAACAAAGTTTTGTCTATTGATTGACTTCTGTCAATTGACCTTAACGAAATTTTTGCTAACATGCACAAAGTAATTTTCAGAACTACAAAGGGCAGTTCATATTTTAACCAAACCTTTAGAGAATGCATTTGTAATTTACCCAAAAAAACTAATGCGAGCTACAAGTTGGGAAGCCTTATTCAACCACAAAAATAAGAAGGTTTTCTTATTGAAGTTAGAACGCAATGACTGACTTTTGGTTCCTCAGCTTGAAACAGGAGACAAAGTACTCAAGTGGAACTCATCTCTCCACCTTGATGCTCAAACATGGCTATGCCCTTTAGTTGTGCATGTTCAACCTAGGCAAGACCCTACTTTCTAGTTTATCCATTATTCAATACACGACAAATTAGATGAAAGCCTGGGTGAGGGTTGATTCTACTTTCTATTAGAGTTTCTATTACAAAAGTCGAATAAAAAGATTAAAAAAAAAAAACGAAACTACTTAATTCGAAGGTGACAGCCTTTACAAGCTTTACAAAGATTTTCTTATTTTGATCTGTGTAGCTTGCTTTTCGTGCTCCTTTCGGATATGACTAGCCCTACAGTTCGGACTCCCGTGGTTCTGAATCTGATCTCACAAGTGCAATGTGAGACAGATAAACACAAAAGAGTTCAAATCCAGTAAATCTTTTGGAAAATCGAATTTGAATCAAAAATTCCAAAAATGGACTACTTTGCCAGATTACAGAGTCGCCACCTAAATATTTTTGGAAAATTTAGGAAACCTGAGACTCGTGCCAAAGGCCACTTATCCGTCATCACCAAAGTGTCTCGGCTTGGAACTTAGGTACGAGAGGGGAAGGTCATGAATTGAGCACCCACTCGCCCGATCAAAGATTAGCCTCTACTAATCATGATGTGATTCTTATTTATATTATATGCTCTTGTTCTGATTATTTGCTATTTTTACTATGTGACTCATACAAGTATAGACTGGCTTTGCAAAAGTTGGAACGCTTTGATCTCATGTTTGTTTGAAAACTGTTTTTGATACTCGTCACTTGAAAAGGTGAGTTTATACATTAATCAATTTGTCCCAATTTAAGCAATTAGCCTTCACCCACCGATATTCAAACAAGTATATCATTTAAGCAATTAGCCTCATGGAAATATGCTTGGCATGGAAACACAAACATTCGATCAAGATGCTAAAACTCAAAATTGCTCACCTAGTACTCTGAGCCAAAACAAAGCAAAATAATTAGAAAATATGCATGCTCTAATGCAATATGACTAAATGCAATGCACACATTATGTAATTTATAGGCTCGATTATGAGCATGGCATATGATTCCATTCAAGACATGCGATAAAACACGTATTCAAGCAATGAATTTAAACATTTGATTAGTATGATGAGCCGAACCTTGGATGCATGCAAGGCAATGGATGCAAAGCATAAAGATGCTAATTTGAAAAATGATGTTCTATACTAACCATCGTAAGTAAATAAGTAAAGGGGAGAAAGACGTGGGGTTGGAAGATATACAACTTATTATATATTGGCCCTCACATAAGAGGGTCCAAATCAAAGTCCGAAAGTCCAAATTTAAACTAATTATTACAAAACCAAATGAATAAATAAGTAAAGAATTAACTAGCTAGCTACTCTATTACAACAAGGATAATAATGAGAAATAAACTAGCTATCTAAGTTAACTAGCTATAACAATTACAAATAAACAACAATAATAATTACAGCAATAATTATAACAAGACTCATTGTAACAATAATAATAAATTAATTACAACAATACTCGGAGCATTAATTTACAACATTGATGTAAGCAAGGATGCACAAGGGTTGCATGCACAGTGTCCAAGAACTGCTCTGTCTGCTTAGGCTACTCTGTTTCACCTTCAGCCACTGCCCTCTGTTTTCTGCAAAACACACTGCTAACCAAACATTGATGGTCGGCCGGCCCCCAATGAAGCCCGGCCAGGCCTAAATAAGGCCGGTCGTGCCTTAATTTTATGCAAAAACTTGTTTTGTGCTCTGAAGTGAAAACAGTACAAACAGAGTTATTCCGAACTCTGTTTGTCCCTCTCACACTTCTCTGTCATGGGAAAGCCTCAAGAGAAGGTTGGAATCGTTTCCAAAACCATCAATGAGCAATTTGTTTGCTTGATGATTTCGGCCACAATTTGTACAAAATTCAATGAATGCAATGAATTACAACCATCCCTCCTCTTTATCATGGGATGAGCTCAAAATGGGGGAGTAAAGACGCTTCAAGGGTCGTCAAAACACCATGAATTGACGTGTGACGACTCTTGACATAATAGACTCGGCATAACGTTCGGCCGAGCCCAAGCAATATAACTCATTTTCTTTATGTGGGTTAGTTCATTTTAAGTCAAATTCATTAGTCTTTGCCATTCATTAACCCATTTGTCCAAGATGATTGTTATGTCCACAAAAGATTACGTCCACTAAGTGAGAAACATGTCAAACGAGAAGTGATTCTCAACATGAAAAAGAGACTATGCCGTTGACAATGAACCTCCGTAGAGATTAAACCATTAAGGATAGATCTCTAGTTCATGTTTTGAATAACCGTCAACAGATTGAAACAACTCTCAAATGAAAGAAATGAATGGTAAGTTGATTATTAAAATGAGGCTCTTAAACAAGGAAATCAGACAAGGAAAGGTCAAGAACAATATGCAACAAGCTATGTATAAGGACTTGTGAGACAACAAGAAAACTAATCAAAGCATGAATTAATTAAACAATCTAGGACAACCCTAAAACAGCCTCTAATAGGTGAAAAACAGTGGCTCAAAGGGCATGAAAAGAGCCTAAAAGCTAAACAACAAAGAAAGAAAATAAGGCTAGTAAGCAAGAACAAGGAGAGGTGGCTAACCCTCTACTTTTGAAACCTCAAAGTATGATTTTTAGCCACTTTTAAACTCTGAAAATCAATTTAGAAAGCAAAGAAAATGGTGTAAAAGCAAGGGTTTGAGCTATAGGTGAAGGTGTAAGAAAGAGTGTTAACTCTCTCTACCCTTTGGTAGCTCTCCAAACCCAAGCTTAGACACTTGAAGGAAGATCAAAACAACACAAAAATAGAAGAACTTGATAGTAAATGATAGAAAAGAGAGCAAGAGAAGAGATAGTAAGCTTATACCTCTCAAAAAAATAAGCTCTTTGTTGTGAATCAAACTAAGTCCAAACATACTCTCAAGCTTGAATTGTGATACTCAAGGCTCAACCAAGGTTCCTAGGCTAAGGTGTGAAGGTGTATATGGTGTATAGATATAGGTTCAAGGTGGTAAGCTTGCTCAAAGGTTGCTTGCACAAGAAGAATGAGCTCTCAAGAAGGTGTATAAGCTTTTTAGAAATTCTTCAACCCTCAAAACAGAGATACAACTTCGTTTGTATAGAATTTGAGCAAGAGGGGTCATAAATATCTTCAAAAATGGACAGCTGGCGGGCTCCCGCCCAGAACAGTGTTTCTCGCTACTAAGGCACGGCTGGCCATCAATAGCCACGGTCGGCCCTCGAAGGGATCCCCTATTTCCCTGCTTCAGACTCAGCATAGGGTGGTACAATGTGTAAAAATGGATTTATGGGGTATAAACAGTGGGAATATGGAAGGTTTGGGATTGTTTCAGAGCTTAAACATGGCCCCTTCGTTGAGACCTCGAACTACGCACAACACCACTTTCATCATCAAGTGTACTGGACAATGCGCTCGAGCCTTGCATGCGGTCAAAAATGGGATGTCTACAATCTGCTACCCCATCCACATTTGTGGATGGATGTGCAAACCTAAATACAAGAAAGCTTTTTGTTGCCACATTCAAAATGGTTAAGGCATTCATTTGTGTCAATCTATAAGTCGAATATATGGTTGTAATGTTTATTTCTTTATTTTTATTTTTTCTCACCTTCTATATGAATTCACATAATAAATATAAGCAATAAATACCATGCTTATAGCTCAAATTTAGAAACTGAAGATGAGTCCTATTAAATTTTGAATGTAGCAGGCCCTACATATATATGACTTTTATAAAGTGAATTGGCATAAAAGGTCAAAAAAATAGCAAAATCAATTCTAAAGTTTTAAGTGCAATCAAGACCTCGTGAAATACGTGAAAGACCTAGCAAAGGGGTGCTAGAGAGCATCTCTCTAGGCAATTTTCGACGCCCCAGCACTACTTTTTAGCGATTTTTTCGGCGAGCTCTAAAACACTTTGATAGTGTAGATCTAAGTTTTTTATACGTAGGAAGAGGGATTTGAGAGCTTCTCTCTATTTTCTATATAGATTTTTACAGTGGACTTTTCTCTTACTTCCGCTCACTTACTGTTTTAAGTGTTTTCTTCTTTAACTCTAGCTTTCAACGGTGATTGAAGTTCAAGAAGGCAGGATCAGGAACTGTAGACACCTCATTTTGGCTGGCCCTAAGACTTTGGCACTTACAAGTCTCTCGATGATGAAATGGTAATTATTTCATCCTTGGAATATTTAAAGTTGTTTGGAGTTGCTGTATGAACCTATTTTGGCCGAAAATTAGTTTTTTTCAAAAATGACCATTTTACCCCTGGACCCGTTTTTAGCCAAAAACCAACTTTTTAACCCCGAAAAAGAGAGAGAGGCCCAGTTGTACTTTGATCGAATGTATTTTCTAAAATTAGTGACCTATTTTATTAAAAACATCAATCAGAAGGCAATTCGGTTTACTTGAGCCACAAGCAAGCAAGGGCATGGGACCCTGCACTTGTGCATGCATGCATGGCACGTTTACTAAGGCAAAAACATGTGTGTGCACATTAGTTGTGAGTGTGCACATCCAAGCATAACATAGTTAATTTTGATAACTCAATCTTGGTGCATTTCTGGTGGGAAGCGAAAGAGAAAGCGATGGGGGTTACCATAGATTGCCCCCTTCCACATCTCCTAGTGCCTATATAAGCACCCTTTCCCCCTTCCTTTCAAAAGGGTTGAGAAGTTGAGCCATTTTGTGAGTTTTTTAAGAGCAAAACACCCCTCCCCTCTTTCCTTTTCCTTAGTTTCGAAATTCCTACCAATACAGCAACTCAAACCTCTAAAAATACTCTAAGGACTTGAAGAACTCGGACTAAACTTAGAACCCAAGCTTGAAGGAGGCTTGCAAGCAAGGAACTTGGTCTTTCTAGCTACTTTTTGGCGTGCTCTTCGGTTTATATAAACCAGCAAGTATTTTCTTATTCTTTTCTCAATTTCAGTACCTAATCTCTGTTTATTTTTAGTGTTAAAGTATGTTAGGTTGTTAGTCTGTCATAGCATCATGTAGTTTTTTCCATTTTATTGGCTTTCTCGCCTTTCTTTTGCATGTCTTCTTTATTTTATTAGAACAACATGTTTTAGGCTTAATTTAATCGCATAATAAACATGCATGGCCCGCTTTGATCATTATATAGTTTTCTAGTATTTTTTCTTTTTATTTGGTAGTTGTATTTTATGCATAATCATCATGTTAGTAGCCTCAAACTGGACCTAGGATCATTCTTGTATGTTTAGTTGTATATATTTAGGTTCATTTTTATTTTATGCATGCATGAAAAACACTAAAAGTGGGCGACCGGGTAAGTTCTCTCATCTTCCTTGGCATGTTGTCACAAGCTGCTAAAATTCCGATGGCAAAAATCCCCTACGTGGGAGCTTGGGAGCATAGAGGTTAATGGAAGGATCTAGAACTTCCTAGCTCATTCCTACACTTGAGAGAACATAAAGAATTCTAGAACATCCTTGAGTATTCAAGACACTTAGACTTGTAAATATCTTGTATAGATATTTCTATAGCATTCTAGAATATTCCTGTAGCTTGTAAGAAAGGCTTCCAAGGGAAGCCTCTCCATGTATTTCCTAGTGGCTTCTAGAGTGTTCTATGAGAGGCCAAGAGTGCCTATAAATAGGGGAGGAGCTCATTTGCTCCAAACCATCCAAGAGTTGTAAAGCTTTCTCATAGTGAATACAAGGCGTTCTCTCAAACTCTCTTTTTCTTCGTACTTGTCTTTCTTCTAAGTTTGTGAGTTAGGCTGACTTAGCATCATCAAGTGAAGCTTGAGATTGTTTAAGTGCCACACGGATAGCTTGGAAACAACCAAGGTCGTGACAATGTGCTTGCTTCAAGCATTGACTTTCAATAATCCAAGACTATATGCTCTTTATATGCAAAATTGTGTGTTTTCTACGTTTTCATGAATATTATGTATTTTAGTTTATGTTTAAGGCCATGAATTATCAAAAGCCCACTTTTGATGGAAAATCACTTTTTATAATAAAAAAAATATATGGTTTTATTCATTCATCTAAAATATATGATATTCATTTTTACTTGAATCACATAGTTTTAGGTTAGTTAAAAGTTTTAGGGCTAAAAATGAATTTATGTGAATAATTAACCGCTGAAATCATAAAATAGAAAGTGAGTAGAGGCCAATCTTCAGATTGGGCAAGATGGGGTGCTATCATTCAATGACCTTCCTCTTTTGTACCTAAGTTCCTAAACCCAGAATTTTCTTTGTTATGATGGATTGGTCCTTAACGTGGTTTTCATTGTTAAAGGTTTCTAAATTCTCCTTAAAAAATTAAGTGGTGATTTTTGTTGGTCAAAGCAAGACGGTGTAGGACGCATGCCTTAGACTCGAGAAAGGCACAACACCTATAGGAACAATGAAGTTAGGCAGCGATAGCAGGGACGAAGACGGGTTTGGGCTTTATTTTGATACAATTTTTTCCAAACCACATATGTAAGAAGATTGATGGTTTTTCCAGAACCGGGGTCCCCAAGTGGCCCCGAACAGAAAATCCAATATTACCCAACCTTGCCCACGCGGCCCATGGCCCGTCCCAATCAGTCCCAACCCATAAGAGAATATTTAGGGCTTTAGACAAAAATTTCTAATCCAAGCCGCCCAAGAACTCGGCTCGTAAGAGCCCACTTGAGTAAGTTTAGCCCGACTTAAACTATCTTGTCCAAAAAAAATCAAATTGATATTTTGTATTTTATATATTTGATATTTTTTATTCCTTACTTATATTTACCAATTGGCCATGATATATATATATATATATAACAAAACTGCTCTGTTGATGGGACATCTATCCTAGGTGGCAAAAGATTTAAAAGTTGAGATTAATTTCAGATTTTCTGTCTTCTTATCTTCATGGTTGGATATAGCTTGAAACTTGAAACCCATTTCACTCTCCATTCACCGTTGGATATAGATTTTCTGTCTTTAGGTTTTCAAAACATTTCAAACCCATTTCACTCTCCCTTCACCTCTCAAAACCCATTTCATCAACACTGTTTCTCTCTCTTTCTTTGCTACAGTGGTTGTATTCAAACTCATTCATCATCACTGCTTCAGTGATTCTTGATTGCTTCACTGACGCTTCGTTGTTTCGATGGTTGTCGTCAGTAACAGTTGTTCGCCTTCAGGTAACACCTCTCTATTCCCCTCAAGGTCTCAGTCCCCCCTCGCTTCCCAACCCCACCTCAAACTCCCCACTCTCACTCCCTCCATGTTTCATTTATAAAAAAACCCTAATCTCAACCTCTTCAACAACTCCACAACCACCACAACCCACCTGAATGCCTTCCCACTAAATTGCCCCAACAAACCCATCTCAATCACCTGCTCCACCGCATCCCAAACCCAGGATCGCCCCTCTACCGCCTTTGAATCCCAAGATCACGCCTTCAACTTCGCCGCTGGCCCCACCACCCTCCCTGAGATCACCCTTAAGAAGGCCGAATCTGAGATCTACAACTAGCGTGGCTCCAGCATGAGCGTCATGGAGATGAGACACAAAGGTACAAAATTTCTCTCCATTATCCAAAAAGCAGAGTCAGATCTGCAAACCCTCCTCCAAATCCACAAAGTTAAAGAATTTTTCTTTATTGTTTAATCATTTATAAATTTATTGATTTTCTTTGAAACTTTCTCTCATATTAATCAACAAATCGGACATTTCGGGTCAAACAGTTTTTGGGGATTAATCTAGAAATCAGACAGTTTTTTGTGTTTGTGTTCCTAAGGGTTTAAAAAATCTTCTATCCTGTTTGGCTAATTGGATAGTTTTTTTATTTCTATTTTACCATAGGAAAAAAACCAATTTTAAACCCTTAGTTTGTTGTCATATTTTTTTTTCATCTTAGTTTCTTTGTTCATCTTAGTTTGTTGTTTTCTCTCATCTTAGTTTCTGCACTGCTGGATTAATTAGGAAATCAAATATTTTGGGGATTAATCAATAAATCAAACAAATATTTGGGTCAAATAGTTTTTGGCCAATAAAGGGTTGTTTGGGTCAAGAAATCAAACCAATATTTTGTGTTTGTGTTTCTAAGGGTTTGAAAATATTTCTATCTTCTTTTTTTTTTTTGGTGAATAAGTCATAAAATAAAGACAAAAAACCTACACAAATACAGGGGCATACCCCAGGCCCTAACAAAATCTATACATAAATAGGAGAAAACCTGCCCAAGATATAACAGCAGGCTAAACAAGGCAACCACAAGAAGTTATCACAAACAAATTCCCAGCAGCCATTCTTTGTATCAACAGTCTTCCAATAGTTAAAATACCTTGTCCGTCACATAGAATAAAGTGAAATTAATTTTACTAGGTTTTGTATCAAAATTAATTTTTGGTTGCTAAGAAAGTGAGGGAACTGTCCATTCTTTGTATCCAAAAAAAAAAAAATTATTGGGTTTTGTCTATCCTGTTTGGTTGCTGAGAAAGTGAGGGAAAAAGTAAAGAAAGTAAAATTTACAGTGGGACATGATTTTTGTTTCCATATATACAAAATCTCAAAAGAAGAAGAAACCTGAGATTAATTTACAGTGGAACATGTGTAATTCAAGGCAAATATACCTGAAGCAACAAGAAGAAAAACTGTCTCCAAGAAAAATTCATTACAGAGGTTCATTTATATAAATCAAAGCAGCATTATTACACAAACCCACATTCTTTGGAACATAGAGATATTTTCTAATTCAACCCACATATTAGAGCGTAACAGAGCAAAATGCAGCCCACCTCTTCCGCAGGCAAGCTGTTGTTCAGGCCACTGCTAGCAAAAATCAAAAATCCAAAATTAATATAATGAAACTGGTAGTTAAATAAATAGTGGGAAAAACAAAATGAATATGGGATTCTAAAATCATTACATGAAGATTGGCTTTAGAAACAAACCCTTTCAGAAACCCATTTTAATATTTTTGAAATAAAACACCATTTAAAAACACATTTTAATCTTATCAATTTTAGAAAATATTTACATGAAAATCACGACATTTCCTCACCTTCCACCCAACACCACCTTTGCCTTTGCCAATGGAAGCTCGCCTTCTGTCAACCAATCAATTAACTCTTTTAGCTGGCTGGTGAGGTGGCTGGCAGTGGTGACACAATGCTTTTTTTTTTTTTATTTAATCAACAAAATACAATTTAACTTGACAGAACTGAACTGAGGACTGATGGCAAAATACAATATCAGCAAAACACAATGAGAACTGAACTTAACAAAATACAAAGTGAGCCTACTAAGCTGTCTAATGATCAGTCACTATTTTTAATCATTAAAATAAGAAAGCCTGGTTGAAGATTGAATCATAGTTTGAAGAACACAAATTAATAGTTTCAGCCCTTCCAGGGAGTGATGTGACATATCTAAAAATTTGTAAGAAAAATGGTAAGATTCATTAATATTATTATGTGTGTGGTTTTGATTGATTGCTTGAATTAGATGGTTTGATTCTTGGTCTAAAGAAACTAACAAAATGCATAGGACAATGCAATAACTCATGTCTTTGTCAGATTGATTCAATTCAGTTAAATTGATAGTATTAGATAATAGTAAAATCAACTTCTACTGTCTTTTGGATATAAATAGGACAGTTTCATGATTTCATCGTGAAAGAACCACATTCAATTTTTTTTTTTGGCCCTTCCCTTCAAAAAAAAGATTCACTTTAAATATTTAGTTTATACTTGAGACTTGACCTCATTTCCCACTTTAGTATGTATGGGATTACAAGATATTCTTTTGTTCATGTGATTACAAGATATCTTGCTTTTTTTTCTTCTTTTTTTTCTATTTCTTAATCTCGAACAATGTTAAGAAAATGAAATCTTCAAAATTGAATTTGAAACTCTCAGACTCATATTTTAGTTGGTTTTGCTGAAGGGAAAACATTAGTTGCTATAATTGAGAATACCCATGGTGATCGGCTTTCTGATTGATACATTGTTAAGCTTACTCATTTTAGTTGTTATTTTTTTCTCATTTAACAATGCCATTGTCTATTAAAAAGAGAAACCATTGTATGATAGTGTGTGTTGTCCACTACTAATACACCATTACAATGGTTCAATTTTGCAAACAAGTGGAGTGAGATCAATCGACGACGCTAAGCTAGGATAAGTTCTATGGTAATTTCTTTTTTTACTTTTTTCCCAACCATACGCACTATCGATCTAATTTGTCATTGCATACATAAATGAGGGATTTTAGTATCTAATTTGTTCATTGTATTTGATGTGATATATATAGATTTCTTTATGATTTTGGGGTTCTTAGGTAGAGAGTTGTATAAGTTCTCCTCTGCTTTGGCTAGAAGGCCAATGGAAACAAAAGCAAATAGACAATCATAATATGGCTGTTTGTCATCTTCTTGAAGGGAAGATTAGATAGAGCATTGAGTAGATAACTTGTGTAATGAGGTAAGAGTGATTGAACAATAACTGAGTTACAAGTTTAATTCATGAACATAATCAAAGTTGTGGATATCACTTTCTTGCCTTATTCAAAGTATCTGAGTGCATGACTAATCAACAATTTCTAAATTAAAAAATTAAACTCATGACTGAGTTTTTTTTTTTTTTTGTGCATATGCTTAGACTTGAATAAAATTTTAATTGGCAACCTCATCCCTACTCTATATTGCTCATCTTAGTTTTGTTTAAGAAAATGTAATCTATGTGGATTAGCTATGAATCTATTAAGGGTATTCAATCATGGTTTTAGGTAGAGATCTGGAAAGATAAAAGAAAAAAATGTTGGGAAATGGCTTTGAAAAATCCTTATTTTTTGCTAACTTTGAGCATTAATTAAGGTGAGACCCAAGTGTTATTATTAACATTTTTCATTAGGTTCATGTTTAATACCACATAGTGAATAACATTGTGTATTTGGTTGCTCAAAACCATTTCCAGATCAATGAGAATTCAACGCACGTTTTCGGGTTCGTGGAAATGGCTTTAGGTGGGTTTCCTAAACATTTGTGAAATGTGTTTGTCCCACATTGGAAAGGCTTATGGATTTGTGTGGGTTTATATACTCTAGCTTGGGATACTTGGGATGGGCCCCAAGGGGTACCCAAATTTGTGAAAGGGTGAGGTTATGGGTAAAGTGGGCTAGACCCATTGGACCCAAAACAAAAACCACACGCGTGCCGCCATCTGTCCGATCTGGCGGGCTGGTTTGGGCACGGGTGCGTGGTATGAGTTGAGTTGGGTTGGGTTGGTTCGGCCCAATACTTATCTTTTTGGCCGAAAAACATTTGTAATTTATTTATTTATTTATTTTTAATTTTGGTTTCAAAATTCAAAATAAATTGGTCCAGAATTTTTTTTTTTCACCCAAACAAATCCCTAACGGGTTCATACCCACCCGAACAGGTTCAAAGGGTTCAAAGCAAGTTCATAATTGTTGAATTCAAACTGAATCTGTCCAAATAGTATTGAATCTGTCCAAACAATTTCCATCTGTTTGGCACCTGTTTGGTATAAGCCACCATTCCTCCTATAAATAGTCGGCCATCCAGCATTCATTTCCATCGAAAATTTTCCAAAACTCTTCCCGTTCTTCTTCTGTTCGTCCTCATGTTGCTCCTGCATCTATTTACATTTAGTCTCTAGGAAAAGAAAGAGAAAGAGCTACAGCATAGTTTGGTTCGCAAGATTTGTTTTGTAGTGCTGCAAATCAAGTAGTAGTCGTTGTATCCTGAGAAGTAGACGCCATTAAATCTCGAAGCACCAGAGCGAGGGAGAAATCTACTTTAAAGAGATTGTGTCTGACACAAGCCTCGACTTATAATTTTTGTAAGCATTTAATTCAGAATTTAATTTATTAAATTATTTTCTGAATTATTTTATTTTGTTGTTTATTTTATTTACACATTTAATTTACACACACACACACCGCTGGGTATAACAAAAAAAAGTGAGTAAAATACGAATGAAATATAATTTAAATTTTTCTTCTTTTTCATTTATTTTCTTTTTCAAATCCATATTCAAGTTCATGATCCAAACACAGTTTAAAAAAATTAAATTGTTGGTGTTTAGTTTCCCACACAAAATCATAATGAGCAAGACATTGAAACTCCCATAATAGGGATTCAAACTATTTGAATTGCAGATAGATTAAAATCAATTTTTGAACCAATTTATAGAACAAAACCAATTTAAGTAATACCAATCTTTTGAACCAAAACTCATTATGATCTTGTGCGGGAAACTAAACACCAACAATTTAATTCTATTAAACTGTGTTTGGATCATTAACTTGAATATGGATTTGAAAAAGAAGAAAAAATTTAAATTATATTTCATTCATATTTTAATCACTTTTTTTTCTTTTATCTTTCCAGATCTCTACCTAAAACCATGATTGAACACCCTTAATAAATTCATAGCTAATCCACATAGATTACATTTTCTTAAACAAAACTAAGATGAGCAATATAGAATAGGGATGAGGTTGCCAATTAAAATTTTATTCAAGTCTAAGCATATGCACAAAAAAAAAAAAAAAAGAATCTCAGTCACGAGTTTAATTTTTTAATTTAGAAATTGTTGATCAGTCATGCACTCAGATACTTTGAATAAGGCAAGAAAGTGATGTCCACAACTTTGATTATGTTCACAAATTAAACTTGTAACTCAGTTATTGTTCAATCACTCATACCTCATTACACAGGTTATCTACTCAATGCTCTATCTAATTATCCCTTCAAGAAGATGACAAACAGCCATATTATGATTGTCTATTTGCTTTTGTTTCCATTGGCCTTCTAGCCAAAGCAGAGGAGAACTTATACAACTCTCTACTTGAGAACCCCAAAATCTTAAAGAAATCTATATATATCACATCAAATAGAATGGACAAATTAGATATTAAAATCCCTCATTTATGTATGCAATGACAAATTAGATCGATAGTGCGTATGGTTGGGAAAAAAGTAAAAAAAAAAAAAAAGAAATTACCATAGAACTTATCCTAGCTTAGCGTCGTCGGTTGATCTCACTCCACTTGTCTGCAAAATTGAACCGTTGTAATGGTGTATTAGTAGTGGACAGCACACACTATCACACAATGGTTTCTCTTTTTAATAGACAATGGCATTGTCAAATGAAAAAAAAAAAAAAACAACTAAAATGAGTAAGCTTAACAATGTGTCAATCGGAAAGCCGATCACCATGGGTATTCTCAATTATAGCAACTAATGCTTTCCCTTCAACAAAACCAACTAAAATCTGAGTGTGAGAGTTTCAAATTCAATTTTGTACATTGTCCGAGATTAAGAAATAGGAAAAGAAAAAAAAAAATAAGAAGAAGAAGATATCTTGTAATCACATGAACAAAAGAATATCTTGTAATCCCATACATACTAAAGTGGGAAATGAGGTCAAGTCTCAAGTATAAACTAAATATTTAAAGTGAATCTTTTTTTTGAAGGGAAGGGCTAAAAAAAACTTGAATGTGGTTCTTTTACAATGAAATCATGAAACTGTCCTATTTATACCCAAAAGACAGTATAAGTTTATTTTACTATTATCCAATACTATCAATTTAACTGAATTGAATCAATCTGACAAAGACATGAGTTATTGCACATTGTTGTCCTATGCATTTTGTTATTTTCTTTAGACCAAGAATCAAACCATCTAATTCAAGCAATCAATCAAAACCACACACATAATAATATTAATGAATCTTACCATTTTTCTTACAAATTTTTAGATATGCCACATCACTCCCTGGAAGGGCTGAAACTATTAATTTGTGTTCTTCAAACTATGATTCAATCTCCAACCAGGCTTTCTTATTTTAATGATTAAAAAAAAATAGTGACTGATCATTAGACAGCTTAGTAGGCTCACATTGTATTTTGTTAAGTTCAGTTCTCATTGGTTTTTGCTGATATTGTATTTTGCTATCAGTCCTCAGTTCAGTTCTGTCAAGTTAAATTGTATTTTGCTTATTAAAAAAAAAAAATGCATTGTGTCACCACTGCCAGCCACCTCACCAACCAGCTAAAAGAGTTAATTGATTGGTTGAAGGAAGGCGAGCTTCCATTGGCAAAGGCAAAGGTGGTGTTGGGTGAAAGGTGAGGAAAGGTCGTGATTTTTATGTAAATATTTTCTGAAATTGATAAGATTAAAATGTGTTTTTAAATGGTGTTTTATTTCAAAAATATTAAAATGGGTTTCTGAAAGGGTTTGTTTCTAAAGCCAATCTTCATGTAATGATTTTAGAATCCCATATTCATTTTGTTTTTCCCACTATTTATTTAACTACCAGTT
The DNA here is from genome assembly GCA_030407325.1 of Camellia japonica. Taxonomy (NCBI): domain Eukaryota; kingdom Viridiplantae; phylum Streptophyta; class Magnoliopsida; order Ericales; family Theaceae; genus Camellia; species Camellia japonica. The sequence continues at coordinate 167,741,984 of JAPPVO010000019.1, read as the reverse complement.
TCATTATATTTATTTTGGATTTTTGATTTTTGCCAGCAATGGCTGAACCACAGCTTGCCTGCGGAAGAGGTGGGCTGCATTTTGCTTTGTTACTCTCTAATATGTGAGTGTTGTAGAAAATATCTCTATGTTCCAGAGGATGTGGGTTTGTGTAATAATGCTGCTTTGATTTATATGAATGAACCTCTATAATGAATTTTTCTTGGAGATAGTTTTTCTTCTTGTTGCTTCAGGTATATTTGCCTTGAATTACACGTGTTCCACTGTAAATTAATCTCAGGTCTCTTCTTCTTTTGAGATTATGTCTATATGGAAACAAAAATCATGTCCCACTGTAAATTTTACTTTCTTTACTTTTTCCCTCACTTTCTATACAAAACCTAGTAAAATTAATTTCACTTTATTCTATGTCATGGACAAGGTATTTTGACTATTGGAAGACGGTTGATACAAAGAATGGCCGTTGGGAATTTGTTTGTGATAACTTCTTGTGGTTTCCTTATTTAGCTTGTTGTTATATCTTGGGCAGGTTTTCTCCTGTTTATGTATAGATTTTGTTAGGGCTTGGGGTATGCCCCTTGTATTTGTGTAAGTTTTTTGTCTTTATTTTATGACTTATTCACCTAAAAAAAAAATAAATAAAAATAAATAAATAAAAGATAGAAATATTTTCAAACCCTTAGAAACACAAACGCAAAATATTGGTCTAATTTCTTGACCCAAACAACCCTTTATTGGCCAAAAACTATCTGACCCAAATATTTGTTTGATTTATTGATTAATCCCCAAAATATTTGATTTATTGATTAATCCAATAGTCCATAAACTAAGATGAGAGAAAACAACAAACTAAGATGAACAAAGAAAATAAAAAACTACGATGAACAAAAAATTTGATAAACAAACTAAGATGAACAAAGAATAATATGAACAAAAAATATGACAACAAACTAAGGGTTTAAAAATGGTTTTGTTTCCTATGGTAAAAAAGAAACAAAAAAATATATAAATAAATAAATATTTGTCTAATTGGCCAAACAGGATAGAAAATTTTTCAAACCCTTAGGAACACAAACACAAAAAACTGTCCGATTTCTAGATTAATGCCCAAAAACTGTCTGACCCTAAAATGTCCGATTTGTTGATTCATATGAGAGAAAACAACAAAGAAAATCAATAAATTTATAAATGATTAAACAACAAAGAAAAATTCTTTAACTCTGTGGATTTGGAGGAGGGTTCGTAGATCTGACTTTGCTTTTTGTATAATGGAGAGAAATTCTTTACCTCTGTGGCTCATCTCCATCACGCTCATGCCAGAGACACGCTAGTTGTAGAGCTCGGATTTGACCTTCTTGAGAACGATCTCAGGGATGGTGGCGAGGCCAACAGCAAAGTTGAAGACGCGATCTTGGGATTCAGAGGCAGCAGAGGGGCGATCCTGAATTTGGGATGCGGTGGAGCAAGTGATTGAGATAGGTTTGTTAGGGTGGTTTAGTGGGAAGGTTGAGATTAGGGTTTTTTATAGATGAAACATGAAGAGAGTAAGAGTGGAGAGTTTGAGGTGGGTTTGGGAAGAGAGAGGGGGACTGAGACCTTCAAGGGAAGAGAGAGGTGTTACCTGAAGGCAAACAGTTGCTACCGATGACAACCACTGAAGCAAAGAAAGTCCGTAAAGCAACAAAGAACCACCGACGCAGTGATGATGAATGGGTTTGAATACAACAACTGTAGCAAAAAAACGAGAGAAACAGAGTTGATGAAATAGGTTTTAGGTGGTGAAGGGAGAGTGAAATGGGTTTGAAATGTCTTGAAAATCTGAAGACAGAAAATCTATATCCAACGGTGAAAAGAGTGAAATGGGTTTCAAGTTTCAAGCTATATCCAACGGTGAAGATTAGAAGATAGAAAATCTGAAATTAATCTCAACTTTCAAATCTATTGCCACCTAGGATAGATGTCCCATCAGCAGAGCTGTTTTGTTATATGGATTGTTTGTTTTGTTTTTGTTATTATTGTTCTATTTTGACGATTGCTTTTTTTGTTTTTGTTTTGTTGTTTTCTTGTGAAATAAAATATAAGTTACCAAAAAATAAAAATAAATAATTAGTATCTTTTGTTTTAGAATTGATTTAGGGATTTTCAGTTCTAAAGTTTGTGAACGGTTCTAACCTTGTGTGATGTTAGTTTTTTCTTTTTTTTCCGTAGGTATTATAAATAAAATTACATTATGTTTCTTGATTATTTTTTTATTATATGAGATGTAAAACGGTAAAACAAATTTGAAAAAAATTGAATTATGTTGGAAAGTAAAAAAGAAAAAATAACTAATAAAAATATTAAAAATTTGTGAATGAAAAATGTGTATAACTTAATAATATAAGTCTAATAAGAAAATGTCTCTCAATTCAGTTTAATTTTAACCTATAAGATTTGGGTTCATAGGTGGAATGTAATTTTAATATATTAAATAGGTTCGGCCTGTACCAACCAGTTGACTAGTCAAAACTCGAAAAATCCAGTTAATATATGGGATATGGACACAATAGTTGCGGGATTGGTAAGCCCAACTCATCCCATTGATGACCCCTAACCACAACTGATTTTTTTGACAGCTTTTATAGTTTATTGTTTGTAATTTGTGTAAGATTTCTTGTTTGGTTCTTTGGGGTTTTGTTTTTGTTTTTTTTCTTTTTCTTGTTCAGTATGTTGTTTACTTTTATTTTATGCTTTATAATTTCTTTTACAAAAAAAAAGACCTTGTGAATTTTAGCCATCTCCAATAGGTCTATAAATTAGTAGATTATTTTAGTTTGACTTGAAAAATTAACAAAACTACAAAATGTGATCAAGTTTGATTTATTTCCCTGTCGAACTAATCTCAAAAAAGTTCTAATCAAGCCAATAACAAGTCAAACTGGAGTAACTTGATTTATTATAGTGAATATAAGTTTTTCAAGCCAAGTAAAAACTATTCAAGCTTGACTTAATAATTTAACGAATTTTAAAATATGTTAAAATTTAACTTATCTACATAATGAGAGGTCATTTGGGGACCTCACAAAAAAGTCAACTTTTGCCTAAAAAGCCAAAAAGACGTCGTTTGCCATCAATTAAAAAAATAAAATATCACATCAATTTTTTGATTCACATAAAAATAATTTTTTAATAACTATCCAACCGCATTAACTTTTAGGTAAATTACACTTTATCTCATTTATGTTTAACCATTTTTTCACTTTGACTCTTCATGCTTTTAGTTTTTTTCAATTTATTCCAAAAATTAACTTATGTCCAAGACAAAAAATTATTGACAATCACAGGACATAAAAATATTTTAAATATTTTATTATACATGACTCGCATCTCTAATACAAATCCAAATATAAATCCTAATATAATAATATATTTTTCATATCATGTGACAGCTAGCGTGGCATTTTTTGTCTAACTTTGAACATAAAATTAATTTTAGAAGTAAATTGAGAAGGATCTGGCTCCTCTACAGTCATCGTGGGCCTTGATCCGGACTCATCTGAATGATCCAAACCATTCAATGTGTAGAGCACATCGAGTACATCATCCCTACAAAAATTCTCGTTGATCAGATATCAATAAACATTTCATTAAATCACATTTCTGTCAATGGCGACTATTATTTTCAAAATAAATTAGAACAGAAATGTAATCTAATCAAATAGTTATTAATATCCAATCAACGTGATTTTCTGCCAGAATGATATACTCAATGGATGACGTACTCAATGAGCTCTACACATGGAACAATTTGAATTATTAAGATGGACCTAAACCAAGGCCCACCATGTCTTAACAGCACCCTCTAGTCCGATGGCGGACTGGAGAGGAGCTAGATCCAATTGAGAGAAACTAAAACATAAAAGGCTAAAGTGAGGAGTGAGGGAGAAAAAAAAAACTTCAAGAGCCCAAGTGGAAAAAAAATTACGTGATTTATCCTAAACTTTTTTAGCTTCCAAAAAGGGCAAAACAAGCCATGAAAAAGCAAACCCTGAAACCCACTAAGTCGACCTTCAACGAGTTAAACTTTCAACACCAGTTAAATTTAAATAGTTTGATTTATTTTACAACTGTGACGATGCCACCTTATATGGCAACAACCCAAACCAAGCCCGAATCAATGAGACCCCAGCAATGGAATTCGAGTCGGAGAATGACTGGTTTGTGCCACCACAATGGCCATGCATTTGAAAAAACAAGAACCATTCTCCGTCATTGCATTGCATTTCAGATTAGGTCCCCATACGCACAAGGCTTGTCAAATTAAGAAATTTTTGATCGTGTGGTTAAGTGTATTTAGGATAGAAAAACAAAAATAATAAAAACAAAAGATCAAGTGCGTCATTTTACCTTACCTTCCTCCAAAAGAATTAAAAGCGCCTTAAAAGTGACCACAAATAATCATTCTTCCTTGAACTTGCATCGCATGGGTCACCAGTCGTGTTAAAAAATAAAATCAACGAGTAGAAGAAAATAAACAAAAACAAAAAGAAAGAAGAAAAAAAGAGTACAATCATGAAATGTTACACGAAGATATCATAAATATATTTCATAACAGCCTTTATTCTTCTGGGTAAAGTAATACGAAGTCAATGTCAAAATGCCTTGGTCGCTATCGTGACATTCATTAATCCAATATGGGCATGAAGTTATTATAACCAGTAAATCATAAAGTCAGAACATCCAAAGCAAGGATACTTGGAAGAATAGAGATAAATACCAAATCATCAAAGTGGAGGTTACGAATCAAAGTCCTGCCTGAGATGCTAGTGTCAAATGCCCAAAGCAAGCTGAGAAGTCGTACAACCTTTTCCATAATTTTTTTTGCCTCTGAACGGTCTTGCACACAGTATTCGTCAGGTCAAACCATCAAGAAATCAATCAATCCGATATGGGTCATCAGGCAAGCAAAAGAATCTCGATCATCTATAGAGAAACTATCGTCCTGTCTTGGCTCGTTTCATTCCTATACTGTTAAATGGTGACATGCTCGGGCTCATACTAGGACTACTCATGCTTGGGCTTTCTTCCCTTAGTGTACCATTTAGCATAGCCAATTCTCTAAGTTGTTGCTTCTTATAGTGATCCATAGATTCATCCTGAAGAAAGTGAGAGAGGGAGTGAGAGGTATTTTGAAATATGTAGAAAGTATAATAGTAGTCTTCTTTTTTTGGTTTCAAACTCATAAATTGTTTTTGAGTCCTCTTTCTTTTTTTTTTTCTTTTTCTTTTTTTGGTCTTTAGTGATTTTTTTTTTAATGTTTTAGTCCCTTTTTCTACTTTTTAGATGCACCTAATTTAAATACACCTAAAAAATAAAATATTTGTGAATCAATATAAAAAAAAGTTTAGTAAAGACCCCCCAAAAAAATGAAAGAGAAGCACATTCTTGTGTTTGTCTTTGGTGGACTTTTTCAGATTTTTTCACAAATATTGACAACCAAACAAAAAAAAACACAAGAACCACTTTCAAAATCTAAACAAAAAAGGTGGTCCAATGGCTGCAAAGTTACTTTGATTCATACCACAGGCTTTAAAAGGTTTTCCAGTATTGAAACTGCATGGTCCAAGCGGGAAGCAATTATATCCTCTGGAAATTCGGCTTCCACCAACAAGTGTAGCGGCTCATTAAGGTGCTCATATCCGGGCTTATCTTTTAATTTTTCCTCCTAATTAAAAAGACAGACATCTATCATTAGAAATGAAAAATTATAAGCATGTCAAGAAAACCAGATGGACATTCATAGAACATGAGATCCAAAAATAAACCCCATACACTAGAATAGAACCACATTTTTCCTTTTCTTTCTTTTCTTTTTTTTTTCCCCCTTAGGTTTAAGTTTACAAATAAGTATTAAATTCGACTTTCTGATACAGTGAACCACTGAATAATGTCATTCGAAGTGTGCCATGCAACCAACAAGGACAAATGATGAGGATATGATTATTATGATTACGATGACATCAATGATGTTGATGAATAAAAATTCCGGTAAGACAAACTTTAAGAAGAAATTATGCAAATTCAAAAAAAAATCTATACCATACCGGGCGTAGGCCTAGTCCTTTCTACTTGTTTGCAGCTAACTCCATGAAAAACTAAATTACATAACAAGGCGACTATCACTTTTTCATGCTTTGCTGCACTATAAATTCAGCATCCACATCAATGCATAACACTGGTGTTCAATTGATGATTACAAAGCATTTCAAATTTCAAACATTACCATGCCGAACATTGGTACACATTTCACCCCAAAACAGCAACAAATTTTAAAATATATATATAAAAAAAAAATTGCAAATGTAATCAAGAAAACAGTATAGTTCTTCAAATATGTAAAGATGCATTTAAAATGTTGCCATTTCCCATTGTTTAATCTCGTCTGCTGAAGTTATGTTCAAGTTTGTCTCCCTAAAAAATCTTTGTAGTTGTCCTTTTAAGAAGAATAAAAAACATGAGTACCTTGTTTTTTTAGACTCTGTACTGAAAAATCAAAGCAATGCCTACAAGAAATGATGTGATGAATGCTTTAAGTATACCTAACATGATTCTAGTCAATAACATAGGTCAGGAAAAAAAAAACAATAAAACAAAAACAAACAGAAGAAACAAATTGTATGAATTCTCTTTCCAATATACTTTTCCTTCATTGTGGTGGCTGTGGTGAGGTGGTGGGTTGAGGAAGAAAACATGCTGAGAAGCTATGAAGCATGACCACTCTAAAACAGGTGTCGTAGCAATGTCAAACACACCAGGGACACATACGGGGACACACCAGCTGGTGTGTCTTTATTTAAATTTTTTTTTAGGGCACAATGGGAACACGCCAATTAGTTTTTTTTCCCCTCTTCTTTAGTGCTTTTTATGGATGTTGGATGTAAAATGTTCATTACCATTTTGTTTTTTTATGGATGATCTATTAGTTATTAAAACTAGTGGATTTTTTATATTAAATTAGTGTTAATTTTTTGCTAATTTTGATTGTTTGTGGAAATAATATTAATCTACATAGCAAATAAATATATATATATATATATATAAATTATTGTCGAGTCCCCACCATGTCCATGTCCTTATTTTTTTAAAATCACTATGTTCCGTGTTCGTGTCCATGTCCGTACTTCTTGGCTAAGGCGGCAACGAAAGAAAAAGAAAAGAAACAATAATTTAAAATCAAAAGAAAAAGTTTCAGCAGTCCCATGATGCCTTGAAATGAGTGAATTGAACGCATTCAAGGTGTTTGGGAAGTTGGCAATTTTAGTAGGCTATTTTAGTTTTTGGCTATTTTAGTAGGCTAAAATAGCCGTGTTTGGGAAAATGTTGGATTTTTTTATAATTAGATGGGATGTTTGAGAAAAAAAGTGATATGATTATGAGTTTGATGTGACATTTTGTCTTATTGGCTATTTTAGCCTATTTTGTCTTTTAGTGCTATTTCAGCCTAAAAAGCCAAAAAAAATCCTTTCCCAAACACGGCCATTTGTTATCTCAAACAATTTCCATCAATCTTGCAGTTCATTCCAAACCACAATGGGGATAAGTTTACATTTTGGAACCATTTGGAGGTTGTGCATTTTAGGGGGAAACATGTAATTGAGCCAAAATCTTAATTATCCAAACAAGTAAAGTTTAGGTTTTTATTTTTTATTTTTTTCCTCTTGTAAATTTCAATTTGTATGAAAGGTAGGTTCAGCTGCTAGTTTTGTCAAAAATAGTTTACCAGCATGCTCACCAATTGATCTGGCTCATCATTCTGGTAATAACAAATATTCATATTTCAAAGACCCAAAAATAAAATCTAATGATTCATTGCTACTCAAATATTTGTTCTGAACCATAATTCATAATTTTCCAATGATGAGTTTCATAAGAACATCATGAAGCTAGATAGTGTTGTAAGACTAGTGCACAAGTGACCAAACAGAGTCTTACCCAGAGCTATACTTCAGGTATACCATGACTAGCAATAATTTTTAATTGTCCATTACGAGTAATTAAGTGCAATAATTTCTGCATTTATATATGTGTGTGTGTGTGTGTGTGTGTGTGAATTGCAAATAAGTACATAAGGAAACACACATCACCATCAGATAAAACATGGACAAGAGCTATTTGTAGCATCACCTACAAGTTAAGATATCCTTACTTTAGAAGATTGCATTAAAAGGAAAGATTCAAGAGAATCAGTAATCAACTTAAATTGTAAATATTAACAACAAACTGTAATTCAAGCAAGCCAAAAACAAAACACTTTAAATTTAAACTCAAACTAACTAACATCTATGCAAAGGGAAGCATTCCTTATTTCCTCAACTTGGTTTCACTGTCATTATTAAAATGGTAAATTATTTTGAAGTGATTCGCTTTATCAAATTTCATGGTAAGAAGAAAATGTTCATACCTTAACAGAGTCCTTTACCGAGCCTCGACCTCTAATGTATACTTTACATTCTGTCACAGCTTCAACCCTTTTCAGGGAGTTCCCACGTGGTCCCAAAAGTCGGCCGACAAAATTATACTGCCACCCTTTTGTGTTAGGAACAATGAAATAAAAATTTACCTAAAAAGAAAAGGAAAATAATGAAAACCCGACTCGAAATTGAGTGAGATAACATTTTTACTTACATTTGGGAATTTGGCCACAGGAACATCAAGTCTAACAACTTTCTTCACTATAGTTGTGGTTGGGATCCCACGTGCCCCATGCCAACCCATACGGGAAGCCTGAAAGGGGCCATTCTTTGGAGAATTCCATTTTCCTGAAGTGACATTTTCCATGTGTTAAATTTCAACATCAATTCTCATAAAGCTCAATGATATAATATAACCATAAAGTTGTGTTTGGATCTTAGATTTTTTCTACTTAATTTTTGCCGTACAGCAGACGTACCTAGTACATACCCAAGCCATACCTCAACTGGAATAGTTTTTTCTTCTATATAGAGGTGAGGTCAGTTTCATTGGACTATTTTTTTATGCTTAGCATGATTTTAAAATTAAGCTTTGATTGGTAAGTTATTTAATATAATAACATTTAATTTTGATTTATAGCTTACTTTTGGCATTAAATGTAAATTGTATTTGGCTATTAACAAACTAAACCATTTAATTAATTTTTGCATTACTAAAATAAACGCTTTTTCATGAACGTACCTGTACCCGTACCTTATTTTTTTTAGATTTTACTGTATTGACATACCCATATCGTATCAATACCCGTAAGCATGCTTTGTAATGGAGAAGTATAACCGCAATAACAGTAGTTGTCATGATGCAATTCATTTCTAAACCAATTATCTATGTGAAGTTGAAAAAAAATAAAACATTAGACTATAGAACCCCACAAAAAATATAAAATGCCATTACCTCTGTTTGCATCGCAGACCACCCCTCCATATCCATTGGTCCACCATTTGCTTGTTGACCTAGGGATCTAAACGGATGTTCATGCCCAATTCTTTCATGATCAACAAGGCTTTGATTGGATATCAATCCTGACATCCGCATGATTTCTGTATTGAGATGAAAGAACCAGAAAAGTATTTAGTATGAAGTGTGGATTTCTAGGAACCAATCTTGACAATTTGAAATACACAGCTAAGTACTTTTCAAGTGAATTCCGCTTCCAACGGAGATTGCTAACATGGTTTACAAGCATCAGCAACCAATAAAATACCTCTCGTACAGGTCAAATTGTGTTACCAGAAAACACTATGATTTACATTTTGGATCACATATTCTAAAACATGGCGACATTTGTTCCAAAGTGGTCCCAAAAAAAATTGTTCTTTATTTCTTATTGTTATCTTTAGGAGGAAAAAATGATAAATATAAATGAATAAAAATAAAGAGAAAGTGGACATTTGGCAAGACAAAATGTGTTTTTACATGATTAATTTGTATATAACCCTAAATATATTGCCGAAAGTTATACATGAACCTATCATTAGACAATAAGTGACCCTTCCAAAATACATGAAACAAAGATATTCCGGTATACAAAACGCAGGACTTCCTTTTGGCTAAGCAGAAACCCAGTAAACAGATGTTGAAACATCATCGTACCCCTTTTCAAAAGATACATTTATCAGACTGAATTTAGCCCTTCTATACAAAAGATATCCCTAGCTTCTTTTCACATCCATTAATTCCATAAATATCCACAAAAATGCAACGCTCTTGAATAAAGAAGTCACCAAAATTACCCCATAACTACCAACAACCAATAAACAACCTTGTGCTCGCAAACCATGTCTGTAGACTATAAGCAACCAATATCCAAAAGTGCTGCCAAATGCCCCCAGTCACCTCCTTATATGCCATTACCAATTTGATACTTGTAGAAAACCTCTTCAATGCTCTACGATCATCATGTTTTATTTGCACATATTTCAGATATTTCAAGAGAAATATGTGGAACTTTCCCTAGAAATATGTGTAACTTTATAAGGAAAAACAACCCAGACCCCCTACCCTTCTAGCAACTGTACCCATCTCACCCCCAAGAAAACAAAGTGAAATAGACAGAGGAATAAAGGAGGGAGGTGAAGCACAAAACAAAAAAGACAAAAAAACTCTTTTCGGTAGACAAGAATATAAAATTATTTGCATTGCACTTTTGGTTTCCTCAACCTTTTTAAGCTTTTTTTTATCATGCCCAAATCATCTCTTTTACTCACTTGCAAGTTCTTTCTATAACCACAACCAACTGCAACATCATGTTATATCAAGAATATTCATTGATCCCTTGTCAAGCAGTCCAACATCTCCAATAGGTTTTAATCATGTAGAAAGGCGTATCTATTTGAAGACTAATTTTATATTACTAATCCTAATACCATCATATTCCATTTCCAAGTTAGGCTATAAGCTCATGTGCTGAGACTTTAGTTGCACGAAGCGGGAGCGGGAGCGGGAGCGAGGAAGTGTGAGCCGATAGAAGTTTCTTAGGTTGGGAACACCTCGGGGAGCAGTAATATATATATATATATATTAATACACATTAGAAGTTTTTTTATAAATATTTTTATTTTAATACACATTAAATATTTTATTTATTTATTATATTTTTTAAATAATGTATTATTGTTAATTTATTTTTTTATTTTTAATAGATATATATTATAAATAAAAATTATAATAAATAAGGAATAATAAATTATGTTAAAATAAACAAAAAGAAAAATTAGATATTTTATTTTATAATTTTATTATATATGATTTTATTTTATAATTTTTTTAATCTATATGTTAATGTTTAGGATATTGAGAATATTAAAAATATAAATAAAATAAATAAAAGATGTAAAATGGTTTTTTTATTACTGAAAACAAAAAAAAGTAAAAAAAATAAAATAAAGAACAAAAGAGGGAGAGAGAGACAGCAACGAAGAGGGAAGAGAGAGGAGTCGAATAGAGGGGAGGAACAAGAGAGACGAACACAGAGAGAGAGGAGATAAAGACGAAGATGAACACAGAGAGAGAGAGAGATACGAAGGATGAAGGAGACGACAACGAAGAGCATCGAACAGAGGGAGAGAGAGAGTCAAAGAAGATAAACAGGTTTCACTTCGACGATGAACAGAGGGAGAGAGATAGTCGAACACACATAGATTGGAAGAACATACCTTGATCTAGTCTCGATTGGGGCTTCAACAGGTTTGTTCCCTTTCCCTTTCTCTTTCTCTGTCTTCAATGGGTTAGGGTTTCTGTCTGTTTTCTCTTTCTCTGTCTTCAATGGGTTAGGGCTTCGCTCTGTCTAGGTTTCTGAGTTGTTTTACTTCCACCAACGATCCCATCTTGGACAAGATCGCATTTCTCTCTCTATAGAAACGCGATTCTTACACGTTTCTTTCTAAGAAACGCAGAATCACGTTTCTTACGAAGATTCGTCACCTGGTTGCACGATTCCTGCAACTAAGGCTGAGACTGAAGAAATTTAGGCGGCGAAAGGTTGGGGGTGGGGAAGGGAGAGAGAGAAGCGAATGAATGAATGTTTTTGCTGGAACTGTTGCAGCCTTGCAGGTTGGAGCCAAAGTGATGAAAGTTGTAGAAGTGTTAATCCACATGAGGCAACAAATCAAGATGATGGACAGAACTTAATCTAATTGTATGCAGGGAAGAAACAGTAATAAAGCTAATTCCTCGTTAAGGATGCCTATCATTTATCTATAAACCATTTTCTAAGGGCATTTCAGCACAAACTCTGAATTGGGAACTTTTTGGAAGTTATATAACAAATATAGATTAATGGGTTCCTTAAAAAGTTTTTTTCTATGGTCAATTTATTGAAAATCAGTGTGTTTTTTTAGAAAGTACTTTCAGAAGTATCTCAGCATTTTCTTCATTGAAATGTTTAAAAAAATACATTTACAAAATCATGTTTACAAGGCATGCTTGGCTAGATTTCATGCTCGGACATACACCAAGTGATGTGAAATTTGCTCTCCCATGGTTTAACATGCTCACTTGTTCTTTGTTTTACCAAACACAGCACAGACAGTGATGAATTGGCCAACATCCATTGCACACACCATAAACTGCAGCAAATTATATATATAGAGGATTTAATACCTTGATTCAGAAGCCTGCTGCATACTGGAAGAATTTGCACAAATGGCCCCAATTTTTGCCTCTCTGCCAACAATTCTGCCAAGTATCTGCTGGTGTTGTAATAACAGTACAATAAACTCAGCCTACCCAACAGAAAGATTATATGCACTTAACATGAAAAGAATGATCCTCTAAAGAACTTTATCGAATAACAAAATTAACATAAATAATGAAGAAAATATATACTTACGATGATTAACTAATTAATCATGAAGTTACGTACTGAACTACTTATTTTTCTTATGAAGCTAAGAACTAGGGCTGTTCACAAGTCCACATAACTCGACCCATCTGCCTGGCCTGTCCGAACCAAGACAGCTGTGGGCAATTTCGAAAATTACCTTGGTCAGCTGTGGTTGAAGCATTTAGAAATGTTCGGTTACTGGTTCGGACGGCGGATCTGGTCCGGCAAGACCCGTCAAAACCGATCCAACTGACATATTATATTTGTATTTTATATTTTATATCCATGTGTTAGTATTTATACTGTCTTTGGATATGATACTTATATTCACAACTTAGAGTTTAGCATAAACGTGTAACTCTTCCATAAATGAGAGAAGACTATTGGTCTTCCCAAAATTCATCCTTTTCAATGTTTATCTGCCAAAAGACTCTAGTCTTGTCTCCTCAATTACTGCATCTCTCTTCCCCTCAATTCATGCATCCTTTTTCTACCCCCTCTCTCTAACCATCCTACCTCTCTTGTTCTCTCTCTCTCTCTCTCTCCCACCTCTTCAGTTCATCTCCTTCTCACAGTGTCTCCGTCCCAGAAACCTCATCCCTCTTAATCTTTCTTCCTGCGACAATGGTGCTCTATGCTCTTAGATCTGTGAAACCATGATGATGCTACTTAGATTTGTGAAGATGTTGTTCAAATCTAAAGGACAATGAGTTTCTTTCCCCACTTCACTCTTTAGTTTTTTAGGATTTGTTTGTATGTTACATATATTTGTCTGAATCTCTTATATTTATTTCTTCAACTCCATTTATACATGTTCAAATTTGAGATTTGTTTCTTTGAATCATAATATGAGAAAGAGGGGAGGAGATTGTGTATTTGTCTCACCGACCGAACCAGCCGTCAATCCAAATAGTGGAGCGCAGTCGATTTCGAATGTATTTGCGGTCAGTAGCGAGTGGCCATTTTTTTAACCCGATATATTCGGTTCAGCTAGCAGGCTAAGGGTGAACCAAGCCGAACCAACACGTGAACACCCCTACTAAGAACACATAATAGAAACATAAAATGGTCGACAGAAAATGTATTGATATGCCAAAATTTATTTTGAATATGAGCCCCACAATAACTAGGTTTAATCTTAGCCATTCACTGCATTTTATAAGGACCATTAAAAGTTCCCTAGCTCATCATATGCATCCTTAGATCTACACGTATGAGCAAGTAAATGGAATACTATCTAAGCTGATGCTAGGAAATAATAATTGGATACCCATTAGCAAGTGTAGATAAAAAATGACTGATCTTTTTTTGAATAACTATTTGACCAATGAACATATCAAGCGCTTCTTTCTTAAAGGGGCAACTTCCTTTTCACATAGGATTTTGCTTTCAATAATAGTGGTATAGCTACAATCAATGAGTGTGTGTATGGTCTTGAGTTCTATCTCACTCAAACCTGTGTCATTATGCGTATTTTTGGGTAAGTAAGCATTTTATTACCAAAAAGAGATAATAGTACAATAGACCCTGTACATGTACCAGCAGGTACACAGAGACCATAAAGGCACACACTCTCACACAGAGAAAACCGAACCCAATCTATCCAAACAATAATATATCCAATTGCAACCCAATTGACTAGCCATTTGAGAGAAACATATACCTGCTGGCAAAAAAATACACAAAAAAGCACAAACAACAAACATAAATTTTTGCCACCTAAAATGATATACATTCAACATTAAGTGGAATCCACTAATAGGTAGGTAATACCCCTTTGACCCCCCTCATGTGGCCATGTGGCACTCACATAGAAACAGCAGAGACATGAAGATGTGTAAGCTGTTGCACTATACCACCATGTTAAACGTGTCCCCATCACACCCCATTTGTTCCATCTGAAAAATGAAATGGGAGAACCAGCAGGTTATAATAGGATCAACTCCGTAAGAGCCAACTAACCCATAAGGGCAGCTGTACCCTAAAACCAAAAGTGGGACAAATCCCTTCCAAAGCAAAACCATTCTCAGCTTCATCAAAGAGATAAAACACATATACGTCATGATCTTTTGCTTGTCAGAGTCAGCAAAATGATTAGCCTATCAAAACAACCTAACCCAATTTCACAAACACAGCCGCATATGTAACACCACTTGTCTTCCACCTGAGGTTTTAGACAACGGCAACACATATGACCCATCCATGACATTTGCAACACCAGGCTGGAAAAAAACCTCATAAGACCTACTCCAGGTTTCGAAAAGCGGTAGCGCTCTCCGTAAGAGTTACGATGGCGGTGACGCAGTTTCAGGGTGTAAAGGCCGTACCGGAATGGTTGCAGGTAACCGAAATCATGGATTTTTTTATTTTTCCCACAATTTGAAAAAAACTTACTAATATGCTTATTTTTATTTCAAAATAATATTTATTGGGATTTAAAATAGATTTTGATCAATTTTTGTTAGTTTTTAAGTATGATTCAATATATTGTATATTTTTAAATCACTATAAATTGATACATTTTATTTCAATAGTTAATGACTTTATATGTCATAGATCCATATTGCACCTCTTATTTTTATTTATTTTGTTATTAATTGTTATATAATATAGAGTTCATGACTTATAATATTGTGTAAGCTTTTGATTTTTTTTATTTATTTAATTTTTTTTTTTTTTTGGAAAAGAATCTGTGTAGAATGTGTAACAGTGTGTAACGGCCCGTTACGGCCATTTTACAGCTGTTACATAACACCACGATGGCTATTACACATGTGAATTTTCATCACACTGCAAAAGCGGGTGTAACAGGGAGCAGCTACCACTGCAAACATTACAAACCATAGCAAACATCCTCCTGCCTCAAAGAGATTTACGAGTCCAGCCACTATATGGACCAAAGAGAGCAAAAAGAAACACATCTTGACTACACCTACTATACAACAAATACCTACAAGAACCCATTATCCCAATGGGCATCTGAAAATACAGTGAGATAAGCCAATACCCAAGCCAGTTAAGCTTCAAATAGCAGCTCCAGAAACAAAAAATGAAAGGCTGAAAGCCCTCACATTAAACTGCACTGAAACAAAAGAGATATCGGACATCTCAACCCAATTCATCAAACAAGGCTGCACAGGAAATGGCCAACAAGCAAGTAGGATAGAAGTCCTAAAAAAATCACTAAGAGGTAATATAGTATGGCACAAAGGGTTTAAGGCAAACAATACGTCAGGCATTGATACAACCTTCATGGAGAAATCAATAGAGAGAAACTCCCAACTGTAGAGAGAAACCCTTTTTCCTATTGCACATTTTCTATGATTATGTGCTTTGAATTAAACATTATAAACAACCTAAACCAATAATGGTAACTTAACCCCAAAAAAAAAACAATGATGCTGATAGGCAGATTGCCAAGTTGGATCAGAAGTACAAAATAAAACAGTACAATTGATCTATGAAAGAATATGAATAAACCCAAAAACAAAAAATCATAATAGACCATCCCAGACACACAAGGATCAAAATCCATTAGAAGTGTAAAAAGGCTAATAATACTGACCTTTCATGATCTAAAGGTAGAGAAGAAGACCTTTGGAGTGAACCATGGACTCCAGTTGGGGAGTATTGGAAGTAACTTCCGGGTTGGATTCTATTGTCCATAACCCAGAAAGAAAGAAGAAGAAAAACTGTTGCAGAAATCAATATGAATATCCTCTGAGAATCCACAATACACGTCATATAAACATATATATATATATATATAGAGAGAGAGAGAGAGAGAGAGAGAGAGAGAGATAGATAGAGAGAGACAGAGGGGCTTACCGGGAATCTGGGATGATGCAGAGACAGGAAGGGAAGAGACGTGAGAGACAGTAGTGCAGCCCCCAAATTGGACTCTTTTATTGGTGGGGGCGGGAGCAGAGAGAGAGAGAGAGAGAGAGATAGAGAAAACCGCCACTGAAAGAGGAATTCTTGATTCTTTCCTTTGTTGAGCATATAAAAATACACTCTTTAAAAATATCTAAGTGCTGTAGACACAGCAATTTAAAGTCAACAATCCTGGTTTTTGGATTTTCATAAAATTGAGTTAATTTTCCAGAAAATTAAACTTTTATTTTTCATTTTTTTTATTTTTTATAATTTTTTTTATGAAAAATTTACCTTTAAATTTCATATAAAAGAATGTTGATTTATTTAGTCCTAAAAGTTTTCTTATAAATCAATTAGACCTTTTTATTTTGAAAAATTGTATTTATTTGATTGAATGTCATTTGAGTTTAAATTAATACCTTTTTATGATTTATTTTTTTAATTTTATAATTCGTTTTTGGGATGAGAATAGAAAGGTGTAGCGATCCTAATTTTTCTGAAATCATTATTTATTTTATTATTATTATTATTTTATTTTTTGGTTATATTAATTGCGTAGATACATGAGAATTTAATGGGTTATTTAATTAATTTAATGTGATATTTAATTATATAGGGTAAATTACATTGACCTCCCCTGAGTTTACCTTAATTACAGGGATCTCCCCTATAGTTTCAAAAATAACACTGACCTCTCCTACTTTTGAAAATAATACACAGATTCCCCTGCTGTTAGAAAGACGTTAATAAAATAACAAAAACAGTGACATCTACCACAATAAACATAAAAATGCCCAAAATACCCTTGTCATTCTTTATAAAACAATACACTCCCTTTTAACTATCTGTCTCCAATTTTCAACACCTGTTAACTTTCCCTCCAAACTCTCTCTCTCTACAACCTTGCTTGACATGGATGAAGATTTCATGTGAGCTCTCTCTCTCTCTCTCTCTTAGTTCTGTGTATTTATTTTTATTTTTATTTTTGGTGAACTATGTATTTTTATTTTTATTTTTATTTTTATATATATATATATATATATATTGTTTTGTACGCATGCACAGATACAGTGATATGGCATCATTAAACAATGGAAGCAACATACTGAAAATATAGAAGCAAAACATGTCTTTGTGGTCAAAAGGCAGCTATCAAGGTGACACAATTTGAAAGAAACATAAACAAAGGAAAGTTGTACTATGCTTGTGCAGAAAAAAAAAATGCAAATTCTAGGATTGATGCAAACCTGTTAACTCAATTGATGAAAGTATTGATACTGTTCAAAAGCCATTATCTCAAGGCAATTTCAAGGATGTGCATACAAGAGTGCAAGTACTTGAAGACAACTGAGGATATATGAAGCTACTGATAATCATAAGTTTAGTCATAAGCTTGTTTGTCCTGTTTGTTGCCATTATGAAATAACCTCCTTATCATATGTAAAGCTTGTTCTATGGGTTATGTAATGCAAGGATATCCTAGTATGACAAACTTGGGCTACTTTTTGTGTAATGAAATATGTAAGCCCTATTCTATTTAAGTGTAAGACAACAAGCTTGTACTAGTTTTCCCTTGGAATGAGAGCATGGCAAATCCCAAAATATGTGTCCCAATTATGAGTGCTTCAGACATTATAAACAAGTTCAAATATCAATGCTTTATAGTTACATTTGATGCTTCATAGTTAGTTGATAGTTACATCCCAAAAGAGTTATAGAGGATTTACATCCCCAAAAAAGAAGCAATCACTATCTCATGGTTAAACACTATGCTCGTCGTCTAACAACATATAAATTAATTATTTTACTCCTACCTTGCACATAAAACATATCCAACACATCAAGATCATTTTTCTATTAATCTCCTATTCTCAGTACTATCACAATGCAATGTGATAGCTATTGTTTCACTACAAGCAATGTGAGAGAGGACTATTGCAGTCGCATCCTTCAAGGCATCAATGTAGCAATACATGGCCTCGTTTGGGAACAGGCTTTTTTAGTAACTTTTTAGCTTTTTGGCTAAAATGTGATGTAAAAAAAACTAATATGTTTGGGATGACTTTTTGACTTTTTACAAAAAAATGTACAAAAAGTAGAGAGAAAAGGGAATCTTTGACTTTTTGGTATGAGGTTGTTGGCTTTTTGGTTTTTTTAGTGACTTTTTGACTTTTTTGCTAAAAAAGCCACTTGCCAAAGGTCCACATCATATACTCTGCCCACTTTGCCTTTATAGTTGATGATTACATCAAAATAAGGGAATGCAACCATACTGTGATCACAATAAGTAACAATTAATTACAAAAAACAACTCCATTCAACAATTACTCACCCAAATGTAACAAAATTCATAAGCACAAGACATAAAAAATAAAAAAATAAAACATAATAAAAGCTCATATAATCATAATTGCATAACAAAAAGAATTAAAAAAATCCTTCAATCATTATTCTAAGAAAATTAAGAAGAAGACTATTTTTTTAGTAAATTAACAAGACCAAATCCCCACTTTCATAACAAACATAAATAAAAGTTTATATAATACAATCATAATTACATAAAATCAAAAATCATAACAAAAAAAAGACCAAAAAAAAATGCCGAACATGTAAAAAAAAAAAAAAAAAAAGGCTTGACCGGCCGGACGTTCGGCAGGACATCCCCACGGACGATCGGTCACCTAACATCTCCCAACCAGACTGCTCATCCATTTGTAAAGGTGTATGAATCCAAAAGGGACTACGAATCCGAAAGGGACTACAAATCCAGAGTTCCAAAATCAAAACAAACATAAGTTAAATGGACTGCTACTCCAAAAAATAAATAAGGATAAAGTATAAAAAAAACTGGACTGCTACTCCAGAAAACAAATGGGGATGAAGTATAAAAGGCTTGAAATCTTACTTGGAAGCCCTAAAACTAACTTCTCATAAATCAATCTCTTGCACATTTTGCACTAACAACGATGATCTCACCAAAATCTCAAACTTCTTCATCATTTGTTCACACCGATCGGTCTTCTTCAAAGATTTTGTCTCTCTCTCTCTTCTTTCTCTCACAAATTCGATCGAAATCAGAATAGATAGTGAATTAAGGATTTAGGGTACAAAGGTTATTATCGTCTTTTTGTGCTCCAAAGCAAGGGTAATAAGGTCATGTAGTATATGTAAGTAACGTCATTTGTGCCAATTTGAGGGAATAGGGGAATCTTAACAATGTCAGGTAAAGCAAAGGAGGTTTGTGTAATTATTCAAACCACGGGAGAGGTCTTCATATTTGTCAGAAACCTTAGGGGAGGTAAGTGTAATTTACCCAATTATATATAATTAATCCGAATATTTATATATGTATATATATTTTATATATATATAAGGTGTTATGTATTCATCTTATATATATCAAAGGTGTTAGGGTGATAATAGGAAATTAGGTTATATACTAGTGATTAGGTTATAATCTTAAGAGGCAAAGAAAAGAAAAGAGAGAAGAAAAAAAATAAAAGAAAAGAGAAGCCGAGAGAGAGAGAGAGAGAGAGAGAGAGAGAGAGAGAGAGAGAGACGGCGGAAGAGAGAGGAGAGGGGAGAAAGAAAGGGTTAGGGTTTTATTTTGGTGGCTTCATTAATTTTCTAAATATTTTTTGATCTTCAAAAAATAATTGTGAGTGCAAAACTCACTTTCCTTGATTTGTGTTTATTTTGTTATTATTATTTATTTATTTTTATTTATTTGATGTTAGTTTGATATTGTATTGGCATGAAGATGATGGATTAATTTCAATTATTTTGATTAGTTGTGTATGCAAGGTTTAGGATT
The DNA here is from genome assembly GCA_030407325.1 of Camellia japonica. Lineage (NCBI taxonomy): Eukaryota > Viridiplantae > Streptophyta > Magnoliopsida > Ericales > Theaceae > Camellia > Camellia japonica. The sequence continues at coordinate 167,721,459 of JAPPVO010000019.1, read as the reverse complement.
TTTAGATATATTTGTTTTATGGATGTAATCACACTCATGGTTATATGAAATTAAAATAAATTAGGAACCCATAAAAAAATTCCGAATACTCCACCATGACTCCATGAATTGTTGTTTTATTTGAGTGCTAGTGAGAAAAAGTGTATATAATAAAAGTGAGGATTATGAGATTTATTTGAATGCCTTGGGCTCGACATTGTTATGTTTGCTCTCATGAGTAGATGAAGGGTTGTGTATATATATATTGTTGTCTCGTTCTTAGGAACAGACGAGTGCTTTGATTTACGCGGATACGTATGTACTAACCATTCGAGGAGTGCGGGTCAAACTCGGGACGATATCCCCATGCAAGTTTGGCTTCGAAGCAGTGCAGTTATACGGGAGGCACATGGGATATATGTGTAGATCGGAACTGAAGGGCCGAAATGGTGGAGTTAAGGTAAATGGTATAATTTGAATTATTTTGATTTTACATCTTGAAAAATAGTAAATGATCTCAATAAATTACGAAATTTTGGCAAAGGTATGTATACGTAATTCTAGACAACTTCTGTGTTTTAACATTTTACTAAAAAGATCAATTAGAACTTGTAAGCGGATGATTTTGGTAACAATAGTTTTTATTCATTTTAGCAATGTAGACTTTGGATACTGTTTTAACCCACGAAACGAGCTCATTTTCATTGACTTCTCGTAAACTAAAGTAAAAACTTATTCTGAACACTTTTTGTGTTTTGAAATTTCCAAAAAAAATCATCTTATGACAGTTTCTTTTCGTTTTCAGTTTTAGGTTTTTCGGTCAAATTCTATCTAGGTTCTTCTATCAAGTTTTTCTCTCAACCTGTTCAGTTTCTACTAAATTCTTTTGCATTAACTTTTAGGAAATTTGATTCTGTACAACTTTTGTTCTTTGAGTTTTGGTCAATTCGAATGTTTTAAGTATGAAGCGGTGTATTTTTATATTTCTTTAGTAATTTACTTATGATTAAATTATACTAACTTTATTTTTTTGGAGAATGGTGGGACTTACTAACTTTTTATGCACGGCTGACCCACCATATATATTTTTTTTATGCTCAATTTATATTTAATTGTGTACGGGTAAGAAAATAAATGCCACCATATATCAGGAAATTACCCTTTTGTTTCGGTGCGGGTGGAACTACTTGTCTTGTCCCGTAACAAGAATGAAATGTACTTTTGTTTGTGTCTGGTGGACATGCGGATGTCAAATCTTGTACTCATACAAGTGTACTGTATAATGACCTTGTTTTGTATCTTGGCATCTCGAGTATGTTCTGTTTGAGCGCAGCTAAGCTTCCTTTGCATGATTAATTGGGACTACGATGGTGATGAGAAATAACTATGGTTGTAGGACATGTCTCTCAGACTTTTTTTTGTTTTCTGGAGTTTAGGGTTGATATTAGTTTTTTTTTTTTTTATGACTTTAGTGTTTTGATAATTTGGCATTGTGAGTTATTTTCTAACTTTACATTATTTAAGTTGTTTTGACTATTTGTTGCTACTTTAATGTTAGAAAAATTAGATAGTTATGAATTTATGATAGATGATTTGGTTGGCGTTTTTTTTTTTTTTTTTTTATCCCTTATAATTTTATTTTTATTTTATTTTTTTTAGCATTGAAATTTACTTAAACCATATTGAGACAAAAATATTTAAGATTTTGTTCCATTCTTAGGATTTGGCTTATCAAATATTGGTTGGGATTTAGTCATATTTTAAATATTTAATTGTCCAAATTTTGGGGTGTGACAAAACGTGAGGTGTGGAATATTCTTTTTGGAATGATTGGTGGTTGAAATGTTGGGTATTAAGCATGGAAATTTACATTTCTGTTAGTGTGCTTTTCTAGTGTTACATTGGAATATTATATTAGAGTGTTATGTTTGAAAAAAAAATATACTAAGGAGTTTTTGTGTGTTACATTGACTGAAGTGTTACGTTTGAAAAAAATACACTAAGGAGCTTTTTTGGAATATTACATTGTTACGTTTGAGAAAAGACATTAAGGAGTTTTTTAGTATGTTAGATTAGAGTGTTACGTTTGAAAAAAATATACTAAAGAGTTTTTGTATATTACATTAATTGGAGCGTTACGTTTGGAAAAAGTACACTAAAAAGTTTTTTTAGAATGTTATGTTGTTATATTTGGAAAAAGTACATTAAAAAGTTTTTTAATGTGTTACATTAGAGTGTTACATTTGAAAAAAATACACTAAAGAGTTTTTTAGTATGTTACATTGATTGAAGTATTATATTTGGAAAAATGCATTAAGGAGCTTTTAGTATGTTACATTAGAGTGTTACGGTTTTGGAGTGTTGCATTAGAGTGTTACGTTTAGAAAAAGTACACTAAGGAATTTTTTTGGAAGTGTTATGTTTAGTAATTTCAACATTATGAGAAAACCTACATTTGTCCCTCAACACATAACACACGCGCATTTATACTTGGCCCTTTATCTAATTCACACTAGAATGGGACTTTTGGGTCCATAAGAAAAAAGGGGGATCAAACAGTTCATAAGATCACTATTTGAGATTTATTGGTGTTTCAACCCTTTTTTAATATTTTATATAAATATTTTATTTTTTAGATACAATGGCCCATGAGCTACCTAAAGCCCGCCCGCAGCCCGGGCGGGCCTAGCCTGACTAAGCCCAACTAGGCACGATCCCAAGCCCAGCATAGGTCCTTGGTCTTGAGTCGTGTGATTTGGAGCCCGGCCCATCGACCCATTCAAGCCCACTCAAAGCCTAGTTCGAGACCCGGCCCGCCTGAGGCCCAATGTCATTTTTTGTGAAAAAGAATAAAATTTTGGTAGAAAAAATAGAAAAAGTAAAAAAAAGATGTTCAGGCATGAGGCCCACCTAAGGCCTGAATACCCCCTACGCCTGGGCCTAATTTTCTGACCCATGGGCCAAGCCGACCCAAATTTTGGTAGGAGCCCACAAGGCCCGACATGGGTCGGCCTAAGCCTGGCTGTAGCATTCTGAATTTTTCTTCATCGCTTGAGCAATGGATTGGTCACTCGAGCGATCTCGCGAGTCTTCTAGTACTTTTGTAGGTCTGTAATTTTGAGAGTTGTCAATGTTCGCTCAAGCGCAAGTTTGGTCGCTCGAACGGTCTGCCTTGTATAGTCTAAACTTCTAAGAGCTTGCATTTTTCGCTCAAACGACGATTTCATCGCTCAAGCGGTCTGCTCGAATTCAGCATCTATGAAAGTCACTTTTGGTCACATCTAGATCACATTTGTCTCTCTCTTCTCTCTCCTTCCGTCATTTTTGAGCTTCCAAGCTCTTCATACCTGGTTTTCATCTACTTTTACCCATCTCCGACCCATAGTTCTTTAGATCAAAACATAGAGGGTCACGATGGCTTCATTTTAATTTGAATGGATCGTGTTTTCGTCGCCGTTGATTTTTTTCCGACTTTCTTCTCGTCGCTTTAAGAGGTAGGGATTTCTTTGTTCCTCTTCAATACCTCGTCTATTGATAGACATGATGTAGATTGTATTGCATAAAAATCATATCCACTATGGATTTCTTTGAAAATCATGAAAAAGGGTCTAGGGCTTAAATGTTTGGAGTTCAAATTGTTAATTGATTGTTGTTTGGGTTAATTGGGGAATAGTTTAACATTTTTATGTTGAGAGAGAGAAAATGCCCTAATTTCATATTTTGACTTAATGAATTTCAAGGGGGTAAAAGTGAATAATGTTTATAAATTGTTAATATGGGTTGTACAATTTTGTTAATAGCTAAAAGGGGGAATTGATCATGGTATTGGAATTATTTTGAATTGAGCATGTTTAGTTTGAGTTGGGTTATAGTTTTGATATCCATGGATTGAGCCTTATGAAATGAAGGGAATGGATTTTGGATAAAAAATTGAGTATGTTAGCTTGGAAAATAAGAAAGTTGAATTTTTTTTTTTTTTTTTTTTGAAAAGAGAAGAGACCATAATGTTTTGTGAATTTAAAAATGAACATGAAGTTGGATTTTGAACGCTTTAAATATTATTGTTGTTGGACTTAAGGTCTCGTGAGAATTAGATTATTGTATTATGTGTGTTAAATACATGTGCTTAAAGATTTTGTCATTGATCATCGGTGGAGGATGACATTGTGTTATTGAATAAATTATGTGTATATAGTACACTCGGGTTATTTATGCTTGATGAATTCTATGATGGTTGGAAATGTGTATGCGCTGAGAATAAAGGGTACCATTACCTTCCAGCTAGCGCCTGGAGAATTGGTTACACTGAGAATGAGAGGTACCAATACCTTCCAGCCAGCGCCTGAAGAACTTGGCAGAGGTACCATTACCTTCCATCTAGTGACTAGTAAACTGGCTTGAGTATTGGAAAGGTGTATCCTTGGTTTACCGTGCTTGAGGCAGGTAGAGCGTTGTTGGGTTTCTCATTATCATATCGATTCTATTTATGTGTATCATGCATGGTGATGGTTATTTTATAGAGGAGGTCGGTTGTCTTATATGGTTATGTACTGAGTATTTCATATGTATTATCTTCGTGTTCGTTTGGGATGTATTTATTTGGAAATGTATTTGCAATGGGTGTAAGTTCAAGAATTGGGTAAAATGAAATTGGGATTTGTGGAATTGTTTCAAGAACCTGTTGTTGTCCAATGAATTTGATAAAAGGTAACAGGAAGAAAGAAAAGTGAATTATCTATGTTGCTGAGTAAAATGAACGATTTTCAGAAAAGTACTTGTATAAGTGTATCTTTGTGTATAAATTGACACCTCATGTATATGTTATAACATAAAACATTCATGATCATAACTATTTATAAGTTGTTATAATTTAGGATCATGTTGGGATTTCTACTGGACTTTATGTTCATCCCACGTTGTTAATATTTTTTCAGGAGAATGACAAGAAGTGTTTTCAAGATCAAGGATCTTCTTTATCTATTGGCCACGAGGCCTTATATTTGCTGGCAGAATGTCATTATTGTAAAAAGGTTGAACTCTTTCTCTTTTATGTAATGATGTAAGTTTGCAGGGAATTTATTTAATTATGTCGCATGTTGTATTCATTACGTATACAAATGAGAGAATCTTCATTTATTTATCTTTATTGATGTATTAGTACTTCTGTTCGTTATCTCTGAAATTGTATTATAATAATGGTTTCTGGTAATGTTATCTGTGAAATAAAAAGTGGGGTGTTACACCAGCTCACCCAGGATGGGCCAAATTTACATCCCTATACTTAACTTAAATATATTTTTAAAATAATATTTATAAAAAAAATTAAAAATTTTGTACAAATTTTTTACATTCAAATTTAATTTTTATACAAATTTATTTGTAAAAATTTATTTGTAAAAATTAAAATTTTATTACATTCAATGATTACATTTAAAAATTAAAAATTTGTAAAAATTAAATGTAAAAATTTATTACATTTAAAAATGTATTTGTAAAAATTTATTTTTAAAAATTTATTTGTAAAAATTAAAAATTTTTGTACAAATTTTTTACATTCAAATTTTACATTCAAAATTTTTAAAATATAATTTTTTACATTCAATACATTTTTGTATTTTATTGCATTCAATGATTTTTTAAAAGATTTTTGTACAAATTTTTTACATTCAAATTTAGTGAATCTAAAAATTAAAAAAAAAATGATTAAAATATTTTAAAAATATAAAAATACGAATTGAAAACCCAGAAACTGTTTTGGATAATTGAAAACCAAACAAGGTGAATTTTCAATTGGTATTTTTCATTTTTAAATATAAGATTTTAAATTTTAAAATTTTTTAGAGTCACTTAATTTACGTAGACTTAAAATTTATTATAGTAAAAATTATGTCTCACGGAATCAAGATATTCAAATCTGATGAGTTATGATACCAAGTTATCATGCCCTGATTTCTCAAGAATTCGACCCAACATAAATAAATTGATTTTTTATTTGAAATATGAAAATATAATTTATTTTAAGAAATATGCGAGACGTAATCATATTTATGAAATATATTATTGGAAGAATCAAATATAACTAGTCGCCCTCTCACAATGTATTCATTCATTTCATGAGGTTATAAGAATCTCATGCATTTTACGTGTAATTACTATATGGCATGAATGTAAAGTATATGAAACATTATAAAATTCATAAATTCTATGTTCAAATAAAATGTCCTACATATTTGCGTGCAAAAGGGGTATGGCTCGATTTACAATAAAGGGGTATCAGCCCAATACAAAACAAGGCCTTGGGCCATACAAAATAACAAAAATTAGCCTCTTGCTCTCACTTCACCATAGCCATCATCTTGGTGGTGGCGTGCCATCAACACCTAAAAATTTTGTACAACAAAAGGGTGAACACTAGGTTCAGTAGAGAGAATCTGAACTCTAGAAATATGCACTGATAATGAATGCAATGGATATGCTATTCCATGATAAAATTGGTTCATGCAATTGAAAATCCAATGCAAGGTTTACACATGACTAAAACTCTCTCTCTCTTTTGAACTCTCTCCCTCTCTAACTCCCATAGCATAAATCATAGAATGAGAATGAGCTCAGCCTCACTCCCTCACATATAACATACACACACACCTCATTTCTTAACCATACACCACGTGTGCACACACTTGCATATTCTCTTTGAGCTCCAGCTCAACACTCTCATACACACACACACAGAATTCTCAGCACATACACACAGAATTCTTTACACATCCACACCACATATACCTTCAAATGCTAGACTTTTCCATAATTCAATTTATCATTAAGATTAGTTTGATTAAGCAATACATAGTCTTAATTAATATTGGTTAGCACATAATTAATCATAACTAATCACAAATCACACATAACTTAATTAGTTGAATAAACCTCAATTAAAGCCCAATTAATCATAATTAAATTTATCAAACTGAATTATATTTTTAAGCAAACTCCCTAAAGGCTCCAAACATCAAATTGATCTTCTCACTATCAACAATTTTTGCTTCTTAAATCATTTAAGCCGTCAATTTTAGATCAAACCCAATATTCTTGTTAATAAATTACACATTCAAATTGGACACCTCATAAGTAAATTTATTTCAGAATAATCAAATTCCTAATTCTCATAACTTAATTAACTCCAATTCAGACCCAATTGATCAAATCTTAATTTTACTAAACCGAATTGAATATTAAATTAAACTCCCATATGGTTCAATACTTAAAATTAAACTGATTCAACTCGCCAATTATACCTTCTTAAGCCATTTATGCCTTCAATTTCTAATTCAAAATAAATCCTTAACAAAACTATATACGAATCAAACTCAATAATTCCCATAACTCCCAAATTAAATCAGACTATTAGGCAATTAAAATTCAAATCTCCGTAACTAATTAATGCCAATTATTATTATACGTGGTGGGGTTGTCACATTAACACTAAAAAGGAAGGTTTTAATATAAAATTGAGGTCAAGAGGATTTTTCTGCATTTTTATATAATTTTTGGAAGTAGGCTAAAAATATCGATCATTTGGGCACAAAACTTGAAATAGAAAGATTTGTAAAAGAAAAAAAAAAAAGGAGCAACCATGGATAATTTCTCACTTCTCTCATGATAAAAACATGCTAAATAACATACTAATAACTCATATTTTTAGTTGAAGGTGTTCCTTTAAAAATAATGTAAGATATTGGTAGAAATATGTGACTTTACTTCACAAAAAGAGAATACAAGAGCTCTATACATAAGCATATGAAAACTGTCACGCCCAAATTTTAATTACTCGGAAACATTACCAAAAGCCAGTAATTTAGGTTTTTTTTTAACAACCATCTATTACCCTTGAGTAATAGAAACATAATAATACATGTTCACTCTCTCAAAGAATACAACAATAACAATGATACATGTCAAGCTTCCACTACGGAGCTACAAGTAAATAATTAAAAATATCAATATATAATATTTATTTCCTTCATATCCACAACGAAATTACACAAACGAGACTCATGGACTTCTTAACTCTTCAACTATTGGGTTGAATTCTCTTCCTGAAAAAAAAAAAAACATGAAACAACGAGGGATGAACACTAATGTCCAATAGGAAATCTCATAGTTCTAAAACAATAACTATCACATTGATAGAAATGATCATGCATGTAGGGTGATACCATATAGTAAGGTGATGTTTTATAAGTTCAAAATATTATACGTAGAGTATCTTTTTCTTAAAATTTCGTTTGAATATTTAAGAAAACTCCATGCCATAAATTTTGTCTCTCACTATTAGGAAAGCATAAATTCTCTTTGACAACAAGTACTCTTGAGAAAGAACATCATCTTAAATTTATTAACTCGATTCCAAATTATTCCTCATTTCATTTCCGTTTTAATATTCCTCATTTCATTTCCTTTTTCCCTTATACTGTTTCCAATTACTATAACTCCATAACATAAAAATCCAAATTTCCTTTATATTCAAAAAGACGATCCTCATACACTCAACTCCCACTCGTCTAACGTTTACATCACATTAACATTTACATTATCAATTAGAGTTCAAACATAACACAAGAACAACAACCCCTTCTCAATTCAATTTCTCAATTATTTACAAAACAATACTCATAATCTTCCCTTATAATCACAAGCAATCCGGTGAGTCCATTATCACCAACCCATAATCCAAGTACCATTTCATTTTGCATTCTTTCAAATAATTTCATATCAAATACCGAATCCATTAACAAGTCATCTCATGAGTCACACGCTTTACCGGTCACAAGCCGGAAGGAATGTGGAACCTCACGCTTTACTAGTCACAAACCGGAAGGATCGCGAAACCTCACACTTTACCGGTCACAAGCCGGAAGGAACGCGGAACCTCAACATATCACACACTTTACCAAGCGCTGCTTCGGAAGGAAGACGAAATCTATTTCAAGAGTCGGCAAAATACAATGGGAAACGGACCCTAAGATAACATCACAATCTATCATTATAATAAGTGGGCAATGCCAACACATCTTCCATTATTCCCGTAACACATTCGTTACATTATTCTCGTAACACATTAGTTCAATACACATCCATTATATGTTAAAATTCCATTTACATAACTAGTACACAATATGTTCCACACCTTCTCTATTATCCATCAAATCATTCATTGTTTTTGTTACAAAAATATAACAGTACATCATAAAGGCATAAAGATTCATCTTTAAAGTGCTCACAATTCTTGGATTCAAACTATTTCTTTAAGTTTTCCATATTATTATCAAGTCTTCAAAGTCAATTTTCACAACACATTGATTATCAATTACTATCCAAGACTATAAATTAAATCTCCAAGAGTAATTTCTTTGATACAACTTCTTCATATAACACCGTCATATTTCACAATCTCTCATTTATCATTACTCACACTCATTTTAACCTAACCTGGACTTAACACAATTTAACATAACCCAATACAATTCAACATAACACAATGAAATTCTTAAATATTCACTTCATCATTTTATCACAAATCTCATATCATCCATACCATTAACAATTCATTTACCCAAATTTAGTTTCATATTATAACATAATTTAAAAGATCAACAATAAGAGTTCAATCGCAACTTTTACATAAATTTCCAAACACTTCCAAAATGCAATTAAACTTGTATATGTGCAATTTAACACCTCAATTTCATGATTCTACTTTCACTTTAGATAAAACCATTAATTATCTTCGTGTTCCAAGCTAGGGTTTTAAGAGAAATTAAAGTTTTTCACCCAAACACTTTTTATTCTAACTCTTCTATTAATTATACACCCAATTTCATAAGCCCATAATCATAACCCAAAAAGTAAACCCTAACATTTCAACCCTAAACCCCCCAATCTCATGATTTATCACAATATGCTAAAAAATGTAAATTTTGTATTTGTATAAGGAAAAAACCACAATTCTATCTATAAATGAAAGTATTGAAGGAGAACTAGAAATCGTTACCTCAAAGATCAAGCGAAAAAGAAAAGCTTCAAAAAGAATCCTTCGCAAATCCAAATTTCAATCGGTAGAAAAGTAAGATCTTCAAGCCTTCTTCATTTTTTGGTAAGAGATCTTCGCCAAATCTTTGAGAAATGTAAGGTATTTGGGTCAAAAATCTAAGGTATTTCGGATTTAGGATGAGAGGAAGGAAGAGAAAAAAGAAAAGTGGAGTGAATGATCTAGAAAATCACTTTTTAATCTGCTAAATTCGCGCAGTCTGCTCGAGCGCCACTTTCTGAGCTCGAGCACACTTGCTTCCAACACAGTTACTAAAACTTTAAACGGGTATAACTCTCTCATCTAGACTCCGTTTTAGGTCGTTCTTGTGTCCAATCTTACTCAACCATCATGTTACCACTTCAATCAATGTCCCAAAATAAAATAATAAGGCTCCAAATGCAATAATAAAAATGTCAAGAGCAATCACACTAGTCTTAGAAATTTAGACTCAACCAGGCAGACCGCTCGAGCATACAATCTTACGCTCGAGCGAACAGACCAACAAAGCCTACCGCTCGAGCGACCACTCTTACGCTCGAGCGAAAATTCACAACTCTCAGAATCTCGGACAAACTGCAAAAGTACTGGGAGCCTCACAAGACCGCTCGAGCGTCAACTCTTGCGCTCGAGCGGAGGAAAAAATTCTGGAGTGGATAGTAACTATCACTATCAGTTGATAAGAGAAAGTGTAGTCAATGTCAGAAGATGTATCTTGAGTCTTACAAGAAGACAAATCAGTTAAGAAGTAATGGATAGTAACTCTCTAACTAAATCAGTTAGAGAGGGATGTAAGTATACTCTTTGTAATAGAGTTGTTTAGGAGTGTGTTAGATGTAGTTAGTTACAGATAATGTAGGTTTTTATTTGAGCTATATAATAACATCTGTGTTATACAAATTGAATGAGATTGGATTAGCTTGAGTTGTTCATCATGGTATCAGAGCATTGATTCTCAAACGAGCTTCGATCACTGAACTCCAATGACAGCCCTAACTCCTCTTCTCCCGAATCTTACACTTTTGATCTACAACCTTAGTTTTTTCATCACAGTCAAGCTTGATTCATCAAATTACATTGTGTGGAAGACTCAGTATAAGGTCTCGGTATCCCATATCGGGAATGGAACGGGAGTTTCTGGGCTATAAAAGTAAAAACATGGACCCTTATATAGCATCGAGGCAATTTCTCAAGTGATGAAATCCCTAGCAGAACTTCTCAGTTGAGCGTGCTTAGACTGGAGTAGTTCTGGGATGGGTGACCCACTGGGATGAACAAATCCGAGCGAGCGTGGCCCAAAGCAAACAATATCGATGACATATGAAGAGTTGGGGCGTTACAAATGGTATCAGAGCCCACTCTCCGGAGTACCGAGTGTGGGCCCCTAGCGTCTCTCAGTGCATGTAGGCGGGCTTGTGAGCTGGCATGCTACTGCACGGAGATGTGTAGCCCTAAAAGGGGTGGATTATAAAGTCCCGTGTCCCACATCAGGAATGGACGGGGAGTTCCTAGGTATAAAAGTAAAAACCTAGACCCTTATATAACATCGAGGCCTTTTCCCTAGTGGTGAAATCCCTAGCAGAACTCCCCAGTTAAACATGCTTAGGCTGGAGCAGTTCTGGGATGAGTGACCCACTGGGAAGAACAAATCCATGCGGGCGTGGCCCAAAGCGGACAATATTAATGACATGTGAAGGGTTGGGGCGTTACACTCGGTTATACAACATTCTTCAAGCAACAAGTCTTCTCTACTATGTAGATGGAACTCTTGCATATCCATCTGCAATAACGAAGGATTCAGAGGAAAAAGACATTGTAAATCAGGAATTTCTCAAATGGACTTAGATTGATTTACACTTGTTGAGTTGCATTACTACAACATTGAATCCATCGATGTTCACATCTATCTTGTATTGCAAGAACAGTCAAGAGGTTTTGATCTATTTTGATAAGAGATTTACTAATCTCTCACGATCGCATATCTATCAGCTCAAGAACAAGCTTAATGGAATTTCTAAGAAATTTGAATATATAGTCACCAGTCGATGATGAGGATCTAGTGTTGATTACGCCGAATGAATTACCATCTGAGTATAATGCTTTGAAGACTACAGTTAGGGCAATATCATATTCTATTTCTATAGAGGATCTTGCTTCATTTTTGTGTTCGGAGACCTTGCACATTGAAGGAGATCATCAATTTTCAACATCAGATCTCACAGTTGCTTATTCTGCAATTAGATCTAAAAATCAATACAGAGGCAATAGGGGAAATTAATCTCAGTACAAAGGTAATTATAACAAGGGGAGGGTGAAGGTTTTATTCTAGAAATAGCACCAATCATGGTAGATAAGGAAGATCTTTATATCATAATCAAAATTTTATCCTTAGAATCAAAATTCTCATTAGTTTTAGCAACAAAAACAATTTCCTTCTTCCTTGGTTTGTCAGATTTGTGGTAAAGCTAACTACACTACTCTTGTGTGTTGGTATATGTTAGACACTTCATATCAAGCTCACAATTCTTCACCATCTCAAGCCAAAACTGCATTTGTTATCACATTTGCTCCTCTTTTTTCGTCAAATTGGTTTATTGATTCCACAGCTACCAGTCATGTGACTCGTGATCTCAACAATTTGTAGCAATTTGCTCCTTATTATGGCTCAGATAAGGTAACAGTTGGAGATGGCACATCTTTCCCTATTCAACACACAAGTAATGGTCTTCTTCCAACTCCAACCTTTCATTTCAAGGTCAAAATGACCTTTATGTGCCTTCTATATCCTCTAATCTTCTTTTAGTGCATCAGTTGACAAGTGATAATAATTGTACTGTTACTTTTGATGACAAATCATTTGTGGTTTAGGACAAGACTACCAAGGTCATTATTAACTACCTTCTCCATACTCTTCATCTTCTTCTCAGTCAAAATCTTCACCTACTGCATGTCTGACCACCACTTCAACTTAGCATACAAGGCTTGGCCATCCACCTCCTTAGAAGTTGGAATATTTCATTCACAAGTTTCATTTGCCTACTGCTTTATCTTCTAATAAACATTTGTGTTCTCATTGTTATATAGCGAAGAGTCATAGACTCTCCTTTACTTTGTTTAATTCCACTGTTAATGAACCATTGTCCCTCGTTGATAGTCATGTTTGGGGCCCTTTTTAGCTTTTACTTCTGGCTATATATAATATGTGTTGTTCATAGATGAATAAAGCAAGTTTACTTGGGTTTATCCCCTTTGTTATAAGAGTGAGATTTTTGCCAAGTTTATGGAATTTAAAGAGTTTGTTGAAAATAAATTTGATACTTATCTCAAGATATTTAGAACTGATGGTGGTGGTGAGTTCACAAGTTCTCAATTTGAATCATATCTTAAAACTCTCATGGGATTATTGTTGCCCTTATACTCCACCTCAAAATGGAGATACATAAAGGAAACATAAGCATCTTATTACTACTACCATAGCTTTGTTACATCAGTCAAGTCTTGCCATTGTCTATAGGTTTGCTGTGCTTGTTATAACTGTTTTTCTTATTAATAGGTTGCCAAGTTCAAAGTTGCAACATCACATTCCTTATGAGACTTTGTTTCATCACCCTCCTGACTTTGCTTTTCTTAAAAGCTTTGGATGCAGATGTTTTCTTTAGCTTAAGCCATATGCTTCCTATAAACTAGCTCCTAGATCCTTGCCTTGTGTGTTCATTGGATATCGTCCCTTCATAAAAAATTATAAATGCCTTGACCCTCTTACCAATAAAGTTTACTTATCTCGACATGTGGTGTTTAATGAATTTGTTGTCCTTTTTCTTACCTCATCACACTCTTAGTCTAGTTCTATACTTCCTCAGCTCCATTATTTCTTTTGGTCCCCATTAGTTCAATATTCTACTTCTATGTTCCTTCCAAATGAGGCTCCATCCATGGCTACGGCTATAGCTCTATCTGTGGCTTCACATTTGACACAAGCTGTAGCCCCAGTTGTTACTTTGCACTTGTCATCTCTTCATTTGTGCCTTCTGCAGCTATTATTTCTACATCAACACCATTCGTAGCTATAGCCACAGCTGCAGCATCTGCCTCTGTGCCTTTTATTCCCATTAACTCCTTAATGATTGATTTTACTTCCTATGCTTTGCTTACTTCCTTCATTTCTCTGACCATACCTCCACCCACACCTATTTCTAATACTCACCCAATGCTAACCAGGTCTAATTTTGTTCATCCTTCTTCTCCTCTTATTTCCTCTGCTTTTTTTCCTCTTGCTGAACCTACTTGTTACTCTGAGGCTGCCAAGACCCCTAAATGAACTAAAGCTATGCAAGCAGACTATAATGTTTTGCAAAAGCATGGTACTCGGTCTCTTGTTCCCTTACTGATGGGTCGTTACACACACCAAAAATAAACACTAAACTACAGCAAATTCTTTTAGAATAATGGCAAGTCCAGGTATCGATCCACAAGGACAATTGTGAAATTAAACTAATTTAATTGTTAAATTCTTAAATTAATTTTGATGAAAAGATTGATTGTTCATAACCTAAATTAATAACAAATAAATTAAACTAAGTAATTAAATTATCAATAATAAATGAAATTGAATTTACTAATTTGGGGAAAAACCTAGGGCAAAGAGTCCACCACTAGTCACGTAAATAAGGTTTCCAATTGAAAACAATTATGTTATGGTTCGAACGGATTAATGCTTCGCAACTACAAGTTCAAAGCATTTAGCAAGAAAATCATCATGTTCAATGTACGAGCATGAACCATCTCAAGTAGTACGAATCGTTCACTCTAAACTAGGGTAGTGACACGACTCGTCCCTCGTAGTATGATTCGTCTCATACCTTGAATGTGAAAGAATAGAAAACTCTTGTATGGAAAACATTCAACAATCACAGAAAGCTGAATACTTGAAGAAATAATGGAAAGTGTATATATAAAACTTCTAAAACACCATACAATTATTCAAACCTTTACATAATTGAAAAATCAAAAAGAAAACTAATTACATGGCTAGAGTTTCATCAAAACCCTAGAAAAGGAGACTAGCCACTCATGGAGGAGTGGAAGGAGGTAGATAGAGAAGAAGCCACCATAGAAGACATGCTTGAAGCTTCAAGTTCCTTTCTTTCCAAACCCTAGCCTCTCTCTCTTTGCTAAAAATAATTTCAGAACCCTAATACAGCCTTTTTCTTGCCTATTTATCCTTCTGGTCTCTTTCCAAACAGGTTTAAAACATCAGGCACGTTTTCCCAGAAAAAGTCAACGCACGTTCGGAAAGTCAACGCACGTGCGGGAAAGTCAACTCTCTCCAAATTCTGTCTTTTTGCCCATTTTATGCTCCGACTATGTACAACATGATTGACATTCAACACACATAAAGTATACAGTTTGACAAGTAAGTGAAGTTAAGAGATCCTAATTAACGGCCTCAATGATGTACAATTCGGCCTTAATCACATCCCCCAACTTACAACTTGCTAGTCCTCAAGCAAGTAATAAAAATAAAATAAAATAAAACAAAATCTAGCTATTTCCCCTTTCATGGGAAAACGATTGCATTTAGCATATGCAACAAGCCTTTAAACCACAAAGTTACCCCAACTAGACGAGTAAAGTCTCGTGAGGGTTTCCAGAAATGATACCCACAAACATTTACATATTCATATATACTCAACAACAATTGACCACACTACTCCACCTAACAATCAACTTATGTACCACTACAGTGTGATATTGAGACATAATGAGTCATTAAAGGCACAGTGGACAAGCATGAAGGAACCTATTGAGTCAAAACCACAATTCAGTTAATACAAAAGTAAAGTCCCCTGTACTTGTGCATGCTAGTAGACAACTCATGAGTACCATCGGTGTAAAGTGCAATCTCCATATTAGTTAACTGTCTACTATAATAGCCCAGTGTATCTCATAATAACACCCAAAATATACAGAAAAACTAACTGTTGCAGCCAAGATTCTCAAAAGTTGTTTTTTTTTTTTAATGATTGTGCAATGTCCTGATCCATTAAGCTTTCTAATCAACCCATGTAACAAGCATTGGGCCAATAACTCCCAAACCAGACGGTTTTAGGGCACCAGGTGTAAAGACACCCCTACGGGCTTAATAACTCGAGTTGAAAAGGCTACGAATCCGAACAAGTCATTCTTCTTATTTTTCCTTAACTGTGCAATGTCTAAGTTCCTTAAGCTTTCTAAATAACCCATGTAGCAAGTATTGGGCCAATGACTCCCAAACCAGACGGTTTTAGGGCACTAGGTGTAGAGACACCCCTACGGGCTTAATAACTCGAGTTAAAAAGGCTACGAACCCAAACAAGTCAAGTTTTTTTTTTTTTTTAAAAGAATCTTGGCTCCTCATTTATTCTTTTCTATAACTCTAGCTATTATC
This sequence comes from Camellia japonica, assembly GCA_030407325.1. NCBI lineage: Eukaryota > Viridiplantae > Streptophyta > Magnoliopsida > Ericales > Theaceae > Camellia > Camellia japonica. The sequence goes on along the minus strand of JAPPVO010000019.1, from coordinate 167,704,966 downwards.
AATGATGTATACCAGGGATTATAATAAAAAGATCACCGCTATGATAGTGTGTTCATGTGAATTAAGGCATACTCATGACAAGTGTACAAATACCACAAACACAGACAACTCTCCTCATGCAAACATTGCATGCAAGTATCTACCCAATAAACCCTTTTCATACAAGTCTACTATACTCTCCAATTAACATATGCAAATATCATCACCCTACTAACAAAAACTCACATCAAGTGAAGTAATGCAATCAAGTGAAATAGGTATAAGCATGAATTATGAGCCAAATAGAAATGCACAAAAGAAAATATAACCCTCATCTCCCAACTTGAATATGGCATTGTCTTCAATGGAAAAGTAAAGAGAAATGAGAGAATATTACCAGAAAATGTAGGTGCACATCCAGGTAGGCAGAGAGTAACAGATACACACTTTACACATTTTTTTTTTTTTTTGGAAAAGAAAAAAAAGAACTAAAAGAAAAATAAAAAATAAAAATAAAAGAGACCAAGCAATATACAGGCGGGTACTACGGAGAATCCAATGGCGGTGGTGGCGGGAAATGCTGGGCAAACAAGGCATTTATCAAAGATCGCGTCTCAAAGGCCTCATCCTGAACCCGTTGGCCGAGCTGATCATGGCGCTGCTAGCTTGACTCTCGATAAGTATAAAAATCAGTTTGCAATGATGCAATTGACTGCTGAATATCGAGCTGGCGGGCGTGTAGCTAGTTGAAGGCCGCCTGAGAATAGTCTCGATGCGCTTGAAAATCCATACGCAACCCTATGAGACTCTGGTGGTGATCACGAAGAGTACTGTGGACCTGATCCACAGAGTGCTGAAGCTATAAGTACTCCTCGTGAGTCATGTAGAGTGGGTTCCCTTGGGGAGGCATGGGGGGAACAAGATGAGGTGGATGGTCGTGGATGGGGTCCTGGGCCTCATCAACTGGGGCACCAACCTGCTGCGGAAAACGAGATATGCTATGCTGCCATTCCCGCTGCCCGAAAGTCGGATAAGCCCAATCAACCTCCTCAATCGAAGCAAGGGGGAGGCCATTTAGCTCGAAGACAAGTGTTAGCATGTTGGCAAATGGCAGGGGCTAAGTCAGCTTCTGCATAGGTTGAGGTAGAACTGTCTCTCGTAGAAATTTGCGCATATGCATCCAGATGAGGTGCGCAAGCGGGACCTGATAGCCATGCTGATACCCATGTAAGACCCGAACAAACTCCAAACGGCGATCAGCCTTATGCCCTAGTGGAAGGGCATTCTTATGGACCACAGAATCAATAAATAGCAAGCGACCAGGCAGCTTGCTCCGGTGCAAACATGTATAACTCGCGTCACCGTGGGCCTCCGGGAAGTGTTCTCGGATGAGGCGGTGGATGGGTTGTTGGTCCTCAACTTCCAGGAATGGCTGGTATTCTGGCTTGGAAAAGAACCCTAACACGGTGGCAATCATGGATTCGGTGACGCAAACGAGATGACCATCAATAATAGACAACAGTCCTTCCTCGGTGAGTGACTCATACAGGTTCTGGTAGAATAGTCGTACCAGACGAGGATAAGTAGGCGCTGTAACTATGCAAAGGCCTAACTGCTGCTGGAGTTGGAGCTGCTCCACGGCCCAAGAAGTGGCCGAGTCATGCTGAAAATATGGAATGTTGAACTGCGTGAGCTTGTGAAGCGGGCGTGAAGCCCACTCTGACCGTGGCAAGTCACCCGATGGTGGTGGCGAGGATGGTGGTGACGGTGGCGGCGGTGGCGCCGAGGAGGATGAACCTCTGACCTTTTCGGAGGCCCGAGCGGAAATACGTTGACTCATATCCTGCACACACCAACAATAAACACATATACCCGTGAAACCAGCATGAGAATCAAATAAAATATTAATGCAAAAGTCTGCCCACTGATGTACCATATACAATTTGCACCAATTTTTTTTTTTTTTATATAAAAACGAAGAGAATTAAATAAATGAGTAAAAATGACATTAAATAAACTAAACTAAACTATAAAAGAAGTAAACTATAGTACAAAATAAACTAAAGTATACAATAAAATAAACTAAACTAAACTTTTTTTTTTTTTTAAGTTAGTAGAAGAGAAGAAAATAAAATAAAAATTTAGAAGATAAAATAAAATAAAAATAAAAGCTAAACTACTTAACAATTAAATGAACAATTACATCATAAAATAAAAATAAAAATAAAATCACTAACTAAACAAGTAAAATAAAAATAAAAACAACAATCCACTAACTAATGAAACTAACGAGAATCACTATTAAACAAATATAGTAAATAAAAATGAGCTAAATTATTATTATTAGTAGTACCTTTATTTCTGAGGTTTTTTTTTTGGCTTGGACCGCACGTGCGCCGGAGAGGGCCACACGTGCGGCTCTCATCTTCTTCCTACGCTGATTTTTTTATTTTTTTTAAGATGAACAAACTAAATAAATATGGCTAAATAAATAAAATAAAATAAAATAATAGAAAGAATAAACAACTAACAACAAACATGGCTAAGCAGTATAAAAACCCCCCTTATTTTTTTATTTATTTTTTATTTTTTTAGTATGAAACATAGATCAAGATTTGAACAAAAAATAAAATCAACACTCTACTTCTCTACTCCTATGCCCACAAATTTAAACAAAAAGTAAATTTTACCTTGAAAAAGGAGAGAAAAAGAGAAAAAGAATAGAGATTCGTCGGAAAAAATGGTGGTCGCTGGAGATTCGTCGGACAGAGAGGAAATAGTGATGCCGGTGGTGAGATGGTGGTAGTGAGGAAGAAGGAAGAAGAAGGAAGAAAAAAGAAGAAGAAGATGGTGATGGTGGAGGCGGACAAGTTTTTGGTGGGTTTGTGGGGTTATGAGAGAGAAAGAGAGATAGATAGAGATAGAGATGATGAGAGATAAAGAGAGAGTCTGTGAGTGATTGTGAGAGGAGTAGATAGGGTTTTGATGAGATCAAAAAAAAAAAAATTGAAATAAAAATAAAAATAAATAAAGAAATAAAATAGTATAGTTATTATTTTTTTTATTTATAATTTATTTATTTATTTATTTGAAATAAGTAAATAAATTATAAATAATAATCAATAAACATAACAAAATCTGTAGGAAATTATGTTTTTTATTTTTATTTTTTCAAAGAAATTGCCGCACGTGCGGGATACGCCGCACGTGCGGACGCACACCCCTGCGCACCTGCTTTTAAAGCAGTATGCAACTTGTGGTTTGGGAATTTTCGCCGCACGTGCGTGGTGGTGCCGCATGTGCGGGAATTTTTTTTTTGAAGAACGACGTTCTGCATGTGCAGGGCCCAAGCCACACGTGCAGTGTGTAGTGCCGCACCTCCTCCTCCGCACTTGCTTTTAAAGCAGTGTGCAATTTTTAGTTTGAGAATTGCACCGCACGTGCGGGAAATTTTTTTTTTTTTTAACCCAACTTGAACCTTAAATTTACAATCAACATAAGAATATTTGTGACCATAAATAAATGGTTCAATAAATGTATAATCTTCACGCGAAAACCACGGGTACTACTTTTCTCCCTAACTGCGTTTGTAACTTTCCCTATTCTCCAACAGGGTGACAGACTAGGTTGATTCAGTATCCAGAATCGAGGCGCATAAATCTACCTCAACCTATGGGGCTGCCATACAGAGTTCGAGCCGGGGTAGTTTTGAAGCAATCTCCACCCCCCTGGGTATTTAAACCAGACTCTAGTCTCGGAAATTCCAAACATTTATCTTCTAGGCTTTGCCATTTGAACTCTAGTTTCTACCGTCTCAGTTGGTCTTCTAGGAACTCACTACAAACACAGTTAGGTGGCTATACCAGACCATCAGATGCCGTTCAGGCACGATTAACACCAAAGGAATTACACCTTTAGAGGATTTAAAGTCTCCTAGACGCAAATGAAGCACATCAAGAACAAAGAAAAACAGAATAGAATAGGAGGGAAAGAAAAAAGAACAAGAAATTAATCTATCAATCATAGTAAAACGGGTCCATCAGAGCAATGGACTCGATCATTTCCCCATTTCCAATCCCCTCTATATATGGCTTCAGTCTTTGGCCATTCACTTTAAAAGTGTGGCCAGTCTTTGGATCTTGCACCTCAACGGCGCCATGAATAAATGCCTCAACAACCACAAAGGGGCCATCCCATCTTGATCTTAGCTTACCTGGAAAGAGTCTCAATTTTGAATTAAAAAGCCACACTTTTTGGCCGGGTTCAAAGGATTTTCTATTAATGTGCTTGTCATGGAATTCTTTAGTCCGAGCTTTAAAAACTCTCGAACTCTCATAAGCATCATTCCAGATTTCCTCCAACTCATTAAGTTGCAATTTCCAATTGAGCCCAGCCGCGGCCATATCGAAGTTAAACTTCTTTATGGCCCACAATGCTCGATGCTCAAGTTCAACCGGGAGATGGCAAGTGTAGACACCCCATTTTTGACCGCCCTCAAGACTTGGGCATTACTAATGGTTTGCTCGGTGTTGAGAGATGTGCAGAGCACAGGTTCAGTTTCTTCGGCAAGAAGAGAGGCAAACCCTTCAAAACACTTTATTTAGGGGTTTGGAGTTGAAGAAAAGAGGAGAGGAGGGGAGAAAATAGGTTGGAGAAGAAGTTCGCCATGAATCCGGGTAGAAGAAAGTCGAGCGGCTCTCGCTGAATCGGGCTTATTCAATTGCATACTTGGAGTTAAGCTATGAGGCCACTACCATTGGAAAGAAGACTTCTGGGGCTTCATTTTTGGTTCAAGAATCTCCTAGAGCCAAGTCCGGGTGGAGGAGATATGATGGGTTGAAGCTGGGCATCATCCCGGTTGGATCGAGTCTGCGCGGCTTCACGGAAAAGGGCATAACTTTTTGCACATGAGGAATTTTGATGCAAGGTTTGCGCCATTGGAAAGCTAACTTCCGGGGCTTCAATCTGGCCATCCATCGGCACTTTTTGACCTCACCGGCCACCCATCGGCACTCTTTTTGTCCGACCGGCCGGAATAAAGTGCAGGTCGGCACTATATTGTGCCGACCGGCAATATATTGTGCCGATGACCTCTTTTATGGCCGACCTGACCCCTTTGACCCTCCCAAGCCTGGTGCATGCCAGCTGTGCCAGCTGGGATGCACAGAACCAGCTCCACGTGCATAAGTGTGCCTATTTTGGAGCCTTTACCCCCTTTTGGTGCACCCTTTGCTCAAGGCTTCTTGAGGAAGCCTTGGCCCCTTGTCTTGGCTTCCTCAAGAAGCCTACCAGCTGTCCAAGCTTCTTGAATAAGCCTTGGTCCCTTTGACCCTTTTGTATAGCTTCTTGGAGAAGCTTTATGCCATTTCTTTGCTCTATAAAAAGAGCTCCCCCCCTCCATTGCAAAAGGTTGGAGTTTTTGGAGCAAAAAAACCAGAGAGTAGACATATATATATCTAACATATATATCTACAACCCTCTATATCTATCCTATCCAAGCTTCCAAACACCTTGGTTCTTGCATCATTTGCTCTACAACACCTAGCACAACACCTCCATCATCCATTCCAGCACATTGGAGGTCATTTGCAGAGGTTAGGAGCTCAGAAACTTGGACCAAGGGGTGCTGGTTTGCTGCTCTTCAAGGGTAAGCATCCATTTCCCTTAAACTTGTATTTTTTAGCTTCATTGTTTAGCCCTATTTACAAGTATTTTTGGGCTTCGATGTAAACTGTAAAGAGGCTTGTTTTGAGCCCTTCTTCAACATTGAAGAAGGGCTCAACCTTGTTTGGGACCCCCATGTATGACTTGCTTCATTACCCCTCTTTGGTCCCCTTTTTTTTGCATGTCTTTTTAGCCTACCATGCTTCTGTTTTTGGGTCTTCGACAGGCTTGAAAAGGGTCTTAGTTTGACCCCCTCTACATGTCTCATGAAGGGTATTTGGCTGTTTGGTGCATCCTTTTGGTACTTCATGTTATACCCCTTTGTGGGCCTTAATCTTGCATTGCATTTTGAGCATGTGTGTATACTGTTTTGGGACTTGTCATCTACTGTAAATGTTCATATTTTTGGTCCCTCTTTAGTGTTGTAGACGGACATTTTTCTGTTTGAGCATTGCATCTATCACTTGCCTCATTGCCTCCCTTGAGGAGCCATTTTTGCATGCCATGTTAGTCCCACTTGTGCTTACTGTCTTGCCATGCTTCGTACTATGAACATGCTTATTTTGGGGTTGTCTAGCTGCTATCATCATACTTCATGTTCATATCTTGCATATTTGATATAGCCATAAGCCATTTCATGTACCTAGTTTTGCATTTCGGGAGTGATTCCATGCATTTGGTTCCATTTCGCCATGTTTCGGGGCTGTTTTGCTCCTCATTTTGCTGCTGAAATTTGCATGTTTCGTATGCCATATTCCATGTTATGCCATGTCTCATTAGAGTGCCATTTTGTGCCGTAGGCGCGGTCCTCGGTTTGCGTGCCCGTGTGCACGCATTTCGAGGCATCTCATTTTCATCTCATGGCCGTTGATTTTGGCATGCTTGCGAGTTATCCACGTTAGTTTAAGTCCATCGTTGCATGTTGTTGCATGCCATGTTTGTTTACATGTTTAGGTTGCGAGCCTAGCATACATTGCTCATTTGCATGTTCATGTTGCATACTTAGCCGCCATGCCTAGGTTGCATTTCATTGAGCATGCATCCCTTGCCTCTTGACCAATCATGATAGGGGTTGGGGCCCTTTGATTTGTTTTGTGCTTGGATTCCATTTGATATCAAAGTTGCTAACTTGGCTTTCGGGCCATCATGCATTGAAATGCGTGATTGATGGCCCAGGGGTCGAGGGCCATGCTCCCTTGAGTCCATTACATGATAGGGAGTGTGTCCATGCATACATTTGCCTAGAAATTCTATGCCTTGCACTGCTGGTCTGCTGTTGCTGTCAAAACTGTCTTCTGCAGGAATTTTGTGCCGACCGGCAGTATAGAGTGCCGACCGGCAATGTATTTATTGCCGATAGCTTCATTTCCAGCCGGTGGACTTTATACACGGCCGGTGGACATTCTATCCAGCCGGTGATGATCCTTAGGATTCAGGGAGCCTGTTCCAGGACTTTTGCAATTTTCCAGAGAAGCAGGACAGTGAAACAGAGGCAACAGTGGCATGGTGCGGATTTCTGGGCAAGTCGGACTGAAGCATACATCATTCGCACATCCCGAGGCGGAGGCTGTGGCCATCTCTTCTTTGCATTTAATTTAATTAGATCAGAGGTCTTGTAATAATTTATTCGTTTATTTTTCTTGGACTGTATTATTATTTTGGTCCCTCCGTGTGAGGGCGAATTTGTAATAAGTGTGGGTGAGTGCGGTGTATGTCTTCCAACCCCCACTTCTTTCTTCCCTTTTATTTACCTGCTTATGATGGTAGATTAGGGCATATTTATTTTAGCATGCCTTATGCAATGCATGCGTGCATCCATGCATTTGTTTACATGCATCGGGCTCGGCACATCATTCAAACTGCATCTGTATTTCAATTCCAAATTGAATACGTGATAGTTGTAGCATTTCACATGCCATGTTTAGGATAGCCGAGCCTGTCTAGATTACATCTTTGCATGTGTTGCATTAGCCACTTAACATGACCTAGGGACATGCATGTCTGCTAACTAGTTTCTTGTTTTGGCACGGAGTACGATGTAAGTATTTTACGCTTTGGCATACCACATGCGTGTGAATGTTGCCATGACAGTATGCTTACCATGCGGCTAAGTGCTTACATGAGATAAACTGTTTGAATGCCTGTGGGTGGAGGTTGGATTGCTTGAGTTGGAATAACTCATTGAAATCCGTATTTTAGCCTACTTGCGAGTAGCAAATTCCAAAGCATTTTCAAAGAAAATGGGTATGCAATGCTTATTTCCAAATTAGGCAATCTAGTCTATACTTGTTTTGCTGTGCGCATAATATAGTAATCCTAGGCTAATAATTGGGATAAGAACGCATAATGTTTTCAAAATCGGATATCACGGTTAGTAGAGGCCGGTCTTCGGACCGGGCGAAAGGGGGTGCTCATAGCTGACCTTCCCCGATCGTACCCAAGTTCCCGAGCCGAGGCAACTTTGGTGATGACGGACATGTGGCCTTTGGCACCGAGTCAGGGTTTCCTAAATTTCCCATTTTAAAAAACATTTAGGTGGCGACTCTATATCTGGCAAAGCAGTCCATGTTTGGCACTTCTTTTCAAAATCTGTTTTTCTCAAAACGATTTGCCAGAGTTGGACTCTTTGGTTCAGATTAAGAACCGTGACAATTTGAGTCCGAACTGTAGTAAACCCAATATGAACGGAACGGGACTTAACCCTCCCAAGGGCGTTCGGGGACGTCTACAGCAAGCTTTGCCAAACATCGCCCTATATGGTGACATCCCAATGGGTGTCTTATACGCAGTGCGGTAGGCCCATAATGCATCAATCAACCGTTGTGACCAATCTTTCCTATCTGGCCTCACTGTTTTTTCTATTATGTACTTTACCTCCCTATTTGAGACTTCTACTTGGCCACTAGTTTGAGGATGGTAAGGAGTGCCAACTTTATGAGTGATGGAGTATTTCTTGACTACCGACTCAAAGAACTGGTTACAAAAATGCGTACCCTGATCACTTATTATGGCTCTAGGAAACCCAAAATGACTAAAGATGTTTTCATGCAAGAATTTGATTACAACTCTATGATCGTTTGTTCGGGTAGCTATCGCTTCCACCGACTTAGACACATAATCGACTGCCAAGAGAATATACTCAAACCCGAATGGCGACGGGAAAGGTCCCACAAAATCATTCCCCTAAACATCAAATATCTCTATCACAAGAATAGGGGACATTGGCATCATGTCACGCCGAGATCGAATCCATTTGCTGACAGCGCAAACAAGTTCTACAAAATTGATGGACATCTTTAAAAATTGTGGGCAAATAAAACCCGCTTTGTAAAATCTTGTCGGCCGTTTTATGCCCACTAAAATGACTGCCATATGCAAAAGAATGACAAAATGTAAGAATGCTATGCACCTCACTCTTTGGCACACACCGTCGGATCACTTGGTCGGAGCATTATTTAAACAACTCCGGATCCTCCCAAAAGTAATACCTGACCTGCGAAAAGAATTGGTCTTTGTCTTGCTTAGACCAATTCTGCGGAATTTGCCCAATGGCCAAGTAATTCACAATATGTGCAAACCACGGGGGGCTCGCTTGTGACAGCTCAAAGAGTTGTTCGTCCAGAAACAAATCATGCAAAATAAGAGGGTCACTAGTATACTCAACGAGGATTCAGAAGAGGTGATCCGCCACCACATTCTCAGACCCTTTCTTATCTCGGATCTCTAGGTCAAATTCCTGAAGCAACAAAATCCATCTAATTAACCTAGGTTTGGTCTCTTTCTTTGATAGTAAATACCGCAAAGCGGCATGATCAGTGAAGACTATGACCTTGGAACCTAGGAGATAGGACCAGAATTTATCTAAGGCAAAGACCAGAGCTAGCAACTCTTTCTCGGTGGTAGTGTAATTCAATTGTGCATCCGAGAAAGTGCGACTAGCATAGTATATAGCATATGGTGCCTTGTTGACTTTTTGGCCCAAAACAGCCCCGACAGCATAATCGAAGGCATCACACATAATTTCAAAGGGAAGCGACCAATCTGGTGATTTCATGATTGGGGCGGTGGTCAGGGCCATTCTCAGTGTTTCAAACGCCTTCAAGCATGCCTCATCAAAGATAAAAGGTGCGTCCTTAACAAGTAAACTACATAAAGGACGTATATTTTACTAAAGTCTTTGATGAACCTACGGTAAAAACTTGCATGCCCTAGAAAAGACCTAATTTGACGCACGGAATTGAGTGGAGGAAGGCCTGCAATGAGGTCAACCTTAGCCTTGTCTACCTCTATACCTCGAGGAGACACAATGTGTCCCAACACTATACCCTCTTGAACCATAAAATGGCTCTTTTCCGAACTCAAGATTAGGTTTGCCTCAGTACATCGTTCCAACACTCTAGTCAAGTTCCTAAGGCATTCCTCAAAAGACGGTCCAAACACCGAAAAATCATCCATGAAAACCTCTAAGAATTTCTCCACCATATAGGAGAAAATAGCCATCATACACCGTTGAAAAGTCACTGGTGCATTACATAGCCCAAAGGGCATGCGCCTGTAAGCAAAAGTGCCAAAAGGGCATGTGAATGTGGTCTTTTCCTACAGCCGGGACTTGATTATACCCTGATAGCCATCAAAAAACAGTAGAAACCCTGCCCCGCTAACCGCTCTAGGATCTGGTCAATGAAAGGTAAGGGAAAATGATCCTTCCTAGTCGAGGAATTCAGTCTCCTATAATCAATGCACACTCGCCACCCAATAGTGGTTCGTGTGAGGACTAACTCTTCTCTTTCATTCTCAACAACAGTGATGCCCGATTTCTTGGGCACTACTTGTGTGGGACTCACCCACTTGCTATCCGAGATGGGGTACATAATACCCGCATCCAACAATTTCAATACCTCCTTTTTCACCATCTCTTTCATATTAGGATTAAGTCTCCATTGCATTTCACGAGAAGGTTTGGTGTCCTCCTCTAGGTGTATATAATGCATGCACACGGAGGGATCTATCCCTTTCAAATCAGCCACTGACCACCCTATAGCACTCCGATGTGCCACGAGAACACTCATTAACTAACTCTCCTACTCTGCAGTCAAGTCAGATGCAATGATGACTGGTAAAGTATCTTGGGGCCCTAAAAATGCATACTTAAGTGTGGTCGGGAGTGGCTTCAACTCAAGTGTAGGTGGTGTGACCAAAGATAGTATGGCGGGCTCTCTCGACAAAAGCGGAAGTGTCTCAAACCGGGCTTTCCACGAAAGAAAATCCGGTGTAGAAGAAGCATTAAGCAAGGCATTCACCTCCTCAACCGAGCCGTCAATATCAAAATTTTCAAATCCAAAATGAGCTAGACAAGCCCCTAGAGGGTCCTCTACAAGAATGGAGGGCAAAGCCTCCTCCACAATCTCATCCACAACATCCACTAATAAGCACTCCTCTTTCTCATGAGGTTGTTGGGATGCTTAGATAACATTCAGTTTCACTTGCATGTTACCAAATGAAACTTCCATAACCCCGGTCCGACAATTAATGCATGCATTGGCCGTAGCCAAGAAAGGTCGACCTAAGATCACCGGGATTTGTTTCCTAGAACTGGCTACCGGTTCCATATCTAAAACCAAAAAGTCAACAGGAAAGTAAAACCTATCGACCTTCACTAGTACATCCTCAATCATGCCACGTGGCACTTTGAGGGACCGGTCAGCCAACTGAAGAGTGACAGTAGTGGGCTTCAACTCGCCAAGCCCAAATTCTTCGTACACAAAGTACGGCAACAAATTGACACTAGCCGCTAAATCTAACAAGGCCCTATCAATGAAATGGTCCCCTATAATGCATGCAATGGTTAGGGCACCCGAGTCCTTAAGCTTAGGAGGTGTGTCATTCAACAAGATGGAGCTTATTGCTCCGTAAGTAGGACCTTTTGGGACACGTGTGTCCTAGATTTACGCTTTTGCGTACAAAGGTCCTTCAAAAATTTGGCATAGGAGGGTACTTGCTTAATCGCCTCCAACAGGGGGAGGTTGATTTTTACCTGTTTAAAGACCTTCATCATTGCTTTCATAGATGCCGCCTTCTTATTAAAAGGGGACGGTGTATCAAGACATTGGGGAAAGGGTGCCTTAGGCACATATGGTGCCTTGGGCTCAAGTGAAGTGCTAGGGACTAAGTCATCCCTCTTAAGTGTTTCCCCCTTACCCTTGCTCTCATTGGGTGTACCACCGTGGTCACCCTTCTTAGCTCTAGTTGCATCAGACGCAACTAAATGAGGCTCTAACTCCCTCCCATTTCTCAAAGTAATCACCACTTGCACCTGCTCATGGTGCTTTCCATTCCCACCCGAACTCTCTGCCCCGTATTGTCCCTTAGGGTTGGCCACAGTTTGACTTGGTAATTTTCCCTACTCTCTCCAATTTATGTTGTTAGCCATTTGACCCAATTGGGCCTCTAGCTTGGCAATAGAGTGAGTATGAGAGTGAACCACCGGTGCTAACCCCTTAAGTTCTGTGAGAACTTCTAACACCTGAGTCTCAAAGGCTGAGTTGCCCTGAGGAACAGGCGGGGGTTGTGGTTGCCGGTACGGTTATGGGGGTCTATAAGGTTGCAGTGGTCGGTAAGATGATTGATTGGCAAAATTATTAAAATTCTGCCTTGGTGGTGGAGGATTGTAAGAAGTGCCTTGTGAAGGGGGTCTCTATGAAAAATTATGGTGATTTCTCTATCCCAGATTATATGTATTGGAGTATGGGTCATTACCCGGATTGGAGAATCCTTGAGCCGCATTCACATGCTCTTGAACTAACTCTGGAAATTGTGATGCCGAAGGGCACTCACTCAAGTCATGAGCAGGGCTCGCACAAATAACACATGCCTCATGAAATTGAGGCTGATCTTGCTGGGTAAGGGCATGTCTCGTAGCTAATAATTGGTCTATTTTGTGGGATAGTGCCTCTACTTGTTGGGCTAACTCTAGGTTTTGCCCGACCTCATAAATACCCCCTCTTTTTGGGGCTCCAACTACTGGTTGCTGGACTTGCCGGGCTACGGAGGCATGGTGAAGGGAATTATCATTTAGGTTCTCAAACAATTGCCATGCCTCGACATCATTTTTGGACATGAATGTCCCACCACGAGATGAATCTACCATTTGGTGGTGCGGCTCAATTAAGCCATAATAAAATGTTTAAACAAGTTTCCAATCAGGCACTTGGTGGTGGGGACACTGTTGAAGAAGGTCTCGAAGTCTTTCCCACGTCTCATGGAATTACTTGCCATCCATTTGAGCAAAGTTTGTAATGGCTCGCCTCAGTTGGTCGGTTTTACCTATGGGAAAGTACTTCTCCAAGAACCGTTGTTGTAATTGGTCCCAAGTTGTGATTGAATTAGCAGGTAAGGAATTCAGCCAGTGTTTAGCTTTATCCTTTAATAAGAATGGAAACAATCGCAACATTAAGGCCTCATTTGTGAAATTCTGGATCCTCACTGTCGAGCAAATTTTCAAAAATTCATTCAAATATTTGTAAGGATCATCATGAGTTAGTCCATGGAATGATGGGAGCATTTGTATGGTGCTGGACTTAATCTCATAATAAGCAGCAGTAGTGTTAGGTAATTGGATGCATGATGGTGATGTATATACAGTGGGTGTGAAATAATCCTTAAGGGTCCGATTAGGCACATTCGGGACATCTGGATTTGCCATCTCTAATGGCTCAATGTATGAATATGAATATTCAAGCCTAGGAATACGGGCAGAGGCCCTAAGTCTCCTAAGAGTCCTTTCTAGTTCAAGGTCCAAACTCCACAATTCAGGGCGACAAGAACGGCGCCCATGCATACACTACCCACACACACACAAAAAGTTCCGACTCTGTGCACTAAGTTACGAAAACAAAATACCAAAGGGAGAAATATTCACAGCGGTTTAACGAAAACGCTTTACTCGTCTTGCGGGTGCTTGACGTGTAGACGTTGTCTCCAACCTCTAATTGAGCTTTTGTCTTTCTTTTTAGCACTTTGGTGCTTTACTTGCCAGTGTTTGCTTCTGTTTAGGCACTTTAGTGCTGCGGTTTTTATTTTATTTTTAAAGCTCGGTTGCGCTCCGCTTGCACTTCGGTGGTAGTTCCAATTTCAAATGCTCTGCACACTTAGCAACACGAAAACATAAAATCCTAAACTAAAAATTAAACTAAGAATGCAACTTTAAATTAACTAATTTCGCCAGAAGTCCCCGGCAACGGCGCCAAAATTTGATGGGTCGTTACACACACCAAAAATAAACACTAAACTACACCAAATTCTTTTAGAATAATGGCAAGTCCAGGTATTGATCCACAGGGACAATTGTGAAATTAAACTAATTTAATTGTTAAATTCTTAAATTAATTTTGATGAAAAGATTGATTGTTCATAACCTAAATTAATAACAAATAAATTAAACTAAGTAATTAAATTATCAATAATAAATGAAATTGAATTTACTGATTTAGGGAAAAACCTAGGGTAAAGAGTCCACCACTAGTCACGTAAATAGGGTTTCCAATTAAAAACAATTATGTTATGGTTTGAACGAATTAATGCTTCGCAACTACAAGTTCAAAGCATTTATCAAGAAAATCATCACGTTCAATGTACAAGCACGAACCATCTCAAGTAGTACGAATCGTTCACTCTAAACTAGAGTAGTGACACGACTCGTCCCTCGTAGTATGATTCGTCTCATACCTTGAATGTGAAAGAATGAAAAACTCTTATATGGAAAACATTCAACAATCACAGAAAGCTGAATACTTGAAGAAATAATGGAAAGTGTATATATAAAACTTCTAAAACACCATACAATTGTTCAAACCTTTACACAATTGAAAAATCAAAAAGAAAAACTAATTACATGCCTAGGGTTTCATCAAAACCCTAGAAAAAGAAACTAGCCACTCATGGAGGAGTGGAATGAGGTAGATGGAGAAGAAGCCACCATGAGATACATGTTTGAAGCTTCAAGTTCCTTTCTTTCCAAACCCTAGCCTCTCTCTCTTTGCTAAAAATAATTTCAGAACCCTAATACAGCCTTTTTCTTGCCTATTTATCCTTCTGGTCTCTTTCCAAACAGGTTTAAAACATCTGGCACGTTTTCCTAGAAAAAGTCAACGCATGTTCGGAAAAGTCAACGCACGTGCGGGGAAGTCAACTCTCTCCAAAATCTGTCTTTTTGCCCATTTTATGCTCTAATTATATACAACCTGATTGACATTCAACACACATAAAGTATACAGTTTTACAAGCAAGTGAAGTTAAGAGATCCTAATTAATGGCCTCAATGATGTACAATTCGACCTTAATCACTTACATACTCATAAACAAGCAATTGTGTAACAACCCGAAAATTTAATTTGTCTTTTAAATTTTATACTAGTATTATGGTTGTATGTGATGATATATTATTTTATAAATAATAATAAATACAGAATCTAATTTGGTATTGGATTATCAAATATGGGATTAATTAGGGATTATTATTTGGGGCCAAATTAACAAAAATATGAAATTATAATATTAGTTGGGCCAAATTAAAGTTAAAGATAGTAAATAAATAACTATAAAAGTAAGAGTAAATAAATAATAATATTGATAATAATAATAATGGTGGGTGTGGTAGTAAAATAAATAATTAATTTTCTGTTGATATACGATAGAGTGTAACTTAATTAGGGATTAATTTATTTATATAGTTATATTAGAAAACTGGACCAAAGTGTAATTATCTTAAATATTTATTAAAGATAAGTATAAATCCATATAATTTATAATCAAATCTGTGGGAGGATTCGCTGACCACGCGTTAGCCTGACAAGGTTCTTACCTCCCTATTTATAGGGAAGAGGTGCTCAACTGTGGGAAAAATAAAAGGAAAAAAGGAAAGAAATGAAGGAAAATGAACTAAGAAAGGGGAAGAGAATATTAGAAGTTAAGAAGATCTTTGATAATGGAAGAAAAGAGTGAGGTATTAAAGTTAAGGTGAGTTATATTATACCTTGAGTCACCATAATATATTTTACGTATATTTTGACTTACCATATTTATTTTATACAAGTTATGTTTTATAAATTATTATAAATTATATTAATATTTCAATTACGTGGATTAATTTCTGAACTCTATTTGTTAAAATGAAACCCATGGATATGTTTGTTTATATTTTAAAGAATATTTGACAATGACCTTATAAATAATTATGTTTTGTAAGTACCATCACGAGAGTCTCACGCCTTTGGGGACTTAAATAACCATTGGCCTCTGTTTGGTCACTTTGTGGCCCTCTGTCCGTCATGGATCCATTAACCCTCTGATTTCTAGTGTGGAGCAAAGTACTGTACGGAGCTAAGTGCTACACTGTTGTGGGAGCCACCTCTAGAGTTCGTACGAGCCACCTCTTGAGTCCATGCATCTGTTCTGTTCTGTTCGGTACTATGGTTATGGTTATTTATTTACATAATCTCAGTTTTGCTACTTAAATGATTATTTGTTCAGATTAAGTTATCTTAAATATTTTAGTACATAACTATCCATGGTTATTTTGTGTCCCTTATACTCTTGGTATAATATTTCTCACTCTGCCATGTGCTTATAGTTGTTTACCAATTTTCAGGAAATAATGCAATTCAGAAATAGCTTTTGGAAAGTCTTAGACGCGGGGCTGTGGAATAGACACACACAGCACTTTTATGATATTTTTTATATGTAAATATCGGTCTTTTTGGGTCAATAAATTTTGTAATAAAAATAGAAGCTCCGATGATTATTTTAGTACCCTCACTTATATATTATTTCCGCTCGCGTTTATTAATTTGTTCAAGAATTGGCCAGAGGTAACTTCAGTTACTGGCCATCACGATACTTAACCCTTTGGTACGGAGAGCTTGTCGTGACAAATTGGGTGCAAATAGGTTTTTAGGCTAAAGAAAAACTCTGGTGGCTCCATTGCTAGGCATAAAGCAAGGCTTGTTGCCAAAGGTTATCTTCAAGTGGAGGGTATTGATTATCAGGAAACATATAGTCTTGTGGCAAAACAACCCACTATTAGACTTCTCCTGAGGATTGCTCTTCATCATAACTCGTCCATTAAGAGTTTTCTTTATTGTCTTCTTGAACAAGAAGTCTATATAGTCTAACCACCAGGCTTTGAAAGTCCTTCTCTTCCTCATCATGTGTGTAAATTGCAAAAGGCATTTTATGGTCTTAAGCAAGCCCTTAGAGCTTGGTACTCTACTTTTTCTTCATTTCTTCTCTCATTTGGCTTCAAGAATAGTCATTATGACTCTTCTTTATTCATTCAACATATTGCCTCTACTGTTGTCATTCTTCTCATATATGTGGATGATATTCTTATTACTGGCAATAGTCCTACATACATCTCCTCTCTCATTCAATATATGTACCTAGTTTTTTCGATGAAAGAATTAAGTGAAATTTCTTATTTTTCAGGTATTTTAGTGGTCAAAACTGAGTCTGGTTTGTTTCTATCTCAACACAAATATGCTTCTGAAATTTTAAGTAAGGCAGGTATGTTCAACTGCAAATCTTATTCTTCTCACATGGCGTCCAAATCCTCTCATCTTGCTACCTTTTTAGTTCCATTTTCTCAACCATCTTTACATCGTAGTTTTGTTGGAGATTTAAAATATCTTACTATTACAAGGCCTAATATCTCTTTTGCTATCAATCATGCTTGTCAATTCACGCATGCCCCAACTATAGCCAATTTCAATGCAGTCAAGAGGTTATTTCGATATCTTCAGGGTACTCTTCGTCATGGTTTGACTTTCAATCTTGGTTCATTACACTTACATGCATTTTCAGACTCTAATTGGACTGGTAATGTTCTTGGTAGAAAGTCCACCACTGGCAATTGTGTATTTCTTGGTTCCAACTTGGTCTCTTGGTCTGTTAAAAAGCAACCTATTGTCTCAAGGTCATAAACAAAGGCAGAATATAAGGCCCTTGCTCAAGCTACGGCTGAGCTTCATTGGCTTCAAATGCTCCTCAAGGATCTTCATGTACCTCAGCTACACCTATCCTTTGGCTTTATAATATTTCAGCCATTTTTCTTGCCTCAAATCCAATCTTCCATGCAAGGACTAAACATATTGAACTTGACTATCATTACATTCATGAGTAGGTGGCTGCTAAGCATATTTTGGTCAAGCATGTGTCCTCAGATCAGTTGGCTGATTTGCTTACAAAACCTCTCACAATTGTTCAATTTAATTATCTTCTTGCCAAACTTATGGTTTACGCCTTCCCTATTCGCTTGAGGGTGCATAATGAAAGTATGTAGTCAAGGTTAGAAGGTGCATCTTGAGTCTCACAAGAAAACAAATCAGTTGAGAAGTAGTGGATAGTAACTCTCTAACTAAATTAGATAGAGAGGGATGTAAGTATACTCTTTGTAATAGAGTTGGTTTGGAGTGTGTTAGATATAGTACGACCTCGTTTGGGAATTTGTTTTTTGATTTTTTATGAAAAGACTAGTGGTTGGGCACATGCGTTGCATGTGGCACGTGATTTTTCATCAATTGTTAGTATTGTAATTATGCGTGTCTCTTAAATTGGTATATGATATGTATACAAAATATGGAGACTTGTATGGATAAATTTATCTGTATCCAAAATACAACTAAGTAAGAAATGAATAAATACTTGGCTGAAGAATTTAAATGATAAATGAGAAATTTTATAAACATAAACATTAATTTATATACAAATTCATTGAACTCACTATTGCATATTATTTGCATATTATTGGTGTAAGAATGCATTAATATCAATATGCAATATATTTTTATACATCAAGAGTTGTTGAGTATCGTTTCTTGTACCACGAATATCTTGCATAATGAAAAATATAACAATAGTCATTAGTATATTTTCATTTATGTAGAAAATGTAGAATAGTTTTTTTTTTTTTTTTTAAGAAAATGGAATGATATTGTAATTTAACATTTCGATCAATATAGGAATTTCATAATTGTTTTCACGATATTTATAGATCCATGCTTATAAGTATTTGCAGGGTCACTTTATGAAACTATCAAGTTACATAATTTATTATGACATCTGTAAGTAATCAACATATAACAAAAATTGATCGAAACTTTTTATTTAATGTACTTACTTTCTGCATCATTGAGTTACAGCGATAATGTTTGGATATCATTTGATTTTTCCTTATAATTTGACTAAAATGTGTGCATGAGGTACATACATTATTTTTCTTGAACTTCATAACAGATAAGACAAATACTACTTTAGCTCGTCTAACTTTGCTTGGAGAGCATGTTGCAATAGATTTTCTGTAGTTTTTGTTTTACCATATTCTTGTTTTTCTCTTGCTCGCCATTATAACTCATTGTAATAAAAATATTTTGACGAGTAAGAGTTTAAGGCGATATCATATTGTTATGAATTTCAAAATTCATTTTTCCTTAATAATGTCATTTTTCTATGAGGGAAAAAAAAGTACAATTATTTTCGTAATTGAGGTATTTTGCAAAGTCTTAGTTTGTTATTGAAAGTGTTTGTTGTGGACACTTATTTGTATGACATATATTATAACAACCCTCATTTGGTCTTAGTCATATTCATGAGCGTTTACATGATTTTGCCTTGTTAAGCTTGCATCTTTAGACTTTGACTTATTTTGCCTAAGTGTTATATGTATGCTTTGTTCCTTGCGTAGTGCTGCCTCAAGCCTAGGTCATCTCAAGCCTAGGTCATCTATCATTGTTGTCTCAAGCCTAGGTCACACCTTTGAACCTCTTACACCTAGGCCGTTGAGCGCCAACACCTAGGACCATCACAGAACCACCTTGGTTGACCTCCACCGTCACCTAGACATATTGGCCGAGATGTGCATCACCTAGGCCGAGATGTGTATCATCTAGGCCGAGATGTTAATCATCTAGGCGTCCTAAATCCTTGATCCTTGAACCTAGCAACCTTTTATTCCGGGACTGGTATGACCTAGGCCGAGGTGTGGCACATCTAGGCCAAGGTGTGGCACACCTAGGTCAAGTGTTATCCTTCCTAGCCGAAATCATTGAAACCTTTTTGTCCGAAGCCTATGTCTTGATCCGGGATCATTGCCTTGTCAGAGTGCTCATGCCATCTTACTTGTTGTACACACTTTGTCATATCCTTGTCTTTTCACTCTGGTACCTTTTTTAGGAGAGCTAATCAGATGATGCCACATGTCCTAGGAGTGGTTTAAGCCAGCTAGCAGTGAGGGAACCCATATCATTTTGTCATATCTTTGTTCTTGAAGAGAGAGAAGCTCTAGGAAGAAGAAGAAGGAGTTCTTGAGAGAGAACTAGATTTCCAAGCTTGATCCTCAAGTTTGAACCGTTTGATCCGTGTTTTGAGGTCAGATTCTTGATCTACTCTTGTTGGTCTTTATGTTGATCTAATCACATTGCATGATCTACAATGATTCATGAGCCATGCATTGATTTAAAGTTTTGTTCTAGAAAGAGAAAGTGATGTTCTTATGTTCTTGAAGAAAAATCATGTTTTGATCCAAAAGTTTGTAACAAGTTCCATGTTTTTGTGTTTGTTTTCATGAAATTTTCAAGTATATGTACCCAGGTCCATGTTTTTTAACTCATAACATGAAATCTTAGATTTTGAATAAAAAGTTATGATTTTAGCATTAATGTTCTTCATGTTCTTCAAGAGGAAACCCAGATTTCCAGACTTCATTTACCTAAGTGTGGTCACTGAGACCGACTCTTGCCTAGACCACACACCTAGGCCAAGCATCGTATCTCACCTTGGCCTACCTTGCATGATCACTTGCACCTTAGCCTATCTTGCATGCATACCTAGGCCGACCACCACACACCTAGGCCGACCATGGTACACCCTTGCCGGCACCTTGTAACATCTCGGCAAGCAGCCGCACACCTAGGCCTATGAGACCACACCGCGGCCAAGAGGTGTGGGACCTCGGCCAAGACTCCCTGAGTTCACCCAGCTAGGCCATTTTAGCCTAGATCATCTCTGTGCATCCATTCCGAGACCTGGTTGGTACCCAGCATGTTTTCCCTAGAAGAAAAATAGTGTTTTGACTCCCAGCACATGTTTTGCTTTGTCTTGACTTGGTTTTGGAAAGAAATGCCGGGATCATTTTCATTCATGTAAAGCTTGTTTTAAGAATGCATTGCACAACCATCTTTGAGCATTCCTTTTTGTCTTCTTGAAATGCATTCAGTGGACTTTGCCATGTATTTGTAGGTCTTGGATTCTTGCCTTAATCCTTACATCTGAAGAACTATTGTGAGTGGTATTTTTAATAAAGCTATGTTATAAAGTTTTGATAAAGCTTTGCTTCGTTTTGGAAAAGTATTTGATCAAGCATGAATGATTATCCTTTAGTTTTTGTATCAAGTATTATGGTTGTTTTGATGACATTCTTGGAAAGTCCTTAGTGCTAGGGGACTATAATGCAACTAGTACCCTTGTTTGAGATATCTCACTTGCCACCGACGGTCTTGTACATGTGGGTTTGTCTAATCGATTCCGGGTCGATTATTCCATTGTTTTGTCAGGAATGTCATCCCTTGTATTATGTTGATGCTAGTAAGCATCCCTTGAAGCTTTGAAAGACTTTGATAGATGAACTTGGTTCATCCCTTGTTTCTTTGTACAAGCTATGATATGTATTGTTTTGATAAAGATCTTGGATATCATTCATTCAAACCTTTATTACTTATATCATTCACTGAGTATCCAAGCTCACCCTCTCCTTTATATATATGTAGGTGATGAGCAAGAAGGCGGTGTCGCCTAAGATGTTATTTGCAAGATGTTTTGGATTCATGTTTTGTTAGCATCTTGAAGATTATGCTTCTTAGCTTATAGTTCATGTCTTTTGTATATTTCGGCTTGAGAAGCCTTTTGATCAAGATGTAATATTTAGTTTTAATTCATTTGTATGCAAGATGTAAAACCATGTTAAGATGTATGACATTTCATTTGATCTATGCACAGCTCTTATGGACTACTTAGATTTAAATTTGCTTCAGCACATGTAAGCCCCATATGTATACTCTGATTGTGTGAATCTTTGTAAGTTGGTCTTTGGTAATCTCAGATTACTGGCTATCATGGCACCATTCTATTAGGGGCGAAATGGGGTCGTGACATATATATATATATATATATATTGAATATAAGTTGATAAGAGAACAATATACAGTTCCGTAGTTTTTTCCTAACAAATATAACTATATTACTAAAGCGATGCATGTTAAAAAATTAAAGTATCCAATAGTAATATAGCATTACAGATTGACAATGTATTAATACAGTAACATATATATATTTACATTTATATATATTTATATATGTAGACGTTGACATATATAAGATATCACAAAAATAATATGTGAAATCTTTTTGTAATAATATAATACAAGTAACAATGATAAGTTAATTATTCATAATTAAGGCACTATTTGGCATGCCCTATATTAACACAATTTTTTTTTTTTTTTTTATCGTTTGTGAGTCACATCACCTCTATACTTTTTTTCACATCTTCTTGTAAAAATTTAAAAAAAAAACATACTATTATCCAAACACCCTCTAAATAGTTTGTCATAATGTAGATGCTTACATTTTTGTGTGTATGCACCATTTTTTAATTATATTATTAAATTTACATAAAAATTGAAAGGAATTTGTAAATAATTTGTGTAAAATTAGATATTAGTGAAGAAAGATTTAAAAAAGAGAAGTTTGTAGTGTGTTGTTTGGTTTGTTTTTTAAAACTTTTGTTTTGAATTTTTTGGTTTTCATTTTTTTTTTTTTGGGTCTTTGACACTGTTTTTTTAATAACTTTTTATTTATTTATTTTTTGATTCACTTAATTTAATATTTTTTTTACTTTTTAATTTTAATGGTCCTGTTTGGTAGAGCTGTGGGAAAGTGCTTATAGCTTATGCCTAAACAGCTTATAGCTTATAACTATGAACATAAGCTGATTTCTGACTTATAAATTAAGCATCTCCTGTCCCACTCAAAGAATAAGCTGATTTCTGACTTCCAAAAAGCTATAAGCTATAAGCTATAAGCTAAACCAAACACATCAAAATAACTTAAATTAAGCTGAAAGCTGAAATAAGCAGCTTTTAAGCTGCACCAAACAAGGCTAATTTCAGATTTAGATTCACTTAAATACACTTAGAAAATAATTTGTTCTGTATTCTTTTTGGAAACAAATTGTTAATATTAAATAATAATAATAATAACAAAAAATATATAATAATAAAAAATCAGTACATGTTTGAATTTATAATTTTTTTTACCAATATTTTACTTTTTAATTCTATTTAGATTATTAGATATTAGATTTTCATATAAAAGTATAATTTTAATATAAAATATGAAGAAATTTCAGCATCTTTAATCACAAAAACTGAGCAAATATAGAAAAACAACCAAAAAAACAGATTTAAAAAATAAAACCAACGAAAGTGATTTTTGTTTAGAATTTTGACATCATACCTTAGGTATTAAAGTATCATGTAAAATTTTACAGTTCATAAAATATAATTTAAACAAAAAGAAAGTGTCTGAAGATAACCTGTGAATTTTTTAGATGCAACACAAATTTCTGTTTTAAAAACGTATGCACTTTTCTCTGTCTAGATTCGAACAAATGCATCCAACTTTAAGATTTAACCAAAATTATTTACAGTGATTTGATCCATGATGGACAATTTTGTGAGGCCCCTGAAAATTTTATTTTCTTGAAAGTCTCTCAATTTCTTAATTAATTGCAGTTTTAACCCTAGGATCAAAATACATGCGCCAACTGAAAACTCGCAAACCCTAATCGATTTCAGTAACTTAGAAATCATTTCTAATACCCTAACACTGATTAATTGACTCCCTGAATATAGAATTATCACTTGAAAACCCTAAGTTTTTCCCAATTTTTATCACGTTTATCAATTGATCGTCTTTTTAGTCGAAACAAGAAATCCAAACCTTTTTTAGATTCTCTAACCCTAATTTAGTTTAATTCTACACCAAAATAAATGTTCCAATTCATAAATTAAACCCAAAGCCCTCACATTTTTATTAAATCACTAATTGACCCCAAATAAGTATTATTATATATATACACACTTGTACCTTTATATACCATATTTTAAAAATTTCAACAATTGTATGCAAGAAAAAAAAAAAAATTCCCTCAAATCAACCACATGGCCAGCCACCCTAGGGAAGTTGAATATATACAACTTTTTAAAACCATATCCATAAATTCAAGAAAAAATGTTGGCTAGTACCCCCAAAATATGGAACCATGCCTCCACCCTAAGTCCAATCCTAACCAAAGCCAAACTAGATCATGACTAATTTTATAATTAAGAACTCTAATCATTCATCATCCCATTAGATTCCAAGTAAATCCAAAATGTCCAATCCATTTTCAACCAATGGGCACTTTAAACCTTTTGCACAATTTTATTATAAAAACCACCCCTTCCTTAGCATTTTACATATAAGAACACATACACTTCATTCAGTTGAAAGGAAGAGAGGGGAAGAGGGTGAGCTTGGTAGAAGAAAGGAAAGAAAGAGAAGGTCTTGTTAGCTAACTAACCAAGCCTTAAGTAAGTCACATCACCATCCTTCGTGCTATTTCATTTTTCAAATACATGTTATTAGAGATTTAAAACCACATTTTCAGATGTGTTGTACTGGTATTCATGTGTTGAAAGTGGATGAATTGGGCTTTAATCCTTTTTTTATTCATATTTCCTCTTAATAGATGTAAAGCTACATTTTTTCTTCCCATGTCTCACATTTTTTTCCAAAGGCATACCATCACTCTAAAAATTTGAGTCATTGATACATTATTTAGTATGTTTTCATCACAAAATAAGTGAAAAATTTCCCTTAGTTGGCCTCTTTTCTCACAAATCTTCTTATTTTTAGTATTATGCATGAAAAATCTATTTTACAGGCAACTTTAGAAAATTCTAGAAAAATATAGAAAAATCATATGGACCTCAGTTTTATGTCAAAAAATTTCTTAAAGAGTTAGCTTTCAAGAAAAATTGGTTTCATTGAAAAAGAGTGAGCGATTGGTAAGAAAATCTGATTTTCGTAATGGTCGACGAATATGGACAGCGTTGGAGTGTTTCTTAAATAACTAAAAATCTAGAAAAGCTATTCCATTTTCAAAAAATGTTCTGACAACTAGATAAAATTCTCTACGAACCATAGGACAGCTAGGTTCAGGAAAAATCTGAAATAGCCCTTTTGATCTTAATCTTTAAGTGGTACTGAATTTGGAAATTCTGTTTTGCATTGGTGTTTTATGCTCTAGTGTTCATGAATATGCTTATTAATATATGATCATGTCTTGGTATGATATTACATATGTCATGGTTATATACTTTTTATTTTAGTCCTTCGATGATGCTCACATTTATGCAAATTTATTCTTTTGTTACTTGCTTGTACTAACTAACTTAAAACATTAATCTAAACGGAAAACTTAATGAGGTGACTAATGGGGTTTCGATCACATGAGTATTGTTATGAATTAAAGTTATGTTCAAATTGAAGTGGTTAGCAGGACGTGTTCCTTTTTGGAAGTTAAAGTCTTGCGCAAGTGGTTGTTCAAAACCCTTGAACGGAGTGGTTGTATTCGAACCCTAAGTGGTTTGGTGTGAGGAGGGAATGGGCAAGGCCCTATTTTACCGTATCTTTTGAGGTCCTTGGTTGGCGCTACGGCATGTAACCATTGCTAGGCATCCAAAGTAAGGTCTGCAAAGCAGCAAAACAGGGGGCATACCAAATAATTCACGTCCGATTCTTGGGATTGAGAGGATGAAATCTCTTTGGGGATTTTTAGAATACTTTTGTAACCTTGTTATTTACTTGAATGTCATGTTCCTTTCCCCTATTGTTGTAATTGCTATTGTGTATTAGATTGGAAAAAAAGGGGTGAGATGTATGTGCAATTACTGGGCATTCAAAGCTCATGGCGTATCATGCCAGGTGTCGAAAAGATCTCGCAGCAGAAGACAACGAGCCAGAAACCTTCGAAAACTTTTGGTTGTCCTAGAGAAGTTAGAAATTTTCTTTTGTGTTTTGTATAGTCTATTTGGAATTTTATTTTTTGAATGTAATTTTGATGGAACTAATTTTTGTAACTAAGTACATTATGTATCTATTCTCTTATTATTATATGCTTGTCTTTTTAAAAACCAATATAGTTCCTTACGTTACTTATGAGACTTTGTGTTAATGCCTTTTAAGATTTGTCAAAGGAGTAGTGCGCTATCTAAGAAAACTGGACTTAAAAGGGGAGCTAATTTGACTCATTTGGCAATCTGGGATTTTACTTAGTCATTGGCTATAAGACTCATTATTGACTTTCCCTTGGCTACCACCTAGTGTATATTTGGGGCGTCACAACTGTCAATATTATGTATATTAGTATAGAAGAAAACACAGGAAATAAGAAAGAATAATTATTTTTTATTCTTCAATCATCATCAACGTAAAAAATAGGGAGACGACTTTTTTATTTATTTGGGAAGTGGCTAAAATAGCCAAAAAACCAAAAAGTCAACTAAAACACATCACATCACCTCTCTACTTTTCTGCACACCTTTTCGTAAAAAGCCAAAAAGTTACTAAAATAGCCTGTTCCCAAACCAAGCCTTAGTAGTTGTTTGGCATGTGCTAAAATAGCACATACTATTTTAACACATTATCTTATTTGAGTCACAATCATCTTATTTGGGTTATATCATTTCTTATTTGAGTCGCATCACCTCTCTATAACATCACTTCAAACCCAACCCATATTTCACATTTTTTCATAAAGGCACTTCCCAAACAATCCCTTATAATAAATGAGACAATTTTTTTATATTTATATTATATACGACTCTTAGAAGCAGACATATCATTTTTGAGTATTCAACTATAAAAATAAAGAGATAATTAATTTATATAATGACTCTTCATGATTTTTAGAAAACATAATAGATTTGAGAGGATAAAATTGGGATTTATAAATGTAGAAAACTTGGGAAGCTTTTCACACTTTTATAATAGTAGTAAGTAGCAGATATGTAAAAAAGTAGAAAAAATAATATGATAACTAATAATAATTTTTTGGTTAAAATCTCAAGTCCCAAAACGAGGGCTAAGTGAGATATAATTTGTTTTTTAGAAAGGTTAAGTGAGATTTAGTTACAGTGTCGGTTTGTAGTTGAGCTATATAATAGCTTATGTATTACACAAATTGAATGATATTGGATTAACTTGAATTGCTCATTATCAGTTACCACATCCGTAAATACTCCAACTCATCTCAAATATACTTATTTATTTTTATTTTTATTTGCTTTAAAAATATTTTTATATATCAAACAAAATTTCTATTTTTATTTTTTATAAAAATAAACAAAAATTAAAAACTGAAGACGTTAAAGAGTCATAACATTTTGGGACAAATACAAAAAAATTATAGGGTTTGAGCTCTATAACGAAATAAATTCTAAAGTTTGTAATTTTTCCTCTGTTTGGTAAGGTTTATTTACAGTTTATTTTAGTTTTTAGCTTAATTTAAGCTATTTTGATGTGTTTGGTTTAACTTAACAATACAGATTATAACTTTTTGTATAAGTCAAAAATTAACTTATTTTTTGAGTGGGGAAGGAAAAACTTAATTTATAAGTCAAAAATCAGCTTATATTCACAGTTATAAACTATAATCTATTAAGTTATAATCTATAATCACTTTCCCACAGCTTTACTAAACAGGGCCTTTGTTAATTTAAATTATAATCTTTTTATTTGTTTTCAATTTAAATTAGTTGCCTATTTTCGTTAAGTAAAACTAATAAAAAAATAATATTTTAGTCATTAAATTCAATGTATTTATACATAAAACATCTAAAATATAAATTTTCATTGAGTTTATGATTAAAATATTAATTTTTTCATCGATTTGTTTAACGAAAATAAATAAATAATTTAAATTAAAAACAAATCAAAAATTTAAAATTTAAATTGATAAGATTAAAAACTAGAATTTGTATTGTTATACGGGTTAAATCTTGAGTTTTTTTTTTTAAATTTATAATTTCTCCTAACATTTTTTTTTTCCTTATACGAATGCGTGTGTACAATGGACTTGGGGTGGGTTTTGTGATAACATCCTTGCTGTCACATTTCATGAGGATTGTTTTGATCATATTTTAACGATCCGAGTCATTCATATTATAGGGTTCGTTGAGAATATTTTTTATAAAAAAAATAAAATTAATTGAACAACTATAATCCCATGATCAAGCCAAATAATAACCTTAAAAGAATTTTAAAATCATGTTAATCGTTTATTGTTTCTAAATATAAATGTGGTTTTGTTGTAGGTTAAACTAATTTAAATTTTTTCATGAATAATTTACTCAATGTACCATACACTATGAATAGTTCAGATTATTAAAATAAATTAAGGACACGTTGTTTTGCCAGAGACTATTTGGCTAAAATAAAATAGCCAATAAAAAAAAGTCACATTAAATTCACAATTATTTTATTTTTTATTTCACAAACATCAAATTAAAAAAAATAATAATAACCAAACTAAAATAATTAAAAAATTAAATAACCAATTAAAATAGAAAATTCCATAATGGGGGCATCAAGGGCTCACATCATATACGTCCGGTGACGTTGTATATATACCATACGCAATACCATACGTACACAGAAGACGAGAGAGAGAGAGAGAGAGAGAGAGAGAGAGAGTCTCTAAACTCAGCAAAACAACACAACACAACACAGACCAACCGTACATATGAACACAAATTCCCCTTTAGTTACTATTTCACATATCGCTCTCTCTTCGACTTTTCTCTCTCTATCCTTCTCATGCATGGCCATTTGTGATCGAATTAACAATCTAGGGCACGGAATCGACCACGATCGACGATAAGAGAAGATGCGATTTCAATGCGACTTTGAGGCATTCAAGGGTTTGAAGCATTATCAAAACACTTTTTTCACTTAGTCTTTAATCCAATTTCTAGGGTTTGCTTTCGAGGTCAAAGTTCACGCATGAAGGGCCCCTTAGATCGAACGAAGGTTGTGGTCCGCCACTTGCCGCCGACGGTTTCCCAGTCGATGCTGATGGAGCAAATCGATAGCCGCTTCGCTGGACGCTACAATTGGGTCTCTTTCCAGCCCAGCAAGACCAGGTTGGGGGTTTCATCTATATTGTGTTTATGTTATCGGAAACCTAGACTGTAGCTTCATTGATATGTTTTTTATTAGTGATTTGATTCTGGGTTTGCTTTATTTACTACTAATATTTAGATTTTGTGTGTTAGGGTTTACTGGGTTGGGGACCTTTTTATGGGAGTGTTGGGAATTTGAATATGTATTGGTTTGTAGCACTGCAACTACTGGGTATGGGAGTGTTTGCTATCCTTGCGAGTTAAAATTGGATAAGTATGTTGGATTTTGGTTGCAATTATTGGCACTGACAGGGCTTGCAAACATCTAATGGGCAATCACTGTGCTTTTATTTATTTATTTATTTATTTATTTATGTTTGAGTGATACTAGGATAAGTTTTTAACTTAACTTTTAATGGGTGGCGAAATGATATGAGAGCTATTGGTGGGAAATGGTCCGTAGGATTTCTACGCAGTGGGGTGAATAGGCAGCGAGTCATACGTGGCAAAAATGAATGAATGATGGTGGAAATGTCCCCCCCCCCCCCCCCCCCCCCAAAAAAAAAAAAAAAAAAAAACCTCATTTTTTTGATGTAATTGTTGAGTTGCTAGGGAGGTGAATGAGTTAGTTATCATGATAGGCTTATGCTGGTAATTAACGGACTTTTATTTATTTTGTCTTTTTGTGTCTTTTTTATGCTGGCTTTAATTGCATAATCATTGAAAGGACAATTTTTCAACGGTTTTATCCCTAATCTAGAAGAAAGTAAGTGCAAAATTATGCTTTGGTGATTCATAGGCTGAAGTTTTCTGATGTAGTTTTCTGTCAACGTTTATTTTCATGTTGTGGCTTTCTCTGTTTGAAGCAAGCACACCCTGGCTCAGATTGGGTGTTTTTTCATGATATATATATCCAGGGGATTTGGTGTAGCTTGATAACATTTTTGAATTTGCTACCCACAATGTTCATTGAATTGCGAAGAGTAATTACCATGTTTAACTAAGAATCCCATCTAAACAGGAAATACTGGGTTTGTTTGGTTTGATTTTGGGAGAGTTGATTTTGAAAAAAATTTCCAAAATTTTGTTTGATTTGTGATTTTTCTCAAAAAATTTCTAAAATCACTTTCTCTCTCTTACACATCAATCAATTACTTTTTCTCTCTCCTCTCTCCTTCTCAATCACTTTTTCTCACACATATAACAAAATATCAAATCATCCCAAACTCCAAAACTACTTTTAAAATATACAATCAAACAAATTAAAAAAATTTCTTAACTCTCTTTCCAAATTTTTTTTTGAAAATCACTCTCTCAAAAACAAACCAAACACACCCAATGTCTCTCTTTGAAGAGTGCTTGTTCTACAATAAAGATGATCACTTATATATGTGTGATATGCTTGTAATAAATAAATGTTAATGCTTCAGTCAGATTTGTATGGCTAGGTGCATTTATTATATAATTTTACTTATTAAGCTGATTTTGCAGCCAGAAACGTCAATCCTATTCTAGAGCTTATGTTGACTTCAAGAGGCCAGAGGATGTTGTTGATTTTGCTGAGTTCTTTGATGGGCATGTTTTCGTCAATGAGAAGGGTAATCTTTGAGCATATACCATGAAAGATTGATTTAGACACGTCAAATCTTGTTCCTGGGAATGTTGTGACAATATTTGTTTCTTTCAATCCAAGATTTCCTACGTGGATAGGGTAGTGAAACTTCCTTTTTCCACTACTGGAAGCTAATAATAATAATAATACAATTTTGATAAAAAAGAATTTAGAGCTGTAATGTGACATGAAAAAATTTAATTGGGTACTCTCTGTTTCATTTTGTTCCACCAAATACAATGTTCTGTTTTCCTTCACCAGGTACTCAATTTAAAACTATTGTAGAGTATGCTCCTTCACAACGTGTTCCAAAGCAGTGGTCTAAGAAAGATGGACGTGAAGGGACCATATTAAAAGGTACCAAAATGGTCACTTTGTATGTTGATTGCATACATCATTTATTCCAACATTTTCTTATTTGCAGTAACAATTACTTGTTTTGATGAATTATAGATCCGGAGTATCTGGAATTCCTTGATTTTATTGCGAAGCCTGTTGAGAATCTTCCCAGCGCAGAGATACAACTAGAGAGAAGGGAAGCAGAACGATCTGGTTCGCTTGAACTTCTCTACAATCTACGTCATCATGCAGTGAATCCTAACATGAGTGTTAAAAGAGGCAGCAATAGCATTAGAATCAAATTAACTGATCTTTTCCCTCTTTTTCTTTTAAAGGTGCTGCAAAGGATGCTCCTGTAGTCACACCATTAATGGATTTTGTTCGTCAGAAAAGAGCTGCCAAGGGTGGAACTCGGGTAGCGATTTTTATAACTACCGTTTATTGTTATAACTTAGACCATAAGCAATTTTGATACTTCTGGGACCTGTTGTATATACTATCTTTTATTTTAATATCCTGTATTCATATAAATTTTGACTGTGATATAGCATTGAGTCAATCCGCATGTTTTCTTTGCCCAGTTATTATAGTGGGAAACAACATATTTCTCTTAGGGATTGTGTTTATTTTGAACTTTGAACTTTTATTGTTTGCTGGATCTAAATATTTTAAACTACAAAGTGAGTGTTGGTTTAAATAGTTTAAAACATTTATTGACATAAAATATGTTAATCTTAAAGTGTCATTTGTGCTATATAATGAGCTGATGGTGTACCTCCATCACTAATGAGAATGCTTGAGAAATAGTGAAATAAATAAATTGCTTGAATTGCGAAGTGCTTGTCCAGAAATAGCCGTAGTTGAGCACATAAGTGAGCAAGAGATGGACCTGTACTATGTGTTTGATGTTATTATTATTTTTGCTTCTATATTCAATAAATATGAAGATTTACTTTTTGTAGTATGCATCCTTACTCTATGGGGAAACACTGGTATAATTTTATTTTAAGTGGCACATAACTTTATTAGAATGTGGTTTATAGCAAGTGCATGGGTCATTTGGGTTTTACGGTAGACAAAGCATCTGGAGGCTGTTAGATGGGGATATGGGACAGACATAAATTTAGTTTTGAAAATGTTTGACAGTGCGTTGAGTATGCTTTTGATTCTTATTGGTGTGGATCTCTTTATTTTTATGCTAGAATTTGGGTTATACTACACAAATTTGAATTAATTCATTTACAAATCCAAACGATTTGAATTAGTTAATTCAAAATGGAGCAGTTCATGACATAAGATATTTTTTGCAACCAAACAGGCCTGAAAAATTTCATTTGAGTGATTTGGAGAGCACCTGGATGTACATCAAATAGTGTATAGAAAAACCACACAAATAATTAAGGTACCGTACAGGCAAACTTTCTTTTCACCTTTAAGCTTCAAGTTTGGAGGTTCTTGAAATCTTTAACATCATCTTATGACCAAATAATAGAAAATATGAAATATCTGTTCTCGGTTGATATGATTTGATAGAGTGTGAACCGTTTTCATTGCTTCCTTAATATTGGAATTTAGACTCTTAATACCTTTGGAACTTGCAATGCTAAAGAATGGGAGGGCTATTGTGATAACGGTTAATTGGATTCACTCTGCCAAATGGAGGGAAAGGTTGTTCAATGATCCATATTTTTCTTGCCCTGGCAATGGCATGCTTAATATGGCAACATTGTTTCATTTTAGATGAGGTGATTAATGGTGGTTTGGGGATTCATAACACTATTTTTTGTTGGGTTCCCTTTGGTACATGGTTGTGGAGGCATGCTTGTGAGAGTGATAGATTTTATAGTGGTATGTGGGGTGATTAGTCTTCTTTGTAGGTCTTCATTTCTCATGAAATTGGTCTTTGGAAAGGCATTCGAGGGGGTTGGCAAGCCTTCTCAAATCACTTTCGGTTTAAGGTAGGTATAGGTGATAGAGTGCGGTGAGGAGAAGCTTGAGGTAGCCTTCCTATCTATTGCTCGCATTGCAGTTTATGTAGGTGTCGTAATTGCAGAGTACATGACTGTTAATGAGAATCATGTCTTTTGGGATATTGCTTTCTCTAGGCAGCTTCATGATGGGGAGATTGGAGAGTTTGATGAGATCCTCTGTCGCTTCTATGCTTTTTATGGTTTAGGGGAGACTGAGGATGAGTTGAGATGGTTAGGATCTAGATTTGGTAAATTTGAAATGAAATCCTTTTATGAGGTGTTGATGGGCAATCGGGGGTGAAAGCTCCCACCAAAGTTGTATTTTTTTTTTCTTGGGCAATAGAGGTCTACGTGAATTGGTTCTGCATGTGTAAGAAAGATGGGGAATATGTTAGTGGTCATTAGTTATTGGTTTGGTTGGTGCGAGTTGCGCATTTTTGCAGGATTTGGCAGGCCTCCTTTTCACTTGGCGCGGTATTAGGGTGGGGAAAAGGAGGAATGCGTGAAGTTTAGTGCTGTTGGCTCTCATGTGGATAACGTGGTTGGTGCAGAATAACAAAATATTTTTGAAGGGGTGGAGGTGCCTATTCATAGGATTTGGAGTTTCTTTTTGTCTACCTTATATAATTGGTTTTCGGGTGGTTCAAGCCCATCAGTGAGCCAAAATTTGGAGTTTATAGATCTTTTTCAGGAGGTATAGTTCACTGGTTTTGCTTCTTTTAAGTTTTTAGGATTTGTATCCCATTTGTTTTTGTATGCAGTTGGCACCCCCTTGGTGCCTTTTTGTTTGATTATACTTATTCTTCTCCCAAAAAAGGGGAAAAATTGGGTGCCATGCTTCGGAAGAATTGACACGCTGACAGGTGTCGATACACATCCAAAGGTTTCCTATTTCTTTTTAATTTTTTGAAACCAGATTCATTTCAGATATATATGGGATATGCACGTCTAGGGTCTTAACACAAGTTTGAAGAAAATGAAATATAGTCCAAAGAATAAAAATGGAACTAAGGATTTATATGTATATATCTATTCTAAGGCTTTTTATATTTGAAACCATAAACCTTTACAATTTCCAATTTGTTTATGCATACTTGAGACTGCTAAAAGTTATCCATTTCTTGCCAAACATATAAATGTGAAAATGAAGCTTTTATTTTCATATAATGTGAGTAAGAAATATTTTTTATTCTATATAACTAGATATTTATTTTGAACTGTGTCCCGCCGTGTTTATATCCCAATTTTTTGAAAATTGTTGTGCTGGTATAATGGTGATGTGTCGTATCGATGTCTTGTTTCCATATTCCACCTTATTAGTTGCCATGCAATTCTTCACCTAGGCTATAATGCAATGTGTTGTATATAATTCTGTGATCCATGGCAGAGGCCTTTGCCTAATGGGAAACTATTAAGAAAATCTGCTGGGGCATCATCTGGAAGTTCCAGTTCAGCTTCATCAAGACGAGGTTCTGAAAAGAGAAGAATTTCTACTGCCACGGTACTCATGTTTCTTCCATTCATTTGGCTTCTTTGTGAAGGACTGCCAATGCTGTTGTAACATCAATGGTTTTTCTTCATAAGAAGTTGCAATTTAGTATTTTTGAACCACATAAAGTTTGCTTTTATATAGTTTTTACTGGGGTAATGTATGGACTGTTGTGGTACATTTCTGGGGCTATTTTGTATTTCTTATGTTCTGATGTCATTTGCAAGTCGAAATTATAAACTTTCATCATCTCTATCCATACATGAAGGCATATTCTCTATGTATAATATTATGCTGTTCATACAGTTGGATTATGCATAAAAGCAAAAGTATCTAAGACTCTTTTGTATTCTGTTTTTCTTTGCCCTTTTTTTTTTTTTTTTTTTTTTTGTCTTATCACTATTTTTTCTGTATAAAAGATGTTGCTGTAGTTTTGGATTGCATGTTTCTCTTGGTTTGTTTGAAGTTGAATTCTCTGTTGGGCTGGCCATGCTTCTCGTGTATCTGTGTTTGCTGCGGACAATGATAGATGTTTATATAATTTTACAGATTTTAAACTCTTTTTGTTTGCTAGATGGAGGTTTACTTTCGGGAGACAGTTTGTGATTTGGGTTGGCTAGTTACTCTTGATTGTGTAGTTTATCTCTTAATGATATCAACCTTGGTCGGCTACAAAAAGATCAAAGGGTAGTTAGTGAAGAGACATCAGAGCTATTCTTTTCCTCTTCTGATATGTAATATAATTGTACATCTTTGGTAAGAATAAGATTAATGTAGCTGATCAAAGAAAAAAAAGATTAATGTATACTGGTAGCTAATGACGAGAAGGGTATTTGCAAATATTGTGTTTGGGTGGTATATTGTCAAGGGATGCCCAAAAGTGAACGATTGATATACAATAGACAAAGTGGTGAAATGCTTTTGGATGCAGCAGAATTATTGAATATGGATCTAGTGAAAGAAATAGCGTGGCAGGATGGCTCAGAATGTAGCTTTTGAATTCCATTGAATTAGCAAAGCAAAAGAATGGGAGGGCATATGTTATTGTCATAGGGGTTGCTTGGATTAACTTTGCTAAATGGAGGGAAGGGTTGTTCAATGATCAATATTTTTCTTGCCATGACATGTTAATGTGGCGTCGTTGGCTCATTTGTGATGTTTGTCTTCCTCAATCTGAGAGAGAAATGAAAACATTTTTAAAACAACTTTTTGATTTTTGTTGAAAGTGGACCATTTTCAGAGAGCATCTTTATAATTAAAATAATTATAGTTTTCCTGGTTTGAAAATGAAAGCATGAAAGTGGTTTTTGAAAACAAGGTTAAAAGTATCTAAGATGCAGCCAACACCTGCTAGTTTTGGGTAGCCGTTTAGATCTCGACTTCAAACAAGTTTTCAGGTTGTTGAATAAGTTGTGATGGGTGTCTTAGGTTCTTTGTGGGGGATAGATCAGCTGTCATGCTTTTGAGCATCTTAATTCAGCGTGATTACTCAATGTTCGGGTTGTTGAATAAGTTGTGATGGGTGTCTTAGGTTCTTTGTGGGGGATAGATCAGCTGTCATGCTTTTGAGCATCTTAATTCAGCGTGATTACTCAATGGTTAATGTGGATTGAGGCAATGAGTTACCTGATTAGCATAGCAAAATCTCCCAATTGATCATGTGTTGTCTTTATATACATATGCTATTGTTGCTGAATCTGGGATCTGCAAGGCTCCCCCACCTGCACTTACCTATAAAACCTATCTGCGATTCACAGACAGCTGAAGTTGCTTCTTCCTTCTGACTTATACTGATCAGTATATATATATTTTTCTTTATTTCTAGTAGACTTCAGAACTATGTTACACAGACTCTTCAAACTAAATCAAATACTCGTGTCGGACACCCGACACTTGGACAAGGATATGGGATATGTGTCCGATATTTTTCAACAGATACTTCTTATATAATTGTATATAACATTATTATTATATGTACATATTGTTCTATAAATGCTATAAATGTCTTTCTGACACTATAAGTTACATATAACATTATTTTATCTCACATACTTAATTAAAAATATAAAAATATGACTTTTTATGCTGAGTTTGCGTACTCTTAAATTTATGGTTTGATGAGTCCGACCTCTAGATACATACCCGCACCCGACACCCGTACCCGAGTCCATGTAACATAGCTTCATAATACAGTCTCATACATAGATATGCTTCGTGTGAAACATGCAAGGTACTTGTTAC
Source organism: Camellia japonica (assembly GCA_030407325.1). Classification (NCBI taxonomy): domain Eukaryota; kingdom Viridiplantae; phylum Streptophyta; class Magnoliopsida; order Ericales; family Theaceae; genus Camellia; species Camellia japonica. The sequence goes on along the minus strand of JAPPVO010000019.1, from coordinate 167,668,399 downwards.
AGAATTCATTGTGCACTTGATGTAGCTCAGTGGCCTTGGGTTACATTTGGTGTTTCATATGGGATTTGAGCTTCTCACATTCCCAATTAAGGTGTATCAAGTATCAGTAGTGGGGATCACAAATAAACACCGTTTTGTTGAGCTCTGTGTTATTTTCATGTTAGAGGAATAATTCCCATTCCCAATTTTCCTCTTTTGAAACAGAAGATCTGAGCTGTCACTGTTCAGCTGGGATGTAGAAAGTTGTCATTTTTACTTGTGTATTGTTTTAAGTTCTTTATATTAGTGGAGAAAGGCAGATAAGATTAATAGAAACAGTTGTTTATGCTTTGTGTTACCATGCTGATTAGTTATTCTGTAATTCTTATTATGATAATACAACCACAACAGTATAGTTGTTTATAGTGCACAAATTATATATAGTTGCAAATTTTTGCTTATGCATTGACAAAAGAAAGCTGAAAATCATAACAGTAGGAAAAAATTTGGAAAGCCAAGTGAAATGGATTTGTTTCTTCGTTTGCCATTGTACCAATATTAGTAGAACATAGACTTATTTTATTTGGTAGATGTGTAAGGAGTCGAGAATGCATGAAAATGAGTAGTAATTGTGCTCTATGTTACATGGACTTGGTTACGGGGTTTAGTTGTGGTTGTGTAAGTGTTGGATTCATTTAATTCTCATGCCCAAGGACACTCGGTTAGGGCTGAAGTTCTTATTTCTTAAATACTTCTTTCATTTATTTATGATAAAATAATTTTAATAAACAAACATAGAGCTTTCTATGCATAGAATAGGAGTCCTATGCATAGTTTCATAGTAACTCTAATAAAACATGTGTTGTGTGTTCCTTTGTGTCCCAGCACAGTTGGTGAAAAAAAATATTAAAAAATGTACACGCCATGTGGCATGTCATACATGTGTCCTCGCTGTGTTCGTGTTCCCACTGTGTTCGTGTCCTATAAGTGTGACACTGCTATGGCATTTATTTTGAAGTGTCAGTGATTCATAGTCCTAATTCATGTGTTGGTTGCCCAATATGGTGTTTAACAAATTCTAAATAGTCCATGTGACATAATGCTAACTACTGACTAAAGATATTTGATTCTTTTCGTTTTGGAACTTGTTATATGTTATTGTATTTGTGCTTTCTGGGGAATCATATCATTCTTTAGGTTTAGGCCATTCTCTGATCCTTCATTGTTTTTGTTACATTAGTTCCCCAATGTTGAGTCCTGTTTGATCATAGTGAAGGTGAGATGGGTTTATTGTAACTTGTTAACTTTTCCCATCTGACAGTATATTTTAAGGGATACTGCAAAGAATACCAGTGGCAAAGACAAATCAACCTACATCTTGGTTCCTAAACGTGATGATCAGCAGCTTTCTGACTAAAGATATTTGATTCTTTTCGTTTTGGAACTTGTTATATGTTATTGTATTTGTGCTTTCTGGGGAATCATATCATTCTTTAGGTTTAGGCCATTCTCTGATCCTTCATTGTTTTTGTTACATTAGTTCCCCAATGTTGAGTCCTGTTTGATCATAGTGAAGGTGAGATGGGTTTATTGTAACTTGTTAACTTTTCTCGTCTGACAGTATGTTTTAAGGGATACTGCAAAGAATACAAGTGGCAAAGACAAATCAACCTACATCTTGGTTCCTAAACGTGATGACCAGCAGCTTTCTGACAAGTCGGCTGCTTTAGCTGGTGCATCTGGAACTGAAGTCTCAGAAGATGAAAGTGGTATGACTTATTATTTGGATTCTTAATTAATGATTACTGAAGTATTTTTATTCCATTTAACATTCTAGCTTGTATCTGCTTGTGCACACATGTAGTTTTGGATGGCAACAAGATTTTATGAGTGAACTTATGAGTAATAACTTTTAAGTTTAAGGAGATTGAAACAGAATGAATAAAATTGTTGGCTTTACTTTTATGTCTTTGTGTTAATACTTTTAGACCTGTAAGTAGCTGTATATTACCTTAGGAGGGTTAGATTTCCTGGATTTCATGATTGTTTATTTATGTTGACATTGCACCATTCAATGGAGTTCTGTTACATTACAAGTAGAATTGTGCCACTGAAGTTTTTAAAGTACCATTTTTTTGGGTACAATTGAAAGAGATTATACTATAGTATTTTCAATTCCTATAAGAAAGAGCTTTTGAATTCATTTTATTTAAGGGATCCAAAACAGATAATGGCTGCATTTAGGAGTGATCTTTCCCTGTTTTTAAAGTTGGTGATCTCACTTTCGAAAGAGAGTAAAAGGTTGTCTATGTTGCAGAAATCAAAGGAATTGCTTGCAGAACTGATGGAAAGTTGAATATTCAAAAGAGATCTTTGCAATAAATGTCAGAAAAATGAGCAAATTAGCTGAAACCTTTGGCCCAATTGCACAAATATTTTATTGCTTCAAAGTCATCTAGTTTTGGCTTCTGCTCATGTTCAAATGATTGCCAAAGTGGAGAGGTCATTTTAAATTTAGCTTGCATTAAGGCTAATTTGAAGTTCAAAAAGAGGCCATAATAAAAATTAGGAAACCACTGAAGGCATCACAGATCTTGGTTCAATTGTGTCACTTTTGCAATAATCTTTCAAATAATTATATTGAAGCTAAGGTGATGTTTGATAAAATTGAAATATGAAAGTAGAGAATTGAATGCAAATTTTTTAATATGAAAAATTGTTTGGTATGTACTTAGATTTAAGTGTTGACTTCAATCAAATTGTTTGATATGTACAAGAAATTGAAATTGAAAATTTATTAATATTTTAAATTTTCTCTTCTACTCTTTATATTGTGGTGGTGGGTTCATAGCCACGTGGTGGTAGTGTGGTGTTGGACTGGAGGTGGTGGCAACATAGAAGGTGGTTGTGTGGTGGTAAGGTAGTGGTGTGGCTGTTGTGCTGGTAGGGTGGGGTAGTGGTGGCGATAGCAATAACAGTAGTGACAGTGACAATGGTACAGTGACGGTGTTAGCGGACAACGGTGGTGGTTGTGTTGAGCTATGTTACATGGACTCTTCAAAATAAGTCGGACACTTTAGACACTTGAACAAGGGTGCGAGGTGTGTCCAATGTTTTCTATTGGACATTTGTTATGTAATTATGTTTAACACTGTCTTTGTATGTATATTTTGTTGCATAGTTGCTATAAAATGAGTAAAATATCTTTTTGACTCAATGTTACGTAAAACATCATTTTATCCCACAAAACAAATTAAAATTATAAAAATAATAACCTTTTTTTGCCGAGTGTATGTACACTTGAATTAGAAGTTTGATGGGTTTGACCTCTAGATACTCACCTCGCCCGACACCCGTACCTGAGTCCATGTAACATAAGTGTTGAGATAGGGGTAGAGATGGAGAAAGTGGTGGTAGTGAAGTGAGGGTGACCTATGAAGTTCTGACACTTCAAAACAAGTGTCATAGGGGTGTCAGACATGGTGAGGACACATTTGAAACGCGTATGGGACATGCCACGTGTCCCTTTATTTAATACTTTTTTTCAAGGGATACATGGGGGACACACGAGGGACATGCCAGGGACACTCTATAGACATGCCAACTAGTTTTTTTTCTCTTTTTCTTTAGGGCTTTTGGTAGGTTGAATATTTATTACATTTTGCTTAAATTTAAATATTTAATAGATCATCTAAAAATATATATATAAACATTAGGTGTTAATTTAGAAGTATGATTTTTTTTTAATAAAAAAAATTTGAATTAGTGTTAGTTTTTGTTAATTTTGATTGTTTGTGGATGTAATAATATTAATCTACATAGAAAATAAAAATATATGAAAAATGTATATTATTGCCATGTTCCCGTGTGTATGTGTCCCCATTTTTTTGAAATCACTGTGTCCGTGTTCATGTCCGTCCGTGTCCATGCTTATTAGATGGTGACTGTGATGGTGTGGTGGTAACAGAGATGGTGATAGCAATTGAGTGGCAGTGATGGTGGTGGTGGAGCTGGCGTGGCAGTGGTGATGTGTTTGTAGGGTGAGGCCGATGATGGCGTTGGTTGGTGGTACTAGTGGTGATGGTAGTGGTTATATGGTGGTGGCGTAGTGGTGGTGATGGTGGAAGGTGGAGGGCTGGTGGTGGTGATGGTGGTTGTACTAGAGTGGTGGTGGCATTTGGGGGGCGATGGTGATACATCTCAACAGTGACATAAACATAAGTGGCTGAAAATTGAACATTCAACATTAAGTAAGAAGTTTGTGGCTTGAAGTTTTATCATATTTCTAAGAGATGTTTAAATTTTGTTATGAATTGTGGTTATAGACTTGATTTTATTTACTTAATGCATTCAATTTTTAAGTGTTGAATTGAATTATCAAACACCACCCAACAATAAATGACATCAGCCTTCGAGGTCTTTCCTTATGGATGATAATGTTGATGAGTGTGAAATTTGATATTTTACTATGAGGAGGCCATCATGAAAGAGCAATAGAATAGTATATTTACTAGCAATTTTTCTTGATTGATGTTGTTGTGAAGGTGTTAGTATTTCTATCATTTCATCTTAATGATAACAGTCCAGAACTGAGAAGGAAATGACAGCAAGACATGGAAACTACTGGAAGTACAAATTAAAATAAGGCCTATCTAGATGCAAGGATATGTTCACTTTTTCTTTAAAATAGGGCCTACTAGATATGTGTATTAATAATCTTATTTGGAGGAACCAGGCCCATGTGAATTGGTGTTGTATGTGCATGCGATGGTGAGTCGGTGGATCACCTTCTCATCCATTGTCTAGTAACTTGAGACTTGCAGACCTTATTTATGGCCTTGTTCAACATCAGGTGGGTTTTCCAATCTTGAGTTTTGGAGTTTTTGGGCGCTTGGAGGGTAGCTGGAGTCGGTAGGAGGAGTAGAAGGGCATGGTACTTCGTCCGTTTGGATTGATGTGGAGCATTTGGAGGGCACATGATAAAATAAGTTTTGATGTAGTTGAGACTCCTTTTTTTGTCTTGAAGAGAAAAAAGTTGGCCATTTTGTATAGTTGGTCTTCAGTTGGGGTTGACCACCCATCTTTGAATCATTATTTATTTATTTTTAGGGATTTTGGATTAAATTGATATATAGAAGTTCTTTGCTTTGCACATGGGTGGCACACCCTTGGTGCTCCTTTTTTTTATTATAATGCGTACTTTTTACTGATAAAACGGAGCCTACTAGGTGTGAGTATATGTTTTTACAATCACTTCTCCATGAAAAGAGCATTATAGTAGTTACATCCCAGTGTTTTAAAAGACGCACTTAGGTGTGAGGCGCCTCAGACAACTCGAGGCGAGGCGTTGTAGGAAAGGCACATCTAAGGCACTTGAGGTGCGTGCCTTAGGCGCAAGGCGCACGCCTCATGCTTTTCCTTCAAATTTTTACTCCATCCTTATTCTTTGTGTATGAAGCCACAAGGAATCACAACCCCTTTAATAAAAAATGTAAGCACATGCTTTTAGCCCCAATTTTATATCAAAAAAATCCCTAGGCATTGAGCAAAAACTCTATGATTGCAAGATGCATATATGACTTTGGGATTCCTTTCAATGTAGTGAATTATGACAGTTTCGGGCCAATGATTGAAGCTATCAGGCATATTGGTCTCAGTTCAAAATCAAAACCACTAATGTACTATACGGTGCAAGTTTCTTATCTAAAGAAGAAGTCTATGATGCACGGATACTCCGAAATGGCCCCCGTACGTGTATCGGATACGGATATGCGTCCGATACGACGGGATACGTATCAGATACGGCAAAGAAGTATCCAATATATTTTTTTAATTTTTTTAATTTCAGATACGTTTGGGATATGCGAGGATACTTCAGGATACGTTCGGGATACGGTGGGGCGAAAAAATAATTTTAAAAACTTATAATGAGGGTCAAATTGTAAAATAACAAAAGTAATGTAAATAAAACAAAAAAATCAACCAACCTCCAAGCCCTAGGTTCGAACAGTAGTAGCAAGAGGAGGAGGAGTCGTCTCTATTGCAAGGAAGGTTCGCGAACAGCAGGCAGCAGCAGGGAGGACGAGGAGGAGGAGTCGATCAGGTTCGTCCTCGCTCCCTCTCTCTCTCTCTCTGTCTCTCCCTCTCGCTCGATCTCTCTATCCCTCTCGCTCTACCTCTTGTTCGATCTCATCTCACTGTCTCTCTCTCTCTCTCTCTCTCCAGTTCCTGTTTTGATTTTTCTTTTTCTCTTTTTCTTGTGTTTTTTGCTCACCCATGTGAGAGTTATTCACGTGACTCTTTTTTATTGAGTTATTAGGATGATATTTCGGTTACCCTTTTATCGTCTTTTAATTTAATCAATTTTTACAATTGATCCCTCACTTTTTAAATAATTATAGTAAAGTCTGCACACTTCCTTCTTGTATTTTAATGTACCCCTTCCATCATAACATCATTTAAATTTTAGGTGAAAATTGAAATCTATGAAATTAAAATAAAATTTGAGTAAAAATTGAGTTATTAGGATGATAGTTCTGACTCTTGTTTTTACTCTTTTATTTAAAATTTAAATTTTCAGAATTTGTGTTATTAGGTGAATTTTGACTCTTTTTTTTTTAATTTAAATTTTCAGAATTTCTCGTAGCTTTATAGGAATCTTTCTTTTTTATCAAGTTGTCTTTTGCTTTAAGTTTTATTTTTACGCATGCTACATTACTAAAAATTGTAAAAATAATATTTTTTACGAACGTATCCCACCGTACCCGTATCCTAGTTTTCAAATTTTGTTGTATCGCTGTATCCATATCGTATCGTACCCGTATCTCGTATCAATATCCGTGCTTCCTTGGAAGAAGTGAATCATGTCAATAAATTGATGAAGGAAGACATATAATATTGGGTAAAGCAATGTTGAATGTTATTTTTGAGAAATTTTCAAAATGTTAATGTTATTTTTATATTTTGGAATATTGAATGTTGTTCTATGTTTTTTGAAATTCTAGAAATATTTTCTTATGTTGAAAACTTTGCCTACATTAAAATTTTGCATATCTTCTGCAACTTGCGCCAAGTGAGGCGTTAGCCTCACCTTGCGCCTCACGCTTAGGCTTCAAATGCACCTAGAGCTTTTTAAAACACTGTTACATCCTCTTTTATGGAAGGTTTCTCTTGTGGATACAAGGAGAAGTTAGAGCTACTAATGGCAAAGTCCTTAAGCTGTGATGGTAGAGTGTATAATTAATATTTTGAAGTACTGAAGGAACACAATTGTGAGAAATAGTGACGTGGTGTTACAACATTGCATTATAGCATCCATATATATAACTGAGTTGTAGGTTAGATGACTACATGAACTGAAGTAGTACACAGATAAATATATCTAGATCTGTGGATGTGTTAAAGTAGATCTTGCAGATCTTTAGGGGAATCTACTTCTTATATTGTATTGTATTACTTTTCTTAATTAGAAACAAATATATTATTAAAATATGATAGTCTTTAACTGTAATTTGTTATGATGTAAGATAAACAGTAGCTGAGCTGTTGATCATATGAGAGGATTTTAGAAATTATTAATGTTTTCCCTATAAAGATTGGGCAGGTTTTTTTTTAATAGCTGGATGGAGTCAATTTTGGATTGCTGGGACGGGACCCCCCTTCTCCTCGTGTGTTCACCACATTTCTTCTTCTCCTCTTGTGTTCACCACTTTGCTCCTTCCTAATTATTAATGCAATGGAGAACGTGCCCAAGGCATTGTGCCTGAGGGAACTTTTCATCTGACCTCATCTTGTAACAAGTTTTGGTCTTAAAAAAGCATAAAAAGCGAAGAGTAAAAGGCACTGTTCAGGTTTTCATTTTTTTCACCTGTCCTGAATAATGGGGAGGTGCCTTCATAGTGTGATATGTCCCCATCAGGTCTTAGTAGCTTTTGAAAGTGGATTCTTCTTTTCTTTTCCAAGATATCTACAGGCTTTTGTGTTTGACATGCCCACTTCATTTGGTTCACATGTCAAATATATCATCTAATCAGAATTGGTAAGAGAAAGGAGAAATAAATTTGTCTTCAAACAGAACCATCTAATGCAGATTCTGGTTTGAATGCTATTGTAAATTTTTTTTCCCTCCTCAATTGACTGTTGTTGATATAAGCTTTGTAATTGTCCACACTCAGATATTTTGGCTTGTCAAATTACCAGTGTTTCATATCTAGATAGTTTGTTCCCTCGTCAAGAATGCATAATTTTCTGTTTGTTCTAAATCATTGGGATGCCTACACTAGTATGGGTTTTGTTGGTTTCTGGAATTTTTTGTTCCAGTTTCATTGGAAATTAATCTTTATCTATATATCCTTCAATAATTTTGCACACCACTAATGAATCTGTTTCAGGAATTTCTGGAAGCATGGGTACTGGGAAGAAGAAAATCCTGCTTTTGAAGGGGAAAGAGAGAGAAATTCCTCATGTGAGTTTTTTTTTTTTAATTTCTTTTTTTCTTGCAGTCTCCCTTCCCTTGAGAGTCTGAATGGACCCTAGATGCTCCTCATCCCTTTCCATGGTTTTAATGCATGTCATCTATTATAAGATGTGTGTGCAGTGTCATTTATTTATTTTGCTTGTGCTGATGTAAATCAATGCAAAAAGTAGAAATAAAGACAGTATTTGTAGTAGAAAATAATGTTTAAAAATGATAATGCAAATAATACCTTGTAAATAGTTATTTTTGTTCTCATAATTTGATTGTTCCCTCTTCCGACAACCACCCCCTCCATAGCAGGACCCCATTGCCTAGCCGACAGGGGCTGCCATCTCTCTGCCTTTTCAACTTCTCTGCAAAAAACCCAACACACACACCCCATTGACATGGAGAAGAGGAGGGAAGGATATTTTTTAGAGAGAGAGAGAGAGAGAGAGAGAGAGGTTGAAAACATATACCTCTATTAAAACTATTCTTCCCTCTTCTCTTCTCACACAGCTCATCCCCACCACCCACCCTCTCCATAATGGCCCCCATCCCCTTCACCCGGCCTTTACCCAGTCAGACAAGTCCTAATGATATCTATGGAGATCAACTTCAACTTGTTTTGCATCCCCCCACCAGATGCCCAAGAGAGATCTGCACCAAACAAAGGAAAAGAAGCCTTCGGCCAAAACGAACACTGGATAGAAAAATATCTATTGAGCTATACCAGAAGATGGATAGAAATCGTAGGAAAATGAAGATTTAGGTATGAGAGAAAACTACACAAAACAATGAATCAAAGAACTAAGATAGAAGGGAATCGAAGAAACAAGAAAGAGATAAACAAAGATTGTGAGAATCAAATGTGATTGAAACCCTAAAACTAAGAGGAGCAAGAAGCAACCAGATGAGCAAAGAAGAGACAAAGAGTATCGAAGCCGAGATCGGAGGAAAATGGAGGAGATTGAAGCCCTAAAGGGTTCTTCATCAGTGAGTGAACAGCTGAAATGGTAGAAGAGAAAGAGACGGCTTGTTCATGTTGACATGTTATGGGCGGCTTGGGTGTGATGTCGTAACTCTAAGCTTTGCACCAAAATCTTCAATTACCAGTGCTGGTAGCCTGGTACAACCTTTTTTTAAATCCGCAACCTGGTACAACCTTAACAATGCATGCCTGCCTATGACATGATGGTTGATGCCCTGCCACTCTTCACCCCTGCCAGTGTTATCACTTGTATGCCATTTTTATAGCCGCTGCCATTATTCCATTGTGGTGGCTTTTGGCATGGCTGATGCAGCGAGAAATAAAACACAAATGCACCTAATGGGGTGTAAGAATTGCCAGAAAATGCTCTAAATGAGCTCTCTTCTGGAAAAAGAGAAGGACAAAAAGAAAAACAAGAGCAAAGAAGTTGAATGTCTTCTATTTTATTTATTTATTTTTGAACAGCAATAAAAGAGTTGAATGTCTTCTAATTGTGCCTTGGCAATCAACATATAAAGAGATAATATATGTATGTGATTAGAAAAAGGGGAACTAGCATGTTGGTTTCTGACGCACTGTAAGTTTGATTTACAACCTAGATGGCCTAAACTGTAGTAGACAAAAAATACAATCACAATTCACAAATTGCTGAAAGCTTGGTTCCATGAGTTGGGCATGTCTTATTGGTCCATATGCGTAGTAATCGTATGGTCTGATAGATTTCGACCCCTTTATTACCTCATTTTTTGGTGAGAATGTCAGAATGCAATTTTTAAGAATATTCTGGACGAAACTAATCAATATCTACACATGATTTCTTAACTTTTTTTCTCTTTATTTCCTTTGAAAAATGTCAAAATACATCTTCTAAGAGTGCTCAAGGCAAAAGTAACTAGCATCCACAAATTATCTATTTTTTTATTTAGATGAAATAAACATGGTTTAATATAACTTTAGTCAAGTCATCAGACCACCTTTTAAAGTGTTTTAAAATAAAGTGTTCCTACTTACTCTTTCTTATTATACTCTATTTAGGATTTTTATGTCCATTTCTTTAATGCCAATGGAGAATATATTATGGTTTTTAAATAATTTTATGGTTGGTGAGATTTGGACCCAGATCTCTTATTATAAAGGCAATATCTTTTGAATTAGACAGTTCACTTTTGTATAAGATGTGCCAAATTCTTTTTTTTTTTTCTTCTTCCTGTTTACAATTGTTTAACATAATTTTTTTTATAGGTTTTGCCAAATCTTATGTTTCTTGATTTGATTCCTTTCATGATTTGCAAAGTTTGGATTTCAATTGATGATACGATTCTCAGTTTTGACAACTATGCTCGTCATACATCGGTTTTGAAGGATGCATATTCATCATCATGTTTCTTTCCATTTTCAGTGCTAAACAACTTATGGCCGACATTCTTGTCCCTTCTACAGGTGTCTGGTGGCATGTCATTACAGTCTGTTAAAAATTCACTTGGCTCAAGTGCTCCTAAACAAAACCAGCGAAGAGAAACTAGTGGAAGGATGATCAGAAGCATACTTCTAAACAAGGATGCACGCCAAATTCAGTCTTCATCTGCAGTCCATTCTGAACAGAAAATCCTGGCCTCAAATCTGGACAAGGACAAAAGGCCTCCTCGACCCCAAAACGTTCAATTGTTTTCGAAGGATACAAATGGAGAGCTAGAAGATAAGGTGGTTGGGAATGATTTGCATGGTTTGTCCAGTGAGAAGCAGGAGAAACGTACAAGGAACAAGGATAGACCTGATCGTGGTGTTTGGACTCCTCTTCGCCGTTCAGATGGATCTCATGCTAGTGATGAATCTTTATCATCTTCTACTTCTCAATCTACACTGTTACAGCCAGATTTTGCAGAAGGTGGGTCCATTTACTCAGCTAGAATTCTAGAAATCAGCAAGACTAGTGCATAGTGGTTACTTTTTTGCTAAGTAGCGGGATATGGTCACATAACTTAAACATTGAAATATTATCCACGTAACAATTACATGCAAAACAATTGTAGAATATAGAATTAAAATGTTGTATTCATTGTAAAAATGTTGTATTCATTGTATAAATGTTTCAAAACCTATTTAGAGTAAATAAGTCGCATTCCAAAGAATACAGAACATTGTTTGTTACTGTGAAGAGATTCATCACATAGGCCGTGTTCGGAGGGTTCTAGAAGTGTTGCCGAAATGTCTGACAAGTTACCGTAAAGTGTCCGCATAATATGAATTTATGTTTTTGAACAAGTGTTTACACAAATTTTTAGGAGTGTCTACAAAGTGTTGTGTCCAACACGACACGCCACCTCTATAGAAGTGTCATGTTTCTTCGTTTTTCTGTGCACTCCCCCTTTTCCCAGGGGCTCCCACTCTTCCCCCATTTTCTGCAATATGCACACTACCACACTAACTAGAAAGAGTACAGAATAATTCCTGCAAACTAGTATTTCCAGGTGATTCTGTTGTTACCATTTTTTTTTAATTAGGCATTAGTTGTAGTTTCATTTGTGTATACGTTTTCCAGTAAGTCATGGAGAAGGGAAAATTGACATGTCAAATGTAAGGAGTGGGGAAGTTAGAACTGTTGGAATTGGACGTAGCGGTTATCCCTCGCTAGATAATGGTTAGTTGTGCTTTTGGAACCTCAATAATATACTATTATGAATATGTCCGTGTAATATGCATCTTCAAATTCCTTCCCATCCTGCTCCCCCTGTTATTCTTCTGATTTGCATACAACAACTTATGTTGCTACAACTTATGTAGGTTCCCATAAACATAATGGTCGTCGGGGGCTAGTACATAATGTGAAGGATGCAGATGCCTCTTCAATCGTAAGTGAGGGGAAGCCCTTGAAGAGAGGAGGTTCTTCTGGTTATGCTTCCCATGAGGTGTGCTTGCAATTACATTTTTGGTGTCAACTTGAGCTATGAGGTTTTGCTGTTCGCTCATTTACTAACCTGCTTGGGTTAATTATGTTTTTTGGAGTGCAGAAACAAGTGTGGGTTCAAAAGTCAAGTGCGGGTTCTTAGCGTTGTTTTAACTGGTAACCCTTTATGGATAACTTTTATATTTTTATTTTATGTGAATTGAAAAATGATGGTCTTCTTAAATCAAAATGCTTGAGGAAAACAAATTGAATGAATTAGTGGTGACAATGGGATCCTATTCCAAATCTGATACTACACTTTTTGAACCACCATTCTTTGGTTGTTTATAGATGCTGTCTCCCATATTTTGTCTTTTAGGTGCTCTATCTGCCTCTTAAACTCCCTCTTGACAGAGAAGTAAAGGTTAGCGCCACTAATGCAGCTAACTAGTACGCTTCGTTCGTTCAGCGGAAAACTTTTCCCAAAAAATGTTGTAGAGAAAATGTGTTCTTATGTTTGGTTGTGTCCTCGAAACAAATGTACTAATGGTTGTATTAGTGGTGGGATGGTGGTGAAGGTGGAGGTGATGGTGGCGGTGGTAGTATGGTGGAATTGGTAAGATTTGAGTCCGGAAAACTTAGTAGTGGAAAACATTTTCCGCCAAATAGGTTTGTTTTCCATTGACCATAGAAAATGTTTTGCGTTGAATTTCGTTTTTGGTTATACCAAATGCCAAAAAATACAAAAAACACCCAAACAAAATGGAGCATAACTTGATGGAAGGAAAGATTATAACGTATATTCCATTTTCCATGTGAAACATGATGTTAAATGTTTTTTCAGTGCCAACCATTTCTGCTGTATAGAGAAATGGTCTCTTTTGTAATATGGGGCACGATTAGATATATGTCTATACACTCCATTTTTATTTTTATTTTTTTTGTGTGTGTGTATAGTTGTTAAAAGTTGCTTTAAGGTGTGATGATTAATCTTCTTGTCTTGAAACTGACAGTATCAATTAATGGTTTGCAGTGAAATTCTTGGTCTTTTACCATATATTGGAGTATACAGGTGCTAGTTGGCTCGAGGCTCTTTTTTGCTAGACAGATTATCAAAGTGTTAGCAAAATTTTGAGCAAAACAGGTATCTTTTGGAAGACCGCGGAGGAACACCAGGTAAGCCAGAATGATGCCAGATAATTCATGTATTTACTGTTAGGTGCGGTCAAGAAAAACTGATCTTACTTATTTCAAAGATGGCCAGAAAAAGGGTCGAAAAGGAAAAGAGATGGAAGAGAAACATTTGCATGATATAAGCGTATATATAACAAAACACCACAGTTTTCATAAGGGTGTCCCTTTAACAGGGTTCTGCTCACAGGAGGAGCTATAATATCCTCACTTTTGCCATCGACCCAGCTGGCTAACGAGATATTTTAGTTTGTAGGTGGGCTTTCTTCTTTTGGTTGAAGACTGTAAATATATAATTATGGGAATAGATGTGTACTGCGTCGGTTACTTCCTATATATGGACTTTGTTGAGATGACTTGAGCAGTATGCTATGTGCCATTGGTGAGCATTTGTTTATAGCCCTAGTGGGTTTGGTTTTTGGGCTTCTGTGTAAGTGTTTTGATCTTTGACATATACTTAACTGGAGTGACTTGGAAAGAGGTGAGGGAATTGGAGTTGAGTCGAGTCGGTTGACAGTGATATGATATATTTATTTTGGTGTGAAGCTGAAATGGAATATGCATTGTGCTATATATAAGCTGTTTCTATTCGACACATGGTTTGTTTATTTTATTTTATTTTGTAACTGTTCGTTTACTGTTGTGGTCTTATTGATAACCAACTCTTTCCTCCCTGTCCTAATGGTATTGAGAACCGTTCTCTGAGTTAGTTTCTTTGTTACTCCATCTTTTGGGAATGGTTTTGAGTGTCAAAAATGTTTTTATGGATGGCTTTAATGACCATAGATCGAACCTATCCAATATATTTACAGTGTGGTGGTTGGTTGGTCATGGAGTATGTGTACTCCACATTTCTTTTGTTTGTTTGCTTTGTTTCTTTTTCTTTTTTTTTTGAACTCTGTATTTCAGGTTTGGAACAAGGGGTGGGTGGGTTATAAATATTGAATTTGTTTGGTTAATTGTTTTTTATTTTTATTTGTCAGAAAATAACTCACTTTCAAAGAATTATGAAAAAGTTGTTTTTGGAATTTTAAAATTTTATTTTTGCATAAAATTAAGTAAAATGATAGGTGTTTTTGAATCTTTTTCATTGTTTTTGTTTTTGAGAAAGGCTAATGCAATGAATTGAAATTTTTGCAGCCATGTTAGTTGGTGTAACTCGAAGCTGTTATTTATTTTTTACTAGTTAAAATCAATAGAAAAAGGGTGCATATTTTTTTTTAGGGTTAAATTCATGTTAATCTCGTGTTTGAGACTGGAGCACTTTACCTCTCTATTGTTTAAATATAATCAGAAAATTTCATGTGGTTTTGAAATAAAGTGTTATCGTTAATTTTTCCATCTAAACTAATGGAAGGTGCATTACACACCAATTTTGAGAATGGTTTTTGTTTTTCAAAAAATTAAAATGAAATTAATAAGCAAAAGGCAATTTTATTTCCATTTTTTTCCCTAAAATTGGATTAATATGCTAATTAAAATAAATTAAATTAAATTAAAATATAATATAATTAAGAATTGATCTAAAATATAATTATATAAAATAAACAATAATTAAGAATAGATCTAAAATGTAATCAAATTAAAAATAAAATAAAAAGTTAGTAATTACATTAAATAGTTAAATATTTAGGATTAATTGTGATTTAAAATATAAATACATAAAAATAAAAATAAAAATAAAAAATTAAGATTACTATAAATAATTAAGAATTTATAACTAATTGTGATTTAATTAAATTAATACTAGACATTATAAATTATGTAAACGAGAGATGAAAGTGAAAGATAATAACAAAAAATATAAGGTTTGAAAGTATTATAATAATTTTACATTTATAATTAACAGTATTAATGATTGCATTTTAGTTCAAAATCACACGGAAGGCATATGGTTATTTTTAAAAGACATGAGATAAAGCATTATCAAGCCATAATACAGGGAGGTAAAATAAATTTTGCCATTTGTTTTATCTATAAAGCTACTCTTTATTTTATCTATTTGTTTACACACGATTTAAAGAGTCCGTTAAAATTTTCTAAATATAGTTAGCTTGTAAGAATTTTGTTCGAACGATTATTGTATTACTAGTTTGTTGGATGAAATAAAATAAGGATGAAATTAACTCTAATAGCCAATTGACTTCTTTCTAAGGCTTGAACTTCCCTTCTTGTTGTGCTTTCATGGAGGGAGTATACATGAATCGTTGCAACCTCTTTCAATAGGTCAGTATCAAAGAATCGAAAGAGGTATAACTATGAAGTCGGTTATTTATAGGGCTTCGTTTTATTGGCTCCAATTTAAACCCCCCAAAAAAAAAAAAAAATGAAAAAAATAAATAAATGTGTATTGATGTAGTAAAGGAAAACACAAATGGGATTCAAATCCTTAAAGTTCACAAAATCATGAGTGTTTAAACCCAACCTCCACCACCACCCAAAATAAAGAAGAGAGGTAAATTACACTAACCTCCCTTGACTCTTTTGAAATTTGAAAAAAAAAAAATACAATAAATTTTATAATTTTAATACAATTATATTGATCTTCGTAAGGTTAAAAATACCAAAGCTAATGTAATTGATATGAAAGAAACAAAAATACACAAGGTAAATATATATTTTAATGTAAAAGATATGATAATATAATTTTTTTCATTGATACGACTAATGAATTTCTGATTAAAAAGTAGTTAAGTATTATATGAATTAAAACTTTAGAGAAGTTTAATGTAATTATGCCAAATTTGTGTGACTTACTATATTTTTTTTCAAACTTTAAGAAAGATCAGTGTAATTTACCCTAATAATAAACTCACAATGAATAAATCGGAACAAAGAAGAAAAAAAAAAGGTGCACGTGCAAACATGTTTAATTGACACTATATCTTTTCCAATTATTGTCCCTCCTCCTTCTACCTCCTTTTTTCCTTTCCTTTTCTTTTTCGTTTTAGTTTCAATAAGCTTTAGAAGCTCTGTCTTCCCATCTTCTCCCACCTTTGTGAGGTGTTTTTCTCCTTTTGGTGAAATCTATATCTATGTCTCATCTTCCCCTCCCCACTACCTTACCTAGCCATGGCCTTCACTGAATACTCCAACTCCTTCTTCCTTCGCCTCACACTGGTGCCGCCACCACTATATTTGCCACCACTCACCAGATTGGATGTCTCTACGAACCCACAACCACCAGATCTGTCACCACTGACCAGATCGATAACCTCCTTAAACCCATCTCCACCAGATTCGCCGGTACCACTGCCACTCCTCCACTACCATGGCTAGAAATTGAGGTCTAGTTTTTCTTTTTTCCTTTTTTCCCCCTTGTTTTTGTTTGGTGTTTGGCTGTGTGATGAGTCCATTAGTACTTGATTGTGACTTACTCTCTTTGGGTTGTTTTGGAAAGTTGGTAAAAAGTTGATTTTTGACTTTTTACCAAACTTTTTGACTTTTTTGGAAGTGATTTGAAAAGTTGGTAAAAAGCTGGCTTTTTATTTTTTAGTTTAATATTTATTTATGGTGTCAAATCAAATTAAAATAACCAAAATGTCCTTACCCAACATAAAAGATTTATTTTTTTATTTTTTTTTTCATAGGTCCTAATTCATAATTTTAGGGCTGCGTTTTTGGCACTTCCCAAAGGGATTTTGTTGCGTTTTTGGCAGCCACGTTTTTTTTTTACTATGTTCCCAAAATGGCACTTTGTGATTGAAATCTATGCTTTTATGTTAGACTTGTTTTATTACCGAACTTTTATGATCGACGTTTGCTTCACAGTGCGAGCTTTGCGTCTAAATATTTTCGTAATTTTTTTCTCTTGAGCATTTCTTTGTTAATTTTTACTTTATGTGGTGTAAGTTCATTTTGTTGGATGAACTCGTTCTATAAATGTCATTTGACTGGTCTTAATGAAAATTTCTCATGTTCAAAAAAAAAAAAAAAAAAAAATCCCACATACGTCACTCTTGTCATGATTATGAGTAGATGGTGTAAAATAGCATAAAAGAGTGTATATATATATATGGGAAATTCCTCGTAGCTCGAAAAAGTGTGGCACGAATGGCTCGAAAATAATCTCTTACCGGTAAGAGATTATTTTTTTGTCTATGAAAATAATCTCTTACCGGTAAGAGATTATTTTTGAGCCATTCGAGCCGTGATATTCGAGCTACGTAGCAGTGCCGTATATATATATATATCAATGTGGGTTGACTCAATCTTATTTATTTTAGTTGGTTTCTTATGTCAAAATTATTATAAAAAATATATTTAAATTGATTTGAAAATAAAAATGCAATTATAATTATTAAATTTATTTAATTTTTTACATAAATTATCTCAAATAAATATTTGAATGATTCACACTATTGAGTTTCATAATTTTCTCTCAATTGATGCACAATTTGTAGTTTGGATATCAATTTTTTGAAAAAAATTATATGATATTCTCATACAGCATTTTCACTCAATTCATATACTGTTTTTAGTCCCAATATCAATTTTTAAATAAAATTACATAATTCAAAAATAAACTTACGAATCAATTATATCTTTAATTCGGAAGTTGATTTTTTAATCAATTTTTGAACGAAACCTATCGCTTGGAAGTTAATTTAAGCATCATGTAGTTTTGTTCAGTAAAAAAATATTTAAAAAAAAATAAAAATTGTGACTTGAAATAAATATGATGGTAAAAATAAAAGCTCTCCACTTTGAATATATTCCACTTACATATTGTAAAATTTATAGTGGCTAAGGAGAAGTGCTAACTGGTGACAAGAATGGCTTTAGTGTGTTTTGGGTGGTGCTGGTAGTTAGGGTTAGAGTGTTTTAGGTGGTGCTGGTAGTTAGGGTTTGAGTTAGGTTGGGTGCGGATAGCCTCGGAGTAGCGGATGTGGGTGAGAGAGTATGGCGGTGGGTGGAGGATTGTCGGATTCATTATTATCTGATTGGTTTAAAATTATAATTTTATATTCAAAAAATTTATTAACTCACTTAAATTTGTAACTTCTATAGTTTTGGACCAATCAAATTAAATACTTTGTCCATTTTAGCGAATCATCAATTTTAAAAAATTATTCGATACTGTTGGGTGCCACGTGGTTATGCCACCCACTAAGCATCAAATATTATATGCTTTTCTGTTTACTCATACTACAACAAAAAATTATAGGTCTCACCTCATCCATCAACGACACTATTCTTAAAACGCTATCTCATCATGTCCCAAAATGACTTAGGGGTGGTTTAGGATGATTTAAATAAGTGCACTTTTTGATTTTTTATAAAATATAAGTTAGATATGGATTAGGTTTGAAGTAATGTGTTAGAGAGGTATTGTGACTTAAATAAGATGATTTGACTTCAATAAAATAACAAGTTTTTAACCTTTTTAAGTTATAACAAATAAAACCTTGATAACTTCTCTCGCTATAAAAGGTTTTTTTTAGTTTTTACTCTTATAAAGTGTAAAAACTACTAGGGAGTGGTAATCATTATTGATGACTTTTAAGTTGGGAGGACCACTTAATTATTTATGACATTATACATGCTTGCTTTTCTGCAGTGGACTATACTCTTCACACACATGATGTTTCCAAATAAAGTTTTAGACTTAAATTTTTTTGCATGATTGGTTTGATTTTTTTTTAAAAATTAATTTTTTTAAAAAAATTAATAATTAATTTGGTGAAAGAAATAAAAAGTACT
Organism: Camellia japonica; assembly: GCA_030407325.1. NCBI lineage: Eukaryota > Viridiplantae > Streptophyta > Magnoliopsida > Ericales > Theaceae > Camellia > Camellia japonica. Next base: position 167,649,196 of record JAPPVO010000019.1, on the reverse strand, counting down.
AATCATTTTTATGTAATTTTATTTTTTGAGATGTCAAAAATAATTTTTACAAATTAAAAAATATCTTTTTGATATTTATTTTTATCAAATTAATTTCTATTTAAAAAATAATAATTTTAAATTTTCTTCTGAAAAACAAACCAAATAAGCCCTTGGTTTCTAAAATGATATTTGTGTCATTTTGATCATTAATATTTAAATTGTATTAATTTTATTTTTAATATATAAACAGTGGTTAAGTTTAGTTCTCAAACCTACTTCTATAGTAAGGGGTGTTTTGAAAAGATGGTTAAAAATTATTTTTTTACTTTTTTTGACTTTTTTATTTGAGAGGGAAGTGAGTTAAAAGTTGAAAAATAACTTTAACCCACTTTCTAAAATAGATTTAAACACCATTAAATCCGTAGATAAATGTAAATTCACTTAAAAAATTGCACTTTTAATCACCAAAATATATAATTTGTGTCAGTGAAACTCACTTAAAATATTGATTTTTTAGACCTCAAACTACATATCACATCTATTAGTAAAAATAAAATTTTAATTTATATACTCAGGCTTCGTTTGGGAAGCCTTGGTTGGGATTTTTTTGACTATTTTAGCCACAAAAAATAAAATAGACTATTTTAGTCATAACAAACAAAACATCACATCTAATCCATAATCATTACATTCTTATCTCACAAAAAAATTCAAAAAAGTCAAAAAAATCAAAAAGTCAAAAAATCAACCCACTTCCCAAACGGAGGCTCAGTTTTTTTTTTCTTTTTACATGAAAATAACACAGGATCCCACTGAGAGCATGTTTCTCGGTGGAGATATCATACGGATGCCACGTGTCAAATTGGACTTGTTTTGGAGAGGACAAGTCATAGTCCCGCTTTTGCTTAGAAGCGGCCACGCGACGATCTCTTTGGCCAAGTTTGACATTTATTAAATAATATAAAAAATTAAAAAATTATTATTCCCTTCGTCTCGAAATATTAGTCATTTATTTCATTTTTTATTGTCCTAAAATATTAATCCCTCTTTAAAAATCAAGTACAAAAATAATATAAATTTCTTATTTTGCCCTTCTTTTAAATTAATAAATAATATAAAAAGTATAATTATGACATTGATATTCCCAAAAAATGTACTATCAAAAGGATAATTTTGAAAAATCAACTTTTTTTAAAAGCAATAATTGTACTACCAAAAAAAGTTAGATTCCCCAAAAAGGACCATTATTTTGGGACGGAGGGAGTATCTTATTTAAATCACATCATCTTATTTAAATCACATCACTTTTCTAACACATCACATCAAATCTAACCCAAACTCAACTCATATAAACCAATAAGTTAAAAAGTACACTTGTTTAGAACATCCCAAACCAACCCTTAGTTCAAAATTTTTAATTTTTTGAAATTATATAAATAAATATATTTTTTTAACTTTTTATAAAAATATGTATAAAAAGAAAAAAAAAAAAGTAAAGAAGCGACGTAAGTTAAAAAAATTAAAAAAATATACTAATATCTAACATGCCAAACAAGCTCTTGAAAAAAAAAAGCGTTTGATCATTCTTTTACTTTAGTCCTTAATTTATTTATTTTTTCGTTTGGATTTTTTATATTTTAATTTTTTTATTTAATTTAAAAATTAATTTATGTTTAAAGTTAGACAAAAATGATATATTAATAATACCACAATATAATGATATTTTATTATATGTAACTCATAATTTTACATGAAATTAAATAATAATATAAATTTTTATGTAATTTCACAGTTAACGCAGTATTTTTTATCTAATTTTGATCAAAAGTTAATTTTAAAAGTAAATTAAAAAATTTAGCATATAACAGATTAGAGTGAAAAAAAAAATTCTTGTCGTCGTTTGGCAATAAGTTTTTTTAATTGACATTTTAATTTTTTAATTATTTTAACTTGAAACTAAAAATTTGTTTAGTTTAATTTTTTTAACTTTTATAAAAGAAAAATTGAAATACTTATAATTAAATGTGACATTTTGATAGTGTTTGGGAATGCGTAGATTAGGTTGTTTGACGAAAAAAACAAAGTAGCCTCACTTATTTTAACCATTGGTCAAACATACAACTCATATCAACATCAGAGCAACAATTGAGGAAAAAAGCTCTCATCTCTCTCGCCTCTCTTATCCGTCGTGGATTTTTCTAGGATACATGAAGATGGTTTTCATGTATCATACATAAATAATTTTGGACCATTAGATTTATAAGTAAAATAAATCTAACCATTGATTGGTAATAATTAAAATTAGGTTAAGAAATCTAGGTAGTTTCGTAAAAAATAAGGTGGTTTTCAATGATTTTGAAACCAAAAAGTGGTTTTCAACTTTCCACAATAACTAAGTATACTTACTATTTGATGTGATTATACTTACTATTTTTAATAACTATACTTACCATTCAATTATTGATAAAATACACTTAACCTGCTATTCAGGTAACAGGTAAACTTAAAAAATTAAGTTATAATAAATTTTCAAAATCTCTAAAATAAATATAAAATTCATAAAATAGAATTTAAGAAAAAAAATATACAAAAATAAATTTGAATTCTAAACATTTTATTATAATTTATTACATTTTATGAAATATGATTTTTTATTTATTTATCTACTTAATAGCAATAAATGAAACCTAATTTCCTTTTCATTTATCACACTTGAAAATAATAAATGCAATTAATGAAGAAATATAATTAATAAAATATAGAAAATTTTATAATTTATTTGAGGATTCCATGAACAAAATTTTATGTTTATTTTTAAAAATTTTGAATATTTGAAGATTTAAAGATAAGATTGTTATTGATTTGGAACTCCTTAGATAAGAATCTATATTCTCTATCTCTTTTTTTACATTAACTTTCCATGATATTTTGAATTTATAAATTTTAATATTCTGTTGGAATAACATTTCACCTAGTTAAAAAAAATATATATGAGATTTAAGTGGTAAAAAAAAAAAAATCAAGTTTGATGAAATAGTAAGTGCGATCTTAAGTTTAGTTTAAATGATTAATTAATCGAGTCTACTAAAATTGTAAGTAGAGTTCCATTGAGTAGTAAGTATTGTTTAAATGATGAGTCAAGTTTGATAAAGTAGTAAGTAGAGTCTAATTGAGTAGTAAGTGTTGTTTAAGTGATGAGTCAAGTTTAATAAAGTAGTAAGTAGAGTCTCATTGAGTAGTAAGTGTTATTTAAATGAGTAGTAAGTCAAGTCTGATAAAGTAATAAGTAGAGTCTCATTGAGTAGTAAATGTGGTTTAAATGAGTGGTAAGTAAGTCTGATAAAATAGTAAGTATGGTTTAAATGAGTGGTTTTCAATTTATTACAATAACAAAACACATTTACTACTTGATATAGTTGTAATTATTCCACATAACTACACTTACCATTCAAACATTAATAAAATGCACCTAACCTCTAAAATAAATATAAAATTTATAAAATAGAATGTAAACAAAAATATATATATATATATATACAAAATAAATATGAAATTTATAAATTTTATTATAATTTTTTATATTTTATGGAATATGATTTTTTTATTTATGTACTTAATGGCAATGAATGGCAATAAATGAAACCTAGTATCTTTTTCATCTACCACAATAAATGCAATTAATGAGAAATATGATTAACAAAATATAGAAAATTTTCAAATTCATTTGAGGATTCCTAAACAAAATTTGATGTTCATTTCTAACACTTTCAAAGAGTTTAAGATAAAATTGTTGTTGATTTGGAACTCCTTAGGTAAGTCTCTCTCTTTTTACTTTCACTTCCATTATATTTTGAATTTATAAATTTTTATGTTTTGTTGGAATAACATTTCACCTAATTAAAAGAAAAATTATGAGATTCAAGTAGTAAGAAAAAAAAATAAAATCAAGTTTGATGAAATAGTAAATGTAGTCTTAAGTTTAGTTGAAATGATTGATAAGTCAAGGATGTTCATTTCTAAAACTTTCAGAGATTTTAAGATAGAATTGTTGTTGATTTGGAACTCCTTAGGTAAGTCTCTCTTTTTACTATCACTTCCATTATATTTTGAATTTATAAATTTTTATGTTTTGTTGGAATAATATTTCACTTAATTAAAAGAAAAATTATGGGAATCAAGTGGTAAGAAAAAAAAAATCAAGTTTGAAGAAATAGTAAATGTAGTCTTAAATTTAGTTTAAATGATTGATAAGTCAAGTCTAATAAAGCAGTAAGTAGAGTCTCACTGAGTAAGTATTGTTTAAATGAGTGATAAGTCAAGTTTAGTAGTAAGTATAATCTCATTGAGTAGTAAGTATGGCTTAAATGAGTAGTAAGCCAAGTCTGATAAAGTAGTAAGGATAGTCTCATTGAGTAGTAAGTGTTATTCAAATGAGTAGTAAGTCAAGTCTGATGAAATAGTAAGTCCAGTCTCATTAACTAGTAAGTGTGGTTTAAATGGCTGATAAGTCAAGTTTGATAAAGTAGTAAGTAGAGGTTCATTGAGTAGTAAGTGTGGTTTAAATGAGTTAAGTCTGATAAAATAATAAGTAGAGTCTTATTAAGTAGTAAGTGTTGTTTAAATGACTGATAAGTCAAGTTTGATAAAGTAGTAAGTAGAGTCTCATTGAGTAGAAAGTGTAATTCAAATGAGTGGTAAGTCAAGTCTGATAAAGTAGTAAGTATGGTTTAAATGAGTGGTAAGTCAAGTATTGAGTAGGTATGGTTTAAATGAGTGGTAAGTCAAGTCTGATAAAATAGTAAGTACAGTCTCATTGACTAGTAAGTGTGCTTTAAATGGCTGATAAGTCAAGTTTGATAAAGTAGTAAGTGTAATTCTAATAAAGTAGTAAGTATAGTCTCATTGAATAGTAAGTGTGGTTTAAATGAGTTAAGGTTGATAAAATAATAAGTAGAGTCTTATTAAGTAGTAAGTGTTGTTTAAATAACTGATAAGTCAAGTTTGATAAAGTAGTAAGTAGAGTCTTATTGAGTAGTAAGTGTGATTCAAATGAGTGGTAAGTCAAGTTTGATAAAGTTGTAAGTACAGTCTAATTGAGTAGTAAGTATGGTTTAAATGAGTGGTAAGTCAAGTCTAATGAAATAGTAAGTACAGTCTCATTGACTAGTAAGTGCGGTTTAAATGGCTGATAAGTCAAGTTTGATAAAGTAGTAAGTAGAGTCTCATTGAGTAGTAAGTGTAATTCTGATAAAGTAGTAAGTACAGTCTCATTGAGTAGTAAGTGTGGTTTAAATGAGTTTAATTATCATTCAAAAACACAACACTTGCCATTCCTTTTCATTCTACTAGCAACTCTTTGTGACTCAACTTACCACTTACCATTATTTTACCACCTAGTATTTTACTTACCATTTTCTACTTGCTTTTTCTTAATTAATTTGTTTATGCTTATTGTAGATGGAAGACAACACTGAGCAAAACAAGAATAACATTATATATGAACTAGATGATGATGACGGTAATGATAGTGTAATATTCATAATGAAGATGATATCATCAATTCTAATGATATTCCAACTAAAAGAGATATTAAGCGTCTAGATGAATTAACTGAAAAGGATGTGTTTGAAATGACATTTGATTCAGAAGAAAACAAAGAAAGATTTTATAATTCATATGCTAAGTTGAAAGGCTTTAGTATTCGAAGAGATCAATTGTATATGGACAAGAATAATATGGTTATATCAAGGAATTGGGTATGTTCAAAAGAAAGACACAGACAATCCAAATACCTTGAGGTTGAAGAACGTAAAAGAGAACCAAAAGAATTAACTAGAGTTGGTTGTCATGCTTGTTTTCGTATCAAATACAATCGGAGCACTTTCAAATATGAATTGAATGAATTTTTCAAAGAGCACAATCATTCCATGATAGGGCCTCTTGGTGTTCAATTTCTTCGCTCACACCGGAATGTTATGAGTGCCAACAAGGCACACGGTAATGCAATGCATCATATTGGTATGAGGACAAGTCACATTATGGACTTTGATGCACAACAAGCAGGTGGCTATGAGAATGTTAGGTTCATACAGAAGGACATGTACAACCATTTTGGGACTGAGCGTAGAGCACAAGTTGTTGATGGTGACGCAGAAGGTGCTTTGGCCTACTTATGTGGTAAAGAAGAGCAAGATCCAATGTTTTATTATAAATATGATGTAGATGAAGAAAATCGATTAAATAATTTGTTTTGGACTGATGGTGGATCTCGAACAGATTATCTGTATTTTGGTGATGTGTTGATGTTTGATACTACGTATCGGACAAATGCGTACAACAAACCTTTTGTGATACTGCAAGGTGTGAGCAACCACTTTCAAACGACTGTTTTTGGGTGTGCACTGTTAGCTTCCGAGACAGTAGAGACATACATATGGGTGTTAGAGAAATTTCTTGATGCGATGGATCACAAGATGCCTCTGTCTGTAATCACTGACGGGGATAAGGCCATGTGTAGAGCAATCAAAACAGTTATGCCTACTGCTCGACATCGATTATGTAAATGGCATCTTAAAATGAATGCTCTTCCAATATCCACATAGAGGGATTTCTTCATAGCTTTGAAAAATGCATGTCAATGCAATGTACACAAGAAATGTTTGAATTAGAGTGGAAGAACCTTGTAGACAAGTATGGCCTTCATAATAACAAGTGGATTGCAGATGTATATTCCAAGCGTACTCTATGGGCTGAAGCATACCTCCATGGACATTTCTTTGCTGGTGCAAAAAGCACGCAACGTTGTGAGAGTATGAATGCATTTTTGAATCGATTCCTAAAGGTGCGCCTAAGGCTCTTTGAATTTGTAAGGGCATATGATAGAGCACTTGCAAGACTTCGCCATAACGAAGCTAAGGCACAATCCGAAACTGAGAATACCACTCCTATTCTTTCTACAGGTATGAAAAGGATTGAAAGACATGCAGCTGATATATTTACTCGTGCCATATTTTTCAAATTTCGCGAACAAATAAAATCCGAGCAAGTGTTATTTATGTCAGGAAAAACTGATATAGAAGATATTCACGTATACTATTTGTCTATGTATACACATCCAGAATCCACATGGAATGTACAATATCGGCCAAGTGATCATGCCATGAAATGTTCTTGTTTGTATTTTGAATCATGTGGAATACCATGTTCCCATATGGTATCAATCATGAAAATGGAGCATTTGAAAGAAATTCCCTCTAGCTGTATATTACAAAGGTGGACAAAAAATGTCAAGTCTTCCACTTTACTTGGTAAGACCCCTTTTCCAGAATGGGTTACGCAAACAACACGGTTCGGTGCATTGTCAAGTGCATGTACTGAGATGTGCTATTATGCTTCGCACTTAACCAATGGATACGAAGAAGCTAGAGATGCAGTGACAAAGTTAACATGTCGAATGAAAGATTTGTACGTCCAACATGTTGAAGAAAATGGAACAAAAGGAAAAGCCAATGTTGAAGGGACATGTTTACATTTTGGTGTTGGTGATCCTCCCTTTGCAAAGACGAAGGGGAGTCGTTCTGTTGCAAAGGATAAGTTTTCAAAGCCAAGAAAATGTGGTCATTGCAGGTATCTAACAATTTAATTTATCTAGTAAGTGTACTGAATTATAATTAAATTTATATCATAAGTGTAATGTGTTTTGTTACAGAGGTACTGGTCATACGAGGAATAAGTGTCCAAAACTAGAAAATGAGAATATTGATTCTTTTCCTACACAAGATACTTATGTATCAGGGGCAAGCATGTTGCACCAAGAAGGTGGTTTCAATGTCGACCTTACTTTTACTAATAGTGACTACAATATAATGGGATATGGTTCCAGTGGGCACCCTACTTTTGTTGGAACTGATTACAATATAATGGGATGCGATTCCAATATCTATCCTAACTTTGCGGTAATAATTTTTTATTTAACTTTTATTCACAAAATTTATGTTTCAGAATTTATTAATTATTAGTTACATTATGTAGGTACATACATGCTCAGAAACTCCTGACAACATTTATGGCCATATCGTAGGAGGGACAATTGACTTGTCAAAGTGATTGTAACAATCTTCGAGACAATCAAAGAAATCAGCCTTATATTTTGATTTTTTGTGTGACATTACTCGTTTGTGTAAGGCTTATATTTATAAGGCATATGACTTTTTATATGTATAAGACAAATGATAGTGTAAGACTTTTAATATTCTCAAACACAATACTTACCACTATGATTTCATTCATCATATTCATAACAACATAATGGTAAGTAATGTAGTAAGTAGAGTCTATTTTAAGTGGTAGTAAGTGAGGTTTATTTGAGTGGTAAGTCAAGCCTAACAAACTGGTAAGTAGAGTCTTCTTGACTAATAAAATGGTAAGCCAAGAGTAATGAAGTAGTAAGTGGAGTTTATTTGAATGGTAGTAAGTAAAGTTTATTTGAATAGTAAGTGAAATGTAAAAAGTTGTATGACTTATATTTATAAGGCAATGCTTACTAATTGTTCTTATGCTACTTACCATTCATCAACACAATAATTACCATAATGATTTTATTCACCATGTTCGTAACAACATAATGGTTTTCCACGAACACATAAACTATTTGGCAAATAGTTTACAAAGTCATCATCACTATCATCAGAGAAGTCTGAAATGTCTGGATCAGAAACTAGCAATGGATCTTCAATGATTGTTGTGATAGCATTGTCACAATCAAAATGAGATTTTTTCTTGGCATATTCAATGTAATGAAATCTATCCAATCTTCGTTGCATCTGTGTATTCTCTCTTTGTAGCCTTGATATGACTGTTGCATCATCGCATGATTTGTTTCTGCATAGTTCAGCTGAACGTGCCCTTGGAACCCGTAGCCCATGCCATCGACAATATATCTCAAGTTCACAACATTTTTCGAAGAGGTCTTGCCATTGTAAGTTGTTTCTGTCAACATTGACCTCGTGTGGTGGATGATCATATGCATGACCAACAATTACGTGACCCACATCTGATTGCCATGGATCATGCATGAAAAGAGGTTTATTATGGAAGTGACGTTTGGTTCCATACCATGTCTTTCCTAATGGATCAATATATGAACCTATTGTTGTAGGTGTTTGAAAATCATCATCACTACCATGACTAAATGTAGAGCTAGATGATGCAATATTTTCAGATTTTCGTTTAGGCATTTTTAGTACTTAGGCTTGTAGTGAAGTGTGATGTTGTAACAACCCTCATTTTGACTTAGTCATACTTGCATACATTCATGTATGATCTTGCCTTGTTATGTTGTTTTGCAAGTCTTGTCTTGTCTTGTTTTGTTTACGGGATTGCTTGCTCGATTTTGTTCCTTGCTTGGTGTGTAGCCGAGGTCATCTTGAGCTTAGTTCACCTTTGAACCTTTGTACTTAGAATTTATTTTGGAACTGTATGGTTGACCTCCATCTTCACCCCGGGCATGTTTGCCGAGATGTCACTATCTGGGCCGAGGTGTTCGGAACCAAGGCCGAGGAGTGCACCATCTAGGCCGAGATGTTTTGCACTTGGTGATCTTTGTCCTTGGGGCAGGTATGGCCTAGACTAAAGTGTGGCACACCCAGGCCAAGGTGTGGCACAGCTTAGTCAAGTGTCGTCCTCCCTAGCCGATGTCTTTGTTACCCTGTTGCCGAAGCTTAGTATTTAGCCGATGTCTTTGATTGCCGATGTGTCTCGCCATTTAGCTTGTTGTATATACTTTGTCATAGACTTGTCTTATCAACCAGTCACTTTTTGAGTTGAACCAACCCGATAGTGCCACGTGTCCGAGCTGTGTGTTAAGACAGCCGGCAGACCTAGAAACAAATCATTTTGTCTCAAATCTTTGTCTATAGAGAGAGAAGCTCTAGAAGAAGAAGGAAGGAGTTTTAGAGTGAGAGAGTTGAGACCCGAGCTTGATCTTTGAGGATCGAACCATTAGATTTGAGTTTTGAGGTTAGATTCTTGCTCTACTCTAGTTATTCTTATTGACTATCAAGCTGCATTGCATGATTGAATTCGTTTAGCACGCCATGCATTGATTTGAATTTGGTTTTGAAAAGAAAATGGTGTTCTTGAGTTCTTGATAAAAAGCCTCGATTTGATCCGAAAGTTTGGAACAAGAACCGTGTTTTTGTGTTTGTTCTTGCATGTTTTCCTTGTGTGGGTACCCAGGTCCATGTTTTCGAACTCTTGGCATGAAATCTCAGATTTTGTAATAAGTAATGATCTTTGCATTTCATCTCCTTCTTGATCATGTTCTTCAAAGGGAAACCCAGGTTTTTCCCTGACTTTGTTTTGCATGTGGCCATCGGGACCACACCTCGGCAAGGAGGTGTGGGACCTCGGCAGAAGCTTGGTTGGTACCCAGTGTGTTTGCATGAGATGTATGGGCAGTGTTTAAACTCCCAGCATGTTTTGCTTTGTTATTGACTTGGATCTGGTGAGAACGCCGGGATCATTTGCATGCATGCAAAGCTTGTTTTGAGAATGTGATTGCCATGTGATTGTAGGACTTTGACCTTGCTTCGAGCTTACACCTGAAGATCTAGGTGAGTGGTATTTTTAATAAAGCTATGTTATATTGTTTTGATAAATCTTGCTTTGCTTTGCTTTGATAAAGTATTTGTTAAGCATGAATGACTAGCTCTATTTTGATGTATCAAGTATAAGCTTAGTTTTGATGTCATCTTTGAAAAGTCCCTTGTGCTGGAGGACTCTAAACTTTCGCAGTACCAAGTATGAAAGTCCCTTGTGTTGGAGGACTCTAAACTTTCGCAACACTAAGTATAAAAGGATACGGTCCTTTCTTGGAAAGACTATTGTGTTAAAGCAGGCTACGGGCCTAAGTAACACAAGACCATCGTGTTAAAAAGAGCTACGGGCTTAAGCAACACAAGTCCCTTGTGCTGGAGGACTATAAACTTTCGCAGTACCTTTGATCAATCGACTATGGATTATACAGCCTTTGGTTTGCCACTGACGGTTTACCGCGTGGAACTATTTGTTCGGAAAGCCTAATCTGTGTTTTGCCGATGCCAGTAAGCATCCCTTGAGACTTGTAAGACTTGATAGATGAATACGGTTCATCTCTTGATTTTATAAAGTTTTGATGTGTTTTGCTCTGAAAGGACCTCGGCTAATATTCGTATGGTTTTGGCATGGTTTGTTTTGAAAAGACTCCGGCTATATTCATGCAAAACCTTTATTATTTGTACCATTCACTAAGTATCCAAGCTCACCCTCTCTCTATATATGTAGGTGATGAGCAGGACGGCGGTGACGCCTAGATATGTTTTGAAAGCTTGTTTTGGGATTCTTGTCACGACGGCTTGACTCATATTCACGTCGGCTTCGTTTTGTATTCATGTCGGCAATGTTGCATTTACGTCGGCAAATCTTGAAAATCATGCTTCTTGACTTGTATTCTTGTATTTTGTACATGTCGGCTCGAGAAGCCTTTTGATCAAGATGTAACTTGTATTTTTTTGTTATTTCGAACTGGTTGTAAAGCTATATCTTGTATGTCATTCCATTTGATTTATGCACGGCTCTTATGGACCACTTGTATTTTGATTAATTGCTTCCGCATTTGTGAGCCCCATAGGTATATCATACTCTGATTGTGTGTGATCTTTGTAAGTTGGCCTTCGGTAATCACGGATTACTGGCCATCACGGCACCATCCTACTAGGGGCGGTTTGGGGTCGTGACAGAATGGTATCAGAGCACAAGTTTCCTCAGTGTACGTTATTCACACACTTGAGTCCTAAAGAGCGTAGGATTTCCCTTAGAAAGATATAGGGATTGTATCATAGTGCTTGCTATTTGAACAAGGTGTGCATTGTCTTGATATGTCTGTTTGTTACTTGCCTACATGGTTATTTGCTTATTTTGTTTTAAAGTCACACTTTGCATACTCATAGCATCATGAGGAGAGGTAGACCTCCAATTGGCCGAGATCAGCCTGAAGACAGAATGGACAGATTAGAAAGATTAGTTGAAGGTTTGGCCCGCGAGTTAAGGCAAACAAGACAGCAGTACGCTAGTGCCACGTCGACTCAGGCCGAGCAGACCAACGGCCGAAATGTAGTCCCGCCTCCACCTCCTCCAATGCCGCAAGTTCCCCCGCAGCCAGCCTTATATGGGGATGGCACGATAGCTTTGATCAGGGAGTTCAAGAAAATGAAACCACCGAGGTTCTCTGGGGGTATAGAGCCGATGAAGGCTGAGGTGGGGTTTTGGAAATAGAAAAGTTGTTTGAGATCTTTCCTAGCACCAATGCTCAGAAGGTGACGTTGGCAGCATTCACGTTAGATGATGACGCTCGCAGATGGTGGATGATGGTTCGAGAAAGTAATCCAGACTTGACCTGGACCCGATTCTTGGAGTTGTTCTACAACAAACACTTTCCCCTAAGTGTTCGAAACCGCAAGGCTACCGAATTTCAGACTTTGACGCAAGGTTTTACTGAATTGGCGAGGTTTGCACCTCACATGGCCAACGACGAATACATGAAGGCTAGAAAGTTCGAGAGTGGGCTTCGCGGACCGATTCAAGACCGGGTTAACTTGCACAATATGCCGACTTACGTAGAAGTGTTGGACAAAGCCATTCTGGCCGAAGCTAACTTGAATCGATACCAGAGCTCAGGGGAGAACCAGCGAAAGAGACAGAACTACGACAACCGCCGAGCACAGGTGGGCACTAAGAAGAAGACGAACATGGGCAGTGCTGGTAACCTAAAGTAGGAAGGTAATACCAAACCGACGTGTTCGGATTGTGGGAAGCAGCATTTCGGGGTTTGTCGACGGACGTCGGGAGCTTGTTATGAATGTGGCGAAATGGGTCATTATGTGAAAGATTGCCCTAAGACAAAGGCTGATAACAGTAAGAAAGGTGAGAATACCTCGGGTTCCGTTCAGAAGAGTAATGCTGGGAAAGGACAAATGAGGCAGGGCAGAGTGTTTGCGCTAGTGCCAGGAGACACTCAGAATGCTGAGACAGTGGTGTCAGGTATACTCCTAATTTGCTCCCAAGATGCTTATGTGTTGATTGATTCGGGTTCTACGCATTCGTTTGTATCTGCTAAGTTTGCCGAGAAGATTAATAGAGAACTAGAACCCCTTGATTACATATTATCTGTGTCTACTCCATCTGGGAGATCTATGACTGTTGCATCCATTTATAGAGCATGTGTTGTTGTGATTGAGAATGTTGAATTGCTAGTAGATTTAATGCCTTTGGACATAACCCATTTTGATGTTATATTGGGAATGGATTGGTTAGTCGCAAATCATGCATCTATTAATTGTGTTTCGAAGAGTGTCACACTGAAACCCCCAAACCTAGCCGAGGTTACATTTCGGGGTAAAGGGTAGTTATTTGACCTTTCGTTTAGGTTAGCCTGTAAGTTAATTCGAAAAGGGTGTCAAGGTTACTTGTGTAGTATACTGAATGATCAGAATGGAAATGCTAATTTAGCCGACATCCCAGTTGTCAGTGAATTCGCCGACGTCTTTCCAAATGATTTGCCTGGCCACTTAGTTGATAGAGAAATAGAGTTTTCTGTTGATATCATATCAGGAACACAGCCGATCTCCAAAACACCCTATAGAATGGCCCCAGCTGAACTTAGGGAATTGAAACTGCAATTACAAGAATTGTTGGATAAGGGATTTATTAGGCCGAGCACTTCACCATGGGGAGCACCCGTTTTATTTGTTAAGAAAAAGGATGGCACACTCCGTCTTTGCATTGATTACAGAGAACTTAATAAGGTCACCATTAAAACAAGTACCCATTACCTAGGATTGATGATTTGTTTGATCAGTTACAAGGAGCACGAGTCTTTTCTAAGATTGACCTTAGGTCGGGTTACCATCAGCTTAAGGTTAAAGCCGAGGATGTTGAGAAGACTGCTTTTCGGACGAGATACGGCCACTACGAATTTTTAGTAATGCCTTTTGGAGTAACCAATGCCCCTGCTGCATTTATGGATTTAATGAACAGAGTCTTCAAGCCATACTTAGACGAATTTGTAGTTGTCTTCATTGATGATATATTGATCTATTCCAAGAGTAAAACTGAGCATGAGAATCACTTGAGGCTTGCCTTACAGATTTTGAGAGACCGAAAATTGTATGCTAAGTTTAACAAGTGTGAGTTTTGGCTTTCTACTATTTCATTCTTGGGTCATGTGATTAATGAAGAGGGTATCTCGGTTGATCCTAGCAAAATTGAAGCCGTAGTGAATTGGCCGAGGCCGACTAATGTGTCCGAGATTCGTAGTTTTCTGGGTTTGGCAGGTTATTACAGGAAGTTTGTGAAGGATTTCTCAAGGATTGCAATTCCATTGACGCAATTGACTAAGAAGGGAACACTGTATGAATGGACTGAAGATCGGGAGTCAGCTTTTCAGGAACTGAAGACGAGGTTAGTTACAGCACCAGTACTCGTACTCCCATCAGGTAATGAAGAGTTTCATGTCTTTAGTGATGCATCGCATAAGGGCTTGGGTTGTGTATTGATGCAAAAGGGTAAAGTCATAGCATATGCATCTCGTCAGTTGAAACCACATGAAAGGAACTATCCTACCCATGATCTGGAACTAGCAGCCGTTGTATTTGCTTTAAAGATTTGGCGTCACTACTTGTATGGAGCTTCTTGTCAGGTTTTTACAGATCATAAGAGTTTAAAATACCTATTCACTCAGAAAGAATTGAACTTGAGGCAGAGAAGATGGCTGGAGCTGTTGAAGGACTACGATATGCAAATTCAATATCACCCAGGTAAAGCTAACAGCGTGGCCGACGCTTTGAGCAGAAAGGCAGATGGAAATTTGGCATGTCTAACCATGATTTCGGTGGAACCAACTATTGTCGAGGAAGTAAAGAAGAGACAAATGGAGGATGAATTCTTCAGAAAGGTGGTCGATGAGATTGTTACAAAGCCGAGACCAGGGTACACTATTGAGAACCAAGTACTCAAGTTTGAAGGAAGGTTGTGCGTGGCCGACGTCCCAGAGTTGAAAAGGAAAATTTTGCAGGAAGCTCATGGTTCCAAGTTTGCTATTCACCCAGGGAATACCAAAATGTATCAAGATGTGAAACAGACTTTCTGGTGGCCAAATATGAAAAGAGAGATAGCCGAGTTCGTGTCCCAGTGCTTGTATTGTCAATAAGTGAAAGCAAAACATCAGAGACTAGCAGGACTTCTTCAACCTTTGCCGATCCCTGAATGGAAATGGGAACACATCTCCATGGATTTTGTGATTGGGTTGCCGAAGACGCAGAAAGGTATGAATTCGATTTGGGTTGTTGTTGATAGACTAACTAAGTCAGCACACTTTTTGCCTGTTAAGGCTACCTTCAACGCCGATCAACTTGCCTTGTTGTATGTGAACGAGATTGTCAGACTTCATGGAGTGCCGATGTCAATTGTGTCAGACCGCGATCCTAAATTCGTTTCTAGATTTTGGCAGAGTTTACAGAGGGCTTTCGGAGCCGAGCTGAGATTTAGTACAGCTTTTCATCCCCAGACGGATGGGCAAACAGAGAGAACAATTCAGACACTTGAAGATATGCTTAGACTTTGTGTATTGGACTTCCAAGGAAGTTGGGGAGTGCATTTACCCTTAGTGGAATTCGCTTACAATAACAGTTATCAAGCTAGCATTGGCATGGCGCCGTATGAAGCTTTGTACGGAAGAAAATGTAGGTCGCCGATATGTTGGACCGAAGTTGGAGACAGAGCTCTGCTTGGTCCCGAATTGATTCAAGTAACAACAGAGAAGATTAAACTTATTCAACAGAGGATTAAGACTGCCCAGAGCCGACAAAAGAGCTACGCCGACCAGAGAAGGAATGAGTTAGAATTCGAAGTTGGGGATCATGTATTCCTGAAAGTCTCACCAATGAAGGGAGTTTCCAGATTTGGGAAGAAAGGTAAGTTAGCACCTCGTTATATTGGGCCATTTGAAATTCTTGACAAGGTTAACACCGTTGCCTATAGACTTGCTTTGCCACCCGAATTAAGCCTAGTCCATAATGTGTTTCATGTGTCGATGTTAAGAAAGTATGTTCGGGATCCATTGCATGTGATTGACTACTCTGGGATTGAAGTTAATGAGAATTTAGGCTACGATGAGAAGCCGATGTGTATTATCGATAGACAAGTCAAGCAGTTGAGAAACAAGTCGATACCGATGGTAAAGATCGAATGGAAAGAGCATTACGGCAAGAATGCCACATGGGAAATGGAAGAGGAAATGAGAACTCGACATCCAGAATTATTCTTGGAGCAAGGTAATCTAAGTTTGGGGACCAAACTTCTTTAAGGGGGGTAGGATGTAACAACCCTCATTTTGACTTAGTCATACTTGCATACATTCATGTATGATCTTGTCTTGTTATGTTGTTTTGCAAGTCTTGTCTTGTCTTGTTTTGCTTAAGGGATTGCTTGCTCGATTTTGTTCCTTGCTTGGTGTGTAGCCGAGGTTATCTTGAGCTTAGTTCACCTTTGAACCTTTGTACTTAGAATTTATTTTGGAACCGTATGGTTGACCTCCATCTTCACCCCGGCATGTTTGCCGAGATGTCACTATCTGGGCCGAGGTGTTCGGAACCAAGGCCGAGGAGTGTATCATCTAGGCCGAGATGTTTTGCACTTGTGATCTTTGTCCTTGGGGCAGGTATGGCTTAGACCGAGGTGTGGCACACCCAGGCCAAGGTGTAGCACAGCTTAGTCAAGTGTCGTCCTCCCTAGCCGATGTCTTTGTTACCCTGTTGCCGAAGCTTAGTTTTTAGCCGATGTCTTTGATTGCCGATGTGTCTCGCTATTTAGCTTGTTGTATACACTTTGTCATAGACTTGTCTTATCAACCAGTCACTTTTTGAGTTGAACCAACCCGATAGTGCCACGTGTCCGAGCTGTGTGTTAAGACAGCCGGCAGACCTAGAAACAAATCATTTTGTCTCAAATCTTTGTCTTTAGAGAGAGAAGCTCTAGAGGAAGAAGGAAGGAGTTTTAGAGTGAGAGAGTAGAGTCCCGAGCTTGATCTTTGAGGATCGAACCGTTAGATTTGAGTTTTGAGGTTAGATTCTTGCTCTACTCTAGTTATTCTTATTGACTATCAAGCTGCATTGCATGATTGAATTCGTTTTGCACGCCATGCATTGATTTGAAGTTGGTTTTGAAAAGAAAAATGGTGTTCTTGAGTTCTTGATAAAAAGCCTCGTTTCGATCCGAAAGTTGGAACAAGAACCGTGTTTTTGTGTTTGTTCTTGCATGATTTCCTTGTGTGGGTACCCAGGTCCATGTTTTCGAACTCTTGGCATGAAATCTCAGATTTTGTAATAAGTAATGATCTTTGCATTTCATCTCCTTCTTGATCATGTTCTTCAAAGGGAAACCCAGGTTTTTCCCTGACTTTGTTTTGAATGTGGCCATCGGGACCACACCTCGGCAGAAGCCTGGTTGGTACCCAGTGTGCTTGCATGAGATGTATAGGCAGTGTTTAAACTCCCAGCATGTTTTGCTTTGTTATTGACTTGGATCTGGTGAGAATGCCGGATCATTTGCATGCATGTAAAGCTTGTTTTGAGAATGTGATTGCCATGTGATTGTAGGACTTTGACCTTGCTTTGAGCCTACACCTGAAGATCTAGGTGAGTGGTATTTTTAATAAAGCTATGTTATATTGTTTTGATAAATCTTGCTTTGCCTTGCTTTGATAAAGTATTTGTTAAGCATGAATGACTAGCTCTATTTTGATGTATCAAGTATAAGCTTAGTTTTGATGTCATCTTTGAAAAGTCCCTTGTGCTGGAGGACTCTAAACTTTCGCAGTACCAAGTATAAAAGTCCCTTGTGCTGGAGGACTCTAAACTTTCGCAGCACTAAGTATAAAAGGATACGGTCCTTTCTTGGAAAGACTATTGTGTTAAAGCAGGCTACGGGCCTAAGTAACACAAGACCATCGTGTTAAAAAGAGCTACGGGCTTAAGTAACACAAGTCCTTGTGCTGGAGGACTATAAACTTTCGCAGTACCTTTGATCAATCGACTATGGATTATACAGCCTTTGGTTTGCCACTGACGGTTTACCGCGTGGAACTATTTGTTCGGAAAGCCTAATCTGTGTTTTGCCGATGCCAGTAAGCATCCCTTGAGACTTGTAAGACTTGATAGATGAATACGGTTCATCTCTTGATTTGATAAAGTTTTGATGTGTTTTGCTCTGAAAGGACCTCGGCTAATATTCGTATGGTTTTGGCATGTTTGTTTTGAAAAGACTTCGGCTATATTCATGCAAAACCTTTATTATTTGTACCATTCACTGAGTATCCAAGCTCACCCTCTCTATATATATGTAGGTGATGAGCAGGACGGCGGTGACGCCTAGATATGTTTTGAAAGCTTGTTTTGGGATTCTTGTCACGACGGCTTGACTCATATTCACGTCGGCTTCGTTTTGTATTCATGTCGGCAATGTTGCATTTACGTCGGCAAATCTTGAAAATCATGCTTCTTGACTTGTATTCTTTGTATTTTGTACATGTCGGCTCGAGAAGCCTTTTGATCAAGATGTAACTTGTATTTTTTTTGTTATTTCGAACTGGTTGTAAAGCTATATCTTGTATGTCATTCCATTTGACTTATGCACGGCTCTTATGGACCACCTGTATTTTGATTAATTGCTTCCGCATTTGTGAGCCCCATAGGTATATCATACTATGATTGTGTGTGATCTTTGTAAGTTGGCCTTCGGTAATCACGGATTACTGGCCATCACGGCACCATCCTACTAGGGGCGGTTTGGGGTCGTGACAGATGTATACAAGTGTGGTTAAATAAGGGTGTCACATGTGATCTATTAGTATTATTTTAATCATTGTTAATAGTCACATGTGAATAGTCATATGTACTAATGTCATGTCAATTATGTTCAATCATTTGAATGGTCAATAGTCATATGTACTAGTATCATGATCAATCATTTTCAGTAGTCACATGTGAATTATATGAGTCACATGTGAATAGTCAAAGAGTAATAAAGTAGTAAGTGGAATTTATTTGAGTGGTAGTAAGTGAGGCTTATGTGAGTGGTAAGTTAAGTCTGATAAACTAGTAAGTATGATTGAATAAAATGGTAAGCAAAGAGTAATAAAGTAGTAAGTGGAGTTTATTTGAGTGGTAGTAAGTGAGGCTTATTTGAGTGATAAGTTAAGTCTAATAAACTAGTAAGTAGAGTCTTTTTAACTAGTAATTATGATTGAATAAAATAGTAAGCAAAGAGTAATAAAGTAGTAAGTGGAGTTTATTTGAGTGGTAGTAAGTGAGACTTATTTGAGTAGTAAGTTAAGTCTAATAAACTAGTAAGTAGAGTCTTTTTAACTAGTAATTATGATTGAATAAAATAGTAAGCAAAGAGTAATAAAGTAGTAAGTGGAGTTTATTTGAGTGGTAGTAAGTGAGACTTATTTGAGTAGTAAGTTAAGTCTAATAAACTAGTAAGTAGAGTCTTTTTAACTAGTAAGTATGATTGAATAAAATAGTAAGCAAAGAGTAATAAAGTAGTAAGTGAAGTTTATTTGAGTGGTAGTAAGTGAGACTTATTTGAGTAATAAGTTAAGTCTAATAAATTAGTAAGTAGAGTCTTTTTAACTAGTAATTATGATTGAATAAAATAGTAAGCAAAGAGTAATAAAGTAGTAAGTGAAGTTTATTTGAGTGGTAGTAAGTGAGACTTATTTGAATGGTAAGTTAAGTCTAATAAACTAGTAAGTATGGTTGAATAAAATGGTAAGTAAAGAATAATAAAATAGTAAGTGGAGTCATTGAAGTATAATAAAGTGGTAAGTCATAACTAATTCAAATCCTGCCCATGTACAATCCAAATCCAAATTACAAAAAAATGACAAAAATCATACAACTAAAATCCATTTGCTCTACATCCTCCCCAAAACAAATTCAGTTGAAATTCACATAATTCAAGTATGAACATGCAACAACATCAATGATACATGACAATTATCTATCGCAAGCCAATTCTATCACTCTTGACCCAATTTTATTGTTTGCATCTCGAACTAAGCCTAGTGCTAATCTTTGTCTAGCATCCCACGAGTCAAATTGAAGCAAACAAGCTTCGGAATCAATAAATTGCACCAATTCAAAATACTTGATGACGTGCATTCCACAATCATAGCCATTACTTTGTTGTGGAAGCCATTCAAGTGTTCTAATTGGAAACTCGGTGATTTTATTTGTATATGCATTCTTGTACTGAATTCCCAATAAGTCATGTAATACTTCAACCTGTTATTTACATAACTAATTAGTAGGAAAACATGCAATACAAAATACAAATAACAACATTGTATAAGGATGTATACCACTTTTTTCACTTGAGTGGGCCGAGTTCTACTTCTTCTTGATATATACGGATCAAGGATATATACCACTTGTTGTCGCATGTATACCACACACATATACCAATGTTCACCCGCATCATTAATTGGAATATACACCTATATTAAATCAATAATCAGCACTATCATATTCATTAACATATTAAACAAAAATAAAGTGAGATAATAACAAATCAATACCCTTTCACATGATTCAATTTTTCCCGTGTACCGTTTTGTTCCAAAATAGGACTTGAGCATGTTTGGCTTATGAACCTTGTGGTGCAAAATATGTTGCTACAACTCATAAAAATAAGTATAAATATCAATAACACAAGCTTAGTATAGATAAACATGATATGCTACGTAGTCAAATTCTTTCAATTATAAAATGCATAAGTAAATTACCGAAAAATATGTAGGTAGATACCACGCTGGATATTTCGCATCTGGGATACAATCCTTTTGCTTCAATGTAAATTGCAAAGCAACTAAAGTGATTATCTAAGAAACAACAACTCATCAATAAATGCAATTATCTTGTACATTATAAATTCATTTGTGCAATGGTTTACGACTTACTTGTCCATCAAGCCAACAACCACGATCTAATGTCCATATGTTTTTGCGCGTTCCATGTTGAATATCAAAGTTGATAAGAATTTCACTATCATATTAATTAAATGATACATGTCAATGTGACAATATAAACATATGAAACATAAAAGAAAATATTTCTTGAAAGAAATAGAACCTTTCCAATTTACTACGATGAAACAAATAGTCTCTTATCAATTTATCCTCAACTGAAAGCGGTGGCAAATCAAATCCTTTCATGGGAGTTGGCATACTCAACAACTCAGAAATCTGTTTTTAACCAATAATTAATAATATTTTCATAAAGTATGTAATTGAATATTCTCCTAAAAATGAGTTTCTATAAGAAAACATAAGTATACCTTTATCGAATGTTGTTCAGGAAACACAACAACTTGTTTATTTTTCATTGTAGCTTCCTGTATAACATAAATCAGTTGGTGACTAAGTTCATTTGTAATGAATTACTCTTAAAAAAATTGTTATGTGTACAAATATTATTTATTACCTTTTGTCCATATTTAGGCAACATGTCAAGTTGTTTGCTTGTTATATTATATTTCTGCATAATACAAATAAATCAATAACTACTTTCAATTCTAACAACAAAACAAAAAAAAAAAAAAAAAAAAATAATAATAATAATAATAATAATATATCTTACCTTGCCAAGTTCAACATCATAGGGTGAAAGTATATGTTTGCTTTTTTTTCGTTTGCTTTCCCTCCTAAGCTTCATATGATAAGGCAAAACTGTTGAAGACTCGGCACCATCATCTACCGGAATTGACCTTTTTAAAATCACTTTTGGTAACTTTGGTGGTAGTAGCTCATGTTCACTAAAAAGGGGGGCAAATGGAGATACGGACGATGTGAACTGATCACATAATGGAGTCTTAGGCAATCCCTCATTTTGTTGTTTGAGTTGTTTATCCATAGGAAAGTTACGCTCTTGGAAAGCATAAGGTGGGGGACTCCATTTGTCATCCAAGATATCTTCATTTTTCAATTGACAATCGATATCATGATAGTGTTTCTCCTTCTCAATAGCCCATGACCCATTAGCTACCTTTGCAATTGCTATCAAAATCTCTTCTTTGGCAGATTCTATTGATTGACTAACACCAACGACTAAGTTATTCAAGTCTCCTCTCAAATCTTTCACTTCTTTTTCAACATTACTTAGCCGTGCATTCATGTTTGGCTCTACACTCACATCATTATCTTCAACAATAAAACCAACCTATTAAGAAAATAATAACAAACATGTTAAACGAATTCTTTAATTACAACACGCATATAAATTAAATTATATAACACATAAGATTACCTTCTTGTTGTTTTGGTATTGAAGTTTTTCCAACATGGAGATTCTCTTTTTAATCACCTCATCTGTCCAATATACTAAACGAGGTGCTTGTCTACTTGCACATGGACTAACAAAATCCACAGCAGGTGTCACATGCTCAACGTAGAATAACTACATGATATGGTTATGTAATGATTAGTAAGTTCAAGAATGCACTAAATAGACAATCATTTGTTTACCATGATTTAGAAACATACCATGAGAAAAAACAAGCAACCTCGAATTCCTCGTTGTCCCTTTCCTTCTCCTTTGTCCTTGTACTTTCGCACACCATCGACTAAAAAGTCTAAGACGAGTTTTGACCAATTTAACTTATGTAAAGCAGACATATCTTTCAAGGAATGGAGAAAACAACGATTTATTGACAACTCCGATGTAGGGCACAAAAGAGAACCTAGAATGTACAATACAAATCTTCCCTTAAAATCATCCCCGTCTACTTTCATATTAGACAACTCATTCCTTAAAGAACTCAATGAAATAGAACCACACTTCTTAACACCATACTTGTTCGACAACTCTTCAATATCAGTGTGGTCCCCATTTACGTTTATAATTGATCCCTCACAAGGAAGTCCTAATATGTGGCTTACATCAAATGGTGTTATAATTATTCTTTTACCATGAACGAATAAACACCGAGATGTATGATCAAAACAACCAACCAACCATTCACAGAGTTGTCGTGGCAATCTCGTGCATTTAAGCTCTAATAAACCTCCAAAGCCAATTGATTTGATAGCTTCTTTTTGTAATGGTTGAAGCAATTGTATTAACTCATAAACTGAGTTCAATGCTGTCCGAGTTGTCATGGTTAGCTAAACACAATAACAAAAAATACATTAGATCAAATTTAAATTCCAAAACATACTATGAAAAATTAATCCTATATTAAAACACTACAATTAAAAATATTATTAATATCATTAATTTTTTATAGTGTTCTTTTATTGTATTCTATAAATATTGTGTATATATATATATTCTTTTAAGATTACTCACTCAAGTCCCAGTTATTCACTAATAGGACAATTAATCAAGCCTACATATCTCTCCATTCTATAAACAAAAACAATAATAGAAATGGGGCCATCATGGGCTATCTTGCTTTAAAAAAAAAAAAAAAAAAAACAAAACAAAAAAATCACAAATGGGACCACATGAACTATATTGCTTTTAAAAATAAATGTAATAAAGCATATGGTCACATATACACAATCTCCAAAGCAAATCGGTAATAGATATGTGACCATCATGGACTATCTTACTTCAAAAAAATAATAGAAATAAGACTAAAAAAAAAAAAAACCACAAATGGGGCCACCATAGACTATCTTACTTTTAAAAATATAAACAACAAAGCATGAGATAATACAAAAAACTCAACCATTTATTGCCTAGCAAAAAGTGTCAAAGTCCCCATTACCCACCAATGGGACAATTTGTCAACCATTCATGTCCCTCCATTCCAAAAACAAACAAAGTGTATAAATGATAAAGAAAAAAAAAAGAAAAAGAAAGAAAGAACATAAAAATTACAAATGGGACCACCATTACTTTAAAAAAATAAGTAACAAAGCATATGAGACAACACAAAATTCATACCCACAAACAAACAAACAAACTCCAAAACATATGAGACAACCATATACCTAGTATTCTAGAAAGATTTGGGGATTGAGAGAAAAAAATGCTACCTCCAACCACATACTAAAAATCTAAAACAAAAACAATAATAGAAATGGGGCCATCATGGGCTATCTTGCTTTAAAATAAAAATAAAAAAATAGAAACAAAACAAAAAATCACAAATGGGACCACATGAACTATCTTGCTTTGAAAAATAAAACCAATAAAGCATATGAGACCACACAAAAAATTCATAGCCACATATAGACAATCTCCAAAGCAAACTAGTAATACATATGTGACCACCATGGACTATCTTACTTCAAAAAAAAAAAAATAGAAATAAGACCCAACAAAAAAAAAAAAAAAACACAAATGGGACCACCATAGACTATGTTACTTTCAAAAATATAAACAATAAAGCATGAGACAATACAAAAAATTCATAACCACGAGAAATTAATAATAAAACTCAACTATTTATTATCTAACAAAAAGTGTCAAAGTCCCCATTACCCACCAATGAGACAATTTGTCAACAATTCATGTCTCCATTCCGAAAACAAACAAGTGCATAAATGATAAAGAAAAAAAAAACATAAACAACACAAATGGGACCACCATGGACCATCTACTTTAAAAAAAAAAAAGTAACAAACCATATGAGACAACACAAAATTCATATCCACAAACAAACAAACTCCAAAACATATGAGACAATTATATACCTAGTATTCTAGAAAGATTTGGGGATTGAGGAAAAAAATCTCACCTCCAACCATACACTAAAAATCCAAAAAAAATACCATACATAAATTTTAAAAATATATATATATATGATTTTTACCTATCCAAGATTTTCTAAAAATCAGAAAAAAAAAAAAAAAAAAAAAACTCACTTTGCTTCAGAGGGTTCACACATCAAATTAGTTCAAATTTGGAATAAATTAATAACTAAACCGGTTTCCACGATTTTAGAAAAATTGAAATCGTAATTAAATACCGAATCAAAATTGAATCATAAAAATCGGTTTGGTTCGGTTCGGTTCAATTTGATTCAATAATTCTAAAAAATTTATATAATAATAAATATATTATTTTAGTAATCAAACTAAGTTGGTTAGACTAGTTTAAAACAAACAAAAATTGGAAAAAAAAAAATCTAAGAGGCCATGTGAAATATTTAAAAAATTGAAAAAAAAAAATCATGATTATTAGTTTATTAGTAGTAGGATGTGGAGGATGTTTTATGTTTGACAAGGGTATTTGAAGGGGGCTAAATCTACAATTTTGAAAAGGCTAAAACCATCTACTTTTGTCGAACAAAAAAATCAAAAAAAAAAAAAAGTTTTATAAAGCAGAGAAATCCCCCCCCTCCCCCAAAAAAAAATAATAATAATAATAAAGCCTACTTATCTATCTACTTTTGCCTTTGATTTTGAACCCAAAAAAAAATTAAGGAAAAGAAAAAAGGTTTAGAGACTAGAGAAACTCAACAAAAGAAAAAAAAAAAAAAAAAACAACTTACCCATCTACTTTTGTCTTTAGTCTTGAACCAAAAAAAAAAACACTTTCACTCTCACTTTCTAGATGATTTTGAAAAAGAAAAAATCAAAAAAATACAAAAAAAAAAAAAAAAAAAAAAAACACTTTCCACATGAAGTTGATATTTCCAAATCTTACCCAAGAAACAAGGCAGATAATTTTGTGGAGCCTACAAATACAAAATGCCCATTCTATCTCTTTGGCAAGTAGTTTTGTGGAGCCTTCAAATACAAAATGCCCATTCTATCTCTCTTTCTCTCTATTGATTGTGCAATTATTTATTTTATTTTATTTTATTTTTTGTTTTTTTGTTTTGATATGTGTAACAAACCCGCGGGGGACCTCGCTACAGCTCGGACTCGATTTGTGTCACGGTTCTTAATCTTGAACCAAAGAGTCCAAATCCGGCAAATCGTTTTGGAAAACAGATTTTTGAAAGAAGTGCCAAACATGGACTGCTTTGCTAGATACAGAGTCGCCACCTAAATATTTTTAAAATGGGAAATTTAGGAAACCCTGACTCGGTGCCAAAGGCCACGTGTCCGTCATCACCAAAGTTGCCTCGGCTCGGGAACTTGGGTACGATTGGGGAAGGTCACTTCGTGAGCACCCCCGCTCGCCCGGTCAAAGACCGGCCTCTACTAACCATGATATCTTATTTTGAAAACAATGTATGTTCTTATCCCGGTTATTAGCCTAGATTACTATGTGATGTTCGCAGCAAACAAGTATAGACTGAGTCGCCTGAATTGGAACAAAACATTTCATGTTTGTTTGTTTGAAAATGGTTTGATGGTGCTACCTGCAGGTAGGCTAAGACGCGGATTTGCCACCCTCAGGTGGGCTTAGAAAACATGATTTTGCCACTATCTAGTGGGCTTAAAACAAACAGTCAATGATTTGTTCCACTTCAAATAACTCAACCTCCACCCACAGGCATTCAAGGCAGTTATATCACATAAGCACATAGCCTCATGGTAAGCATGCTATCATGGCAACACTCACACGCATGCAAGGATGCTAAAGCATAAAACTCACCGAGTACTCCAAGCCAAAACAGAAGTTCATTAGAAATCATGCATGATCCTAAATATACAGAAATGCCTAATGCAACACATGCAAAGATGCAAACTATAGCAGGCTCGGCTATTCTAAACATGGCATATGGAATGCTACAACTAACACGTATTCAATTTGGAATTGAAATACAAATGCAGTTTGTATGATGCGCCGAGCCTGGTGCGTGCAAAACAGATGAATGATGCAAACATGCTGTCATACTATTGCTAATTGAAATATGCCCTAATCTAGCCATCATAAGCGGATAAATAAAAGGGAGAAAGAAATGGGGTTGGAAGACATACATCACACTCACCTACAACAAAACCTAACTCCATCATGGATAATCCGGAGTGTCGGTGACTTGGGAATTGAGACCCGTTCCGTCACTCGGAGTACGGAACGTGTCTCGTTTCCCGTGCCCGGGCTAACTCCTATCCCGAACACGATGCAATATGCATGATATGCATGAATGCGACTAAAATACAATCCCAGCATGCACAATGCTATGAAAATGAGATGCCTCGAAATGCGTGCACACGGGCGCGCAAACCGAGGCGATGATCCCAAGGCATGAAATGGCATAAAATATGACAACAATGAGACTAAAAATGAGATGTCTCGAAATGCGTGCCCACGGGCACGCAAACCGAGAAAATAGCATACGGAATGCAATGAATCTAAAATGATATGCAAAATGCAAAATGGACTTACACTAACATGAGTGAGCCTCAGCCACACTCATATAAGAGGCCGTCGGATGAAAATAAAGCACCTCGAAATGCGTGCACACGGGCACGCAAACCGAGGCGATGACATACGCAATGTGATAAGACTAAAATGGCATACAGAATTCAGAATGGACTTATACCAACATGAGAGAGCCTCAGCCACACCCACACGGGAGGCTAATGGATGAAAATGAAGTGCCTCGAAATACGTGCACGAGGGCACGCAAACCGAGGCAATGACACAAAGCATGAAATGGCACTCCAAATGCAAATTGGACTTATACTAACATGAGAGAGCCTCAGCCATACTCACATAAGAGGCCGTCGGATGAAAATAAAGCGCCTCGAAATGCGTGCACACAGGCGCGCAAATCGAGGCGATGGCTGTAAGGCATGAAATGACATGGAAATGATATGCAAACATGCAAATGGAATTTCAGCACTGAAATGTGGGGGAAAACAGTCCCAAAACATGGCCAAAGTGCACCCGAAGCATGGAATGATCCCGAAATGCGATATTAGGCGCCCGAAATGGCCTATAGCTATGCAATGCATGCACAATATGGACATGGAATGAAAATACAGTAGCAAGAAAGCCCCAAGACAAGCATTTTTCAGTCTAGAACAAGGCCAAAGTGCAAGCATAGATAGGGCAACAATAGCATGCAAAAATACGGACTAAGAGAGGGGTATTGAAACAAGTGATGCATGCGGTACTCAAACTGAAAAGTACCCTTCTACAACACTGAAGAGGGACTAAAAATATGCACATTTACAGTAGATGATAACCCCCAACTCAGTATGAAAACATGGTAAAGATGCTATGCAAGATTGAGGATACATAGGGCTATAACATGAGGTACCCCAAACATTCATCAAACCAGAAAAGACCCTTTATGAAATGTGTCAATAAGATCAAAATAAGACTCTTTCTAGTTCTGATGATGGCCGAAAAAAGAAGCTAAATAAGCTTAAAAAAGCATGCGAAAAGAGGGTCAAAGAGAGATATAAAGACAAGTATAACATGGAGACCCAAAACAAGATTGATCCCTTCTACAATGTTGTAGAGGAACACAAAATAAGCTCACTAACAGTTCATGACATGCTCCAAAACAGACTTCATGTAGGTCAAATAAATCATGCAAGTTTACGGTAAATATGAGAAATTATGAAGCAAGTGCATGATAGAGAGGCCAAACAGGGTTGATCCCTTCTTCAATGTTGAAGAGGGGCTCAAAATAGGCCCACTCATAGTTTACATTATGCTCGAAAACAGATCACTCATAGGCTAGAAAAAGCATGCAAAAACAAGGGTAAAACATGGATTCAAAGCAAGTAGCATATGGAGCATGAAAACAAAGTTGAGCCCTTCTTAAATGTTGAAGAGGGCCTCAAATTAAGCACAATATCAGTTCATGAGATGCTCCAATTCAGATCACACATAGGCCAAATATTCAATGCAAAATAATGGCATATAAGAGGATATTGAAAGAAGTGCAAGATGGAGGGCTCAAAAAGAGTTGAGCCCTTGAACAAACATCAAGAATAGCTCAAAATAGGACCACTTTCAGTATTGGTCGGAGCTCAAAACAGTGAGCAAGCAGGCTTAAGAAAAGAGGCAAGAAAGTGGTGTAAAAGAGGGAATTTGAGACTTACCCTTGAAGACCTTTCTTTCTTTGCTTCTTGGCTTGAGAAATGTTGCTTCTAAGCCTTCAAGAACCTCTCCTTGTTGCTGGAAATGGAGTGGTGATGGTAGTGCTTGATGATGATGAACAAAAGGCACCAAAACTTGAAGATTTGAGAGAAATGGATAGGGATAGGTGTATGTATGCTTGAAGCCAAATTTTCTAACCCTCCTAAGAGTGTTTGAGCTACTGTTATAAAGGCCAAAGAGGGGGAGGCAAGTGGAGGGAAATGCACCCAAGTATTCCCCTCCAAAATATCCCCCGGATACAGATATTTTCTGGGGGAAACAGCTATGCAGCTGTAAGGAACACACCCCAAGGAGCATGGCCGGCCAAGTGCTTTTTCTGCAGGTGGCCGGCCGGCCACCCCCTATGGCCGGCCGGCCAAGGGGTAAAAATGAAGTGAAGATTTTCTGGCCGGCCACCACACATTGGTGGCCTCCCATGTGTGCTGAACAAGACCCTGTGGTTCAATTTTGACTACTCTGAAACAGGAGAGAGAATAGGCCAATTCAAAGAGGGGTTCAAAAGGTTCAATGAGAATTACTGGCCGGCCATATGTTTTTAGGGTCCTCCCATGTGTGTACATCACAAATATGTGGTTTTGGCTCGAAGAAAATGGCCCTAGAGTGGTCAACATTAGCCCGGAAGTGAGAAAAACGGGCGCCGGGGGGCGCCGGAAGAGCATAACAGGTTGCTTGGACAATTACTAGCCTCCCACCCTCCAGTGATCTTCCTTATGATAAAACAGAGGTACCTGCCAAAAATGAACGAAAACCGATGCAAAACGAATGCTCGGGGACCAAAACACGCAGTTCGAGGTCCCGAAAATAGGCTGTAAGCACCGAAAGTGGCATTCGGCCACGAAGTGGGTATCTAAGACCCCAGTGTCCCTCGTTATGATAAAACAGAGGTACTTGCCAAAAATGAACGAAAACCGATGCAAAACGAATGCTCGGGGGCCAAACACGCAGTTCGGGGTCCCGAAAACCGGCCGTTAAGCACCGAAAGTGGTGTTTGGCCACGAAGTAGGTATCTAAGACCCCAGTGTCCCTCGTTATGATAAAACAGAGGTACCTGCCAAAAATGAACGAAAACCGATGCAAAACGAATGCTCGGGGGCCAAAACACGCAGTTTGGGGTCCCGAAAACCGGCCGTTAAGCACCGAAAGTGGTGTTTGGCCACGAAGTGGGTATCTAAGACCCCAGTGTCCCTTGTTAGGGAGTAAATGAGATGCATGCCAAGAACCGGAGGAATCGGAGATGGTTGGGTGGTCCCGAACCGAAGCACACGGCCTGACGGCTCCGAAAACCGGGAACCGAGCTCCGAAATGGGCAAAATGGCCTATGGCCACGAAATGTAGCCCACGGCCACTGAGAGATGGTCTACGGGACCTCTCCCTTCCCTCAGGAAAGAAAACAGAGAAAATCGAGTCTGGTTCGCAAACCGAGGCAAGGCACAGAAGAGAGTTCGGAAGTCCGGAGGCAGGGCGCACGGCCGCGACTCTGAGACTTCTGAACGAGTACAATATGCAACATCACCGAGCGCTCTATCGGTGACGCCTGAGTCTTAAGGTCGGTCAAAAATGGGGTGTCTACAATATACGTATTCGCTCCTCATTATACTACTCTAGGCAAATATGAAACTAAATAAAAAGAAGTTTGCATCTCCACTGTGAACTGAGTGTAAAAATCAAAAGGAAAAAAAAAAAGTTTAAAAAGCAAACCATTTTCTTCTTTCTCCTATCAGAGGAAGCCATTAATAAAGCTTCTGGTATTGTCAATGTCAAGGATCTTCAGGGCGATGAGTGGCGAGAATCAATGCCGAGGTTGCGCCGGTGGTGGTGGAACAACGGTATCGAGGCGGCGAGAGGCCAACGGGGTGTGAGAGAGAAGGGTTTGTAGACACCCTAACACACAATAGAGAGAGAGAGAAGAAGAGAATAAACAAGGGGTCCTAACACAGTAAAGAGAGAGAAGAAGAAAGTAAACAAAAAAATAACACAGTAGAGAGAGAAGAGAGTACAATATGAGCAGTACACTACCGGTTGCTTTTTTTTTTTTTTTAAACTAATTTGTTTTGATTTTGAATGGCTAAGATTTAAAGATTCAAATCTAATGGTTCAAAATTATTGTCATGTATGGTACCCAAATACCACTTTTGGGTACCATAGTCGGACCCATCTGTCGTACCCACTGACAGAAGGGTTTGAAGAACACCATCGTACCTCTCTCTGGCGGATCTCACTTCGGCGGATCACTCGCATAAAGACCACGCAACCGACTATCTTACTCGTTGATCGTCGAAAACTTGCGCTAGGTAAGGTATACTGACGCGATTTCTATTCTTATTCTTTCTTTTCCGATTTCCTCTTACTGGTTTTTCATACCACTGTGTTAGATCGCACTGTAATTTGGTCCCTATTGATGGTATTTTGTTGTACAAGAACTGATCTACACCTATGAACTTTTTTTTCCCCTATATATATATATATATTTTTTTTTTTTTCCATTTTATAGTTCGGAATTTGGTGTTGCAGTTGTTATGGGAGTCAAAAATTGGACAAAACAACCCATGACTTGTATTGTTGTTCAACAAACATATTCTACTGTAGCTATGTTTTTGTTTTTTTTTTTTCTACAAAATCTTTTGTGCATTTAAAAAATTTTTAATTTCATTTTTCAGAATCTGTTCTTAAAAATCTGTTCAAAACCATGGATGTAGATATGGGGAGAGTTCGCATTTGCATCCACGACTATTTGTTTCACATACGAAATCAAGGACTATTGTGAAATTACTATTTTCTATTCGAAATTGGTTGTATGATGTCTTAGTTTGACACACGTAGCATGACTTTTAATTGTGGACGCACATTCGTTGCAAAAATTGGAACAAAGACTTAAATTATGGGAAACAATATTGTTCTATTGTTTTATGTTATTGTAATTCCCAATTTGTATAAGTAAAACTCATATTTCGTATGCAATTACGATTTGCATGTAAATGCGTCAAATTTGGAATGGAAATAAAGTAAAGTGTGTAACAAACTTGCAAATGTTTCTATTTCGTAATTTTTACATTTGTAAACCAAGTTTATATCACAGTTGTAATTTACTTGAACTCGTAAATTTATGAAATAAAAGTTACATTTGGTACAAAGTTGCCATTATCTCAAATTCTTATTTTTTATAATTCAAATTCCTTTAAACTATGAACCTAATGTGAAGTTCGAAATTTGATGCAAATTCAAATTTCTTAAAAGAAATTGCAATTCTTTTTTTCCTGCATGATAATTTGTATACTAAATTTTTTTTTTGGGGGGTAGGATAATTGTATGTTATTGGCATTAGTAATTATTAAAAATTAACAGTCATATTTCAGAGAAACATGCGAATTTGACAAGTTAACTCGTAATTTTTGAACGTTTACAATGACATTTCATACAAATTTATCATGCAAACTAGTTCGTACTTTCTATAATGAAAAGCCAAAGTTGTAGGCAATTTCGCTAATAGTTTCATTTTAATGTATAATTTATGTAAGGATATTTGAAATGTGTTACAATTTTACAATTTTTTGAAA
Source organism: Camellia japonica (assembly GCA_030407325.1). Classification (NCBI taxonomy): domain Eukaryota; kingdom Viridiplantae; phylum Streptophyta; class Magnoliopsida; order Ericales; family Theaceae; genus Camellia; species Camellia japonica. The sequence goes on along the minus strand of JAPPVO010000019.1, from coordinate 167,616,543 downwards.
TGACTAGATTTTATAATTACATTTTAAATGTAGACCAACTTTGTAATTTAATTTAATTCGAAGTTTGTTCAAGTAAAAGTCAAATTTGAAAGAAATTTGTCATTTTGTAAAGTCTTAATTTTTAAAAATTACAAGTGAATAATCTTACAATCTAACATTGTCAATACACAAATTTGTATATTAATTAGTGTATTAACAAATGATGAATACAAATTTAAGAGATTTTTTATATTTATAATTTAAATAATAGATGAAACAAATAATAATGTCATGAGATTGATTGATATACTAATTAATATGAATTACTTACAAATATATCCATCAATTTTCTTAAGCTAACTCGTACATTTTTCTTTTATTACAAACAAATATTTGTCTGATATATTTGCCGTGTCACAAAAAAGCAAAGTTGGTGCTGGCTGGCACTGTCCTAACGAGTCCGGATCTTCTGCCATACATTCCTGCCATACATTCCTGCAGTGCATACAAAACGACGTCGTTTTGTATCAAAATTTTTTTTTTTTTCCTCGTTTCTTTTTCGTTGCTTCAGAACTGTTTAGAACCCTAGTGTTGCTTCAGAACTCAGACGAATTGAGAGTAGAGGCGAAACGACGAGGAGAGGAGAGGAGAGGAGAGGCAGCGGTGAGGCGAGGGGAAACGACGGCGACGACGGCGAAACGACAGCCCTCGCGCTCTCTCTCTCTATCTCTCTTTCTGAGCTCTGTCTGGCGCCTCTATCACCAAGCAGTACCCACCATCTGTAACCCGTAAGTTTTCTCCCCTTGTCGATTTCAATCTGTTTTGACTTGGGAATTCGAATATATCTCTCTGTGCATCTCTTTGATTTCTGGGTTCAACTTATCTCAATCTCATTTGATTACCTAATTTTTGTTATGCTATTTCTGGGTCATGTTGTCTGAGACTCAATGGTATTTGAAAATGAACTGGCAATTTTAAAAGACTTATGCTTACAAACATTTTTATTTGTGGAACTTCATGGGTTAATGAACTTCTGTTGGAACCTATGTTGTATAATTTCATGTGGTGGGACTTTACAATAGTATTAATCCTTTTTATTTTTTGTTTTACAGAGTTTGCAGCATTTAAGTCCTCAAACCGCTCCCAAGTCCCAATCTCCCAGCTCTTCCTGGACATTTATGTTAAACGATTTGCTGGGACTTGAGTTTGGAATGATTAATTAACGACAACCCAAGAAGAAATGGAAGGCGGGGTTGTTTTGGGAGTGAAAGAAGAGAAGGGAAAGAAAGGGTTAGATGGCACAGGTCTGAATTTGCCAGTCAATCGCCACGGCAACCTCAGGAGTGCTTCCAGTGATGAAAACCTCAAGGACATCTTTCACCAAATCAGAACTTCCAAAACCCCTGTAAGCATTTGAACATCAATGAAAGAAACTCAACCTTTCAATTCTGTTTGGTCTACAAATCATTTTCGTTTGTGGGTATTTTTTCATTTGATTCCCTAGACTGATTCCATTTTTTTTTCCTTTAAAGGTATCTGATTTTGAATTTTCTTGTTGTGTGTGGACTGGGTTTCTGTTGAATTGACTGTTTGTTACCCTCCAATGGTTCTCCACATTGAATAATAAATTGGGTTTTGTTGTGTTTGCTGATTTTTAATTGACTGAATAGGCATTTGTGTGTATGATGTACATGCATTATTTATATATAATAATGACTTGAACTAATTCATGCTTTCGAAAATATGTTTGCAGGCAGTAATCAACTATGGTGCATCTTGGTATGTGAACTGCCTCTTTCTAATATTTGGCCAAGTTAAATTTCCACTTTTGAAACAAGTTTCATAAAATGTTTCAACTTGATCCAGTTTACTGTAAACATTGGCTCTCTCTATTTATTGTAGAACAGTTCGATAATTATCAAACATGTAGAACTAAGTTAGAGCTATATAAGTATTTATGTTTGTCATATGTGAACACATGTGACAGACTTCTCAAGAAATGCTGTAGCTTGTATGCTCATTCTACAGTGGACGCATCTTTGTGTGTTTTTATTTATTTATTTATTTTAAATGAGTACAATGCAACTGGGATTGCAAGAACATTTTAGCGTGTCATTTAATGCGTCAAATTTAAGTAACTGTTGGTTTAATGTTGTAGGTGCCGTGTTTGCAGTCAGATCCTCCCCCCATTTTGCCAGTTAAGTAACAAGTTCCCAAAGCTTTCTTTTGTATATGCTGATATTGATGAATGCCCGGAAACAACTCAACATATTCGTTATACGCCTACTTTTCATTTCTACCGAGATGGTGAAAGGGTTGATGAGATGTTCGGTGCTAGAGAAGAGTGGCTACAAGATCGTCTGTGGTTACACTCTTGAAAACCTAGCTCGAGTTTTTCCTTTAAGAACAGATTTCTTTTGTGAATATATTTGCTATGAAAATTCAATCTGTTGAATTTATGTGAAACAATTACATTTTGTCAATGTGTACTAGCCTAAAAGTTCTTTTGGGTTTTATTCTCAAATTCCTTTCTCTTTTGCTCAGTAGTCATGTGGCGTGAAAACAAAAAACAGAAAACGGAAACATTATCAAGCAGGCTACTAGTCTAAAAATTTAGCAATTTGGATGCAATCGATGAGAAATAAAAAGCAATTCAGTTAATTGAAATACTCATCAACATTATCACATCTTCCTCGTTGAAAACTGTTTATATATTAACGGGAACTTAAAATCACAGCAATCAAACAAGTGAGCTGCTGGAAACAACTATTTTGCAAACACAGGAAAAAAAAGAAAAAAAAATTGCAATAAAACACTTTAGGCTCCTAAATCTACAATACGATCATGAATCCGCACTGCAGTGGAGCCTTTGAAAGAGTGAAATTTAATGGTAAACGTATGGAATGAAACTTATTTATTCTTCCCAACCAAAATGATGGCAACAGGAAGCCCATTTGCAGAGGAAACAAATATTTGCTGCTAATATAATTTGCCAACTCAAGCTTTGGGCTTAAGGATCTTGACAGTCTCCCAAGTAAAATCCGATTCGTCACGTCCGAAATGTCCATAAGCAGCAGTCTTCTGGTACCTGAAATTGCCTCATCTCTTTAGGTCAAGATTGATTGCAATCATTCCTGGCCTGAAATCAAAATTTTCCTTGATCAGAGCCAGTATATCCTTTTCCGGAATCTTCCCCGTCTTGTACGTATCAACAAACACAGACAGCGGTTCTGGCACACCAATGGCGTACGAAACCTGCACAATGCAGCGGCGGGCAAGTCCGAAGCCACCACACTTTTCGCTGCCTGCCTAACAATATATGCACCACTGCGGTCCACCTTTGTGGGATCTTTCCCAGAGAAAGCCCCTCCACCGTGAGCACCCCAACCACCATAGGTATCGATAATAATCTTCCGGCCAGTGAGTCCCGCATCTCCATGTAGCCCATCAATGACAAATCGACCTGACGGGTTGAGGTGGAAGATGGTCTTAACACAACAAAACCCAATTCATTATTCAATGTGGAGAACCATTGGAGGGTAACAAACAGTCAATTCAACAGAAACCCAGTCCACACACAACAAGAAAATTCAAAATCAGATACCTTTAAAGGAAAAAAAAAATGGAATCAGTCTAGGGAATCAAATGAAAAAATACCCACAAACCAAAATGATTTGTAGACCGAACAGAATTGAAAGGTTGAGTTTCTTTCATTGATGTTCAAATGCTTACAGGGGTTTTGGAAGTTCTGATTTGGTGAAAGATGTCCTTGAGGTTTTCATCACTGGAAGCACTCCTGAGGTTGCCGTGGCGATTGACTGGCAAATTCAGACCTGTGCCATCTAACCCTTTCTTTCCCTTCTCTTCTTTCACTCCCAAAACAACCCCGCCTTCCATTTCTTCTTGGGTTGTCGTTAATTAATCATTCCAAACTCAAGTCCCAGCAAATCGTTTAACATAAATGTCCAGGAAGAGCTGGGAGATTGGGACTTGGGAGCGGTTTGAGGACTTAAATGCTGCAAACTCTGTAAAACAAAAAATAAAAAGGATTAATACTAGTGTAAAGTCCCACCACATGAAATTATACAACATAGGTTCCAACAGAAGTTCATTAACCCATGAAGTTCCACAAATAAAAATGTTTGTAAGCATAAGTCTTTTAAAATTGCCAGTTCATTTTCAAATACCATTGAGTCTCAGACAACATGACCCAGAAATAGCATAAAAAAAATTAGGTAATCAAATGAGATTGAGATAAGTTGAACCCAGAAATCAAAGAGATGCACAGAGAGATATATTCGAATTCCCAAGTCAAAACAGATTGAAATCGACAAGGGGAGAAAACTTATGGGTTACAGATGGTGGGTACTGCTCGGTGATGGAGGCGCCAGACAGAGCTCAGAGAGAGAGATAGAAGAGAGAGCGCGAGGGCTGTCGTTTCGCCGTCGTCGCCGTCGTTTCCCCTCGCCTCATCGCTGCCTCTCATCTCCTCTCCTCTCCTCTCCTCGTCGTTTCGCCTCTACTCTCAATTCGTCTGAGTTCTGAAGCAACACTAGGGTTCTAAACAGTTCTGAAGCAACGAAAAAGAAACGAGGAAAAAAAAAAAAAATTAATACAAAACGATGTCGTTTTGTATGCACTGCAGGAATGTATGGCAGGAATGTATGGCAGAAGATCCGGACTCCTGTCGTAACTGCCCCGGCATTGAGTACATTTCTTTCTTCTTCTTTTTTTAGGGTATTTTGGTCATTTTGCATAATACTTTCATTTCAAACACATTTTTTAATATAACAATTCAAAAAAAATTCACCATATCTTCCTAAACACAAAGGGCTATTTTAGGAAGATGATTAAAAGCCATCTTTTAACTTTTAACACATTTTGTCACATCATTTCTCACATTTTTTTATATATTTTTTTTAAAAAAAATCAAAAAATTAGTTTTTAATCATCTTTTCAAAACAACCCAAAAACTAAAATAGCATACAAGTAGTTGTTTGAGATGTGCTATATAAGTGCATTTTTTTTTATTTTTTGGTTAAAAAAGTAGAGAAAAAAATATGTGGTGTTTTGGAAAGTTGATAAAAAAATTTGCTTTTTTAGTCTATTTTGTAATTTTTGTTAGTAAAAAATGTGAGAGGTGATGTGACCCAGAATGGGTAAAAAGCTAAAAGTTAGTTTTTTTTTTGCTTCCCTTGGGATAACGTTTTGACTTTTTATGAAAAAATGTGTAATAAAATATTATAATAAAATCATAATAACAATTTTATCTTTTTGACTTTTTGAATTTTAACTTTTTGACTTTTTAGGTAGTTGAATTCAAAGAAAAAAATAATATAATTTTGCCCAAGTAGCTTCCCCCACAAGCTACCATTGAATAGTATAGACTTTTTAATTTTTTTAGTAATTTTTTGACTTGTTAGCTTTTTTAATTTATTCGAAACAAGGCTTAAAATAGCTAAATAGCTAAAAAGTCTAAAAAATATTCACTTCCCAAACACCCACTTTATTTTATTAACTTATTTAGTTTATTTTGTCTTTTATATTTTTAAGTCAAAATGTTGAAACCAAACAAACCCTGATGTTATGTTTAATTGGAGAATTTAGGAAGGGATTTAGAAATAAAAATGGAAAAAATATGTGAAACAAAATAAAATATAAGTATATTTTATTCAAATTTTACTTATTTTTTTTCTTTTTCTTTTTAAATCTTTTATCAAATTTTTAACTAAACATAGCGTAAAGTAATAAAATAAAAAAAACAAAAAAGGGTACCAAAAAAATACGACAAACCCTCCTAATTATAAGGCTGTCACCATCATTATCAGTGTGTTCAAAACCACCGATATGCGATTTGAGTCGGTTTATAACTCATTGACAACTAAAAATTCAGTCAAAAAAAAAAAGACAACTAAAAATTGATAATAACAAAAAAATAGTAGTTAATATTTTTTTATATACAGTTTTAGATAATTAAATTTATTGTAAACTTATTTAAGTAATTTTAACTTAATAATTTATAAGTAAAAATTATATTAAATAGTATGATATAGATTTTAAGAATAAAAAAATTATATATAATTCAGATAAGCTACGTCAAACAGCCCATCAAAAGAGTTTGGTATAATTTTTTATGATTTTTTTAACTTTTTAATTTTTTAGAATTTCAAAATTTTGATGCATTTGAGAAGTTTATTTTTTATTTTATTTTATTTTGTGAGTGATAAAATTGAACACATTTTTTATTTTTTAGATAACAAACCAGCTTTTAAATTTTATGATAAACTATCAATAGGTTTTAATAGTTGGATTTAATTCCTATCAAGTCCTATTGAAATAAGTCATAGTAAAATCGTTGTTAAAAATAATTTTTTGTGACGATTTTTTATATGTCGCTAAAAATTAACAATTTGTAACTTTTTTTATCACGGTTTTTATAAATTGTCACTAAAACTTACAATTAGTGACGTTTTTATGTGATGAATTTTTTAAACTATCGCTAAAACTTATAATTAGTGACATTTTTTATGACAAAATTTTTAAATTTCGCTGAAAATTAATAATTAGTGAAAATTTTTAATAATGTTTGATGAAAAACGTCATTAATTCTTATAGGACCTATTAGACAATAAATCTACATATTATGACTTACACGTAAGTTTTCCTAAATTTTATCTTTGGTCGCTTTTGGAGACACTCCAAATAAGCTATTTATTAGGTTATTTACTTTTTTGTATGTCTTTTTATAATAAGCAAAAAATATCAAAAAAATAAGCCATATCTTAGCCAAAAAAGTTAACCTTTTTAAAAACAAGTATTTCTTTCTAGTATTGGCTATAGAGCGGATTGTCCCCAATTCGCCATTGGTTTCACTGTAAGTCTTGTTTTGAAAATATAAATTGTTCATTTTGTCATATCTTATGTGTAAATCAACCACATAAAAAATAAGATAGATTCAATAATCAACGTCCACCACTCCCTCCTTATCGTTTGCCCACACCTTCTTGTCTCCTCATTCTCCTCCCTAAATCCCATATTTTAAAAACCCTAGATATGAAATCTAGGGTGTTAAAGAGGAGGAAAAAGAGAAGCAGAAGAAGGAAAAAAAAAAAAAGAGAGGAGGATAAGAGAATCTCGATGGTCGAGAGGGTTTGACAAGTTGCAGAGGTGGAGATAGGCGTTGGCCATGATTGTAAGAGCGATAATGGAAGGCGGGGAATGACTAAAGGTTGGTGCCGAAGGACGGGAAAGGGCTAGGGCATGGTAGGAGGTGTTGAGAAGGAGTGGTCGAAGTTGGAAAGGGAATTGCTAGAGTTGGGGTTGACCAGAGCTTGATGGTTGCTAGAGTTAAGGTTTTGGTCATTTACCTAAGAGATAAAATGGTATCAAAAAAAAATAGGAAAAAAGACCAACCAAAAAATTGCAGTGCTTTAGAAGTGCCACAACATTTTTTTATTATTTATAATCTACATAGTGCACTAAAACAATCCTATTCGTTAGTTAAAATGTAAGGTTTATTAAAAGTGTTGCAATTAACAGCTATCTTTATTTTTCAGTGGAGCCTTTGAAAGAGTGAAATTTAATGGTAAACGTATGGAATGAAACTTATTTATTCTTCCCAACCAAAATGATGGCAACAGGAAGCCCATTTGCAGAGGAAACAAATATTTGCTGCTAATATAATTTGCCAACTCAAGCTTTGGGCTTAAGGATCTTGACAGTCTCCCAAGTAAAATCCGATTCGTCACGTCCGAAATGTCCATAAGCAGCAGTCTTCTGGTACCTGAAATTGCCTCATCTCTTTAGGTCAAGATTGATTGCAATCATTCCTGGCCTGAAATCAAAATTTTCCTTGATCAGAGCCAGTATATCCTTTTCCGGAATCTTCCCCGTCTTGTACGTATCAACAAACACAGACAGCGGTTCTGGCACACCAATGGCGTACGAAACCTGCACAATGCAGCGGCGGGCAAGTCCGAAGCCACCACACTTTTCGCTGCCTGCCTAACAATATATGCACCACTGCGGTCCACCTTTGTGGGATCTTTCCCAGAGAAAGCCCCTCCACCGTGAGCACCCCAACCACCATAGGTATCGATAATAATCTTCCGGCCAGTGAGTCCCGCATCTCCATGTAGCCCATCAATGACAAATCGACCTGACGGGTTGAGGTGGAAGATGGTCTTAACACAACAAAACCCAATTCATTATTCAATGTGGAGAACCATTGGAGGGTAACAAACAGTCAATTCAACAGAAACCCAGTCCACACACAACAAGAAAATTCAAAATCAGATACCTTTAAAGGAAAAAAAAAATGGAATCAGTCTAGGGAATCAAATGAAAAAATACCCACAAACCAAAATGATTTGTAGACCGAACAGAATTGAAAGGTTGAGTTTCTTTCATTGATGTTCAAATGCTTACAGGGGTTTTGGAAGTTCTGATTTGGTGAAAGATGTCCTTGAGGTTTTCATCACTGGAAGCACTCCTGAGGTTGCCGTGGCGATTGACTGGCAAATTCAGACCTGTGCCATCTAACCCTTTCTTTCCCTTCTCTTCTTTCACTCCCAAAACAACCCCGCCTTCCATTTCTTCTTGGGTTGTCGTTAATTAATCATTCCAAACTCAAGTCCCAGCAAATCGTTTAACATAAATATCCAGGAAGAGCTGGGAGATTGGGACTTGGGAGCGGTTTGAGGACTTAAATGCGGCAAACTCTGTAAAACAAAAAATAAAAAGGACTAATACTAGTGTAAAGTCCCACCACATGAAATTATACAACATAGGTTCCAACAGAAGTTCATTAACCCATGAAGTTCCACAAATAAAAATGTTTGTAAGCATAAGTCTTTTAAAATTGCCAGTTCATTTTCAAATACCATTGAGTCTCAGACAACATGACCCAGAAATAGCATAACAAAAATTAGGTAATCAAATGAGATTGAGATAAGTTGAACCCAGAAATCAAAGAGATGCACAGAGAGATATATTCGAATTCCCAAGTCAAAACAGATTGAAATCGACAAGGGGAGAAAACTTATGGGTTACAGATGGTGGGTACTGCTCGGTGATGAAGGCACCAGACAGAGCTCAGAGAGAGAGATAGAAAGAGAGAGCGCGAGGGCTGTCGTTTCGCCGTCGTCGCCGTCGTTTCCCCTCGTCTCATCGCTGCCTCTCATCTCCTCTCCTCTCCTCTCCTCGTCGTTTCGCCTCTACTCTCAATTCGTCTGAGTTCTGAAGCAACACTAGGGTTCTAAACAGTTCTGAAGCAACGAAAAAGAAACGAGGAAAAAAAAAAAATTAATACAAAACGATGTCGTTTTGTATGCACTGCAGGAATGTATGGCAGGAATGTATGGCAGAAGATCCGGACTCCTGTCGTAACTGCCCCGGCATTGAGTACATTTCTTTCTTCTTCTTTTTTTAGGGTATTTTGGTCATTTTGCATAATACTTTCATTTCAAACACATTTTTTAATATAACAATTCAAAAAAAATTCACCATATCTTCCTAAACACAAAGGGCTATTTTAGGAAGATGATTGAAAGCCATCTTTTAACTTTTAACACATTTTGTCACATCATTTCTCACATTTTTTTACATATTTTTAAAAAAAAAAATCAAAAAATTAGTTTTTAATCATCTTTTCAAAACAACCCAAAAACTAAAATAGCATACAAGTAGTTGTTTGAGATGTGCTATATAAGTGCATTTTTTTTTAATTTTTTGGTTAAAAAAGTAGAGAAAAAAATATGTGGTGTTTTGGAAAGTTGATAAAAAAAATTGGCTTTTTTAGTCTATTTTATAATTTTTGTGAGTAAAAAATGTGAGAGGTGATGTGACCCAGAATGGGTAAAAAGCTAAAAGTTAGTTTTTTTTTTTTGCTTCCCTTGGGATAACGTTTTGACTTTTTATGAAAAAATGTGTAATAAAATATTATAATAAAATCATAATAACAATTTCATCTTTTTGACTTTTTGAATTTTAACTTTTTGACTTTTTAGGTAGTTGAATTCAAAGAAAAAAATAATATAATTTTGCCCAAGTAGCTTCCCCCACAAGCTACCATTGAATAGTATAGACTTTTTAATTTTTTTAGTAATTTTTTGACTTGTTAGCTTTTTTAATTTATTCCAAACAAGGCTTAAAATAGCTAAATAGCTAAAAAGTCTAAAAAATATTCACTTCCCAAACACCCACTTTATTTTATTAAATTATTTAGTTTATTTTGTCTTTTATATTTTTAAGTCAAAATGTTGAAACCAAACAAACCCTGATGTTATGTTTAATTGGAGAATTTAGGAAGGGATTTAGAATTAAAAATGGAAAAAATATGTGAAACAAAATAAAATATAAGTATATTTTATTCAAATTTTACTTATTTTTTTTCTTTTTCTTTTTAAATCTTTTATCAAATTTTTAACTAAACATAGCGTAAAGTAATAAAATAAAAAAAATAGAAAAGGGTACCAAAAAAATACGACAAACCCTCCTAATTATAAGGCTGTCACCATCATTATCGGTGTGTTCAAAACCACCGATATGCGATTTGAGTCGGTTTATAACTCATTGACAACTAAAAATTCAGTCAAAAAAAAAAAGACAACTAAAAATTGATAATAACAAAAAATAGTAGTTAATATTTTTTTATATACAGTTTTAGATAATTAAATTTATTGTAAACTTATTTAAGTAATTTTAACTTAATAATTTATAAGTAAAAATTATATTAAATAGTATGATATAGATTTTAAGAATAAAAAAATTATATATAATTCAGATAAGCTACGTCAAACAGCCCATCAAAAGAGTTTGGTATAATTTTTTTATGATTTTTTTAACTTTTTAATTTTTTAGAATTTCAAAATTTTGATGCATTTGAGAAGTTTATTTTTTATTTTATTTTATTTTGTGAGTGATAAAATTGAACACATTTTTTATTTTTTAGATAACAAACCAGCTTTTAAATTTTATGATAAACTATCAATAGGTTTTAATAGTTGGATTTAATTCCTATCAAGTCCTATTGAAATAAGTCATAGTAAAATCGTTGTTAAAAATAATTTTTTGTGACGATTTTTTATATGTCGCTAAAAATTAACAATTTGTAACTTTTTTTATCACGGTTTTTATAAATTGTCACTAAAACTTACAATTAGTGACGTTTTTATGTGATGAATTTTTTAAACTATCGCTAAAACTTATAATTAGTGACATTTTTTATGACAAAATTTTTAAATTTTGCTGAAAATTAATAATTAGTGAAAATTTTTAATAATGTTTGATGAAAAACGTCATTAATTCTTATAGGACCTATTAGGCAATAAATCTACATATTATGACTTACACGTAAGTTTCCCTAAATTTTATCTTTGGTCGCTTTTGGAGACACTCCAAATAAGCTATTTATTAGGTTATTTACTTTTTTGTATGTCTTTTTATAATAAGCAAAAAATATCAAAAAAATAAGCCATATCTTAGCCAAAAAAGTTAACCTTTTTAAAAACAAGTATTTCTTTCTAGTATTGGCTATAGAGCGGATTGTCCCCAATTCGCCATTGGTTTCACTGTAAGTCTTGTTTTGAAAATATAAATTGTTCATTTTGTCATATCTTATGTGTAAATCAACCACATAAAAAATAAGATAGATTCAATAATCAACGTCCACCACTCCCTCCTTATCGTTTGCCCACACCTTCTTGTCTCCTCATTCTCCTCCCTAAATCCCATATTTTAAAAACCCTAGATATGAAATCTAGGGTGTTAAAGAGGAGGAAAAAGAGAAGCAGAAGAGGGAAAAAAAAAAAAGAGGAGGATAAGAGAATCTCGATGGTCGAGAGGGTTTGACAAGTTGCAGAGGTGGAGATAGGCGTTGCCAATGATGGTAAGAGCGATAATGGAAGGCGGGGAATGACTAAAGGTTGGTGCCAAAGGACGGGAAAGGGCTAGGGCATGGTAGGAGGTGTTGAGAAGGAGTGGTTGAAGTTGGAAAGGGAATTGCTAGAGTTGGGGTTGACCAGAGCTTGATGGTTGCTAGAGTTAAGGTTTTGGTCATTTACCTAAGAGATAAAATGGTATCAAAAAAAATAGGAAGGTAAAAGACCAACCAAAAAATTGCAGTGCTTTTAGAAGTGCCACAACATTTTTTTATTATTTATAATCTACATAGTGCACTAAAACAATCCTATTCGTTAGTTAAAATGTAAGGTTTATTAAAAGTGTTGCAATTAACAGCTATCTTTATTTTTTGGGTCACCCAATTTTGACTCTTTTTTTTTTATTACAATTATAACTTAAAGTAAAATTACAATAAATGACAACTTTTAATGAAACATCCACTCACTAAAGGAAGACAATTAGAATCACACTCTATAACATTATACACCCACCAAACCATTGGACAGCAACGTGGGCAACCTAAACCCTAAACGGTATTCATCTTCTCATCACCACCCTAAACCCTAATTAGAAATCATTGTCACTGTGGACTGAAATTGTTGGTTCAAATCATTGTCACAATTCATTGATATAAGAAATCAACATGTTAGCCCCAAGGTTTCCAAAGGATTATATAATTGATTTTGCTGATAACAAAGCCTAAATGATTATGCTTATGATAAGTTATTGTTAAATTTAAAACTGATTAAAGTTTGTCTTACTTGTAGAATTGACTGGAACAATATTCTTTATTTGAGTCAGCTCATGAAGAAAGAGAAGCAAGCTCAAAGTATATTGTATTGAATAAGAATCGAATAAAAAATGAAGGAGCCAACTCAAATCTAGAAATAGCAAGCTCAAAGCTTACTAGATTGCAAAAGGAAATTTCCAAAATTTTCAGAGTCAGCTCAACACAGAGAGCTAGCTCAAAGTATTATGCAGAGTAGATTGTTCAAACATAAATCAAGCATGAAGAGTCTAAATTCAAAATACATTGAAGGATTTGAAATGAAGATTTTGATTGGATTTGATATACAAGAAAGATTTGATCTACAAGAAAAGATTGAAGAATCAATGGGATTTGTTCAGAACTTTTCCAAGACAAATTGCATTGTGTTGATATTCAAGAAAGAAAGCTTAAGAGACAAAATTTGAATATAAAGATTCTTTTGGTCTACTATTTTAAGTTGAAGATGTACATGAGGAAGGAAAGCATGGACTATGGGATTAATTGAAGAATACAAAAATTCAAAATTCAAATTGCTCTCATATGGAAACGTTCAATATAGAAGATATAACAAAAGGAATTGATTTGGGAATTCCTTATTCCATGGAATCAACTTTAACAGCTATCTTCTTGAAACTCTAATAGTCATATTTTTGAAGCTATAAAAGAAGCATTCTAGCCTCAGTTGAAAAACAACAAAACACAGAAGAAACAATATACATTGGTGGTAGTCAAGAAAAGCTCTCTGTTGCATTGAGAAAGCCCTTGATTGTTCTTTATTGGGATATACACTTTTGAGCGAGATTTTGCTGAGAGTTGAACTTTTATTGTTAAAGGGTTTGCACCCCCTTCTTTTTACTCTTGCGAGAGTGAATTTTTTGTGAGTGGTTTTTGGGATAAAATCACTTTGGATAGGTGTAACTAGGCACTAGATTCAAAACTAGTCATGATTTTTTTGTGAGTGATTTTTGGGATAAAATCACTTAGGTTAGATATGACTAGACACCAGATTCAAAACTAGTCAGCTTGAGTAATTGGAGATACATTACATGTTGCAATGGTTAACTAATATTTGTGAAGCTAGGGGTTTTAACGCTATTTGAAGATAGTGAAGAAATTTCCAATGAGGAAACTTGGGGAGTAGACGTAGGCTTGTGTTAAGCCAAACCACTATAAATCGTGGTGTTGATATCTTCTCTCCTTTCTCTTATCATTGCTCATATTTTCTTGTGTATTTTTTTACATTGCTTATTCATCAATTATAGTTGACTACTTAACTTTTATATCTCTGCTTTATTTTTGAGTTAGCTCAAACTGCATTAGTTTTCATTACTGCTTAAATATTTTGAAAAACCTAATTCACTTCCCTCTTGGGTTGTCATTACTGGGATAACACAATAGTTTAGATGAGTCGAGCAATGAAAGACGATGACAACAATTCAAACGATGTTGGCGGTGCATTGTAAGTTTATCTATCTTTTCGATCCTTACATTAATGATTCTTTGTTGTTTTTAATTGTTGCTTTGTTGTTTGAGGTTGTTCGTTACTAGTTTACTGACTATTTATTTTGATCGGTAACATAGTACTAAACAAAAACATTTTGTTCAGTATTGATTTACCGACTGTTGAGGTTTTCAACAAATTTGTTCTCATATTCAGACTAGTTTGAAGAAAAGATGCAATGGTGTTTTCAGTTTCAGACGAGTCGGAGGAGTATAAACTTTGATTCAATTTTTATCAAAATCGAAGGAGTATGAATTTGGGGCTTAGGGTTTCGAATTGATTAAGAAAATGAAAGGGATCGTCGTTTTTTCAGTTTATTGGAGAATGAGAGGGATCGTTATTCATCGTTCATTGTTGATGGACATGGTGTGCAAATGAGGTGGGTGTGCATAACTTGAGTGATGATATTATAAAGGTGTTTGAGATGATCTAATAAAGTATACCTTTTGATTTTTTATGAAAAAATGTGCAAAAAAGTAGAGAGGTGATGTAACCTAAAAAAGATAAAAAGATAAAAAAGTGCACTATATAAGGGATGCCAAATAATGCCTATGAATAGAGGTAAATTTGGTATTAACTAGGGTGTTAAAAGAATTATTATTAAAAGTTAGGATTTAGAATGGGGTTCAAAAAAATGAGGGTCCAAAAAATAAAGGTAGGTATTAATAACAACACTCTTTATTAAATAGTTTACAAAAAAATTAATGTCAAAAAATTTATATAATTGGTGTATTCTTATTTATTTATTTATTTTTTGCCTTTACTAATGAACTTTTAAAGGGATTAAAATACATTTTTTGGAAAAAATAAATTTAGATATCTTTTCAGCAAAAAAAAGTAGAAAGAGTGGATTAATTTTTTGTAATGACTTTTTAATTTTTTAAACTATTTTAGTCACTTCTTAAAATAGACTTAATTGTAAAAACAAACATTAAATACTAACGTAGCATTTGGTAACGTTTACATTTTTAGTTTATATTTATAAAAATTTTATAAAATGATTTTTGTTTATTTTTAGAAAAACATAAATTATGAACGCGTTTGAATTGAACAAAATGTTTGAAAATTTTTAAAAACATAAACTGAAAAATATATTTATTTAGACCTAAAATATTTGTATTTATTTTTTATTATTTATGACAATGGGATCATATACATTATCATTGAAAAAAAATTTAATTAAAAAAATTAATTGAAAAAAACTTAATTGGGAAAAAAATTGATTGAAAAAGAATAATTGAAAAAAAAAATCTATTTGGAAAAAAATTAATTGAAAAAAATTAATTTGAAAAAACATTAATTGAAAAAAAAATTATTTGAAAAAAAAATTTATTGAAAACAAAATAATTAAAAAAAATTATTTGAAAAAAAAAATTTGTTAGTCAAAATTTTAAATTTCTGATTAAAAATCAACGTAAACTCGTTTTTTGAGTTTACGTTTTTTCCTCAAATTTACAAACTGAGACAACCATTTATAAACCAAAAAAATTATTAAACAAATTTTTATGACAATTTTTAAAATTTTTGTAAATATAAACTGAAAACTGAAAACGAAATGATTACCAAACACTGATTTTAGTTTTCTGAATTTAGTTTTATGAAAATTAATTTTTTTTCTTTTTCGTATTTTTTTTATTTTTAGTGAATATTTTTAAAATTTTAAGCAATTTTTTTACTTTTTTAAATGTACTTTACTTAAATGTATCTAAATAGTAAAATATTTGTTAAATTTTTTTTTAAAAAAAATTAATAAATACACAAAAATATAAAAAATATACTGAATTTTTGTATTTTTTTTTTATATTTTTGATATTTAGTGAATTTTTTTTAAATTTTTTCAAAAATATTATATTTTTTAAGTATATTTATGTTAGGTGTGTCTAAAAAAAAAAAAATGCTTAAGATATTAAAAAAATTCAGTAAAAATAAAAAAAAATTAGAAAAACAAAAAAGTAAAATTTTGTAAAAAATAAATTCTAAAAATTGAAATCAAACCGAGTGAATTATATGCTAACCGGAGACAGTTGATTAGAGAGATTCAGCAATCTCGGGTGGTCCTTAAATAGACCTGAATACAGCCCATAGGGATATATATATATATATATGTATATCAGGAGAGGAGGGTGGAAGAATGCTGTCAGTGAAGCTTGTCAGTAAGTGTTGAAAAGCAACAGCTTCCCATTACATTACTCTCTCTCTACAAAAAGTTGTTTTCCTCTACTACACACTTGAAAAGCACAAACACAGAGAGAGAGAGAGAGAGAGAGAGAGAGAGAGTGTTATCAGATCAACAACTGTTCGAGCTCGCTTGATCCTGATCCATCTCTTCAATCACCTCATCTTCATCTACACATACATATATATATATATATATATAGATAGATATGTAAAAAAATCCATCAATTTTAAATAAGTTTCTGTGAAATCGATTCGACCTTTTTTAAAGTTGAAAGCTCGCAAAATGCGCTTACTCTGCTTCGAATTCCTACCCGAAGTCATCGAGGTGAGAGACAACTACTCTACATAGACATATATATATATATATATATATAGATGTATCAATATATGTGTAGTTTTTTGTATTGGATTGGATCGCTTTCAATTTGTTCGCAAATGGGTAATCGATGTAGGTTTAGGGTTAATTCGTAATGATTTGTGTGGAAAATTTGGAGTAATTTGGCCCTAGATCTGATCAGGGGCGGAATTTGCTTTTGGGGTTGAACTGTGGCAACAATCTCATTCTGATTCAGGGTTTAATTTTAACGTTGGCGTGTGTGATTTAATAGATAAATTAATCAAGCACTATATAATTGCCATCTGTTTGGTTGCTGAGAGTTTCATTGCTGGAAGGAGAGAGAAAAATTGGAATTTTATTGATGAGTCATGTTGGTTTGGTGTAAAGTAGCTCAACTAGGCAGAGAAGAATGGAGTGAAGTTGTTTGTTTTGGGTGTCATATAAATTATAATAGAGTTGATGATTAAATAACTATTATTATTTTTAATTATTTGGCTATGAAACTCGGACAATGTCAACTGAAAATATGTGATAGATAGATAGAAACATGCTCTGATACTGACAATTATTACTTAATGATTTACTTATCTTAATCAAATGATGACTAACAAAAATGGGTTCATTTTAGTGATATAAAGGACGTGATGGGCTTTAATTACCCTGTAAAACTCTATTGAATTATTCATGTATGTGAAAATGGCTGCAGGTTAATTTTTATATATAGTCCAGAATTAGTTTGGTTGAACTAGTAAAGATTCTTGGGTGCATGTATTTTAATTGAATGTGACAGTAGACGTGGAAGATAACATAGTGGGTGAGCCATGTTCACAGGCTATTCAAATCTAGATACTGGTGACTCTAATTGAGTTCTTAAAGAGACTTCTGAACCTTGGTTTGTAGATAAATCACAAGTATTGAAATTATGTTGTAAACTTAATATATTTGCCTCAATAATTATGTCACCTTCAAACAAAATACTATAAGCAAGTGCTTTACCATGATTGAGTAAAAGCCTTTTTGGGAATTGCACAATCATATTGAACTTCAGAATTCCGTCATATGCCAAATTAGAGCATTAGGGTAGCCATGATAGGGGAAAGAAGTCCATACAAGGAATTAGTTTAGATGGTACAATTTATTCTTCTTGAGGAGATCTTTGTTCTTTGTATCTTCTCTTCATTATGAATTTCAGTTCATTTATGAATACAAAGAATTTATTAACATAATGGATATGTTGGTGTTGTATCCACTTATTTGGTCATTTTGTTAATCAATTTGTTGGTATCTAGACTTGAAATTGATTTTTCCATTGAATTGATAAGAGTTTTAAAGTCAGACAAGGGTATAGGTTCATCTCTTTTGTATGTGTACTTCCAAAAATCCAGAATCCATGGCCCTTATTCTGCCTTATCTGAACCAAGCACAGCAACTTATGATCTATCTTTTTAGAGACTCTTGTGTTCAAGCTGAGATTGTACAAGGCCAGTTTTCTTCTTGATTTCCAAATCACCTCCCTTAAGTCTTTTCATGAGTTTAAACTTAAAAGATCGGAAGGCCTTCTGGTACTTAGCTTTGGGGGTTCAGCACGTCTCTTGTCTGTATGTTGTAGCAACTTGTTCATGTTTGCTTAATTATTTTGTGGTCTCAATGTTTCTTTTAATTGCTGAATTTAATGTAGCTCTATAGTATACATTTGCATTGCTGTAGCTCTAAATTTAATGTGGGTGGCATGCATGGCTGAGAATTATGGAAAGGGATTTGGTTGGGCAAGGGGGAGTTTGGGGGAAGGGTTGGTTTTCGGGAGGGGACATGACAAAGGGTGTGTAGTTTTGGCGGGATAGATGGTGTAACGCCCTCAAAATATTAACATTAAAACCCATCAATTTAGACATGCATTGATATAAAAGATAAATATTCTTCTATTCATCAGAGTAGTTCATTACAATGAGTATTACATGTTAACAACAAAAGCAAATGCCCTACGGGCTTACAGCTTTCCAAGTTAACACTTGGTTACAAAAAGGAGAGTACTAACTCAAATACACATTAAGCCCTTAGTTTGAATTTACATGTAATACATCCAAAAGATAACAAAAACGACAAGGTCTGTCTGCCTCTAACCTCCCAAGCTATGTCCTTGGAGGTGGCATGCTACCTGTACCTGAAAATGATGTCCCATAAAGGGTGAGCCACAGCCAAGTAGAAATATGCTAAACACCGTATGAGCAATAATTAAGACATTAGCAATTGATAAATGTTTAATTCCCATAAATCAATTCATAATCTATTTTCATTACATGACCACTACGTCCATGTTCCCTTTCATTTTCCATTTCTCTTTCAAATCTGAGTTTGAAAACAAGGCTCAACATCTAGCCAAATAGCTTAATGAGATTTAGACTCATCTTTAAATACTTTCGAAATTCAAGATGGATACACATTGTAATGCTGTATCAATAACACATAAACCATTTCCACACTTTACGAAAGATACACATTTCGGTGCTGTATCAACATAACATAGAATCACTTCTACACTTTACAATTGATAACGATATACATTTTAGTGCTATATCAAATCAATTCGAACACTTCCATCATCAACACTTGATACACATTATAGTGCTGTATCAATGTCACACAAAAGTCTGGTTTAGAGGTCCATCCCTATCTTCCCCTAAACCGTGGAGTACATCCCCTATCTCCTCCCACACAACGTATGTATATAAACATAGATCATATACAATCAATCAATACATAAAGTTAATGTATTATTCCAGTCGCCATATTCGATAGCATACTCAATCGATTAGTTTTAGTTTGCCTAATCATCATGCATTGTCTACAACAGTCACGACTATCCTCCACCGATAGCCCAAAGCAGTTATTTCTAAACAGATAATAAAAGCTCCAACAGATAAATTATCAATGTTATCAAAAGTGGGCGATTAACAAATCCAACTCCACAATTTCACAATATAGTGAGTTAATTTCATTATTTCCAACACAATTTCATAAATCCACAACTTTTCCAAATTAATTATACTAATTAATTTATTCCACAAATTAGGGTTTTCTACCCCTTTTCCCAATATTGACCCAATGGTCTAAATATCAACAACCAACAACAATACCATTATTTTGAAACCCAAAATACAAATTTTAGAATCAAAATAACACAACTCCCTTTTAACATTTTGAAACCCTAAGTCCCAAAATTTATCCAACTTCAACTCTTTATCAAAACAACCAAAAATCTATGTCAAACCATAAGAGTGAGTAGGAATCCCTACCTCAAAAGTTGACACCCAACGAAGATGATGAAGAAAGACCAACGTGCTCCAAATCCCAAGTTTTTCAGATTAAAACAAAGCCCTCGACGATCCCCACAACTTTTACAAAGGCCCAAGGTGAGGAAATCACTCCTACTAGATCAAATCTAAGAGAGAAGGTAAGGTTTTAGAGTGAGGGGCTCTCAAATCTGTATTTGGGAAAGTAAGAGAGAGAAAGTGTGTTGAAAAAGTGATCCAAAAAGTCGGATCCCGTGTTTATATAAAAGTCGCCCCGCTCGAGCGTGAAAACCCCCGCTCGAGCGTCACTCACAGACTCCCGCTCGAGCGGCGGATACACACTCCCAGAACTTTTCACTGAACCAGGTCCCCGCTCGAGCGCAAAACTCCCCGCTCGAGCGTCACACACAAACTCACGCTCGAGCGTCAAGACGCCCGCTCGAGCGTCCAACACTGCAGAGGAAATACTGGGAGATGGAAAATCACGCTCGAGCGTCCAAACACCCGCTCGAGCGTCAAAAGCTCCGCTCGAGCGTGAAGGCAAAAATCTGGGCAACTACTCTTGGTTTCTAAGTTCAACCAACCTGTAACAAACCTGCCCAACACATCCTATAACTCATATACAAAGTATAAAAGGATGTAAACACGATATAAGCAACTACTAACATCCACGGAAACAAGTCCGAGTCACTGTACACAAGGGGTGAAACCCGGGATCACTATAGATGGTGTGGTGAGGTCCCGCTAGAGCTGCGGTTCCCTTTGATTTTTCGATTAGTTGTTGATTGGGAGGCTGTGGTGGCGTCATATCTCGGGGGGAATGGTAGTTTAGGATATTAGATTGAGGTGGTAGGTTCAAGATTGGGAGGTTGGGCAGATGGTGGACATGTTAAGCTTTTTGTATGGTGTGTGGGTAGAGAGAGTGGGGGAGGACTGTTTGGTGTGGCACGGGCCAGGTGCGAAGGGAGTGTTTTTGGTTTCTGTGCTTAATTAGGTTTTGAGTGGAGCTGTGGTAGGGGATTTTCCGTGGCGGAGTGTTTGGCTTCTAGGTGTTCCATCTAAGGTGGCTTTTTTTGTGTGAATGACAACTTTAGATAGGAATCTGATGATTGATAATTTGGTTCGTTGCTGTCATATTCTAGTGAATTGGTGTTGTATGCGCGTTGGCGATGCAGAATCTGTGGATCACTTGCTCATTCATTGTCCTATGGTATATCGATTGTGGATGCTTATTTTTTCTATTTTTGGTACGACATGGGTTTAACAGAGACGGGTGGTGGAGGTTCTTTGGAGCTGGGGAGGGGGGCAGGTTGGGAAGCAATGTCAGAAGGCTTGGGCCTTGTCCCCTTTGTGCTTAATGTGGTTGGTTTGACTGGAGTGGAATCGGCATATTTTTGAAGGGGGGGGTCTCATCTTGCTTCGTGGTTAGAGAATAGGTTGTTAGTAGTTTTGTATAGCTGGGTTATGGGAAGGGTGGATCCAGATGTGTTTGCTTTTATGGATTCTTTGGATGTCTTGATTGGTTAGGGGTGGTGGTTCCTTTTTTAGGGGCTCTTTTTTGTATTCTTTTGCATCGTCTTGATTATGCTTCAATAAATTTGTTTATTTTTCAATATATATATGTAAGTTTTAGTTTTCTACTTAAGGTTTTTGTTAAATGAAAAAGTGCACAAATCTATGCAGTACATGCTCTAATCAAATTTGTTATTTCTCACTGAATGAGTTTGTAACTGTATCTTAGAATATTTAGCCTAAGCAACTTTGTTCTCAAATTTTTATCTGCAAATTTCCTCTTTCAATTTTTGTACCCAAGTTTACTAGCATTCATAATCACTTGTGTTGTTTTCCTATCTAGAGTTTTCTCTCTCTTTCTCTCTCTCTCTCTCTCTCTCTGCTAGCATGTGCTCGTGCATGAATGGGTTGGTATGCATATATGCACATGATAAAGAAAACACAGAAAGGAGGAGATTGTTAGAATGATAGGAAGAGAATAGCTTAGAGAAAATTCATTGAGAATGCAAAATTAGATAGAATAAAATAACATGTGCAAGCAATCTAAGTATGGTGAGATGACAGAATTATATAAGAATGTTGAAGTATTGCTTCCTTTTCTGCACAAAAAGGGGTGCCTGAATGAGCCACCCTAGTGACAAGCCCTGGTTGCAGAAATAAAAAAGCAAATAAAAGGGGCCTTCATGAGGACTAATATCCAGTTATGTCTAATCATTGTCGTAACCATAGTTAACTGAATAATTACTGGTGATCTAAATTCTAAGCTGCTTATGTAGTCTAGCACTGTAATTTCTTTCTCCACATTTCTATCTGCTTTATTGTTGCTGCAGTTTGTTGCTATTTTTTTAGTTTCTTTAGGGGACGATGTGGTTTAATTGGGTAAACATACAGGGTATAGACTCATATACTTGTGATGTTTCACTAGAGATTCAGCTAACTGTATTGCATACTCATTTGTATGGTTTAACAAAAAATTTAGGCTATTCTTAAAAGAAAGAAAGTCATTGGGGAACTCTATTTGGGCTGTAACTCCTAATAATGTTCTGTTAGAGGGGGTGAGGAAGTTAGAGGGAGGTGCTCTCTCTTCTATAGTTTATGATCTTCAATCATCGCATGCATATCCCTAATGTGGAAGAGCAAATATAAAATTGCTATTTTCTAAATTTCTTTGTCTAGTTTTTATTCTAACTTGACAATTCTGTTGTTGTTTTAGGAAGACAGGTGCTTGGATGGGATGGAATGCCAAATCACAGAGTACTTTATGGGCGGTAGCAAATATTAGCATCTGTGATACTCATTGGACATATATATGGCATCTGCCAGCCTAGGAAATGGAAGAGTTGGCAGTTCCAGGACTGTTAATGGCTTCAAGGGCTCATCTAGTTCAGTTGATTGGCTGGGAAGAGAGATGCTTGAAATGAGATTGAGGGACAAAGTGGACCAGGATGACGACAGAGTAAGCTTCTGCATTATTTATTCAGCATCCTATTCCCTTGTGCTTGGTTACTAATACTTTCTGTATTTCTCATCTTTGTACGCAATGACCCTATAGATGACTTTGACCTCTTCAAACATCACCTGAACCCAGCAACACTTTGTAAATTTGTATTTTGGAGTTTTTTTATCATTTATAAGGGAATTTTGCCTAATCAAAGAACGTATAGTTGATCTGTGAATGATCTGTGCAAGCGTGGACTGAGTATGGGACATTTGCAAAACTCTGCTGTACTTGATAGGACCCTTGTTATTCCATTGCAGGATAGTGAGCCAGATATAATTGATGGTGTGGGTGCTGAAGCAGGACATGTAATAAGAACAACTATTGGCGGTCGTAATGGACAACCTAAGCAGGTTGGTTAAAATTTAATTTTCAGAAATACAAATGTTCATGCCATCGGTGTGGCTTTTGTTCTTTATGGTGAATATTTTACATTTTTGCAATATGTGTTTGTTTGGTTGACAGATTGCCAGTTACATAACAGAACATGTGGTTGGAACTGGTTCTTTTGGTGTTGTTTACCAGGTAAGCTGGGCTCTGATATGGTGTTGACTTATTTGTTATACATACCTTTTGTTTTTGTTTTACATTGTTGAGATAAATTTATGTGGTCTTGTGTAGGCAAAGTGCCGAGAGACGGGGGAGATTGTTGCTATCAAGAAGGTTCTCCAAGACAAGCACTACAAGAATAGGGAGTTACAGATTATGCAAATGTTGGACCATCCTAATGTTGTTTCCCTTAAGCATTGTTTCTTTTCAACAACAGACAAGGAAGAGCTCTACCTCAATCTTGTACTCGAATTTGTCCCTGAAACTGTTAACCGTATTGCAAGACAGTACAGCAGGATCAACCAGCGGATGCCCCTAATATATGTCAAACTCTATACCTATCAGGCACGTAATAATTTGTCTGCTGACATTTTCTGAAACTCTGTACCCATCAATAACTCTTCCTCTGGCTGTATTTATCTGCACATGAACCCTTGCATATGGCTGCACTCTCGAATTTGTGTGGTTTGTTTTTATACATGTGTTCTCTGCATCATCATTACATTGAAATGTGTTATCAAGTTCATCAATAACTCTTCCTCTGGCTGTATTTATCTGCACATGAACCCTTGCATATGGCTGCACTCTCGGATTTGTGTGGTTTGTTTTTATACATGTGTTCTCTGCATCGTCATTACATTGAAGTGTGTTATCAAGTTTTTGCTCAAGTAAGAATGGCCTTGTTTGGAAGCAGCTCCAGTATAGGCCCTTTTATCTTTCCCTAGGCTAGGTGCTGTGCAGTATTGGTTTAGGTGTTCCCTTGGTGATTTTAAGCCTGAGTTCACTTTGTTTACTGTTAAGTGTTAGGGGTAGGTTGGTCTTTATGTATTATTCTTATTAGTATAAGTAGTTATGTGTAAGGGGGAAACCCTATGCTTTTTGAATCAATATTATACAACAGCTTTCTCTCGTTCTATTTCTTCTTCTTCTTCTTCTTCTTCTTCTCATCTATACATTCAACATGGTATCAGAGCACTATCTTCCTCCTTGAAGATTGTTCCTTAGGCTTCATACTGTTCCTGTTACGTCTGTTATAGCAAAGCAAAGCTAAAAAAAAAAAATAAAAAAATATATATATAGTATGCTCGAAAATTAATGGGTAATCACCCTATAATCTCATTTTGATTGTTTGGTCATTATTGATTGAGTTTTCTAATTTTTTTGATTTTTCGTCAAAATTGGGTGATTTTTCGAAAATCACTGTTTGATCCTATTTTTTCTGGTTCTGTCCCTTATTCTCCTATCCTTGGGAGCCGACTGGAACCCTAGAGGGGTTTATTGTCCCTGGTTTGATGTATTTTGGCCCTATCTTGGTTTTTTATCGCTGTTCAGATGCTCTGCTTCGGTTTTCTGGCTTGTAGTTGATCTGGTTGCTCTGTTTTGGACTTCTCTTGGACTGTTTTAGCCTTAGAAGGTGTTTTGGTGTGCTGGTTGGGTGATTTCTGGACTTGTTTGATATCCAGCTTGTGTTTTTTGCACCCTCTTTTCTCATCTCATGGCTGACAACTTGGGTCAGGACTCTAAGGGCAAGGAGGAGAGTGGACTGAGTCGTGGTCTGACTCTTGGTGATAGTCCTTCTCTCCAGATTAGTCCGGTCAAACTTAATGGTTTTAATTACTTGATTTGGTCCCGCTCCTGTAGCCTTGCCATTGCCGCCCGGCGTTTGACTGGCTATATTACTGGTAGTACCGAGCCACCTACTGAGGATAGTGCTTTATCTGCTCAATGGATTTCTGAGAATGCTTTAGTTATGACCTGGCTCATCAATTCTATGGAGCCTACCATTAGTCGGACTTTTCTCTTGATGGATACTGCTCATAAGATCTGGATAGCAGCCTCTCAGATGTATTCTCAACAAGGAAATGATGCACAGGCCTATGAATTGCGTAAGAAGATTAGGGGTTTGGATCAGAAGGATCGCTCTCTGGCAGTCTACTATGCTGAGTTGAGTGGTTTGTGGCAAGAGCTAGATTTTTACCAGAGTTTCCAGCCAGTTTGCTCCAAAGATGCCACTATGTTTCAGCAGGCTGTGGAGAAGGAGCGGGTGTATGACTTTCTTGCTGGTCTGAATTTGGAGTATGATCAGATACGGGTTCAGGTGTTGGGTCGCTCTCCGTTTCCTACATTGCGTGAGGCTTATGCCCTGGTTCAGCAGGAGGAGAGTCGTCGTAGTGCTATGGTGCATGCTCCTGTTCCGGATCGGTCAGCGATGGTTGTCGGCCCCAAGTCACGTGATACTTCGCCTTTTCCGCCTCCAGGTGGTGGTAAGGGTCCATTGGTTGATCGGGACCGGTTGAAGTGTGAGTATTGTGGGAAAGATAGACATGATAAAGAACACTGTTGGAAGTTGCATGGCCGCCCTACTCGAGGCCGTGGTCGTGGTGGTGGTGTTCGTCCTCAAGCACATGTTTCTGAGACTACTGCTAGTGCCTCGAATGATGCTGGTTCTCATATTTCCCCGGATGAGCTTCACACTCTCAGACGTTTGATGGCTCGACTTGATTCTTCATCTGCCTTAGCTTCTTCCTCTTCTGCCTCTTCCAACTTTGCTCACACAGGTATTTTGCTAGTGCACTCAGTGCCTCTTCGTCGTCTCCTTGGATCATTGATTCCGGAGCTACCGATCACATGACGGGTACTTCTAGTTTTTTCCATTCTTATTCACCTAGTTCTGGGCGAGATAAGGTTAGAGTGGCTGATGGCACTTTATCTTCTATCTCCGGCCAGGGTTCTGTTCATTGCACCTCTTTACTTTCGCTTTCATCTGTTCTTCATGTTCCTAATTTTTCAACTAACTTACTTTCTGTTAGTAGCCTTACTACTGCTCTCAATTGCTCTGTAACCTTTTTTCCGACTCATTGTGTCTTTCAGGAACTGGCTACGGGGAAAATGATTGGCAGTGGTAGAGCACAAAGTGGTCTGTACTTTCTGGATGCCATTCCTGCTTCACCTTTATCCTCTCAGGCTCTTCAATGTGCTTCTGGCTCCTCCCTTCATCTCCTTCATCAGTGGCATCGCCGTTTGGGGCATCCTTCATTTAGCATTTTAGAGAAACTTTTTCCTTTATTAGTTCGTGATTGTCCTAGGAATAACTTTGTTTGTGATGCTTGTGAGCTTGCTAAGCATAAACGTACTTGTTATCCTTCAATTAATAAAAGAAGTACTTTTCCTTTTATGCTTATTCATACCGATGTGTGGGGTCCTTCCCCTGTTGTTTCTACCTCTGGTTATCGTTGGTTTGTCACATTTATTGATTGTTATTCCCGTGTGACTTGGCTTTATTTACTTCGTACAAAAAATGAGGTTTTCTCTTGCTTCAAAAGTTTTCATAAAATGGTATCCAATCTCTTCAATGCTACTATCAAAATTCTTAGGAGTGATAATGGGACTGAGTATGTTGATGGCGCTTTCCGGGCATACCTCGACGAGCATGGCATTCTTTATCAGACTAGTTGTGTTGGCACTCCTGAACAGAATGGAGTTGCTGAACGTAAGAATGGCCATCTCCTTGAGGTTGCTCGCTCTCTTTGTTTACCATGAACGTTCCTAAGTCCTTTTGGGGGGATGCAGTTCTTACCGCGGCTTACCTTATTAACCGTATGCCATCTAGTGTCCTTCACTTCCAACTTCCTCTTGAGCTTCTTCCTGTGACTTATCCCACTTCTTCCCTTCCGCCTCGGGTTTTTGGTTGTGTCTGTTTTGTTCATCTTCACCCTCGTACTCGTGGGAAGCTTGATCCTAAGGCTGTCCGGTGTGTCTTTCTTGGTTATTCTGCTACTCAGAAAGGCTACAAATGCTATGACCCTCACTCTCATAAGCTGTATGTTAGTATGGATGTCACCTTCCGTGAATCTGAGTCATTCTTTTCTGGTCCTCCGCCATCTCCTCAGGGGGAGCGTGGTATCGATGAGATTGCGGATGAGACGGCATCATATCAGCATGAGTTGTCTTTTTTCCTTCCTACTCAGCGGGCTGTTATTTGTGGTGAGGGGGAGCCTAGAAGTTCTGTTGATGAGGAGTCGGATATCGGTGGTCGTTTGGACAAAGCTGATCTTAAGACTTATTCACGGCGTCAGAAAGAGCCGGCTTCTCTTGTGCCACCAAGTCAATCATCATCTCCTATGCCAGTTCCACACCCAGTGTCCACTAACTCTTCAGGTAATGATCCTCATCTCATTTCTTCACCTGTTGTTGATGGTCCTGTTACGGATGATTTGAGTCTTCCTATTGCTCTCAGAAAGGGGGTTAGAGCTTGTACTCAACACCCTATTTCTAAATTCGTGTCATATGATTCGTTGTCTTCTCCGTATCGTGCTTTTGTTTCGTCCCTTTCTTCTGTGTGTATTCCGCAGGGTTGGAAAGAAGCCATCAATGATCCTAAGTGGAAGGTAGCTATGGTAGAAGAGATGCAAGCTTTGAGTAAAAATAACACATGGGAGTTGATGTCTCTTCCAAATGGGAAAAAACCAGTCGGATGTAAGTGGGTGTTCACCATTAAGCACAATGCAGATGGGACGATTGAACGGTACAAAGCAAGACTAGTGGCCAAGGGATTTACCCAAACATATGGAATAGATTATCAAGAAACTTTTGCCCCGGTAGCAAAGATGAATTCCATTCGGGCTATTCTGTCATGTGCGGCTAATTTGGGATGGCCTCTACAGCAACTAGATGTGAAGAATGCTTTTCTTCATGGGGATTTGGAGGAGGAGGTATATATGGATGTACCTCCAGGATTCTCATCTCAGTCTACAGTTGGAAAGGTTTGTAGATTAAAGAAGGCTTTGTACGGTTTGAAACAATCTCCTAGAGCCTGGTTTGGTAGATTCCTCAAGGCAATGCTGGGATTTGGGTATCAGCAAAGCAATGCGGATCACACCTTGTTTGTCAAACGCAATGTACATAAGGTAACAGTGCTTATTGTATATGTGGATGACATAGTTGTGACAGGTAATGATGAGGAGGAGGTGACCCATCTCAAGATGCAGTTAGCCAAGGAGTTTGAGATAAAAGAACTTGGTCCATTGCGATACTTTCTTGGGATTGAAGTTGCTCGGTCTGATAAAGGCATCTTTATTTCTCAAAGGAAGTACATTCTAGATCTTCTTGAGGAAACGGGCATGTTGGGCTGTAGACCAGCTGATTTACCAATTGAGACTAATCATCATCTTTGTAGTGGAATTGGTGAGCCTGTGGAGAAGGAAGGTACCAAAGACTTGTGGGAAGACTGATATATCTCTCTCATACTCGTCCAGATGTTGCCTATGCAGTTGGGATAGTGAGTCAGTTTATGCATGATCCTCATGCAACTCATTTGGATGCAGTCTATCGCATTTTGAGGTACCTTAAATCTGCCCCTGGAAAAGGAATTTTGTTCTCTAATCATGGTCATTTGCGGTTGGAAGCGTTCACAGATGCAGATTGGGCAGGCTCTATAGATGACCGACGCTCTACCTCCAGTTATTGTGCTTTTGTAGGGGGAAATTTAGTCACATGGCGTAGTAAGAAGCAAGCGGTCATTTCTAGATCTAGTGCTGAAGCTGAATACAGGGCTATGGCACATGGAACATGTGAACTAATGTGGCTTCAATCTTTGTTGAATGATATAGGGCTTGATTGGAGTGGTCCCATGACTTTGTATTGCGACAACAAGGCTGCTATTAGTATTGCACACAATCCTGTTCAACATGATCAGACTAAGCATATTGAGATTGACAGACATTTCATTAAGGAGAAATTGAATAAGGGTTTGATATGTATGCCTTTTGTTAAGTCTGAAGATCAACTGGCGGATGTTTTTACTAAGGGTCTTAGTAGTAAAGTCTTTCACCCTATTTGTTGCAAGTTGGGCATGAGAAACATCTTTGCACCAACTTGAGGGGGAGTGTTAAGTGTTAGGGGTAGGTTGGTCTTTATGTATTATTCTTATTAGTATAAGTAGTTATGTGTAAGGGGGAAACCCTATGCTTTTTGAATCAATATTATACAGCAGCTTTCTCTTGTTCTTCTTCTTCTTCTTCTTCTTCTCATCTATACATTCAACATTTACCAACAATTTCCTTAGGCTTATTAGGTTATTTGAATACTATCTCATTAGTGTAATGATGAAGGAGATAAAAGAATAGTAAAAACATCTCTGTGGTGGTGGTTAGCAATTTCCTAATATATCTGTTACATTTGCACTTTTTGCTTTAGGACTTGTAATGTAACTCAAAATGAATTGCCTGTTCCATTTACTCTGTAGGCCACTTGTCCTACATTGGTTTTTGTACTCTTGCAGGATTTTCATCTGATGTAACTTTTTAGCATCCCCTTCTTTTTAAAGTCTTATAGATGTATTAGTTGTATTTAAAACTTTTGCTGTGATGTAGTTCTCTTAGAATAAATTTTGATGTAGTTCTCTTAGAATAAATTTTGTCCAGTATTTCAAATTGCAGCAGATTTCTTAAGCAGTATTATTGTTGAATGTATATTTTGCGACTAATTAGTAATGTGATTCCTTACTTATCAAAAGACAAAATATTGTAATGTGCCACACTTTTATTTATGGCATGTTATAAGATTTGCACCTGGTAAGTAACAACCACATGAATTCACCCAAAAGGGCTAGCAAAGAGGTGGTCATTTGGGTTTATTGTTCTACCTATATTCCTAAGACTGCCTACGCAAACTTCTGATGTGGAACTCAACACACCAATTGCGGGTCTGTGATTGGGGTTGTTGCAAATCTCCCTTATTCCCTTGTGTCCTTATGAGGGGCCCACCCCCAGTCATATTATGACCAGCTCGTGATCAATCTCATTGAACACTGACCCTGTACTGCAGTGACCCCAAGCCGACACTTTTGTGTGTGGGTTGTGTTGATACTATAAACAATAGTACAGGAAGTCAACCAAAAAGGCTAGCCAAGGGGATGCCATTTGAGTTTGTTGTTCTTTTATACCCAAGACCGGCAAAATTTCGATATGGACAGCTCATGCCAACATGGGTTTCGGCTCATTAGATGATAATTGACTCTGGTGCTAACATGCCTTTAATCATTTTGGCAACCATACTTTGCGGTTTGGTGAAACTTGTCCAATTTGATCAATATAATGTTTGATCATTGTTTGTTATATGTGTTTTTGGATGTACATGTCTAGAGGCCACTTTCCAATTTGATCAACTAAACCTTTTCGGATATAGTACCTTTGCTCTAGGTTGATGGCTTATATTATCAGCATTTTTGAGTTGATGCCTATACCTGTGTAATCATGTTTCGCAGTATGATTGAGAATCTGGATAATAAGGTGATATATCATGGGTATCATTATGAAGATCAATATTTTATGTGTATATATAGACATATTCTTTTTATTTTACAATTGTAGTATGTTTTATATGATCTTTGAATGCAATGTGATGGCATCAAATGTTGCATGTGGTGTTCCTGTAAAAGCTATTTCATTCTTATTGCTATGCTCTAAGGGAAAAGCTTAGACATCTCCTGTAGCTGCCTTTCAGGTTTCATTAATGCATGCATGTGAAGATCTAGGCATTTTTCATTAAACTTGTGGTGTCAATATGAAATAGTTTGCAATATATATAGCATATGAGCTTACCTTTCCCCTTTTTTCGTATGAAATTGAAATCAGCTCTTCAATTTCTAATTTATTGTGAATTCTTTTCTTATTTTTGGTGCAGATATGCAGAGGACTTGCTTATATGCATAACTGTATTGGTATTTGTCACCGTGATATCAAGCCTCAGAATTTGCTTGTAAGATTCTCTTCTTTGAGGATTGATGATTTGATACTTGGGACATTTTTGCGCATGACTGGTTATGATATGAAAATATACACATTCTTCTTACTGTTTATTAGAAGAAAATATGCACATTATCATATTTCACTTCGTGCTGGGCCAAAACGATAGAATTGTGCACACTATCCAATATGCAATTCAAATTCTAATTTATGTATAATAGAAATTCTAATGTTCCCTCTAATGGGTGATAATAGCAGCCTTCCTGGCAATTCTTGTTGGAATAGAACTTTTGTAATGAAATAAAAAGTAATGAAATAGAAGGGATGTTACCAAAATTTGAGTTTGGATTATGATTCCCAATGAAATGATGGGAGTAAGCTAATGTGACCCTAATAGAGGGGATGTTAACATTCGTCTATGTAAATTATTTGATAAATCGGCATTCTTAGTGGCACATACGAAATAATTTAACAAACTTCTTTTAGTTTTCTAGGATATAACATGACAAAGATCCATAGGTACGCTTTTTACAAGAGGAATCTACGTGTGTGTTTGGTTTGGTTTTGGGGGATAAATTTTAAAAAAAATTTTGGGGAAAGAGTTTAGAAAATTTTTGGGTTTGTTTGGTTATATATTTTGGAAATAGTTTTGGAGTATGAGAGTTTGGGATGATTTGATATTTTGTTGTAGTTGAGTAGATGTGTGTGAGAGAAAAAGTGATTGAGAAGGAGAGAGGAGAGAGGAGAGAGAAAAAATGATTGATAGGAGAGAGGAGAGAGTGATTTCGGAATTTTTTTTCCAAAATCACTAAACCAAACAAAATTTTAGAAAATTTTCTCCGAAATTTGTTTCTCAAAAACAAACCAAACAAGGCCTACATATCTGGCCACACTTTTATTAACATACGCATCTCTTTGTCTCGTGGAAAGGGCTTTTGGAAGGGTATTTGTAGGGCTGGAGGGTTGGTCACCTTCGGACACAATATTGGTGTGGGGCGAAGTTTGAGATGGCTCTCGCTTCTTTGGATTATTATGTTTTTAATTGCTGCTGATAGAGATGCATATGTGCGAAATTAACTTCTGAAATAGGGAACTCTCAAGTGTTTTGAGACATTTCTTGTAGAAGAGAGTTGATTGATGGGTTAATCTTCTTGGCCTTTCATATGGAATACCACAATTAGGTGTGTAGGATGAAATATATATATATGGGTGAGTTATACTAATAGTCCTTGTAGTTTGGGACTTGTGTCAATTTAGTCTTTGACTTTTTAATTGTGATACATTTGATTCTGAATTTTGAATCTTGTTTCAAATAAGGATAATCAAAGATATTTTCTTTGCAAATGGTCCATTTCAAGGGTAAAGTTGTCATACAACTTATTTTTTGTTGGTTAATTTGTATATTGTTTGAAATGTAATGGCCTTTTTTTAAATGAATAATGCTGAAACTTTCTTGGTTATAAAGTTCAGTTTGATTTGCTTTTTAGAATCTATTTTCAGAATTTTTTTCTAAGAAACTAAAAATTAAATTGATAAAAGAAAATTAAAAAAACATTATTTTTATATAATTTATCTTTTGAGAGGGTAAAAATAATTTTTTAAAATAATTTTCTTAAAGTAGTTTTTATTTTTTCAAAAGTCAAACATGGTGACAAGTTTGTTAAACCCATCCATTAGATCAAACAATCTAAAACTAAAAATCTTTCATATATTAAACATATCAATTACATATTAAAAGCCTAATAAGTCAATAACCATTCATTACATGATAACCATCAAAAAATATCTGTTAATGACAAATACAACCATCTATTACATGATAACCATCCAAAAAATAAACAAAAACAACCACCCATTATATGATCTATCGTCCAAACACATGCTAAAAATTAATTTGCTAAAAAATTTAAAAATAAAAATGTAAAAGATTTATCATTTTTTTGATGGGACTTAAGGTTTGGTTTATATAATTTTTTCTTTGGTAGGTAAAAATAATTTTTAAAAATTCAAAAATATTTTTTTGACATTTATTTTTATCAAATTAGTTTATATTTTATCAAATTGACGACTTTGCCTTTGAAATGGAGCAACAATGTCTTCAATTATCCTTATTTGGAACGAGATTCAAAATTTAGGGTTAAATGTATCACAATTGAAAGGTCAGGGATCAAAGTGACATAAGTTCCAAACTACATGACTTGCTAGTGTAATTCACCCTATATATATTTTAATTATTATTCTTCTTTTGATACTATTCAGTCACTCTAGAAGGGACGTAACCTTTGTACACCACATGTACATAAAAAATTATAAATCCTTTCCGAAAGTTATCATGAGATGGAAGAGGTCAAGATCAGGGTACCAAGGAACAAAATTTCATTTTTTTTCCCTATCAAAACAGCCGGAACGTTTCCGTTTCTTAGGAAACCAAACAAAACAGTAGTGCAGTAACAAAATTCCAATGTTTCCACCAAAACTAACTGAAACACTATGATAATTACAAAACACACCATCAATACAAAACATAAGGAAACATTTATTTTGGTACATATTAAGAAAATCTTAACATATTAGAGAATATGAGAAACTATAAACGAGAAAGGGAGAGATAGAGAGGAGAATATAAAACCAGCACGATTAAGTCACTTATTCTCTTTCTTTGTTACCACAAGCGCAAACTACTGTTTTTTTCTATTTTCATCTCTACTATTGCTAGAATTTTTCATTTAATTTTTTTTTTTTTTGACAATGGTAAATCTGTATCCCAACTAAGCCTTTAACAGTTTTGGTTTCTAATATTCATAGACCTTAACACATGCAATTATTTTATTATTGAAAGCGTATCAACATTTATATATATTTTAGTTTTTGTTACTATACGAGTACAAAATAATCTCCTCGTATAATCTTGTTGATCAAGTTTGCGCTCCTCCAAACGTCGTCGCGTTACTTCCTGAAAACACAAACGTGAGTTAGTCGGCGGGTGTGCCGGATACCTCTCCGATGCCTAAGTCAGCAAAATAGACAATAGACAAAAGCTCTGTGTATTTGAGAATCAAAGTTGTGATACCTGTACATAGGTCCTGCTATGAGTTTTTATAGATTTTGTTTAACACAATCCTAGTAGGACTCTACTCTCCTTAGCAGAGTCCTCCTTGGAATCAGAAAGGTAATGCTCATCTTTCTACACCCTTCCCACTGCTTACACAACAGAGATGGTTTTACCACGGTAGAATAACAACACAGCCGAGCTATCCCTAGCCCTCTGACACACTCAGCTCGGCGCTTTCAGCGATGCTTAGCTCGGTCACTGTTCAACTACACCTCGGTTCGAAGTACATGGACCGAGCTAATTGCAGCCTTTTCTTGACCGAGCTACCAGAAGCAAGGTCCAATTGCGAAGCCCTTTCACTATGGCCCACAGATTGGTCCATCATAGCTCGGCCCTAGTTCTCATGAAATCTTCCTCTCAATTGCCCCTTAATCCCATCTGCAACGCATGATTTGGGATTACTCGTTCCCAGTTGAGCTAATGGTTCAAACCTCCAACCGAGCTTTATTACTACTGGGCTACCAATTTGTCCAGTCAAAAAAACGTCTTGTCAATTGCTCTGCACGTCTGAATCGTTACCTATTCCCTTGGACACGCGGCTGGCTCCCATTGGTCAAGTATAGCTGTCACAGCCGCCCTCGTACTTCGAAAATTTGAACAGTCTCGCCCATTTGTGTGTCTTATACAAAAGAACCCCTATTTTGAAAAACACTCCCATTGTTCATCTTCTCTCTCCTGTGCTCACGCCCATAGCATCTGCAAAACTTGTGCGCTAGCAAGCATCTTTAATGTGTTGATCTTCGATCTCTCATCTTGCAACTGTAAGTGGCTCAATCCTCTCTTTTTCTTTGTTTACTCCATGAGCATGTATAGCAAAGAAATATATATATACATGTGTTTATACACACTAGAATGTTGAGCTAATACCATAAGCCCAAAACCTTATGCTCGAACTCAAAGGCACACCCACTGGATTCAACAAAACATGAAGTTTAATCCAGAATCGTGCTGTAACCGAACTAGATATTTGTTTAGCGCGACTTGTAGTCTTGTTTACGACCGAACTAACAAAAGTGGATATAACCTTGCATACTAACCTCTAACCGAGCTAGAGGCCTTGTGTTGGCCCTTCTGTACTACCGAACTAAGAACTCCCTGCCATTCAGATGAACCGAGCTAAGCCTTTAAAATTCTTCTGTAAATTGACTGTTTACTTAGTCCGGTCTAGCTGTCTGGGCATAACACTTCTTATTTCCACTTTGCAGACTTGACTAGGTTAGCCAGGCACGCCTTTGCACCCTGCCCCTAGGCAGCTTTGCTCAACCGAGCCAACCAAAGCCCCAGTCGCGCCGAGCTAGGCTTAATTTCTCCACAACCTTAAGTTAATATGGGTAAATACCGTTTTCTAGTAAACTCTCCTAGGGCCATAGCCGAGTTCCGAAAGGACTATCAAATTCCGGACGACGTTCATCTTTCCCTAGCCGAACTAGAAACAACACCCTGGGGCAAACCGGGCTTCGTCCCGTTTACCTTGATATCGATTGTTGAAGCCGGCCTTCGGTTTCCCATTCAACCGCCCATATGCGAATTCCTTAGGCAAACAAGACTCTGCCCCACCCAACTTTCCACAAACAGTTATAGGATAATAAATGGCATTGCCGAGCTATACCGCCAGCTCGGCCTCAATCTCGGATTGGCCGAGCTCTTTCATTAATACTCGCTCGGCCAAAATGACGATGGCTGGGTATACTACCTCAGAATAAGAAGCCGAGAAAAGATTATAAAAAATACACCGGACAACGACTTAAACGATGACGATTTTTTCTGGGTTTCGAGTAACTTTGAAGACCAGGAAGCCCAAATACCGGGATACAACATAAATTGGAATAAGGGGACTCCTGGTAAGGATACCTCGGCTCTCTTTTTGTTCTGCTATTCTAGGCCGTAATTTTTGCCGTGCTAACTGCTGTCTTATCCTTCTTCTGTGCAGATCTAAACTAGCTAAAATCACAGTATCAGTACGCCAACCAGGACGCCCTTCGTGCTGCACTTTGGTATCGTCACCGGGGTTGGGCCGAGCTACTGAACTTCGAACCAACATACAGATACAGCGGAAGGAGGAAGACCAGGGTAACTGACTTCTTTTCGAACCATCACCCGAACCAGATCCAACTCTTCCCTAAATCAACCTCATTCCCTTAACCGAAGAACAAGAAATGGCCAAGCGCCGAGCTGTTCGAGCCCTGATCACCGAACAAATCTCCACTCAAATTGCCGATGATCAGATCGAGGTTCCACAAGCCGGTCAAACACATGAAGCAGTGGTAGCCCTCCCCTCCGCCCGAGCTACTTCATCTCGGCCAAGCAAACGGCTGCGCACACAAAGCCTGAGAGATGAGGACAAACCATCCCAAACCGAGCTCCAAGAAACAACAATCTCCCAAGGTCGCAATCGACCTAGCTCTTCAAACCCTCCCTCTCCGCTAGTGTGGGCACCAATAGCCACATTCAGGGGCCAAGCTATTACAGCCTTAGATTCTAGCAGCGCCGAGAAGGATCACCTGTTGGCCTTCAACCTAGCAAAGAGTGTCTGCCTTCCTGCCGACATGGAGCGACATGAGGGTTTGACCGAGCTGAAGGCTATTCGCTCGGCCTCCAAATTAATGATTTCGGTAAACCCAAAAATCCCCTCAAAATTTGAACATTTATTACGGTCCCAGTGCATTGGTCGTCTCCTAACCGCTCTAATCTATGCAAGCCCTGCAAAAGAGCCAAGTAACGAGTTCTTGAGCTCAGGAAGATGGCGCGGTCAGTCGTCGCCGAGGCAGAATCAAAGACAGCAGAGCTAAAAGATGCTCAGGCCAAGCTGGCCGAGCTAGAGGCCGAAAGCTCAAGGCTGGCCGGACTGGTTAACTCGGTCGAGGCTGACAAACAGAAGGCCTTAGCCGAGAAAAAAAGATCGCTATTTACGCGAGCTGGCCAAGCTAGAGAGGAAGAAGAATGCCGAGCTGGAAGATCTGAAGAAAAAGATACAGGACGCAGAGGACCGAGGTTACAAGGAAGGAGAGGAGACGTACGTCCAGCAGTGCGAAGCTGCCAAGGATATTTTCTTCAAGTGCGGTTGGAAAGCTGCTTCTGAAAAGCTCAGCTGCGGACGCGACTCCGAGGTCTTCCAGAATCCCCCTCCCCACTTCATACCGGGCTACATGGCGGACTATGCTAACGCAGTCCAATAAAAGTTCCTTTAAGAGGGTGAGGAGGATGAGGTCCCTGCTCCTGAGAATACTTCCAACACTCAGCTCGGCCGCCAGTCTATCTCTCCTACTCCAGTGGACTCCAGCCCACCTTTGCCTGTTTTGACTAACGTGGTGCCTACGACCGAGCTCAACCAGGGGGCTTATCTCACAACCGAGCTACCTTTGGGTGAAGTCCGGGTCGATTTGGACGCTGATTTGGACGATCTTTTCTCTTGATTTTTCTTTTTTTCTCTTTTCTGTTATCAACGAAGTTTGTAACCGGGCTCAAGCCCCTCCCTTTGTATTGAACATTTTGAAATGGAATGAAATCTGCTCTTTTTCTTTAGCTGTTTGTTCGGTTACTCTTACTTGTAATTGTCTTTTAACATTTTTCTTGGTTGCCATGCCTTAATTTTTATGGCCGAGATAGCCATCTCAGTTCAAGAGCTTTGTAATCTGTTTACTATACGTTGGTTATACCTGCCAACCTCCTTCAGCCTAGATCCTGATCTCGGCTGAAGAGAGCTAAATGTTGGTCATACCTGCCAACCTTCTTCAGCCTAGATCCTGATCTCGGCTGAAGAGAGCTCAATGTTGGTTATTCTTGCCAACGTTTTTCAGCCTAGATCCTGATCTCAGCTGAAGAGAGCTAAATGTTTGGTTATTCCTGCCAAACTTTCTGATTTCCCCTTGCTGGCAATGACTGAGAACAACTTTTACAGTAGAAAGAATTATGCTGAAAAAAACTACTTGTTTTATTTTGAAAAAGGGAAAAAAATTCCAAATATCTTAAGAAGCTGCTAAAAATAAAATAATTTGAGATTGACAGTGTTCCATGGCCTGGGAATAGCCTTGCTGTCTCCATCTTCCAAGTGATATGCCCCTTTTCTTGCTAAACCAATCACTTTGTGTGGTTCTTCCCAGTTAGGTTCTAACTTGTCGTCTCCAAATACCAAAGTGTTGCCCATTACCTTGCGTAATACCCAATCCCCAATCTTGAAGTGCCTCGGATGCACTGTTTTGTTATATTTTCTGGATAACTCCTGCTGGTATGAGGCAATGTGAACTAGAGCTCTTTCCCTTCTCTCTTCTGCAAGGTCGGGTTCCAAGGCTATGGCTTTTTCATTCAAGTCTGGGTCAAAATTTTCACTTCTAATAGTGGGGAGGCCTTCTTCCAGTGGGATTACTGCCTCCATGCCATAAGCTAAGGAAAAAGGCGTTTCTCCAGTTGATCGCCGAGGTGTGGTACGGTAAGCCCACAAAACATGAGGAAGCTCCTCAGCCCACTTGCCTTTGGCTCTCTCTAACTTTTTCTTCAAACCATCTAAGACGACTTTGTTTGATGCTTCTGCCTGGCCATTCGCTTGAGGGTATGCTGGTGTAGAGTTGTAGAATTCTATCTTGTATTCCTCGCAAAAGCCCCTGAAGATTTTGCCATCAAACTGAGTGCCGTTGTCAGATATTAGAGCCTTGGGTATGCCGAATCGAGTTATGATATTCTGCCAGACAAACTTTTTAACATCTTTCTCCTTTATTGATGCGAGTGCTTCTGTCTCTACCCACTTTGTGAAGTAGTCTGTTGCTGCAAGAAAGAATTTTCTGTTGCCGGATGCTGTTGGAAGTGGTCCCACTATGTCCAGGCCCCACATTGCGAAGGGCCATGGGTTAGTTAATGGTAGAAGCTCTCTGGCTGGTTGATGTATTTGGTGTGCGAACTTCTGACATTTCTCACACCTCTTGACATATTTCTCTGAATCTGCTTGCATGTATGGCCACCAATATCCTTGTGAAATTGCTCTGTAAGCCAATGATCTTCCCCTTTGGTGGCTTCCGCATGCTCGTTCATGTATCTCGAACAAAAATGCCTCGACCTTGCTAGGATGGACACATTTCAAGTAAGGTCCTGTGAATGATTTTTTGTATAACGCCAATGATGGAGAGAACCAAAATCGTTGTGATTTTGCTCTAATTTTGTTGGCCTCTTTCTTTTCTTTAGGCAAGATGCCGTCTTTTAAAAACACTATGATGGGGTCCATCTATGAAGGGCCTAGTTCAGTACAACATACTTCAGCTACTTTGGGTTCTTCAATACTTGGCCTGGTGTCACGGGTTGCCTTGCAAGGCTAACTCCGTGACATTTCGCTCGCGGTGGTGTAGCCATTCGAGTGCTCAAGAGTGGCCGTTGGAAGTGCCCCAACGTGGCCTAACATTGGCCCCAAGTAGCCCAAGGCATGTATGCCACTAATAGCCAGCGAACGGCAAAGCCGCAGCCCATGCCAATAGCCAACCAGCGCTGCCAGCAGCAGCAAACAGCGCTGCCAGCAGCAGCAAAATACAGCAGCAGCAGCCAGCAGTGGCAGCCAATAGTGCAGAACTTTGGCGCGTTGTTTCGGCATTCAAACGAAGGAGTTTCGGGCTGAAATTTTTACTGGAAAGAGTTCTTGGGGGAAGTGTTTTTCGGACCAAGTTTCGTGATTTTTCTTAATCTGTGGAATTTATGAAAAATCATTATGACTCCTCGGACATGTATGATGTTTCCTCCTGCCAGAGGGCAAATTGCTTAACAAGCATATATAAGGGGGCAAGGTGTGCTACCTACCTACCTCCCCGCCCAAATTGGGCTTCAAGTGAGCAACCTTGGGGCAACTCAAGGGCGGGCTTTAGGCATCCAGAGAGGTGTCTAGAGTCTCCACGTGGGTTTGGGAGCCCCGTGGACGGTGCAATAATGTAAGCACTGCGCGTGTTCTCCCGAGGGGAGGTCCACTATGTTGTTTCCATTATGCTACGCAATATGGCATCTTTGGAACTCGTTTTGGACCGAATGGGCTATCGAGGCACCACTAAAGGCCTCGTGTGCCAACTCAAGTGCTTGGTTTGGGTTCAACCTTGCACGAGGGGATCCCGTGGCTTAAGCTAAGCGGTTGGACGGCAACACCGCATATGTGGGCTATCGAATGAAGGCATGAAGCTACGTATTGGCTATGTCCATTGAGGGACTACATTATGCTACAAGCAAGCTACGGATTGAGATGTTGCCTTACTCATGCTACACGTTGGTGCAACGCTAAGGTGCGCAAAGGCCTTAGGCGGAATCTAACATGCGTGTTGGCACGAGGACTACGCCGTGGGCAAGAGATTGACCCTCGGTGGCTTGTGGGCTTCGCATGACCAAGTGGCCATCTAATATGCATCTATTGAGGCATGCTAGACCCTACGACACTTCGAGATGCTATCAAAGACCCAACATGCAATGTTGGCTTGTCGGCTAAGTTGAGGACCTTCGTTAGCACATTGTTGTGTGGCTAGGCACCTTGATGACATAAACCTAAGTTGGGCGAGCACCTTGCTTGAGATAAGCTTGGCGCTATGAAGCGACTTATGCCGTGCTTGGTGCACTTGAGGCGTTAGGCCTACTTGTGGCATCCGGGTGAAGACGGAGCTTCCTTGTGAAGTTCTTTTGCTTGACAAAGCATTGGACCCTAATGTTCAAACGGGTGAGACCATCAACACTCGATTTGTCAATGAGTTATGGTGGGCTTAAACTTGGTGGAGTTTGAGCGCCACACGGGCAAGAATTGATCCGCTGCGCCTCTAAAGGAGTCGGCCCGTGACACCTGGGTAGGAAGTCGATCAATAATGGGTGTGGAATAGATGTATCTGCCATTGAAGCAAAACCTGCCAGCTCGTCTGCTCTATTGTTCTCTTCTCGGCCGATTTGTTCTATCCGAACTACTTCGAACTTCATGATCTCCTTTTTGACTAATTCTTGGTACTTAGCCATCCTCTCATCTTTTGCCTCGTAGTCGCCTGAAATCTGGTTTACTACCAGCTGGGAGTCACTGTAAACCATTAGCTCGGTGGCCTTCATGAAAAGTGCTGATTTTAGGCCTGCTAACAGTGCTTCATATTCCGCCTCATTGTTGGATGTTGGGAAGCCTAGGTTGATTGCCTGTTCCCCTATTAGGACATCTGGTGAGATGAGGACTATGCCAAGTCCTGTACTGTGCCTATTGGATGCTCCATCCACGAAGAGCTTCCACATCTCTTCGACGAATAGTTTCCAGCAAGTAGAGGGGTCGGATGATGTCTTGGGGTCATGGGTGTTGCTGATGTTCTCTTTCAAGTCCATGCCTGCTGTCGGGGTTTGATTTTCATTATCTGACTGCCCCAAGTCTTTACTTTTTGATGAGTCCTCGCTGGGAATAGCGTGGTTTGCCCCTTCCTTCCTGTCTTCAATCCTGTATGGTTTGGAATGTAGCTGGGCATCTTGTTTTAGGGGTTGCGCAATTCCCACGGCACTTCCCTCCCCCCCCTACTTCGGTTATATCGGTCAAGTCGACTGGGCAGATGTGATGGCTTCCTGGTGTGAACTCAGCCACAAAGTCTGCTAAAGCTTGGGCTTTTATTGCTGTTCTGGGTTGAAACTTGATATCGAACTGCCCCAACTCCACCGCCCATTTCAAGATTCGTTCAGAAAAATCCGCCCTCTCAAACAAGGCCTTTAATGGAAAAGCCGTTAGGACGATCACGGTGTGCGCATGGAAGTAGTGTGACAACTTTCTTGAGGCCATCATCAAAGCCAATGCCAGTTTTCCAATGGTAAGTACCTGGTTTTAGCGCCTAGCAAAGTTTTGCTAACATAAAAGATAGGCAGGTGTTGGATTCCTTCCGCTCTTACCAACATTGCGTTGACTGCATGCTGTGAAACCGCTAAGTACAAAAAGAGATCTTTTCCTGTATTTGTTAGATATATCACCCCATAATGAGGTGCACCACTTAGGGTGATAATGCACCACTTGGCTAATCCACCAAATGGAGTGGGGTGGTTGGAGACCACTTTGGAGAGAGTGGTATGGAGTAGGTAGTGACCAATGAGGCTCTCCCTCATTGGTGTATAAATAGTTGAAGCAAGGAGGAAGAAAATGAGAGAGAGAGCAAGAGAACCAAGAGAGTGTGAGATGTGAGACGGAGAGACCGTTTCCCTCGGTGTGAGCGAGGGAGACGGGAGAGTGGGTGAGTGAGGAGAGTGTGAGCTCCTCCTCTCTATAATCTTTCTGTAATCTCCAAATTGGTATAGTGAAAACCGGCTACTCTCCCGTGGACGTAGGCATTGAGGCCGAACCACGTAAAATATTGTGTCTCCTTGTGTGTGGGTGTGTATTTCTGCTTGGTATGATTTTTATAAGGTCTTGGGCGGGATCCCCGATCCCAACAAGATCCTGGCACTGGGTTACTAACAACGGAGGAGAGGTCATGTAGTCTTTCAAGCTCTCTAGGGCACGGTCGCATTCTTCATCCCATTCAAATTTGGCCTTCAAAGCTTGGAAGAATGGTCGACATTTGTCTGACGACCGACTTATAAATCGGTTGAGTGTGGCTGGTAGGCCAGTGAGATGCTGTACCTCTTTGACTGTGTTGGGCCTCTCAAGATCCTGGATTGCTTTGATTTGAGAGGGGTCAGCTTCTATACCTCAGTTGGTTACTAGAAAGCCTAGGAATTTGCTTGATCCTACGCCAAATACACACTTTGATGCGTTTAGACGCAACTTGTTCTTCTTCAGAATTTGGAACATTTCATCTAGGTCCCTGAGATGGTCCTTCTCATCCTTGCTTTTGACCACCATGTCATCTATGTAAGCCTCCGTTGTTCTGCCTAACAATAGTTCAAACATTTTGGTGACCATTCGTAGAAATATAGCCCCTGCGTTTTTTAGGCCAAAGGGCATGACCTTGTAACAGTACAATCCTCTAGGCGTTGTAAATGATGTGACCTCCTGGTCTGGTTCATATATAGCGATCTGATGGTAACCTCGATACACATCAAGGAAGCTAAGTCGGTTATGTCCTGCCGTCAGGTCCACCAGTTGGTCTATTCCTGGTAGAGGAAAACTGTCCTTTGGGCATGCCTTGTTGACTGTTTTGTAGTCCACGCAAACACGCCATTTTCCGTTCTTCTTTGGCACTACAACAGTATTGGAGATCCACTTGGGATAGTGCACTTCTCTGATGGCTCCTGCCTCCAGTAAGTTTCCCACTTCCTCCGCCACTATCTTTGCATGGTAGAGTGCCGATCTTCGAGTGTGCTGTATAATTGGTCTGGCAGTTGGGTGGACATTAAGTTGGTGGCAGATGAAGTTTGGGTCAATGCCAGGCATGTCGTATGGTGTCCAGGCAAACACTTCAATGTTAGAGGTTAAGAATTCCATGACCTCTATTCTCTCAGTGCTGGACAAAGACGAGCCGAGCAAAAAGAACTTTTCTGGGTTCTTTTCATCTATCCTTATCTCAATCAAGTCTTCCACTGCCTTCTGCTCTGCTACTTTGTTGACATCTGCAAATAGTTCGTTGCTTTCTAACTCTTCCACCATCTGAACAAACCCTTTTGCAGCACAGCTATCGTTTACTGTGACGAAACATTGCTTCGACATGATTTGGTCTCCTAAGACTTCTTCAATCACGTCAGTTTCGTTAGGGAATCGTAATGCCTGATGGTAGGTTGATGCTACGGAGGGCATGGCATGCAGCCATGCCCTTCCCAAGATTATGTTGTAAGTGGAAGGGACCTTCAATACCCAAAATTCCACCTGTTTTGTCATGGTTCCTGCCTTGACTGGGAGGATTATCTTGCCTACTGGCCACTCTGGCATTGAGTTGAAACTGACAAGGGGAGATGTCGCAGGTGCCAATTCTTTGTCCTCCAATTTCAGCTGTTTGAAGGTCTTGTGGTACATTATCTCACATGAGCTTCGTTGGTCAATCAGAATCCGCTTGATGTCGAAGTTCTTGACGCGCAAGGTCATCACCAGTGCGTCATTGTGAGGGCAATGTAGCCTTGCTAGATCCTTGTCTGAGAAGGATATGACGTTCGTAGTCTCTGTTCTGCCCTTGTTGATGGTAGGTTGTGTAC
Source organism: Camellia japonica (assembly GCA_030407325.1). Classification (NCBI taxonomy): domain Eukaryota; kingdom Viridiplantae; phylum Streptophyta; class Magnoliopsida; order Ericales; family Theaceae; genus Camellia; species Camellia japonica. The sequence continues at coordinate 167,572,089 of JAPPVO010000019.1, read as the reverse complement.
TTAATACCTCTCTCAAGTGCTCAGCCTTTTTGATCATCTCTTTGAGTTCACATACCCGCTCAGGTTCGACGATCCCATGTATAACGTTGATTATGCCTTGGGGTGGACCGTCAACCGGCATCCCGTTTGGTCCGTTGAGGTCCTGGGGAGCTGGCTGTGTACCCCCTTTTATATACTGATCCAAGTGTCCAGCAGCCACTAACTCTTCCAGATGTTGCCTCAATGGTGTGCAATTCTCAGTGCGGTGCCCCTTTTCATCATGGAAGGTGCAATGGGACCTCTCGTCATAGCCGCTTTGTGCTTCTCCTAACTTGGCAGGCCGCCGAACAAAGGGTTCATTACGTATTTCGCTGAGAATCCAGTAGATAGGTTTATTGAATACTGTGGTGATGGCAATGCGGACTCTTAACTTCTTTTTTTCTGGGTCTTCTCTATTGGCTCGCCTGCCTCGCCCATTCCTGCTTGGTTATTCCACCGTGTTGACTTTCGCTGTAATCTTTTTATCTGGCATCGCTGTTGTGCCAGATTTTGCTTTAGCACGGGCGCTATCTTCCTCTACTCGGATATGTTGATGTACTCTCTCCATTAGGGCCTCCATCGTGAGGGGTGGCGTCATTGTTATTGAGTCCCTCAGTTTGTTACCAACTGGTAAACCTCGTTTATATTGTGCAATGGCGAGATTGGTAGGACAATCCCTAATCTGGTTGAAGGTCTCCCAATAGCGACTGTTGTAAGACCTCAATGTTTCCTTTTCGCCCATGTCAGTGGAGAGTAGCTGGTCAATCTCTACTGGTGTCTTGGTATTCGTTCTGAACCTAGTCACGAACGCTTCTGCCAACTGTGCCCATGAGGCTATGCTGCCTTCTGGCAGTCTTTCGAACTAGGTCAGACCTTGGTCGCCAAGGCTAGATGGAAACAGGATACACATTAGGGCCTCGTTTCGTCGGTATACTGCCATAACTTGGCGAAAGTGGCTTAAGTGCATGTAGGGGTCTGTCGTCCCTTCATAAGTGGTGAATTTGAGCTGGTGGAAGCCTGAAGGTAGTGGTGCGTTCTCAATTGTCGGAACGAACGGTGAGCTCTGTAGCCTTGCTAATACTTTATCGGTTGGTTCGTAAGCAAGGCGCGGTATTGGCATTCCTACCTCGACATTCTCATGTGTCCTAGGGGCCAATCGCTGCAGGGCTGAAACTCTGCGAGGGTCGCGAGCCCTGGTATCCTCCTTCCATTTGGCCCTCTCCTCAAGTACTGTTCGTAAGTTTGTTGACCTAGGCAATTCCGTGTGCCTGGATGTCGTTTGCTGCGTGTGCGAGGGCCGATAGCTGCTTCTCTCTGTTTGTGACCTTTCAGTCCTCGTTCTCTCAGACCTGGAGTAACGAGTCCTAGAAGTCCTTGATTGAGTGTCGCTTGTTCTAAGGCTCCTACTTTCTGCTTGTGATGGTGTGCTATGTCTGTCACGATCTTCCGAGTAGGGAGGGAGCGTGTTGCCTTTGCGCCCCTCTCCTGTCGCCACCCCTTTTCCCTTTATCTGGCGCTTCATTGTCTCCATGTCCGCCGCCATTCTCCTTATTAACTCGTCTTGCTCCCTTACGCGATCCTCCAGAACTTGAGGATCCAACCTCCGCCTCTGTCTTTCAGGACTTTGAGAGTGACGGGGACTAGTGCCCCGTCTCTCCCTTGTGTCCCTCCGGGAGTTCTTTCACTGGGGTTCTAATTCTGCCATGGATGGGACAGAGGGTAAACCTTCGTGCCTTCCACCCCCCTCCAGGGTTTGCCCATCAATAGCAGATTGCGGCAAGTCTTCATTGTACGCCATTGATTTCAACTAGAGAGGAAAACTCGATCAAAAGGTTTTGTTCTTCGTGAAATTCCCATAGACTGCGCCAATTGTACGAGAACGAAATAATCTTCTCGTATAATCCTGTTGATTAAGTTTGCGCTCCTCCAAACGTCGTCGCTTTACTTCCTGAAAACACAAACGTGAGCTAGCTGGCGGGTGTGTGCCGGATACCTCTCTGATGCCTAAATTAGCAAAATAGACAATAGACAAAAGCTCTATGTATTCGAGAATCAAAGTTGTGATACCTGTACATAGGTCCTGCTATGAGCTTTTATAGATTTTGTTTGGCACAATCCTAGTAGGGCTTTACTCTCCTTAGCAGAGTCCTCCTTGGAATCAGAAAGGTAATGCTCATCTTTCTACACCCTTCCCACTGCTTACACAAGAGAGATGGTTTTACCACGGTAGAATAACAACACAGCCGAGCTATCCCTAGCCCTCTGACACACTCAGCTCGGCGCTTTCACAAGCGATGCTTAGCTCAGTCACTGTTCAACTACACCTCGGTTCGGAGTACATGGACCGAGCTAATTGCAGCCTTTTCTTGACCGAGCTACCAGAAGCAAGGTCCAATCGCGAAGCCCTTTCACTACGGCCAACAGATGGGTTCATCACAATGTCTGGGCCTAGCTCGGCCCTAGTTCTCATGAAATCTCCCTCTCAGTTACTAAACATTTTCAAAAGTTTCAAATTTTTTTATAGTTTCCCTTTTGTTTTTGAAATGTTTCCATTTCCAAGCTACTTGAAACAACGTACCGGAATGAAATTTTGATCATTGGGGTATTTTGAGGTGAAATCATTTTGGGAGGCTTAGGTAGATAGTAGAGGTTCTTTTCATTAAAAGGGAATTTGGCATTTAAAGGTGCCTTCTAAAGTTGCTTTCTCTATGTGGATTTATGTTACCAGAAAACGATAATACCTTAGCGAATTACGTATTGGTACGCACGTTCCGAAACATGGTACACTTCCGTTCCAAAACAATAAATTTAGTGTTCCAAAGCGATCCCAAAAGTTTTTTTCAATATATGTCCTTAAATGTTACCTTAGGATGAAAAAATTCAAATATACGAATTAAAATCTAAGGTGAGTTAAGTTTTGACAAGTCAAAAAATCAAAAAATGAGTCATAACGCTCATAGAAAATATTACATTTTATTGGATATTTAATAGTTAAAAAAAAAATTACTCTAGAATTACCTTAAATTCTTAAGTATAATATATACAATTCTACCCCTATCGTATTGCATTTTAGAACATGTGATGTAATCTGTTCCCGTTCCCGTTCCTGTTCTTGTTCCACATACCAGAACGATTCACGTTCTAGGTAACATAGATGTGGATGGTGGTGCATGAAAAGATCTTGACCATTTCTAGTTTGATTTGAAGGTGGAAAATCATTGTAAATTGGTGTTGCATATTTAAGCAAGATGGAGAATCAACAATCATTTTCTCACTCATTGCACGATGGAGAGAGAACTTTGAGTGATGATGTTAAGCATGTATACAGTCCTGTGGATGGTTGGACCTTATTCATAGTTAGAAGAGGGAAGAGTGGGGAGAAAGGAAGGAGGTAGGACTCTTGGTGCCTATATGTTTGATATGTTTCATATGGGGAGAGCAGTTTGGAGGACTCTTGATGGGGTAGGTGAACCTCTCTCTTTTAGTTGAAGAGTTGATTTTTGACACTTTCCTTTAGTTGATATTTGGAGATTTAAAAAGCCATTTCTAGATCAATTTTTGGAGTTTGCTTTTGAGTATTGAGGTGTTGTATAGAAGGTTTTGGATATATATATATATATATATATTTTGTTTTGATTTTGTTGGGGCTTGTTAAATTTCAGTGGGTGCATATGGGTGGTGTCCCTTTGGTGCCTTGTTAAGAAAATCTTAATAAAAAAGTATATGTTGACACCCACAAGCCCACATGAAGTGCCAAATAAGAAAATTTGCATAATGTTCAAGATATGGAACCCATGGGTAGATTTTGTTTGAAATTTTGTATTTACAAAATTGCGACATGGTTATGATCTGTAGTTCCAGGGGGGGTCGGTGAGTGGACCACTGCAATTAAACCATGAACCAAATTTGATCTAGTAGAAACTAGAAAGCTGAAGTTTGGATTAATAATTTATCATTACTATTTTTGGGATCCAGGCAATTACTCACATCAAGGTTTGTTTCACTTAGTTTCTTCAAATTATGTTTGTCAATGTAGGTAGTACTTCAGTCTTTGCCTTTTTTTGTTGAGGATGATCAGAAAGGAAATCCAAAAGGTAGAACGCTTATGAACCTAGATGGGTAGTTAAGTCCAAGCCATGGCTAAAGAACCAAATGTTTCAATTTTGACTCTCTTTACTGATGAATGAGATTTGTTGGTGATGTGTGCATTTCTAGAATTAGCCTTGACCCAAAAAGGAGTTATTGACGTGGTAGCATACCTTCGGTCCCTAGGAAAAGGGTGGAACTTTTGCAAGACTCAAATAGTTTTGAGAACGTAAAATTTACAAAATAAGATGCCAAACTAAAAAGTAATGGAGTGACTTGTAATTGTAGAATTTCTGGGGATAGAATAAATATGAAAAGATGTTTTTAATAGTTATAAAATATGAAGCACGAACATTACTAAGAAGGTGGTGTGTTCATGTTTGATAGATGTTGGATATGACACTCGTTTGAAACTTCTCAACACTTATTGGACACATGTCCATACATGTCCTATTATTTAAAAAAAATAAAATAAAATATACTCTTAGCCATTCTTTGAACACTTGGGAACACATGTATACATCACTTAGACACATGAAAGTATTTTAAGTTTGAACAAAATAACTTAAGATCTAATGATGAAAGAAAAATAATGTAGATTTTTACTTATTGGGGGAAATTATAGTAAACCTCCCTCAGCTATGATCCTTTCGCACTTTACCTCCTTAGGGCATGTTTATTTGGATGGACTAGATAAGGGAGAGATTGTAATCCATTAGACTGTTAATCTTGGGATACATAGTCCTTCGACTATTTGGTTGGAAATGATGTGTAGCCCATGTTTATTTAGTCATGGGATTAAATGTCCAGAAATGATTGTTTTTAAAATTATTTTTTTTATTTTTTTTCACAAAACTAATTATTTTATTTTATTTTATTTTTTTAAAAAACTTTAAAATTAGTTTCTAAAAACTAAACCAAACATTTCTTAAATATTTGGGGGGAAAAATTGCCTTTTTATTAGCTAATCTAGAGAAGGGCTTGTCGAGGGACTGTGTATCCCACCCCTCTCTCTAGGACAGGGTAGTCCCACATATGGGGGACTAATAGTCCGGTCGGACTATTAGTCCAACCTACAATTTTTCAACCAAGCAACGGACTACTCGATATGGTGGACATGGAGTCCAATCCCCCTTTTCAATCCCTCCAAACAAACACCCCCTTAATGTTTAAAATTTGACAGTTAACCCCGTTATAGTTTTATCGTGTGACATTAAACCCCTTCTGCTAGCCATCCGTTGGGGTTTGGATGGAAACATGTCACATGAGCAACACATGAGAAACTAATTGAATTTGAAGGATGAAAATGCCCTTGATTCTTGTTGCCTTTTTTTGCATAAACAAACATGTCCTTATAGGTTCTGTATATCTGTCCATACATATATTATGTTTCAAATAAAAAAACAATTGGGTCCACATTACTCTCTAGGATAAAAAAGGAAGGAGGGAGGGAGAGCAATGTGACTGTAAGATTAAGTAGTGGGGGCAACTACTGAGAGAGGGAGAGTGGAGGAGGAGAGAATGTTTGGAGGAAAGGGGTTTTAATTGGAGGGGAGGGAAGGTAGATTGGTGGTCTAGAGGGCGTTTTCAGTTGGAGGGGAGGGGAGGGGAAAACCCATTCTAGATGTAGAAGCTATCCCATTGCTTCCGTTTCGATATATATACACATGTATAATGTGGTTTGAAACAAGTGTTTCTTTTTAGCAAAGAAACAATGTGGGAGACTGTGTGTATGTGTTTGAATAGGAAAGGGATAGCTTGCTAGGATATAACATTTCCTTTGCCTGTATTTGGGGATTCAAATTGTTTTGTGGCTTGGGTTTGCAAACTTTGTTATGGAAGTATGCATACAGTTTTGTGTTAATTACTTCTCAACATAAAATCATTCATGTTTGTTATCATGTGAACCCATGGTTTGTTTCGATTTTATTGTTGCAAGTTCCTTCAAATGAGGTTTGTGAAGTCAATAGAGCTGGGTAATTGATTTAGTAGTTGTTTGGCATGTGCTAAAATAGCACATGTTATTTTAGCACATCATCTTATTTGAGTCACAATCATCTTATTTGAGTCGCATCACTTCTTATTTGAGTCACATTACCTCTCTACAATATCACTTCAAACCCAACCCATATTTCACATTTTTTCATAAAAAGTCAAAAAGTATACTAATTTAGCATTTCCCAAACAACCCCTTAGTTGGGAGCCCAACTTGTGGGTGGTGTGAGGGGTGTTTTGGTTGGCCTTAATTGGTAGGGGAGGGGTGATAGTGGTGCCGGTAGGTAGTGGTTTTTTTTTGTGAGAGATGGTGCTTACTGGGAAGGGAGAGAGATTGAGTGGGATGGAGTTGGATAATGGTAGTGTGATAGTTAATGGAAAAAATGTAAATTAACATTTTCTGCTAAGAGCATCATTTGCATTTGTGATTCATATACATCCAGGGGGTTAATTGTCGAGTTTTATGCATTATGGAGGTTTAGTCCAAAAGTGTCATAATAGAGAGTCATGCTATGTCGTGTATATATATTTAAAATTTTGAATACATATTCATACGTATGACATATAAATATAATATATATATATATAAAGTCTTATATTTTGCGTGTGTCCCTCACGTTTTGTGCCTGCATTTTTTAAAATTGATAAGTCAGTGTTGTGTCCGTGTCGTGTCGAGTGTGGATTGTCACCAACACCAAGTGAGACATGGTGTCCGTCTAGGTTGGAATAAAGATTATGGTTGGCTCAAAATTAGATAGGTTAACATTATGCCAGTTTATTCTATTGTGGTATCTTGTAAACATTTTGATCATTATCTTATTTTAAAATAATGAATTTGTAAATTGTTGCATCCAGGTGAATCCACACTCGCATCAGCTGAAACTGTGTGATTTTGGAAGTGCAAAAGTTTTGGTAAGTATTTCATACCACATTTGTTATTGATGGTTGTATCTTGTTTCTTTGCCTGAATTAATTGTTTCATCATTGCGTCAGGTGAAAGGAGAACCCAATGTTTCCTACATCTGTTCAAGATATTACCGTGCTCCGGAACTCATATTTGGAGCCACTGAATATACTACTGCAATAGATATATGGTCTACAGGTTGTGTGATGGCTGAATTACTTCTTGGACAGGTAGTTTAATTGTCTTATATGCTTTTGTTTGTGTATAATTATTTTGTGAAATTTTTAGTTTTCCATAAATGATTTGAAGTTATAATCTGAGACTCTTACCGACTTATCATTCAGCCTTTGTTTCCTGGAGAGAGTGGAGTTGATCAATTAGTTGAGATTATCAAGGTATGTTATATCTCATAAGTTTGTGAATTGACTGACCCAAAAAGATTTATCATTAGTTGATGCATTGACTTGGAAATTGAGACAGATATCAATCATTAGTAGAAGCAAAATGATTGCCAGGTGGAGTTCAAAAAATTTGAAACCAAAAGCAATTACAATATGAGGCTTGAGTGCTTCTAATATGCAAATACCTCTCCAACTATCACTTGTGTCACATTCAAGTTATATATTTTTAGCTCAATTAATTATAATTAAATATTTAGGATTTATTTTTTAATTAGTGTCATTTTTAAGAAACTGTCATTATTTTAGATATTTATTTTTTATTTTCTATTAGAGCATGTCATAATCTTATGTTAGCGGGCAGGTGATGAAGTACAAATAGGCTTTCAATAAACGAGTTCAGTTGAGTTGAGTAGTAGATAACTAAGCTTAATTTAAACTTTACGATGTTTAAAATGTGTTCAAGCTTTAACTTGTTTAGTTTTTGAGCCGATCTCAAACAATGTGTAGTCGAGTCAATAATAAGTCGAAGTCAAGTAGCTTAATTCTTATAGTTCTTTTAAATTTTTTTTTTTTTCAAGATGAGTACTGGTGGGTTGTTTAAACTTGACTTGAAAACCTAATAAGTTTTAAAATGTGTTTAAATTTGACCTTTTTTTTAAATATTTTTTTTTATATTTTATATAAGAGTCAATCTCGAAGGCTTGAGTTCCAGTACATAAGAACGAACTAAACCATTTACATTCTTTGGCATTTCTTTTTGGGAACATGAGATAATTAATCGTAAAATGAAAACCAGAAAGAAAAAAAAGAAGAAAGATTGACATTCATTCTAAATAATGAAAGTAATTGGGCCACTAATTTTTTATTTTATTTATTTTTGGTTGAGTTTAATGAATTAACTTTGCATTTGAATATAAATTTGAGTAATTAGCATTTCAGTTTAATGTTAAATCAATCATCACTTTCGCAAATTTAGTTGGAGTTGAACTTCTACTCGAACAAACTTTTACACATTGAAGAACAATTTTTAACAATTTTTTGATTGTTGGAGTTGAACTTATATATATCATAGGAATGATTTTATTATATTTCTTGATCAAAGAAATGGGTTTGTTTGCAGTGTTTAATAATATGGAACAAGAAAAAGTCTTAGATGTACTTTTGGTGAGGTACATATTTAAAAGCAAATAGGACAGAGTTCTGGAATCTAGAAAAATCAAGAAAGGGGCAGTTTCAAATTTATTTTTTTTGATAAATAAAAGGGGCAGTTTCAAAATTAAAGTCAAAAAAGGTTAAAAGCTTTGATTTATGAGGATGAAATTGTCTTTTCTACATAACATTCAATAAATAGGTGTGGCACCATAAAACTCTAGTGTGGCATTGGCAGCTTCCAAAACAAAATGAAAAATAAACTTTAGCATCATACAGAACAGAAAAATCTTAAGCTTGCCAACAACAACAAATAACTCTCATCATCCCTCAGTTTCTGAAAACATCAATTTATCTGAATTATCCCCTACAGAAGTTAAAGATAATGATTTTGTGGCTTTTACATTGTTATACAGGTTTTGGGAACACCTACCAGGGAGGAGATAAAATGCATGAATCCAAACTATACTGAATTTAAGTTTCCTCAGATAAAGGCTCATCCATGGCACAAGGCATGTCCTATTATATTTTTTGCTTTTGTTTTGTTTGTTTTGTTTTGTGGCTTTTCGTAAAAGAATACCTTTCATGGCAACCATATGTATGTGGAGCTAAGGTTTAGCACTTGTGACTTGATTGTTTAGTACTTGCATTGTTGTGGTCCTGGTGATGGCATTGTATTGTGCCTGTTTTAGGCTTGTAGTGTGACCCAACTGAATGATTGGCAAAGTGAGCCATAATGAAGCCTTAGAAAGGCTTTGGAATATAATACATGCATAGTTTGAGTATGGTAATGTGAAGTCTTTTCGTGTCGTTGGACCATGAGGATTTTTTGTTTTCTCGTATTTTCTCACTTTGATCTGGCTGAGGTTATTGGTTGGAAGTTGAAACCGGAAAATTTTCAGGGTAAATGTTTGCTGGTTGGTGGAGAGGCAGAGACACCATATAAGGTGCCTTGCCGCATGGTGAACTCAAACTATGTCATATTTAGTTTTCTCTTTTGTGCAGTTGCCCTAAGCTTGTACAAAGATAAAGAACTTCTTGGTTTAAATTGATGGCTTTACAAGTACAAGAGAAGAGGCTAAAAAGAAAATGGTTTTGGGCACTTAGAAAAGGCTTGATATGCTAGATTAGGTATTGGATATGTCCTTGGACCTAAACTGAATTTCATCCTAGATTGAACTCCTAGTAGAGCTGAAACAAATTCGCTTGCAAATCCCATGTAGTCACAATTGAAAACATTTTGTTGAGTTACCTCAGGGTATGGTGCTCAGGATATCCTATGTAGATGTGTGGTGCCTATGACCTGAGCTCCTGGTACGTCCCGAGGCAAAGTGTAAGACCACATGTGACTATTGCATGTAATCTGTGGACCAATGCAAGATTATTGAAGTGAGGTGGTAGCTTAGTAGCAAGAAACTCCTACTAGGGTGATATTTCTTATTCAAAAACTCGATTTCGTGCTCTTGAGTAAAACCTTGTATAAAAACTCAGTCCTGTTGAAGAAAAAACTCGCTTCCAACTGTGATACAAAAATCTCAAATAAAACAGAAGGAAAAAACAAAAAAAACTCAAAATGCATTATACCATAAAGATTCAAGACTCACACTTCACATACACCTTACCAAGCGATGTAGGACAAGTTCATGGACTTTGCAACCTTCACCTCTTCTCATCCGTTTTGGCCTCAAGCCTATTGGTTCTTGGATTCAGATCAGCCCGATCCAACCCCTTAAAGCGCTACATGTCCCCATATGCGACCTGCTCAAGCACATCAAGATTCTCAAGCTCATCCCCTGTGGGAGCCACCAAAGCATGTCACCATTTGGAACCCATCCTAATGCATCCCTATGTGGGACCCACACAAACATGTCTCCATAGCTGGCCATGCATGTATCCTTGTGGGACCCGCCCCTCATTTTATGTTGGTGCTAGCTCTAATACCATTTGTAACCTCTGACCGTATTGTACAATGTTGTTTTCTTAGCTAGTCCTGCACTACTTTAAAATGCGTAGTGCAATGAAAATTCAAAGCTTGATTTTTTGCTTCATGTGGCACATGTTTATGGACTTCCAACCATTTATCAAAAAATAAAAAAATGTTTATGGACTTGCAACCTTCGCCTCACTTCTAAAAGAAGGAAAACCTTGCTTCATGTGCAAGGTGTGATAGAATTAGTTGATCACCTTCTCATTCATTCTGGAGGAGTTGGTTGTTGCTATGGATGTTGTTTGACATATTGTGGTGTGTTTCCCAGACCAATAGTGAAGTTACTTCATGCTTAGTGAGGGGCCGAGATAGGTGGGGAGGCTAAAGGCCGAACTTTTGCTGCCTTTGTGCTTGATGTGGTTATGAAGCATGGATACGGATATGAAATACAGATACAATATGGATACTGCAATATGGTAAAATCTATAAAAAGAAAAAAAGGTGATGGTTACGGCCAGGATACATTGAAAAAAATTATAATTTTTATTATTATATTATACGCAAGCTCAAAGAACGGCATTTTTTTGGAATTAGATATTAGTTGAAGAGCCAATAGTATGTTTACTCTTTTATTTTGAAAAGGTTAATTTGATAAAATCTGAAAAAGTGGGGTACTGTAATTTCACTATTTTCTGCTTGGTAAGAAATAAGAAAATATTGAAAAACTATTATGGTATTTATTCTAACAATTTATACGCTAGTGCTATGCAAAAAGAATTAAATCTCAATTTCAATAGTTTGTATACATGACCTAGAGTGTCCGAAAAATATTCGATACTTCTTAAAATTAACATAAAGTATTTGATACATTTAGAAAGTATAGGATACGTATCCGCGAGTATCCGAGGAACATTGGTATATGATATGACTCTGCTTCATTGCATTTGTCAATGATGGTTTATTGGAGAGAGGTTTTCAGGATTACTTTGTACTTGATCTTATGGTGGTTCCCTCTAGACGATCTTTTAGAATTTGCAGATTATATGCAGGTTTGAATTGTATAGCAAATAGCTTTTCTTTGTAAATGTTTGGAGCTAGTTTACAAGATCCTTTGGAGTAGAGTAATAAAGCTGAAAATGAAGAGAGAAAGAAGGGAGGAGGATTCTGAATCAATTTAACTATAAATTAACAAGGCGTGATTTTTGTCATGTTTACTCCATGTTAATCTAACTACCAATGTTAGCTTGGGTAGTATCTCCTTTGACCCCCAATACGGATTTTCGGGGTTTAAGTCCCATTTGGGATGTGGACATGTTTGTCTTACTTGAAAGGATTTATATAAAAAGAAAATATAGAGAAGCATATTACAGCATGGAATGGCTGGGGGCTGCTGAGTGTGGCACACAGCACCTAGGCAAACTACCGCAACAAATGCCTTACCTGTGTTAATTTTACTTGGGTTGGTAAGGTTGTGTTTGGCGTCTCAGTTATATCAATGATGCATTGTGCATGCAGTGAAACTATTGGATATTAGCTTCTCTTATTCATGCTTTGTTGTTATGTTATAAAGTGCTTGGTTGATGCTTTTCAGAGTTTCACAACCTCTTGGAAACGCACTACAGTAACCAGACATGGAAATATGGGGGTACCCTTCATCAATTTTTTTGAAGGGTAAATTACATTGACCGACCCTGAGATTTAGAGAAAATACAATTAGCCCCCCACAATTTTGACAAAATTACATTGGACTCTTTTAAGGTTTTAATTCACATAACACATAGCCCCCCTTCTAATCAATAATTCGTTGTCATATGGATGGAAAAATAATGTCATCACTTTTACATTGAAGTGTATATTTTTCTAATTTATCCTTTTGTGTTCACATGGGCTACTTGTATTTTCTCCAAACCTCAGGGGAGGTCAGTGTAATTTACCCTTTTTAAAACTATTTCTTATTTATTTTTGAGTTCTGGAGGTGGGTAGGGATTTATTGTTGGTTGGCCAGGTAATGACATTTTGTTGGATTGTGACCTTGGTGAAACTCAAAACCCTCTATTACAACTAAAATCTAGAGTAACCGGTGATTAGCATCCAGGAAGTAAACGACTCACAGGTTTTACGCGTTGAGAATCTATTGTGTGGAGAGTGAACAAGGTCTGTTTCGTAGTGTTGGGAAGCCTAAGACCTCACGTTTTTTGTTTGGAAAAGGATTTTAATATTTATCGGAGATCTCGTATACCAGAAAAAAAAAAAAAAAAAAAGGAAGAAAAAGAAAAGAAAGGAGAGGGAGAGATCTCATACTCTTTGTTTACATGTTCATTTTAACTGTTGAAGTGTATTGTCAAGTTGGAAAAGTTAATTTCTCTTGTGAAACAAGAGTGCTTTGGATCCATATAAAAGATATGTTGTGCTTCTTTTAACTGGAGGACTTTTAATTAAAAAATTGTTAAGCTGAGCCTGAAGTGTTTGGCCACCTTAATTTTGCACATTCTTCATCAGCCTTATTCAATCCCTTGATTCGAAATGGAAATTCTCACTCTGTCTTAGTCTATGATTGTTCTCATATGTGCATGTGTAACTTCTTTTTAGAATTGCATTTCTTCAGCATTTTGCTTTAGACAAGATATCCTCATGGATGTGAGATTTGCTTTGACTTTATTTTCTTATATTATAGGTCTTCCAGAAACATTTGCCTCCAGAAGCTGTTGACCTGGTGTGCAGGTTTTTCCAGTACTCCCCCAATTTGCGATGCACTGCTGTAAGTTGTACCGTCACATGAATTAATTAATTAATGGTGGTGAAGTAGCTTACCGACTTTTTGTGGTTGTTCTGCAGTTGGAAGCTTGCATTCACCCTTTCTTTGATGAACTGAGGGACCCCAACACTCGCCTTCCCAATGGCCGCCCTCTTCCTCCGCTCTTTAATTTCAAAGCTCAAGGTAAGTTTTCCCTTGATACCTAATCGAAAAGCTTTTCGTATTGCTGCATGTCCTGCATCATCATTTCTCATAGTCGTCATTCTTTCTTTGTAATAATGATGATATGTGCTACATTGGATTATTTATGACAATTTATATTGACAAGAAAACAGTAGGAGAATTAAGACAGCCTGTATTTGATGTCTCAAAATCCAAGTACACATTCAATCTTGAATCTATTTGCATTTGGTTTTTTCCCCTTGTGATGTAGCAGAAACATGTCAAAAAGAAAGTTAGGGTAACGACAGTCCATTGATTCTGAACTAAATATTAGAAACAAAGTTCTTCTCGAAACCTAATGATTTACAAAGAATGTTGAGATTCACAAAGAAAGATTACATCAATTCCAATATTGTTAATTCTCAAAAGTTAATGAGCTAAGACTTAACGTTGTTATTTATAATAGGGAAACTAGCATTTCAGTGGGTCAGTCCAAAAATAATTACACTAGATATGGTAATCTTTTGGGTGCACAAGAATGACTTGCACCCCACATAGGATATACTTGAACCCCATAACATAGGATATGATTGCACCCATGAAAATGAGATTTTTTTCCCACTGTCCAACTGATTTGAGATTTCCCCTTTATAATTGTTGTAGAACCAAAAATTAATAAAATAGAAAACTAAATCAACATAAATAAGGATACTTAATAGTTGTAGGTTGTTTAATACTTAAAACAAAATATTTTGAACAAAATACTAATTCTAGAGCATTAAAAATAAAAATATAGAAATTCTGAAAATCTTAGCTGCCTCACCTTAAGGGTGCACATGGTTTGATTTGATTTGATTTGGTTCAGTTTAGGAGGAAATCAAAGACCAAACAACTACTTGCGATTCTATCAAATTTGAAAGCAAATCAAATTATGAAAATCTTGGAACCAAATCAGACCAAACTAGTAAAATGTGGTTCAAGTTGGTTTGGAACCACAGTTTTGAACAATATGTCATCATTCACAACATGGTCACAACCTACTCTAACATCAACTAATATGCCTTCATTTTTCAAGCAAGATATGTTTATAACTAGTTCTACTAGTATACAAAAACATGCTTGCAGGTGCAGCTCCACATCTACTTTAATTGAACTAGTAAATGTGCACGTGTGATGCACGTGAGCAAACAATTATCAAACTCTTTTATATGAACAAATATGGTAATAATCTCTTTGTCTCAATTGCTTGCCACATCTGCTATATTAATTCACCTTACCAGAGAGATTATTTTAGTAACCAAAATTGAAAAAATTATTAAGTTTTATTTTGTTTTGACAATTACCATTGAATCCTATAAAGCTTGAATATGGATAACTAAATTCTATTTTCTAGAAATTTGTTCCTAAAAAATTAAATTTTCCATAATAGTACTTCTCCCCCCTCCAATTTTACCGTTCTAAAAGCGAATTGAGAAACATATGAATCCATCACAATATTAATTTTCATAACTGTATTGATGGAATTATACTAAAATTGTCTTTTGGATTCATATTTTTTTATAAAAAAAATCATAATTTCAAATAATAGAAAATGATGAATTTTATGCTATAGTTCTTTTGATCTAATTGTGATTTATGACTTTGGTTAATATAATATTCATAATTTGTATAATTAAAAAATATAAGTATAAATAAATAAATTGAAATTCTTTATAAAATTATTATTCATATTAAATCAGAAAGGTAAAATTTGATTGAAATTCATCATAATGGATAATTGAACTTTATAGAAACATTTTATAAAATACATTGTCATTAGTTTGATGCCTTAGGAATTGTGGTGTAAATTTCTTGGTTTAGTTTTCAAAAATTGTTTTAGGCTTCTTATATTTTGTAATTTTTTTTTGTGGTGTTTAGTTAATTTTTTACAACATATCTTAGTAATTTTTTATTCTGCTTTTTAAATACATCTAATATAAATATAGATACACTTAAAAAAAGCAAATATATGTGAACAAATCTAGAAAAAAAAAAAAGTTTACTAAAGGTAAAAAAATAAAAAATAATAAAAATCATGCACATTTTTTTGGGGGTCATGTTTTTTAGGTGTCTTCGCATATACTTTTATCTTTTAGGTGCATCTAAAAAAAATTAACTCAAATATAAAATTAAATATCTTTTTTTTTATTTAAAAAAAAAAGGTTAGAAAACATCTTTCAAAACTAAATCAAACTTAACTTGTGAGACTTGTCAGACCAATACATCTTAAAGTTCAACACAAATTAATAATTTTTCAGTGGTTTATTTTATGGCAGCACTAACCATTAACATCTTGCATCTTTGCTATTGAGGATAGCAAAATCTTTGTATGCTTGGAAAAGATACAACTTTTTGTATGCTTAGGCCTCGTTTGGGAACAGGCTAATTTAGTAACTTTTTGGCTATTTGGCTAAAATGTGATGTAAAAAAAACTAGTATGTTGTGATGACTTTTTGGCTTTTTACGAAAAGATGTGTAAAAAGTAGAGAGAAAATGGAATCTTTGACTTTTTGGTATGGGTTGTTGGCTTTTTGGCTTTTTTAGTAACTTTTTGACTTTTTGGCTAAAATAGCCTCTTGCCAAACGAGGCCTTAAGAGTTGTGACTGTTGGTGTTTGAATTTGAATCAAATTCTAGAATCATAAAATAACTTCCTGCGTGAGAAGTCTTCTGCAGTGGGCATAATGGTTCACTTTAAGTTGTAATTCATATGTAAATATGCCATTGAATGAAGATTAGTTTGGAATTAAAAATGTAGAAAACACTTTTAACACTCACTCTTTTTATAGTAGAAGATTTAGATGATTGTTGCACAAAGTTTTTAATAATAAAATTTGTTTTTTATTGATCCTATGGTTCAAATAGTTTTTTGAAGTCATGAAACAATGTTATATATTATGTGCCTGTTCTTGTTAGTTGAAGTGAGATGAGGGAGTCGAAGGACTAAGGGCAGAAGGTTATGAGATACTAGGATTAACAACTTGTATATATATATATATATTTGGGGTAATAATCATTTACACTTATGCTGTGTTTGGTTGGGGATTTGAGGAGGGATTTGGAAAGAGAAATGGAAAAAGTAAGTGAAATGTGAATAAAATATACCTATATTTCACGTAGTTTCACACATCTTTTCTCTTTCCCTTTCCCTTTCCCTTTTCCATTCCAAATGTCTTTCCAAATCCCCCAATAAAACACAACGTTAGTGTTTGGTAAGTAACACATTATTTATATGTATATATCTAAACGGTCCTGTTCAATTTCAAACGTGGACAATAATTATTAAAACCATGTACTGAACATGCACTGGGAAAACCAAACAAAACCAAACATTTGGTTTACGATTTTTTTGCTCATCCCTAGCATCATCTTGCTTTTCATGTCTCTAAATGTGCTCCTTTATTCTCTGTGGCAGAGCTTTCAGGCATTCCATCTGAGACTCTCCGTCGCCTTGTACCGGAGCATGCTCGAAAGCAGAATTTGTTTATGGCTCTACATGCATAGTAGCTGTTCAGTGGTTTGCGTCTTTGAAGTCGTCTCTGTGGCAGTAGTTTGGTCTCGTATAAACGTCTGTATAATTCCTTGCCAGTGTATTTATTTATACATATATCGGCTTTCACTTTCCGAGTAAAAGGTTTGCTCCCAGGACAATTTGGGATACTGTGAGGCTTTGAGTTTGAATGCTAGTGAAAATGTTTTCTGTGATTTTGTTTTGTCGAAACATATGTACAATGTATTATCATGTGCATATTTTTATAAGTATTACCTTTCGTTGAAAGGAGAGATGCAACAACTAAGCTTAATGCTCTCATCTACAAATGAGAATGAATTGAATGTGTTTTTAATGCTTGAAGTCTTCAATTTCAACTTCTTTCTCTGAAAAAAGGTTGAAGAAATGAAGAATTCAAATTTCCCCATGTATTTCCCTCAAAAATTTAAAAAAAAAAAAAAAGTCCACAGGTATGAATGATTATATAGAGACTTGTAGACAATGCATTATTTTTCGAAGGGAATTTTTTTATTAAATTAAGAATTTTTGTTTGAATTTTAAATGTTGTTAAAATTAAAATTATTGAACTGTTCTGCAGCTTGTCTTCACTTATTTGTTTTTTCTGCTTAATTGCATCTCGAAAGTAATATTATAATCTCACACATTAATTTATTAATGTTATGTTTGGATTTTTAGAATTGTCTAACAAAAAAATTTATTGAAGACTAATGCTGTGTTTGGTTGAAGGATTTGAGGAGGAATTTGGAAATGGTAGGTAAAATGTGAAAAAAATATACCTACATTTCACATAGTTTCACACATTTTTTTCCTTTTTCTTTCCAAATTTCTCCCTAAATCTCCCAATCAAACACAGCGTTAGGGATTGGTCCGGTAGTTGAGGGGTCGTGTGAAGATTGGGTTCAAGTCTTATTGTTGTCAATGTAGTTTTTTTTCACCATTTTATACAAAATCTAAAAAGAGATTTTTTTTTTTTCGGAAAGGAAACAAAATTATTTGTGTAGTTTCATTCTTTTTAATGGATAATTAGGTAAAAAAGTTACTAAAAAGGTACAAATAACAAAATAACTGTTCATTTGTTTCTCATTTTATCTACTCCAAGCAAAGAAAGGAAATTTAGTAACTTTTCACTTCATTTATTTTAGAATTTTACTAAAATTTTCGCTTCTTATTGTCCTAAATAAATTCAAGATTCAAATATTTTATTTTAAATATTATAACCAGTAATAAATGCCTATAGAAATATATAAAACATTAATGATTAGCATAAAATGTTAATCTTTTACACAATCAGTTCAAAGTCTAGAAAAAAGTGGAGGATAGTGTAGGTTTGTGTGTTGTGTAATTTGTTTTTTAAATTATCATTAAAAAAATTAATTTCATATACATTCTTTTAATAATATTATTTGTTAATATAAACTATTCGATTTTATATTAATTTTACTCCGTTGTTAACTGGCTTCTATAATTAAATGGAAGTTACTAACGTAACACCGAAACTTCATTTCATCCCCAAATTATCATCAAAATATCAATTATACCAAATTAAATTCAAACTTCTAATTTTTCATACAAATCTGTGCTACATTCAAAAATATTTTACTCAAATTTCAAAAAAATTTGATGTGTTCTCTGTCACTGACTGAACTCATCACGTCAGTACCATCATTTGGACCAACTTTTTGATTTGTATTAATATTTGTATATTAATTTTTTAATATTTTTTTTCGTGAATAATAATAACTTTATAACTTTTTATGTAACTTTTGACTTCTTAACTTTTTTTAAGGTTGCCAAACCAGCTCTTACTTAGATTAAACCCGTTCAAATTACATGCATTGCATACATTTATATGGGCCTCATGTACCCTTAAATTTACGGCCTTTTGCCTTGACGCAACAATTTCAATTGGGCCAGTTTTAGCGAGCCCAATCAACTATCTAAGCCCAAACACAGAACCAGTCACCTCGGTATTCCCACCCCCGGGCAGCACTGATTTTCAATCTAACGGCCACCAAACACTGCCCGACCCATCAAAACGGTCAGCGGTAGCAGATCTCTCTAGAATCCGCCACGTGGCATTACCTAACCCTCACTGTCTCTCTCTCCTAAAACCCTTCTCTCCGCATCTCTCTTTCTTATCTTCTTCAACCTTGAAGCCATCTCTCGCTGCGTCTGTCTATCATCACCAAACACTTGGCTCCCCCAAAATCTAGGGTTTCAGAACTCCTCCCTCCAAAACCCTAACTATCCATATATTGCTTCAATTTCTAGGGTTAGGGTTTTTTTTGATCATATACAGTGAAATGGCGACATCTACAGCTCAGATTCACGTTCTCGGAGGTACTACAACTACCTTCGCTGCCTCGTCTTCGAAGCATTCGAGTGGAAAATCTCCACGAACAGTGTTCTTCGGCCAGCGACTCAACAGCAGTACAGCGTCGTTTCGATTTCCGAAGTTGAAGAAGAGCGAGAGGAGAAGAAGTTGCGGTGGTGGAGGACCGGTGAGGGTGGTGGCGGAGAAGGTGGTGGGAATCGACCTCGGGACGACCAACTCGGCGGTGGCGGCTATGGAGGGAGGCAAGCCTGTCATCGTCACCAACTCTGAGGGCCAGCGGACGACGCCGTCGGTGGTGGCGTATACGAAAGTCGGTGATTTGCTAGTCGGGCAGATTGCGAAGCGACAAGCTGTGGTGAATTCCGAGAACACGTTCTTCTCAGTGAAGAGGTTTATTGGTAGGAAGATGTCGGAGGTCGGTGAGGAAGCCAAGCAGGTCTCCTACACTGTGGTTCGTGATGAGAATGGAAATGTCAAGCTTCAGTGCCCTGCCATGGGCAAGCAGTTTGCTGCCGAGGAAATCTCAGCTCAGGTATTCATATGAATTGATTGATGTGGATTCTATGCATTGGCATTTGATATAGTTTCTATCTGATTTTGCCATGATGTTCTGATATGTATCAAATGGTTCTGATTTTTATTGCTTTGAATTGTTTCCATGAATCTGAGTTGTGTAGATTGCAGTTTACCTTTGCAAAATGTGGATAACAGATTATAGAATTTTAATTTTGTTTGTCATGCAAAAGCGGCTTAGATTTTCTTGTGAATGATGCCTTTGGGATTCTATTGTCTTCAGTGTAAAATGATTATATATGTGAAGTAATCTTAGGAGATTTGATCGAGAGAGTGAGGACAATTAGTGGCAAAGAAATATGCATAATAATATCAAGGGCAAATTTCTCTTTACCCCTGGTTTGGCCCATGTGTGGATTGCCCACTTTCATTTGGAATAATCACATAGCCCCTTATAGTTTGCGGACTGAAGTGTACTGGTTGGCCGGTTAATAAGTTGATGAAAAAGATTAAAATATCCTTGTATATAAGTAACCTAAATGTGAACTATGGGTATTTTTGTTATTTGTTTGGGAGGCAAAATGCATGTTAACCCCTTATGCTTATTTATTCTATGTGCTATTTACCCTATTGAAATTTGAAAATGAGCATATAACCTCTTATGTTTCGCGCATGTTTCGCAGTTGCTGTTTAGTAAAACAAAATGTTTAATGGTGCATTTCTGTCCATAAACCACAAAGGGGTTATGTGGTTATTTACAAATGAGAGAGAGGTAATATGCACATAGGCAAAAGCATAAGGGGGTGAAATGAAATTTGCTTTAATATCAATTGAAGTTATGATATGAGTTTGGTAGAAATATTGCTTATAATTATTATTTATTGTCTGCATTTTAAATAGTTCCGAATTTGTGTTTAATAACAATTTTGAAGCTTGCTTTGTTTGCCTTGCTTTGGTTTTACCGTTCCATATTTTAATGACTAAACTAAACCAAATCAAACCAACCACCTTGTGTCCTACACCAGTGGAGTTAGTTACATCATACATGAATCATTTTAAGCCATTGTGCAGTTAAATTTAATAATTCATATATTTCTTTTACCACTCCATTACATATCAATTTAGGTCTTTGCCTCCCCCTCATTCTTACCGTTGCATCTGTAGGTCTTCGTCGTACATTACCAAACTATCTTAGCATGTTCTCTCTCAACTTTTCTTCAATTGGTGTTACTTATCATTTCACGAGCAAATTTTTTTTTTTTCTTCTTCCCTTCCTCGGTACATTGAAAAGAAAAACAAAGTAAAAAAGGGACTTATCTGTCTCCCCAAGTAACATATCAGCTGCCAGCAGGCTGTGGATCTCTGCTGGTGGTTCATTGACCACAAGGTGGTCTTCTGGTAGTTCTTCTTTGAAATTCGCCATAGCATCATTGCACACATTCCCTTCTCTCAATACATGTTGAATAGTACACTTACATCCTCTTAGAATTATCCTCGAGTCTTCAACCAAACCTGTGAAAGGGGAGTTTTCTCTTGGTTCTTCAGCCAAAAGCTTGACAATTTGCTCAACATTTGTCTTTACTATCACTTTGCTCAATCATATTTGAAGGAAATGGTAAGCCCCTTGTACACTGCCCACAACTTAGCCTCTAAAATTATGCAGCTCTCAAGTTTGACATAGTATCCAAATACCCAAGCTCTAGTCTTGTGAAATCGCATGACCGTCATAATCCAACTTGATCATTCATGCATTTGGAATAGACCAACTTATCAGAATAAAGTAGTGTCTAGGTATGGTAATGGCAATGTTAAAAGCTTGATGGATATCTAAGTAGCATAGTCACGGACAGGTGACATGACACTAACACATTGACATGTCAATTTTAAAAAAATGTAGGACACGACACACTTGAAACACGTTAAAATTCTATATTTTTACAAATTTATTATACGTCATAAATATAACATAACATTTAAAGGCTATATATTTCAAACATTAAGATATCATTCATGTAATAATTACATTTTAAAGAATACAAAAAAATTATAGAAAATGGTAATTCACATGATGTATTCATCTTATAAATATTTCAAAACATATTTAGAGTGCATAAGTTGTGTTTTGAAGAATGCAGAACATTCTTGTTATAAAGGTATTAATCGCATAGGACATGTTCGGAGGGTTCAAGATTTATTTCTTGAGTGTTCACGAAGTGTTGATAAAGTGTCCGATATTATTAATTTAATTTTTTAATTAAGACATGTTGAAAAAGTGTACACACATTTAGAACTGTCCGGAGAGTGTTGGTGTCTGACATGGGTGTTGGACACGACACACTTCCTCTGTAGAATTGTCTGTGTTTCTTAGATGGATATCATTAGAATACTCAAAAATAAACATAATGTTTTCTTGGGTAATGTTTTCTTTATTTTTTAAAATATTTTTGTTTCTATTTTTCTAGATTTTCCATAGAGAGGTAATAAACACAGTATGCCAAGAAATATGATTATTAAAACGAGTTTTGTTTTAAATTTTGGAATTAGTTTTAATCTAATCCATTAAAGGCTAATCAAGATCTCTAAACACTAGTTGTGTCTACTAAATATGGAAGAACACACTTACTCAGCTTTGGAGCAGCCTTTGAAGAGATGGTTCATGGCTTCCATATCAATGCAATTGGGGCATGGAGCTCTTACAACTAGTGAGAAACTTCCCATGTAATACAATCCAAAAGAATCCTCTAAGCTTTTATGGAATTCTAAGTTGCCACATTCACTGTCATTTGCCACCCTGACTAATGTGATCCATAACCATATCGTAAGTAACTAAGGTATAGAAACCCCCATTAGGAGAGACCTTCCAATGGAGTTTATCAAGGTAAGTGTAGACCTAGGAGGATGGATTATCGGGATAGATGATACAACATTGGGGAAACATGTTGACGTGACGGTGCTCAGCTTTTTTTTTTGATTTTTTTTTTTTTTTTGAGATGAACAATAGAAGAGGTATATATTTGATTTATAAAAAAGATACAATAAGAGGATAAGAAGTCCTCCACAAGGAAAGCAAACAAAATGCCCAGAAAGAAGAAAAAGAAAACCTTTATACATCACAAATCACCCTCCTATCTTTCGAAATTAGAAAGGAAGGAACCCCTTTAAACGAAGTGGAAACGGGTTCCCAAAACAATGCCAAACGGTGCACTTTTTCCCACAGCGAATCCTCGACGTCAAACTTATCCTTAAAGATCCTTGTGTTCCTTTCCAACCAAATGGCCTACAAAATTGCAAAAACAACCCATTTCCACAATATTTTGCTCTCTTCTTGTTTCTCACTCCCCTTCCACACTTAACAGAGAGTCCACAGTATCATAGTTGAGGGATTGGTTAGTGGGAATAGTTTCGTCCAAGTGCTTATCCCCACACCAGTAGCCTCTCGAAAGTCTAACTTTGGTTCTGTCACCAATAGTCCATTTGACACCCTTTTCTAAGATTTCTCTGGTTTTTATAATGTCTTTCAAAATGTGGGAGGGTTTCCCTCTCTTAGGCCACTTATGGAAGTATCTTTCTTTAAATATTTGGCTTTAAGTATCTTTTATGAATAGATTCATCCACATTGTAATGACTACTTGTAAAATTGACAGTGACTATATATTATACTGTTTGGTATTGTTCTTGATTTATATTTTATATTTTTTTAAAAAAAAATTAGGCAAGAATGATGAAAAATCAGAAATCATTATTGTAGTGGTTTGTTTTGTCTCCTCATGGATATGTGCAGTCTAACCAAAAATCGCTAGTACCCTAGCAATTTAAGTTTTGGAATGCACAGTTTGAAACATAGTATATTTTCATTCCAAAGTGGTGAATTTAGCGATCCCAAATTTTTTTCCAACATATTTCAAAGGTTTTCCTGAGGAGGAAAGAAAATCAAATTTAATGAACTAAAACCTAAGGAGATTGGAGTTTTGGCAAGAAAAAATGGTTCATAATGCTATTTATCAAAAAAAAAAAAAAGAAAAAAAAAAGGGTTCATAATGCTCATACATGTGTTTTACGTGATTAATTTGAAAAGAAGAAGAAGAAGAAATACTACATTTTATTAGATGTGTAATTGTTAAAAGAAATTTGTTATAGAAGTACCTTAAATTCTAATAGTAATTTGTACAAATGCACCCCTATTATATCACATTTTAAAGCATGTGGCGTATCAATTTCCTGTACCCCGTACTGGAACGATCCACATTCGTGGTGACATTGGATATGAGTTTATGAAAACAAAACTATCTAAAATATTTTGCTGGGGCCAATTCAAGAAATTTTTACTAATAGCAGTTTTTTTGATATGTTTCCACCAAACACTTGTTTTTGTTTACATTTCATTTTTCATGTTTTATAAAGGAGAAAAAAAGAAGGGGTAGGACAAAAAAAATGTTCTCAGAAATGATACCAAACAGGCCCTTTAGGATTCTTTTATTAATTTATTTATATTTTTAAATGGTTGTTTGATAATCTCTATTTCGTTCCAAACTAGGTTTTGAGAAAACTTGTGGACGATGCTTCAAAATTTTTGAATGATAAAGTCACTAAAGCTGTGGTCACAGTACCTGCTTACTTCAATGATTCCCAAAGGACAGCTACAAAGGATGCTGGTCGAATTGCTGGCTTAGAAGTTTTACGAATTATCAATGAACCTACTGCTGCTTCATTGGCATATGGTTTTGAAAAAAAGAACAATGAAACCATTCTGGTATTTGACCTTGGAGGTGGTACCTTCGATGTTTCAGGTATTGCAGCTGTCTCATATCATGGTGTGTCTCATTTCTGACTCTGGTATATCCTGGAACTTTTTTAGTCATTCTTATCATTAACCAAGGAAAAAAGAAAAAATGATGTATAGTTTTCAGTTGCTATAAATTATAATATGCCATAACGTGTCTGTTCTTCCTCTCTCAAGAATTACTCTGTCTGCTTGTCATTCCTTATTTGAAGCTTACTTTCTTAAAACTATGTCACTTTCACATGCATTATTAGCTTGCTCTTACAAATTAAGTTAAGATAAATTCTCGTTTTGCATTTCCAAGTGCTAGGTTCGTTGTGCACTAACACGCTACACTACAGGAACATGCTACACTATAGGAACATGCTAACACGACAATTTTAAAGAACGCAGGACACAACATGTGGGGGACACGTGCAATATGTAATGTTTATGAATATTTTGCTCAAAGATAATGAAAGCAATACAATATAACATTAATCCCTAGAGTCTAATAAAGGAGCGAGGTAAAAATCTGCATGTTTTTACCTTTATCGTTGAATCCCAAGTTATTTTCTTGAAACTTCTAAATTTTCATGCATGTCTAATTGATTGGTCCAAAAAAACAGTAAGATGCACTTAGATGTGTGTTTGACATGTGTCGGGAAGTGTCTCCCGACATGGATGATACTCCTCCTTCCTGTGCTTGTTTATATAAGACATGAATTGGAGTGTATGCATGTTGTCATTGGGTAGAGATTTCAGGTGGTGTTGGCGCATTCCCATGGATTAATGTTTCACTCCTTTGTGAATGGATTGATAACTACGTTTTTCTCCTATGCAACTTTGTACTTATGTTATTTTTTTCTCTTAAATCACAGTTCTTGAGGTTGGTGACGGAGTGTTTGAGGTACTTTCTACTTCTGGTGATACACATCTGGGTGGTGATGACTTCGATAAGGTTGGCATTCTTTGTTTATGTCCTATGAAAAACCACATGTTAGTTTATTTTTATATTTTTGGTGAGTTTATTGCTGAAGATAATTTATGACTTAATGTTCTTATTACAGAGAATAGTAGATTGGCTTGCTGCTAGTTTTAAGAGAGATGAAGGTATAGATCTTTTGAAGGACAAACAAGCTCTTCAGCGACTGACTGAGACAGCAGAGAAAGCAAAAATGGAATTGTCTTCTTTGACACAGACAAATATTAGGTATTTGCGGTGTCTCTGATCTTTATCATCTTGATGATCTCTCTCCCACTCTCTATTGTTATTGATAGTATTCTTTTTCTCCAGTTTACCTTTTATTACAGCCACTGCAGATGGCCCCAAACACATTGAAACCACCATTACAAGGGCCAAGTTTGAGGAATTATGTTCAGATCTGCTTGACAGGTAATGAGTACTCTTTCAATAAAGTTTCTAATTAGGTGCCTTATAATTGCTTCATTGCTACTTCGGTGCTCCACAATTTGTGCTGGTACCACTTTGCTCTAGGAAAGGGATTCTCTCTCTCTCTCTCTCTCTCTTCCTTTTCTTTTTACTACGCCTGCTATCATTTTTAATTTGTCACTTTACAAGTGAACTTTCCACCAATATGAAGAAAGTCAAGTTTAAGTTTTATTCCTTGCCTTAGGCTTAAAAGACCAGTTGAAAATGCTTTGAGGGATGCAAAACTCTCTTTCAATGATCTAGATGAAGTTATCCTCGTTGGTGGATCAACACGGATTCCAGCTGTTCAGGAACTTGTTAAAAGATTAACTGGAAAAGAACCCAATGTTACGGTAAATCCTGATGAAGTCGTTGCCCTTGGTGCTGCTGTTCAGGTCAATCCTCTTATTTTCATGCTATTTTCTTTATCTTTTGTTTGCTTGTGTGTTCATCCTTCACTATCATTCTTTATGGTGACCAACACTGCATGAAGACTAGGTCTGTTTTGCAGTTGGAGTGTTAATTGTGGTTTCTTTTTGGTATAATTTTGTGGTTTGTACTCTTATTTCATCTTTCAATTGTGTACTAAACTTCTGTGCCTTTATTCAATCTGTTCCAGGCTGGTGTTCTTGCTGGAGATGTCAGTGACATAGTCCTTCTTGACGTTACACCATTATCTCTGGGTCTGGAAACTCTTGGTGGTGTTATGACAAAAATTATCCCAAGAAACACAACTTTGCCCACCTCAAAATCAGAGGTGTTCTCAACAGCTGCTGATGGGCAGACAAGCGTGGAGATTAATGTTCTCCAAGGTGAGAGAGAATTTGTTAGGGACAACAAATCTCTTGGCAGCTTCCGCCTGGATGGAATCCCACCTGCCCCACGCGGAGTTCCCCAAATTGAAGTCAAGTTTGACATCGATGCAAATGGTATTCTCTCTGTCGCTGCTGTTGATAAAGGCACCGGGAAGAAGCAAGATATTACCATTACTGGTGCTAGCACCTTGCCTGGTGATGAGGTATGGTTTCATAAATAATATGTAGTATCTGACTAGATAAGCAAACCAAACCAAACCTTAAGTCCCAATTAGGACGGGTTGGTTACATGAATCATTTTCATTCATGTCCACAAGTAATTCGATGGGGATTTATATGTGCTGGCTGTTATGCTACCTAACACACAACCCTCTTCCTTTATCTGGGCTTGGGACAAGCAGTAAAAAAAAAAGCATGACAAAGTAGTAGATACTAATTGTTAACAGTAGTTGCTGTGTGGCACAGGCATCTGCTGGCACTGCAGAAAATTGTACTGGTTTGAGTCCCAGTGGAGGCGGTTGTGTGTTCCTCTTAACTCACTCAGTCACTGCATCCGAAAGAACTGAAATAAAATAAAACAAATAACATTCTACTGTTAAATTGTTAATGGGACGCTGGTGATGGATACATCATGCAAGCTTCCTGTCTGTAGGACTCCGAAGTCATTATTGAACGGAGCTAAGCGAGTAGACAACAACTTTTATATTAAGCTTTTAGTAGAATAATACTGAGGGATATGTCTGAAATTGTACAGGTAGAGAGGATGGTTAAAGAAGCCGAGACGTATGCCAAGGAAGACAAGGAGAAGAGAGATGCCATAGACACAAAGAACCAGGCAGATTCTGTTGTGTACCAGACAGAGAAGCAGCTAAAGGAATTGGGAGACAAGGTTCCGGCTCCAGTGAAGGAGAAAGTTGAAGCCAAACTTGGAGAGCTCAAGGATGCAATGTCAGGGGGCTCAACTCAGGCCATGAAAGATGCCATGGCTGCCCTTAATCAGGAAGTTATGCAGCTCGGTCAATCCCTCTATAACCAGCCTGGTGCAGCACCTGGTGCTGGTGGCCCTACGCCTGGTGGCAGCACGGGCCCTTCAGAATCATCAGGCAAAGGACCTGATGGGGATGTCATTGATGCAGACTTCACTGACAGCAAGTGATATAAGAACACTGGTGATAAATATCAATGGTCAGCTGATTTTTTCCCTTTGTAGTTTTGATTTTCGACTTAAATGTGTGTAAGTAATTTAATGATTTTGTGAAGATTGGATCTGATGCCGGGGGTTACATTTTCAGGATTTTTATTCCGTTGAGTATTTGAGGGAAAATATTAGGGCAAGTAGAGGATTAAACCGTCTTGTTTCATGTAATAGTGAAAACTTCAGGTTAGTCAACTCGAACTCTGTTTAGTTGATTTGTTAAAGATGGGGATAATATGCAATAAGAAATTTGAACTTTGCCTTCGCTGTTGATTTTTTTTTAGAAAGTCCTTATACAATGCTAGTTTTTTGTGCATATGGTCAATTTGAGTTATTAACCTAACATGAGTCAAGTACTGGGACTGGTTGAGCATGACTGTTTATTGTTCTACTTGTTTGCATTTGTACTAGTCAGGATGTCTCGTTTTTGCTTGAGATTTTTTTGGCTTTTCATTGTGAAATTGCTAGATGTATAGATGTATTGAATGACCTTTATGACATACTAATCTCTAATTCAGAGCAGAGATTGATTATAGCATTGAACAAAGTCTATGATATGGATCGTTCTCATATCGTTGAAAACTTATATTTGGAAATTTATATAAGTTCCGTCTATTGAATGTTTGTTAACTATATACACTCTTTGATTCTTCTTCATCATTTGACCTAATGCAACCGTGTGAAACAATGGCTAAATCACACGAAGCGAAGATCTAAACATATTTACAGTAACCGAAAACAAATCATTCATATCAAATATTTACTTCAGCTAGGCGCCATTTGTGGCTTCAAACCGAGCCTTCACAATGGACTTCTGGTAGGAGGGGGACTCCCGGAGAGTCGTCTGTCTGCTGTATCAAGCTTCCTTTCCACAAAAGCACCGTATTCATCAAAATGCATGCATTTGCTGCAATAGCACATACTTCCTCTGTTGTGTCTGGGGACTGGGTAATAGTTGTTTGGGCTTGTATAGACTTGGTATTTTGAGGACTCGGCCCGGCCCACTGACCTAACCGAAACCAGCCTTTCAGGTGGGTATTGTGTTCTGGGAGTTTGATACCCATGGTGTTGTTGGTAATTTTGGTAGTACTGCTGGCCATGGTGGTGGTGGTGGTGGTGGTGGTTTTGTACCTGAGGAATGCTGTGTTGTTTTGGGCTGTTTGGGCTGTGTGGGCTGTGTTGTTGGCTGTTAAGACTAGATATGCTTGGCGAGCTTTGGACTTTATGCATATTAGTGATTCGACTAATCTGGTATCCATTTGGTTGCATGGCATAGTTAGTCTCTGCAATGCAACTCTCCGGTGACTTTGGAGAGGAGCTGGCAGAAGAAATATTTCCGGCAGCTGGTGCGCCGCGGATGATGCCGTTGATGGCATCGATGTAGCGCTGCTCGTGCGCAAGGGGTTCCATGAGACTCGTTTGATTGTCCATTATAATGGGGTTGGCTGGGAATAGGAAGGCTCGGAGCCTTGGGGTTCTGGCACTTTCATTCCGGTCGTACTCGTCAAGCATATGCTGGAGATCCTCATCGGATTTTACAGAGACTAGGGCATCAAGATCTTCTGGGATTAATTGATACTTGAGGACTACGTCGCCATCACATAAACTTGCAATCTTCTTCATTAGCTCTGTGAAAAAGATTCGAAAACATAAGACATACATGTATGTCATTCAATGTAAGAATTTAGATTGTTAAAGTGAAGCGAAATAATTTATTTATTTTTTTCTTTAATTTGGTTGGATTAGAAAACTGACAATGGGACTTGCTTCTTTTCAACTGGAGAGAAGTGAAGTGCAGCAGTCTCTTCCAGTTGAGTTTGTGAGGTGCATTACATAATCTATTTTGGTGATTTGAGTTTAGGTTTTTATTTGTAGACATTCATGAAAAATATAGATTGAATTGATAATTATAATGACATAATTTTATTAGATTTATCTTTAAAAATTGGGGTAGTTTATTTTTTAATTGTAACAATCATTTGTTAACGGAATTATGATAAATTACACTTCGCACTTTTGTATTTTATATCAAATTTCACTTTGATTCTTTATTTTTCAATTATAATAATCAATTCCTTACATTTTAAGTTAAAGTTGCCATGTGATTTTTCCTTGGTGTTAAATTGCCTAACATAATTATGTAATCTTTACTTGAGGCATTTTTAAGGACAAAAATGTTAATTTTCTTTCATTTCTATCTCTTTGTTTTTTCATAATATTTTCTTTCTATTATACTTTTCAAGCCCACTATCGACCACCCTTTCACTCATTCTTTTTTACCAATTAATTCTACCATTTGCCAGTGACATTGTTTGGGAAGGGCTAAAGTGACTATTTTAGTCACAAAAGATAAAATAGGTTATTTTAACTACAAAAAACAAAACATCACATCCAACTCATAATCATTATACTATTCTCTCACAAAAAAAAAGTCAAAAAATCCTTCTCAAACCAAGCTTTTTAGCCTAGACTAAAATAGCCAAAAAATCAAAAAACCAAACCACTTCCCAAATGGAGGCAACCTACTACCTAGCACCAACCATTGCCACCCACTTCTTTTCCACCACCTCACACTACCAATTCCTCTATTGAGGGTCACATAACAATTTTGTTAAGCAATTTAATACCAAACTAATGAAAGGGTCACATTGCAATTTCACTGAAATTGTAAGAGGTTGAATGTCATAATTAAAATAAGAGACCAAAGTAAAATTTGATGTGAAGTGCAAAGGTGAAAAGTGTAATTTACCCTAAGTTTTGGTAATGAATTTAATACCAAACTAATGAAAAGATCACATCAAAAGTGTATGAGTATTGTTATAATTGAAAAATGAGGTAACAAAGTGAAATCAGTGCAAAGTTTAATTATCCTAAAATTTATTTTTCCCAATTTGATACTTAAACTATCTAATTATTCCCATTCGACCCAATTCTCAATTTCTATCAAATTTTTTAACTAAAAGTTCCACTCCAATGCCATTGAGTTACTGAAAGTTCCATGGTTTCTTCGTTCATGCAATGATGTGGTTTCACCATCTGTAGTGGTTATGGAGGATGCTCCTCAAGAAATATTTTGATCCACAAAGCTAAGTTGGATTTTGCTCGGGTAAGCTTGCTCATTTCAAATTATTTTAAGTTTGTTAAATTTTTATGTTAATAAAGAATTTTAACCCAATCAAGTTCGCTCATTTAAAATTATTAATTTTAATTAATTATTTATTTAGTTACATAATGAACTAAAAAATAATAAAATATAAAAAAGAGTAAATGATGTCATTAGTATAGTTTGAATGATGTTTCACTTTATACCCCATAATTTCAATTTAAACAATTTGAGTTGAATACTTTCATTTTTGTTATAATGTGATCCCTTTGTGCGTCATGAACATTTTGAACGAAAAAAATACCACGTGTAATAGTAGAGAGACTAAAGTGAAATTCAAAAGAAACTATAAGAATCACATCCGTATTTATTCATTACACTAATAGTGTTTATAGTTTCTTTTAAATTCCACTTTATTCTTCTAATTGTGTTTTTTATTTATTTATTATCATATGAGTAATAAAGCAAAGTATATGAGAAAAGAAAAATGAGTGAGATTTTTTTCTTCAAATTTTAAAAGAGAATATGAGTATTATAAATATTTTATTACCAATTAACTTGAATCTCACCAAATCTCACAATTTGTAGTAAGAAATAAATGAACTTAGAGCATCTCCAATGGTAGTAGGTATTTTACCTATCTAAATATTACTATAAAGTATATATTTTATTTTGTCTATCAACTGTTTTATGTTTTTATTTCAACCATGCTCTTTATTTTAGCTATTTATCCAAATACTATTAATTTTATAGAATACCACGTCAATAACAAAGATGGAGAGAAATGATCATAATTTAATACATTTTGCCTAGCGTTGAAGGCTAGCTACATGTAACTAATGAATATGAGTTGAGCCAAAATACCTAATATGCCTAGTGCATTGAAATTGAAAAAAGTGAATCACACTAGACATTTTAACTAATAAGTATTATATGCCTAGTGCATTGGAGATGCTCTTATTAAAATAATTTTCTTTCTCACTATTTCCTATCATTTTTCATTATTTCTGACTCAACTTATATACCAAATTTGAGGAAAAAAAGAAAATTCCCATCTTATGGCTTCTCTTTTTCAATGTTATTTTGTTTTAGAAATATGATCTTATTAACGTAAGAT
Source organism: Camellia japonica (assembly GCA_030407325.1). NCBI lineage: Eukaryota > Viridiplantae > Streptophyta > Magnoliopsida > Ericales > Theaceae > Camellia > Camellia japonica. The sequence goes on along the minus strand of JAPPVO010000019.1, from coordinate 167,539,874 downwards.
GGACCAGAGGGGACAATCGCCCTCATATGATTTCGAAAACTATATTTTTATACTCATATTAACTATCGATTATTTTTAAATTATACAAATTCGACTTTTCCAAGTTGTAAAAAAGATTAAGTAGTTGCATGACTTTCACATCTAGAATTCTCACAACATGAATATCGTACAATTCTTATCTTTTATAACTCAATACGAATATAATATTCTTCACATTTTATATCAATAGAAATCGATGTTATAATTTATACTTTTATTTTAAAATTTTTGTTTGTATATATGTTTTAGCTCTTATATTAGAATTCTGCGTCCGTCCACAAAGAAAAAGTAGAGTAGAGTTATCTTACCGGAGAAAGAGATGTCGCGGAGGACAGAAACGACTCGGGTCTCGCCGCCGACATACTTGAGATGGCCGTCGGCAGGCCTGGGAAGTATCTTCCCTCCATGGCTGCACAAAAACTTCACCTTATCCTTGGGTGACCCCGGTGCCGACGTCGTCGACAATCTTCCTGTCACCACCACTTCTTCCGTGGCCATCACCAAATATTCCAAATAAATGGTTTCAAAATCCAAAACCCACAAACCCTAGAGACAAAGATATGAGAAGTAGAGTTTTTGGGTTGTGGATATGAGGAGGAAGAAGAGGAGGAAAAGATAGATTTAGATTATTATTATTATTATGATAATAAATTTGGAATATAATCCGAGATAGTAGGGGAGGACTATGCAATGATTCGATCACCTTCCTCTCTTCACCCACACCACAGATTCCATTCTCTTCTCTCTTTCTCTCTCTTTCTTGAGACCCCAGAAAATGCAGAGGTTGATAAGCTCTCTATATATATTTTTGGGTATTAGCAGATTCCAGGAATCATTGTAGTTGAAATTACTTAAGTAACCTCAAGTCCCTTAAATCTCTTCTTCACTTTTTCTATTTATGGGTTTTTGTTTGGATAATTCCCCCCAAATTGTAGGTCCTTTCCACGGCCTGTCATTTGATTCTATCCTGTAAAAAAATGTTTATCCTTTTGTCTTGTCATTCACTGATTTAACTTTTTTAGGGACAAATTCGGATTAGGATGACTGCTGTGTGACATGTGGAGATTTATTTTAAGATTCATTTTAATAATTAGAATTTTTTATTTTTTAAGATATATTAAGTAGAATATATTTATAAAAAATTAAGTTGATCGGATATTGATAGATTTTTTTATTGAAGTGTATTTGTGTCTAAAAAAATAAATAAATAATGATATCCGATTAACTTAATTTTTTGTACTTCAATAAAAAATCTATCGATATTCGATCAACTTAATTTTTTACAGATATGTTCTACTAGGGCTGCCCTGAATTATTAGGGGCTTAAGGCGAAATTTTTAAATTAGGCACTTCATATATCATTATCAAAAAAAAAAATAAAAATGTTTAGATAAAACAAAAACAATAAAAATTTATTTCTATTGCATTACAATTTAATAAAATTTAGATAACAAATATATGCATATATATATATATATATATAACAGTTGAATTTCAATTAGTTAAATTGAATCTTTATTTTTTAGCTTACCAATACTATAAAAAATTAAGTGGGTATAAGGATGAGAATTTTCAGAATAACTCAAGCAATATATAAAATTAGTAAGTTAGGGTTGACTATTTTTCAACATGAATCCAAGTATGACATGACTTAATAACATGAATTATTAGTTATATATTTTAATGTTCACTAAGGGATGTCATGACATTTTCTTAATCTTTTGTTTTAACTCTATCTAATTGAATAAAAAAGTATGTAAAATAATAATTAAGGCTAATATCTTTTTTTCATTTAAGATATGTATTTTTTTGTTACCTATTTTAGAGTCAATCTAGTAAAAAATATATAGTAATAACGTTCAATTTTTTTTAATTAGAAAAATGCAATTGAATTAAAATCAAACATTTTATGAATAATTTTATTTAGTAGAAATAAATTTTATAAAATTCAACTTATTTGAAAAATTTTAATCTCTTCATACACTTGCTAAGTTATTTTTAACTAAAAGTGAAAGTTTTCACATTAAACATCAATCGGACACGAATCAAAATAATACCATACGACAACATGAAAATAAATGAATTGAGCTAATATTGAAGTAATTATGAAATAATATGACATGATATACTCCCCTAGTTGGGGGCCATAAATTTTGTTCAAAATTGGGAGCCCATGGTGACCGCCTTAGTCGCCTCACCTCACCTCAGGACTGGCCCTGTGTTCTACTCAATGTACTCTTAAAAATGAACGATTTTGATTATCAAAGTAGATCCCAAAAGAAGTCCCACAAGTCCCCGGACAAGCCACCTTGGTCCACAAATTACGTTGACAGTTCTAGTATTTTATATCTTGTATCATTTTGATCAATATAATTTTAATTGATTCAATTTTGACCTTTAATTTATGATTTTGTCTAAATTTAGTTCAATTGCTTGCAATTACTAGTTTTTTTAATGAAAAATACGTATATAAGTAACATGTGTCATACTTTCAGAAGCAAAATTATAAAATTGTTCAACTCAGTTAATTAACCTCAATCAATTTAGTGATCATTTTTCGTCAAAAATACTAACAACGTTATTAATTGGGTCAAATTAACACAAAATTTAAAATCAATGGTCGAAATTAAGCTAGTTGAAAATGCATGGACCAAAATGATATAAGAGTCAAAATGTAGGGATTATCAGGATAATTTACCATTTTTTTAATTATTAAAAAAGAGTTGTTATTCTCACTCCACGCTGCTACAAATACACTCTTTTCTTTGTCCTTATTATACATAGAGAGGAATGTATTTGGAGTAAAACGGAATGAGAATAATAACTATATAAAATAAGAACAAACAAGAGAGTGTATTTATAAAAAAATAAAATGAGAATAGCGACTCCCTTATTAAAACTAAATTAGATTAACAATTACACACTACTAAAAAAAGTACTTTTTGCGACCGCTACAAACCGTCGCAAATAATAAAAAAACAGTCGCAAAAAACTTTTTGCGACGGCTCATGTGACGGCAAATGAGGGTCGCGAATGTGGGGGTGGCAAATACTTTTTGCGACCGCAAAATAGCAGTCGCAAACTATTTGCGACCGTCTAACCTGCTTATAGCGACTGATATTTTGCCGTCGCAAAAGAGTTTAAAAAAGGCCTACAATGTATTAGTGACCATCTTCTTACCGTCGCAAAAAAAAAAAAAAAAAAACTACAATCATATATATATATTCAAATATTATATACAATAAATGTAAAGACATATTTGCAAAAATCTCAACATTCATGCATTATTTTCCATTTCTTCCCTCAATAAAATTCTCTTCAAAAAAAAAAAAAAGTATGCAACAATAACAAGGAGTTCTTGATACAAAGGTTTTTCATCTCTTGCAATTACAAAGAACATTTGAGGTTACAATAGTTCTTATTCTAAGAATCCTTCACAGTCTTGTTACAGAGTCAGAAGAAGAGCAGCAACTCTTGAGATTATAGACATCTTCTGATTTCGTCACCTGCTTTAAGAGAGAGAGAGAGAGAGCAAAGTAGCTCAAGTATTAACTCGGGAAACAATAGAGCTTAAGAATGCTTTAAAATAGCAACAACAATCTATATAATATCTATAAATTCAGTTCAAATTCTGACAGATGATAGTTAGGCTAAATAGTCAAAATTCACCAGCTCAAGCATACAAAGCAGATTCATTAGATTGGGATGATAGACAGTAAGAACAGATAAATAAGGTTTTCCATCAAATTTCAGTCCCCCACTCTATTTCGCTCTTTATTTTTCCTTGTTTTCTACTATGAAGTTACAATGTTTATATCAATTAAATTACCTTCCCTATCCGAGGTCGCTCTTTCAATTTTGCTAAGCTATTCCGAATATGTGAGACAGCTCCCCAACATTTCAAAGTGCTTGCCACATCATCAAGCCTCAGTAAATACTCTTCTTCGGTCAGTGGAAAGGATCTCTAAAAGAAAAAATAATTAACAAAATGCTTCAGATGAAGTTATGAAATTAAACAATGGGGTTGCATCTGTTTCAGAAAGCATGCAACTTTAACAACTATATTAGTGCCGGAGATTTTAATGACAAAAAAATTTTGTGCTAGTATTGTACAAAGTCCTACAGATATACAGATTATAAGTCAGAATTCAGGAATTTAAAAAAAATTAAAAAAAAGCAGCCAAGACTCCAGTTTTTTGCCAGTTTTAGCATTATCACTCTCAGCCAATCATTTATGCAAAATACTTTAGCTATTAGAGAGCAGGCCTAAAATATGTGTTTAAGCTCTCACACCCTCCCTCACGTGCATATTATTCGCTCTCACATGTCACATGAAGAGATAAAGAATCAGAATGGGTGAAGCAAGCAGAACAGAGAGAACAATGAAAAACAGATTGGCAGAACAAATATATATGGAGAGACTTGAAACCAAACCTCCAAGAACCAAAGGTATGATCTAAAGTATATTAGCTTTTACAGTCATACTATAAGATGATAATAACAATAGTTTTACGTAATTTGTGTCATCTATATCTCCAAACTAACAAAAAAATTCAAAACATCTAATTGCCTCATTACTACTGTGGTGAATCTGGTGATCGAAGTTCACAATACCATTTGTTATTTTGTCAAAATATAAGCAGCAATGACATTAGAATATAAACAAGATGGTGAAACAGTAACATCTTAATACACTGTCTACTGAAAAAGAACTAACACCATTTGCATAATTATTGTGTTTTAATACATTCAACTGCAAATCAACCCAACATTACTTTCCATATACTAGGAATACTTGCTCTTCCACCAGGGTTTCCAACCCAAGTATTGATTGTTTCTAAATTTCTGAAGTTCACTGTAAATGACCCCACAAATGACTATAACAACCCTATGTTAAGTCACCAAAGGTCCCATAAGCTTAAGTTGCTAGGATTGTGTCCAACAATGTATATCAAGGTATGCAATACCCTCCCTCATGTGCAACCTCATCTTGCACATGCTGATGCAAACAGACATATATAGAGAGAGAGAGGCAAAATGGAAATGAGGAATAAATGCAAATAGAGAGACTTGACGCCAAGATCCTCCACATAAGCTCTGATACAATATGAAATCACTAATTGTCCCCAAAACTTAATCTATTAGGAAATGAGACAAACAACGTATGGCAAGCTATTCAACACCATCTACCCCGTGCATATGTTCCACTTCTAATATTTTGAAATGTGTATAATAGTCTAAAAGACTCCATTAAACCCTTCTAGGTGAGATTGCTGAAAAACCATAAGAGAGATTCTAAAGGCTCCAACCATCCCTTCTTTCCTTCTCTTTATTTCTTTCTGTCTGGTTGATTCCAGCAAGCCTCTGTATCACTCAGCAGCCACATTCAGACTTCTATTGGAACCCTGAAACCTTCAGACCTTGAAATCAAAATCCCAACCCAGAACAGCCAAAAGCCTCAGTCTATTTGATCTTTAAAACATCCTTTTACCTTAATTCTTCTTTCCAACCTTAAGCCCCATAAATCAAAGCCCTTGCCATTGACATATGATTGTGGGAGAAAATAAAATTCCTCACTGAAGGTTGTGTCTTACATCAACGAGCCATTCCAAACAGTGCATATGAGAGCAAGGTAAAAAAAAAATAACGCCCAATTAAGTACATATTAATGTGTGTTTAGGAGGGGAAAGATTGGGTACACACCTAACCTTTGGCATAGTGTACAAAGTGGTTGCCCCATGACTTGAACACATAACCTCAAGGTTATTAGGTTAAGGTTTTACCATTGAACCAATGGTCAAGGTAAAACTTTAAATTATTCCACCGACATGGAAAAGGTATTGACTATTGCCACCTTCCAATCAAATCACTCATACCTACTGGTGCACCCATGGGTCTACTTGGAACATACCTAAATGATCTTAGAAGGTGTTTCCTCATTTATCATTGCAACCAATCAAGGGTTGTTTTGTAGCCAATAGTGATCTTTGTGGTTTGGGATGATTATTACCTTGTACCATGTCAAGGGTTGTTTTTTGTAGCCAATAGTGATCCCTCAGCCCACTCAACAGAGGAACTTCCATCAAGTGTTTGTAGTTTTAAGCTCTCGCTTCTTAGACCAACCTACATAGAAACATCAATGTTAATTTTTATTGCTTGTTTATGAACTATATGAACTTCTTTTCCCATAGCATGCTTTATTTTCATCCCAGTATCCCTTTATTATTATTTTCTGATAAATTCTGGTATCCCTTTATTATTGTTTTCACCAATCGACTTTGAAGGAAACTTACTGGTTTCATCATTGCCTCAGACTTTTACCATTTTGAAATGTAGAGTATACTTGGAAACAGAAAATGGAAGCAGAAAACTCATGAAAACAAAAATAAACCTTGTAAGACCACTGTTGCTTTGTCAAGTCTCTTGTCCCCTCATTGAGGCCCTTCAGTGTGACTGGGCCAAGAACCCCCGTGTTCCATGTGTCATAATGCACACCGACATTCTGAAATCGATCCAATAGAATTTAGATAGACTCCATTACTGTCATTAACATCTTAAGAATCTAAACTTTTATCAGAAGGTAAGGACTAACCGGAAGGCCAACAGCAACACTTAGTAAAGAAATCCTGTTAATTCCGGCTCTCAACTTCACAGTGCTGCTATATGTCAGTTTTGGATTCTCTAGCGACCCAAACACGGTTCCTGCCATAAACATGTATTAGTAAATCAAGATACAAGTTAAAGCTCATTTCATGAAAGTCTTTTCCATTTTTTGTTAAAATTACTAAATAAATTCATTTACTTGATAGTTGACCGTTGATGAAAACGTGCAAAGCATGACCTGCTGACATAATGGTCAGAGTAGGATACTGCCCGTTCTTTAAGAATCCTTCACCCGGTTGTATATTCACACTGGCATGAGCAACAAAGTTCCCGAAACAAGAAAATCATTTTCAAGTTTCAAACTAGACTTAAATGAATGGTTTTTTTTTTTTTTTTTTTTTTGGGATAGAAATTATGCCTGAAGTATATACTAAAACAAATTAAACAATACTCACTTTGTCAGGTACCAGAGATAGTCCGAAGTATCTCTTGTGACGCTTATTTGTTCTAACAACCCAGCTTTTGCAATGGTGTCTGAATCATCAGCAGAGACAGTTTGCTCGGTGGAGGACTGCCAAGAGAATCCACCACTCGCTGGTGTCATCTTTGGCTGATAACTACTAGCGCTAATCTGTAAACAATTTTGATTGAATGTTAAAATCCATTTCAGAAGCTTTTAAATGAGGAAAACTATGTCACACACATCTGATGTTACAATGATGACTTGGATAAGCATTAAATAATTGTTAAAAGACTGTTTAAAAAAAAAAAAAAAGAAGAAAACTTCCCTACCTTTGCGATGTTGAAAATTGCATTTTTGCAGTCAGGGAGAATGCTGACAGACCAAGGAGGCAAGTAATATTGTGCATTCTGAAAGGTCACTGTTGCTGGAGAGTTGGTGTCGTAGTTGGCAAGGAATGCAGCACAAGTTGACTTCGTCTTAAACACGTGAACCTATAAATGAAAAATAAATCAACAATGAGCGAGTTTCAATTGTTGAAAAAGCTACAAATGTCGAAAACCACAGTATATATTTATAGCTTTTGCTTAATCTACCTCTAGATTATTGCCAGGCCAAGTCACTGTGGGATATGAGGAAACCAAAGCTGGTTCACATTGCTTGATGGCTTTATGCAAATTTGTCAAATGCCCCCATTTTGGTTCTCTTAGTAATCCTTCAAGATAATAAATTATTCGTATCATATATACATGCACGATAATCCTACTAATGATCTCACAATATATGCGTGTCTATACACGCATGTTTTTTTTTTTTTTTGGCTATCATACCATATTCATCAATCGGAGCATCATAGTCGTTGCTAGTGGCGATGAAGAGACCAGAAGCTGTCTGCCCAAAATTTGTTCCACCATGGTACTGATACAGAAAAGAAAAAAAAAATCATTGTGCATGGGCTGATTTATTTCTATAAATAATATAATTTCGAATTGACTTACCATATAATAATTCATGAATGAACTGTTATTTTGTATAAACCTAGCAACTGATGTAACGCCCTCAAAATAAACCCATTACATATATATCATTGACATGCAATATTAAAAGAAAACAATTCGTTATCTCATTCATCAGAGTATTACTAAATAAAAACATTACATGTAACATCAAATTAAATGCCCTACGGGCTTACATCTTTCCAAGCCAACACTTGGACACAAAGATATGAGTTCTAACTCAAATACAAATAAAGCCCTAGGCTTGAATGTTTACATGTACTATCAAATAAAAACAAATAACTAAAGATAGTCTTCAAAATCCAAACCCTTCCAAGCTAAGTCCTTGGAGGTAGCTTATCACCTGGACCTGAAAATGATGTTCCCATATAGGGTGAGCCACAGCCCAGTAGAAATATACTAAACCACATATAAGAATTAACTAAAGCAGTAGCATTCGATAGATGGTTAACACGAGATAGCCAATTACAACATTATACAATTTCATGACACCAGTGTCTATGACACGTTTCACTTTCCCTTTATACAAATATGGCTCAGAACCTGGCCAAATAACTCAACAGAGGTTTCATCTCTTATTAACAATATTTCCAATTCCACAGGGATAACAAATCCAGTTAAATCTTTCTTATATCATAACGGATACACATGTTGGTGTTGTATCAACCCCAATCAATAATCACTTCCATACTTCCCAATTGACACACATTTTAGTGATGTATCAAATCAAACAACAAACACTCCAGTAGATAAGCATAAGAGCTGTATCATAACTGTAATGGGCGAGCATATGAGCTGCGACCCTGGGTCCATCCCTATCTTCCCTTAAACATTAACCGGTTTAGAGGTACATCCCCTATCTTCCCCTAAACCGTGGAGTACATCCCCTATCTCCTCCCATACACAAGTGATGCATATAAACACAAAGTCATATACACAATCAATCAATACATAAAGTTAATGTATTATTCCAACCTTTATACTCAACGACCTAACCAATTGATTAGTTTCAGTTTTCCCTAATCCACATGCAATGTCTACAACAATCATGACTATCCTCTACTGATAGCCCAAAACAGTTATTTCTAAGCAGGAAATAAATGTAACAACACATATAATCTCAATTTCAAAGATGAGTGGTTAAATTATCCAACTACATCATTCAATCTCATAACTTCCCAATATTATGAATTAAACCAATTTCCACACCTTTCCCCAAAATTAATTATACAAATTAACTTTGTTACAACAATTAGGGCTTTTTAAATTATAAAACAAACCCTAGCTTTTCCCAATATTAACAAACAACCCCAACATATCAGAAATACCAAAACTTAGGATTAAAACCTATAAGATGGAGTAGGAAATCCCTACCTCGAAGCAAAGAACTCGAATGAAGAAGATGGAGATGATGATCCAAAAACCAAAGTGCTCCAAATCCAAGATTGTTCAGATTAAAAGGAAGCCCTCGACCCACTCTATCTTTTTAACAAAGGACCTAGGATAGAAATACACTCTAAGTATATCAAACCTAAGAGAGAAGGTGTGTAGGAAGAGAGAGAGGACGGTTCTAGGGTTTTAGAGTCAAAAGGGAGATGAAAAACTGATCCAGAAAGTCGGATCTCGGATTTATATAACAGTCGCCCCACTCGAGCGTGGAAACCCCCGCTCGAGCGTCACTCACAGACTCCCGCTCAAGCGGCCAAACTCCCGCTCGAGCGGCGGATGCACACTCCCAGAAGTTTCTGCAGACAGGTCCTCGCTCGAGCGCCCAACTCCCCGTTCGAGCGTCACTCACAACCTCCCGCTCGAGCGGCCATTACCCCACTCGAGCGTCCAACACTACATAGGAAATACTAGACGGGTGTATTCCCCGCTCGAGCGCCCAAACCCCCGCTCGAGCGGACAAGCCAAAATCTGGGCAACTAGACTTGGTTCCTAAGCTCAACCAACCTGCTCCAAATCTTCCCAACACAACCCAAGACTCAATATAAGGAGTAAAGGATGCAAACAACATACTCTCAACAACCAGCTCCACGGAACCTAAGTCCAGATATAACAAATAAAGAAAAGGGAAACCGGGATCGCTATAACTGAAAATGCCAAGTCTTCAACAGGTCTGTAAGGAACTGCACCACCAAATTGTGTGTACCTGAGAAAAAAAAAAAACAGAGGAAACAGAGGAATGAGAAGAAAGTGCATGAGAAAGGAATAGGATAAAATTGAGTGTTGTGTTATCTGTGTGACCAAACAATTTAAATTAACAACAACAAAGAAAACTCCCAAAATTAAAAAAGAAGAAGAGAGTTTTGGTTATATGGACTCGACGTCTTGTGTCACAATAACAAGTGCATGACTCATTGGCACAACTAATCATTGTCATAATTGAATCTGAAAAACATGTGTGTTTGGTTTCAATCTTTTGGATTCAATTTTTTACAAAATCGGCACTTCGCAATGCTGCCCATACAATACCGACAGATGGAAGTGATTACTCCTCCCTTCATTTGGCCTACCCATACAAGTGGCATCTCAACTACAAGGTGGATTGCTGGCCCCATAAACCAACAGAAGACAATAAATTCCTTTTCTAAACCTGTATCCCCAACCAAATCGAACAAATAAAGCTCAATAACTAATATTTTTGTTTTCCCCATAAATGTATGCATTAAACTACCTATCACCAATATTTGTAAGTTTCTACATTTAGCATAATGGCATGGAAAACCATCCATATGAAAGTCACAAATTTCCATACTAATGCATTAATCATTAACTAATTGTTGTGGAAAAAATAGTACAGAAATATAATGAGGTGTAACTACAAAAAATAATAATAATGAAAAAAGTAATTTTGGCTTTTAGTTGTGATATATAAACAAATTATTTATCAACTGAGGCAAAGAATTTGATAATTATAATTATCACCATATTTTAATATATTATTAGAGGTTTGGTGCGGTGTACTCTTTTGAAAATTTTCCTTTCAATGGGGTTTTCTTCCATGTTGTGTGTGTGTGTATGCACCTTGTGAAATAATTTTATAGTCTGTGAGTGATGGTTAGATCATAGATGAGATTTTAATTACCTCATCCATGTTGGAATCTGGTTAATGAAGAATACGTATATGGAATGTGTTCTTAAGTGTTTTATCGATATGTCCTCAATTCTAGCGTTAAAAAGATTTGAATGCATACTTTCGATTAAACTAAATGAGGTTGAGCATTAAAGACTTTAGTGTTTGTACTTGTGTGTGTACCGTTTACAGATTAGTTTTATCCCTGTCAACTGGCTTACCAGTGCAAATGCAATTTACCTTTGTTGAACTGAACTTGGAAATCTGGGAACAACCTTCCAACATTATTATTATTCAATTAACTTTCCAACATTACAGATTAATCAACCATTACAGAAAGTAATCGATGAAGATGAAGATTATAGATTAATCAACCATTACAGAGAGTAATTCATGTTCAATTTACATATTACAAATTAAGCGATGAAGATGTGTCATTACAGAGAGTAAGATTCGAGCGATGAAGATGAATCGATGAAGATGTGTCAAACGTTACAGAGAAAGACAAAGGGAAGTGTTTAGGCTTACCGATTATGAATCTCGATTATGAATCAATCGAAATCTTCTTCAACAGCATCTTCAAATCTTCAAATATTTGGCTTCAAATCTTCATCAACAGCATCTTCAAATCTTCAAATTTTGAAATCAAATCTTCAAATCTTCACTGTCGAGTGAGAGAGACAGTGAGATTCGAGTGGAGATTCAAAAGGAAGAGTCGAGCGAGACAGATTTTGAGAGAGAGAGAGAGAGAGAGAGAAGAAAGAGACAGTTCAGATTTGAGAAATTAGGAAAAAATGGACATAGGTCACGTTTTAAGTTTTTACATAGGTCACGTTTTACGTTTTTTTTTTTTTTTTTGGGGGGGGTGGGGGCAGATTGGGTCAAGTGGTGATAAGGCAGATTGGGTCAATGTAAAAAATAATTTTTTTTTGCGACGGTTAAATAATCAGTCGCAAAAAATTAGACGCAAATAGTCATATTTCTAGTAGTGACATTGTGTTTGATTGTGGATATAATGGAACAGAAAACATGCAATTTTTTAAACAAAAAATTACACGATTATCCTTTATAACAACAATTTAGTATTATTGGTAAGCAATAGTGGAGTTAGAAAAATTATTCAAGAGCACAAAAATAATTTAAAATGAGTGTGATTCAAAGTTTAAAATAAGTTTGATTAGAAGTAGCACCATTTTTTGTCGAATCTGATATGGACTCATGATAGAATAGAGAAATAACAAAAAAAAAAAAAATAAATTTAGGGACACTAGTTCTACAAATTCAGGAAAAAAAAAATTACTTATAATATAAAATATAAGGCTAACATTTAATTTATGCAGTGACCAAGAAAATTAAAACTATATCATAAATTTGAAATCCTGGGTCAAATTCTTTTTATTAAAAAAAAAAAAAAACTTATTCACAATTTAAACGCATGCCTAATATAACTATAATTTGCATCATTGCCCCTATAGCTTTTTACCGTAATCAAAAACCAGTCACTAAAACTAGGGGTGTAAATCTGGCCCGGCTTGGTCCGGCCCGGTCCATGTCTGGTCTTGCGGGCTCCCGTCAAAATTCGGGTCAGGCCAGGCCGGCCCACGGGCCAAAAAATTAAGCTTAGGCCCAAGCTCAGGGGTGTTCGGGCCTTGGGCAAGCCAGGCCAATGGGCTTGGGCTTGGGCTTGGGCCGGGCTTAGGCGAGCCTGACCATTTTTTTTTGTTTTTTAAAATTTTTTCTACCAAAATTTTATTATTTTCCATTAAAAAAATACACTGAGCCTCGGGCGGGCTGGGCTTCGGCCGGGCCCTAAGCGGGCCGATGAGTCGGGCTTCAAAACAACAAGCCAGGCCCTAGCCCAAGGGCTCGGGCTGGGCCTGGGTCTAAGCAGGCCTAAAACAGGCTAGGCCCATCTCGGGCTGCGGGTAGGTTTCGGGTCGTCCATGGGCTGCGGGCCATTTTTATACCCCTAATTAAAACTAAAATAACCATGTGAATTTTGCTAGGTATATTTCACAATTATAAAAAAAAAAACTAATTAATGGAGTGACACACGTGATACGTGTGCAATTCAAATAAGTAAGAATAAAAATAAAGAATAAAAAAAAATAATATTATAATATGTATGTTACCTAAGTAGTAGAAGTATTCTTGATAAAATCCAAAGTCTTAGGTGCAAATCATATACAATACTTATTTGTATAACTTATTATCGGAAAATTATAGAATATTCTGGAATAACTCGTATCTGTACTTCTTAACTAATCATCATTCATCGTGCCTTTTCATGTTCCACAATCACCTAACACAATACTCATTTATCTATCTTCTCTACCAACCACAATATTATGAAATATCATGTATATATATTGCTGAATAATTTGATATAAAATAACCAAATGATTAATAAATATATATATACACGCAACTACCTATAACCACCTATATAAAATGTGTATAAAGTGATAGAGCAAACCCATAAAACACAAACCACCAGCATATGAAACAAACCCATCGCCACCATCGCTAATCTTTGCTTCCATCCAAGGTTTTAAAAAGTGGCCGCAACCGTTACGTAACGTCGATATGTAAGGGTTGTGGTGGTTACCGCCACCCGTTATAGCCGCTTTTGCAATGTGATTGAGATTCACCGGTGAGTCGATCGTAGCGGCTGCCATAGCGGTCGTAACGGTGCCGTTACGGCCTGTTACGTAATGGTTTTGAACTGCTTCTATCGAAAAAAAAAAATGAAAGTAGGAGAAGAGGGATAGAGAGAGAAGAGAGACGATGGAGGGCAAGAGATAGAGAGAGAGAAGAGGGAAGATAAAGAACATGTTGTTGATTTGTTAAAACTGTAAGATGTAGGCTATTCTAGTCAGCTACTCTCACTCAACCATTTTATTTGTGTGTGTCTATCTATCTATATATTGTTTGATAATAATAATAATAATAATAATAATAATAATAATAATAATAATAATAAGTGTGGTCAGTATCTATTTGGCTTGATTAAAATATATATATATATATATATATATAATATATTTAGATTCTTATTTATTCTCTTACTTTTTGTCATTGTTTATCTTATATATAATAATTAGTGATTGATTTTTTTGTAAAATATCTAAAAAAACATAACATCTATAATTATATATTTTATACATGTCAATTTTTTTTTGATTAGTTTATTTTATTTTTATTTACAGGTTATCTAAAAAGAGAATGAATATTCAAGTGATCCAAATAAAAAAAAAAAAACTCTTTATAATTTATTTTTTAATTTTTATATGATTACATTAGCATATATAATTTATTTTTTTAAAACTATTCAAGTTAAAATTTGCATATGCTTCCACAAGTATAATAATCAAAAAAATAATTTTACACGTCCAAGTTCAATAATTTTTTTTTTTTTTTTTGCCACAAGCGTAATATGGATTTATGACATATAAAGTTATTAATTATTAAAATAAAATATAGAAAACTCGATTTTAGTGATTTAAAAATATGAAATATATTGGATCATACTTAAAAATTTATAAAAATTGATCAATATTTATTTTAAAATCCAATAAATATGATTATGGAAAAAAAATATGCGAATAGGTAAGTTTTTTTCAAATTGTGCGAAAAATAAAAAAGGAAAAAGATTTGTGACTCGAAAATCTGTCCCCCGAAAGCCCCGAGAGAGAGAGAGAGAGAGAGAGAGAGAGAGAGAGAGAGAGCGGGGAAGAGGAGGAAGAGAAGAGAAGGAAAGAAGCTCGTTGGCCGGCGTCGCCCGGCGTCGCCTTGCAGCAGCTCGAAGCTCGTTGCCCGGCGTCGCGTCGCAGCGTCGCGTCGCAGCAGCGCCCTGACTCCGGCAGCTCCGCCTCCGCCCCGCCTCCGGCAGCTCCGCCTCCACCCTACCTCCGACAGCTTCGCCTCCACCTCCATCCCTAGTTTGTTGGCCCCCTCTCCTCCCTCTCCCCCTTCCCCTCCCCCTCCGTCTCCGTCTTCTTCGTTCATCTGCTGAAAAAAATAAAAATAAAAAATAAAACCACGAAACGACGTCGTTTCGTGGTTTCGGGGCATTAGGGGCGCCCGGATTCGAGCTCTGAATCACTTCTCAATAAAAAAATTCACGGTTCCGGTTACCGCAATCATTACGTTACGGCCTTTACACTCCACAACCGTAACCGCAACCGCTACCGCTACCGTTACCGCTACGACGACCACAACCACTTTTTAAAACCTTGCTTCCATCCCACCACAGCCAACCCTCTCACCACCACAACACCATCTTCTCGCCCTAAATTACCCCTCCTCCATCAGGCCCACTTCCCACCTCCACTCATCACCAACCCACAAACCATACATAATCAGACTCAAATCTTACAAAAATCATACCCACAGCTACAATGCAAACCCTCCCAGCGTCGGTGCCGACTTCTTTGCTTTCGAGTATTAGTGTGTCCATGCTGACGTGTTTGGAGCTGGTGTCGCTTAGGGTTATTTTGGAAATTAATTATTTTAATTTTATACACATATATAAAAAAAAAAGTATGGAAAAATAAAAAAAATAATTCATTTTTTTAATTTTTAATTATTTTAAGTTGTCAAAAAATACTTTTTGGCGACATAGAAGGACGGAAACTCTATCGGTTGTGGCTGTTAAGTGTAGTGATAGTGGAGGAGATGAAAGAATGGCCTCGTTTATTTTTAGAGATAGAATGGAGGAGATTGATAGTGAAGGGATTAAGTAAAATTGTATTTGTTTTGATAATAGTTGTTAATGTAGGGATTGTTAAATTATTTTTATACAAAATAAATATAAAATAATAAAACAAATAAAAAGATACAAAAATATTAAACATTAATGTTTTAAAAAAAATGCCCAACATGTAAAAAATAAAAAATAAAAAAAATTTCTAGAAAAAAATAAAACAAATAAAATAATGATTTTTACTTAACAAAAAATACAAAAATTAAGCATTAATGTTTCAAAAAAAATGCTCGACATGTAAAAAATAAAATAAAAAAAAAAATTTTTAGTCCGCCGGATTATTTTTCTAATACTAAGTCTTAGAGGTCCATCCGAATCCCCTTGAGGAGGCCCATCCTAATCCGGAGCTCATTATCAATCCCCTCCCCATCTCTCAAAACAAACACAATATTAGTGGGTCCCACATCACTATCAATCCCAATTCCCCCTCTAACTCTCCAAACAAACGGGACCAATGAGAAAAAAATTTCCTAAGTTTTACCGCTAAAATATAATTTATTTGGAATTATGTTAGAAATTTTATATAATTTATCAAATTTTTGATATGAGTATAAGACCCACACATATAAATTTATATAAATCTTACATTTATATAAAAAATTTATTAAATTATTTAAGATTCATAATATGTTTTTAATAATACACTGAAGTAGTATAAAATGCTTATCTTACAAACACGCGTCCACCCAGCAGGTCCCACTTGACTTGAGATTGTGGTGGCTGTTCGTACGCATTCCACGTCAACAATGAGAGTGGGTCCCACGCTACTGACTGTTTGCTTACAAGGCGCCAAACTCAAAATGTTGTTGTCCCGCGATTATTGGCTGGATGGATATTCGAACCCCACAGTTTCTCTACAATCCGAAATTGAATTGGATAGTGCTATTGGACTATAGGGCGCTCGATTTCAGATTTATTTTGATAATTTAAATTATTTAATATGTAAAATTTATTAGATACATTATTAGAAAAATTATTTATAAGTCCTATTAAGGAGACTTATACTACATATGTTCATACTAAAAAATTTATGTTTCCATAAGTCTTAGGGAAGTTGGTTGACACATTTACTCTCAACATTAGTTATTAATATCATAAATAATAGTAAAATCATATCTAGGAAATTGAATATTACCATAAATCATATCTATATAAACATAACGTAACGTGACATCTACATAAACGTAACGTGACATCTATACGTAATGTGACACCTATGATCTATGGTAACATGCAATTTCCTATATAAGAAATATAGGAAATTACATGTTACCATAGATCATATCTACATAAACGTAATGTAACACTTATGATTTATGACAACATTCAATTTCCTATATAGGAAATTGAATGTTACCATATATCATATCTACATAAACGTAACGTAATGTGACACCTACATAAACATAACGTGATACCTATGATCTATGGTAACATTGCTGCCATAGATCATATTTATATGAAACGTAACGTGACACCAACATAAACCAGCAACATTTTCTCATTCAATTTAAAAAAATAAAAACTCATTAAGTTTGCGAAACGTATGTAGGTGTCACGTTACGTTTATGTAAGTGTCACGTTACGTTACGTTTATATATAGGTCACGTTACGTTACGTTTATGTCACGTTACGTTACGTTTATGTAAGTGTCATGTCACGTTACGTTTATGTAGGATCTTGTGGAATATATTCCTATCTAAATAGGATTTGAGACTGTATAAGAAATTATACAGGACTTAGCCTATCATAAGTGTCTGAAAAAGAACTTATAAATAAGTCTCCCTATATTATTTTCATTAAAAATTACGTTAATTGGATATAAATAATTATTTGATCAGTTTGTATTTGTTTCAACGATAATTGTAATTTTACAAAAAAAATTACAAATACAAATATAAATTGATCAAATAACTATCAATATCTTATTAACGTAATTTTCTTTGAGAGATAGTATACTTAACAAATTTTACATATTAAAAGAATTTAAATTATTAAAATAGGCCTGGAATCAAGTCTATTCCAATCCAACAATACCGTCCAATCTATTTTGATATGAAGAGGAGCTGAATCCATACTCAAAAGTCTTTATTGTCTGCCTATCATGCGGGCGACCTATCGGCAAATGGTGTGGACGTTTTGTTGTGCACATAAATGGGTTGTCAAAAAACAAAAAAAGAAAAAGAAAAAAAAACTATCAAAAATTAAAATTTTAATATATATTTTTAAATCCTTTTATAACTTTTTACATATTTTAATATATATTTGCATTTATCAGGTTATTAACCGTCTGCATTGTTTCTTATTAGGTTTATAGCCTTAAAAATTTTAGAACTCTCTACTACTTTACGATTTTTCTTTCTATGATTTTTTTTTTCTCTACCACTCTCTATGTTCTCTCTCTATAGCATCACTTCGACTGTGTTTACCGGTGTCACCTCAACAATATCTACTACTATCACCTCAGTTGTAGGGCTCTTTTGGGAACTTGATAAAAATCTGATTTTCAGATTTTTTATTTCCTCTTCTCTCACAGAAAAGCTGATTATAATCTGCTTATAATCAGCTTTTCACTAAAAAGCTGATTATAACCATCTTCCCAAAACACCCCGTAGTCGCTACCGCCGCCACTGCTTATATTGTTTCCACTCAAAAATCATCGCTGCTGCTACTCATCTTTCAGTCTCCGTCATCCTATGGTGTTGGATGTGCTTTATTTACTCAAAACAATTATTATCGTTACTAATTTGTCAAATACCTATTTTATCTTTCTCTCTGACGTATCTCACTAATTCATATCGGGTTGTTGCTCCTTTTCAATGTTGTTTCGCATTGTCCTTTTATTTTATTTATCTATTATTGATTTGTGTTATTGATTGACAAAAATCTTATTATTGTTATTTGTTTTGTAATATTTTTCTTAGTCTACTTTCTCTTTGTTGTCTGTCGAACCCAAGTGTTGAACACAAGTGAAATTTCTTTGAGTAAAATCAATAAAATTGCTATAGTCAGTGAGATTTTGTTGACTTAAATTAGAAGCCTGTGAAATTTTTCTGACTAAAGCCTTGTGAAATTTAACCAATCTTGTGCAATTTCATTGGTTCTGAACAAGGATATTTGGCCTAGTGGTTCTGTAGCACCATTTGTAGTGTGAAGTCTTGGGTTCAATTTTTATAGAGACGAGTTTGATACTCTTTGTGGTGATATTTATTTCTCTCTTATTATGGGGGTTGTATGTGATTAGTAGTTATTAAGCTTGGGCTTGAGCTTAGGTTTGAACTTGTTGGCTTTCTAACTATTATGAGTTAGTGATCTATTTGATGATATAAACATTTCTCATATTTGTAATTACTCTTTTATCTATTGACCAAAAAAAAAAAGGAAAAAAGAAAAAAAGAGTTTCATTGACTATATTTTGGAGCTATAAATTTAAACTTTTAAAACTTGTGTTTTATTTCAATGTTTTACAATAAAAAGAAAATTTAAAATTTGTCATTTAGAGTTTTCAATTTGAATTTATTAGCCCTAAATTTAGAATTAATAACCTAATTTTTTTGAATTGGTCCTTCAATTTACAATTTTAGTTCAAAAAATTAAAATTTCACTTAATGAAATTTCATAGTGACATAACAACAAATAAAGTAAAATTTCATGATATTTTTTAAGAATTTCATATTATTTATGGACCCTTTTTCTAGACCTTAATGAGAGAATAAAAAAAATATGTAAATAAAAAATTATTAAAATTTAAAAATTATTTTAAAATGTAAAATGTGAACATAACTGTGACGGCATTTTTGTCTAAAATTACTTTCGTATTTTATTGAAGGATCTGCATTAATATTATTACTACAAATTATTTGTCCTTAAGGCCCCGTTTGGGAATATGCTAATTTAGTAATTTTTTAGTTATTTGGCTAAAATATGAGCTAAAAAACTAGTATGTTTGGGATAACTTTTTGGCTTTTTACGAAAAGATGTGCAAAAAGTAGAGAGAAAAGAGAATCTTTGACTTTTTGGTTTGGGTTATTGGCTTTTTGGCTCGTTTGGGAACAGGCTAATTTAGTAACTTTTTGGCTATTTGGCTAAAATGTGATGTAAAAAAAACTAGTATGTTTGGGATGACTTTTTGGCTTTTTACGAAAAGATGTGCAAAAAGTAGAGAGAAAGGGGAATCTTTGACTTTTTGATATGGGTTGTTGGCTTTTTGGCTTTTTTAGTAACTTTTTGGCTTTTTGGCTAAAATAGCCTCTTGCCAAACGAGGCCAGTAACTTTTTGACTTTTTGGCTAAAAATGAGGGTTCCCAAACGAGGCCTAAATTAATATAAAATATTTTCTACTAAGCCGAATAAAATAATTCCAAAAAATTAAGACACCCCATCTTTTTTTGTCCCATCTCACTCAATTTTGATTTGCCAGAGTTACGAAGTGCACACATGATTAACAAGACACTGACGAAGTCAACCTTAGTAGGTTTTTTCAGCGAGGGTCCGGCTTTTTCTCTAGTTTGAGATCATATTATTGTTATACTCAGGCCTCGTTTGGGAATTCTTATTTTTAGTTAAAAAGTTAAAAAGTTATTAAATTAGTCAAAAAGTCAATAACTCATATTAAAAAGTCAAAGATTCTCTTTTCTCTTTACTTTTTGCACATCTTTTCGTAAAAAGTCAAAAAGTCATCCCAAACATACTAGTTTTTTTTAACTCATATTTTAGCCAAATAGCCAAAAAGTTACTAAATTAGCCTGTTCCCAAACGAGGCCTTCTACGTTCTATTTTAATAATTTGAATTATTTAATATATAGAGTTCGTTAAATATTTTATTTTTGTAAAAAATTATATTAATCAGATATTAATTACTATTTAATCAAATCATATTTCTGTCAATAGTATATGATTTTAAAAAAATTATTGACAAAAATCTGATCCGATCAAGTAGCTATTGATATCCGATCAACATAATTTTTTATAAGAATGAAATACTCAACGAGTTTTATATATTAAACACTTTGATTTATCGAAATAGAAACCATAATAAACTTCATAAACCCAAACAACACCTAATTCACATAAGAATCTGATTCTTTTTACCAAATTACTATCAATATACATAATAGTTCGTTTGATTTGATTTAATTTGATTTGATTTGTGATTATGCCAAATTCAAAACCAACCAAACCAAATGAAAACATTGTCGGCTCCCTAAAATTGGACTTAGTATGTTTGGTCCAATTCAATTAATAGGTATTGATTTAGTGGTAAAATTTTCAAATTTCTCACTTAGAACCTAGGTTTGAGTTTCAATAGTCGTTTGTTAAAATTAAACATACCTCTTAACGTTTAGAATATGCAGAGGTCATAGCTTCGGCCCTGACATAGCCTCTATCGTAAGTGGGGTTCCGTACAAATGCACTATGTGCGTTAAGGAGCAATACTCATTGATAAATATGTGGAGTAGCCTATCTGTACATTTATTTTTATGAATCGTAAAAAATATAATTTTTTCAATAAGAAAAAGATATAAAAATCCACTTTAGTAATAATAGTAGTTTAAATATTGATACCCCATTTCATATATCATTTTTAATGTGTTATTAATATATTAATTTAATAAATTCTAATTTTTATGAGGCATGATGATATCAATATATTCCTGGCTTATATAATAATTTAATATTTAGTATTTAATTTTTAAATTTAGTCACCTTAATAAATAAGACATAAAAACTTTAAATTTGATCATCATGACCATTCATATACACTTTTATCTAAGAGTTCAAGGGTCAATTCTTAAAATTTTCATGTCACACTTAATTGACAACTTGTCATTAAACTCATTTCACAAACTAATTATTTTAAAAAAAAGAAGTTAAAACTAGATTAGTTAAAAAAAAAAAAAAAAAACTCATTATTTCATATTGCTTTTTTTCTTTTTAGACAAAAATATTTTTAAAAAGTTTATTAATATTTTTTAGTGTGTAATTTCGTCAAAACTAGTTTTGTTTAAATAGAAAAATAGACAATAATTTTTAAAAATTCAACAAAATAGCTAAGTAGTTAGATTAAGGGACTTACATGTGGGTTTTAATAGGTCGACTTTTTATTCAATAGGTCCTAAGATAATTAATAGCGTTTTTCATCAAATACTATTAAAAAAAAGTCACTAATTGTCAATTTTCAGTGACAGTTTAAAATTTTGTTTTAGCGACAGTTTAAAAAATTCGTCACAAAAAAGTCACTAATTATAAGTTTTAGCGACAGTTTAAAAAAATCGTCACAAAAAATTACTAATTTTTAACTTTTAGCGACAGTTTAAAAAATTCGTCATAGAAAAATGTTACTAATCGTAAGTTTTAGAGACAATTTATAAAAATTATGACAAAAAAAAGTCAGTAATTGTCAATTTTTAGCAATATATGCAAAAAATCATCGCAAAAATATATTTTTAGCGACGATTTAACTATAACTTGTTTTCAATAGAATTTAATGAGAACTAAGTCAAATTATTAGGACCTATTAATAGTTTATCATTATATTTGAAGATTTTACTACATTTTCTTTCTATTTGTTAGGTAGGATAGGGTTACCTTGTCTCCAATCCACAGTATAGAGTGGAGAGAGTGTTATTGGGCTATGTAAAATCTATCACAAGTATCGTTTCAAAGGTATAATTCTTTTATTTTGTCGGACTTTATTTGTAGATCTATTTGATAATTAAATCCATGTTATTTCATTATATTCGTCTAAAAAAAAAAATTTATATGTATAATTTTGAAAATAAATTATTTTGAAGACAATATATTATAAAATTATATAATTATGAGTCTCAGATGAATTAAATTTTTTTTTTTGTAAGTGAACTACTCATAAAGACTCAATAGTATAAACAATTTAAATCGTCAAAATAGAAGCTGTGATAGGCTGCATAAGATCCAACAACACTGTAGACAACCCTCCCCTAGTTAGATAACTTGATGGATATTGTGAGTTTCTTAATAAATTATTTTTTCAAGACAACTTAGTGACTTGAGATTTTGGGAGCTCTAATGGTGAGTCCTACATGATGATATGATGTTTTGACTTTCTTTACTTCATTTTTGTTTGTTTCTTTGACACCTCACTAGAGCTCATGTTAAAGCTCTAGTGTTAGAGTTCGCTATTACTACCTTTCAGCAATGATAGAGACCACTAAAAGTGGTGCTCTAAACTAGCACTAATGAGTTGGCATCCATTAAAAAAAAAAAAGAAAAAAAAGAGGTACAAGTGAGTGGGATCCACTGCGACATCATTAGTGATAGCACTAATTAGTGCTCTCACTTATTTTCCTACTACCTTTTTGTGATAACTTAAGTTGTTGTGACAATTTGAGTCCATTTCTTAATAAGTTAAGTTTTCAAGACAGTGTTTTGACAATTCGCTTAAGAGTTTAGAATCTAATTAAGAAAATTATTTTTTTTTTTGAATTTTTTTTATTTTTAGTAATTTTTTATTATTTAAATCATGCCAAAAAATTTAAATTTTTGTAAGTGGATTTTTTTTTTCTTTTTCTACTTTTCTAATATTTGTGTAGTTGTGACTAAAAATGTAAAGTTTGTTGATTTAAAAAAAAAAAAAAAGTTTGATAAAAAAAATAACAAAAAAGACCAACCCCAAAGGATGAGGTCTTGGTTAAAGTTAGGGGTGTTAAAAAAAACTGTTGGAACAAGTAAATCGATCCAATTCAGTTTAAATAGTCGGTTTGGTGTAATTTTTATTAGTTTCAGTTTTGGTTCTGATTTCGAAAATGATAGAACCATTCAAATCGAATTGGTTTCCAGCTCTAAGGTTTGGTCTAATTTTTATTACCTCCAGTTTTGGTTTTGGTTTCGAAAATGATGGAACTACTCAAATCATTCTAAGGTTTTGGTTATTATACCTGTAAGAAGGGTTAACTTGAGTCCATTAATTAATAGGGCCCAATCGAAGCCCAATCGGAAAGCCTAAAAATTGGTGAACTTGGAGAAATTATTGCCCAGTAAGCCAAGTGAATTCTATTGAACGGGCTCACAAGAAAGTTAACAAATTGGGCCGAGGAGGATATATTCCAAGCATATATCTCTAAAGAAAACCCAACAAGCCCATTTGAGGAGGTCCAGATCATATGGGTGTTCGAGGAGGTTAACTGCTGCTTTAAGAAGAAATGAAACCCTCGGAGGAGATCCATTCTCCGAGGTATTTGCTTAGTCTTGAAAGGGTTCGGAACCACGAACCTAGAGACCTATTTGAGCTCGGATTTGAAAGGGTTCGGATCTACGAACTTAGAGATCTAAAGTGCTTGGCTTTGAATGGATTTGGACGCAATCTAGAAGCCATTCCATTAGTCAGTCCTAGAACACTCGCGCGCTCGGAGCTTTCTGGGATCTACGCACCAGAACTATAGGCGTAATGGAGTCCGAACAAAGGACCCCGATCTCGAGGACGGTGAGTGGAGATAAATTCACTCTTCGGTTAAACTAGCCTATACCTGGGTCGAGTCCCTGAGACTCGGTAATATTTGCGGCAAGGCGTTCTCTTGAACTACCCCTGACCCTTTTGCAGCAGGGCATCCTCTAGGACTACCCTTGACCCTTTGGGATGATTGGGGGATCATTGGTTAGGTGTGGCTAAGAAGAAAGGTTCGCCGAGAGATTGATCTCCTCTTCGAGGTTTTTCTCATCCTCGGAGATGCCACCTCCTCGGACAAGGTAGTTAAAGGGAATATTCCCCATGTGCATGCACATGGACTCCATCCTATATCATGAAGTGTTTATAAATAACACCCACCCATAGCTTTACAAGGGATGGATTTCGGAGAGACAATTCTTGGGAGAGAACTAATTTTCCTTCTCCATTATCTACCTTGAGAGTGAAAGTGGAAGATCTATGAGAGAGCCTTGCCATTATTCTCTCTCTAACTACTTTGCCTTCTTCTTCACCTAATCTCTTATCTCTATCATCCCTTTGCTACTATGTTTCTAGTTGTGACCATTAAAGAATCTAAGCCTCTCATAATTTCTACAGAATTCGGGTTTTCTTCAAAAATCTTTAAAGATCTTCAAATTTTCCGACAACATTCTTGAACCCTCTCATACAATACCGAACTCAACCAAATCATGATATATATTTTAAAATATTTTTATATGTAAGAATAAAAAATATTGAAGCTACTTGTAAGACTTGAAAACTAATGTTAATTATGAAATAGATAAACTCTAACCATCTTAACCAAATTAATTATTGTTAGTTTATTTAATTATATAATATATATCATATTTATTGTTAGGTGAAATTTCTAGAATTGTAGAACTGTACAGAACTAAACAGGTTTTTATGATTCGGTTATGATCCAATTTCATAGGTCTAATAGTTCGCTTATGGTTCTATTTTTTTAGAATTGTAGGTACTAATTCAGTTCTTGATTTATTTTAAAATGGGATCAATCTAATCCGTAAACACCTCTAAGGTCACATCATTTATGTGTTATGTGTTATGTATGTGTTGACTTTTTCTCAATAACCGAATACATTAGTCTATCAATGCTGCATATTTGGTTCTACTCATATATCGATGTGTTCCATTTTCTCATGTCCTGATTGCCCAAGCTTTTGATGGGTCAGGTCCAACCCTATTTGCACGGCCTATAAGTTCATACTCAGTTGGGCCTTAACCCAGCCAAACAAGATTGTCATGCTACATATAAGGCTCCCAAATTATTAACATAAGAAAAATTCAAATTTACTCCATAAGTATAATTCTGTTTCAAACTTAATAACTTTCATTGCATATATGTACACGAAATATAATGTCTCATCATTTACATCAACACGAAATATAATGTTTTTGAAATATTATTTTCTGTATGAATGAATGGTTGTCCAATGTTTCTGAAATGTATTCGTGGCATTCTTAGCTTCAAATAACATATGTTATCTGTTCTGTTATGTCCCAATTATGGGCCAACTGCACATCTCATGAGCCAACTGTTATGGATCCTTCTGAATACGTTCCTTTATGGGTCAACTGTATGTCTCATGAGCCAACTGTACCGTCTCCGTGCATGTGAGTCAACTGTATGCCTTTATGGCCGTCTCTTTATGGGTCAATTATTTCTGCTAGTGCTAATGAATGTACCACGTATGATTAACTATAAATTCTGGTTATGTGTATGATTCTAAATCTGTTTCTGTTATGAACTCTGATTTCTGGACATGATTATGAATCCATTTTTGTTAACTACTGAATTATGTTTTCTATAACTGTTATGGACAACATACATTAAACCCTTTACTCTGTTATTATTCACTGAACTTCAGCTTACTGTATTATATATGTATGTAGGTGATTAGGCGCGTGACCAGGCTCAATGATGATCGCTTGGAATTTCTTTTGTCGGCCACCCTTTGTGCCTCCCGAGGAGGTTCTGGATTAGGTCAAGTCAAGTGGTCATGTTTTGGGAATGATGTTTAAACTCTTGTTTTGTTTTCTTTTGTGACTCTCGTACAATTTCTGACTCTCTGTATATTGGGTTAAGTTCTGCTTTTGTGTTTATCTGTATCAGTGGGTGACGTAAGACTATATTATGACGTGATTTATATTTTGTACAATACAAAGTCTTAAATTATCTGTCCCATGTTTGGCTGCACAACTCAATGGATGTTGTATTTTATATACTTACTTCTGCTAGCCCCTTAATTATATTGTATTTTGTTCAGAGGCCTTTGGTAATCCAACGATTACTGGTCGGTTACGACACTAAACCTATAGGAGCGGGTTTGAGACGTGACACTCAATTTTTTCATTAATTATAATTTTAACCCTAGGATCAAAATATATGCGTCAACTGAAAACTCGCAAACCCTAATCGAAATTGGTAACTTAGAAATAATTTATAATATCCTAATACTGATTAATAGACTCCCTAAATATAAAATTTCCACTTAAAAACCCATGGTTTTTCCGATTTTCATCGTGTTTGTTGGTTAATAGACTTTTTATTCGAAATAAGAAATCCAAACCAAATTAGATTCTCTAACCCTAATTTAGTTTAATTCTACACTAAAATAAGTGTTCCAATTCATAAATTAAACCCAAAGCCCTCACATTTTTATTAAATCACTAATTGACCCCAAACTAGTACTATTATATATAAGTATATACAGTTGTACCTTTAAACCTATTTTATACACCATATTTTGAAAATTTCAACAATTGTACACAAGAAAAAAAATAAAATAATTACCTCAAATCACCCCACATGGCCGGCCATCCTAGGGAAGATGAATATGTACAACGTTTGCAAACCATATCTACGAATTTAAGGAAAAAAGTTTGCTAGTACCCCCAAAACATGGAACCATGCCTCCACCCTAAGTCCAATCCTAACCAAGCCTAAGTAAATCATGATTAATTTTATAATTGAGGCTCCTAATCATTCACTATTCCATTAGGTTCTAAGTAAATCCAAACTTTAGATCTTTTGCACCAATTCTATTATAAAACCACCTCTCCCTTAGAATTTTGCACACAAGAACTCTTATACAAACATGTCATTCAGCTGAGCAAAAGAGAGGATAAGAGAGTGAGCTTGGTGGAGGAAAGAAGAGAAATGAAAGGTCTTATTAGCTAACTAACCAAGCCTCAAGTAATCCACATCACCATCTGTCCTTCAATTTCCTTTTTCAAATACATGTTACTAGAGATTTAAAATCACATTTTCAGATGTGTTGTAATGGTATTCATTTGTTCAAAGTGGATGAATTGGTCTTTATTCCTTTTTCTATTTGTATTTCTCCTTAATAGATGTAAAACTACTTTTTTCTTCCCATATCTCACATTATTTCCAAAGGCATACCATCACTCTAAAAATCTAAGTTATTGATACATTACTTAGTATGTTTTCATCACAAAATAAGTGAAAAATTTCCCTTAGTTGGCATTTTTTCCCATCAATCTTCTTATTTTGAGTATTGTGCATGAAAAATCTGTTTTTCAGCCACATTTTGAAACTTCTAGACAAATATAGAAAAATCTTCTAGACCTCGATTTTATGTCAAAAATTTCCATTAAGAGTTATCTTTCAAGGAAAATTGGTTTCACTGAAAAAAGAGTGAACGGTTTGTAAGAAAATTCAATTTTCGTAACGGTCGACAAATTTGGACAGCGTTGAATAACTAAAAATCTAGAAAAGATATTCCATTTCCAAAACATATTTTGAAAATTAGATAAAATTCTTTACGAGCCATAGGAAGGTCAGGTTCGGGAAAAATCTGAAATAACCCTTTTGATTTTAATCTTTAAGCAGTACTAAATCTGAAAATTCTGTTTTGCATTGGTATTTTATGCTCTTGTATTCATGAATATGCTTATTAATATATGATCATGTCTTGATATGATATTATATATGTCATGGTTATATATCTTTTATTTTAGTTCTTCGATAATGCTCATATTTATGCAAGTTTATTCTTGTGTTACTTGCATATACTAACTAACTTAAAACGTTAATCTAAACGGAAAACTTAATGGAGTGGCTAATGGGGTTTTGATCACATGAGTATTTTTATGAGATGAAGTTATATTCAAATTGAATTGGTTAGTGGGACGTGTTTCATTTTGAAAGTTAAAGTCTTGCGCAAGTGGTTGTTCGGAACCCTTAAACGGAGCGATTGTATTCTGACCCTAGATGGTTTGGTATGAGGAGGAAATGGGCAAGGCCCTATGTTACCGTCTCTTTTGAGGTCCTCAGTTAGCGCTAGGCGGTATGTAATTGTTGGTATGTATCCGGGGTAAGGTCTGCAAAGCAGCAAAAGAAGGGGTATACTGAATAATCCGCGCCCGATTCTTGGCTTTGGGAGGATGAAATCTCTTTAGGGGATTTGTAGACTACTAACAACTAACCATATAACCTTTGTTATTTACTTGAATCTCATGTTCCTTTCTCCTATTGTTGTAATTGTTATTATGTATTAGATTGGAAAAAAGGGGACGAGTGTGTGTGCGTTTATTGGGTATTCAAAGCTCATGGCGTATCATGCCAGGTGCTGAAGAGGAGCTTGCAGCAGAAAACGACGAGCCGAAAACCTTCGAAGACTTTTGGTTGCCCTAGAGAAGTTAATTTTTTTTTTTTGTGTTTTGTGTAGTCTATCTGCAATTTTATCTTTGGATGTAATATTGATGGAACTAATTTTTGTAACTAAGTACATTTTGTATCAATTCTCTTATTATTATTATATGCTTGCTTTTTATAAAAAAAAAAATCTAATATAGTTCCCTACGTTGCTTATAAGACCTTGCATCAATACTTTTTAAGATCTATTAAAAGGATAGTGTGCTACCCTAAGAAAGTTGGACTTAGAAGGGAGGCTAATTTGATTCCTTCGGCAATCTGGGATCTTACTTTGTCATTGGCCATAGGACTCATTAGTAGGGGTGGGTGCGGGTTGGTTGCGGCCACGGAACCTGTAATCCGCCATCTGTCCACCAGATTGGCAGATTGGAGAAAATCAATCCGCATTTGTCCACCAATCCAGCAGATGTGGATTGAGCGAATTCGCGAATTGGCGGATGGATACGAATTGATTTGGCAGTTTAAAATTTTATAAATTTTCAATATAATTCAACTTGTGCACTTCCTCAAAAAATAAAAAAATGTATTACAGTCAATGACTTAAAAAAATATTACAATCACTATATGCCTCATCTAAAGAAAGAAAGTTTGAAATTTTAAAATATTACAATCACTGCATGCCTCATCCACATATTACAATCACAACATGTCTCATCCACATAAAGCATTACAATATGTGGTTCTTAAAATATAAAAACAATTCTAACCACCAAAACCATGAACAGAGCAGTAGTAGAGATTGTATTCCTCTATATTGCTACATCTATATTTATTTTTGAAAACAAAAACCAACCAGCATATATCATTTTTTTTTATTTATTATTTTTAGAGTTAAGTTTAAAAACCAAAAAATATAGATAAATAATACATTTATTTTTTTCAATTCAAAAAATATATTCAAGTTGAAAACACTTTTTCAACAGAACATATTCAACAGAATATTTAAATTCTTTTTTAATTGAAAACATAAACAGAATATCTAAACAAATTGAAAACATAAAGTTTTATAAATTACTAGGGGTGCTTGGGGTTTGGCGGTTTGGCGGTTCGGCGGTTCGGTTGCGGCTAAGTAAACCTCAAATCTGTCATCCGTCCAAAACTAGGCGGATTGGAAAAAATCAATCTGCAACCGTCCACTCGTCATCACGCATCCGTTCAAATTGTGGCGGATCGGTTCGGTTCGGTCGGTTTGGGCGGATCGGTATATCCACTGCTCACCCCTACTCATTAGTGACTTTTCCTTGAGTACCACCCTTAGTGTCGATTTTGGGGCGTCACACGAAATATGATCAATTTTGTGTCTAAATTTTAGCCTCGGAAATAAGCTTTTCAATGGTTCTAGCCTCACATCAAAATCCAAAATGTAGAGAAAGAAAAAGGCAAAAGAGTTGTTAGGTTTTTATTCTTGGCAATCCCGTTTGACAAAACTCCTTTAAGTTGTATTTGTTTTCATATTTTTATTTCAGTGAGGCTATGAGTTTTTTAGATGCGAATCCAACCCGAATCGAGCCTTGCAGATCAGTTTGTGATGTTAATGTTTTCAAGATTGCCACTTCGCTGATTATGACGGGGGTCGAGCTGCCCGGCCAGCTCGCGGCCCGAAGCAAAATGCAAAAATGCATTCAAAGTTGCCTGTCCGTTCATGTTATACTTTTCAAGATTTTCCAATTTTGGCCTTCCCGCTCGAGCGGGGAAATGGGCGCTCGAGCGGGGTTTGCAAGCTCACAGTATCTCTGTTTTGCCTGAAAAAATACTGGAAGGTGTGATTCTCCGCTCGATCGGGGAAACGGACGCTCGAGCGGGGAGCCTACATGAAATCACAAAATATGAAGTCTCCGCTCGAGCGGGAAGACCCACGCTCGAGCGGACCGCGCGATCCCAGATTTCCAGATTCATTATGGAGTTGGTTTTCTTCTGAAACAAGGTTTATTTTGGGTTTCTATAAGAAGTGGGATTACTTTGGAGTTCTGCAAGAAGTTGGTTTTCTACAAACAAGAAGTTGGTTTTCTTTCCCAACTAGGATTGCTTTGGATTTTCTATAAGTAGTTGGTTTTCTCCCAAAACTAGACTACTCATTGATTGAATTCCTCCAGATCTTCTTTTTGGTTCTTAAAGGTTTATATCTGGGGATATTTTGTTATTTTCTTTGATGTTTTATTGAGTATTCAACTCATGGTTTAAAGAGAGTACATCAAAGATTTGTTTGTTATACACAAAAGAGAGAGTTGTTCTTCAGTTGTGGATTCTGAAGAATTCGAGCCTGAAGCTTTGGTGGAATCTGGAGTGGCTCATCAGAAAGACAATTCTGCGGTGAAGATGGGGTTGGAAGAGGCACATAGAGGTTGATTTAATTAGGCGTTGTGGATTCGCTAGATAATTGAGAGTATACCTGTGTAATTTCCTTTATATCTTCTTAGTGGATTGTCTTGTGGCAGTTGCCCGTGGGTTTTTGATCACAGTTGGAGGTGTCCAATTGTGGTTTTTCCACGTAAAAATCGTTGTGTCTCTTTCTCTTTCTCTTGATTGTTTGATTGAGATTGTTTTCTACCGCTTATTATTGATACATAATCACAAATCAACATCTAGGGTTTCTAGATTTTTCAATTGGTATCAGAGCGGGTCGTTCTATTTTTTAAAATTTTTTTTTTCTTTTAGAACGCTCTATTTTTAAAAAAAAAAAAATTCTTTTAGAACGAGATCTTGTTTGATTTGTGATAATGGATTCAATTCGTGAGGGAAATTCTATGGTTCGACCACCCCTACTTGACGGATCCAATTATTCTTTTTGGAAAGCTCGGATGAGATCTTTTTTAAAATCTATTGATGAAAAAGTTTGGCAATCCGTCATGAATGGGTGGACTGAACCAACGATTACTGTTGATGGAGTAACTTTCCCCAAACCAACTGATAAGTGGGACACAACTGATTACCAAAATAGTAGCTGGAATAGTAAAGCTATCAATTCTCTCTTTTGCGCTGTCACACCTGAAGAGTTTAGCCGAATTTGTAATTGTGAAGTCGCAAAAGAGGCTTGGGATATCTTACAAACTATTCATGAGGGCACTCCTTCTGTTAAACGATCAAAACTTCAAAGGCTCACATCTAGTTTCGAAAACCTTTCAATGAAAGATAGTGAGACCTTTGATGAATTTTATGCGAAGTTGAGTGACATTGTTAATTCCAGCTTCAATTTAGGTGAAAAAATACCAGAATCCAAAGTTGTGGGAAAAATTTTGAGATCCTTGCCCGATCGGTTCCAACCAAAAGTTACGGCCATTGAGGAGGCTCAAGATGTTGACAACCTCAAGCTAGATCAGTTGGTTGGAAATCTCCAAACTTATGAGGCACATAGAAATTTCAAAAAGAAACAAAAAGATGTTGCTTTTAGTAGTGCTCATAAAGTGGTAGAGGATTCTGATGAGGACTATGAGATAGATTCCAAGATTATGGCTGCTTTTGTTAAACAATTTAAAAAATCTTTTTTGAATAAAAATCCTAATCTTTTGGAATCTACTCATTCTCATAAATCTAAAGGCAAAGATAAAGTCAAAATTAATTCTATAGCCAAGAAGGAGAAAGGAAAGATACAAGGGAACTCTGAAAGCGTCCAATGCTATGAATGCCAAGGATTTGGCCACTTTGCTTTAGAATGCCCCACTCGTTTGAGGAAGAAAAAAGCCCTCGCCATCACTTGGGATGATGAATCAGAATCTAATGGAGATGAAAGTGACAACGAAGATCAAGGCGAAGAGGGACATAAGCAATTCCTTGCTTTCATGGCGGCTTCCGAAACCGAAGGACGAACAGAGTCTTTGAAGAGGTCAGTTGACAATACCACTGATGATGAATCATCGGAGAGTGATCAAGAAGAGCTTGAGCAAGCCTATGAAAAGCTGTATAAGGAGTCTCTTAATTATTCAAATTAAATGACAAACTCACAACAAAACTCAAAGCATGTGAAAGTGGGAATGTCAAACTTAAGGAGGAGATTTCCGAGGCTAGGATCAATGCCATCAAGATAGTTGATGATCAACAAGTTCTTTGTGCAAAACTGTTGACTTGTGAGACAGAGAGGAATGAGCTACAGGAAACTCATGCCATGAATGAAGAAAAGATTGAATCTCTCGAGATGTCACAAGTTGCCTTGGAAGAACTAATGATCAAGAAAGAGGAAGAGCTCAAGTGTGCCATGGTTACCATTGGTCTTTGGAACAAAGGATCAAAGACTTTGGAGGATATCATTGGGTCTCAACAAATCTGTTCAGACAAGAGTGGCATTGGCTTTGGAGATAAGAGAGAGCAAAAACAGAGTGCTTCCACATCTCATGATACAAGAACTCAAGGAAAGGGAGGACAAAAGATTCAACAAGAGGAAAGACTTCTCAAACTCCCTAGAGTTGGTAAGGTAAAAGAAAATAAGGTACACCATGTTTTTATTTGTCATCATTGTGGTATGCATGGTCATATTCGCCCTTATTGTTATAAGTTGCATGGGAGAGTGTCTCAAAAGGGTAGAAATTCGACTTACATGTCTAGGTGGAATACCAAGATTCATGAGGGTGTTCACAACACCACGACATTTACCAAGACCGCTAGACTTGATTTTGTTAAGACCAAAAAGATTTGGGTGAGAAAACTTGACTTGTGTTAATTTGTTTTAGTTTTTGGGTTTCTGTGTGTTTTTTTAATGAGAAAAAAAATGTGTGCATGTTCGTTTTTTTTTGTCTTGTTTTGGTTAAGGAAAAAAAATGAAAAAAAAAAAATCCAAAAAGATTTTCTTAGTATGGTTTTGCAAGCTTGAAATTTTTGAGTGGTCCTTGGTGCATATTGGAATTGATGAGAATATCCATTACATGTTAATATGTGTGTGCTTTTGTGGTCATTACTCATTTTGGAGTGTGTGTTTTTTGATTAGTATGTCTCATTCTGTACACACTCTTGGATTAGCAAATTTTGGAGTCTTCCATCTTAGTGATTATTTTTTTATGGACTTCTGGCATTGTATCTTTTGCTTTTCTAGAGGAATTGACCTATACTAGCATATCATGGGTGATGTTGAGTCTCTTAACCACCTTCCATCTTTTTGCATCTCCATGGCTTTCCCCTCTATTCTTTGTAGTCCAAGCATGAGGAAAAGGCTACCTCAGAGTCACCAACCAGGCCATCCTTATTATATCCATGTTTCTCTGGTTCGGTTTCCATACTCTTGAGCGTGTCAGCCGCCAATGAATGTGCAAAAGAAAGAAAAGAATGTGCAAAAGAAGAAAAAAAAAATGTGCAAAAGAAAGAAAAAAATGTGCAAAAGAAAGAAAAGAAAAAGATGTGAAAAAAAAAGAGAAAAAGGGATTCATTATTTGAGGGGGAGCCTCCGCCTTTACTCACCAAATACCCCTTGATTCCTAGTGGTTTGACTTTCCTTTGTTGTGCTTAGATTCTCTTGTCAGAGGTCCAGCTTTCATATCACTACTAGGATTTGAATCTTGTGTTTGTCGAACTCCAAGAGTCACACACACACACTTTTATCATGGGATCTATGCTTTTCACATCATGCATCACTTTCTTTTATGAGGAATCTTCTAGAGGTTGTGCACATTGTGTTTTCAAGTAATTGTGTTTCTTGGATAGTCTTGTGTGTTTTAAGGTCCAAATTTGAAATTCATTGCTTGCTCCACCATATTATTTTTTGTTGGTTCTCATGATGTATTCATGCCATGTGTCTGGTGCATGTGTCTTAGTTTTCAGGTTTTCATGCTGCATGTTCTTAAAATCTCCAAGTCGTTTTTATTCATGTTTTCTATCTCATGTTTCAAGATAGTCTTATATTGTTTTTTCATATACTCTTGTGGGACTAATAGTTGTTCTGGAGATTGTGGCACTCATAGCTGTTTTGCAGATCATGACCTTGTGAAAGAAGTTTGTTTTTGTTGGTTGTAATGGGTTGGGGTGATTAGGATTTTATTTGTTAGATGTGTTTTGTCATGGCATTGCCAAAGGGGGAGATTGTTAGGTTTTTATTCTTGGCAATCCCGTTTGACAAAACTCCTTTAAGTTGTATTTGTTTTCGCATTTTTATTTCAGTGAGGCTATGAGTTTTTTAGATGCGAATCCAACCCGAATCGAGCCTTGCAGATCAGTTTGTGATGTTAATGTTTTCAAGATTGCCACTTCGCTGATTATGACGGGGGTCGAGCTGCCTGGCCAGCTCGCGGCCCGAAGCAAAATGCAAAAATGCATTCAAAGTTGCCTGTCCGTTCATGTTATACTTTTCAAGATTTTCCAGTTTTGGCCTTCCCGCTCGAGCGGGGAAATGGGCGCTCGAGCGGGGTTTGCAAGCTCACAGTATCTCTGTTTTGCCTTGAAAAAATACTGGAAGGTGTGATTCTCCGCTCGATCGGGAAACGGACGCTCGAGCGGGGAGCCTACATGAAATCACAAAATATGAAGTCTCCGCTCGAGCGGGAAGTCCCACGCTCGAGCGGACCGCGCGATCCCAGATTTCCAGATTCATTATGGAGTTGGTTTTCTTCTGAAACAAGGTTTATTTTGGGTTTCTATAAGAAGTGGGATTACTTTGGAGTTCTGCAAGAAGTTGGTTTTCTACAAACAAGAAGTTGGTTTTCTTTCCCAACTAGGATTGCTTTGGATTTTCTATAAGTAGTTGGTTTTCTCCCAAAACTAGACTACTCATTGATTGAATTCCTCCAGATCTTCTTTTTGGTTCTTAAAGGTTTATATCTGGGGATATTTTGTTATTTTCTTTGATGTTTTATTGAGTATTCAACTCATGGTTTAAAGAGAGTACATCAAAGATTTGTTTGTTATACACAAAATAGAGAGTTGTTCTTCAGTTGTGGATTCTGAAGAATTCGAGCCTGAAGCTTTGGTGGAATCCGGAGTGGCTCATCAGAAAGACAATTCTGTGGTGAAGATGGGGTTGGAAGAGGCACATAGAGGTTGATTTAATTAGGCGTTGTGGATTCGCTAGATAATTGAGAGTATACCTGTGTAATTCCTTTATATTTTCTTAGTGGATTGTCTTGTGGCAGTTGCCCGTAGTTTTTTTTATCACAATTGGAGGTGTCCAATTGTGGTTTTTCCACGTAAAAATCGTTGTGTCTCTTTCTCTTTCTCTTGATTGTTTGATTGAGATTGTTTTCTACTGCTTATTATTGATACATAATTACAAATCAACATCTAGGGTTTCTAGATTTTTCAAGAGTAAACACTACTCAAAATAAAAATTCGAATTTGGCATTCATGGTCTAATTTTGCCCAACCAACATGTTAACTCATCAATCAAGACTCCAAACAATGAGGAAAAGGTCCCAATTATAATAAGTAAAAGGTTAAATGCTACTCACAACTTTTCAGAAGTCCAAAAAAAAAAATAAATGTAAATATAGGGTAACGGTTACCACTTAACATAAATAAGTCAGGCTTAATACTTGGGACATTACATATATATTAGAATTTCCCAATGTTGATACTAGGGGTGGACATGGCCGGGTTTGGATGGCCTCGGGTTGAGCTTATATTTACTTAATAATATTTTGGGGATTCTATTTAAAATTACCATGTTTGGACTTACAAAGCAAAATATAGTCAGCTTGTTTGATCGTCCAATGGCGAACAAAATTCTTTTGTTCAAACTTTCAGCCTCGAACAAATTCAAACTGAACAAAGTAAATTTGTTCGGATCTGAAAGTTCGAATAATGTTGACGTAAAACAAATTGAATATTCATTTTTACGTAAAAAAAACACAAAAATTAAGAATTATACTTCGATATTTATGTGAATACTTACCTCCTCTTTAATAAGTTGCTTCAAAAAATAATTTTGATTATTATTCTCATCCATTGTTTGATTTTGTTCAAACTTTCTTCTATTTGCAAGTAACAACACAATAAAAAATAATGATATTGATAATAACGGTGAGTTTTCATTGATAAAAAATAATAATAATGGTCTGTTTTGGTGGGATAGATTGGAGTTTTGGAGTGAGAAAGAAGATGGAGAGAAAACAATTGAAACTTGGAGAAGAAGATGAAGATTTTTTTTATTTTTTTTAAGGGTGAAAGAGATTTGAATATGAAGAATACGTATAAGTGATTAGAGTATACCATGAGAGAAAAAAAATATATTTTATTTTAGAGTTTAATATGTTTGTACTTATAAGTAAATTTACATTAAGCTATAAGAACTAAAATTTTAAAATTTTAATTGAGTGTATTGAGTTATTTTTTGAGTACAAATAGAATTACCCATAATATTTGAAATCATTTTTCTAAGCCCTACCGGGTTTGAGATTGGGGCTATACTGTTAGTAATTGACCCTTCCTAACCAAGATCGGAGAGACACGAAATAACAAATAAGAAATAAATTAACGAATCAAACAAATCACACACACAAGAACACAAGAATTTACGTAGTTCATCCCAGAATATGGTTACGTCCATGGCTGCTGTGATTTTCACTATGATTAGAAAAATACAATTCTCTCTTAACTTAAAAGAGGTACCCCCTCATCTATTTATAAGTATATAATTAGGGTTACACGAAAGCACATAGGAATTACGAAAGTACCCCCCTGGACCCCCTCGGATCTAGTATTCGAGTGAACAGTAGAATTGAGTGAATAGTATTTATCAGGATCCACCGACCCAACATATACTTTATTCCTATGTCTATCCAAAAATAAATAAAAATTCAAGCTCGCTCACATGGCCCAGGTATTATCTAATATAATTTTTTTTCATATTTCAAAATAAAAAATTATAATTAATTTAATTAGTTGGGTGTTTCTATAACCTATTCGAGGTTAGTAGTTTAGATTTTATAATCAATTATTTACATAATTAGTAATACATAATTTTATGTTTATAAAAAATAGAGTTAAATAATGTGAAACATACATAGAAATATAGATATTTATAAAAATATATTGTATAATACCTTTTGTTTTTTAGGGGGGAGCAGGCGGGTCTTCCCAAGCTGAGTTCATATTAGAATTGGACCCGAAAAATTTGTCCAACCAAACTCTAATGAGCCTGAATCATAGTCCCAAGCTTAGTGGGTGGGCTTAGAATAGGATCCATGTTCACCCAAGATGATACATAATTTTTAAATAATTGAGGATCAAAATCTAGCCTGACAATTAACTTTCCTTGTTAACATTAAGTTTGGAAGACAAGAACTAAAGAAAATGAATGAGAATCATTATCAAAAAATTACATTAGTAATAATAAAATTTATTTGTCGATGTCACTATACATTTTGGTTTGGTTAAGAATTCTCTATATATAAAAATAATATATTTAAATATTGATATTGCTAATCAAATCTGTTTCAAATGTTAAAATTATAGTGATCAGAAATTACATTCTCATTTCGTTTAAAATTCTTATCAACAAGATGGCTTCATTTGTTTCGCTGTAAAAATATTTTACGTGTAAAATGATTTTGCTCAAAAACAATTTTTTTTGTTTTTGTTTTTCGGTATTTGATTAACACTTATATAATATTTTGTACGTCAAAAAACTAAATTAAGAACTAATTTTAGAGTAAATTTTAAAAGAAAAATGATATTCATAC
Source organism: Camellia japonica (assembly GCA_030407325.1). Taxonomy (NCBI): domain Eukaryota; kingdom Viridiplantae; phylum Streptophyta; class Magnoliopsida; order Ericales; family Theaceae; genus Camellia; species Camellia japonica. The sequence goes on along the minus strand of JAPPVO010000019.1, from coordinate 167,501,177 downwards.
ATAAATTTTATGTAGAATTGAACACAATTGATGTGATAATGTCATTCTTACAATTATGAATAGTAATCAGAATTTTAACTTTCAATGAATAGATATAAATGTCACATATCATTGTATATATATTTCTTGTATGTATACAAAATTTGTTTGTATATTATTACTAAAGAATAAAATAAGATAAGTATTGAATGTAACAAAAATAATAATTTCAAAACATAATTCCAATCAATTGCTCGAGCATAGTATATATTTGTGTGTGTAGAGAGAGAGAGAGAGAGAGAGAGAGTGAGTGAACAAAGATGTTCAATGTATATAAAAATAGTGAAACTTCATACACGGTTCTGATTGGTTTGTTCTAAGAAAATCTAAAAATCAAACCTGTCTTAATGGTTCTGAAATTTTGAGAATCAAACCGAATTGTCCACAATTATAGAACCAGACCAGAACCAAACTAGAAAAAAGTTTAGTTCCAGATCATTTACCGATTCTAGAAATTTCTATTTATAAAGATAAATTGTTAGCACAATTAAATTATCAATATTTTACAAAGGTAAAATGATCGCTTTAATTAATTATCAAAACCAATAACATTACTAAATTAATTAGTATCACAGATGTTTAGTATCTTAATATCATAACCATTAAAAAACAACTTAATGAAAATTGAAGCTTAGAAGATGAAGAGGCTTAATCCAAGTTTCAAATAGTAAATGAATTTTTTGAAAGTCCAAACTTTCAATGAGTCTTTAGAATTTTCAATGAAGCACGGAAGATGGAAAGGTGTTAGGTCATGGACATTTAAATACATGTGTAGATATATTGAAAAACGGAAATACTTCCTACCCCCAGCTGGGGTGACCCCCAGTGAGGTGTCACTGGGGGATTGGTCCAAAAACAGTTTTTTTTTTTTTTTTTTTTTTTTAAGGTCTGGACCAGTGGGGGCTCGCCACCTCACTGGGGGTGAGACCGCCACTGGGTGTATCAATCACCACTCATTGAAAAATGATAGGACTCAAATGTTTTAATGTTCGATCAAAGGTTTCACATGAGTGTGGAATCTACCATGTGGATCTCACATCCATATGAGACATTTTGATAGAACATTTAGTAAAATATTTGAAATCTCTAACATTACTTAGATATATATTATGAGTTTTGTTAACGAAGGTCCTTGAAACACTTGTTAATGATGTATTAAATTATTATTATTATTATTTGTTACTCAAAAAGCAATTTAAGAGGCGGGGTGAATTAGGTTTCTACAAATTAAAAATAATAATACCCCAATAAAATTAACTACTAGTATAATAAATTATTAACAAGCGCAATGATGAACTTAGCAGTAAATGATCAAGCAAAATAACAATGAAGTATAACTAACATACAGGGTAAATCAAATGATTAACACATAAATATTAGATAGCTATAATAGTAGTAGGAAAGTAAAGAGATTAGGGAAGATGAGACAAACAGATTTATAGTGGTTTGGCTTCAACCAAGCCTACATCCACTCCTCAAGCTTCACTTGAGATTTTCCACTATCTTCTAGCTTCACAGGGGTGCTAGCAACCTCTTTACAAATGGAGCAATCCTCTACGGATTTTACACAGATTTCATAAGCCCAAACCCTTGCAAATCTTAGGTGATTCACAATCACTCTCAAGATTTCAAGAACACAGTGTTTGCAACACTTTTACAAGATGAAATAGTATTTTTGCTTTCAAAGAAAGCTTACAAGAAATATCTCTCAAAGATAGATATATAAAATAAAGTTTTGATTTTTCTGTAAATCTCACACAGGAATGATGAGCTTAATGCTATAAGGCTCAGTGTATAATTTCTAAGAATAGATGTGAGTGATTATAGATCAAAGATCAAAGAATATTTTTCAGGTTTTTTGTAACTTGTTTACATTAGAGGTTTTGGTATATATAATGAAAATTATAGCCGTTGTATTCATTTGAATTTATAGTCGTTTATAGCCGTTGTAGTCATTTGAATTTATAGTCGTTTATAGCCGTTGTGCTTCCATCATTACCAATTTGAATATCTTTCACTTCATCATTACAAATTTGAATATCTTCCACTTGAACCTTTTGGCCTTTTGAACCTTTATAGCCGTTTATAACCGGTGTACTTCCATCATTACTAATTTGAATATCTTCCACTTGAACCTTTTGGCCTGCTGCTGTGGTAGGCTGTTTGAACATTTGTCTTGGGCTGTTTGAACTCCTGATTTAATCAAATATTAAATACATTCTAACAACATTTAGGATAAAGGTTTAGGTGAGAAATAATGGGACAAAATAAATTTTGATTCTATTTTTCTCTTTCAAATAAATCATCAAAATAAATTTTGATTAAAATATAATTAAATAAATTATCAAAATAAATTTTGGATTCTATTTTTCTCTTTCAAATAAATTAAAACATAATTAAATAAATCATCAAAATAAATAAGTCTAACAATCTCCCCTTTTTGATGATGGCACACAATGATGTTTTGATTTGATTTGGGAGTAAGAAAGGCTCCCCCTCAAGTCATGCTCCCTGAATTTATTTCTAAATACATAGGTTAGCACATGTGTAATAAATAAGTTTTAATCAACAACATGATATAAGATTGAGATATCAAACTATAAATATATAATATCATATTAGTTTGAAAATAATACCATAATATATAACATCATATAATTTCTTCCCTTGTGACATTATCAAAAGGAAATCATGGGTCAGAATCTGGAGGAGGAAGAGGAAAATGATAGGGATAAATGGCATCAAAAATATATATATATAGCAAAAATATATATATATATCAATCAACGGTCAATCAACAAATATATATATATATATATATATATAATTTACATATACGATTCTCCCGCGTCGCTCTCGTTTTTCGCAAAACACGGTTGGCACGCGGCCTGGCTTTTGCTTCATTGGCCGACAAAAGCAGCTCTCCTCGATTGTCGCTCGCCTCGGCTATCTCGCCCTCCTTGCCTTCTTCTCTTCAGCCTTCTTTTAAATCACACACTCTACCATTTTCTTCTTCACCATTCTCTTCTATCTCTTCTTCACCACTCTCGTCTGTTTCTTCTTCTTCATCGAGAGACAAAAAAAACTGAACGGAGGAGGCCAAACCTCAGTTTGTTCTCTTCTATTTCTCTGCAACTCATTTCGTTTACAGCTCTCACCTCTAAACCATGGCTTCCTCATCCCGTCCCCTCACTTTATTTTTGGACCTAAACGATCCCATAAGCTCTGCTGGACCAAGTGCCCCTACTCCTACTCTTCATGTCATTCCTTTTCCTAACCTTCCTATGATGTCGATTAAGCAAATCATGGCAGCTCAATCTGACATAGAAGCCAATCATTTCACACTGACGTCCTGTATGGAGACGGTGACGACAGTCACAAAATTGGCTCACTGATTGCAGAATAGGACAAATGAGCTCCATCAGGTCAACGCCCAACTCTCTCTGGTCCAGCGCATGTACAAGGATGCGCGAGCAGAAATAGGCGCACTGAAGGTCGAAAATAAAGAGCTTAAACTGAAGACCACCTCAATGGCCCGATTTGGAGCAACGTCGTTCTTGGCCTTTGATAGTCAGCGGAGAGTCGTCGCTCTCGATGAAAGCACGGGGGTAGGGGCATCAAGGGTAGCCCAAGGTGATAAAAAGAAGAAGAAAACGATGGAAGATGCGAGTAAGTAAGATCGGCGTATGGTCGGAAAAAAATGAAGGGTGTTTTTTTTTTATGTAAATTTTTGTATTTTGATTTGTTGTTGTGTTTATGTTTAAGTACTGAAAAATGAAATTAAAAAGCAGAGAAAAAAATAAGAAAATTAAGTCCAAACAAAAAATAATAATGGGAGACCAAATTGTTAATGAGCATATGAGAAGCATTTGAGTATGATCTAATTCTCAATTTCTTAGCAAGAGCATACCAATCTCAAGACTATAATAGACATAACAGTGCATAGATCAAACAAGGTTGCCAAGCAAGAGTATATATATGGAGCTAAAGTTCAAGTCACTCTTCTTTGAGGAAAACGATCTTCCTCTTACATTATCAACAACTAATCAGCTCAAAGGTTATGTTGTGAGAATTAAGATACCAAAAGTATAGAGATACTAAAAAAATTAGAGATACTAAAACAATCAAGTCTCTTTTTCTTCCCCGATGGCATTTTCAACAAAATCAAGCACAAGGAGGGAGTACGGTACAACATATAGAATGAAAGAATGTGAGTCTCATTATAGCACAAATAATCATCCATATCAAGGTAGCTCTATGATACGAAAAAAATGATAGCACATAATGATCATACAATTGAAGCTCATACCATTTGACAACAATGGGCAAAAAAAAAAGTAACATGTGAAGGTGCAAGCCCATAAGTTTGATATCAAAAACAGAATAGAAATTGAGAGGATTTTAAAAAATAATCAAGTTTAAATTCTTTTCCTTGTTTCATTTGGCAAAATCAATAGGAGATATGATAAATGAAAGCTCATAACTGAAATGTTCTCGTCAATAATATCAAATAGGATGCCAAAATGATACTAACATGCAATCTACCAAGGATACTAATATGCAATCTAGAAGATTTAACAATCATAGCTCGAGCATTATGTAGAATACCAAATATTGCTCATAATAGGTTAAATTCAATATAATCTCATGGAGCTAATGTAATTCCAAAAAAAAATGAAGCATGTTCAAGGTATAGCAATTCATATGCCAAGAAAAATCATGAATTTCAATATGTACCACACATTTAAACGTAGGCATGATTTTTAGGTAAGAACATCATCAAAGAGTATACATTGCAAATCATATGAAGCATAATCACTCTTTTTCATATCAAAGTAATAACAGTATTAGCTCAAGGGATATAAGATAGAATTTTTACCTCAAAAACTTAAGAGAGTATATGAGGCATACCTTAGGTTCAAGAGATGGAAGCTTTTCAATCTTCAATTTTCTTTCATGAGGAGTTCATCTCAAAAGGGTTTAACAAGTATGTTAGCAAAATGATTTCTTCCCCTAAGTTAGTGCTACCCTTTTCTATTTTGTGTAAATATAGCATTCATAGAACAATCACTATTACTTAATAAAAATACAACACAAATCACTTCTTATCACAAACTAAAAAGGTGAAAAATAATTCACTGATCAAACAAGAGTTTGGAATGCTATTTTTCAAAATTTTCAAGTTGTAACGCATCGCATAATATGCATAAGAAAATAGTTTTATGCTCTTTGTTTTATTAAGAAATGATGCAACAATCTCATTTAATCACATAACATTATCAGGAGACATTTTCATCAATTCAATTCACATGCTCAAGTGTGATAATACATTTTACTCAATATGGAACACAACATGAATGTTATAAACAATTAATTCAACAATTTATCAATCAAAAGCATTTCATGAGATGTATGCCAATATAATCTATATTCAAAAGATATTCAATAGGATAGATGCAATGTCTCTACAAACGAATGATACTTCTTTTCATTTAGACATTGTTAATGGATCATAATCAACGAATTTCATAACTCATTCAAATTTTCCAATGTAAAGCATATAAGTATGAAATTTTCATATTGAACATATTCTTGAGATCATAAATGTACAATTCAAAATATAGATAGTATACATCTCAAAAACATGCTATGACATCAAAATTGATTCTACAAAGATATGACTCAAAAAAGAATTAACATATTAGTATGAAGTTATATATAAAATGTGAAAAGTACGCTCACAAAACATATTTATCACTTCTTATCTCTTTTTCATAACAATGGATGACATGATATACAATGTTAATGAATACATGAATCATTCATATTCTAATAGGCATTCATCAAAATAATATAATTCTTGTTTTTGAGTTCAATGAATGTTTGAAAGAAACTAGCAGAACATGACTTAGCAAACTTAGTACAATTAGGTTACATGGAAGCAATGATTAGATACAACATATTGTACACTAATCACACCTTAAAGAATATAGAACTTTAAGCTTAAAGGTGTGTTAGGAGTTATACCTTCACTTACCTCTTTGGAATCTTCACCCATATATTACCTCTATTGTTTATCTTGGTGATTTTCATTTCATCATTCTTCTTCTTGTAGAAGTTGATTTTGCCCTTTAGATTGAATACTCTTGTTGTGCATTTCCTCTTGAAGTCCTTGGTGTTCTTTGAGATTCCACCTACAAAATATCTTGATTTCTTTCTTGGTACCCATACTTTCTTGGATCCATAGGGATTAGTCTCAAGAACATTTAATCTCATAAAAGGTGTAGGAGGATCAAAACCAATGCCTACTTTGTCAAAAACATATTTTTTATTTCCAAGAAGCTTGTTGAGGTTTTTTTTTTCCTTTTACAAAATTTTCAAGAGTTTTGTTTAAATCTTCAACATTGTTTTTCAAAATGTTTTTCTCATTAGCAATAGACGTCAAGTCATTTTTCAAAGTAGCATTTTCCATTTTTAAAACATCCATATCATTTGAAAGAGAAGTAACTAATTTTTTTAATTTAGAATTCTCAACACAAACATTTCTAAATATGTCATGTAATTCATTGAAAGCACTTTCAAGTTCTACATAATTAGAAATTACCTCATCTTGAGTAAATTCTTCTTCTTCAAGAGCCATGAGACACAGGTTGGTTACTCCATTATTTTCTCCCCAAATGGCTTCCTTTTTGCTACCATCCATCATTGAAAGTTCATGAGTCATAAGTGAGCCTATGAGTTCTTTAATGCCTAATTTTGTTAGGTTTTTTGCTTCTTGGATAGCTGTAACCTTAGCTTCCCATTCATTTGGCAAAGACCTAAGTATTTTTCTCACAAGCTCACCATTAGTATAAGATTTACCAAGAGATTTTAGAGTATTAATAATATTGGTAAATTTATAAAACATCTCAGAAATACATTCCAATGATTCCATAGTAAAGAGTTCATAATCATGAATAAGCATGTCAATCCGAGACTCTTTTATTTGGCTAGTTCCTTCATAGGTGATTTCAAGTTTATCCCAAATCTCTTTAGCAGTAATACACCCAGAAATTCTATTCTACTCATTTGCATCTAGTTCACACACAAGAATAAGTTTGGCTTTAGCATTAGTTTGAAGGAGTTTATAATCACGCTCATCAAATTCATTCTCAAGTTTAGGCATATTGATATGGTCTACTACTTTGGTAGGGATTTTAGGACCTTTAGTGATAATGAGCCACAAAGCATAATTGGTAGTCATTTTTTCTTTCCAATGAATGTAATTACTACCATCAAAGAGAGGTGGCCTATTGCTAGTTTGTCTTACAGCAGAGTAAGTAGAATACATGGTTGCTATGGATCAAAAACTCAAGATTGTTAAATCTAAACAAGAGACCCAAGCTCTGATACCAATTGTTACCCAAAAAGCAACCTAAGAGGGGGGGTGAATTAGGTTTCTACAAATTAAAAATAATAATACCCCAATAAAATTAACTACTAGTACAACAAATTATTAACAAGCACAATGATGAACTTAGTAGTAAATGATTAAGCAAAATAACAATGAAGTATAACTAACATATAGGTGCCACGACCCAAACCCGCCCCTATGGGTTTAGCACCGTAACCGGCTAGTAATCCGAGATTACCGAAGGCCTGCTTAACAGTAAAACAGTAATACAGAGTACAGGGGCTGGCGGAAGCCAAAACAGTAATTAAAAGGTGTCCACAGAGCTGTAACAGTCTGTATGCAAAAAGACTTTTCATAACATATATACAATCAGTACCAAAACAATATGTGCAATATTTACAATCATTCAGGATAGGGACTTAATTCCTATTAGAATAGTACAGTACAACCTCATTCAGTCTATACAGAACATGAACAAAGAGGGGGAAAACTAAAACACCCCAAGCAGCCTCAGCTTGAACAGTTCTGGAACCTCAAAGTGAGGCACAAAGTTGGCTTGACAAAACATGAGCTTATCTTGACGCTTCTAGCAACGATCCGGTGCCTGTACACCTACATATATATATATATATATATATATGAGCAGTGAGCTAAAGCCCAGTGAATAACATATGCATAAAGAATGAATGTCCTTTCAGTATTTAAAATAGTCATTTAAATAGTATAACAATTATTCGATCATAGTAGTCATAAGTGGTACATCCAATAGCAAACAGTACAGTAGGTCTTATCAGACCGAACAGTCAATTGATGGCCATCATATCAGTAAACAGTAGTGGTTCCAACATGGGAACCGACAGAGATCCCTGTGACAGTAGCAGTAATAGTTCAATAACAGTAAATTGCTATGGATGCCACAAATACAGTTTATAAATAGGACAAACATTCATTCAGTAAGAACTATCATTTCAGAAGGCAGTACAGTCGTTCATTCAGAAAACATTTCAATTGAACATATCTTTACAACATTGTTACTCACAGAGCACTGGGCTATAAGCAGCTAGAGCGTCCTCGGATGCCAACCCTACAGTTACAGAATGAACACACACTAAGCTACACAGTTGGGAAATAATAACTTAATCCCTAACTTGCCTCGGTGTGGTTCTACATCAATAGCCTCCTTAAGATGCCTTAAACATACCTTAGGAATGCCTAGGATGGAAAGAGGATGCAAAGATGCACTTATAAATACTTTACAAAATTTTCAGAAAACATGGGTCTCGTTCGAGCGTGGCTTCCTATGCTCGAGCGGACATGCTGACAAAGGGTCTCCGCTCGAGCGTGACTTCGGTCGCTCGAGCGGACTGCAAACTACAGTGAAAATACTGGATGCTCAAAATTCACGCTCGACAGGCGCTCGACCCCCGCTCGAGCGTGAGACACAAGTCCTCGCTCGAGCAGACTGTAAACTCATACAAAGTACTGGATACAAGCATTTCACGCTCGAGCATCGCTTTTCTCGCTCGAGCGGACTTCATGATCCAGAGTGTATGCTTGAGCGTGGAGTTCCTCGCTTGAGCGTGAGTCCAAATTCTGGAAATTCCAGATTTGAACCTCAATCTCAAAATCAACTTTTAAAACACCAAATTCGATCCTCTTGGGCCAATTTTCTGGAAAACTCTTGTAAACTCATAATATAACATGATTCAAAGATCAATTTGAGAAGTCAAGGCCCAAAGGTAGTTCAATTAAATCCAATTTCAAACCAAAGTTCAAGAACATACTTCCAATGTGACATGCATGAGTTTAAACTAATTCAAAGCTTCAATTACTTGCTCAAATGAGCCAATCCTTTCAAAAACATGAGGAATTCATGGTTCAATGCAAAAATATGAACATGTATGTGGAATTTCATGAACAATAACTTCAAAACTCAAGAATGACAATATGCATGCATGATTTATGCTACAATTCAACATTTTGAACTAACTCTTGGCTAGAATCTCTAATTTCACAGGGATCATGCAAGACAATACACAAATACATCAATGAGAGGTTGAATTCTCTACCTTAGGTCTTGAGTCTAGAGTTTGGAAGCACAATCATGCAAATTTACTTCAATTCTACCAAGTTTCCAAGTCAAAATGAGATGAAATCAAGCTATCTCCCTATTCTCTCTCTCTCTCTAGTCGATTTTGCTTAGAAATGGCTGATGAAATGAAATAGTAGTGCCAAACAAATGAATCAAATACATAGCCTAGAGTTGTCTACTAAGTGGCAATATTGAAAATAACCCAATTAATGTAATTTAACATTATTTAAACCAATTTAATCATACCAAATCACATTTCAATTAAATATACCATAAAAATCACATTAATTCTAATTAGCATAAAATATTAATCAATTTCAGATTCGGCCGCCGATAAGGCCTCAATTCGCAGTTTAAAGCATAAAACACGAACAGATCATTTAAACGACAAACAGATAGATATGCAAAAAGCACAATATGTTCATGCAATTAATTCGGGATTTCAGTCTATTCATTCACTTATCCAGTTCAGTCACAGTTTAGCAGTAAGCAGTGGCTTTATCAGTAAACAGTAGTGAGGGTTGTCACAATAGGGTAAATCAAATTATTAACATATGAATATTAGATAGCTATAGCAGTAGTAGGAAAGTAAAGAGATTAGGGAAGATGAGACAAACAGATTTATAGTGGTTCTGCTTCAACCAAGCCTACATCCACTCCTCAAACTTCACTTGAGATTTTCCACTATCTTCTAGTTTCACAGGGGTGCTAGTAACCTCTTTACAAATGGAGCAATTCTCCATAGATTTTATACAGACTTCACAAGCCCAAACCCTTGCAAATCTTAGGTGATTCACAATCACTCTCAAGATTTCAAGAACACAGTGTTTGCAACACTTTTACAAGATGAAATGGTATTTTTGCTTTCAAAGAAAGCTTACAATAAATATCTCTCAAAGATAGATATATAAAATGAAGCTTTAATTTTTCTGTAAATCTTACACAGGAAAGATGAGTTTAATGCTATAAGGCTCAGTGTATAATTTCTAAGAATATATGTGAGTGATTATAAATCAAAGAATATTTTCAAGTTTTTTGTAACTTGTTTACATTGGAGGTTTTGGTATATATAATAAAAATTATAACCGTTTATAGCCGTTGTATTCATTTGAATTTATAGTCGTTTATAGCTGTTGTAGTCATTTGAATTTATAGCCGTTTATAGCCGTTGTACTTCCATCATTACCAATTTGAATATCTTTCACTCCATCATTACAAATTTGAATATCTCCACTTGAATCTTTTGAACCTTTTGGCCTTTTGAACCTTTATAGTCGTTTATAGCCGTTGTACTTCCATCATTACTAATTTGAATATCTTCCACTTGAACTTTTTGAATCTTTTGGCCTGCTACCGTGCTAGGCTGCTTGAACCTTTGTTTTGAGCTGTTTGAACTCTTGATTTAATTAAATATTAAATGCATTCTAACAACATTTAGGATAAAGGTTTATGTGAGAAATAATGAGACAAAATAAATTTTGATTCTATTTTTTTCTTTCAAATAAATCATCAAAATAAATTTTGATTAAAATATAATTAAATAAATCATCAAAATAAATTTTAGATTCTATTTTTCTCTTTCAAATAAATTAAAACATAATTAAATAATCATCAAAATAAATAAGTCTAACAATATTATTATTATTATTATTATTTGTGAAAAATAGAAGGTTAGTATGTTAGTAAAATTGTGTTACAACTTAAAAGGGCCGCTGCTGATCCATTAGTTCGAACCCCAGACTCTCTACTTACCGCACCCTAAAGCGCAACTGCATGCCACTCGATCACAAGAGCCTCGACATGTATTAAATTATCTTAACCACCTCCACTATTATAGAAAATAATAAAAGTTCTAAATATATCTGGTTAGGCACTAAAATACTCTCTTTTTTTTTTTTTTTTTCCAATTCTCTCTATTTGAATATTATATATTTTTCATGATGAAGGTTACTTTTTTATTTTTTTAAATAAATTTTTTTTTTATCATAAAACTAAATGCATTTATTTTAAAAAAAATTCGTGGTTTTTTTTCTTCTAATTTTTAAATGCCCTCTATTTTCAATCATAACTAAATTATATGGTGTAATCAAAATGAATCTAAAAATTAAAAATAAATAAATAAAGGGCATATAATTTTTTTTTGTTTTGTATTTGTTATAAAAATAAAGGGCATTTAAAAATTTTAAAAAATATATGAAATTTCATTTAAAAATAAATGCATTTAGTTTTGTTTAAAAAAAAGAGATTAAAATAAAAATAAACTCCATTATGAAAAGTATATGGTGTTGAAGTAGAGAGAATTTGAGAAAGAAAATGATATTTTAGTCTTTAGGAAGATATATTTATAGTTTTACCTATATTCTATGATAGTGGAGGTAGTTTAGATGATTTAATGCATCTTTAATAAATGCCCTAAGGGCACTTGTTTACAAAATTCATATATTATATATCTATAAAACATCAGTTCGGTTCGGTTTAATCCAAGATTTTTTTAATCAAATCCACTAACTGAATCGTTTATACGGTTCTCAATATTTATTAAATTGAACCCGAATTGATTTTGCATAGAACCGAACCAACCTATATGATTTAGTTTGGACTTGATTGGATTATCAGTTCTACCTCATTTTTTATACATCCCTATGTAGTCGTGTAGTATCTACCTTGATGATAAAAAACAATGACTTACGAAATTTTTAAACATAAATCATTTTATACTTTATTTACTTACAAAATATTCTACTTACTTTTTAGCCAATCAAATAATAAAAAATAAATAAAAAAAATTTAAAAAATATATTTTACGTCAAAATAAGTGGAACCCAAAAGGACAAGTTGGGTTGGATTATTGTTATTTCTAATAACAAATGAAAAATAGACCATAGCAAATGGAATAAAATAGTACACGCCAAATGCTGGAAAATCTTTGGTAGGTCAGATCGTGGGGTTACATTGGGCCATTAAATAGTAGTCCCAAAAAAATGAGGAAATTTCGCAAGATTTGGGTTGGATGATTGTCCTCCACACCTTTCAATCGTTTTTGGCTTGTGCTTCCCCAAAATTGGAGATACAAACAAAGGCATCCTATGTTCAAAGTGTCTTACATTTTAAAGAAAATAACTATTGCAATAAAAAGCCCTTAGTTTTTGGACTATTTTCTGCGTAATCCATATCCTCTGAAGGTTTTTTTTGGGGTGAGTCATATCCTCTCAAGTTGAATTATAAAATTAAGGACACTCTTGACCCTTGATGAAAGCACATGGCCACCCCAGACATATCAAATAGGGGTTGGATTGACTGGAGAGTGTTGCGTAGGTCAGTGGGGTTTGTAATCTGAATCGTTTATTTTATAAGATTCTTCGTGTATATTACTCACAAAAAAGTTATGTCAATTTGATAATCATAACTTATTCAATTTATCGCGTTTGTACAAAAAAAAATAGATAGGTTACAATTATCGAATTGACCTAATTTTTTGTGTATGCATATATAAATACAAAAGATTCTACAAAATGAATAGTTTAAATTATCGAAATAAGACGTATAATAAACCTTATGAGTTTGAACAAGACATTCTAATCCAAATCTTACACTAAAAGGAAGCCCAACCGTATCAAATATATCACAGACACTCCCTAAAATCTTACAGATGTTACTAACGATTCTTTGATATTCCCATATTGCCATTCTTAAGGTTATAAATTACAAACACTCTTCACTTGTGACAACAATAGACAAATAGCTATTGACAGTTGACAAAAACACACAAACACACTTGAGTTTACTATTGTGTTTGGTTTAGTTTTGAAATTGTGATTCTCTTTTTGGAGTTGTGATTTGAGTGTGGAATTGTGAGTTGGGTTTTGAAAGGAGTTTTGAAAGGAATTTTTGAATTTTAAATTTTGAAAAGAGAGGATTGGGTCTACCCGGTCGTTCGCTTGGACATCCTCGCGGTCGTCTTCCAGGACATCCTCTCGGACATTCGGCCGGTTGACCGGAATAGTGTAATTTTTTTTTTTTTTTTACAATTGCAACTTGTTATTTGAAAAAAAAAATATTTGTTTTAGATATTTTTTAAATATAGAATTTTCTTTTTAGATTTTTTATAAAAATAATTTAACAATCCAATTACTAACTATCTTCAACACTATATTATCAAAAGAGTTTTGAATTGAGTTTTGAGTTGTGTGTTTGGTTATGAGTTTTGAAATTAATTTTTGAATTGAGTTTTGAGTAATTTTGAGTTGTGTGTTTGGTTATGAATTGAAAAAGATTTGAAAATTTTGCCTTTGGGATCATGATTCCAAAGGCAAACCAAACACAATTTTTTGAAAACAAATTATTACTTAACTTTAATAAATGACAACAACAAATAAACAATACTATGAAAATGTCTTTCTTGTAGGAAAAAATAGTTTTGTGGTGACTTTAATATGAAATTAAAGTAGGTCGCAACCATTGGTTGAGGTATGATCAAATGGATTTAGATTCTTTGTAACAAGATATTTACATCACAAAAAGAATGACAAAAAACCAATGAGAATTGAATGAAAATTTGTCCCATAAATTTAGCCTCATGAATGAGGTATTGGAAATGGTGATTACCTCTCACATTGATTGTAGAGAAAAATAGTGATCGGTATTTAAATTTGAAATTTGTGATAAGGGCATGAGGGTATCCAAATTTTCTAAAGGAATAGAGTTATGGATCTTTCAAGGATAAGCTTGAGTCAAGACTATGGTCCAAGTTGGTTATGTAAAAATTGCCACATGCGCGTGCTGCTCTCCCAGGTCTATAAGACTTGAGGCTTGATGGAATGGGCTGGGCTGGGTCAGATTGGTGGCCCATCAACCTAATCTTTTTTTGGACTAGATTTGTTTGATGGATGCAGATATACATACATGTGTATATAGAGTGTGTAACTTACATACTTATTCTCCATCAGTTTTGTAGGATTAATTCCGCATTAGTTGGGTAGTTTAGGTTGCATTTGTTGCTAGTCTTCATGGCTGGGAGGCTCCTCCTCTCTCTTCCATTGTGTATAAAAAGGAGACCCCCTTCTTTGGTTTTAAACGTAGAATTTTTTTGCTGTCAAGTGATAGTCAGTCTGCTCATAACATATTCTTCTATTGTGAGAGAGTGTTGTCATTGTTAATTCGCTGGAGCTAAACAGAAGGTGCTTATGACTTAGCGGGTTTTAATCGTCGTATCTTGAGAGACAGACGCCGACATACCTCTACCACCCACGGTGAGATGATGAATCTGTTTTAAAGAGACTGTGGTATCACACAGGTTTCGATTTGCTTTATTTTCTTATTTCCGTGTTTTCTTTTGTTATATATTTCTGTTCTTCAAGTTGTATGATTTAGTTTCATAATTTCTTTTTTTTGTAATATCAATTTAATTAAATATAAATCTATTTATTTTATTTAAATACACATTCTATACAACATTTCTTACATTTGTCACATTAAATTTTGAATCTGCAATAAAATTACTATTTTATTCTTTCTCATTTTTTTTTTTCATTTGACTTTTTTTAACAAACAAAAGGAACCAAAAAAAATAAAAATAAAAATGTAAGAGTAATTTTGTTGGAAAGATTAATGTCGATGGTGGGGTGCAAATATTATAACTTTTTAAAGTCAATGAGTTTCATTGATATATTAAAATGTTAGGGGATATCCATTTATTAAATGTCAAGGAGTGTTTGTGATTTTAAATTAAAGAGTAAAATAGTCTTTTAATTGGAAAAATTAACGGGGATTTGTAAAAGGGGTGTGACTGATATAACTTAAATATTAAGGGATCTTCCTATTATATTCAAAATGTCAAGGACTGTTCACGTATTTTTATCAAATGTCCTAAAACTATTTATAAAGTAAAATTTATATTAGTAGACGTGAACATATTTTAACTAATTTTACAAACAAAAATAGGATATAAATGCTTGGCCAAGGATTCTTTATTTCCAAATTTATGTATTCTCAACCATTTAATTATGTTTATATTTTAGTGCAAATAAATATTGAGATATGATCCACTGATGGAAACACATTGGGACATGAGAACAGAGAGATTTAGAGGCAGAATCTCATGCAACATTGCTAGTTTTATGGTATTAAATAAAAAAGAGTATTGCTATTCAAGACAAAAAATTAGACTCAATTTTTAAACCTAATGAGGTAGCAATCAATTAGAATATTAAAAATAACACTATCTCTCAGATCTTCTCTAATCATCAACTAATCATATCAGTTATACATCATTAGCTCTATATTTTTTTTAGTTTCAGGGAATCATAATGAGAAGATTATCAGAATGCTTAAACTTGAAAATACTTGTCTTCAATTTTTTTGGTTTAGAGTGTTATATGATTTATTATTTAAAGATAAAATTCAAGGAAAAGGATATATTTTCACTAAGTTAATGCATTGTTCATTGGAATATTTGCACAAGTTTGGGATTTAAAAAAAAAAAAAAACTGTGTCAAAGTAAATGGAAATGAAAAGAAAAAAAATTCAATTATGAACAGATTTTTGTCGAGATCAAGGTTTAGTCTTGTGAGGTGTAATATTCAGATTCGAGTCTCAAGATTGTATAATGCAGCTTTTTCATTCCTTGTCTCCCTCTTAAAAGTTGGAAAAAACTATTTTTTGTCAATTAAATGGAGTTGGATAAACATGGAATATATATTGGAAATAAAAAACTATTTCTTGCATTGACATTGTTGAAATTTCTTAAATAATTGAGGAGTAATTTGGAAAGTTGGTTAAAAGTTAGTTTTTTGGCTTTTTCGGTCTTTTTGTGTGTAAAAAATGTGAGACCTAAAATGAGTTAAAAGCTAAAAGTTAGCTTTTAGCTAACTTCCCAAATTGCCCCTGAATTGTTTAAGTTGATATGATTATCTTGATATTTATAAATAATTTTTTACTGATAAATAAAAAAAAAATGCATGTTTTAAAACACATTAAATTGTTTAGTCTAAGAGCATCACTATCAGCCTGGTTATAATAGTTTTAGGGCTACATTAGCAGAATAAGGTTCAAAATCATTCATGCATCAATTTAGTTACGTCAAAATTAAATTTGACATTGTTATAGTACATCACTTCATGTAGTGATGTACTATTCACATGTTGTATAATATTTTATTATTTATTCTAGAGAGTGGCAAGAGAAAGGAGGACAACCGGCCAGACATAATACCGGACAACGGCTACTGCACCAAAGCTTGCTTTGTTTTCTTAAAGTCTAGGAGATCATGTGCAAAATGATCTAGTAGATCATTTTTCTTAGAAAATGAATAAAAATGAATATTTTAGAAAATTAAATTTTAGAATAGAGAGTCTAATATAGTGCATACATATAAAAAATGCTAGTTAAAATACAAAAATAATTTTTTAATTATAATTTGATTCAAAATTTGTTGAGTTTGATGTGAATGCTCTAAGGGCATGTTTGATTGGGTGGATTAGAGCATGTGATTGAGATTATTAATCCGTGGGCCCAATTATCCTATGTTTGTTTTAATATTTTGGTTTAGAATTATTAATCCAATGGATAATTAATCTAACAAATTTGTAGGATTATTAGTAATGGGGTAGGGGTGGGATTATTAATCCAATGGATATTAATCCAATTGGATAGTGAATACTACACTAATTTTATAGGATTATTAATATTTCACTATTAGTCTTGTGAATCAAACATGACCTAAAAGCTTAATGTACAAGTTACAGAGCATGTCCAATGTAAAATAGTCGCCATTCAAATGCCAAAAAATAAGTATATTATAGGGTCTAAAATGCTATAATTCAGAATTTTCTAGTGTTTAAAAAATATCAAACTTTGATCTAACCATTGTTCTTTCTTTCCAACTAGCGATTTATTTATTTAAATTTTGACCCTTCATATTTAATGACACAACAATGTTTGACATTTGGCAAACTATATGTCAAATTTTAGCCAGTCATTTAGTCATATGCATTGTAGATCAAAATAAAAAATGAAAGGATAAATTACAAATACATTATCCGAGGTTTACTTAAAATATAAATTATTTTATGTGATTTTGAAAATTACATTTCACCTCTTGAAATTTCTAATTTCATTACAAATCGCCTATTTTATTAATAAATTCTCAAGTCAATTAATAATTATGTTTATTCTTTAGTGCAAACAAATATTGAGATATGATCCACTGATGGAAATAGAGTGGGACATGAGAACAGAGAGATTTAGAGGCAGAATCTCATGCAACATTGCTAGTTTTATGATATTAAACAAAAAAGAGTATTGCTATTCAAGGCAAAAAATTAGACTCAATTTTTAAGTCTGATGAGATGGCAATAAATTAGAATATTAAAAATAACACTATCTCTCAGATCTTCTCTAATCATCAACTAATCATATCAGTTATTCATCATTAGCTCTATATTTTTTTTAGTTTCAGGGAATCATAATGAGAAGATTATCAGAATGCTTAAACTTGAAAATACTTGTCTTCAATTTTTTTGGTTTAGAGTGTTGTATGATTTATTATTTAAAGATAAAATTCAAGGAAAAGGATATATTTTCACTAAGTTAATGCATTGTTCATTGGAATATTTGCACAAGTTTGGGATTAAAAAAAAAAAAAAAAACTGTGTCAAAGTAAATGGAAATGAAAAGAAAAAAAATTCAATTATGAACAGATTTTTGTCGAGATCAAGGTTTAGTCTTGTGAGGTGTAATATTCAGATTCGAGTCTCAAGATTGTATAATGCAGCTTTTTCATTCCTTGTCTCCCTCTCAAAAGTTGGAAAAAACTATTTTTTGTCAATTAAATGGATATATATTGGAAATAAAAAACTATTTCTTGCATTGACATTGTTGAAATTTCTTAAATAATTGAGGAGTAATTTGGAAAGTTGTTTAAAAGTTAGTTTTTTGGCTTTTTTGGTCATTTTGTGTGTAAAAAATGTGGGGAACTTCTATTTCCACATATCTATTTACCTCAGTGCACACACTTAATGAAACATTAAAATAATTACAATTATATCCTAAACTAAAATGATCATAATAAACACCAAAACACACCCTTATATTTTCTCTATACACATCTTTAATAAAAAAATAAAAAATAAAAATCTCAATACACATTTTTTGAGTAAAAAAAACTAAACCCTAAAAAAAGTCGAAATAAATGTATCTACTAAGAAATAATTATAATTTTCTCTCCATTTTTTTGAATTTCGAAGAAATTTTGTGTAACCGTTCATGGAACTCGTAATGCAAATACAGTGTTGTTTCAATTAAAAAGCACTAACAGATTGAATTGGCGACAACTTTGAAATAGAAGAGCAACACATAAAGTTTCACTCTTTCTCTCTATCATGAAGTAACGAACTATTGATTGATTGGGTTTAGAAGAATTCTTAATTGCTTCTGGAAAGTTGTAGAGTACTACTACTACATATCAGACCTGGATTGCATGTGATAATAGGTACGCTGGTGGGAGTGACAGGTGGGATGTTCCAGTATTTGAGCCGTACCTAATGCATCTAGGGTTTATTTGTGAATAACTCATTGCCTCTAATGAAATTGTCAATGGGTATTCATTGTTTTTTCATAGAATTGTCAATGAGTCATTTTGATACATCAGGTATGTGGAAAGAGGGCTTTCAACTGAAATGGGTAAAAGTGTGGTGTGCGTACAATGATATGAGTTAGGGTATAATTGGAACATCAAATGTAGAAGAATAATCAATAACCAAATTAATAAATGTGTGCATTAAGAAATGATGTGTAGTGAGGTAAGTAGGTGTGTGAGAATGTGCACACATTTTTTTATTAAATGGGTATATTTGAAATGTGGGGTGTGTGGACTAAAATAAATACCTAATAATCAAATTACTGTGTGGAGTGAGAAAGAATGTGTACAGAGACAATATGATGTGTGGAAATAGAATTTCCCAAAAATGTGAAAGATGATGCGACCTAAAATAGGTTAAAAGCTAAAAGTTAGCTTTTAGCTAACTTCCCAAATTGCCCTGAATTGTTCAAGTTGATATGATTATCTTGATATTTATAAATAATTTTTTACTGATTAATAAAAAAAAATGCATGTTTTAAAACACATTAAATTGTTTAGTCTAAGAGCATCACTATCAGCCTGGTTATAATAGTTTTAGGGCTACATTAGCAAGATAAGGTTCAAAATCACTTATGCATCAGCTTAGTTACATCAAAATTAAATTTGACATTGTTATAGTACATCACTTCATGTAGTGATGTACTATTCACATATTGTATAATATTTTATTATTTATTCTAGAGAGTGGCAAGAGAAAGGAGGACAACCGGCCAGACATAGTACCGGACAACCGGCTATTGCATCAAATCTTGCTTTGTTTTCTTAAAGTCTAGCAGATCATGTGCAAAATGATCTAGTAGATCATTTTTCTTAGAAAATGAATAAAAATGAATATTTTAGAAAATTAAATTTTAGAATAGAGAGTCTGATATAGTGCATACATATAAAAAATGTTAGTTAAAATACAAAAACAATTTTTTAATTATAATTTAATTCAAAATTTGTTGAGCTTGATGTGAATGCTCTAAAAGCTTAATGTACAAGTTAGAGAGCATATCCAATGTAAAATAGTCGCCATTCAAATGCCAAATTTTAGTATATTATAGGGTCTAAAATGCTATAATTCAGAATTTTCTAGTGTTTAAAAAATATCAAACTTTGATCTAACCATTGTTCTTTCTTTCCAACTAGCGATTTATTTATTTATTTAATTAAATTTTGACCCTTCATATTTAATAACACAACAATGTTTGACATTTGGCAAACTATTTGTCAAATTTTAGCCAGTCATTTAGTCATATGCATTGTAGATCAAAATAAAAAATAAAAGGATAAATTACAAATACATCATTTGAGGTTTACTTAAAATATAAATTACTTTCTGTGATTCTGGAAATTACATTTCACCTCTTGAAATTTTTAATTTCATTACAAATCGCCTATTTTATTAATAAATTCTCAAGTCAATTAATAATTTTTAATAATGTTATAAATATATTTCAAATAATAATTCAGAAAATTTTATTATTGTATAGGAAAACAGTTTTGAATTTTATTTTCTTAGTTAATTCTGTTAAATAAAAAATTCTGATAATGAAATATTTGTATTTTTCCAAATCACAAGAGATAATATGTATTTTAATCAAATTTAAGAGATGTAAATTTACCCAAAATATAAATATAAAAAGAAATTTTATTAATTGAATTTAAAAACTAATTTGACAGCTGCATTGAAGATGACGAATTTGAATGTCTGAGTTTCCACACACATGGTTGAAACCAGTGAAAGTCTCTTGCCGTAACATGAGGGGTTTTGAATTGCCTTCAACATTTCAGACAGTGAGAGGTCTCATAATTGAAATAAAAGCCAAAATATAAGAAAGAAAATATCTCCAATTGAAAATTGATCAATACTTTGGCTTATTTTTGTTGGTGAAGGTTACTTATGAACCATATACATATTAGAAATTTTATATATTCAAAATATTTTACTTTTACACAACAAATCTTACAATCTTGATATAATTATATCGACTTCTTTTTTAATAAGGTTAAAAAGACCAGAACTAATGCAGATTGTGTAATGAATCAAAAAATAAATAAAGTAAAATATATATTTTAATGTAAAAAATATAATAACATCTTCTTCTGCTTCTTCTTCTTCTTTTCCCACACATATGATTAACAACTTACTAAGGGGTTGTTTGAGGTGTCCTAAATAAGTGCACTTTTTGTCTTTTTAGACTAAAAAATTGAGGAAGAAAATATGGATGTTTGGATTAACTTTTTGACTTTTTATGGAAAAATGTATAATAAAAAATTGTAAAAATTGATTTGTAGGGAAAAATTAGGATTGGAAGTTGTGCAGCCGTAATTGTTGACTTTTGGTGAATAGTGTTAACTTTTTAACTTTTTGAGTAACTTTTTGACTTTTTGACTTTTTTGTAATATGCCAAACTTGGCCTAAATAAAAGAAGGGTTGGTTTGGGATGTTCTAAAAAAGTGCACTTTTTGACTTATTGGCTTATATGGATTGGGTTTGGGTTGGGTTTGATGTGATGTGTTAGAGATGTGATGTGATTTGAATAAGATGATGTGACTGAAATAGGATAGTGACTTTTTGACTTTTTGTATTATTTAATATCAATATGAATTAAAATTTTAAGAAAACTTAATGTAATTATATCAAATTTGTACGACTTAATGTATTTTTTTTTTTCAAAATGCAAAAAGGTCAATGTAATTTACTGTTAAAAATATTTGAAATTTGAATTCACATATTTTAAATTGTGATTACTATTTAAAAATTTTCTTTTTGTATATAACATTACTGTTAATATATATATATATATATATACTAGGCACTTTCCGTATTGACATGCTGAAAAATATAGCACATTATATTAAAATTTTATTAGGTACAACTTCTATGTAAAAATGAATTTGGTGGAACTTCAAAAAAATTCCATGCTTTCTAAAGGATAAAACACAAATAAATTACATTGGAACTTAAGCAAAAATTAAATAAATAATAATAATTAAAAACAGTTTCAATACTCCAATAATTTGTTGTTGGACCATAACCCTTCCTAGAAGGAACCGTAAAATTAAAAATTAAAAATTAATAATTCATCATTTATTATTTTTAAGACGTTGCACAAGTTAAAAACACTAAGGAAAAAGTGACATGGTTTAACAGCATAAACTAATCATGAAAATAAAAGTATTGATTTTAATTATTTTGATTCACTTTTCTAGAAATTGAATTTTTTATTTTTTGTTTTTTGGTGAATATTTTTAAAATTTTTAGCAATTATTTATGTATTTATTTTTTTTAGATTCACCTTAGTTAGATGTATCTAAAAGGTAAAATATTTGTAAAAAATTATTTTAAAAAATCAATAAATACACAAGAATACAAAAAATATATTGAATTCTCATTTTATTTTATTTTTTGTATTTTTGGTATTTAGTGAATTTTTTAAAGATTTTTTTTCACAAAAATTATACTTTTAAGTGTATTTATGTTAGGTGTATCTAAAATTTAAAAAAAATTAAATGAAAGCAGAAAAATATGAAAAACAA
The DNA here is from genome assembly GCA_030407325.1 of Camellia japonica. Classification (NCBI taxonomy): domain Eukaryota; kingdom Viridiplantae; phylum Streptophyta; class Magnoliopsida; order Ericales; family Theaceae; genus Camellia; species Camellia japonica. Next base: position 167,478,491 of record JAPPVO010000019.1, on the reverse strand, counting down.
AAAAATTTTAATTTTTTTGAAAAGTGAATCTTGAAAATCTAAACCAAACAAGCTGAGTTTCAAGAGCTATTCAGTAACCATTGATAGCTATTACAATCTGTATGAAGAAAAAAAAAATACTTAGGGTGTTTGGTAACGTTTACGTTTTCAGTTTATATTTACAAAAATTTTATAAACTGGTTTTTGTTATTTTTTTTATTTTTAGAAAAACATAAACTACAAACGCGTTTGGTAATTGACAAAATGTTTAAAAAATTTTAAAAATATAAAAAAGAGTGAGAAATGGTAAGTGGTGGCAAGTGGCGGCGAAAGACGGTGGTGGAAAGTGATAATAGTGGGTGGTGGTGGTGGTGGTGGTGGCGGGTGGGTGGGTGACGGTGGCGGGTGGTGGGTGGTAGCGAGCGGGTGGTGGTGGTGGTGGTGGTGGTGGCAGGTGGGGGTGGAGGATGACGGGTGGGTGGTGTGTGGCGGGTGGTGGTAGTGGATAGGTGGGTGACGGTGGCAGGTGGTGGGTGGTGGTGGCGGTGGCAGGTGGCGGGTGGTGGTGGCAGGTGGGTGGCGGATGGCGGGTAGTGGCGAGTGGTGGGGGGTGGGTGGGTGGGTGGTGGTGGGTGGTAGTGAGTGGGTGGTAGTGGTGGTGGTGGCGAGTGGTGGTGGTGGTTGCGGTGGCAGTGGGTGGCAGGTGAGGGTGACGGTTGGTGGTGGCAGGTGGGTGGCGGGTAGGTAACGGGTAGTGGTGGTGGCAGGTGGGTGGCGGATAGGTGACGGTGGCGGGTGGTAGGTGGTAGCGAGTGGGTGGTGATGGGTGGTGGCTGGTGGCTGGTGGGTGGCGAGTGATGGTGGTGGTAGTGGTGGTTGTGATAGGTAGTGGGTGGTGGTGACGGGTGGGTGACAGGTGGCTGGTGGTAGCAGGTGGTGGATGGTGGTGGCAAGTGGGTGGTTAGTGGTGGTGGTTAGTGGTGGTGGCAGGTGGGTGGTTAGTGGTGGTGGCAAGTAGGTAGCGGGTGGTGGATAGTAGTGGCGGGTGGTGGGTGGTGGTGGCGGCAGCGAGTGGGTGGCAGGTAGGTGATGGGTGGTGGGTAGTGGTGGTGGCAGCGAGTGGGTGGTGGGTGGTGGTGATGGGTGGTGGGTGGTGGTGGTAGGTGGGTGGTGAGTAGTGGTGGCAGGTGGTGGTGAGGGGTGGGTGGTGGTGGAAGACGGTGGTGGGTGGTGGCTAGTGTTGGGTCGTAAAAAAAAAAAAAAAAACTGAAAACTCAAAATGGAAACACATTTTTTGTGTTTTCATTTTTTGGCCAAATTTATAAACTGAGACCACTGATTTATAAATCAAAAATTTTACCAAACAAGTTTTTATTTAAGTTTTTTAAATTTTTGTAAATATAAACAGAAAACTGAAAGCGTAAGTGTTACCAAACGGCACCTTAATGTTCAATATTTTTCAAATCTCATGTGACATAGTAGGTAATGAAATTTCTAACTAGTCTACCAAACATAACATATAAAATAATTTAGATAAAATTTATGTATATGAAACTTGTACAAAATATTTGGTAGTGACATTTTTAGAATTTATAACAACTATAATAAGTGATTAATTTGACACATTATTGTATATAATTTATTTATACAAGAATTATGCATTGTAATTCGCCTTTTCTTTTCAAATGCATAAAGAAAAGAAGAGGGAGAATAAAACCAACCGTTAATTGGACTTTTCTCAACCTATGAATCCAATTACATAAAAGAGAGAATCAAACTAATCATTAATTGCGCTCATCTCAACATATAAGTCAAATTACATCTCTATTCTAGACAATTTCAAGGCACCGTTTGGGAAGGTGGGTTGGAAGTTTTTTTTGGTTATTTTAATCACAAAAGATAAAATAGGTTATTTTAGACACAACAAATAAAATATCACATCAAACTCATAATCATTACACTTTTCACTCATAAAAAAAGTTTAAAAAGTCAAAAATTCCTTCCCAAACCAAACTTTTTAGCCTAAGCTAAAATAGTAAAAAAGTCAAAAAGTCAATCCAATTCCCAAACGACACCTGATTAGATTGAGTTAATCATATCACTATTCACAATGTCATGTGAATCATTTTCAATGCATTTTTAAAAAACCATTAGTATATAGATATATATAGGGCTTGTTTGGTTTGTTTTTGGGAGAGTTGTTTTTGAAAAAAATTTGGGAGAGTTGTTTTAGAATTTTTTTTGGTTTGTTTGGTTTTATATTTTGAGAGATAAATTTTTTGTGGGAGTTTGGGATGATTTGATATTTTAGAAGAATTTAGTAGATGTGTGTGAGAGAAAAAGTGATTGAGAATGAGAGAGAAGAGAGAAAAAGTGATTGATTGATGTGTAAGAGAGAGAAAGTGATTTTAAAATTTTTTTGAAAAAAATCTCAAATCAAATAATTTTTAAGAAATTTTTTTCTAAAATTCATCTCTCAAATTCAAACCAAACAAGCGCATAGACTTTGATACTGGTCCTCGAACTTTTTGTTTAAATGATTGTTAAGTGATTAGAGAGAGAGATTTTTACCCCAATCAAAACCTAAATTAGGAAAGTACAAACGTCAAAATACAGATAAAAAAATGACCAAAAGAAAAAGACTTGAATGCCCTGACAAAAGGACCAATAAAACAGATCCATTCATGAAAAATAAAAAGTAAAAATAATAAAATTATTACATATAAAATGTTTATGACTAAAGTCCAAAAACTCTCTTACAGGCTTTTAGGATCTTCCCACTCCTATGCTTCTTCTTCATCTTCTCCATAGATCTTGTCTCCACTGTGTTATTCTTGTCCATCATTTCATCACCATCATGATCATCAAATGAGGATGATGATGCTAGAGTCACACACTGGTCATGAATCCTACAATACCTCTCAGAGACTGATGAAGATCTTATTGAGAATGCCCTCTTCACTGCAGATTGCAAACTTCTTGTTGTTGTGCTCTGTTTGGCAAACTTGAATCTGTCAGAAGCTGTGGAAGAAACAGAGAAGTTCCTTCTCAGAATCACCCCAAACCTCTCTCCATTCTCATCTACTTCTTCATGTTCTACATCTGGTGGAGCCTCATTGGTATTGGTGTTCTTCATCTGTTTTGTTTCTTGGATTTTGGGGGTGTTGTTTGGGCTGGTTTCCTCAATGGGTTTTAGATTTTGAGGGGAAAAAAGGAGATCTGAGAAATCAATGGATCTTGATTTGGTGGAGCCAACAAGTTTGATCTTGGAGTACCCATTCATTTTCCTTGTTTATTTTCCTCTGCTTTTTCTTGAGGTTTCAATAGAGGTGGGGTGACTTAGAGGCTATCTATCAAAGTTCAGAGGAGGAGGAAGGAGAGGTAGAGGTAGAGCTTGGATGTGGAGGTTGAGGTTGAGGTGTGTATATATGCATAGGGATGGTAGGTTTTGAAAGGTGGGACCCAACTGAGAAGTTATTTGGTGCTTTTCGTGCACCGGTTCTATAGTTTTAAGAGTTTCACGATGATATGAGGTTCCATCTTTAAATACAGTGAGTTGCATGATTGGATAATTTTTTAGACTATTTGGATACCGAAATTAAGGTGTCTATATATATATATATATATATAGAATAAAGATTGGGACCCCCTTTCTCCTACCCCTGTTGTCCCCCTTTCTTTTTGATTGGTCACTTTTTCTTTTTCTTTTTCTTTTTTTTCTCATCCTCCAATCACCACCCGCCACGTGTGTGTGGGGTGGTGGGGGTTGAAGTTTGAGGGGGTCTAAATCACTGCTGATATATATATATCCTAGCGGGTTGGCACACTTGATATTTATGTAATTCAAATAACTAATAATAAAAATAAATAATAAAAAAATTAATATAATAATATGTATGTTGTTTAAATAATAAATATGTTCTTAATAAAATTTAATGTCTTGGGTTCAAAACTCGTTTACGCTGTGTATAATATATATATATTTTTTATTTTAACATATATAAAGTTACTATGTGACATGAGCAGAAGAAACTTTTACTAAACCAATTTAGGCTTTCACTTAATGGCTCCGTTTGGTAGAACTGTGGGAAAGTAATTATAACTTATACCCTAACAGCTTATAACTTATAGCTGTGAACATAAGCTGATTTTTGACTTATAAATTAAGCTTCTCCTCCCCCACTCAAAGAATAAGTTGATTTTTAACTTATAAAAAGTTATAAGCTGTATTATTAAGCTGAATCAAACACATCCACACTTTTTACTGGGTTGGAGAATTGGAGATATAGAGGCCCAAAACATGTTCATAAATGAGCCACTGTGATATATACACTACAAGAAATTACATCTTTGACGATTAAAAATGCCGACTAAGAAAAATTTTGATCGCCAAATTTACACGCTTTAACTATTAAAAAAAACTTAGTCAGCAAAGGTAAACATTTTAGCTACCAAAAAAAATTTAGTCATGAAGGGTATAATCTTTAGCTACAAAAAATAATGTAGTTGGTATTTGCTTCATGCTTGGCGACTAATTGAGTTTTTGTCGTTGAAAATAGGGTTTTCGGCGACTAAAAAAACCATTTGGTCTCTAAATGTTTAAATACACAGCTAGTAAAATTAATTTAGTCGGTATTTATTTTACTTTTGACGGCTAATTGAGTTTTATTGTTGAAAGCAGGGTTTTCGCTGACTAAACAAAATTTGGTCAGCAAAAAGTACAATCTTTAGCTACTAAAAATAATTAATTGAAGTTCAGCTTAGTTTTAGCAACCGGCTATTGCACCAAATCTTCATACCAAATCTTGCTTTGTTTTCCTAAGGTCCAGTAGATTATGTGCAAAATAATCTAGCAAATCATTTTTCTTAGAAAATAAAATGAATAAAAATGAATATTTTATAAAATTAAATTTTAGACTAGAGAGAGTCTAATATAAATGCTAGTTAAAATACGAAAGTAGCTTTTAGTTATAATTTGGTTTAAAATTTGCTGAGCTTGATTTGGATCCAATGTAAAAAAGGTCACCATTCAAATGCCAAATTTTAGTATACTATAGGGTTTAAAATGCTATAATTCAGCATTTTCCAGTTTTTAAAAAATATCAAACTTTGATCTAACCATTGTTCTTTCTTTCCAACTATCGATTTTCTTTTTCAAATTTTGACCCTTCATATTTAATGACACAACAATGTTTCACATTTGGCAAACTCTCTGTCAAATTTTTGCTAGTCATTTTTTTTTTTTTTTTGGGATTCAAATGAAAATGAGAATAAGTAGTTAAGAGTTAATAGAGCAAACAATCAGAGGATGTAATCAGTCCCTCCTTGAGCTAGTAGAAAGCATGTTTGCAATTAGGAAAGAAAAGATAGAGCTTGGTGGATCTTCTAATAAAACAAGGTGCTCTGTTTGGTTGACCCCAATGTTGGCAAGCACATCTGTACATTGGTTTGCTTCTCTTGGAATATATTGAATGCTGCAGTTGTATCTTTTCAGCATGAAGTTGGCATCCTCAATCAGTGCTCTGTATGGAGATGTTCTTTCAGCTCCGTCATTGATTAGCTTCATTGCCAGCTAGGAATTTGTCTCAATTTCTATGTTAGCCACTCCTTTTTGCATGATGATTGTTAGTTCTCTATATAGCCCCCAAAGTTCAGCTTCCAAGCTCGTGCAATTTCCCAGATAACCATGGTATCCCCACAACCAGGTGCCCACTTCATTTCTCAGTAAAACTCCATACTCAGACTGGCCTGGATCTCCTTTAGAACATTTATTAGTGTTTAGGTTCAGTTTCTCTGCAATAGGAGCAAACCAGTTAGTTAGTCTTTGTTTTGAATAATTTGGGTGAAGGAGGTTTTGAAAAGCTTCCTGGATCTCTTAAGCTTGTTGTAGTATTTTGGTTGTACTGATATATATGGGTTGGGTTTGATTTTCAAACACTTCTTTATTTCTTTATTTCCACATGTTCCAGATAACAGACAAGAAGATTGTTGACCATTGGATTTCAGCCAAACTACTTTTACTTTTCATGTTAGATTTTAACCACTTAGGCAATGTGAAAAATCTAAAAATCTTGGAGATATTTGTTTGTGATCATGTATCAATTTTAAGCATTAAATAACAATCTTAATCAAACAATTAAGACAAATCGATACAACGATTTTAACGTGGAAAAATCACAATTGGAGCGCCTCCAATTGTGATAAAAAACTAGGGGCCAAAGCCACAAAACAATCCACTAAGATGACACAAATGAATTACACAAGTGTACTTCCAATTACCTAACGAATCCACGCCCGAATCGAACCGACCTCTATGTGCCTCTTCCAGCCCCGTCTTCACCTCAGAATTGTCTTGCCCAACGTTAAATCTACAACGCCGATGTCGAATCCACGACGATGAGCCACTCCAGAATCCACCAAAGCTTTAGGTCCAAATTCCTCGGAATCCACCGAAAACAACTGTCTTTTGTATTGAATAAATAAAACAACAAACCCTTTGATATAATCCACTCAATTCATGATGTAAACTCTCACAAATATCAAAGGAAACAAGCAAAGAAGCTCCAGAAGAAAACCCTAATACCCAAAAAGAAGATTTGGAAGCCGTACATTAAAACCTGACTGAACCGCAGCTTTTATAGCAAATAGATCTGAATCTCTGCTCGAGCGCAGGAATGGCCGTTCGAGCGGACTGACTAAAACGCGTGTGACTAAACAGGGTCTACGCGCGAACGCAGGAATGGCCGCTCAAGCAGAAGAAAACAACTCCTAGTAGTTTTGCAGGTGAGTGAAACTTTTGAAAGGTCGCGATCTCCGCTCGAGCTCACAGCTCGATCCCCGACATAGTCAGCGAAGTGGCAAACATGAAAGAATTAACATGTGAAACATCTCTGCAAGACACAATTTGGGTTGGATTCGCATCTAAAAACTCATAGCCTCACTGAAATAAAAGTTGAACAAAATTACAACTAAAATGAGTTTTTTCAAATAGGATTGCCAAGAACAAAAACCTAACACAATGGTTTCCTATTTTCTCCTTGCCACTAGTTAAGATCTTTCAGTTTGAGCTAGATGTTTTTAGCTTTGGGGGATCCTCTTAGTAAGTGAATCATGTCTTCTCTTTTAGTTTGGCATCTGTGACAAATCTCTGAATCTGCAAGGTTTCTTGTGAGTCTCATTTGGTTTGTGAGGAGCCTTTCATGCATGGCTAGCCAGAGGAAGCTTTGTAGCCTCTGTGGAGCTTTGATTTTGCATATCCATTGCCAATCCAATTCATTCTCTCCCTGTTTGGTGATGGCATTATAAGCTGCTGAAGTAGAAAAATTTCCATTAGTAGTCCTTTGCCAAGTAAGGGTATCTATGAAAGTCAAAAACCTGGGTTTGTAGATGTTGAGAATGTTGTCTTTGTCTTGTTGGGAGATCAGGTGCTGGATTGGTGTCAAGTTTTATCAGCCTTCATCATCTAGAATAGAGCTAACTTTTGTTGTACAATCAATGTGTGGTCCTTGATTGTTATTACATAATGGTTGTGTACCACACCACCAGTCAGTCCAGAGTGATATATTCTTCCCATTTCCCACATTCCATCTGATATTTTCCTCCAAGACGTCCCTATTTTTAATTATGCTTTTCCATGTGTGAGATGTTTTTCTTTATATGGACCAACTGGAAATGGAGTGTTGGTTTAGGTACTTAGTTTGAAGGATTTTGCACCAGAGGTTATCATCTTTACTATCAACTTTCTAACCCAATTTTTATATTAAGGCAGAGTTCTGCTCTCTGGTTTTCCTAATATCCAGCCCACTATTTCTTTTACTTTTACAAACTTGATTCCAATTAACCAGGTGAACTTTCCTAACTGTGTCAGTGCTATCCCATATGAAGTTTCTATTCAAGCTATCAATTTTGTCACAAACATTCCTAGGTAGTTCCATAGTTTGCATGAGGTGGTTAGAGATGACAGAAGTGATAGACTTCACTAGGGTAATTCTACCAGCCAGGGAGAGATTTTTAGCCTTCAATCTAGACAACTTGCTAGTTATTTTCTCAATGATGTATTTTCTGTGATTTTTATTAACTCTGCCATGGAGCAAACGAGTTCCTAAGTATTTACGCAGATCATCAGTTAGGGATATACCACATTGGTAGCTAAGGGGAAGAGCTTCTATCCTGGTGATGTTAGGAGAAACAAAGATTTTGGATTTTTGGAAATTAATCTTCTAACTAGATATTTCACAAAATTCATTCAGGACTTCCCTAATGCAGTCACAGTTCCTTCTATTAGCTTTGGCAAACAGGATTAGGTCATCAGCAAAGAACATGTGAGAGATAGGAATACTATGATTGGCTGCTTTCAGGCCTTTCCATGCTCCACTCTTAGTTTTGATTATGATCATGTTAAAAAGATTTTCCATGCAAAGCACAAACAAGTAAGGGGATAGGGGGTCTCCTTGTCTAAGATCTCTTCCAACACTAATGCTAGGAAGGGTTTCACCATTCCAAATGATAGAAGAATTGACATTTGACACAAAGTTTATAATGAGAGTAATCCAATCAGAGTTAAGATTAAATTCTTTGAGTATGATGGACAAATTCCAAGAAATATGATCATAGGCTTTTTCAAGGTCAATCTTAAGAACCATCCCACCAGTTTTACCCTTCTTATTTCTAAGGGTATGAATGATTTCTTGATTTATGAGAATATTATCAATGGTAGTTCTGCCTGGAATGAAGCTACTCTGGTTGGGGCTAATCAAGGCAGAAAGGAGGGGCATGATTCTATTAACAATGATTTTGGTGATGGTTTTATAAGTTACATTGCACAAGCATGTTTCTAAATTGCTTAATAGTCTTAGGATTATCCAGCTTGGGGATTAAAACAATTTGAGTTTCATTGACCTCCTTAGGGATATTCTTATTAGAAAAATATTGTTGGACAAAGTTGCACATAGAAGATAGAAAACAGCCATCCTCTACAGGAGCTTTAAAGGCTTTTATGCTTTTGATGGCATTCCAAATTTCATGATTAGATATGGGAGCTTGAAGTTTATCATTGTCTTCTCCAGTGAACCTAGTGTTAGTGATATTCCTCCAATTATCCAGCATAAGAATCTCCTTATGTTTAAACAATTCACTAAAATGGTGATTTATGTGGGTTTTGATGTCCTCAAGGTAGGAGAGCCAGCTGCCATTCTTATTCTTGAGCATATTGATTTTCAATTTTTTGCGTTTGTTGAGGGTAGATATATGAAAGAATTTGGTATTTTGGTCCCTCATGGTGAGCCATTTGACTCTAGAATTTTGGAACCAAATAAACTCTTCTTGAAAAACGGTCATATTGTATTGTTTTATGAGATCTTTTTTCTAAAAGGAAAAAATTGTGAAAAAAGGATTGTGTTTGGGATTTTTGAATTCCCTCTATGCGGGCCAAGAGATTTCTTCTTCTTTTATAAACATTCCCAAAAACTTTCTTGTTCCAATTTTTCACATTATCATATGCATTAGAGACGCAAATAAAAGGGTAAACTTCCTTGCTTAAAATATAAATCGTTTAATGTGGTTATGAAAATTACATTCCATCCCTGAAGTTTCTAATTTCATTACAAATTGTCTATTTTATTAATAAATCATCAAGTTAATTAATAATTTTTAATAATATTATAAATATATTTCAAATAATAATTCAGACAATTTTATTATTGTATAGGAGAATAGTTATGAATTTTATTTTTTTAGTTAATTCTATTAAATAAAAAATTATGACAAAGGATTATTTATAATTTTTTAAATCACAAAGAACAATATGTACTTTTAGTGTAAATTTACCCAAAATATAAATATAAAAAGAAGTCCTATTATTTGAATTTAACAACTAATTTGACAGCTGCATTGAAGATGATGAACTTGAATTCCTGCGTTTCCTCCACACACATGATTGAAACAAGTGACAGCCTCTTGCCTTAACATGAGGGGTTTTGAATTGCCTTCAACATTTCAGACAATGAGAGGTTTCACAATTGAAATAAAAACCAAAATATAAGAAAGAAAATATGTCCAATTAAAAATTGATCAATACTTTGGCTTATTTGTGTCCGTCAGGGCCGACCCTGAGCTATTAGCAAATTTTTAAAATTCTTCATATATCATTATTCAAAAAGAAAAATTGTTTGGATAAAACAAAAAGAATAAAAATTTATTTCTATTGCATTACAATTTAACAAAATTTAGATAACAAATATATATATATATATAAAATAGTTGAACTTCAATTAGTTTAATTGAATCTTTATTTTTTAGCTTATCAATGCTATAGTAACTAAAATTAATTGAGGACAAGGATGAGAATTTTCGATACAACTCAAGCAATATATAAAATTAACAACTTAATATTGAAGTAATTATGAAATAACACGACATGATACACTCCCCTAGTTGGGGGTCCTAAATTTTGTTTAAAATTGGGGGCCTGAGGCGACCGCCATAGTCGCCTCACCCCAGGTCCGGCCCTCATGTCAATGAAGGTTACTTATCAACCATTTACATATTAGAAATTTTATATATTAAAAAATATATATATTTTGACACAACAAGTATTACAATTTTGATATAATTATACTGGCTTCCCTTTTAATAAATTTAAAAAGACCCGAGCTAATGCAGATTATCTAAAGACTCAAAAAATAAATAAAATAAAATAAACATTTCAATGTAAAAAATATGATAACATCATCATCTTCTTCTTCTTCATCTTCTTCTTCTTCTTCTTCCCCACGTATATGATTAACAAATTACTAAATAAAAGAAAATTAAGTGTAATAGGAATATGAATTAAGAGTTTAAGAAAACTTAATATAATTATATCAAATTTGTATGACTGTATTTTTTTTCAAAATACATAAAAGGTCAATGTAATTTACTATTTAAAAATATTCAAAATTTGAATTCACATATTTTAAATTGTGATTACTATTTAAAATTTTTCCTTTTGTATGCAACATTACTGTTAATATTTATATACAAGGCACTTGCTGTGTTGGCATGCTGAAAAATGTAGCACATCACATTAAAATTTTATTAGATACAACTTATTTGTAAAAATGAATTTGGTGGAACTTTAAAAGAATTCCATACTTTCTAAAGAATAAAACACAAATAAATTACATTGGAACTTAAGCAAAAATTAAATAAATAATAATAATTAAAAACAAAATATCAATACTCCAATAATTTATTATTGGACCATAACCATTCCTATAAGGCACCATAAAACTAAAAATTAATAATTCCTTATTTATTATTTTTTAAATGTTACATAAGTTAAAAACACTAAGGAAAAAGTGACATGGTTAAACAGCATAAACTAATCATGAAAATAAAAGTAATAAGTTTCAAGAGTTATTTAGTAACCATTGATGGCTATTACAATCTATATGAAGAAAAAACAAGAGATAAATTGATTAAAGATTAAAAAAGAAATATTTAATGTTCAATATTTTTCAAATCTCATGTCACGTAGTAGGAAATATTTGGTAGTGACATTTTTAGAATTATAACAACTAATTTGACACATTATTGTATATAATTTGTTTGTACAGGAATTATGCAAGTAATTCGTCTTTTCTTTTCAAATGCATAAAGAAAAGAAGAGAGAGAATTAAACTAATTAACTTATCTCAACCTATGAATCCAATTACATAAAAGAGATAATCAAACTAACCATTAATTGGGCTTATCTCAACCTGTAAGTCAAATTACATCTATATTTCTGTCACGACCCAAACCCGGCCCTATGGGTTTAGCACCGTAACCGGCCAGTAATCCGAGATTACCGAAGGCCTTCTTAACAGTAATACAGTATACAGAGTTCAGGGCCTGGCGGAAGCCAATACAGAAAGTAACTAGTGTCCATTGAGCTGTGAAAATCTGTATGCCAAAAACATTTTTCATGCATTCATACAGTTCAAACAGTACAGTCTATACAATCATATACAAACATTCAGTACGGGGACCTAATCCCTCGATAACAGTACAGTAAACAGTAGACAGTCTATACAGTAGTACAAAACAGTAAGGAGACCGATGGGGACAAAAAACACCCCAAGCCATAGCATGGCAACTCGGAACCTCGCAGTGAGGCACATAGGCTGGCTTGACAAAACTGGGGACCAACCCACGCTCCTAGCTCTGGTCTGGCTGCTGAGAACCTACATATATATATAAACAGTGAGCTAAAGCCCAGTGAATAACATAAAGCGTAAAGAGGTTATGAATGAATGTCCTTACAGTAATGAAACAGTTCATTAAACAGTATTTCAGTCTTTCAGTATTTCAGTCAATCAGTCATATGTGGTACATCCATTAGCCTATAAACAGTAGGTCAAAGGACCGGGTCTTAACAGACCCAACAGTAATGATGGCCATCATTCAGTAAACAGTATGGTTCCACAAGGGAACCGACAGAGCTCTGTAACAGTAACAGTAACAGTAAGTGCTAAGGATGCCACAGTACAGTTCAGAATAAAGGACATACATTCATTCAGTAAAATATCAGTTCAGTAAACAGTTCAGTTCAGTATTCAAAAGATAACCATTTTGAACATATCTTTACACAATCGTTACTCACAGAGATTGGGCTAATAGCAGCTAGAGCGCGTCCCCGAGAGCCAACCCTAAACAGTTAACAAATAGAACACACACTAAGTTTCACAGTCGGGAGGATGATAATTAAATCCCTAAATTTCCTCGGTGTGGTTCTATGTCTAAATCCTCATTAAGATGTCTTAAACTAGGCCTAAGAATGCCTAGGATGAGATGAGGATGCAAAAATACAGTTGGAAGGCATTTTTCAAAGTTTGCTGAAAATAGGGGTCTCGCTCGAGCGAGCCTTCCTTCGCTCGAGCGAGGTTGCAAAATCAAAGGCTTCGCTCGAGCGAACAATCCTTCGCTCGAGCGGTCTGATGAAACAGTAAAAGTACTGGATGCTCGATTTTTACGCGCGATACCACGCTCGATGCTCGCTCGAGCGGAGCCCTGAATAAAGGTGCTCGCTCGAGCGAGGAATCCTTCGCTCGAGCGAAGAAGCCAAATCTGGAATTTCCAGATTTGCCTTCCAAGCTCAAACCAAGCATTCTCAACTCAATTCTCGACCTCTTGGGCCCAAATTCTGGAAAATACATCTAAAACAATGATTAACAAGTTTCAAAAGCCAATTTGTGAATGCAAGCCCAAAGGTGAGTCAATTAAACCATTTTTCAAACCCATTTCAAGAACAAATTTCAAACATGCAATGCATGAACTTTAAACCAAAATCAAGCTTCAATTCTTGCTCAATTGAGCTCAATAGTTGGAAAACAAAATGAAAACATGGACTTTGTTATAAACAAAGCATGCATGTACAATCCCATGAATTCAACTCCAAAATCACCAAAATGGCCATGCATGCATGAATTCAAGCATAATTCAACCTCTATGCACTAAATCATGGTTTAATCCTACAATGGAGCATGAACATGCAAGATGAAGCTAAAGACAACAAGAGGAAGATGAATTTCCTTACCTAAGTCTCAATTCTTGTCTAAATTCAATTATGCAATACACTTCAATTTACTTCAAGTCTTCCCACACCAACAAGAACAATTCCTCTCTCTCTAACTCTCTTCTTGGTCGGCAAACCAAGAGAAATGGCTGATCAAATGTTATTAAGTGTTTTGTCATGGCTCAAAAAATAATAAAAAAATAGTCCACTAAGTGGCAAGTGTAAATAAGTCAAACTTGCCAATTAATCAATTTTAATCTAATTTAATCATTCTAATCAATTTTTAGATAAATATACCATTAAATCACAAATATTCTACTGATTCCAAAACTCTAAACGGTTTCTAATTCGGCCGCCGATAAGGCCTTCAATTAACAGTTTAAACATATAAATCCAAATAGATAATCACTCAATCAAACAGATGCAATATGCAATTCAATAGATAACTTATTCAATTTCAGTTTCGATTTCAATCAGTTCATTCAGTACTTCAGTTAATTCAATTATCAGTCATTATCAGTTCAGTTTAGCAGTAACCAGTAGATAATTCAGTAGTTTGTCGATAATCACTACGAGGGTTGTTATAGTCTCCCCTCCTTATAAGGAGTTTAGTCCTCTAAACTCGAGTTACCTTCATTCTGGAAGAAAACAGGATTCAGCGGGAACAAATCAGGATATCGCCTAGCCATGTCATCTTCCCTTTCCCAAGTGGCATACACACCACCATGGTTTTGCCAGTCGACTTTCACTAGCGGGATCTCTTTGTTTCTCAGTTCTTGATCCGTCGGTTTACAATCTGTATAGGCCGTTCCTCGTAAGTGTAGTCATCACTCAACACGATACGGGTAGGCTCAATCACATGGAAGGGATCCCGGAGATAATCTCTCAACATAGAAATGTGAAAGACGTTATGCATATGCTCCATTTCAGGAGGAAGCGCAACTTGATACGCCACCGGATTGATTTTCTCAATAATCTGATACGGTCCGACATACCGCGCGCTAACTTGCCTTTGACTCCAAAACGAGTCTGGCCTTTCATTGGTGTCACTTTCACAAAAACGTGATCACCCACTTCATATCTGTCCCGTCTTCTAACATCTGCATAACTCTTCTGTCTACTCTGTGCAGTTTTCAGTCTCTGCTGTATCAGTTTTATCTTTTCAGTCGTTTCATAAACAATCTTGGGCCCAAGCAAAGGCCCATCTCCAACTTCTGCCCAGCAAATTGGAGATCTACACTTTCTGCCATACAATGCCTCAAAAGGCGCCATACCAATACTCGAATGGTAGCTGTTGTTGTAGGCGAATTCAGCCAATGGCAAATGACTTTCCCAGTTTCCCTGAAAATCAAGGACACACATTCTCAATAGATCCTCTAAAGTTTGGATGGTCCTTTCTGACTGTCCATCTGTCTGAGGATGATAGGCACTACTCAGCCTCAATTCAGTACCCAATGCAGTCTGTAGGCTTTGCCAGAACCTCGATGTAAACTTCGAATCCCTGTCAGAAACAATAGACACAGGCACTCCGTGCAGTCTAACAATTTCATCAATATAGATAACAGCCAGTTATCCGCATTATAGATTGTCTTGACAGGTAAGAAGTGAGCAGATTTAGTCAGTCTATCAACAATAACCCAAATGAATCCATACCTTTTCTGGAGCGAGGTAATCCAACGATAAAATCCATCGTGATATGCTCCCATTTCCACTCTGGTATGGGTAAGGGTTGCAGTAAGCCGGCGGGTCGTGGTGTTCAGCTTTGACTTGTTGGCAATGAAGACACTTGGACACAAAGTCGGCAATTTCTTTCTTCATTCCTGGCCACCAGAAATTCTGTTTCAGGTCTTGATACATTTTCGTATTCCCCGGATGAATCGAAAACTTCGAATTGTGGCCTTCTTGCAGAACTCTTCTTTTCAATTCAGTGTCATTTGGTACACACAGTCTTTCTTGAAATTTCAGTACATTGTTGTCAAATTTGAACCCCGGTCTCGGTTTAATCTCTCTTTCTTCGATGATCTTCTTCAAGTAATCATCCAGTTGTTGTTTCTCCTTAATTTCTTCAATCAATGCTGGTTGAGCAGAATAGCAGCTAAGGTTCCACCTTGTTCCTTCAAAACAATTTCAATCTCAGACTTTTTCAAGGTCACAAAGCAACTCCTTCTGTCCAGTCAGCAAACAGGCTAAGTTCCCAATCGATTTTCGGCTCAAAGCATCGGCAACGGTATTGGCTTTTCCGGATGGTACAGAATCTGTAGGTCATAATCTTTGATCAGTTCAAGCCATCTCCGCTGTCTCATATTCAGTTCTTTCTGTGTGAAGAAGTATTTCAAACTCTTGTGGTCGGTATATACTTCACATGTTGCCCCATACAATAGTGACGCCAAATTTTCAATGCAAAAACCACTGCAGCAAGTTCCAGATCATGGGTTGGGTAATTCTTTTCATGCGGTCTCAACTGTCGGGAAGCATAAGCAATAACTCTCCCATTCTGCATTAAAACACATCCCAAACCCTTATGAGAAGCATCACTAAAACAGTGTAACCATCTGTACCTGAAGGTAAGTAAGGACCGGTGCAGTTATAAGTCGAGTTTTCAACTCTTGGAACGCTGATTCCCTCTGGTCAGTCCAGTCAAATGATATCCCCTTCTGTGTCAACTGAGTCAGTGGTAAGGCAATCTTGGAGAAATCTTTGACAAATCTTCTGTAGTATCCAGCCAATCCCAAAAAGCTTCGGACTTCGGTTACATTCGTTGGTCTAGGCCAGTTCACTACGGCTTCAATTTTCTGCGGATCAACAGAAATTCCATCTTTGCTAACAACATGCCCCAAAAACATAACATGATCAAGCCAAAACTCACATTTAGACAGTTTAGCATACAGTTTCTGTTCTCTTAAGGTCTGCAGGGCAAGTCTTAGATGGTGTTCATGTTCTTCAACAGTCTTAGAATAAATCAGTATGTCATCAATAAATACTACAATGAAATCATCAAGGTATGGTTTAAAAATTCTGTTCATAAGGTCCATAAATGCAGCAGGGGCATTCGTGACTCCGAATGGCATAACTAAAAATTCATAATGGCCATACCTCGTTCTAAAAGAGTTTTATCAATGTCTTCTGGTTTCACTTTCAGTTGATGATACCCGATCTGAGGTCAATCTTGGAAAACACTTGTGCACCCTGTAACTGATCAAACAGGTCATCAATACGCGGTAAAGGATATTTATTCTTTACAGTTACCTTGTTCAGTTCGCGGTAATCAATGCACATCTTAGCGAACCATCTTTCTTTTTCACAAACAAAACAGGAGCGCCCCACGGTGAAGTACTGGGCCTGATAAACTTCTTGTCTAATAGCTCTTGCAATTGCACTTTCAACTCTTTCAGTTCAGTTGGGGCCATTCTGTAAGGAGCTTTCGATACAGGCTGCGTTCCCGGAATCACATCCACAGTAAATTCAATTTCCCTGTCAATCAAATCCCCTAGCAGATCATCTGGAAATACATCTGGGAATTCTCTGACTATAGGAATACAATTCACATCAGTTTTAATACTATCATCAGTGGGCACAGTCAGTACAGAACACAGATATCCTTTACATCCCTTTCTAATCAGTTTAACGGCCTTTACAGAAGAAATCAGATACGGAGGAGGTACTACTCCACTCCCATTAAACACAAATTCAGGTAAACCAGGTGGACGGAAAACAACTTGTTTTGTCACACAGTCAATGGTGGCATGATATTTTTGTAACCAATCCATTCCCAATATTACATCAAAGTGATCAATATTCAATGACAGTAAATCAATAAACAGATGCATATCCCCAACAATAATCTCATAAGCAGGATACATATAAGCACATGTCATGGATCCTCCAACAGGTGATGATACAGCTAACAGGTAATTCAGGGGTTCTAAGAGTCTATTCAATTTTCGTGAGAAAGCATGCGACACATAAGAATGTGTAGACCCCGAATCAATCAATACATATGCATTCTGAGTACAAATAGGGAGGATACCTGACATAACGGTCTCAGTATTCTGAACGTCTCCCGGTACTAGGGCAAATACTCGGCCCTGCCTCATAGGCTCTTTTCCGGTAGCTTTGGGGTTAGGCTTTGGTGCTACAGTTGATGCTGCGGCGCTGCCTGTAGCTTTACTCTTGCCCGGAGTAGTGGAAGGGCAATCTTTCACTATGTGGCCTACCTTGCCACACCTGTAACATGCACCAGAAAGTTTATAACAAACTCCTTTATGATTCTTACCACATTCGGAGCAGGGCGGTATGGAACCACTCCCTTGGCTGGGGCTATTTGTTGACCCCGTGTTCTGTTTCTTGTTCAGTTGATTATGCTTGCCTTTCTTGAATTTGGAACCCTGCCTTTTGCCATGCCATTCAGTTGTTGGTGTTTCAGATTGTTTTACTGCCTCAATGTTCGACTCGGCCATCAGTGCTCGGTCAAGAACACCCACATAGGTTGGTAACTTCAAAACATTTATTCTGTCCTGTATTGCAGCTTTCAGGCCGCCCTCAAACCTTCGGGCCTTCTTGTATTCGGTGTCCACCATATGTGGTGCATATTTGGCAAGCCCGGTGAACTTCGTTTCATATTCGGCAACGGACATGGTGCCCTGTCTCAGTTGCTCAAACTCAGTCACTTTCCTATCCCTGATACACTGGGGAAAATATTTTTCAAAGAAGGCTACTTTAAACTGAGCCCAAGTCATAACGGTATTATCATCACGAGTAAGCATCCACCACCTTCTCGCCTCTTCTTGCAAAGTGAAGGTGGCCAACAGTACCTTATGTGCCTCCGAACACGGAAACACTTCAAACAGTTTCTCAGTCTCTAGAACCTATGCTTCAGCCTTCAATGGTTCGAGGCCTCCCTGAAAGGATGACGGTTTCAACTTGCTGAACTTCTGGGTAAGAGCAATAATATCCCCCTCATTTACATTCACATTTTTCACATTCACATTTTGGTCCGGCTGTACCGGAGGAGGAGGTGGGGGCTGCTGATTCTGTTGTTGGTCAAGTCTGGCAGTTATCAGTTCCATCATTCTTTCCATTCTGGCCATTCTAGCCTCAGTGGAGGAGGACTCAAGTTCATTTGCATTGTCCATTTCACTATAAGCAGTTATAACAGTTGTAGCAATTATAACATAAACAGTTGCATATTTAGACAGTTATCATATCAACATGTATTCAGTCATAACATAGCCACACACTTTTCAAGTTCATGAAATGCCCTAATCACTTTTCTAGGACACCCTATAGCTCATTTGGACACGTGTGTGGGGTATAACTCGTGGTTAAGTATCGCTCTGATACCACTCTGTCACGACCCAAACCCGGCCCTATGGGTTTAGCACCGTAACCGGCCCGTAATCCGAGATTACCGAAGGCCTTCTTAACAGTAATACAGTATAACAGAGTTCAGGGCCTGGCGGAAGCCAATACAGAAAGTAACTAGTGTCCATTGAGCCGTGAAAATCTGTATGCCAAAAACATTTTTCATGCATTCATACAGTTCAGAACAGTACAGTCTATACAATCATATACAAACATTCAGTACGGGGACCTAATCCCTCGATAACAGTACAGTAAATCAGTAGACAGTCTATACAGTAGCACAAAACAGTAAGGAGACCGATGGGGGACACAAAACATCCCAAGCCATAGCATGGCGACTCGGAACCTCGCAGTGAGGCACATAGGCTGGCTTGACAAAACTGGGGACCAACCCACGCTCCTAGCTCCGGTCTGGCTGCTGAGAACCTACATATATATATATAAACAGTGAGCTAAAGCCCAGTGAATAACTTAAAGCGTAAAGAGGTTATGAATGAATGTCCTTGCAGTAGTGAAAACAGTTCATTAAACAGTGTTTCAGTCTCTCAGTATTTCAGTCAATCATTCATATGTGGTACACCCATTAGCCTATAAACAGTAGGTCCAAAAGGACCGGGCCTTAACAGACCCAACAGTAATGATGGCCAATCATTCAGTAAACAGTATGGTTCCACAAGGGAACCGACAGAGCTCTGTAACAGTAACAGTAAACAGTAAGTGCTAAGGATGCCACAGTACAGTTCAGAAATAAAGGACATACATTCATTCAGTAATCAATATCAGTTCAGTAAACAGTTCAGTTCAGTATTCAAAAGATAACCAATTTGAACATATCTTTACACAATCGTTACTCACAGAGATTGGGCTAATAGCAGCTAGAGCGCGTCCCCGAGAGCCAACCCTAAACAGTTAACAAATAGAACACACACTAAGTTTCACAGTCGGGGAGGATGATAATTAAATCCCTAAATTTCCTCGGTGTGGTTCTATGTCTATATCCTCAATAAGATGTCTTAAACTAGGCCTAAGAATGCCTAGGATGAGATGAGGATGCAAAAATACAGTTGGAAGGCATTTTTCAAAAGTTGCTGAAAATAGGGGTCTCGCTCGAGCGAGCCTTCCTTCGCTCGAGCGAGGTTGCAAAATCAAAGGCTTCGCTCGAGCGAACAATCCTTCGCTCGAGCGGTCTGATGAAACAGTAAAAATACTGGATGCTCGATTTTTACGCGCGATACTACGCTCGATGCTCGCTCGAGCGGATCCCTGAATAAAGGTGCTCGCTCGAGCGAGGAATCCTTCGCTCGAGCGAAGAAGCCAAATCTGGAATTTCCATATTTGCCTTCCAAGCTCAAACCAAGCATTCTCAACTCAATTCTCGACCTCTTGGGCCCAAATTCTGGAAAATACCTCTCAAAACAATGATTAACAAGTTTGAAAAGCCAATTTGTGAATTCAAGCCCCAAAGGTGAGTCAATTAAGACCATGTTTCAAACCCATTTCAAGAATAAATTTCAAACCATGCAATGCATGAACTTTGAACCAAAATCAAGCTTCAATTCTTGCTCAATTGAGCTCAATAGTTGGAAAATAAGATGAAAACATGGACTTTGTTAGAAACATAAGCATGCATGTACAATCCATCATGAAGTCAACTCCAAAAATCACCAAAATGGCCATGTATGCATGAGTTCAAGCATAATTCAACCTCTTAGCACTAAATCATGGTTTAATCCTACAATGGAGCATGAACCATGGAAGATGGAGCTTAAAGACAACAAGAGGAAGATGAATTTCCTTACCTAAGTCTCAATTTCTTGTCTAGAAGTTCAATCATGCAAATACACTTCAATTTACTTCAAGTCTTCAAGCAAACCAACAAGAACAAGTCCCTCTCTCTCTAACTCTCTTCTTGGTCGGCAAACAAAGAGAAATGGCTGATCAAATGTTGATTAAGTGTTTTGTACATGGCTCAAATATGAGGAGTAGTGGGCCACTAAGTGGTCTAAGTGTAAATAAGTCAAACTTGCCAATTAAATCAATATTTAATCTAGTTTAATCATATCTAATCGCTTTTTTAGATAAATATACCATTAAATCACAAATATTCTACTGATTCCAAAACTCTAAACGGTTTCTAATTCGGCCGCCGATAAGGCCTTCAATTAGCAGTTTAAACATATGAATTCAAACAGATAATCAATCAATCAAACAGATGCAATATGCAATTCCATAGATAAACTTATTCAAGTTCAGTTTCGATTTCAATCAGTCCATTCAGTACTTCAGTTAATTCAATTATCAGTCATTATCAGTTCAGTTTAGCAGTAACCAGTAGCTAATTCAGTAGTTTATCGGTAATCAGTACGAGGGTTGTTACAATTTCCCTAGTTACATTGAGTTAATCATCATCACCATTCACAATGACATGTAAAACATTTTCACTACATTTTTAAAAGGGAGATTGATCAATAAGTCCTATATTTTGAACTTGTTATCTATATAGTTCTATATTTTTTCTTATGATCTATTTAGTCTTTTCGAATATGTAATAACTCATTTGTCCTTTACATTGGAGTGTCACATTTAGAAAAAGTATATTAAAGAATTTTTTAGTGTCACATTATACCAGTCACATTAGAGTGTCACATTTAAGAAAAGTACACTAAAGAATTTTTAATTTTTTTAGAGTGTCACATCATACTCGCCATATTAGTGTCACATGTCACGTTTGAAGAAAGTACACTAAGGAATTTTTAATTTTAATTAGAGTGTTACATCATACTCGCCATATTAGTGTCACATGTCACGTTTGAAGAGAGTACACTAAGGAGTTTTTAATTTTAATCAGAGTGTTACATCATATTCACCGCATTGTCACGTTTGAGAAAAGAACACTAAGGAGTATTTATTTTTTTTTGAAGTGTCACATCATATCCGACACGTTGTCACGTTTGAGAAAAGTACACTACGGAGTTTTTATTTTTTTTTTTGAAGTATTACATTATACCTGCCACGTTGTCACATTTGGGAAAAGTACACTAAGGAGTTTTTATTATTTTTTTGAGTAAAAATTTAGAGTGTCACATCATATCCTCCACGTTGTGGTCAAGATCTGCCTCTCTGGCGAGGGGTCAAGATCTGCCTCTCTGGCGAGGGAGTTATGATGTGGAGGTTGAGGTGTGTATATATGCATAGCGATTGTAGGTTTTGAAAGGTTGGACCCAACTGAGAAGTTATTTGGTGCTTTTCGTGGACCGATTCAATAGTTTTAAGAGTTACACGATCATATGAGGTTCCATCTTTAAATACGGTGAGTTACATGATTGGATAATTTTTTAGACTATTTGGACCCTGAAATTACGGTGTCTATATATATATACATTAGTGGAGTGACACACGCAATGTGTGTATAACTCAGATAATTAATAATAAAAATAAATAACAAAGAATTTAATATCATAATATGTATGTTATTTAAATGATAAGTACATTTTTAATAAAATTTAAGGTTTTGAGTTCAAAATTTGCTTACGCTATATATAATATATATATTTTGAATTTTAACATATATAAAGTTGTCACGTAACATGAGGAGAAGAAAGTTTCACTAAACTAATTTTAAGCCTTCACTTAATAATAATATAGATATGTGCATAGGCATGATAGGTTTTGAAAGGTGTGAGATCCAATTAAGAAGTAATTTAATTTTTCTTTCGTGCATCGATTCAATAATTTCAAAAATTATACGATTATGTGAGTTCCCTTCTTTAAAACAATGAGTTATATATATGATCATATAATTTCTTAGCCTATTAGATACTAAAATTGAGGTGATAGTTTTAGAAATCATACGATTATATGAGATTTTTCATCTTTGAATGTAACAACTTACATGATCGTTTTATTTTAAAGACTATTAAAACATTGTCCGAATAGCACGACATAGCTTTTTTGGAAGGAGGAGGGACAAAGAAAGGGACATGGAAGCTGGTAAGAAAAAACCAGATACAGAAAGTGTGGCTGAGAGTGCTTGCTAGTGAGGAGTGTAGATTTGGAGGTTGAATATGTTGGATTGAGAAATGTCACTCGAGTTCAAAAAAAAAAAAAAAAGAAATGTCACTAGGGGTGGTAAACATGTCAAACACTAGTATATTTTTTATGGTAGCAGAGTCAGGGATGGGATCAAGATTTTATTATTGGAGGGGTCAAAAGAAAAATAATTTTTTTCACTATATACACAAAACACACATGTATGTATATATGGTATATAAATTATATATACATTAAAAAAATTTAAATACCATAAAAGTAATTTCTAATAGGATGAATACGTTTTTTTGATGTAAAATAGAAAGAGAATTCAAAATGGAAGAAGAATGACATATATATTTTTTATACTGGAGATCATTCGACAAACAATAATGTTCACAGAAACAGGGGTTATGGTTCCCCATAATTTTCTTCTAGTTTCGTTCCTGAGTGTAGTGGAGCTATAGACCGGATAGATGCATGATTCTAACGTGATGAATGTATATGTAGCTTAAAAAAAAAAAATGTATACAATTTCACTTAAAAAAAAAAAAAAAACAAACAAACAAACATTGAAGGACAAGCCTATTAATTTGAAAATATTTTAACTAATACTATTATAATAGGAAGGTGCTTGAAATTTTGAAAAAATCACCCGAGCCCCTCAGGTCCACCTTGTCAATAAATGTTAATTTCACTTTATAGGTGGATAAGTTGTAAATATTTTGTATAAAAGCCACATGAATAAGTTTAAAAACATAAATATTAATTCCAAAATTAGATACAAAATATATATAAATTGACAAAAAATTTCAAAACATATTCTACCGACATTTTGTAAACTTCCATCCCTTCTTTATATGTATTTTATGTGTCATTTTGTGTTTGGAGAATTGGAGATATAGAGGCCCAAATCATGTTCATAAATGAGCCACTGTGATATATACACTACAGGAAATTACATCTTTGACGATTAAAAATGTCGACTAAAAAAAATTTTAGTCGCTATATGTACACAGTTTAACTATTAAAAAAAAACTTAGTCAGCAAAGGTATACATTTTAGCTACCAAAAAAAATTTAGTCGTGAAAGGTATAATCTTTAGCTACAAAAAATAATGTAGTCGGTATTTGCTTCATGTTTGGCGACTAATTGAGTTTTGTCGTTGAAAATAGGGTTTTCGGCGACTAAAAAAACCATTTGGTCTCTAAATGTTTAAATACACAGCTAGTAAAATTAATTTAGTCAGTATTTATTTTACTTTTGACGACTAACTGAGTTTTAGTTGTTGAAAGCAGGGTTTTCGTTGACTAAACAAAATTTGGTCAGCAAAAAGTACAATTGTTAGCTACTAAAAATAATTAATCGAAGTTTAGCTTATTTTTAGCAACCGGCTATTGCACCAAATCTTCATACCAAATCTTGCTTTGTTTTCCTAAGGTCCAGTAGATCATGTGCAAAATAATCTAGCAAATCATTTTTCATAGAAAATAAAATGAATAAAAATGAATATTTTCTAAAATTAAATTTTAGAATAGAGAGAGTCTGATATAGTGTGTATATAAATCCTAGTTAAAATACAAAAGTAGCTTTTAGTTATAATTTGATTTAAAATTTGCTGAGCTTGATTTGGATCCAATGTAAAAAAGTCACCATTCAAATGCCAAATTTTAGTATATTATAGGGTTTAAAATGCTATAATTCAGCATTTTCTAGTGTTTAAAAAATATCAAGCTTTGATCTAACCATTGTTCTTTCCTTCCAACTATCTATTTTCTTTTTCAAATTTTGACCCTTCATATTTAATGACATAACAATGTTTCACATTTGGCAAACTATCTGTCAAATTTTAGCCAGTCATTTTTTTTTTTTTCAAATGAAAATGAGAACAGGTAGTTAAGAGTTAATAGAACAAACAAACAGAGAAGGTAATCAGTCCCTCTGTAACGCCTCCAAAATATCACAGTAAACCCAATTCTTAAAGCAGAAGAATAATAGAAATAATATGCTTTTATTTATCAGAGTTTGTTTACAAAAGTTAACACATGCATTATACATTCACAAATGTTCATCCTGAATCTACAACATATGTTGCAATGCTAAGAGAATTAAAAAAATTTAAACAAATAGTCATATGCTCTATAGGCTTATATCTTTCCAAGTCATGGCATGGTTACACAAAAGTGAGCCTAGCTCAATACATTTTCAACCCTTGGCTATACAAAAGAATATAACAAAATAAAGAAACTTTTGCTCCCAAAAGTCCCTCTAAGCTATTGCCCTGGTGGAGGCATGTCACCAGCATCTGAAAATGGTTTTCCCCAAATAGGGTGAGCCAAAACCCAGTAGAAATAATTTAACACAGTATATGAAATTTAACAAAGATATAATTACAATTGTGCATATATAAGGCTTGTGACAAGACATTCACATTACATATGATCGTAAAGTCCCAAAGTTCATATTTCAATTTATTTTCCTTTAATTGATTTCAAGTTCATTTATTCTTCCCAATTCATGGGTCAATTTCATTATCTTCCAACAACCCAACAGAGACTATAACTCAGTGGTTTTCCAATTGAATACATTATCACACGAACACTTCAAATATGCTATTTTACCGAAATTTCGTCCCCGGGATTGGCACCCATGTATACACAAGATTTCCGGACTTTCATCCTAGACACTTCGGCCAACTTAATTTCAATGAAGTCCATCCCCTATTTCCTCACAAACAATGGAGTACATCCCCTTTCTCTTTCCAAACAATCATACATATACAATGTATATAAATCATAGTCATATTCAATAACAATCAACAATAGATTAGTTTCAATTTACCTAATCCCTATGCAATTTCTACAACAATCATAGCTATTCTCCACCGATAGTCCAATACAGATATTTCTAAACAGATAAACAATCTTCTCAACATATATATTATTCAAATTTCCATGGGTGAGAGACAACACGTGTCCAACTCCACCATGTACATCAACAGTCATCTAATTTCATATTATCATTATCAATTTCAGTTATTTATACAAAATAACAATTTGACCCATTTAGGACAAAACTCTCATTTTTCCAAATATCAACCCAAATGTCAAAATTAACTATTTTGCCACCATAGAACCTCATACTCGAACCCCATAATCATTTATTTCACACTCATACTGAAACCCCTCTTTTTTATTTCACACCCAAACCCTAGGTTTGTTCAAAATACTCCCAAATCCCACCATTGACAAATAACCAAGCTAAAGACCATATAAAAGTGTAGAAAGTCCCTACCTCAAAGAGAGAAGACAACCAAGTAAGAGTGAAACTTCAAAGATGCCCAAATCCAACTCTATTCGGATCAAAATGGAGATCTTGAGATGGTCTACCTTTTTATCAAAGGGATTAGGGTGAGGAAATCACTAGAAGTAGGTGAAAATATAGAGAAAAAGAGTGTTTTAGAGTGAGAGGGTCTCAACTTTAGGTTTTAGGGAGAAAAGATCTGAAAAAGTCATGTAAAAAGTCATTTTCGCGATTTGATATACGCACAATCCGCTCGAGCACGAAAAGTGGTGCTCGAGCATCAGACACAAAAAGTTGTCCCGTTCGAGTACAAGAAAGGCCGCTTAAGTGCCAAGACACAATGAACAAGATGCTCACCGCTCGAGCGCAAAAAATAACGCTCAAGCGTAGAAAACTCACATCCAGAACTTTTGCAGACAACAGACCAACGCTCGAGCGCCCATCCGCTTGAACGTAGGAAATGCCACTCGAGCGTAGAGATCACTCTTCTAGTAGTTTTGTAGACCTGCAAAAGTACTGAGAGTTTGCAAAGGCCGCTCGAGGACAGGAAGTGCTGCTCGAGTGAAGGACCAAAATTCTGGGCAACACAAGGTTTGAAAAACAAGCGACCAACCTGCCTAAACACAATCACAACAACCCAAAAGCCAATTTCCAAGATATAAAAGGGAAGAAAGAGGTAAACAACAATATGAAAGCATTAAACCCGAGTTTGGAATACCACAAGAGTCGGGTCAAAACTAGGATCGCTATAACCTCCACCCCTTAAAGAATTTCGTCCTCGAAATTACAAATCACATTTTGAAACCATGATTTAAACAAATTTCCACGATGATGACAAATCAATTTTCAATATCATGACCCATCCACCTGTCATCCAATCCATCACATGATGAACAAGTCTTAATATACATCTCAACATACATTTCCAATATACACTTCTCATAGTTTTAACCAATTTCAATAAATATTCCATATTTCCAAAACATATTCAATGTTCATGATAAACTTGCATTTCCAAAACTTAAACAACATATACAATGTTCATATTAAGCCTGCGTCTCCAAAACATGTTCAACACATATAATGTTCTCATATTTAAACATATACAATGCTTTTACATTTCATTAACATAATCAAATTCTCAACATATGTTCAAACACCAAAAAATAAGTCCGGATATTTCTCTCAGACTTCTAATTCACGTTCCCAAGTTTCCTCCTCAATTCCGTGATGTTTCCACAAAACTTTAACCAAGGGAATCATCTTGCCTCATAAGACTTGGTCCCGAGCATCCAAGATTCTCACCGGTCTCTTCTCATAAGAGGCATTCTCGTTTACCTCTAAGTCGGTCCAATCCAACACGTGCGATGGATCTGGCTTATACTTCTGAAGCATGCTAACATGGAACATGTCATGAATCTCGAAAAGTTGTGGCGGCAACGCCAAATGGTAAGCAATCTCTCCAATCCACTCAAGGATCTCAAAAGGCCTAATAAATCGAGAGGACAATTTCCCACTCTTCCCAAATCTCATCAAACCCCACCTAGGTGATATCTTCAAGAATACATGGCTTTCGCCTCAAAAGACAAGGGTCTTATCCTACGGTTGGCATAACTTTTCTGACGACTTTGAGCCGTAATCAACCTCTTACGGATAAGTGCTACTTTCTCCGTCGTTTCCCGAACCAACTCTGGACCCAACAAAGGTGCATCACCCACCTCGGCCTAACACACTGGAGATCTACATGGTCGACCATATAAGGCCTCAAACGGTGCCATGCCAATACTCAATTGGAAGTTATTGTTATAGGTAAACTCCACTAAGGGTAAGTGCCTCTCCCACGAACCCTTAAAGTCAAGGACACAATCTCGAAGCATATCCTCAAGGATCTGAATAGTACGCTCGGATTGCCTGTTAGTCTGAGGATGATACGCAGTGCTAAAGGTCAATCTAGTGCCCAAGGCACTCTACAAGCTTTGCCATAACCGAGCTGTGCAATGCGAATCTCTATCCGAAACAATCGTCATAGGGACCCCGTGCAAGATGATATGCAGGTTGGCAAGATGATCTACCGAATCACTCACGCATATGGGTATGAAGTGCGCAGACTTGGTTAATTGGTCAACTACTATCCAAATGGCATCACTACCCCATTGAGTCCTCGGAAGGCCCACAACAAAATCTATCGTGACATGTTCCCACTTCCACTCGGCTATAGGCAAGGGTTGTAACAAACCTGCTGGCCTCTGATGCTCGGCCTTCACTTGCTGACAAGTAAGGCACTTCGACACAAACATGGCCACATCTTTCTTCATACCTCTCCACCAAAACTAGCGACTAAGGTCGAGATACATCTTTGTGCCTCCCAGATGCACCGTAAGGCGCAAATGGTGAAACTCTTGGAGTACTTCCTCTCGGCAAGACTCCGGCAGAAACAAACAGTCATGGCATCTCACACTCAGGTCGGGATACACGCTCAAGCCTTTCTCTACTTTCCCATTGGAGATCTTCTCTCGAAGGTATTCCACTTCAAGATCACTCTTTTGCATTTCTACCACTCGGTTCACAAGTGTAGGTTGTGCAACCACAGAAAATAAGGCTGCAGGCTCAACGGACTCGCCAAGATACAAGTCAAACTCCACAAGAGCACCCAACATCTCCTACTCCCGGATGGCAATATTAGCCACACTACTAACAGATTTCCTGCTCAAGCCGTAGACTACAACGTTGGCCTTCCCTGGGTGATAGTGCAACTCAAAATCATAATCCTCTATGAACTCTATCTACCTTCTCTGCTTCAAGTTCAAGTCCTTCTATGTAAACATCTATTTCAGACTCTTGTGATCAGAAAACACTTCAAACTTTTCACCATACAGATAGTGCCTCCAAATCTTCAAGGCAAATATCACCGCTGCTAATTCTAGGTCGTGAGTTGGGTAGTTCCTCTCATGTGTTTTCAACTGCCATAAGCCATAAGCTACTACCTTCCCCTCTTGCATCAAAACACAACCCAAACCTTCCCGTAAAGCATCACAATAAACTGAATAACCCAAACCCCTCTCCGAAATAATCAAGACTGGAGCAGTGGTAAGTCTAACCTTAAGTTCTTGAAATGACTTCTCATAGGTCTCATTCCAGATAAACTTAACTCCCTTTCTCGTCAGTCTAGTTAACGGTGAAGCTAATCTAGAGAAATCCTTCCCAAATCTCTAATAATATCTGGCTAACCCCAGGAAACTACGAATCTCAAAAGCATTCTTAGGTTGTGCCCAATCTTGCACTGCCTCTATCTTGGATGAATCTACAGTCACTCCTTCCCAGGATACCACATGGCCCAAGAACTTAACCTCTTTCAGCCAAAACTCACACTTTTCAAACTTAGCATACAACTTGTGAGCTCTAAGCAATTCGAGCACCATTCGCAAGTGTCCCTCATGCTCCTCCTTAGAGGGTGAGTAAATCAAGATATTGTCCACGAAGACGACCACAAAACGGTCTAGAAACTCCTGGAAGATCCAGTTCGTCAAATCCATAAATACAGCCGGTGCATTGGTTAGCCCAAAAGGCATTATTAAAAATTCATAATGGCCGTACCACGTATGGAATGCTGTCTTCGGGATATCCTCCTCCCTTATCCTCAACTGGTGATAACCCGATCTCAGGTCTATCTTAGAGAAACAACAAGACCCCTTCAACTGGTCAAACAAGTCATCTATACAAGGCATTGGGTACTTGTTCTTAACAGTTACCCGGTTTAGCTTCCGGTAATCTATACAAAGTCACAACGCTCCGTCTTTCTTTTTAGCAAAAAGAGCTAGTGCTCCTCAAGGTGAAGTACTAGGGTGGATAAAACCCTTATCTAACATTTCTTAGAGTTGAATCTTCAACTCACTCAACTTAGCATGTGCAAACCGATACGGTGCCATAGAAACTGGTGCCGTGCCAGGCACTAAATCAATAGAGAATTCGATCTCTCGATGAGGTGGCAAACTAGTGAGGCTGTCTGAAAAGACATCAGGGTATTCACAAACTACCAGTGGCAACTCTACTCGGACTTCATCACACTCACCACTCAAGAAGCTAGCAAGAAGACAACTAAGTTCACTCTGCCCATGCGAATCATCTACTAGTGATAAGACTCTATCCACTCGGTCCCCAAGAAGTAAAAACAATCACCGCTTAGGGTACATACAGTGACCCTCTGAGGGTAGCAATCTATAAGAGGCCAGTATGATGATAGCCAGTCCATACCCAAAATCACATCAAAACTAGACATGTCAAGCAACACAAATGCAAAAGGTAATCGGCGACTGGCAACCTCGATGTCACAACCCCGACACCCCTTTTTAAGATAACCTCACTACCAATAGTTGACTCTACAGAAATAGGAGATGCTAACTGTGCCAACTCTAACCCCAAAACTGATGCAAATGTAGACGAAATAAAAGAATGGGATGCACTTGTATCAATTAACACATCAGCAACTGAATTGCAAAACAAGAAGGTACCTCTCACTACTGAAGGAGTAGGTACAAGGTCTGGTGCTGCAACAGTGTACATACGCCCAGTAGGCCTCTGATCAACCTGCTCACCCCTCAGAGCATATGCCTGGTGTACTGATTGAGCCAAAGAGGCTTCCAGATTGGCCCTCGAGGCCTGTGCTGACTCTGCCAGTTGGTGGCTTTGTGTCTGCCTCAAACCAGACACACCAGATGTGCCGCCCAACTGTGAGAAAAACCTCTTCATGTGCCCCGCTTGCCTACACTGATAACAAGTGAGCTGCTGGCCTCTTCCCTGACTCTGGCTCTGAGAACGAGCTGAAGACGATGCTGCTCGCTGCCCTCATCCTCTCTGTAGGCAAGCTGGAGACTTATGGCCCAACTGACCACATTTGAAACAAGTGATGTCTCCCTGACCACCCCTCCTAGAACCCGAACTCGGCACTGGAAAAGTAGACCTCCACTGAGCTCCTTGGGATGACTGAGGGTTAAAACCCCTTTGCCTTTTACAGTCCCCCTGACTGTCCTGACTCCTTCTGGAGCCCCTCATCCTCTCTTCATCCATTTGCATGATAGTCTCAAGATAGGCTGCAACCTCCACAAGGCGCCCATAATCCCTAATCATGGATTTGGCAACTCTAAACATGAGCCCGGTCCTCAACCACTTCTTGAACTCCAGACAACGACGCTCCTCAATCGCCACGAGTTCCGGTGCAAACCTCGATGAACTGGTGAATGTCGCCTCAAACTCGATCATTGGTGTGTTCAACTGCACCAACTTAGAGAACTGGTCTCTCAACTTCTCCCTAATAGTGGGAGGCAAAAACTTGTCCTGGAAGGCGTCGACAAAAGTCTCCCAAGTCCATCTGATGCGTCCCCGCATATACTTCCACCATTGACCCACGTCTCCCTTCAGCTGGAAGGACGCCAAGGTCACTCTCAAATCCCCGTCTTTGTGCCAAGCATCTCAAACGTCTTCACCATCTGCTCTAACCACTCATTCGCTTTCAGTGGCTCCTTAGGATCACCCAAAAACTCATCCAGATTCAACTGGAAAAACTCCCTCTTTAGAAAAGATGGCCCAGCCTCAGCGACTTGGGCCTGGACTTAATTCTTAGCCTTGAGAATGTCCATGGATTCCCGCAAAGCTCCAGCCATTTCACGGGCTAAGGCACCCATGGCCTGTTGACCCGCCGGTTCAGCGACATTAGCTTGACTAACCCCTTCTTCTTGTGCCGGAATATTATCCGATAGAGGCATCTCATGCCTTCTAGGCCTACCATGCCTATCACCATCATGTCCTGACATCCTAATAAAGGCAACAAAAGGTATTATCACATTTACAAATGTGCCGAAGCTAACTCACTCACGTCCTAATGCGATGGACAACAGTAAATCACTCCATATAAGCACGTAATCATGTGAACAGATACGAATTTCCTTCCTAGATAATGACCGTCCTGCGGCGTTGCTAGAGTTCCAATTAGAAACAGTAATGATTAAGTGCTCTTCTAATAGGACTTCCAGAAACCCGTAGACCTAATCAATATCTTAGGAACTAAATCCCATATCCATATAATCACATAAGCATGTTATCATATAAGCATACAATACATGCTAACGTCTCCACCAAGCGAGACAAACCCATTGTGGTACTAACTACATCCCACATACCCAAAGTATTCAAACCCGGTACGCTTTGATACCGAGTTGTAACGCCCCCAAAATATTACAGTAAACCTAATCCTTAAAGCAGAGGAATAATAGAAATAATATGCTTTCATTCATTAGAGTTCGTTTACAAAAGTTAACACATGCATTATACATTCACAAATGTTCATACTGAATCTACAACATGTGTTGCAATGCTAAGAGAATTAAAAAAAAAATTAAACAAATAGTCATATGCCCTATAGGCTTACATATTTCCAAGTCATGGCTTGGTTACACAAAAGTGAGCCTAGCTCAATATATTTTTTGCCCTTGGCTATACAAAAGAATATAACAAAATAAAGAAGCTTTTGCTTCGAAAAGCCCCTTTAAGCTATTGCCCTAGCGGAGGCATGTCACCAACAACTAAAAATGGTTTTCCCCAAATAGGGTGAGCCAAAACCTAGTAGAAATAGTCTAACACAGTATATGAAATTTAATAAAGATATAAGTATAATTGTGCATATATAAGGCTTATGACAAGACATTCACATTACATATGATCGTAAAGTCCCAAAGTTCATATTTCAATTCATTTTCCTTCAACTCATTTCAAGTTCATTTATTCTTCCCAATTCATGGGTCAATTTCATTATCTTCCAACAACCTAACAGAGACTATAACTCAGTGGTTTTTCAATTCAATACATTATGACACGAGCACTTCAAATCTGCCATTTTACCGAAATTTCGTCCGTGGGATCGGATCCCATGTAAACACAAGATTTCGGGACTTTCACCCTGGACACTCCGGCCAACTTAATTTCAATGGAGTCCATCCCCTATCTCCTTTCAAACAATAGAGTACATCCCCTTTCTCCTCCTAAACAATCATGCATATACAATGTATATAAATCATAGTCATATTCATTGACAATCAACAATAGATTAGTTTCAAGTTACGTAATCCTTATGGAATTTCTACAACAATCATAGCTATCCTTCACTGATAGCCCAATACAGATATTTTTAAACAGATAAACAATCTTCTCAACAGATATATTATTCAAATTCCCATGGGTGAGAGACAACACGTGTCCAACTTCACCATCTATATCAATAATCATCCAATTTCATATTATCATATCAATTTCAGTTATTTATACAAAATAACAATTTGATTCATTTAGGACAAAACTATCATTTTCCAAATATCAACCCAAATGCCAAAATTAACTATTTTGCCACCATAGAACCTCATACTCGAACCCCATAATCATTTATTTCACATACATACTGAAACCCCTTCTTTTTATTTCACACCCAAACCCTAGGTTTGTTCAAAATACTCCCAAATCCCACCATTGACAAATAACCAAGCTAAAGACCATATAAAAGTGTAGAAAGTCCCTACCTCAAAGAAAGAAGACAAGCCAAGCAAGAGTGAAACTTCAAAGATGCCCAAATCCAACTCTATTCAGATCAAAATGGAGATCTTGAGATGGTCTATCTTTTTATCAAAGGGATTAGGGTGAGGAAATCACTAGAAGTAAGTGAAAATGTAGAGAGGGAGAGAGTGTGTGTTTTAGAGTGAGAGGGTCTTAACTTTAGATTTTAGGAAGAAATAATCTAAAAAAGTGATGTAAAAAGTCATTTTTGCGATCTGATATACGCACAGTCTGCTCGAGCAAGAGAAGTGACGCTTGAGTGTTAGACACAAAAAGTTGTCTCGCTCGAGCGCAAGAAAGGCCGCTCGAGCGCCAAGATATAATGAACAGAACGCTCACCGCTCGAGCGCAAGAAATGACGCTCGAGCGTAGAAAACTCACATCTAGAAGTTTTGCAGACAACAGACCAACGTTCGAGCGCAAGAAAGACCGCTCGAGCGCCCACCCGCTTGAGCGTAGGAAATGCAACTCGAGCATAAAGATCACTCTTCCAGTAATTTTGCAGACTTGCAAAAATACTGAGAGTTTGCAAAGCCCGCTCGAGCGCATGAAGTGCCACTCGAGCGGAGGACCAAAATTCTGGGCAACACAAGGTTTGAAAACAAGCAACCAACTTACCCAAACACAATCACAACAATCCAAAAGCCAATTTCCAAGATATACAAGGGAATAAAGAGGTAAACAACAATATGAAAACATTAAACCCGAGTCCGGAATACCACAAGAGTCGTGTCAAAACCAGGATCGCTATAACAGGCAGTTAAGAGTTAATAGAACAAACAAAATTAGTCCCTCCCTGAGCTAGTAGAATCCATGTCTGCAGTTTGGAAAGAAAAGACAGAGCTTGGTGGATCTTCAAATAAAACAAGGTGCTCCATTTGGTCAACCCCAATGTTGGCAGGCACATCTGCACATTGGTTTGCTTCTCTTGGAATATATTAAATGCCACAATTGCATCTTTTCAGCATGAAGTTGGCATCCTCAATCAGTGCTCTGTATGGAGATGTTCTTTTAGCTCCATCCTTGATTAGTTTCATTGCTAGCTGGGAATCTATCTCAATTTCTATGTTAGCCATTCCTTTTTGCATGATGATTGTTAGTCCTCTATATAGCCCCCAAAGTTTAGCTTCCAAGCTCGTGCAATTTCCCATATAGCCATGGTATCCCTACAACCAGGTGCCCACTTTATCTCTTAGTAAAACTTCGTACCCAGATTGGCTTGGATCTCCTTTAGAACATCTATCAGTGTTCAGCTTTAGTTTCCCTGGAATAGGAGCAAACCAGTTAGTTAGTCTTGGTTCTGAATAATTTGGATGAAGGGGGTTTTGAAAAGCTTCCTGGATCTCTTGAGCTTGTTGTAGTATTCTAGTTATACTGGTGTATATGGATTGGGTTTGATTTTCAAACACTTCTTTATTTCTTTCTTTCCATATGTTCTAGATGGCAGACAAGAAGATTGTTGACCATTGGATTTCAGCCAACATACTTTTACTTTTCATGTTAGATTTTAACCACTCAGGCAATGGTTTCCTATGTTTTCCTTGCCACCAATTAAGATCTTTCAGTTTGAGCTAGATGTTTTTAGCTTTGGGCATCCTCTTAGTAAGTGAATCATGTCTTCTCTTTCAATTTGGCATCTTTGACAAATGTCTGAATCTACAAGGTTTCTTGTGAGTTGCATTTGGTTTGTAAGGAGGCCTTCATGCATGGCCAGCAAGAGGAAGCTTTGTAGCCTTTGTGGAGCTTTGATTTTCCATATCCACTACCAATCCAATCCATTCTTTTCCTGTTTGGTGATAGCATTATAAGCTATTGAAGTAGAAAAATTCCCATTAGTAGTCCCTTGCCAAGTAGGGGTATCCATGAAAGTCACAAACTTGGGTCTGTATATGTTGAGAATGTTGTCTTTGTCTTGTTGGGAGATCAGGTGTGGGATTGGTGTCAGGTCCTATCTGCCTTCATCATCTAGAATAGAGCTACTTTTGTTGTACAATCAATGTGAGGTCCTTGATTGTTATTACATAAAGGTTGTGCGCCACACCACCAGTCAGTCCAGAGTGATATATTCTTCCCATTCCCCACATTCCATTTGATATTTTCCTCCAAGACCTCCCTGTTTTTAATTATGCTTTTCCATGTGTGAGATATTTTTCTCTATATGGACCAATTGGAAATGGAGTGTTGGTTTAGGTACTTAGATTGATGGATTTTGCACCAGAGGTTATCATCTTTACTAGCAACTTTCCAACCCAGTTTTTATATTAAGGCAGAGTTTTGCTCTATGGTTTTCCTAATACCCAACCCACCATTTCTTTTACTTTTACAAACTTGATTCCAATTAACCAGGTGAACTTTCCTAACTGTGTCAGTGCTACCCCATATGAAGTTTCTATTCAAGCTATCAATTTTGTCACAAACATTCCTAGGTAGTTGCATAGTTTGCATGAGGTGGTTAGGGATGGCAGAAGTGACAGACTTCACTAGGGTAATTCTACCAGCTAGGGAGAGATTTTTAGCCTTCCATCCAGACAACCTGCTAGTTATTTTCTCAATGATGTCTTTTATGTGATTTTTATTAACTCTACCATTGAGCAAAGGAGTTCCTAAGTATTTACCTAGATCATCAGTTAGGGATATACCACATTGGTAGCTAAAGGGAAGAGCTTCTATCCTTGTGATGTGAGGGGAAACAAAGATTTTGGATTTTTGGAAATTAATCTTCTGACCAGATATTCACAAAATTGATTCAGGACTTCCATAATGCACTCACAGTTCCTTCTATTAGCTTTGGCAAACAAGATTAGGTCATCAGCAAAGAACATGTGAGAGATAGGAATACTATGATTGGCTGCTTTCAGGCCTTTCCATGCACCACTCTCAGTTTTGATTATGATCATGTTAAAAAGATTTCCATGCAAAGCACAAATAAGTAAGGGGATAGGGGGTCTCCTTGTCTAAGATCTCTCCAACATTAATGCCAAGAAGGGTTCACCATTCCAAATGATAGAAGAATTGACATTTGACACAGTTTATAATGAGAGTAATCCAATCAGAGTTAAGATTAAATTTTTTTAGAGCATGATGGACAAAATTCCAAGAAATATGATCATAGGCTTTTTCAAGATCAATCTTAAGAACCATCCCACCGGTTTTACCCATCTTATTTCTAAGGGTATGAATGATTTCTTAAGTTATGATAATATTATCAGTGGTAATTCTGCCTGGGATGAAGCTACTCTGGTTAGGGCTAATCAGGTCAGAAAGGAGGGGCCTGATTCTATTAACAATGATTTTGGTGATGGTTGTATAAGTTGCATTGCACAAGGTTATATGTCTAAATTGCTTAATAGTCATAGGATTATCCAGCTTGGGGATTAAAACAATTTGAGTTTCATTGACCTCCTTAGGGATGTTCTTATTAGAAAAACATTGTTGGACAAAGTTGCACATAGAAGATCCCACAATATTCCAGGTTTTGTGATAGAAAACAGCTTGTAAGCCATCCTCTCTAGGAGCTTTAAAGGCTTTTATGTTTTTGATGGCATTCCAAATTTCATGATTAGATATGGGAGCTTGAAGTTTATCATTGTATTCTCCAGTGAACCTAGTGTTAGTGATATTCCTCCAATTGTCTAGCATAAGAATCTCCTCATGTTTAAACAATTCACTGAAATGGTGATTTATGTGGGTTTTGATGTCCTCAGGGTTGGAGAGCCAGCTGGCTTTCTCATTCTTGAGCATACTGATTTTCAATTTTCTGCATTTGTTGAGGGTAGATATATGAAAGAATTTGATATTTTGGTCTCTCATGGTAAGCCATTTGACTCTAGATTTTTGGAACCAAATAAACTCTTCTTGAAAAAGGGTCATATTGTATTGTTTTATGAGATCTTTTTTCCAAAAGGAAAAAATTGTGAAAAAAGGATTGCTTGGTATTTTTGAATTCCCTCTATGCCGGCCAAGAGATTTGTTTATCTTTTGTAAACATTCCAAAAAATTTCCTTGTTCCAAATTTTCACATTATCATATGCATTAGAGACGAAAATAAAAGGATAAATTATAAATATATTTTTTGAGATTTGCTTAAAATACAAATCGTTTCATGTGGTTATGGAAATTACATTTCGTCCCAGAAGTTTTTAATTTCATTACAAATTGTCTATTTTGTTATTAAATTATCAAGTTAATTAACAATTTTTAATAATGTTATAAACCATCAGACAATTTTATTATTGTAAAGGAGAATAGTTATGAATTTTATTTTTTTAATTAATTCTAGTAAATAAAAAATTCTAACAAATAAGTATTTATAATTTTTTGAATCACAAAGAATAATATGTATTTTAAGTGTAAATTTACCCAAAATATAAATAAAAAGAAGTCCTATTATTTGAATTTAACAACTAATTTGACAGCTGCATTGAAGATGATGAACTTGAATCCCTGAGTTTCCTCCACACACATGATTGAAACCAGTGACAGCCTCTTGCCTTAACATGAGGGGTTTTGAATTGCCTTCAACATTTCAGACAATGAGAGGTCTCATAATTGAAATAAAACCAAAATATAAGAAAGAAAATATGTCCAATTAGAAATTGATCAATACTTTGGCTTATTTGTGTCGGTCAGAGCCGGCCCTGACTTATTAGGGGTTTAAGGCAATTTTTTTGAATTGAATCCTTCATATATAATTATTCAAAAAGAAAAATTGTTTGGATAAAACAAAAAGGATAAAATTTATTTCTATTGTATTACAATTTAACAAAATTTAGATAACAAATATATATATATATATATATATATAATAGTTGAACTTCAATTAGTTGAATCGAATCTTTATTTTTTAGCTTACCAATGCTATAATAACTAAATTTAATTGAGGGTAAGGATGAGAATTTTCAACACAACTCAAGTAATATCTAAAATTAGCAACTTAGGGTTGATTATTTTTCAACATGAATCTAAGTATGATACGACTCAATAACATGAATTATTAGTTATATATTTTGATGTTCACTAAGGGATGCCATGATATTTTTTTAACCTTTTATTTAACTCCATCTAACTAAATAAAAAAGTGTGTAAAATAATAATTAAGGCTAATATCTTTTTTTCATTTAAGAT
This sequence comes from Camellia japonica, assembly GCA_030407325.1. Lineage (NCBI taxonomy): Eukaryota > Viridiplantae > Streptophyta > Magnoliopsida > Ericales > Theaceae > Camellia > Camellia japonica. The sequence continues at coordinate 167,439,565 of JAPPVO010000019.1, read as the reverse complement.
ATGTATTTTTTTGTTACCTATTTTAGAGTCAATCTAGTAAAAAATATATAGTAATAAGGTACAATTTTTTTAATTAGAAAAATGAAATTGAATTAAAATCAAACATTCTATGAATAATTTCATTTAGTAGAAATAAATTCTATAAAATTCAACTTATAGGAAAAATTTTAATTTCTCCATACACTTGCTAAGCTATTTTTAACTAAAAGTGAAAGTTTTCACATTAAACATCAATCGGACACGAATCAAAATAACATAATACAACAACATGAAAATAAATGAATTGAGCTAATATTGAAGTAATTATGAAATAACATGACATGATACACTTCCCCTAGTTGGGGGCCCTAAATTTTGTTCAAAATTGGAGGCCCGAGGCGACCGTCTTAGTCGCCTCACCCCAGGTCCGACCCTCGTGTCGGTGAAGGTTACTTATCAACCATTTACATATTAGAAATTTTATATATTCAAAAAAATTTATTTTGATACAACAAGTGTTACAATTTTGATATAATTATACCGACTTCCCTTTTAATAAATTTAAAAAGACCCGAGCTAATGTAGATTATGTAAAGACTCAATAAATAAATAAAATAAAATAAACATTTTAATGTAAAAAATATGATAACATCATCATCATCATCATCATCTTCATCTTCTTTTTCTTCTTCTTTTTCCCCACGTATATGATTAACAAATTACTAAATAAAAGAAAATTAATGTAATATGAATATGAATTAAGAGTTTAAGAAAACTTAATATAATTATATCAAATTTGTATGACTGCATTTTTTTTTCAAAATACATAAAAGGTCAATGTAATTTACTATTTAAAATATTCAAAATTTGAATTCACATATTTTAAATTGTTATTACTATTTAAAATTTTTCATTTTGTATGCAACATTACTGTTAATATTTATATACCAGGCACTTGCTGTGTTGGTATGCTGAAAAATGTAGCACATCACATTAAAATTTTATTAGGTACAACTTCTATGTAAAAATGAATTTGGTGGAACTTCAAAAGAATTCATACTTTTTAAAGAATAAAACACAAATAAATTACATTGGAACTTAAGCAAAAATTAAATAAATAATAATAATTAAAAACAAAATATCAATACTCCAATAATTTATTATTGGACCATAACCATTCCTATGAGGCACCATAAAACTAAAAATTAATAATTCCTTATTTATTATTTTTTACAGGGACACTTTTTCATAAATCTCCTTTCATCTACTTATGTTCCATTTAGTCCACATTATTTTCTTATATTCCAATAAGTCTTATGGGTGGCATAGTTACTAAAATATCCCTAATATTATTTACATTTACAGTGTGAATGTTCCGTGATGTGAATGTTTACACTGTCAATGTGAATGTCTACACTATCAATGTGAATATTAACATGTCAATGTAAACATTCACACGTCAATGTGAATATTCACATTGTAAAATATGAATGTTCACATCATCAAATTGCTAACCATTCAAAAAATATTTATAAGGGTAGAAATATCCATAAAATACCTTAAATATGAGAATTATGATTTGATACATCAAATATTCAAATAATAGGATTTATTAAAATACAAGAATATCTTATGGACTAATTAAAATACAAATACTTGAAAAATAATTTTTTAATAAATCTCCCTTTTTTAAATGTTGCATAAGTTAAAAACACTAAGGAAAAAGTGACATGATTTAACGGCATAAACTAATCATGAAAATATAAGTAATAAGTTTCAAGAGTTATTTAGTAACCATTGATAGCTATTACAACCTATTTGAAGAAAAAACAAGAGATAAATTGATTAAAGATTAAAAAAGAAATACTTAATGTTCAATATTTTTCAAATCTCATGTCACGTAATAGGCAATGAAATTTTTAACTAGTCTACCAAACACAACATAAAAAAAAAAAAAATTTAGATAAAAATTTATGTCTATGAAAATTGTACAAAATATTTGGTAGTGACATTTTTAGAATTATAACAACTATAATAAATGTTTAATTTGACACATTACTGTATATAATTTGTTTGTACAAGAATCATGCATTGTAATTCGTCTTTTCTTTTCAAATGCATAAAGAAAAGAAGAGAGAGAATTAAACTAACCGTTAATTGGACTTATCTCAACCTATGAATCCAATTACATAAAAGAGATAATCAAACTAAGCATTAATTGGGCTTATCTCAACCGATAAGTCAAATTACATCACTATTCTAAGTAATGACAATTTCACTAGTTAGATTAAGTTAATCATCACCATTCACAATGACATGTAAAACATTTTCACTACATTTTTAAAAGGAAGATTGATCAATAAGTTCCATATTTTGAACTTGTAATCCATATAGTTCTATATTTTTTCTTGTGATCTATTTAGTCATTTCGAATGTGTAATGACTCATTTGCCCCTCACATTGGAGTGTTACATTTAGAAAAAGTATACTAAAGAATTTTTCAGTGTCACATCATACCTGTCACATTAGAGTGTTACATTTAGGAAAAGTACACTAAATAATTTTTTATTTTTTTGGAGTGTCACATCATACCCGTCACGTTGGAGTGCCATATGTCACGTTTGGGAAAAGTACACTAAGGAGTTTTTAATTTTAATTAGAGTGTCACATCATATTCACCACATTGTCACGTTTGAGAAAAGTACACTAAGGAGTTTTTATTTTTTTTTGAAGTGTCACATCATATCCGCCACGTTGTCACGTTTGAGAAAAGTACACTAAGGAATTTCATTTTTTTTAGAGTGTCACATCATACCTGTCACGTTGTCACGTTTGATAAAAGTACACTAAGGAGTTTTTATTTTTTTTTGAAGTATTACATTAGATCTGCCACGTTGTCACATTTGGAAAAGTACACTAAGGAGTTTTTATTTTATTTTTTTTGAGTAAAAGTTTTGGAGTGTCACATCATACCCTCCACGTTGTCACATTTAGGAAATGAACACTAAGGAGTATTTAATTTTTTTGGAGTGTCACATCGTTAGAGTGTCATATTAATACTTGTCACAATGGAGTATTACATCATACTTATTACATTAATAAAAGGGTATAGCAGTGTGATAACCCAACCCGTACTATGTTTAATTATGTATGTGATTATGTGTTTGACATGAATTTGCAAGTTTAAGTATGGAAAATATGTGAATTTGGAAAAATATCTATTGAAAGTAGAAATATCTGTTACAATTGGAACTTTGAATTGAAATTGAGAACCATAGAGGTGCGATAAACAAAAACCGACTTCGTATCTATGATTAGCATGATTTTTAAAGCCTTTAGTGAGATTTTGAAAAATTATGATTCGTAATGATTAAATAATGTTTTGTGAGTTGGGTTTTATATGTGTGTTTTGCCTATTGTTCTTCATTGTTTCTTGAGAGCCCTAGAGTGTGAGTTAGAGAGAGAAGAAGAGGAGAAAGCTAGGGATTTGAAGGAAATCAAGGGGCAAATCATAGATTTGAGCTAAGGTATGGAAAATTACTCACAAACTTTGATTTTAACTCATCTTTGTCAAGGAATCAAGAAGAAATTAAGGGGTTGAATTAGGGTTTTGAGTTATATGGTGGGTTGAGCTAGATGCATGAGATTGAACCCCTCAATCTCTCCATCTTTGTTGATTTAAGTTCACTCTTGTGATTGACTCATGAAACAAACCTTAGATGATCCATGGAAACAAGTTTTGTTGTAAAATTATTCATGATTTATATACTTTGAATTTGTTTATGTAATATATGAATATGGGAAAGAGATGAGTCCATGAAATTATTGTTGATGCAAGATTGATATGATTAATGTGGAATTACACTTGTATCATGCTTAGATATCATGTTTTTGAGTTGTTTTTACATAAATTTGAGCTTGGGAATGAGTTTGGAAGATTTGGCATTTTTGGCCATTTTCGGATTGCTTGTGTGGGCCCAGACCGCTCGTGCAGCCTTGAGCTCTGCATGAGCACCCAAAACTTAAGTCTAAAACTACTTCTTTGTGCGCTCGAGCGGCGGCCATTTCTGCGCGTGCGGAGCCAGACTGCTTGAGCGGCTGGACTGGCCGCACATGCGACCAAACATGAAGAAAATTATGTTGTTTTGCCTCGCTATCCCCAGCCTCCGGAATGCGTTCCCAACCTTATTTAGCCCTTTTTTGGGAGTGAAATGATGAATAGAAACCCATTAAAGAAGGTTGTGAATAATGAAAGAAAAGGAGAACAATTGAAGTGAATTACTTATCGAGTATGTGTGTGACATGTTTAGTGTAGGTCGTGTACCGGAGGAAACGCCACAAGATCGATCCCACTGTGAGCAATAATACCATGTTTATATGTTCGTTATTGTGTACCTCAGACCATGAATGGTGATTGGTGCTGACATTGTAATTTGTTTGAAATGAGAAACGTTATTAATGTTATATGACATGTGCTATATTGGGCCCGAGGCCGTTTTGATATATGATTGGGCCTGAGGCCGTTTTGATATATGATTGGGCTCGAGACTGTTTTGATATATGATTGGGCTTAAGGTCGTTTTGATATATGATTGGACCCAAGGCCGTTTTGATATATGATTGGGCCTGAGGCCGTTTTGTTATATATTAGACCCGAGGCCATTTTGAAATATATTGGGCCCGAGGCCGTTTTGAAATATATTGGGCCCGAGGCCGTTTTGTAATATGTTGGGCCCGAGATCATTTTGAAGCATGATTAGGCCTAAGGCTGTTTTGTTTATACGATTTTGAGTATTGTGAGAATCTTATGATTATCTATTTACACTGTTTTACTGTATTGTTACTCATTGAGCTTCGCTCACCCAATTTTATGTATGCACATGTAGGTAACTTGCAGCATGAAGCACAACCCTATAGTCAGCTTCAGGAGCCATCCTTTTTGAGACCCAATCGAGTCATGTCTCTGTGATGGAGTTTTGTCTTGACTCACATCATACTTTGATTTTACTTTGTTTTGCTAATGTGGTCTTGGGTTGTAAACATTATGCACAACTTCCCTTGATACTTATATTCTTTGTATGGGCATGTAAATGACGTGGTTGTGTTACATTTTGCTTATATTAGTATAACTCAATGGACTCATTCTTTTGTGGTATACTTCTGCTTTTGGCCCCATTACTATAATTACTCTGTATGTTTGTTTGAGGCCGAAAGTAATTAAGTGATTACCGGTCGGTTATGACCCAAACTTTTAGGGGCGGGTTCGGGTCATGACAAGCTATCTACCAAAACAATACCAAAATAAAAAATAAGACCACGGAAAGAAACTCTCCACTAATAGGGTTTAACAGATCAATAGAAAAAACTTGAGACTAATTTAAGTATTTGTTTGTGAGATGAGATTTATTGGTTAATATCCCTTTTTAAAAATCTATTATTTTATTATATAGATATATATAGAGTTTGATATTGTTTCTCAACTTCTTATTTAAATGATTGTTAAGTGATTAGAGAGAGAGATTTTTACCCCAATGAAAACCCAAATTAGGAAAGTAACAAACATCAAAATACAGATAAAAAAATAATCATAAGAAAAAGACTTGAATACCCTGACAAAAGCACCAAGAAAATAGATCCATTCATGAAAAATAAAAAATAATAATATTAAAATTATTACATGTAATATGTTTATGACTAAAGTTCAAAAACTCTTTTACAGGCTTTTAGGATCTTCACACTCCTATGCTTCTTCTTCATCTTCTGCATAGATCTTGTCTCCACTGTGTTGTTCTTGTCCATCATTTCATTACCATCATGATCATCAAATGAGGATAATGATGCTAGAGTCACACATTGGTCATGAATCCTACAATATCTCTTAGAGACTATAAGGGGGTTCAAGGTTAGAGGGGTGATTAGAGAGGCAAAACTATGCTAATGGTCCACTAACAGCGGAAGTGGCTTGAGAATGAACAGCAACAACTATCTGGCAGTTGGAGAGTGTGTAGCTGGGTGAGGATGAAGGAAGTGGCTCAAGAAGAAGACAATGGCAGTACCAAATTGGGCAGCATCTCCCCCAAATCTGCAAAATTCCTCCTTTTGAACCTTAGGAAATTGGTCATATTTATAGGCTTTTCCTTGGCACCAAGAGAACACCAAGTGGCCAAATAGAGAGAAGACATGTGTCCTAGGGGATCACATGGAATATTTTGCCTTGACCACTAGGCTAAAGGTGCTACGTGTCCCTCTGTATGTACTGTGTACTATCTGTTTACCTCCGCAACTACCTTTTTGAGCCTCGGCAAGTGTAGTTGCGACGGGAGTGTTTGGTGCTGTAACTCCCTTTTGAGCCTCAGCAAGTGCAGTTGCGGCGGGAGTGTTTGCCTCTGCACTTTGTAGACACCCCATTTTTGACCGTCTTCAAGACTTGGACGTCATCATTTGAACACTCGATGATCATCCATGCTCGTGTTCGTTTTGAGTTCCTGAAGGTCTTGGCTGTGCGCCTTGCCTTGGAGCCTCTTCACTTGTCTGTTTTTGTGGACCAAGAGCTTGTGGCTTTGTTTCTGAGGAAAGAGGGTGGCCTGCTGGCCAGCCCTACAACCCATCGGCCAGGCCCCGTGCCCATCGGCCGTGCCCTCTTTCCATCGGCCATCAGTGGTGGCCGGTCGGCCTCACTAATGGCCGGTCGGCCCCTTTAGTGGCCGGTCGGCCATATTTTTTTGGCTGAGGCCCTTTTCTTTGCTTTTGCAGATATTTTGGTGCCAGCTGTGCCAGCTGTTGGGTACAGAAGGCATCATCCATACACATGTATGGAGGGATTGTAACAAGCTTGAGGCTTGTGATTCTATATAAGGGGAGGCTCCTCTCTTCTTTCAGAGGTGGAGAATTTTGATTAAGGCTAAACATATCCCTCTTTCTCTATAATTCTCCCCTCTCTCTCTCTCTCTCTCTCTCTCTATATATATATTTGTACTAGTTTGTGCCTTAAAGTGAGTTTTCTTTACACTTTGGCACTAAAGCACCTAGTGAAACACATTCACTCTTGAGCTGAGGTTCTTGGAGGTTGCATTTGAGTGATTTTGGCTTGGTTTTGCCTCAGAAGTGGCTGGTTTTGAAGTTGTTCTTCAAGGGTGAGTAGTTACCCTCTTTAAGCCTTGTTTTGCTTAAGTATTTGGCCATCCTTGCATGCTCTTTTAGGCCTTACTTTCAATCGCAAAAACTCTTGTTTTTAAGTGTTTGAAATGTTTGTTTGAGGCTTTGTTTGAGTTAGGGGTAGTTTACCCCCTTTGGTGGCTTATTTTCCTTTGCTTTGTTCTATCTCTTAAGGCCTTTCAAACCACCTTGTTTTGGCCTTTTAACCACTGAATTCCAAAGGAATTTCAGTGGTGGAAAGTGGGTTTTGAGACCCAAAATGGATGGGGGTGGTCCCCCCCCTCTTGTGTTTTGTTTGCATGTGTTGTTCGCTTAACACTTTGGCATGCTTTTCTACCTTCATATGGATCTACCTTAGCATGTTTTAGGCCTTATTCTAACATGATATAACTCTGTTTTGGGTTAGTTTGGTTGCTTCTTACATGCTTCATGTACTTGTAGTGCAATCCTCTTAGTTAGCCTAACATGCTCTATGTTTTGGACCACCATTTTAGCATGTTTTTGGCTCCACTCCAGCAGGCTTTTACTTATATTTTGGCATGCCTTAGCTCTGATTTTGGTCAACAAGGTCACCTCTTGCATGGTTTATGCACTTGTAGTGCAAGCTTGTTCATTAGCCTAGCTTGTTTGGTGTTTTGGCCTATTGATCTAGCATGTGTATGCTTTACTCCAGTACATTTTTGGCTTCGATTTAACATGCTTTAGGTCTGATTTGAGTGGTCTTGGTCATGCATGCTTGGCTTTGCATAGCTATAGTGCATTTGGCTTTGCTAGCCTTAAGCTTTGAGACCTCTAGCATGTCATATTTGAGCTTTTTGCATGGTATGGCATCATTTGGCATGTTATTTCAGACCATATACCTCTGCCATATTCTCGCATTTATCAACCCTTTGTTGTGTTTGAGGGTTGAGCCTTATGCTTCACTTATGAGCCAATATGTATGCATGCTTGCCTAAGCTTTTGGGGCCACCATCTCAGCATGTTTTTGGTGTTATTTTACCATGTTACAACTCTGATTTTTGTTGGTGAAGTCACCTCATGCTTGGTTTTGATATGTGTAGTGTAATCCCACTCGTTGGCCTTGCATGCGTCATGCTTTATGCCTCCCATTCTAACATGTGTTAGCTCTACTCCATGCATGTTTTGGCATTGTTTTGGCCTGCCTTGGGACTATTTTCAGTGATCTTGGCCCTTTGGGGCTTCCCTTGTATGGCTATGGTGTAAGTGCCTTAGCTAGTCTTGAGTTTTGGGCACTTTAGCATGCTATATTTGTGATGGTTGCATGTTTTGTCATCATTTGACATATGATTTCAGAGCATATAACCTTGTTATACCCTCATGTTTATCACTCTTTAATTGTGTTTAAGAGTTGTGCCTTTATGCCTTACTTGCGAGCCATGAGTTGAGTATACATTCCTTGCTTTTTGTGCCTAAGTTTTGTTGAGTTTTGGCCACTGTTTTGGCATGCATGAGCTCTGTTTTGGGACTAGTTTGGGTGCTTGTGCATAGTATTGCATAGTCCTAGTGTTGTGTACCTCACTAGCTTTAATGCTTGAGTCCTCTAGCATGCTATGCTTGCGTTGTTTGTATGATATAGCATCATTTGGTATGTGATTTCAATGCCTACATCTCTGCCATACTCCCTTATTTATCACTTCTTCATTGTGTTTGAGAGTTGTGTTTAATTTATGGCTTGCTAGCCAATGCATGAACATGTTGTTGTAGCTTTTGGTGCCTCATTTCTAGCATGATTCTACCATTATTGTGGCATGAGGTAGGTTTGACCATTTGAGCATTGTAGTGCATGCCTCATGTGTAATATACTTCACTAGCTTTGATGCCTTAGCTCCTTAACATGCCTTGCATGCGTTGCTTACATGATAGAGCCTTGTGCATGCCACTTTAGCATTGGTAGATGAGCATGTTGTTTGCATGTGTGTTGCATTGCATTGTGTTTGGATCGGATGTTAATCCAAACACGAGAAATGAGGGGCGTTTCATACTTGAAGTGATGAAACGCGCCTCATTTCTTTGTCGTCGCCCCCCTTGATTGTGCATGATACGGTGGAGGCCTCTTGAGTCCTATGTGTTATTTGTGCATTCTTCAACATTGTGCAAGCTTGACTCTTTGGCCATCATGCATCGAGATGCGTGATTGGTGGTTTGAGAGCTGAGCACTACACTCTTTTGAGCTTGAGACATGATAAGGAGTGTGGTTGCACACACATTCCCTTGCAAATACACTGTCATGCCCCTGTTTGTGCTCTATTACAGCAAAAGGAGAAGCAGTGGCCGACCGGCCATCAAAGCTGCCGACCGGCCACCAAGGCTGCCGATCGGCTATCAGAAGTAGCCGATGGCCATCAACTTTGGCTGATGGCCACCATCTCTGGCCGATCATCCCTCAGCATGTTCCTAAGATCAGTAAGAAGCAATCTTGAAGTTGGCACAATTTTCAGAGGTCTAAAGGTGTGCAAACAGAGGCATCTTGAGGCAAGGCGGTGGATTTCCGGGAGGACGCGACCGAGCATGCATGCCTCTCTCGCCCGCGAGGCCATTTTACCGCTTTACTAGCTAGTTGTAGTTAATTACATGTTTTGTAATTAATTAGTTTAATTTGTGTTGTAATATTTAATTAGCTTAGATTAGCTGGTTATTCAATTCATTTTGGTTTGTAATAATTAATTAGCTAAATTGGTTAATTAGTTAGCTTAATTAGCGTAACTAGTTAGCTTTCGTTTCATTCGGACCCTCCGTCGAGAGGGCACAATGTTGTAAGAAGAGTGCATGCGTGTGTGCATGTCTTCCAACCCCCATTTCTTTCTCCCTTTTACTTAACCGCTTTAGATGGTTAGTTTAGGGCACGTTTTGATTAGCATACCTTATGCTTTGCATGTTTGCATCATTCATTTGTCTTGCATGCACCAGGCTCGGCGCATCATACAAACTGCATTGTATTTCAATACTTATTTGAATACATGTATCAAAGTGTTGCATTCATATGCCATGATTAGATAGCTGAGCCTATTTAGTTGCATTTTGCATGCGTTGCATTAGGCATCTTAACATAGCTAGGATCATGCATGATTACTAACTAGCTTTTGTTTTGGCTGGGAGTACACTGTAAGTGTTTGCGTTTTAGCATATTGCATGAGTGTGATTGCATATTGCCATGAGGCTATTTGCTTAATTGCTATAACTGCTTGAATGCCTGTGGATGAAGGCTTCATTGCTTGAATTGGAACAATTCATCGAAATGTGAGTTTTAAGCCCACTTGAAGTGGCAAATCATCATGTTTTAAGCCCACTTGAGGGTAGCAACTTCAAACCACTTTTTGAAAAACAAACATGAGATGTTTTGTTCCAAATCGAGTGATTTAGTCTATACTTGTATGTTGTGCGCATCACATAGTAAGCTAGCTAATAACCGGAATAAGAACACATGTGTTTTCAAAATAACATATCATGATTAGTAGAGGCCGATCCTTTGATCAGGCAAGCGGGGGTGCTCATTTCATGACCTTCCCCCCCTCGTACCCAAGTTCCCGAGCCGAGGCAACTTTGGTGATGACGAACACGTCGCCTTTGGCACGAGTCAGGGTTTCCTAAATTTCCCAAAAACAAAATATTTAGGTGACTACTCTGAAATCTGGCAAAGTAGTCCATGTTTGGCACTTTTTGATTAAAATCGATTTTCCAAAACGATTTGCCGGATTTGGACTCTTTGGTGATTTATCAATCTTACATTACACTTTGTGAGATTAGATTCAGAATCGTGACAGGAGTCCAAACTGTAGTAGCTATGAACCCAAATCCGCGCCCTCTCCAAAAGGGGGTGCGCAGAGGAAGTTCGGGCGGTCTACACACTTGCTTTCTCAGTTTGAACCTCAATAAGTGCACTTGCAACGGTGAACCTCGTTGCTGCACTTGCCTTCTCATTTCTATTTTGCCAGTACATGCATTCTCAGGACTCCATTAGTCTGCTATCGACTACGTTCGTGTTCACCTTAGCGAGGCCTCCACCCTTAGCCACCTAACCACAAACTCCCCAGCTTCCCAAGGCGAAGGCCACAAGCAAGCCCGCTATCTGCCATGCTGTGCCTTAGTACCAAGCCCAAGGGGGCTTCATTAGTCCTGCCTGTGCGACTAAGACAGGTCCATGACCTGGGTAATGGAAAGGGAGTCCCTTATGTTCGGGCTACCCTGCTCCCATCTTCGCGGGGTTACCGCAGTAAACTGGTATTTATGGGCCTGCTATCAGCTCCAACCAGTAAGTCTTGGGGCCTGTTATCAGCGCCAAGTTAATAAACTGTGGGGCCTACTATCATCCCTAGGCTAGTAATGCCTTGGCGCCTGCTATCAGCGCCAAGCATTAGCCTCTACTTGCAGAGGGAAGCCTCTCTCAAAGGCTACTATCACCTTGGTAGGATGTTCCCTCTGCAACTTAGTTGATGCGGTCGTAGTTGCTGCGGTAACCATTTCCCATGGCAAGTCCAAACGGCAGAACTGAGAATATTAGAGATAGTGGCGCTGATATAATGCCTCCGCAACTTGGGCACTGCAAGTACTGCCTCTGCAACTTAGTTGATTTGGTTTTCTCCTTTCCTCAGCAACTTCAAATGGCTGTGGTACCGACATTACTTGGAATGGCGGCGACACCGACATTACTTGAAATGGCGGCGTAGAGACGAAGTGCCTCCGCAACTTGGTCAGTGCAAGTGTTGCCTCTACAACTTAGTTGCTTCGGGTTTCTCTTTCCCTTAGCAACTTTGGATGGCGGCAGAACCGAAGATATTAAGAATGGCGACGCTGAGTCAAAGTGCCTCCGCAACTTGGTCGCTGTAAGTGTTGCCTCGGTAACTTTGTTGCTTCGGCTTTCTTTTTCCCTTACCAACTTCGGATGGCGGCGGAACCGAAGATATTAGGAATGGCGGTGCTGAGTCAAAGTGCCTCCTCAACTTGGCCTCTGCAACTTGGTCGCTGCAAGTGTTGCCTCGGCAACTTAATTGCTTCGGCTTTCTCTTTCCCTCAGCAACTTCAGATAGCGGCGGAACTGAAGATATTAGGAATGGCAGCGTTGAGTCAAAGTGCCTCCGCAACTTGGCCTCTGCAACTTGGTCGCTGTAAGTATTGCCTCAGCAACTTAGTTGTCTCGGTCTTCTCTTTCCCTTGGCAACTCCAGATGATCGTGACACCGACATTACTTGGAATGGCAGCAGGGCTGAAGATACTTGGATTGGTAGCGCTGAGACAAAGTGCCTCAGTAACTCTGCCGCTGCACATGTCCCCTCGGCAACTTCACCGCTGCAGGTGTTGCCTCTGCAACTTGACTTGGTCATTTTTCTTTGTGGAGTCTGCTTGGAAACTTGGCGGGTCAGACCTGCTTCGGCCCACTATTGGCCCACTTTCCTTAGGCTTTAGCCCATGCTCTTTTAATCATTCCTAGTCACCTAATAGAGGTGACCCTCTATAGAGACTGATGAAGATCTTCTCATTGAGAATGCCCTCTTCACTGCAGATTACAAACTTCTTGTTGTGCCCTGTTTGGCAAACTTGAATGTGTTAGAAGCTGTGGAAGTAACAGAGAAGTTCCTTCTCATAATCTCCCCAAACCTCTCTCTATTCTTATCTACTTCTTCATATTCTACATTTGGTGGAGACTCATGGGTATTGGTGTTCTTCATCTGTTTGGTTTCTTGGATTTTGGAGGTGTTGTTTGGGCTGGTTTCTTCAATGGGTTTTAGATTTTGAGGGGGAAAAATGAGATTTGAGAAATCAATGGATCTTGATTTGGTGGAGCCAACAAGTTTGATCTTGGAGTACCCATTCATTTTCCTTGTTTATTTTCCTCTGCTTTTTCTTGAGGTTTCAATAGAGATGGGGGTGACTTTAGAGGTTATCTATCACAGTTCAAAGAAGGAAGAAGGGGAGGTAGAGGTAGAGCTTAGATGTGGAGGTTGAGGTGTATATATATGCATAGGGATGTGTTGGCACTAAAAATATTTTGTTTTGTTTTGTTTAGTGTAGCTTGTAGATTATGGCCAAATTTCTTTTAGTTGATTGTGGCTTATTATGTGACAAATCAATTTTGATATGTCGATTTAAATCATAAATTATTTTTAACATAAAATTATGGGCCACAAATATTTATATTTTACATTATTATTATTATTGTTGTTGTTGTTGTTGTTGTTATTATTGTGCAGGTAAATCTCATTCAAATCATCTGGTGGGTCATTACATCACAAAAGAAGAAATGATAATGTGCAGCAAAAATCGTGGCTATTGTAGAAACATGGATTGATGGATGGTACACAAGAAAGTGGTGTGGAAGTTAATGGAGGTTACACTTGATCCTCTCTCTCTCATGTGCCATATCACATGCATAGAAGAAGAAAACTGCCCAAGGCAGTTGTTGAACGTAAATAGTTTCGCACTATAAAGGGGTCAAGGAAATACAAGTAGAAAGATTCATCTTCAACCAAATTCACAACAATTGTAAAATTTAGGAGTACCAATAACTTATCTACAAGTAATTTTTATACTTAGGAGTAAATTATCAGTTAATCTAGTAACCAATGCTTTTGAACTTTGTCATACTTGTAATTTGATTATTGTAATTAAGTGACAATTTTGACTATTATTAATCAATGTTTCAGTGTGTTTAATCCTTTTTCTTCACATCACAACCTTCAAAGAAGTCCTTGAATCTGTTAATGCATAGGATACCAATCACACTTGTTTGATTTGTTTATTATTTGTGAAAATTGATTTTCCATGTCAAATCCACTCTGTCGATTTGACCTAAACTAGATTTTTGTTAGCAAGGTTAGAAATATTTTTTGAAAACCCATAAAATATTTCTTTGTGAAATTGCCTTCCCCCGGCCACTATGGAGTTTTTATTCTCATGGCCTTTTATTTTTTGCAACCATGACAATTGATGGAGTAACAACACCAACATTTGAAGGTGTCATGTGGACCTCCACCCTTGTCTGACACCGCCCTCTAGAAAAATCATCAATAACACTTCTTAACTCACCAACTAGCACCTGTTTTTCTTCAATTGAAAGAGATGCAAGAGCCTTCTTCAATTGTGAAACCAAAATGCTAATAGGCAGTACAGAAGGGCCACTCATTTGGCTTTGATGCCATGTCTTTTCTATTGTTCCAAACTAGGATGTTATCTCACTAGGCGTGCCAAAATTTTTTAGTAAAAATTATGCTCACTCCTAATCGATAGGATTTGAACAACAATTTAAACAAACAATTGAACAAGATCAATCAGCGTATTTTGATTCAAATGCCTTGAAAGTACAAGGACTTCTTTGGAACAAAAGTTACAATCGACAAGAAAGAAATGAAGTAAACAAAGCAAACTAAAAATGATTTCAAGATGAAACAACCAAAGCTTACAAAGTCACAAATTATAGAGATAAACCACTCCTAATTCGAGAGAACTACTCCTAAGATAAAACTAAGTCTAAAGCTAAAAGTTGTTGAGTTATTGATGTCCCTCTTGTTTTCTCCTCTGCCTATTTATAGATTGTAGGCTCCAAACAAACAATAACTGCCTTGCAGTTTGTTTTCATGGGAATAACTTCCCTAAAATTTATGTCACCTCATGAGATAACTTTTCCAACATTTCTTTCACTTCCTTGAAATTTGCTCCTCAATTCCATAACTGCACATAACTGCTTCCATTTTTTACTCTCTTGGTGGTGCTTCTTTTCATATCTTTAACCCAAACACTTCAACATAATCCAGTTGGCTTGTCTTCCTATATTGACAGAGAATTTATAGAATTAGGAGCCAACATTTTCTATGTATCTTGCATTATAATAATAATAATAATAATAAATATAAATATGTCCGTAATAAACCTTTAAAGATGGTCATAGTTTGAATCAATAGACAAAAATCGACAAGTCACAATCAATGAGATTAACTTTGCTCATGATAGACAAGCCACAATCAATAATTTGGATTTAGCCACAATCAAACCACAATAGACAGAAAACAATTTAGGGTGCAAACAATGCCCTCCCCTCCCCCCCCCCCCCAAATCGAATTCTTGAATAGTTGTATATAAAATTGACTTGGCATTTGTCAAAAAACCATGACCAAAATAAATCTTTTTTACGAACCAACAACAGTAATAAAAATGATTATTGTAAGCACATGTTAATAAGATAGCCACCAAATTCTTGGCCAAATTACAAATGTATTGTGTATCCTCCACAAATGTAGTCCAATGTAGGTCATGTATGACTAAGTTTCTAAATTGGTAATAGATTGCTTCAATCGATAGTGTATTTACACAATCGACAAAGCAATGCATGAACCAAGTGTGAAACCAAGAGTTGGCCTGTTATTTGGAGCAAAATGATCTTCCAATGTTGGCACTGGTAGACACTCTAAGCATTAAAGTGAACATTTGGAACTTTAGTTTCTTTTATTTTCTAGCACTTCGAAATAGCCAATCAAGAAATCACAATTTGTAATATATTTCTATAACTTTTTAGACCTTGTTCTCTTGTTAGCCATTTTATAAAAAAAAACAAACTTTGATGTGATCCAGAAATCCAGAAGAGATTTTTAATAACAAAAATCATCGATGGCCTTAAAGACTCATACATGTTGACTTTTTGAACAATGTCAAAAAAATTTAAATTCATGAACATATGGTTGTTTATCATTTTCAACCATATTTGGCTTAAGATCACACTTTTTAACCAAATAGTTTGCATCACTCTCTCGACTAAGAGGTGCAACAAATGGTTGATTTTTTCTTTCACATATTAAAAGGTTAGAAACATTTTTTGAAAGCCCAAAAAATATTTCTTCTTTGTGAAATTACCTCCTTGCTGTCAAATTTTAATTCTCACAACCTTTTGTTTTTTCACCCACAACAATTGACGAATTAACTTTTTCATCATTCACAACCTTTAAAGGCGTAGGAAGAACAACCAAAAAGTCACAAATTTTGGCTTCTGTAAGAATTTTCAATGTTTCTCTCCATTGATGAATTTTGATCTCAAATTGGTCAATTTGATCATCAAGTTGACCAATCACTTTATCAAAATGATTTCGTGTTTCTAACCTCAAATAACATGACAATGGCACTATTGTTTGAAATTTTTGCCAATCAAGATAATCAATTTTTATTGTTTTTGTACATATAAAATTTCATTCTTATGCCAACACATTTCATTTTCACAAAACCAAATCATTTCATCTATTTTTCTCAACACATCAGCCCATTGAAATCCACTTATCAGAACATCATGTGATTGTGTTTTACAAGATTTATTCATGTTGTATTTTAGGTCCTCTTGTACTTCATCTTGCCTTCAAATTATTTCCATCATTCCAAATTAGGAAGATGTCCCACTGAGCGTGCCAAAAATTGTTAGTAAAAATTATGCTCACTCCTAATCAACAGGATTTGAACAACAATTTAAACAAACAGTTGAACAAGATCAATCAAGCGACTGTGTATTTTGATTCAAATGCCTTGAAAGTACAAGGACTTCTTTGGAACAAAAGTTACAATTGACAAGAAAGAGATGAAGTAAACAAAGCAAACTAAAAATGATTTCAAGATGAAACCACCAAATCTTACAAAGTCACAAATTACAGAGATAAATTACTCCTAATTCGAGAGAACTACTCCTAAGATAAAACTAAGTCTAAAGCTAAGTGTTGTTGAGTTGTTTATGTCCTTTTTCTTTTGCAAATCCTGGCTTTTATATCTTCCCATCTTTCTTTGGCTCATGATTGCATGTTCTCCTTGATTCCTGCAACTGCCTTTGCTTAACTGGTGCAATTGCACCTTCACTTCCAAGCCCTCAAACTTCACCAATTCTTCATATCTACCTATCGAACCACCTTCCCTTCATGATGCCATGCGTCCCTTAATACTTTGGACCTCTGATCAACAGAGTCGAGTCTGTATTCTGCACATGCTCACTTTTGCAACAATCTACTACGTCCATGACTTAGCCCAGTAACTGCTCCATTACCTGGGTCACTTACTGCACCTGACCCATTCCTCTAATGCCATTTGTCCCTTTAACTGATGAAAGACTCTCACTTTGAATTTGCCACATGTCACCATCTGGTTGATCCACCTGTCGACAGAAATTTGACAAAAATGGGTGCAAGCCGTTTGACATAATGTTTTTGAATTATGCATGTGAAGGATGAATTTTCAGAACCAAATGAAACCCTAATTCACTAAGAAAAGAACCTTACTGCCCAGTGGCACAAAATAGTTATGGAAAGATGGGTCCATAAATCAACACAATTGACAATGTGATTATGTTGTTTCTTAAATCATTTCAAAATGGTTTACAAAATGGCAAAAGTATATATTTAGAAGTCAAATATGTCAAACCGTGAAATTAAAATGATGTTCACAAACCCAAAGGATGAAAAAGAAGGGGAAAAAAAGTAAATAAAAATTATGTAAGAGAATCAATAAATATTGTTATGAATAGTAAAATAAACTAGGTATCCTCTTCCATAACAAGATAAAATTGCATACATTTGTTGGAACTATCCATTTGTAGCCGCGTTTTTCATAAAGCATGGTGGATAAGGCCATTGCCATAGCTCACTAGTGTTTTTAAAATACTGGGATATATTTTTTGACGACATTTAAGAAACGTTGTCTTAAAGCTGTCGGAGTAAACTTCTGGCCACCAAGTTGAGGTCATATGACATTTGACAACAATTTTTTGCAAAAAAACACGCTAAATCTTAAAAGTCAGCAACAATTAAACTACATATATTCCTAAAATTTAAATTTAATTTATTATTTTTGTCAAAAATTGTGTGTTACATGAACTCCAATCAGAAAGAAGCAAATAAAGAAAAAAAAAAGGGCAAACACAAATTTGATGATACAAAGACTTATAAGACAGAAAGGATAACCAAATTACATTTTCACATTTCTCCTATCTAATCTAACTCTTTAAAAAGAATCACAAGAGTTGAACATGACAAATTCAATGAACAAATCATAGATTTCAAGGGAAATCTCGATCAAATATACATCTACATAAGATAGCATAGTTATGGAGATCAGGCATTAGTGTTAGTTTTAGAATTTTGGCTATTAGAAAGCTCCACCGGTACTGGCTTTACAATAGCAATCAATATTTCACTGTAGGATGCAATTATATCAACATGCTCCTTTCACCTTTGCAATTCCATAGAAAACCAACATGAAAAACTATGAGTGAAACCAATCTATACTATTACAACAAGCTAGCAACTCTTGAGCTTCATCTTGGACTTCAAGAACTTTCTTCTACTCTATTCTGACCTTTACAAAAACAAATATATCAATTTTCTGAATACATGGATTCTTTTTTTGCTAATGGTGACACAAATAAAAAAGCATCATATTTTCAGAAAATAAAAATACATTTTTTTGGTAGATATACACAACAAAAATTGATGAGGGTAACTGGAGCCTCATAGAACATTTGTATTTTTAAAAGAAATTTCATTTGCCAGCTACATCAGTCTTCCAACGATATTCCATTTACAACTTTCTTTATAGTAAAGACTAAAAAACTTCTCTCACAACAAAGACAAATTTTACATCTACCATACCATATAAAACTTAACCCAACAAGACTTGAAGTATTAAGCTTCAACAATAGAGTTTCAAGATCCCATTTGCACAATCATACATACAAGTAACAAACATGTCACACAAAAGAAGCAATTCAATAGTAGGACCTTCATTAATTCATATACTCCTTCATGCTATTTGCACCTATTTTTCTAAAATGCTTGTCGACAGGTGCCCAAATTAGATTTTGACATGTGGAAACAAAGTCATAGTTGGGGTGCGTATTAATCAGAGGATTATGTGGCTTGGAAATGGTAGTCACATGTGCAATACAATAAGAGCATGTCATGGTCTAAGATTGTGGAGCAGTTGCAAGCTCTAATGGAGATTAGGGGCTAATTTCTAGGAGATGTTGATGTTAATAGGAATTTCCTTTATCGATCATGCTCATTAGTTGAAGGAAAATTGGGTGATGATGTGGCTGGAGGTATAAAAGTAAAATTAAGACAGAGATAAAAAGTTTAAAGAAGCAAAGGAGGTTGCAAGTAGTTATGGGTTTTAGTAAAATGGTCTCTGTAGACGTGCCCCGAGAACTCTCCGATATCCGCGCCTACGAGGGCGCGAATCTCGTTTTGTTCTAAGCTACTACAGTTCGGACTCATGTCACGGT
Source organism: Camellia japonica (assembly GCA_030407325.1). Classification (NCBI taxonomy): domain Eukaryota; kingdom Viridiplantae; phylum Streptophyta; class Magnoliopsida; order Ericales; family Theaceae; genus Camellia; species Camellia japonica. The sequence goes on along the minus strand of JAPPVO010000019.1, from coordinate 167,420,175 downwards.
TCTGAATCTAATCTCACAAAGTGCAATGTGAGACCGATAAATCACCAAAGAGTCCAAATCCGGCAAATCGTTTTGGAAAACTGATTTTTATAAAAAAGTACCAAACATGGACTGCTTTTCCAGATAAAGAGTCGCCACCTAAATATTTTATTTTGGGGGAATTTAGGAAACCCTGACTCGTGCCGAAGGCCACGTGTCCATCATCACCAAAGTTGCCTCGGCTCGGGAACTTGGGTACGAGAGGGGAAGGTCATGCAATGAGCACCCCCGCTCGCCCGATCAAAGATCGGCCTGTACTAAGCATGATATTTTGTTTTTAAAAACACATGTGCTCTTATTCCGGTTAATTAGCTAATCTTACTACATGATGCGCACAGCATACAAGTATAGACTAGATCGCCTAATTTGGAACAAAATATTGCATGTTCGTTTGTGAAAACAGTTTGAAGTTTGCTACTCGCAGGTAGGCTAAATTGCGGATTTCAATGAATTGTTCCAATTCAGGTAATCCAACCTTCACCCACAGGCATGCAGGCAGTTAATCAAATAAGCAATTAGCCTCATGGCAAGCATGCTTAACATGGCAGTCAATAACACACATGCAGTATGCTAAAGCGTAAACACTCACAGTGTACTCTGAGCCAAAACAAAGAACTAGTTAGAAATCATGCATGATCCTAGTTCATGTTAAGATAGCTAATGCAACACATGCAAGAATGCAACTAAAATAGGCTCGGCTATTCTAGAATGTCATGCGAAATGCAACTTGATAACATGCTGTTGAACACGTATTCAAGTAAATATATTGAAAATACAATGCAGTTAGTATGATGCGCCGAGCCCGGTGCATGCAATATAGATGAATGGATGCACGCATGCAAGCATAAGGTATGCTAATCCAAATATGCCCTAAAACTAACCATCGTAAGCGGTTAAGTAAAAGGGAGAAAAAAATGGGGGTTGGAAGACATGCATCACACACACGCACACTTATTACAACAATTGGCCATCTCGACGGAGGGTCCGAATAAGAAGCTAACTAGCTAATCTAAGCTAATTAAACTAATTATTACAAACAAAACCAATTAACTAATCTTAGTTAGCTAATTAAGCTATTACAAAACAAATAAGCAGCTAAACGCATTAACTACTTAATTACAAAACCAAAGCATGAACTAGCTAAGTGAATTGGCTAAGTAAAGTAGTAAAACAGGAGCTTCAAAGGGAGAAGAGTGCATGCATGTCCGGCCGCCTCATTCGGAAATCCAACACGATGCCCCAACTTGCCTCTGTTTGCAACTGTTCTCAGAACCTTGCACCAAGCTCCAGAAAGCTTAAACTCCACCATGGGAACCTGTGGGAGGGTTGCCGACCAGTTGTTGATGCTTCCAGCCACTGGCCGACCACTTTTTGTTGCTGTAGACTAGAAAAAGTGGTCGGCCAGCTAGTTTTTCTAGCTGGTCGGCCAGTTTTTGCTGCACTTCTCCAGTTTGCTGCAACAGAGAGCAAGAAAGGGCATGGCAATGTATTTGCAAGATATGTGTGCACAACCACCCTCCCTATCATTTCATAAGCTTAAGGGAGTGCGGTTCTCGACCCTTGGACCACCAATCACGCATCTCGATGCATGATGGCCGAGAGGCAAAGTTGCATAATTCAATGTAAAATGAATGCACACATAAACACATAAAGCCTAAAACTCTATCATGTATGATCAAGAGCGTTGGCGACCGAGAATTGAGGCACGTTTCATCACTTCAAGTATGAAACGCCCCTCGTTTCTCGTGTTTGGACTAACACCTATTCCAAACACAATGCAACACAGTAACATGGCATACACAATGCAATGCAACATCAAGCATGCAAACATGCAATGCAACTCAAGCATGCAAACATGCAATGCTAGGGATAAGTATGCAACAACATGCAATGCAACATGGCATACTCAATGCAATGTGATTATGGCATATGCAATGCGAACAAGAACATGGCATACACAATGCAAACAACAACATAACGTGCACGATGCGATGTAACATGGCATACACAATGCTCAATGGACTTAAACCAAATTTGGGTAAACCTCAGCCATGCCCAAAAACAGTGGCCATAACACCAAAACAAAGGTACAAAAGGCAAGGCAAACATGTACAATGCGATGGCCTATCAACTAGGCCTAAGAGCACAACCCTCAAGAAGGCTCAAGGAGTGACAAATGCGAAAGTGTAACAACACTAAATGCACTGAGATTAAGTAAGAAATGATGCCAAATCATTCAATCAAACGCAAGTATAGCATGCAAAGGTCCTAAAGCATGAAAGCTAATAAAGAGGACTACAAAGGAGGCATGCAATACATGGCAAATATGCATGAACCAACCACAAACAGAGCTCAAGTAGGTCTAAACATAGACCAAAACATGCTAAGATGGAGGCTCAAAGACCTAGGCATGCAAGCATACACACTAGGCCATAAACAAGGCAATAAATGCACAACCCTTAGAGGCACTCAAAGGGTGGAAGAAGTGGGAACATGGCAATGCTACACACTCTGAAATAACATGATGAATGATGCCAAATCATGTACACAACACAAATGAAGCATGCTATGGTGCCCAAAGCTTGAAGCTAGCAAGAGCACTTACACTACAACCATGCAAAACATGAAGCATATGGCAAGGGCAACCTAAAACAGTCCTAGAACAGGTCAAAATGAGTCTAAAACATGCATGGAAGGAAGCAAAAATATGCTAGCATGAAGGGCATAAAGCATGGAATATGCAAGGTAAATAGGGTGGATTACACTACACCTACTAAGACCAAGCATGAGATGACTTAACCAACAAAAATCAAAGTTATATCATGGCAAAATAACCCCAAATAAGCATTGAAATGATAGCTCGCAAGCTTAGGCATGAAGGCATACGCAATGGTTCATGTTAAGGCATAAAGGGGCAAACCCTCCAACGCATTGAATGAGTGACAAATGCAAGTGCGTGAACATGAAACATGGACTGAAATAACATTAAAAATGATGCCAAATCATTCAAATAGGTCAAGCAATGCATGCTAGTGGACTTGATCCACAAAGCTAACAAGCTAGATTGAGCCATGGCTATACAAAGCAAGTCATGCATGGCCAAAAAAACACAAATTAGAGCTAGAGAATGCTAAAACATGGACAAAAGCTTCTTGAAGTTAAGCCTAAAGCATGCGAGAATGACATGTTAAAGCATGATGCATGTTAGACTATTTCATGGAATTGCACTACAAGTGCATGAGGCATGCAAGAGGTGACCAAACCAAACCCTAACAGAGGTATGACATGGCAAAACATCACCAAAAACATGCTGAAATGGAAACAAAACAAGCTAGAATGACATGCTACTTCATAAAGCATACAAGACTAGTTTATGAGATTTACACTACAAGTGTATTAGGCATGCATGGAGTGACAAAACCAAGTAAAAATAGTGTCATGCCATGCTAAAATAAGCCCAAATATAAGCTAAGATATGGCCAGCATAAGCTTAACAAACATGCTCACACATGAGGCAAAAGAAGCAAGTATTGAAGACACAAGGAGAGGGGATGACCCTCTCCTTATTAGGGACCTCAAAACCACCTTTCCACCACTGAAAATCCTTTGGATTTCAGTGGTAGAAAGGTCATGCAAAGACTAGAACAAGAGCCAAAAGGGATGGCTCAAAACAAGGCCTAACAAGGCCTAAGAGGGGGTGGACCACCCCCAATGCAAAAGTGACCTTAAACAAACTTTTTAAGGACTAGAAAATAGAACTTTTTGCAGTAGAAAGTCAAAGAAAAAACAGCATGAAAATAGGTCTAAAAGCTTAAGCAAAAATGGTGGTTTAAAAGGTTAAAAGCTCACCCTTGAAGACCACCTTTAAAGTTGCAACTCCAGCAACTTCTTTAAGCCCAAACCAGTCCAAGAACTCCAAAACAAACCTCAAAAAGCCTCAGCAACCAAAGGATGGTGTTTGAGTGTGTGTTTGTGTACAAAAGTGAGACAAAATGACACTTTAAGGCACAAAACAAGAACAAACAAAGAAATATAGAGACAAGTGTGTATCTATCACTCAAGCCTCCAAAATTCTGAACCTAGAGAAGGGAGGAGGTGGTTCTCTCTTATAGAGAACAAAAGGTAAAGCTTCTTGAGGAAGCTAAGGGTTTAAGGCCATCCCTCCATACACGTGTATGGAGGATGGTTTCAGTGACTTCCAGCTGTGCCAGCTGGAAGAAAATATCTCCAAAAAGGTGACAAAAAGTAGCCGACCACTTGAAGTGGTCGGCCAGCTACTTATAGTGGTTGGCCGACTACCATAAGTGGTCTCCCAAGACAAAAATTGGTCGGCCATGGTGGGAGAGAGTCTAGAGCATGAAAACAATGCAGTGGTGTGGTGACCGACCAAAAAAGATGGCCCAAAGACCAAGGAGACCAGTTGTCAGACTAGAAAATTGGCTGGCGGGAAGAAAAGTGGTCTCCAAGGGGAAATACTGGTCTTCCACCCTTGTACCACCTTCCAAACAAGGAAAACAAGGTTTGTACCAAAAACAAACCAAAACGGATGCAAGACGAAAGTTCGAGAGGCAAAGCGCACAGCCAGAAGCCTTGAAAACTAGTCTACTGGCACCAAAAGTGCTCTGCGACCACAAAAGTGGTCTCCCAGACCACAGTGTCCCTCTAGGCAGAGGCAACAAGGTGTGGTTCAAAAACCACGCCAAACAGAGAACGTTAAGCAGTCCCAAGCCAAGGTGCGCGGCCGAAGGCTCCGAAAACTGGAAACTGGTCTCCAAATGAGAAAAGTGGTCTACAACCACAAAAGAATGGTCTACTAGACCACTCCCTCCCTCTAGGGAAGATAAACAAGGCCTGGCCATAAACCGAGCCAAAGCACAAAGAGTTCAGAGGCCCGGAGGCAAGGCTCTCAGCCAAAACTCCGGAAACTCGAAACGAGCACAACATGCATTATCACCGAGCGCTCAATCGATGACGTTTGAGTCTTAAGGTCAGTCAAAAATAGGGTGTCTACAGTCTCCTCTGTCGAAGGTAGTGCTAGAGATCATGGGGGACATATGGCAAGTCTGTGTGAAGTGCTGGAGAAAGATGAAGAAGCAGTTGGGGAAAGAATGGCTCGCAAATTTCAAGGAAGGTAGGATCATGTGCTAGAGTTTCAAGGATCATGTGCTAGAGTTTCAATAAAATATTTACCTAGATTCATCACAGAATTCACCAATTTTTCTCAAAATAAACCTTTTTAATGCATGAGTATAAAGCATTTGAATAGATGCAATGCATGAGTGAATTAGTTTCAATCAACCTGGGTCTCATGCAAGTTCTATAACAATCAATACTATCCTGCACTGATAGCCAAAGCAGTTATCTCTAATGCATTAATTAAAAGATAACAATATGGATATACAATCCAACATACAACTGTAGGGACATAAATTTTGAATGACAACACGTGGCCGAGGTGTCACCGAAGTGCCAGCCAGGGTGCCTCGTGTCCTGGTCATGATGCTAAGATGATCTCGGCTAGGCCGAGGTTATCTGCGAGAATACCGGAATCCAGGATAAGCGGATAAGGGACAAGAGTCTTAGAATGGGAGAAGACTTCAGTTTGGGTAAGGATAAGACTCTTAGAGAGTTTATCCTAATTCTACTGGGAGTCCAAGATTAGCAGTAATCCTAAGTCCATTAGAGCTAGGCTTCTATTGGGACTAGGATTGTGTTGGCTATAAAAGGGAGGCACCCCCATGGGTCTAAAGTATATCTTTTATGCTTTGTCTAGTGAGTTAAGCACTATTGGTTATCTTTGAGAGATATTTTACTGACTTGATCGTCGGAGTGCCCCCAGGTGGACGAACCACCGCGGGATTCTTATTTTTCTGTGACAGGTTGTTTGGGTTTAATCTATTCTACCGGTGCTCTCCAGCTGAGTTCCCCCTTTTGGTTGTGTGGTTGGAAATCAACACCCATAATTTGGCACCGTCTGTGGGAAAGAAAGGAGAATAGATGGCCAGCAATGGACAGAAAAAAAAGGTTGGGAACGACATCCCTACTAGAAGTGGGAAAAATGTAGACCTTGACGTCGAAGAAGACAACTACAACAAAAAGACTTGTGATAAGAGTTACAGAGAAAAGGACATCAGCCAGGAGGGCGACGTGCCAAAGAAATAGGACCGAGGCGGGTACTATAACGAAGACGACCTCCAGGTATGGAAAGATAGATGCCTACGGAGGGACGGCGAGATGAAAGGAATGGCGGACAAATTGGCAGACCTGCAAACAGTCGTCAATTTCATGATGCAGAACAACGTCATGCAGCCACCGTTCCCGTTATAAGATACGCCGATTCCAGCGGCCAAGAAAGATGCCCAGAAATGGGGGCAGAAAACTGTTCCTGCAGTCCCTCAGCACGACAGGACTAAAGGACATTCTCACCGGCCTTCACAGGAGGTCGGGCGTGGAGAATCAACGAGAAGAGAATCCTAGAAGACACGTCGAACCCAAGAAGACTGCACCGGAGAACATCGAGATGTTCAGGGGAAGGAGCTCTGTTTCGACACGAGCAATGGAGGGAAGTCCAAAAGGATCCACAACGACACTGGAAGTAGTGCACCAAAAAGCCTAAAATCTGGAGATAGCCGAACTCCTGGACGGACCAAGGAGGGTCTGAGGGATGACCTCCAGAGGAAGCGGCAAGAAGCTGAGGCAACTTCTCTGGTCAAGCCGAGAACGCCGTTCTCGGTAGAATTGGACAAATTTGAAGCCCCGAAGAGGTTCCACATGCCGAGATTCCAAATATACGATGGTAAGTCGGACCCTAACTTTCACGTCGGCTTGTACCTAAACTCGATGGCATTATACACCAGGAATGAGCCGCTGCTTTGCAAAGTGTTCCCCTCATCCTTCGGGGAAATTGCATCGGACTGGTTTCACAAGTTGTTGAAAAGAACTATGAAAACCTGGGAGGGCCTAGCTGAGATGTTTGTGGCCAGGTTTGTGACGAACAAACTACAGCCATTAAGGGTGGATTCCCTAATGGCTCTGAGAATCAGTGAGGACGAAGGCCTTAGGGCCTATGCCAAAAGGTACTATGAAGTGTTCAACCGAATACCCGAGTGCAACCAAGAGGTGGCGGTCGTGTCTTTCAAGAATGGCCTGAAAGATGATGGTCCACTTCGAAATTCATTGGCAAAGACATTACCAAAAAACATGGAGGCGCTCATGGCCAGAATTGAGAAATATGCCAGAGCCGAGGAAGACACACCGGGGACAAAGGCGTCCAAACAAGAGAAGAGAAACGATTCACCGAAGCGAAGTTGAGATAACACTGGATGCAACAAACAAGAGCTCAGATCCCGGATTCCAGATCCTAGATCCCAAATCCTAAAAGACATGATCTCGGCCTAGATGGTTAGGTCTGAGAAGACAAGAGCTCAGCCCAAGTGAGCAGATCCCGGATTCCAGATCTTGGACCCCAGATCCTAGAAAACAAGATCTCGGCCTAGATGATTAAGTCCGAGAAGAGAAGAGCTTGGCCTAAGTTAAAGAATTTTTATATAAGGTCCACAAAGGAGTATGTGGAAGCCATGCAGGGGGGTAGATCCCTTGCCCATAGAGCAATATCATAGGGATTCTTTTGGCCTTATATGCAAAAGGAAGCTGAAGCCTATGTAAAAAAGCGTGAAAATGTTGTTGAAGTCCACCTGCAACGTGCGATAGAACAACAAATCGGCTGGGGGCATACCAGCAACAACTTACTAGGGCTTACAAACAAGAAGGTCAGCCCAAGAGAGTTCAAGGATAGGGACCTCATCCTAAGAAAGGTTGCCGGCAATAGGGCATATCAGCTGAAGTAATAATAAAAGTACTAGTTTGATTTTTGTGAATTTGAAATCTGTGCGATAGGACCGACCAGTCCTATAACGATGTTTCTAAGTGAAACATGACGAATAACTTAGACTTATTATATGGCAGAGTAGAAACTTTACTTGCATATAATAGAGTTGAACTAAGTTGGCAATGTTTCTAAGCGAAACATGACGAATAACTTAGACTTATTATATGGCAGAGTACAAACTTTACTTGCATATAATAGAGTTGAATTAAGTTGGCGATGTTTCTGATTGAAACATGACGAATAACGTAGAATTATTATATAGCAGAGTTGAATTATACTTGCATATAATAGAGTTGAACTAAGTTGGATTAACTTGGTCTTGCCATATCGGCAGAGCCACACATAGATTGGAACTAAGTACATGTTGATCAGATTAACAAAGAGACCAAGGTTGGTAACCTCGACCAGTCTTTGTTTGAATCTGACCTTGGCGACAAGGTCAAAAACCCCATGCTTAATGAGAATCCAAGTGGAACTTAGGTTTACATTAGGGGGCAGAGGGCTGGAATGATCGCTTGAGAGCTGGAATTTACGAGCTAAAGTTGGCTGAACACTTGTTGAAGTTGAAGTTAAGCCGATGTTATGTTAAAGGAAGATGGTTTAACACTTGTTGAAATTTTGAGAAAAATTTACAAGTTGAAGTTAAGCCGAGGTTATGTTAAAGGAAGATGGTTTAACACTTGTTGAAATTTTGAGAAAAATTTACAAGTTAAAGTTAAACCAAGATTATGTTGCAATAATAGAAGACAGAGGACTTGAGTAAAGTGGCAAGTTGTGAGTAACACTTGTGGAAATATTATGATAAATATTTTCAAGTGTTAGGTCAAAGCCGAGGTAAACCGATTAGTGAGTACAACCGAGGTGTTACACCTCGAGGGGATTGCACAGTTAAGGTGTATTTTGAAGACATGTAAATTATTCTAAGTATCGACTCATACAAGAGTAAAAAGAAGACACATACAACCACGTTGAAAGAAAAAATTAAAGAATTCATTCAGAAAAGGAAAGAAGCCACTTCGGCCTAACATTGAAGAATGATTGTTTAGATTACAAAAAGGCCGGTGTGAAGTACATCGGTGTCAGACGGTGGTAGTAAGCAAAGAATTGCAACGAAAGCCTTGACGGAGGGAGAGAGTGAAATTGGTTGCAGAAAGCTTCGCGAAAGCAGCAATGGAGGATTTGAGAGAGAAAGTTTGAACAAGAACGAAGATACAGAAGTGAAAAGACGGAGAGAGAGCTGATTTTGATCAAATGCATGGAATGGCGACAAAATGGCAATTATGGTGCCTTGGACGACGTGCTTGTCAGACGGCGCACGCAAAAGTGATGCGACTTGATGGCACGTATCAGGTACGGTCTAGTAGAGGAAAGATGCGTGGTAAAAATGGTTGAAATACTATGCGTGCCAGCTCATACGCGTGCTGAAACTCTTGGAGTTCTTGATTCAATTAAACAAATATCTCGGCTAGGAAGACGGTTTCAGCTGAGAAACTTGAACAAACTTGGTTGTTGGTTCCAAAGTATTGATGAAAGCAGACTATAGGTCTTGGTCATATTGAGCCAACGAGTGATGACCTCAGTAATGAATAGTGGAGTGAGCTTAGCCGATGTGCTAAATAGAAGAAATGATACAGGTTCCATCACCTCAGGATGCCGAGGTAATAGAACCTAGGGGGCAGTTGTGGGGACATAAATTTTGAATGACGACACGTGGCCGAGGTGTCACCGAAGTGCCAGCCGGGGTGCCACGTGTCCTAGTCATGATGCTGAGATGATCTCAGCTAGGCCGAGGTTATCTGCGAGAATACCAGAGTCCGGGATAAGCAGATAAGGGACAAGAGTCATAGAATGGGAGAAGACTTCAGTTTGGGTAAAAATAAGACTCTTAGAGAGTTTATCCTAATCCTACTGGGAGTCCAAGATTAGCAGTAATCCTAAGTCCATTAGAGCTAGGCTTCTATTGGGACTAGGATTGTGTTGGCTATAAAAGGGAGGCACCCCCATGGGTCTAAGGTATGTCTTTTATGCTTTGTCTAGTGAGTTAAGCACTATTGGGTATTTTTGAGAGAAATTTTACTGACTTGATCGTCGGAGTGCCCCCGGGATTCTTATCATTCTGTGACAGGTTGTTTGGGCTTAATCTATTCTGCCGGTGCTCTCCAGCTGAGTTCCCCCTATTGGTTGTGTGGTCAGAAATCAACACCCACAACAACCATAACTTGGAATCTCCCATGATTTCCAATACTTGGAAACAATCCATATTTTCACATTTTAAAGACAAAATTTTAAAACTTATATAGTTTTCCATCAAACTCAACATTTCAAAGGAGTAACCAATACTCGATATTTCAAAAGTTTCATAAGTGTTTTCCAATCAAATCCTTAATTTTAAAACCAAACAAAATCTTTTCCCAATAATCCAACAACGACCAAAATATTCACATTTAGAATTTTTCACAAATTGGGACTTTCTCACTTTCATATACCTACATGTAATTTTTTATACAAAAAATACATTTAATGGCAAGATTATAGGTAATCAACCCCCAATTTAACCAAACTTTCAATTTACAAATCAAATATCTCATATATGAATTTGAGGTATGAAATTTTTATAATAACATAACTTAACTAGGAAAACTAATGACTAAATACCAAATCACATCAACTTAACTAATAATTTTAGTTCAACTTTGTTTCACACGAAACAGCTTAATCTCACTTGTTTTTCTCCAATCTCATACTCGATCAACTTTACCATTTGTAATCTCATAATACTAAAAGTTAGAATATAAACCCAATAACACACTTTTAATTACGAACAGTATAAAATATTAACCAAACTAATTTAATCCACCAAATTAGTAAGTCCATTATATTTAAAAAATTTCAAATTAATAATACTAAACATAACTTTACATGTCTCAACTTTCGAAAATAACATATTTCATGCCAAGCTACTTAGATAGTTAATTTTTCCCAAATTCTCTACAAGTAACAATTTCACAACTTTTCTAAAATTAACTAATCAACATGATATTTACAACAAAATCATGAAATATGCCCAACAGTAACCTTTTTAAGGTTGGGAGTTCAAAAGTCCACATTTTATATTTTCATTTCAATAAAAATAAACTAATCATCAATATATCACCATTCATAAAATATCACGAATATAACACTTTTAGAGTTTTTAATTCCAAAATAACTCTATAATTCCAACTTAACAATTTATACAATATTCATTAACATCAATTTATTTTTCTCAAAAATAAATTCCAAAATCAAAGATGAGAAAATATTTCAACATTATTTTTCTCAAAATAAATTATCTAATCATAATATGATGTACATGCAAAGCATACAACTATTAAATTTATTTTCGAATTTTTAACAAAAATTACCAACACAAGATGATTTTTCCAAATCAATTTCAGAAGAGCAATATTCTTAACCGTTCAACATAATTTTCTTCCAAAAATTATCTAAACAAAAATCTAAGAAAAATATATATGTAATACCTCCTATAGTGATAAATTTTTTCAAAATATCCCTAACATGGATTTAGAGTAATAATATGAAGAAAGTCCTTACCTCAAATAATGAAGAGGAGCATATCTGAGATGTAAACCTCATCGGATTTTTGATCTGAGACTACCACTGCAAAGAGTACGACGAGCTCTCCGACTTTCATTTACAAAACTTTTCCAAAATTTAACCCAATCTAACTCCAATCTTACAAAATGTGAACCAAAATTATTTGTTTAGATGTTTGAGGGAGAGGCAAAGCCTCTCCTCTCTTCTTTGCCGGATCAAGAAGTCAAAGAAATGAAAAGTAGGGAAACTGAAGATAAGGGATGGGGAAAAGTGAAATGAGGAGAGATGGGAGGAGACAACCCCACATGGGTTGTTCTCTTTCTCCAAAAATATACATATATATATATATATAAACATGTAATAATATCATAAAATTTATATCATAAATTATAAAATGATAAAATTTTATCTCATTATAAAAATATACCATTTTATACACCATAAAATATAATCTTTTGCTTACTACAAAACTATATCCTTTTTTATTCACTACAAAAATATATAATTTTTCACCGTATTGTACACACCATAAATTCAACTTTCAAATATTTATTATAATCCTATATAATAAATAATAACAACTCTCAAGGTGGTCACTACCAATCACATAATTAAAAGGACCACACAGCCAAACATGAGTAATAAACAAACTCAAACTAAATTGATTTTAAGTAATGGATCTTAAATTAAATTCTCACTCATAAGCCAAACATGACCCAATTATATATCAAAGTAGACCCAACAAATTTATCTCAAGTCATGGCCTAAACACCCAAAACTCAACATCAAATTATGTTATAAACTAAACTGAACACCGTTCAACCCATGAATTTACAAAAAATAAATACTTGTCCTTTATTCTGAAATTTTAACACAACATGCTAGATTCATATGGAAATAACATATAAAAATTTCATAATTTTCTAAGATAGGGAACTATAAAAAATACAAAAAATACAAAAATACAAAATCGGACCTGTGACGCCCTCAAAATAACGTAAATAACCCAACTCATAAGAGAAATGAATATAACATAATTGGTACGCCTTCACATAACAAAATTCGTATTACAAAAGGGATTACATGCATTATACATTCATAAACGTTCATTCTGAATCTACAACATGCAATGTAAATTAATAACAACAAATTAAATGCCCTATGGGCTTACATCTTTCCAAGACATATCTTGGTTACAATCGAAAATGAGCTTCGCTCATTACATCTTAAGCCCTTGGCTTTACAAAAAATATACAATCAAAATGAGAAGCCCTTGCTTCCAAAAGTTTCTCCGACGCTATTGCGTTGGTGGAGGCATGCCATTATTACCTGAAAATGTTATTCCCAAATAGGGTGAGCCACAACCTAGTAGAAACCATCTAACACAATATATGGAATTTAGCAAAGGTATAATTACACTATGCATATACAACATCAAAGATAAAGGCATCCACATTTTTGTATAGTCTCAAATTTTTAAACTCAATCATTAAGCCATTTCCCTTCATTTCATTTAATTACATAAGCCAATTTCATTGTTTCTCAACAACCCAAATAAGATTACAACTCATTAGTTCTAGAACCACATTATCAATATGTAAGCACTTCAAACTTTTCTTTCACGGATATTTTGTCCGTGAGAAACCGTCAAATGGGACCCATGTATTCTTTCACGGATATTTCATCCGCAGGCAGCCGTCAAACGGGACTCATGTAAATGTAGGCTATACAAGCACTACAATTGCCATTTTACGGATATTTCGCCTACGGGCTAGGCACCTATGTGTAATTTCGAGACTTTCACCCAGGACACTCCGACCATCTTAATTATAATAGAGTCCATCCCCTTTCTCTTCCCAAACAATCATTCATACATATGCAATGTATTTAATCACAAACTCAAACAATGGAGTACATCATCTTTCCACTCCCAAATAACCATACATATACAATGTATATAAATATAGTCATATTCAATGACAAGCACAAGCAATTAGTTTCAATTCACCTAATCCGCATGCAATTTCTACAACAGTCATAGCTATCCTCCACCGATAGCCCAATACAATTATTTCTAAACAGATATAAAATCTCATAATAGATAGTTTATTCGAAACTACCAAAGAATGGAGTAGCACATAACCAATCCCACCATTCATATCAATACCCTTTCAATTTGACATTTTCAATGTCAATTTCCATTATTTATACAAAATAATAATTTGATTCAATTAGAGCAAATCCCCATTTTTTCCCCAAATATTAGTCAAGTGCCAAAATCATCAAATCATACATAACACAACATCATTTTGAAACCCCTCAAGCATTTATTTCACCTTCACCCAAAAACCCCACCTTCCATTTTATGCCCAAACCCTAGGTTTGCCTTAAACACCCCCAAATCACATCATTGTTACACAAGATACAAATAACTAAGCTAAATATCATATGAATGTATAGAAAAGATCCCTACCTCAAGCTTAAAAAAGAGAGAAAAGAGAAAAGCCCAAAAGTCAACAGCGATGAAACAAAGACTTGCCTGATCAAAACGAAGCCCTTGACAAGCTCTACACTTAATCTCAAAGGAGCAAGGAGAGGAGATGCTTCCAAGTGAGTAGATCTAAAGATCTTCGAGCAAAAGTGATTTTAGAGAGAGAGAGTGACTCACGGTTTGGAGAGGGAAGAAGAGAAGAAAAAGTAAAGAAAATGTTAAGTGAGGGACTTATTTATAGTGCTTGGTCAAAGTAAAATGAAGTCCCAAAGTCAACCCAAAAGATCAAGTCAAAATCCCCAAAAAGTAGGGCCCAAACCGGACTGAAATCTGGAAAGAAAAACTCGCAGGGGTCGACCTTTGTAGCAGAGGTGTCGACCCTTCAGACAGAAAAGCAAAGAATGCAACAGGCAAGGTGTCGAGCCTTCCTAGACTGGTGTCGACACCAAATTCCAGCAAGCAACTCCCAAATTCAGCAACATACAAGACTCGACCCTTCCTAGACTGGTGTCGACCCTTGTGGACAGCAACAAGAAGTAGGTGTCGACACCGCTAAGGCTGGTGTTGACCCTAAATTCCAGCAACACAACCAGAAACTTCACCAACAGGTAAAGGTCGACCCTTAGGAAGGCTAGTGTCGACCCTAGAATAGAATTTCTAGGTTCCCAAACAATTTTTCAACGTAAACAAGCGTGAATGAACAATCTCAACGTGTTTAAATCAATTTGTACTACTCCAAAACCAAGATACAACGACACCAAAGATTTCCAAAATAAAATAAAGGATTCAAATACATTTCCCAAAAGCTTTGAAGGATACAGGTGCTACAGGACCATTTTCACACAGAATTTTACACAGCAGCCCAATCCGAATATTGCTTAATTAAGTTATGCACTAACTTTTTTTAAAAAAAAATTGGGTCATTACAATGTTAAAAGAGTGGCAGCGTGGGTAGTTGCTTGACGGCAAAGGAAATTTGGTTGGACAATGCCTATAAATAGCTTGGACAATGGAGAGATAGAGAATATCAAAAAATCATCAAACTCATCAATCTTTTCTTTATCTTTAGGAGTAGATTATCTTAATTTTTAGGAGTAGTTTTCAACAATTTGTAACCTTGTTAACTTAGAAGATTTCAATAGAAGTTTTTCTGTGTTTATTTCACTCTATCGATTGTTAATTGTTCCAAAGAAGTTCTTGTGCTTTCAAGGCAATTTGAATAAAATACAAAGTCGCTTGATCTCTTTGGTTGGATTGTTTGTTTAAATTATTGTTTTATCCTATCGATTTGGGGCTAACATAATTTTTACTAACAATTTTTAACATGCCCAGTGGGACATCTTCCTAATTTGGAATGATGGCAAGAACTTGAAGGCAAGATGAAGTACAAGAAGACTTGAAATATGACATGAAAAAATCTCGTAAAACAAAGTCACATGATGTTCCAATAAGTGGATTTCCAAGGAATGATGTATCGAGAAAAATAAATGAAATGATTTCGTTTTGTGAAGATGAAATGTGTTGCCGTGAGAATGAAATTTTTTATTCACAAGAAAAAATTGATTATCTTATTGGCAAAAATTTCAAACAATAGCGCCATTGTCATATTGTTTGAGGTTAGAAACACAAAATCATTTTGATAAAGTGATTGGTCAACTTGATGATCAAATTGGCCATTTTGAGATCGAAATTCATCAATGAAGGGAAACATTGAAAATTCTTACAGAAGCCAAAATTTATGGCTTTTCAGTTGTTCTTCTTATGCCTTTAAAGGCTGTGAATGATGAAAACATTAAATCATTAGTTGTTATCGTTGAAAAAACAAAGAGCCATGAGAATAAAAATTCCATGGCGGTGGGGGGGGGGGGGAATTTCACAAGGAAGAAATCTTTTCTAGGTTTTCAAAAAATCTTTCTAACCTATTAATCTGTGAAAGAAAAAATCTACCCTTTGTTGTAACTCGTAGTTTAGAAAGTGATGCAAACAATGTGGTTAAAAGGTGTGATTTTAAGCCAACTATGGCTGAAAATTATGAACAATCAAATGTTCATAAATTTGAAATTTTTGACATTGTTCAAGATGTCAACATGTATGAGTTTTTAAGGCCATTTATGGCTTTTGTTATTCAAAATCTCTTTTGGATATGTAGATCACACTAAAACTTGGTTTTAGTAAAATGGTTAATGAACCAACGTTGTTTGGAAAATATGTTTAGAGATATTATACAAAGGACTCAAAATAAAACTTCCACTGTTGGAATGTTTTCTTTATTGGGCTTCAAATCTTCAAAGTCAGGCTACTGTCGAACATAGAAAAAGAAAAAAAAAATAGTATTTCCATAAGTGGCCAGGTTTAAATTTTACAACTCCTCAAGAATTCAAGATTTCTCATTCTTAAAGAGTTTTTTTTTTTTTTTTTTTTTTGGGGGGGGGGGGGCATTGTGTCGATTGTGGCCAAATATAATTTTATTGATTTATCGATCATGGCCAAATCTATTCTCATTGATTGTAGCCTGTTAATTTTGATCTGCCGATTCAGACAATAAATTATTTTTAACATAAAATTATGGCCACAAAGATTTGTATTATTATTATTATTATTATTTCTATTGCTATTTTTGTGCATGATGCATCGGGTGGGTCAACGTGGGGCATAAAGGTGGTGAGAAACTTGTAAATCCATGATGTGCAAAGAACCCATGATCAGGAAAGAATGTGGTTGTAAGTTGAAGTATCCAACAGTTGCAAATTGAAGAAAGAAACTGCCTAGAGCAGTTATTGAAGAGAAACGTGGGATAATGCTATGATGTTAAAAGAGTGGCAGCATGGGTAGGTGCTTGAAGGCAAAGGAAAATTGGCTGGACAATGCATATAAGTAGCTTGGACAATGGAAAGATAGAGGATATCAAAAAATCATCAAACTCATCAGTCTTTTCTTTATCTTTAGGAGTAGTCTACCTTAATTTTTAGGAGTAGATTATCTTAATTTTTAGAAGTAGCTTTCAACAATTTGTAACATTGTAAACTTAGAAGATTTCAATATAAGTTTTTCTGTGTCTACTTCACTCTGTTGATTGTTAATTGTTCTAGAGAAGTCCTTGTACTTTCAAGGCAATTTGAATCAAATACACAATCGCCTGATCTCTTTGGTTGGATTGTTTGTTTACATTATTGTTCAATCCTGTGGATTTGGGTTTAACATAACTTTCACTAAAAATTTTTGACACGCCCGGTGGGACATCTTCCTAATTTGGAATAATGACAAGAATTTGAAGGCGAGATGAAGTACAAGAAGTATGAAACCTCGTATTTTTTAGGTATTAATATTTTAGTGAGAGATATTGGTAGTAGTTTGGTGGTAAGGTTTTTAGATGAGAACCTAACTTATTTTCTCTATTTGTTTAATCTCTTTTTACCTTCATTTCATCATTATCGTTATTCATCTCTTTTATTTATTTATTTATTTAGCTTGCTTGGTGTAGACACCCCATTTTTGACCACCCTTAAGACTTTGGCACTTTGTTTTGACCATCCTCACCAAAAAAATCAAATTAAAATTTTAATCCCAAGCCTCACCCATTTTTGTCCAAATTCTTTTATATTACTAATATTTTATTAATATGTAATATTTTAATATAATTTCGTGTGTGTACATATTTGCAAACGGTGTTATATAAATTGGTACATAATAAAAAATAAAAAATAATAAAATAATAAAAAAAAAAAAGAGATTGAATTCCATTTATATATATATATATATATGTTTATATAAAATATACTAGTTAAAATATATTATGGTCAAATGAGGTTTTGGTGAAAGATTAATGCAATATATCTCTTAGTGCTGAATTCGGTGGAATGGTTTTAAAAACAAAAGTGAATTTCTGAGGAAGAAAAGAACATAGAGAGAATATTTGGTAGGGAAGGGGAGCATCATCAAACACACACCCACGAGGCATACATGCAGACACATGGGGACACCACTCGAGATCTACACAGACCCAGTAGACTGAGAGGGGAGTGATACACAGACACAACTCTCTCCCTCCCTATCTGGGACTGGATAAAAAAAAAGGGAGATCAATCTCTCTCTCCCTCCCTCTCTCTCGGGTGGGGGGGAGAGCATTTTACACACGGCATGAGGGGCTGGACACACTCAGATTCAACACAGACACACGGTTGAGAGGAAGAGGAGGAACACACAGGCAACACAAGACATCTCTGGGAGCTCTCTCCCTCTCTCTAACACACACACACACCATTGATACACATTCATACACCCACACACTACACACACACACACAGCCCATACACCCAGCTCACACACACACGGCAACCCAGCAGCTCATTCATACACCCAGCTCACACACACACGGCAACCCAGCAGCTCACACTCAACACACCACTCACACACTGCACACACTCAACACGCCACTCACACACGGCAGCAACAGCACACACACAACCCATACACCCAGCTAACACACACACGGCAACCCAGCAACTCATACTTACACACCACTCATCACCCACGGCAGCAGCATACACAACACACACATCCACACCCAACACAACACATGCACACACGGGCACACACCCATGCCCACACACCTTGCACACACACCACCGACTGTCAACACCCCAGCACACACCTCTCTCTCTCTAAAAAGAAACCCATCCATCTCTCTTCTCTCTCTAACACACACCCATACACCCACTCCTCACCCATGCACACACCTCTCTCATCACCCACGGCACCAAGCACACAGCACACACAAACACACATGCATGATACACACTAGACTCACTGTCTCTCTCTAGACTCATTCTCTCTCTCAAGCACACCAAACCCATGCACATGATACATCACCCATCACAAACCCAGCATAGACCATAGGACACACAACCCATTCACAAGCCACCATGAACACACACACACGGGGCTACGCAACACAGCAACACAACTTCTCTCCCCACTCAAACCGTTCTATCTCTACAAATATCAGTGGTGGGGTGACCAAGTATCTGCAGCTGCAGCTGCAGCAGCAACAACGCCCGTGCTTCTTCTGTTCCAGTCACCACATCGCAGCAGCAACAGCCATGGGAACCACCTCTGCACCGGGCCACCACCAGCTCTCTCTCTCTCTCTCTGGGTGTGTCTCATCTCCCACCATTTTGTTCTTCACACTACAAATCGACCCACAGGGAAAGAAAACAAGAGAGAGAGAAAGAAAATAGAGGAAGGCGATCTCGACATGGCCGGGCCTGAAGGTGGAGCTTCTGTTGGAGCTTAATTAGTGTTTAATTATTTTAGAATTAGTTAATTCGTGTAGGTATTTAGTTACTTCATTAGAATGTTATAAATAAATTACTGAATTAGAATTTTAGAATAGTGTAATAGCTAATTAGTTAATTAATTAGTGTAATTAATTAGTTTAGTTACTTAGAATTTAATTAATTAATTAGAATTATAGAATTACTTAATTAGTGTAGTTAATTAGTTAGTTTCAATTCGTAATATACTTACTTAGTCCTCTCATACCTAAGTTCCCGAACCAAGACACTTTGGTAACGACGGACTAATGGCCTTTGGCACGAGTCACGGGTTTCCTAAATTTCCCATAAATATTTAGGTGGCGACTCTGAAATCTGGCAAAGCAGTCCATTTTTGGCAGTTGATTCAAACATCGATTTTCCAAAAACAATTGCCGGATTTGGACTCTTTTTGTGTTTCCACTGTTTCACATTGCACTTGTGAAATCAGATTCAGAACCAACACAAGTGGAGTCCGAACTGTAAGGGCTATTTCATTCTTCCGAAAGGGGGCGCGAAAAGCCGAGCTACACTTGGGCTCCAGGTAAAGGTTCTTTTCTTTCCCTCCAAGCAACCTTTCTTTGCCTACAAGTCAATTTTTTTTCTTTCTCTCCAAGTTTACTTGGAGGCTACTATTTGTTTTTCCTATAAATTGAAGCTCATCCTCTCGACTTCTTTCCATTCTTCTTCTTGGTCCATCCATATCTCTCTCTCATATTATTCTCTCTTAAATTATAGAAATTTAGAGTTTAGATTAAGAGTATTTGGAGGGAGATTTAGCACTTTATTCAAGAGGAGAATTGCAGATTTTGTTAAACTTTACATACCTTTTGGATCCACAACCTTTGGAGATTTATGGTGATATAGAAGATGATTGAAGCATTGGTATTGGAGGGATTTTGCATCAAGTGGTCATGGAATTATTTTGAGGTAATTTGGGTGGTATACAATATGCTTACTCTAAATCTCTTTGCAAAGAGTTTTTATCTTAATTACTTGACATTTGTACTCCTCTTGATTATCATGGTCATATGTTAAATTTTGTGGAATCATTCTTGTTGATACATTTGATTATTCTAGTCATTTGATAAATTTTGTGAAGTTGTTCTATATAATTAGTGTTGATTTGTCTGCCTAAATAACGTGTGAAAAATCTAGAAATCCCCTAGATGTTGATTTGTGATTATGTGTCAATTTTAAGCAGTAAATAACAATCCCAATCAAACAATCAAGACAAATCGACACAACGATTTTACATGAAAAAACCACAATTGGAGCGCCTCCAATTGTGATAAAAAAACCACGAGCAGAAGTCACAAAACAATCCACTAAAAAGACATAAAGGAATTACACAAGTATACTCTCAATTACCTAGCGAATCCATGCCCGAATTGAACCAACCCCTATGTGCCTCTTCCAGCCCCGTCTTCACCTCAGAATTGTCTTGCCCAACGCTGATATCGAATCACGACGATGAGCCACTCCAGAATCCACCAAAGCTTCAAACCCAAATTCCACGGAGTCTACCGAAAAACAAAACTCTCTTTTGTATTGAATAAACAAACAATCCTTTGGTGTATACTTCTTAAACCATGAGTTGAATACTCAATCAAACATGAAAGAAAACTAGCAAAATAGCCCCAGATATAAACCCTAATATCCAAGATGAAGATCTGGAAGCGTAACCCTAGATTTTGAGCAACTTGAGGTTTTATAAAATCTAAAATTGCGAGGTCTGCTCGAGCGTGGGAATGGACGCTCGAGTGGGGACTCTATTTCGTGTGTTCCAAACCAGGAAGTACGCTCGAGCGAGGAAATGGACACTCGAGCGTAAAAACACGCCTCACAGTATAATTGCAGACAGGTCAAACTTCTGGAACCCAACATTCTCCGCTTAAGTGTACAAACGGCCGCTCGAGCGAACAAGCAACTTTGAATGGATTTTTTCATTTTGCTTTGGGGGTGCTGCCCCTCAACCCCACCGTGGCGCTGCCTCGGACTCGCCAAGGGACGCTACCCCGTGGACCCCAGCGAGCTGACCGGGTAGCTCGATCCCCGTCATAGTCAGCGAAGTGGCAATCATGAAAAAATTAGCACCACAAACTTCTCTGTAAGGCACAATTTGAGTTGGATTCGCATTTAAAAACTCATAACCTCACTGAAATAAAAGTGCAAAAACAAGTACAACTGAGAGGAGTTTTGTCAAATGGGATTGCCAAAAATAAAAACCTAACAATCTCCCCTTTTGGTAATGCTGTGACAAAACACACCTAACAAATAAAATCCTAATCACCCCAACCCATTACAGCCAACAAATGCAAACTTCTTTCTCAAGGTCATGATCTGCAAAACAACTATTAGTGCCATAATCTCCAAAACAACTGTTAGTGCCACAAAAGTATATGAAAAAGCAATAGATATATGACAAAATTATCTTGAAGCATGAGACGGAAATATGAATACATATAAATTAGAGATTTTAAGAACATGTAGCTTGAAAACATGAAAACTAAGACACATGCACCTGACACATGGCATGACTACATGAAATCCTAAGACACATGCACCCGATAACATTTCTTCCCCTTTTTGTCACGAATTGACAAAGGAATCTCAAACAACGAAAGCAAGACCAAAAACCACACAAACAGGGAGAAGATGATGGAAAAATTATTAAACTGCGAGAAGTAAGCAATAAACAAGCGGTGGATAGCAACACACAAACCAACTAATGCCAAACTCCCTTACCAAACTAAACTAAGATGAACCAAACTTTCCCTCACTAAAAGCAACCACAAACACTGAAAACAGCGAACAAGAAGAAAAAGACGAAAACAAAATATGGTGAAGCAAGCAATGAATTTCTGATTTGTACCTTCAAACACACAATGTTATCCAAGACACACAATTACATGAAAACACAATGTGCACAGCCTCTAGAAAATTCCTTATAAAAGAAAGTGATGCAATATGTGAAAAACATAGATCCCATGATAAAAGTATGTGTGTGACTCTTGGAGTTCGACAAACACAGGATTCAAATCCTAGTAATGATCTGAAAGCTGGACCTTCGGCAAGAGAATCTATGCACAACAAAGGAAAGTCAAACCACTAGGAATCAAGGGGTATTTGGTGAGTAAAAACGGAGGCTCCCCCTCAATCAATGAATCTTTTTCTTTCCTTTTTTTCGCATTTTTTTTCTTTTCTTTCTTTTGCACACTCATTGGTGGCTGACAAGTTCAAGAGTATGGAAACCAAACTAGAGAAACATGGATACAATAAGGATAGCCTGGTTGGTGACTCTGAGGTAGCCTTTTCCTCATGGCTGACTACAAAGAATTGAGGGGAAAACCAAGGAGATTCAAAAAGATGAAAGGTAGTTAAGAGACTCAACATCACCCATGATGTTCTAGTATAGGTCAATTCCTCTAGAAAAGCAAAAGATATAATGCCAGAAGTCCATAGAGAAAAAAAAAAAATCACTAAGGCGAAAGACTCCAATATTTGCTAATCCAAGAGTGTGTACAGAATGAGACATACTAATCAAAGAACACACGCTCTGAAATGAGTAATACCCACAAAAAGCACACACATATTAACATGTAATGGATATTCTTATCAATTCTAATATGCCACAAGAACTTCTCAAAAAGTTCAAGCTTGCAAAACCATACTAAGAAAATCCTTTTGGATTTTTTTTTTTTTTCAAAAATAAAGCAAGACATAAAATGAACAAGCACACACTAAATGATACCACACATTAAATGACCCAAAAAAAACACACAGAAACCCAAAAACTAAAACGAATAAACAAATTAACACAAGTCAAGTTTTCTTACCCAAATCGCTTTAGTATGAACAAAGTTGTGAGAATTACGGTTCTTGGGTGGTGTCTTGACGTTGTGGTTCCCTTCCCCTTCAATGGGAACCCGTCTCAACTTGGTTTCCAACTTCCTATACCTAGGTTGAGGAAAATGTAAACTCGCTCCATGTTCAGTCTCAAGTAAATCAGAATAGCAAGGTCTATTATGACCCTTAACTTCATTACGAACAATGAAGTGTCTCCTACCCCATGAGATGTTGGAATTTCTTCCATCTCTATAAGACACTTTCCCATGCAACTCATAACAATAAGGGCGAATATGATCTTGCCTACCACAATGATGACAAATAAAAATAGGGTGTACCTTCTTTACACAAGTATACTCTCAATTACCTAGTGAATCCACACTCAAATTGAACCAACCCCTATGTGCCTCTTCTAGCCCCATCTTCACCTCGGAATTGTCTTGCCCAATGCTGAATCCACAAAGCCGATGTCAAATCACGACGATGAGCCACTCCAGAATCCACCAAAGCTTCAGGCCCAAATTCCATAGAATCTACCAAAAAACAACACTCTCTTTTCTTTGACCTTACCACCTCTAGGAAGATTGAAAAGTCTTTCCTCTCGTTGAATCTGGTGATCCCCCTGCCCTTGAGTTCTTGTATCATGAGAAGTGGATGCACTCTATTTTGCTCTTTCTTACCACCAAAGCCAATGCCACTCTTGTCAGAACAAATTTGTTGAGACCCAATGATATTGTCCAATGTCTTTGATCCTTTGTTCCAAAGACCAATGGTAGCCATAGCACACTTTAGTTCTTCCTCTTTCTTGATCATCAGTTCTTCCAAAGCAACTTGAGACATCTCGAGAGTTTCAATTTTTTTTCATATGTTGCATAGATTTGCTGTAGCTCATTCCTCTCTGTCTCACAAGTCAAGAGTTTTGCACAGAGGACTTGTCGATCATTAGCTATCTTGATGGCATCAATCCTAGCCTCAGAAATCTCCTCCTTTGGTTTGACATTCTCACTTTCACATGCTTTGAGTTTCACAGTGAGTTTGTCATTCAATTTGGATAAGTTAAGAGATTCCTTATACAATTTTTCATAAGCTTGTTGAAGCTCTTGATCATTACTACTTGAGGATTCATCATCAGTGTCATTCTCAACCGGCCTCTGCGGATACTCTATTTGTCCTTCAGTTTCGGAAGCCGTCATGAAAGCAAGGAATTGTTTATGTCCCTCTTCGCCTTGATCTTTGTTGTCACTTTCATCTTTATCAGATTCTAATTCATCATCCCAAGTGATAGCGAGGGCTTTCTTCTTCCTCAAACGAGTGGAGCATTCTTGAGCAAAGTGGCCAAATCCTTGGCATTCATAGAATTGGACTCTTTCAGAGTTCCCTTGTATCTTTCCTTTCTCCTTCTTGGCTATAGAATTAATTTTGAGTTTATTTTGCCTTTGGATTTATGAGTATGAGTAGATTTCAAAAGATTAGGATTTTTTTTCAAAAGAGATTTTTTAAATTGTTTTACAAAAGCATCCGTAATCTTGGAATCTATCTCACAATCCTCATCGGAATCCTCTCCAACTCTATGAGCACTACTAAAAGCAATAGCATCTTTTTGTTTCTTTTTGAAATTCCTATGTACCTCATAAGTTTAGAGATTTCCAACCAAATGATCCAGCTTGAGGTTGTCAACATCTTGAGCCTCCTCAATAGCCGTAACTTTTGGTTGAAACCGATCAGGCAAGGACCTCAAAATTTTTCCTACAATCTTGGATTTCGATATTTTTTTCACCTAAATTGAAGCTGGAATTTACAATGTCACTCAACTTCGCATAAAATTCATCAAACGTCTCACTATCTTTCATTGAAAGGTTTTCGAAACTAGACGTGTGCCTTTGAAGTTTTGAGCATTTAACAGAATGAGTGCCCTCATGAATAGTTTGTAAGATATCCCAAGCCTCTTTTGCGACTTCACAATTGCAAATACGACTAAACTCTTCAGGTGTGACGGCGCAAAAAAGACAATTGATAGCTTTACTATTCCAGCTACTATTTTGGTAATCAGTTGGGTCTCCTTATCAATTGGTTTGGGGAAAGTTACTCCATCAATGGTAATCATTGGTTCAGTCCACCTATACATGATAAATTGCCAAACTTTTTCATCAATAGACTTTAAAAACGATCTCATCCGAGCTTTCCAAAGAGAATAATTAGATCCATCAAGTAGGGGTGGTCAAACCATAGAATTTCCCTCACGAATTGAAACCATTATCACAAATCAAACAAGATCTTGCTCCAAAAGTTTTAAAAAAAAATAGAGCGACCTGCTCTGATACCAATTGAAAAATCTAGAAATCCCCTAGATGTTGATTTGTGATTATGTGTCAATTTGAAGCAGTAAATAACAATCCCAATCAAACAATCAAGACAAATTGACACAACGATTTTACGTGGAAAAACCATAATTGGAGCGCCTCCAATTGTGATAAAAAAAACCACGGGCAAAAGCCACAAAACAATGCACTAAAAAGACATAAAGGAATACACAAGTATACTCTCAATTACCTAGCGAATCCACGCCCGAATTGAACCAACCCCTATGTGCCTCTTCTAGCCCCGTCTTCACCTCGAAATTGTCTTGCCCAATGTTGAATCCACAACGCTAATATCGAATCACGACGATGAGCCACTCCAGAATCCACCAAAGCTTCAGGGCCAAATTCCACGGAATCTACCGAAGAACAACACTCTCTTTTGTATTGAATAAACAAACAATCCTTTGATGTATACTTCTTAAACCATGAGTTGAACACTCAATCAAACATGAAAGAAAACTAGCAAAATAGTCCCAGATATAAACCCTAATATCCAAGAAGAAGATCTGGAAGCGTAACCCTAGATTTAGAGCAACTTAAGGTTTTATAGAATCTGAAATTGCGAGGTCTGCTCAAGTGTGGGAATGGACGCTCGAGCGGGGACTCTATATCGCGTGTTCCAAACTAGGAAGTACGCTCGAGCGAGGAAATGGACGCTCGAGCGTAAAAACACGCTCACAGTATAATTGCAGATAGGTCAAACTTCTAGAACCCAACATTCTCCGCTCAAGCGTACAAACGGCCGCTCGAGCAGACATGTAACTTTGAATACATTTTTGCATTTTGCTTCAAGGGCACTACCCCTCAACCCCGCCCTGGCACTGCCCCCTGGACCCCCGCGAGCTGATCGGGCAGCTCAATCCCCGTCATAGTCAGCGAAGTGGCAATCATGAAAGAATTAGCACTACAAACTTCTCTGCAAGGCACAATTCGAGTTGGATTCGCATCTAAAAACTCATAGCCTCACTAAAATAAAAGTGCGAAAATAAGTACAACTGAGAGGAGTTTTGTCAAACGGGATTGTCAAGAATAAAAAACCTAACAACGTAGAAATGCTCCGTACATGGATCGAGTAGACCTTGCCAGTAGCTTGGACCAGTAGCCCGAATAAGCGGTTGTGCTTGGGTGAGGCCAGTCACTGATCAAGTACTGAGTAGGACCAGGTATTTGGTCCTGGATAAATTATCATATGTCGAGTTGACTTATTTGTGCAATTTGGTAAATTGCTTGGTGTCTCAAATCGAATCGTTTGTGCCATGTCGAAAATTGTTGGATCCTTGTTGATTTATTCTCTATCCAAGCATTTTTATTCTTGTCATATCGTATACTTCCTGAATTAATTTATTTTTCAGGTATGAAGAAAATCTAGTAGCGATTGGAGTTGAAGCATTTAAAGGATTATTGAGTTGGAGATTTTTGGGCCCACCACTATATATTGTTTTTGGAGATTTGTACAAATTATAGATTATATGCATTATGTAATTATTTCGGAGCCAATTTGTATTTTTAAAGTTATTAATTAGTTAGAATTTTAAATTTGAGGTTGATTTGATTTATTAACGCTCCGGAAGTTGGGGCGTTACAATAAGACTTGAAATGCGACATGAAAAAATCTCATAAAACACAGTCAAATGATGTTCCAATAAGTTGATTTCCATGGAATGACGTGTCGAGAAAAATACATGAAATGATTTGGTTTTGTGAAGATGAAAAGTGTTGGCGTGAGAATGAAATTTTTTATTTACAAGAAAAAATTGATTATCTTGATTGGCAAAAATTTCAAACAATAGCACCATTTTCATATTATTTGAGGTTAGAAACACAAAATCAATTTGATAAAGTGGTTGGTCAAGTTGATGATCAAATTGACCAGTTTGAGTCGAAATTCATCAATGGAGGGAAACATTTTAAATTCTTACAAAATCCAAATTTTATGTATTTTCAGTTGTTCTTCCCACGCCTTTAAAGGTTGTGAATGATGAGAAAGTTAATTCATCAATTGTTGCGGGTGAAAAAACCAAAGGCCATAAGAATAAAAAAATTTATGGCAGAGGGACAATTTCACAAGGAAAAAATATTTTATAGGCTCTCAAAAAATGTTTCTAACCCATTAATGTGTGAAAGAAAAAATTAGCCCTTTGTTACAACTCTTAGTCCAGAGAATGATGCAAACAATTTGGTTAAAAAATGTGATCTTAAGCCAAATATAGCTGAAAATAATGAACA
Source organism: Camellia japonica (assembly GCA_030407325.1). Taxonomy (NCBI): domain Eukaryota; kingdom Viridiplantae; phylum Streptophyta; class Magnoliopsida; order Ericales; family Theaceae; genus Camellia; species Camellia japonica. Next base: position 167,392,413 of record JAPPVO010000019.1, on the reverse strand, counting down.
ACAATATGTTCATGAATTTAAAATTTTTGACATTGTTCAAAATGTCAACATGTATGAGTTTTTAAGGCCATCTATGGTTTTTGTTATTAAAAATCTCTTTTGGATTTGTGGATCACCTTGAAGTTCATTTTTTATAAAATGGCTAACCAGAGAACAAGGTCCAGAAAGTTATAAAAATATATTGCAAATTGTGATTTCTTGATTGGCCATTTTGAAGTGTTAGAAAATAAAACAAACTAAAATTCCAAATGGTTACTTTAATGCTTAGAGTGTCTACCAGTGCCAACATTGGAAGATTATTTTGCTCCAAATAATAGGCCAACTCTTGGTTTCACACTTGGTTCATGCATTGCTTTGTCGATTGTGTAAATACACTGTTGATTAAAGCAATCTATTACCAATTTAGAAACTTAGTCATACATGGCCTACATTTGTGGAGGATACACAGTACATTTATAACTTGGCCAAGAATTTGGCGGCTATGTTATTAACATGTGCTTACAATAATCATCTTTATAACCGTTGTTGGTTAATAAAAAAGATTTATTTTGGTCATGGTTTTATGACAAATGCCAAATCAATTTTATATACAACTATTCAAGAATTCTAGTCTTCTCATTCTTAAAAAGTTGGGGGGCATTATTTGCACCATAAATTATTTTCTGTCGATTGTTGCCAAATCCAAATTAATTGATTATGGCTTGTCCATTATGACCAAATTTAATCTCATTGATTGTGACTTGTCGATTTTTGTCTATCGATTCAGACTATGACCATCTTTAAAGGTTTATTATGGCCATATTTATATTTATTATTTTTATTATTATTATTGTCATGCAGGATACATAGCAAGTGTTGGCACCTAATTCTATAAATTCCCTGTCGATAGAGGAAGACAAGCCTGCCACAAGTGACACATGGCAAGGGGAGATTGTATTGAAGTTTTGGGTTAAAGATACGAAAGGAAGCACCAACAGGAGAGTAAAAGATGGAAGCAGTTATGTGAAGTTAAGGAATTGAGGAGCAAATTTCAAGGAAGTGGAAGAAATGTTGGAAAAGTTATCTTATGAAATGACATAAATTTTGGGGAAGTTATTACCACGAAAACAAACTATAAGGCAGTTATTGTTTGTTTGGAGCCTACAATCTATAAACAGGCAGAGGAAACAAGGGCGACAGAAACAACTCAACAACACTTAGCTTGAGACTTAGTTTTATCTCGGGAGTAGTTCTCTCAAATTAGAAGTAGTTTATCTCTATAATTTGTGACTTTGTACACTTTGGTGGTTTCATCTTGAAATCATTTTTAGTTTGCTTTGTTTATTTCCTCTCTTTCTTGTCGATTATAACTTTTGTTCCAAAGATGTCCTTGTACTTTCAAGGCATTTGAATCAAAATACACAGTCACTTGATTGATCTTGTTCAATTGTTTGTTTCAATTGTTGATCTTGAAATTTATCCTTCTTAGTTCCACACCTTGAACATACAAATTTGTTTTCATGTATAACTTTTTTCCCTTTCTCCATTGCCTCTTCATGAATTCTCTCCAAATCTGTAAGCAACACACTTGGATTTGGGGCCTTTCTTTGGATGCTAGCTGTCACCATATGAATTGGTGCCATTTGTGGAAAAGGGTTACTATCCACAACCATTATCCCTTTATCCTTCTTTGCATACTTCAGCAATCCGTTTTGGATTAAGTCCTGTACACAATTTCGCAAAGTCACACAATTATTAGTAGAGTGTCTAAAAGTATTGTGCCATTTACAATACTCTTTTCCAACCCTATCTGTTTTTTCGGTATTACATGTCTAGGAAATAATATTAGAAACTTGCTAGCTAACAACTCATCAAAAATAGCATCAACTTTAGACAAATCAAAAAAATATTGCCTAAATGTTGTATTTGTGTTTATTTTAGCTGGCTGAGTTGCTGACATGTTCACTGGTTTGTCTACTTTTGTAACGCCCTCAAAAATACACCCATAATACATTATATTAACATGCGGAATTATAAGGAAATAAAGTATCTTATTCCATTCATCAGAGTACCATGAAATAAAAACATCATAATAAATGCCCTATGGGCTTACATCTTGCCAAGCCAACACTTGGATACAATTCCATGAGTTCTAACTCAAAACAAATAAAGCCCTAGGCTTGAAAGTTTACAAGTTATTCAAATAAAACATCTAAAACAAATAAAGCACGTCTTCGAGTCCAAATCCTCACAAGCTAAGTCCTTGGAGGTAATGAACCACCTGAACCTGAAAATGAAGTTCCCATATAGGGTGAGCCACAGCCCAGTAGAGAAATACTAAACCAAGCATAAGAATTAACTAAAGCATTAGCATTCGATACATGGTTAACACAAGATAATCAGTTTCCAATTTCATGACACTAATGTCTACATTGTCTATGACATATTGTCTATGACACTTTTCACTTTCCAATATCTATTCAACTTTCCAATTATATCATTATGGCTCAGAACCTGGCCAACTATAATAGTGATCCAGATGTCACAAAAATAAATGAGACTAAAGCTCAAACCACAACACTTCTATACTTCCAACTGATACACATTATAATGATGTATCATATCAACAACAGATAGCAGTATTGCTATTATCAATAAGCACACATATGAGTGATGCTACTGGAGTCCATCCCCTATCTCCTCCCAATAAATCCGGTTTAGAGGTCCATCCCCTATCTTCCCCTAAACCGTGGAGTTCATCCCCTATCTCCTCCAAATGAAATGCATATGCAATGAAACACACAATTGCCATATACAACACATGATCAATACAAGTAATGTTCTGTATTAATTCAACAGTCAACATAGGTGACATAATTTTCAGTTATACCTAAGCCGCATGCAAGGTCTACAACAATCAATGGCTATCCTCCACCGATAGCCCAAAACAGTTATTTCTAAACAAGAAATAAATACAACAATGAATGTAAAATTAACATTCTCATAGGTAAGTATTTAAACTACTCAACTATACCATTAATCTCATAATTTCCCCAACTTCATGAATTAAACCCAATTTCACATTTTTCCCTTAAATTAATTATACAAATTAATCTAAGCCAAAACCCTAAGGATTCTCCCAAAATTACCAAACTACCCCCACATACCAAAATACTAACACTTAGGATTAAAGCGTATAAATGGAGTAGGAAATCCCTACCTCGAAGCAAGAACCCAAAAAGAAGAAGTCGGAGATGATAGCCCAAACTCCAAAGTGCTCCAAATCAATAACCGTTCAGATTAAATGAAAGCCCTCACTCTCCTCTATCTTATTTGTAAAGCAACTAGGGTAAAAACACACCCTAACTAGATCAAACCTAGGAGAGAAGGTGAGTTGGGAGAGAGAAAACTCGTAATTAGGGTTTCTGGATCAAAAGTTGTAAAAAAAGTGATTTAAAACTGTTTCTGCGTATTTAAACTGGACAGGCTCGCTCGAGCGAAGACATGGTCGCTCGAGCGACCAGACACAAAAATCCACGCTCGAGCGAAGAAAGCTCGCTCGAGCCAAAAACTCGATGCTTCAGGTCTGCAATCCAGAAGCTCGCTCGAGCGACGAAATGCTCGCTCGAGCGAAGAACTCGGAAACATACACCTCGCTCGCTCGAGCGAAGAAATACTCGCTCGAGCCAAGAAACACATCTCTCAGGTCTAAGTACTAGACGCAGTCGCTCGCTCGAGCCAAGGAAAGCTCGCTCGAGCGAAGAACCAAAAATGAAGACCTCGCTCGAGCGAAGAGAAGCTCGCTCGAGCGACCAAGCCAAAAACTGAACATGCAGACTTGGTTTCTAAACCCAACCAATCTGCAACCAACCTGCTAAACACATCCTATAACCCAAGAATAAAGAATTAAAGGACAATAACAACAAATATAACAGCGGAATCCACGGAACGTAAGTCCGGATACAATAATCAAATGGGAAAAGACCGGGGTCGCTATAACTTTCCTCAAAGTCTCACAAACCACTGGTGTTTTACCAATAACTTGTGCCACATCCACATCCATTTTTGCTTCTAAATCCACTTCTTAAAAATAAGCCCCATATGAACTTGCATTTCTATATTTTTTCTCTCTAAGTATGGCCTCATATCTGGTTTCCCTAGATGATAACTCAAATAGGTCTCTAAACTCCATCCCTTCAAACTTTTTCCTTAATTCAAACTCTAAACCATTTTGGGCCATTCTCACAATTTCAGTTTCAGGCATATACAGTCTACACCTATTCTTTGCCCTTTTAAACCTATCAACAAAGTGTTCTGCACTTTTAGAAAATTTCTATCTTAATTCAGACAAATCAGCAAGAGCCACTTCTGGTTCAGTTCTATAAAATTGGGCATGAAACTGATTCTCCATTTCCATCCAAGTATGAACAGAATTAGTAGGCAAGTTTAGGAACCAAGCAAAAGCAGTTCTTGATAAAGAATGTGGAAACAACCTCATTTTCAACACATCATTATTTCCTACTTCCCCACATTGTAAAGTGAACCTTCCTATGTGTTCAATTGTTGATTGACTTTCTTCACCATTAAACAAAGAAAATTCAGGCACTTTGTAATTCCTACAAAAGTGTTCTTCATCAACCCATTACGGGTAAGGCTTTTTGAACCTTGGCCTCTCAGGCCTTCTTATACCTGGACCATAAATGTCTTGGACAATTTGTATGATCTGGTCCCTTTGAAAATTATCATTATAATTGAAGGCATTTTGCCTCCCAGGGCCATAATTATTCAGGTTATTTTAAAAAGTGATCTTGTCTGTCCAAGTTTAAGTCCCTCATAGGTGGACCTGGTCCCCTTGGCCTTGGGCCATTTCCAAATGGGTCATAATAAATTTTAGGTTTATTCATTTCATGATCTGCCCTTGTATTTTCAAAATTATTCAACCTTTGGTTCCCATAATCCATATTTTGAACCTCACCAAACCTAGTATTTTGGTTTTCAAAACCTTGGTTATAATTTTCAAAAACAAGATTATTTCTTGGCCTTACATTCTGATGATTATTAAATTCAATGTTGAACAAGTTTCTATTTTCCAACCCCTTTTGGCCATAAAGAGGATTAGAAAAAGCATGAGGCCTAAATTGCCCCCCATGTCCATTCTTAGGCCAATTTTCTTGAATTATGAAATTTGGAGTTTGAAATACCTCTTGCATTCTAACCTTAACAGTTGGGTCCCTATAGAAGGACATAGGCTCTCCAGGAGATTATTGTGATACTCCAACTGGTGGTACTGGATACACACCTCCAACATTTGAAGACATCTTTTGTGTCTTCACTTCAACTGGTAAGAATGCTCCATCGATGGACCATTCATCACACTCCTGACTTCTCCCAAGAGAATTTGGTTCTCTTCAAGTGACTGGCTTGCCATAGCCTCTCTCAAATGTGCAACCAAAACTCCTGTAGGGATTTTAGCATGGCCACTTGTCTGGCCTTGTGTGCTTAGTGTTGGGCCACTTATTTGGCCTTTTGGAGCCACCACTTGGCTCACTTGTTTAGCATCACCACCATTGGCCTGGTCTACTTCTTCCTCTTCAAACTCAACAAGCCTCCTCCAAATGCTTATCATTTTGCTTCTTTGCCTTAACCATTGTTCCAAATTAAGATGTTGTCCCATTGGGCATGCCAAAAATTGTTAGTAAAAATTATGCTAACCCCAAATCAACAGGATCAAACAATAATTTAAACAAACAATCCAACCAAAGAGATCAAGTGACTGTGTATTTGATTCAAATTGCCTTGAAAGTACAAGCACTTCTTTAGAATAATTAACAATCAATAGAGTGAAGTAAAAACATAAAAACTTATATTGCAATCTTCTAAGTTTACAAGGTTACAAATTGTTGAAAACTACTCCTAAAAATTAAGATAATCCACTCCTAATAATTAAGGTAGACTACTCCTAAAGACAATGAAAAGACTAATGAGTTTGATGATTTTTTTATGTCCTCTATCTCTCCATTGTCCGAGCTATTTATATGCGTTGTCCAGCCAATTTTCCTTTGCCTTCAAGCAACTACCCATGCTTCCATTCTCCCAACATCATGGCACTATCCCACATTTCTCTTTAACAATTGCTCTAGGCAGTTTCTTCCTTCAATTTGCAACTGCTGGATACTTTAACTTACAATCACATTCTTTGCTCATCGTGGGTTCTTTGCACATCATGGATTTACAAGTTTCTCACCACCTTTATGCCCCATGTTGACCCACCCGATGCATCATGCACAAAAATAGCAATAGCAATAGGAATAATAATAATAATAATAATAATAATAATAATAATAATATAAAATACAAATTTTCGCTGCCATAATTTTATGTTAAAAATAATTTTTGGTCTGAATCGATTGATCAAAATTAATAGGCCACAATCAATGAGATTGGATTTGGTCATGATCGATAGGCCACAATTGACAAGCTAGAATCAATAAAATTTTATTTGGCCACAATCGGCAAAAAAATATTTCTGGTGCAAACAATGCCCCCCCCAACTTTTTAAGAATGAGAAATCTTGAATTCTTGAAGAGTTGTAAATCTTAAACTTGGCCACTTATGGAAATACTATTTTTTTTTTTTTCCTTTTTCTATGATCGACGGGAGCTTGACTTTGAAGCCCAATAAAAAAAACATTCCAACAATGGAAGCTTTATCATGAGTTTTTATTGTATAATATCTCTAAACATATTTTCCAAACAACATTGGTTCATTAACCATTTTACTAAAACCAAGTTTTGGTGTGATCCACATATCCAAAAGAGATTTTGAACAACAAAAGCCACAAATGACCTTAAAAACTCATACATGTTGACATCTTGAACAATGTCAAAATTTTCAAATTCATGAACATTTGATTGTTCATAATTTTCAGCCATAGTTGGCTTAAAATCACACATTTTAACCACATTGTTTGCATCACTCTCTAAACTACGAGTTGCAACAAAAGGCTGATTTTTTCTTTCAAACATTAATGGGTTAGAAACATTTTTTGAAAACCTAGAAAAGATTTCTTCCTTGTGAAATTGCCCCTTTGCCATGGAGTTTTTATTCTCATGGCCCTTTGTTTTTTCAACTATAACAACTGATGATTTAACTTTTTCATCATTCACAACCTTTAAAGGCGTATGAAGAACAACAAAAAAGCCATAAATTTTGGCTTATGTAAGAATTTTCATTGTTTCCCTCCATTTTTCAATCTCAAAATGGTCAATTTGATCATCAAGTTGACCAATCACTTTATCAAAATGATTTCGTGTTTCTAACCTCAAATAATATGACAATGGCGCTATTGTTTGAAAATTTTGCCAATCAAGATAATCAATTTTTTCTTGTAAATAAAAAAATTTCATTCTCATGCCAACATATTTCATCTTCACAAAACCAAATCATTTTTTCTATTTTTCTCGACACGTCATTCTATGGAAATCCACTTATTCGAACATCATGTGACTGTGTTTTATGACATTTTTTCTTGTCATATTTCAGGTCTTCTTGTACTTCAGCTTGCCTTTGAATTCTTGTCACCATTCCAAATTAGGAAGATGTCCCACCAAGTGTGCCAAAAATTGTTAGTAAAAATTATGCTCACTCCTAATCAACAGGATTTGAACAACAATTTAAACAAACAATTGAACAAGAGCAATCAAGCCACTAAGTATTTAGATTCAAGTGCCTTGAAAGTACAAGGACTTCTTTGGAACAAAAGTTAGAGTTGACAAGAAAAAGATGAAGCAAACAAAGCAAACTAAAAATGATTTCAAGATGAAGCCACCAAAGCTTACAAAGTCACAAATTACAGAGACATACTACTCCTAATTCGAGAGAACTACTTCTAAGATAAAACTAAGTCTAAAGCTAAGTGTTGTTGAGTTGTTGATGTCCCCTCTCTTTAGCAATTGTTGGCTTTTCTATCTTCCCATCTTTCTCTAGCCCATGATTGTATGTTCCCCCTAATTTCTACAACAGCTCCTTCATTTTAAAGCCCTCAAACTTCACCAAATCTTTATCTGTACCTGTCAAACCACTTTTCCTTCATGATGCCATGAGTCCCTCAACACTTTGGATCTCTGATTGACAAAGCCAAGTCCTTATTATGTACTTGCTTACTTTTGCAAAAACCCACTAAGTCCATGACTTAGCCTGGTAACTACTCCATTACCTGGGCTACTTACTGCACTAGGCCCATTCTTCTGATGCCATTTGTCCATTTGACTAATGAAAGACTCTCACTATGACTTTGCCACATGTCATCATTTGGTTCATCCACCTATCGACATGAATCTAACAAAAATGGGTGCACACAATCAATAAGAGATCAAGCAACTTAGGAGTAGTTTCTTCTGTAATTCATAGTTTGTAACTTGGTGAACTTTAGTAGTTTCATCGAAATTACGTTTTGTTTACTTCTTTTCCCTTGTCGATTGTTAATTGTTCCAAAGAAGTCCTTGTACTTTTAAGGCATTTGAATCAAAATACGCAGTCGCTTGAGTGATTTTGTTCAATTGTTTGTTTAAATTGTTGTTCAAATCTTATCGATTAGGAGTGAGCATAATTTCTATTAACAATTTTTGGAACGCCTGGTGGGACATCTACCTAATTTGGAATGATAACAAGAATTTGAAGGCAAGATGAAGTACAAGAAGACTAGAAAGACAGCATGAAAAAATCTCGTAAAACACAGTCACATGACGTTCCAATAAGGGGATTTTCATGGAATGATGTGTCAAGAAAAATTGATGAAATGATTTGGTTTTGTGAATGTTAATATATAGTGTATATATTTAGGTATATTCTCTAAATATCTAGTATATTCCCTGTAAATCTAGGAGTCATTCCATACTTGTAAATCTAGGAGTCCATACTTGATTGTAACACTATCCTGTATATAGGAGTCATTGTACCTTGATTTTGTGATGTATATATATACAATTCATATATATATTTCTCTTAACCATTTTAACATGGTATCAGAGCTCTAGATCCTAAAATTATAACCCTATTTCTTTTCTTTTTCTGCTTAGTCCCGTACACAGTGGTACTACAGTATTCATTCAATCACCCAAACACTTTTAGCATTTATTCAATCACCCAGACACTAATCAGACTGTTTCATCATTTTTTTTTTCACCCAAAATTTTACCCCTTAGCATCAAACTGGTCGAAATCTTCTCACGATTCTAACGGCACTAATCTTATCACTAGAAAGTCCCTCACGTACCATTTTTGTGATCGGTGCGTCAACTGCTTCCGCCATCACTCACAAATGCGCTCCCACGCACGCCCAACCACGCCAGCTGCTCAGTCGCTCAGCCGTTAGCTGCTCAGCCACTCAGCCGCTGTCGTCATCCCCTTTATGTTAGCCCTACACGCTTGACTTTAGCCCATCCACGTGCGTGTGACATCAGCACACGTCCACCCCACGCCTCCATGTAATAGTGACATGCTGAGATCAACCCTTGCATGTGACGTTAGCCCTAACCGTCCAGCCTCTGATTTTGCTCATTTTGTCTAATATTTAGCCTATTTTTTGGGTGGTTCACTTGGTTCCCACCTAATTTGGACCTTCTAAATCCGCTGGTGCACTCTGTTTTTGTTGATTCTACTTTTATAGCACTATTCCTATCTGTTTACTTCTCCAACCCATCATTATGGATCGTCATGATGCTTCCCATCCAATCTCAGTTATACTTGACAGCTGCAACTACATGTTATGGGCCCAGGCCATGTCTGGTTTTCTGAAAGGAAAGAAACTCCGGCGCCTTATCATTGGGGATATGATTTAACCAGTGAAAGAGGTTGATGAACCAGCTGCCACATATGAAGACCGTTTAGAGGATTGGGATAGTAAGAACTACCAGATCATTTCTTGGCTTCGGAATACATCTATTACCTATCTGTTTACAGTTTAGTCGTTTTCAACTTGACTCTATGACCACTATTGCCAAGGACATTTGGGATTTTTTGAAAGAACGTTATGAGACTACTGGTCTTGTTCATCAGTATCAACTTCAAAGTCAGCTTCATCGCATGTGTCAAGAGCCTAGTCAGTCTGTTAATGATTTTGTCTCTCAGATATATTCTGTTTGGGACCAGCTTGCTCTCTCTGAACCTGACTGGCCTCATACTGAAGATGTTACTTTATTTACTACGTATCGTAATCAGCAACGATTGGTTCAATTTCTTATGGCTCTCACTACCCAGTTTGAGCCAGTGCGTGCATCTCTGCTTCATCGCACTCCACTGCCCACTCTTAAGCAGGCTATTTCTGAGCTATTATCTAAGGAGACTCGTCTTAGCACTCTTTACACTCATCACATGGATATAGTTCTTTCCACTCCTCCATCATTGAGTACCCTGTGGACCACTACTTGTAATTATTGTCAGAATCGGGGCCTTCTTTCTACTCATCCTCTATTTCATTGCCCAGCCAGATCTTGTCGGTACTACAACAAGATTAGTCCTGGTCATCTACAGCAAGATTCTTTATGAGGTCGTTCACAACGTCCCAGGAATTAGTCCAATCAGTCTAGATCTCTGCCTGCTCATCGCACTGTTGCTACTGCCTCTAAGGAGTTTTTTGAGCCTTTAGATCCGGCCACTCTTGTCTTTTCCCAAACTGATGTTGAGGATATGTTCAAACAGTTTCCCACCACCTCTGGTACCCCTCCTTCTACTACTTTGTCTATGACTTCAGGTACATCTCCCTAGTATTTGACTCAGCATGTTGCAATCATATGACCTCCAGTTCTACTATATTTTCTTTTATCTCTTTCTCTCCTCATATTCCTTCTATTCATACTGTTGATGGTTCTCTTATGTCATAAGTCATGTTGGTTCTGTTTTCACCTCTCATCTATCCTTATCAAATGTTTATCTTCTTCATGCTCTCACTTTAAATCTTATCTCTATTAGTCAATTATGTGAGCTTGGTCTAACTGCCATATTTTCTACTAATGGTTATTTGGTACAGGACCCTCAGAAAGGATAGACTCTTGAGCATGGACGTCTCTATGAGCTTATCCATCTTCATGTTCCAGACTACACCCCATTAGCAGCTCCTACATCTGCTTCCAGCATGTCTCCTTTTAATCTTTGGCATTGTCGTTTAGGACATATTTCTGTCAGTCGATTGAAATCTTTAGTTTCTACTAGTCAGTTAGGTCATGTAATTCTCGATACTTTGGATTGTTTGTCTTGTCAACTTGCAAAACAACCTGCTTTATCATTTAATACAAGTACTTATGTTTCTCATGCACCATTTGATCTTATACATTTTGATATTTGGGGTGCTACCACTATGGGGAGATCACATTACGTTGTTGTTTTTGTTGATGATTTTTCATGTTTTATATGGTTATTTCTCATGAAAAGTATATTAGAACTCAAACAACTTTATTACAATTTTGCAAAAATGATCCAAACCTAATTTTCTAAAACCATTAAAAATTTTCGATCTAATAATGCTATGAAATATAGGGATCTTGATTTTCTCTCCTTCCTTCAACATCACAATACTCAGCCTCATCGTTCCTATGCTAGCATGTCCCAACAAAATGGACCTGCTAAACGAAAGCATATGCATATTCTAGACACTACTCAAGCTTTGCTTATCTCTTCCTCGTGTCCTGAATCTTTTTGGGGGGAAGCTACTCTTACTGCTGTCTACACTATCAACTATGTTCCCACTCCTACTATCCATAACCAAACTCCTTATGAACGCTTACATGGCACTAGTCCTCCATACACAAATCTTTAGGTTTTTGGGTCTACATGTTTTGTTCTCCTCCAACCTCATAAACACGCCAAACTTGAACCTCTTTCTCGTCTTTGTTGCTTTCTTAGGTATGGGATTGAACATAAAGGCTATCACTACTAGGATCCTATCTCTAAATGTCTTCGTGTTTCTCATCATGTGGTTTTTTGGGAGCATAAAATGTTTTCCTCTTTATCCTCGTTCCACCTATCATCATTTTCTACTTCCATTTTGTTTACCAATCCGTCTATCGATCTCTTTTCTAATGACTTTGATGCAGGCTCCTCCTCTCTAAAGACGTCTTTACCTACACATGATCCTGTCCCGACTGCTCCCTTTGATGGTCCTGTTGTTTTCGTTCTGGGGTCTCCAACTCCCATTGAGTGTCCCGTTAAGTCTTCTATCACTTTACTAGATTCTCCTCCCACAGGACATCTAAGTCGGGTAACTTGACAACCTATTTATCTTCATGATTATATTGTTAGATCCACTACTTTTTCTACTCATAAACCTACCTCCTATTGTGAGGCTTGTATAAATCCTCTTTGGCAGCAAGCTATGACCGATGAACTTTAGGCTCTAGACAAAACTCATACTTGGGACATTGTTGATCTTCTTCCTAGAAAGACTACGATTGGCTGCAAATGGATCTACAAAATCAAGACTCACTCTAATGGTTCTATTGAGCAGTACAAAGCTCGCTTTGTTGCAAAAGGTTTTGCCTAGGAATATGGTATTGATTATGAGAAGACCTTTGCTCTTGTTGCTAGGCTTAGCTTTGTTCGCACCCTAATTGCTGTTGCTGCTTCTTGCCACTGGGACCTTTTCCAAATGGATGTAAAAAATGCCTTTCTTAATGGTGATCTTCTTGAGGAGGTCTATATGCAACCTCCACCTAGGTCTACTTATTCGACTAATAAAGTTTGCAAACTTCAGCGTGCTCTCTATGGTCTCAAACAAACCCCTTATGCTTGGTTTGCTAAGTTCAGTTCCATCATTCATGATCTTGGCTTCACTTCCAGCTCATATGACTCTGCTCTCCTTATTCGGAAGACTACTCATGGCACCACTCTTCTTCTCCTCTATGTGGATGATATGATTATTACCAGTGATGATGTGGCTGGTATTCTTAGCCTCAAACAATCTCTCTGCCAACATTTTGAAATGAAAGACCTTGGTACTCTCAATTATTTCTTGCGTCTAGAAGTCTCCGATGATTCTACTAGTTATTATTTATCACAGGCCAAATATGCATCTGATCTTTTGGCTCATGTTGCTCTTACAAATTGCAAGACTGCCCCTACTCCGATCAATACTCAAACTCGTCTCACTCCGCTTGATGGGGATTTTCTCTCAGATGCTACTCTCTATCGCCAGCCAGTAGGTAGTCTTATCTATCTCACTGTGACACGTCCTAACATTGCTTATGCTATACATCTTGTTAGTCAGTACATGTCGGCTCCCCACACCCCTCATTACATTGCCTAGCTTTGCATACTTTGCTACCTCAAAGGCACCATGTTCCATAGACTCCATTATTCTGCTCACTCTTCTCTTGAGGTTCGTGCCTTTTCTGATGCTGATTGGGCTGGAGATCTTACTAATTGACGCTCCACTACAGGTTTTTGTTTCTTATTAGGGGATTCACTTCTTGCTTGGCACAGCAAGAAACAATCTATCACTACTCGTTCTAGTATTGAAGTTGAATATCATGTTCTTGCTGACACTACTCAGGGACTTCTGTGGCTTCCCTAGCTCCTTACTGACATGGGTGTTTACTTCTCTGGTGTTACTTCTCTTTATTGTGACAATCAAAGTGCCATTCAGATTACTTATAATGATGTCTCCCATGACCGCACCAAACATATTGAGATTGACAGCCATTTTATTTGACAACATGTTACTTATGGCACTATCCATCTTCTTTCTCTTGCTTCTGCTGATCAGCCTGCTGATATCTTCACCAAGGCTCATCCTCCTAGCCATTTCAGTGACTTAGTTTCCAAACTCAAGTTGGTCAATGTTTATCCTCCTTGAGTTTGAGGGGGGATGTTGATATATATGGGTAATATATATTTAGGTATATTCTCTGAATATCTAGTATATTCCCTGTAAACTTAAGAGTCCTTCCATACTTGTAAATCTAGGAGTCCATACTTTATTGTAACACTCCTATATATAGGAGTCACTGTACCTTGATCTGTGATATATATACAATTCATATATATATTTTTGTTAACCATTTTAACAGTGAAGATGAAATGTGCTGGCATGAGAATGAAATTTTTTATTTACAAGAAAAAAATTAATTATCTTGATTGGCAAAAATTTCAAACAATAGCGCCATTGTCATATTATGTTATCCCAAGTAGGCAACCCAAGAGGGTGGGCGAATTAGGTTATTAAAAATAATTTCACAATATTAAAAATAATAATCAAAATATTTGAATTTTAACAAATAAAATAACAGAGTAATAATAATCTCTAAATAATTTGCTAAATTAAAATTTAACCCAAATATTAAATAAATCAATATGCTCAACAATATCAAATAGATTAATGAAATAAAAATGAGCAAAGGAAAGAGAAAGCAAACTTAACAATTTATAGTGGTCCGGCACGTCGGGCCTACATCCACTCCCCAAGTATCCTCCTCGGGAATTTCTTCACTATTTTTCAAATAGTAATTACACCACTAGCTTCACGGGTGCTAATGAACCTTTATACCAAGTAATCAAACCCAATCACTCTAGCTTGTTTTGAATCTGGTGCCTAGTCTCACCTTACCCAAGTGATTTTATCCCAAAAAAATCACTCACAAAAACTCTCTCTTTTTTTCAAGAATAATAAGAAGGGTGTAAAAACCCTTTTACAATTTTTGGCTAAAATTCTCAACAAATTTTCTCATGAAAAATACAACACAATGAGGAACAATACAATATTTGAGAATAATTCAATATCACAATTTTTTTTCTCTTTTTCACTTCATATTTTTCTCATACCAAAACACTTCTATATATAATGGAAAATATATTCGTTGAACATATATCCATTGGAGGAGTAGTCGCTCCATCACAGGGCATCTGCTGAATCACATGGACACACGCGCACGTCTTTTCCTCTTTCTCAAAAATTGTAGGCGGAGGTTTGAAAATTAATGATCAAGGGTCACTTTCGATGAATAGTGATGGTAAATTTTCAAACTTCTTACGGCAAAAACAAATCGTGCACAATGATTGCATAGTAACATTTCTATTAAAATATTTTACTACATAGTAAATTTTCTATTAAAATATTTGTATGCATAGTTAAATCTTTTTAAATAATAAATACAACATATATTTTAACAAATAATATTTTGTGTCAAAGAATATAAAATATGTATTAAAAAATCACAATTTAACTCATAATATTTTAGACATCATCAAAATTAAACCAAATGATTAACAATCTCACCCTTTTTGATGATGGCAATACAAGCATGAATTTGACACAAAATTTCACATGAATAATTGCAATCATAAAAATTTTCAACAATCATAATACATGAATTTATTTTTATTATATTTTCTCCCCCATTATTAACAAATTCTTTGTCAAATAATTTATATATAAATCAAGTTTCTTCTCCCCATTTGACATTATCAAAAAAAAAAAAAAAAAAACATTAATATATGAATTTTGATAGAGAATGAAAATCATATAAACACATTTGAGCAACTAATATGATTTGGCAAAAAAATGTAATAATTTTTTATTTCTCCCCCGTGATCATTATCGAGATTTGTTATCGCCGACAAAAAAAATGTAGTGGTGCCAAAGATATTGACTTTCAAAAGATTTGGGCAGATATGCATCGATTATAGTATTAATGGTGTGTATAAAATGACATAGATGATGCGTAGAGATATGAAACCTTCAAGTGTTTTTAGAAAAAAATTGTTCACAATGTGTGTAACCATGCCATTCCGTACCTTGGACATAAATGGTTTTGACATGAATGAGGTGCCTGAGAGTCAGGCAAATGAAAGATTACCATAGTGCATTCGCACGCTATTCCAATAAATGAGAGTCGTAGTATATTTGGTAATTGTAGTGATACAAAGGCTATCAATAACACTATGGCTCTTAGTACACAAATGATGACTGTGATTCCTAATATGGCTCGATGCCTACAAGCAAGAAGCCAAGAGAATTGGCGATTAAAAAAAGAGGTGATCTATTTAAAACAACAACTGCTGAAACTCTTCAAGTGAAGAGAAATCTAGAGAGTAAAAATGCACAATTGGAGAATGCAGTGCAATATTACGCAACTGTTATGATGCCAAGACTCACAAAGGTCGAAAATAGGAAGGTTCAAGTTCAGGAGGCTCATGAAAAGCTATTGAGAGAAGTTAAGTGCAAAAAATCAGTGAAGCCTACTCAGAACAACATGTAATCTAGAAAAAAAATTTCTCTTGAAATAAAATGTAATCATTTCTCTCTGTCAAATTTTTTTTTTAATAAAAAGAATTTTTGGTGCAGATAAGGAGTAAAAAAAAATTTAAAGTAAAAAACTTCCCCTGAGATTATGCAAAAAAAAAAATTAAGAATACTCCCCCTGAGTTTATGACACTTCATAAAAAAATTATAAAATAGTTTCCCAATCAATAATACCAAGGGTCATTAAGATTCGGCCAAATACAACTGCACCGAGTGTACCAGCAAAATAAGAGAAAAGACACATGAAACCAAATGCTTCATACCAGGCAGAAGCAATAGTAATACAATAACAAAGAGTTTGTAGCACATGCAACCACAAAAGAAGTATTACAAATTGCAAAAATAATTTTAGTATTTTGATAAGGGAAAAGATGCTAGTGGATGTAAAGATCGTCGACAATGATGAAGATCGGTGACAATGGTGAAGATCGGTGATGATGATGTAGATCTACGATGATGGAGAGGATCGGAAAGGACGGTGAAGATCGGTAATGGATATGATGTAGATCGGAGATAGATCTTGGTAGATCAGTGGTGGATTTATGTGGATTTGTGATGGGTTTTGGTAGATTGGTGAGGGATTTATGTAGATTTGTGATGGATTTTGGTAGATCGGTGAGGGATTTGGGTGGATGATGATGGTGATGAAGTTGGTGGATGATGGTGGTGATGAGGATGGTGTCGGAGGATGAGAGGGAGTAAGAGCAGGTGAGAGAGAGAAAAACAAAGAGCAAAAGAGAGAAAGAGAAACAGAGAGCGAGAGAGAGAGTGGGATGATAAGTGGGTGAGATAAAGAGAGAATTTATAAATAAAAAAAATGTTTTTTTTAACAAAATAAATAAATAAATATATAAACATTATATAGGAGTATTTAGACTACTAAGTAAGAAATCAATGAGCAATTATAAGTCTGGGCAAAGGAGAAAAACATGTTTTATTATAGCGTAAAACAAATTTAAAGATGATGTACTGAAATAAAGATGTATGAATGATTTTTAATAGCATTCAAATGATATGAATGTTTCCACATTAACATAACAATACTCATACCTCAACTTTTGAAAAAATTTAGTTTCACAATCACAACAAACGCATTAAATGGAATTCGAGATTCCAAGTTCATCACGAATAAAATTGAAACGATCCTTGCTAAGGAGTTTTGTGAAAATATCTGCCAATTGCTTGTTGGTGCTTACAAATTCAATAACAATATCCCCTTTTTGAACATGATTTCTTAAAAAGTGATGTCGAATTTTAATATGTTTTGTTCGTGAATCTTGAACCGAATTTTTGCTTAATCACATTTAATGGGAATATGATCATAATGCAAATCAAAATCCTCTAACTATTGTTTCATCCATAGTACTTGAGCACAACAACTTCCGGAAGCTATTTATTCAGCTTCGGCAGTTGATAAAGCAACATAATTCTACTTTTTGCTAAACCAAGATACTAGAGAGTTACCAAGAAAGTGACAAGTACCGCTAGTGATTTTTCTATCAAGTTTGCACCTAGCAAAGTCAACATCTGAGTAACCAAACAAATCAAATGTTAAACCTCTAGGATAACATAACCCCAAGTTTTGAGTACAGGCAAGATATCTAAAAATTCTTTTAATGACAACTAAGTGTGATTTTTTTGGATTAGATTGAAATCTAGCACATATGCATACACTGAACATTATATCCGGCCTACTTGCTGTAAGGTAGGGTAAGGATCCAATCATACCTCAATATTTCTTCTCATCTACTATCTTACCATTTTCATCTTTGTCAAGCTTTGTCAATGAACTCATGGGAGTTCCCATTGACTTTGTGTTCCCCAATCCATATTTCTTCGGTAATTCTTTTGTGTATTTGCATTAGTTAACGAATATCCCATCTTTTGTTTTCTTGATTTGAAGTCCGAGAAACTATTTCAGTTCACCCGTCATTCTTATTTCAAACTGACCTTGCATGCACTTAGCACATTTCTTCTTCTTGATTGTAACCTTGTGCTACAAGTCTAGCTTTATTTCTAACAATGGTGTCAGATTCATCAATTTTGTTTCTAAAAATCCATTTCATACCGATGATGGAATGATTTTTAGGTCATGGCACAAGATTCCATACTTTGCTTATTTCAAATTGGTTGAGCTCTTCATGCATAGCCATCATACAATGTTCATCGAATTCGGCTTCGTGAAAATTCTTTGGCTCAATCTGTGAGAGAAAAGCCAAGTTACCACAAATATTTCTAAATGAAGAGCGAGTAGCAATACCTTTGGCAAGATCACCTAGGATCAAATCCATAGGTTGATTATGAACAAATTTCCATTCTCTTGGCAAATTATCATTGTTTCCCCTTCTTCTTGAGGTAGGAGAATAGGTTGTTCATCCTTTTTGATCTCTTCACATGGTTGATCGTTTTCCTTCTAGATGCTTGAATCTTTTAAGTTATTTTCCAATTCTACAATGTCATCACAATCAACGTTCTTTGGAGAAGAAATGTTAGATTCATCAAATGCCACATGTATAGATTCTTCAACAATAATAGTTCTTTTATTGAAAACACAATAAACTTTACTAGTTGTAGAATAACCAAGAAAAATAGCTTCATCGGATTTAGAGTCAAATTTATCCAAGTTGTCTTTACCATTGTTATGCACAAAGCATTTACAACCAAATACATGAAGATGACTAATGTTAGGTTTCCTACCATTCCAAATTTCATAGGGAGTTTTTTTGAGAATAGGACCAATTAAGGCACGATTTAAAATATAGCAATCGGTGTGAACGGCCTTAGCCCAAAAATATTTAGGAAGGTTATTTTCGCAAAGCATTGTTCTAGACATTTCTTCTAAGGTTCTATTCTTTCTTTTTACAACTCCATTTTGTTGAGGGGTTCTAGGTGCTAAAAAATTATGCCCAATACCATGCTCGTCACAAAAATAATTCAAAATTTTATTTTCAAGTTCTCTACCATGATCAGTTCGAATATTAGTAATGAGAAAACCTTTTTCATTTTGAACTTTGTGACAAAGTTTTGTGAAAGAAGAAAGAGTTTCATCTTTGTGTGCCAAAAACATTACCCATGTAAATCTAGAAAAATCATCAACAACAACAAGACAATAATGTTTACCATCGAGACTAGCTGTCCTTGAAGGACCAAATAAATCCATATGCAATAATTGTAACAGTCTAGTGATGGAAATATGAGATTTTGATTTAAAAGAAGTTTTGGTTTGTTTTCCTTGTTGACATGCCCCACAAAGTCGATCTTTTTCAAATTTTATTTTTGGAAGTCCAATTATCAAATCTTTTCTCAAAAGTTTAGCGATTAAATCCATGTGAGCATGACCAAGTATTCTATACCATGACCAACTATTATCATTAATAGCAGAAAAACATTCAATATCACTAACATAAAAATCATTTAGATGAAAAACATAAACATTATCAAGATGATTACCAACAAAGACTGCTTTGTGATCAATTGTATTTTCCATGATGCAATGTGATTTATCAAAAATAACTCGATTACCTTTTCACATAATTGACTAATACTTAGTAAATTATGCTCAAGTCCATCTACAAGAAGAACATTTTCAATAGTAGAGTTAGGAGAAATACCAATGCTACCAATACCAATAATTTTTCCTTTCTTGTAATCTCCAAAAGTGATAAACCCTCCATCTTTGGGAGAAAAGTGGTGAAAAATGATTTGTCTTCGGTCATGTGTCTAGAGCATCCACTATCAAGGTATCATTTCCTTCTTTAGCTTTAGACTTGAGACAAACCTACAATAACAGAATCAAACATTGGTTTTTGGTACCCATGATTTCTTGGGTCTGTTATGGTTAGTGTGATAAGTTCCTTTTACAACCCAAACCTTTTTAATTCCCATGTTTATATTTTTACTAAATGGACAAGCAGAGATATAGTGACATTTCTTTCTACAATAATGACAAGTGATATGAGGATGCGTCATAGGAGGTGATTTTTCAAAAATTGTTTTGAGTTTCTTTTCTTCCTTAATAGGATCATATCCAATGTCCGCTTTATTAAAAACACATCTTTGATTTTCAAGTAGTTTGTTGAGATTTTCTCTTCCTTTTACAAAATTTTCAAGAGTTTTGTTTAAATCAACAACAGTGTTTTTTCAAAGTATTTTTCTCATCAGAAATAATAGTAAAATCATTCTTAACTCAACATTTTCTTTCTTTAGTTCTTCCACTTCATTAGATAAAGATGTGACTAGTTTCTTTAACACTTTATTTTTATCACAAACTTTTCTAAATTCATCATGCATTTCTTCAAAAGCAATTTCAAGTTCTCTAAATGTTACCTCATCTTGAGTCGTTTCTTCATCTTCAAAAGCCATAAGACATAGGTTGGCGACTTCATCATTACTGGCTTCATCACTGGAGCTATCATTGTCACTTTTTCCCCAAGCGGCTACCATAGCCTTCTTATTTCTTTTGTGATCTTTTCCGACTTTCTTCAGTTTTGGACAGTCTATTTTGATGTGTCGCAGATTCTTACATTCATAGCAGATGATAGGTTCTTTCTTTGGGATGTCATTTTTGTTATAGTCTTTTTTGAAAGGCCTTCTTCCTCCAAAGTTCTTTGTCTTGAATAATTTCTTGAAATTTCTTATGAACATGGCAAATTCATCATCTTCACTTGAATTAGCATTTTCTTCTTCATGAGATGAGGCTTTGAATGCAATTCCTTTCTTCTTTTTGTTCTCATCGTCCTCTTGTCCGTTCATGGTGATTTCATGAGTCATAAGCGATCTCATGAGTTCATCCAATCCAAGTGTAAAGAAATTCTTTGCTTCTGTAATGGCAGTGACTTTTGCTTCCCAAGATTTTGGTAGACACCAAAGAATCTTTCTCACTAATTCACTGTTAGTATAAGTGTTGGCAATACATTTTAAGGCATTCACAATTTCAGTAAATCTAGTAAACATGCTTGAAATAGATTTATCAGATTTCATTTGGAATAATTCAGAACTGTGAACAAGCATATCAATATGAGATTCTTTCACTTGGTTAGTTCCTTCATAGGTAACTTCAAGTTTATCCCAAATCTCTTGGTTGTGTTACAACTAGAGATTTTATTATATTCTTTGGAATCTAAACCACATACCATAGTAAGTTTTCCTTAGTGTTTGCCTACAATAGTCTGTGATCACTTTCATCACATTCTTCTTCTATTTTTGGTACAGTGACATTATCTACCACTTTGGTAGGAATCTTTGGACTTTTAGTAATAAGAATCCACACATAGCATAATCTGTGGCTTGAAGAAATAGAGTCATCTTTTCCTTCCAATAATCGTAATTGTTGCCATCGAACAAAGGTGGGCTATTGGTTGCTTGACCTTCTGCAGTGGTTGCCATGGATCGAAAACTCAAAGATGGTTAAATCTTAAACAAGAACCCAAGCTTTGATACCAATTGTTATCTCAGGTAGGCAACCCAAGAGGGTAGGTGAATTGGGTTATTAAAAATAATTTCACAATATTAAAAATAATAATCAAAATATTTGAATTTTAACAAATAAAATAATAGAGTAATAATAATTTCTAAATAAATTACTAAATTAAAATTTAACCCAAATATTAACTTAAAAAAAATGCTCAACAATATCAAATAGATTAATGAAATAAAAATGTGCAAAGGGAAGAGAAAGCAAACTCAGCAATTTATAGTGGTTCGGCACGTCTACTCTCCAAATATCCTCCTTAGGAATTTTTTCACTATTTTTCAAATAGTAATTACACCACTAGCTTCATAGGTGCTAGTGAACCTTTACACCAAGTAATCGAATCCAATCACTTTGACTAGTTTTGAATCCTGTGCCTAGTCTCACCTTACCCAAGTGATTTTATCCCAAAAATATCACTCATAAAAAAACTCTTTTTTTCAAGAATAATAAGAAGGGTGTGAAAACCCTTTTACAATTTTTGGCTAAACTTCTTAACAAAATTTCTCACAAAAAATACAACACAATGAGGCACAATACAATATTTGAGAATAATTCAATATCACAAATTTTTTCTCTTCTTCACTTCATATTTTTCTCACACCAAAACACTTCTATATATAAGAGAAAATATATCCGTTGAACATATATCCATTGAAGGAGTAGCTGCTCCATCGTGAGGCGTCCGCTGAATCACATGGACATACACGCACGTCTTTTCCTCTTTCTCAAAAATTGTAGGCGGAGGTTTGAAAATTAATGATCAAGGGTCACTTTCGATGAATACTGATGGTAAATTTTCAAACTTCTTACGAAAAAAACAAATGGTGCACAATGATTGCATAGTAACATTTCTATTAAAATATTTGACTACACAATAACTTCTCTATTAAAATATTTGTATGCATAGTTAAATCTCTTTAAATAATAAATACAACATACAACATATATTTTAACAGATAATATTTTGTGTCAAAAAATATAAAATATGTATATTAAAAAATTACAATTTAACTCATAATATTTTAGACATCTTCAAAATTAAACCAAATGATTAACATATTATTTGAGGTTAGAAACATGATATCATTTTGATAAAGTGATTGGTCAATTTGATGATCAAGTTGACCTTTTCGAGATTGAAATATATCAATGGAGGGAAATATTGAAAATTCTTATAGAAGCCAAAATTTATGGCTTTTCAGTTGTTCTTCCTACGCCTTTAAAGGTTGTGAATCATGAAAAAGTTAAATCATCAGTTGTTATGGCCGAAAAAACAAAGGGCCATGAGAATAAAAATTTCATGGCAAGGGGGCAACTTCACAAGAAAGAAATCTTTTTTGGGTTTTCAAAAAAAAATTCTAACCCATTAATGTGTGAAAGAAAAATCAACCCTTTGTTGTAACTCGTAGTTCAAAGAGTGATGCAAACAATGTGGTTAAAAGGTGTGATTTTAAGCCAACTATGGTTGAAAATTATCAACAATCAAATGTTTATGAATTTGAAATTTTTGACATTTTTCAAGATGTCAACATGTATGAGTTTTTAAGACCATTTATGGCTTTTGTTATTCAAAATCTCTTTTGGATATGTGGATCACACCAAAACTTGGTTTTAGTAAAATGGTTAATGAACCAATGTTGTTTGGAAAATATGTTTAGCGATATTATACAGAAAAGGACTCATAATAGAACTTTCACTATTAGAATGTTTTCTTTATTGGGCTTCAAATCTTCAAAGTCAGGCTACTGTCGATCATAGAAAAAGAAAAAAAAAATAGTATTTCCATAAGTGGGCAGGTTTAAATTTTACAACTCTTCAAGAATTTTAGATTTCTTATTCTTAAAGAGTTTTTTTTTTTTTTTTTTTTTGGGGGGGGGGGGGGCATTGTTTGCACCATAAATATTTTTTTGTCAATTGTAGCCAAATATAATTTTATTGATTCTGTCCTATCGATCATGGCCAAATCTAATCTCATTGATTGTAGCCTGTTAATTTTGATCTATCGATTCAGTCAATAAATTATTTTTAACATAAAATTATGGCCACGAAGATTTGTAATTTATATTATTATTATTTTTATTTCTATTGTTATTTTTGTGCATGATGCATCAGGTGAGTCAACGTAGGACATAAAGGTGGTGAAAAACTTGTAAATCCATGATGTGCAAAGAACCCATGATGAGCAAAAAAATGTGGTTGTAAGTTGAAGTATCCAACAGTTGCAAATTGAAGGAAGAAACTACCTAGAGCAGTTGTTGAAGAGAAACGTGAGATAATGCCATGATGTTGAAAGAGTGGCAGCATGGGTAGTTGCTTGAAGGCAAAGGAAAATTGGCTAGACAACACATATAAATAGCTTGGACAATGAAGAGATAGAGGACATCAAAAAAATCATCAAACTCATTAGTCTTTTCTTTATCTTTAGGAGTAGTCTACCTTAATTCTTAGGAATAGATTATCGTAATTTTTTGGAGTAGCTTTCAACAATTTGTGACCTTGTAAACTTAGAAGATTTCAATAGAAGTTTTTCTGTGTTTACTTCACTCTGTCGATTGTTAATTGTTCAAAAAAAGTCCTTGTACTTTCAAGGCAATTTGAATCAAATACACAGTCACTTGATCTATTTGGTTGGATTGTTTGTTTAAATTATTGTTTAATCCTATTGATTTGGAGTTAACGTAATTTTTACTAACAATTTTTGGCACACCCAGTGAGACAACATCCTAATTTGGAACAACGAAAAAGATAAGGCATCAAAACCAAATGATTGGCCCTTCGGTACTACCTATTAGCATTTTGGTTTCACAATTGAAGAAGGCTCTTGCATCTCTTTCAATTGAGGAAGAACAGGTGTTGGTTGGTGAGTTAAGAAGTGTTATTGATGATTTTTCTAGAGGGCAATGTCAGACAAGGGTGGAGGTCCACAAGACATCAATTGTCATGGTTGCAAAAACAGAAAGCCACGAGAATAAAAACTCCATGGCAGGGGGCAATTTCACAAAGAAATATTTTTTGGGTTTTCAAAAAATATTTCTAACCCATTAATGTGTGAAAAAAAAAATAGCCTTTTTTTTTTTTTTTGGTTGCAAATCTCAGTCCATAGAGTGATGCAAACAATGTGATTAAAAAGTTTGATTTCAAGCCAACTATGGCTAAAAGTGATGAACAACCAATTCATGATGAATCTAATATTTTTGACATTGTTCAAAATGTTGAATTTTTCAAAAAATTTGAGCCATGCAAAATTATGAATTATGGCATTCAATACCCATTTTGGGTTTGTGGATCACACCAAAACTTAATGTTGGTGAATTGGCTAAAGATCCAACATTGTTTGAATAATATAAGACCAAAGAGTATAGTTCTGTTGATGGAAGGTGGTTCTAATTAAGCACTTGCAGATCACATACTTGAAATATTGCCAATTTGCTTTGTCGAAATAATGTACCTCACTTGGATTGAGTGTTATTGTAATTTTGCCAATTAAATGGCATATAATCATTAATAACTGTGACATCAATTTATCTACAATACTATTTCGCCATATATGGTGTTTAATCACTAGATTTTTGGCCATCGAAACATATTTTTTATATGTTTGTTGGTTGAAAAGGCTGCTGTCGATTTAATTTTGATTTTATAACTCTTCAAGAATTCAAGTAAGTCTCATTCTTAAAGAGTTAAGGGGACATTGTTTGCACCCCTTTTTGTAAAATGTCTGTCGACAAGTACACAAATCAGATTGTGGCATGTTGCAACAAAGTCATAGTTGGGGTGCATATTAATCAGGGGATTATGTGGCAAGGAAATGGTAGTCACATGTGCAATGTAGCAAGAGCAAGTCATGGGCTAAGATTGCGGAGTAGTTGCAAGCTTTATTGGAGTTCATGGGCTAATTTCTAGGAGATACTGATGTTAATAGGAATTTCCTCTGTCGATCATGCTTATTAGTTGAAGGGAAATTGGGTGATGATATGGCTAGAGGTTTAAAAGTATAGTTGGGACAAAGATAAAAAGTTTAAAGAAGCAAAGAAGGTTGCAAGTAGTTATGGGTTTTAGTGAAGTGGTCTCCTCTGTCGAAGGTAGTGCTAGAGATCATGCAGGACATGTGGCAAGTCTATGTGAAGTGCTAGAGAAAGATGAAGAAGCAGTTGTAGCAGTTGGGGAAAGATTGGCCAGCAAATTTCAAGGAAGGTGGGATCATGTGCTAGAGTTTCAAGGGAAAGTATAAAGGCTGGAAGTTTGCAAAGAGAAAGGATATCAACAACTCAACAACACTTAGTTTTTAGACTTAGGCCTCGTTTGGGAACAGGTTAATTTAGTAACTTTTTGGCTATTTGACTAAAATATGAGTTAAAAAAAACTAGTATGTTTGGGATGACTTTTTGGTTTTTTACAAAAAGTTGTGCAAAAAGTAGAGAGAAAAGAGAATCTTTGACTTTTTAGTATGGGTTGGTGGTTTTTTGGCTTTTTTAGTAACTTTTTGGCTTTTTGGCTAAACGGGCTGCTTCCCAAACAAGGCCTTAGGAGTAGTTTTTGCAACTTAGGAGTAGTTTCTTCTGTAATTCGTAGTTTGTAACTTGGTGAACTTTAGTAGTTTTATCTGAAATCACTTTTTGTTTACTTCTTTTCCTTTGTCGATTGTAATTTGTTCCAAAGAAGTCCTTATACTTTGAAGGCAATTTGAATTAAATACACAATCGCTTGATCTGTTTGTTCAATTGATTGTGTGAATTATTATTTAATTTTTGTCGATTAGGAAGAAGCATAATTTTTACTAACACATGCATTTGATTTTATCCCACAGAGAGAGAGAGAGAGAGAGAGAGAGAGAGAGAGTACTAAGGTTTACCAAATTTCATCGTATAGTGGAGAAAATGGAGAAAGATAGCAAATAGTAGAAACACTACAACAAACAAGAAAGAGGAATATGTTAGAGCAATAAGCAAAACAACAAACAATGAATAGAACACAAGGGGTTGAAGGAGGTAACCTCGTGCAATCCATAAGGGAAGAGAATAGGTGACAAGTTGTGATATCCCTGTTCCGTAATATGTTAATTGGTCCTTAATATGAGTATGATTTTGTGTTTAATATGATTTTGTGTGCCATTATGTGAAAATATGTGGTTTTGAATTTCTATTTGTTCACCGTAGGAATATCTGTTTGAGTATCTGCTTTGGAAATCAAATTGAAGGCCCTATCGGCCACCGAAATCGAAATTGGTCGCGCCATTGTGATTGGCATAATTTTTAGAGCCTACGGTGAAATTTAATTGAAAAATTAATTCGGACCAGATTAAATTGATTAAATTAATGAATTAAGTGCCCAAATGTTTTATATTGAAATAATTGTGACTAGTGGGACTTTAAGAGAGGCACTACACCCTCAACTCTTCTCCTTTGTTACATTTTGGGCTGATTTCAACTCTAAGAAAAGAGAGAGAAAGGTCGGCTAGAGAGAGAGGGAGAAGCAATTGGAGATTTGAGTGAGGAACTTGAGAAACTTGGAGATTCAACTAGAAATTGTGAAGAATTGAACCTCTAGGTAAGCACTTGACCCTGAATTCATAAGTTTGAAATTGTGATCTTGTAAGTTCAAGGGTTGTTTGTGATCAAGAGCATGTATTGAGTTGGTTTTGTTGAATTGGAAGACTATATATGCATGCATGTATATAATGTCTTGAATTTGCATATTTGAGCTTGAATTACATGACTCATGTTGAATTTTGGTTGAAACCCATGTATTTGACCATCTTTTCATCATATGGGATGAGAATAAGGGTTATATGTCACATGCATGTACAATCCATGGGAGTAGAAGCTTTGAATGCATGAAGTTGTTATGTTAGTAATGAATTTGGGGGGAAAATGAGCCATGCATGGGTTTGATTTATGAAATTGAGCTTCAAAATGTTGTAATTTAGTGTTTGTGCCATGTTAGTACACATATATATGAAGTTTGAGTCAAGATCATGCATTTGGAGCCTTTTGAATTTGAAGTTGAAGCTCAAGAACATATTCTAGATTTTCCAGAAATTTGATGTCCGCTCGAGCAGGGAAACCGCCGCTCGAGCGTGAATTTCGTGCTCCCAACATTTTTTGCAGGCATGGCGTCTGCTCGAGCGGGGAAGTTAACGCTCGAGCGGGGAGCTATGTAGACAGACCTTCCGCTCGAGCGCCCGAGTTCACGCTCGAGCGTGAATTTGATGCAACCAGCACTTTTGCAGACCAATTGGGTCCGCTCGAGCGGGGACCCTGTTTTCTGAGATTTTGTTATGCGTTCTGTGTTTCGTTTTCCGTTCTCCTTCACTTCTAAGTACTCTTAGGCATGCATTGAGCATTGTAATTGAGTTAAAGAGATAAGAATAAAGCCTAAAGAGGAATATGTGAATTTAGAACGGATCGAATTGTTTGTGACCCTTTTGTGTTCATGGAATGTGTAGGGTCGAGCTCCAGGGCAAACTAACCAACCGATCACTGTGAGTAATATCGATATTTGGAAGCTTGTCATTTGTCCAATTGCTTATTTTCTTATAAGCCTTATGCCTTATGATTTGCTAGTTTAAATTGTGGACAAATGCCTGATAAGAATAAATGGGCCAGAGGCCGTTTTGAAAAGAATGAATGGGCCGGAGGCCGTTTTGACATGAATGAATGGGCCAAAGGCCGTTTTGATAAGAATGAATGGGCCGGAGGCCGTTTTGACATGAATGAATGGGCCAGAGGCCGTTTGATAAGAATAAATGGGCCGGAGGCCGTTTTGACATGAATGGATGGGCCAGAGGCCGTTTTGACATAAACGAGTAGGCCAGAGGCCGTTTTGACAGGAATGAAAGATAAATGGGCCAAGGGCCAGTATGTTTGAAACCACAGTCACTTGACTTAAATTGTGTATATAAATGTTAAATCAAAATGTGAATTGGGCCCAAGGCCGTTCGGAGTATGTTGTTCTACATATCGTTTGTATCTTCTTATTTGATATTATTCACTAGGCTATCGCTCACGCTCATTCATGTGTTTGTAGGTGAGCCAAGAGAGGTCCAGACCCAGCCCCAGTGAAGTCTGTGTGGAACAACCGAGTTTTGGAGAGTCAGCCCTAGTGTCTCACGCACGAGACTCGTCTTCGCCTTTCTGCCATGCTATGTTATTTTTGTCATGTTGGTGAGGACTTTGCATATGTTTGTATATAGTTTTCATGGGTTGACTTAGTTTTTGGATGATCCTGTCTATACAGAACTTATGCTACTGTATTTCTGTTGTGAGTTATTAATGTATATATGTTTGGTTGTTTGGATGTGCCATGTAAGCCCAGCTCTATGGACAAAGTTTTGAACTGCTTCCGTTTGGCCCCCATTAACTCTGTTAACATACATTTGTTTTGGTTTGAGGCCGTAGGTAATCTCAGGATTACTGGCCGGTTATGTCCTTAACCCACGGGGGCGGGTTCGGGTCATGACACAAGTCCAGTCTCAGCAATGTTCTTTGCTGAATAGTTATTCCAGGCAATTAATGCCAATAAGATGATTCAACAATGAAACATAGTTATATTAGAAAAGTTAACAAGAAATGAAATAGAAAATTGGCATTCTAATAATAAACATTCTATTATGCAGTCCAGCCCGTCTACCTCCCACATTGGTAGTACTACTAGTGGAATTTGACCAGACCAAATAACAGATCATTTATAAGAATTAATAACATGAACTTACAAAGGGAGACCTATGGACCATAATTAACCCATGTCCAATAAATAAAAACTCTCAAAGCACCTTTGGCTTCCAAAACAAAAAAAACAAAAAAGAAAAAAGAGGAAAAAAGAAAAAAAAAAGAAGGCTGAAAGAAAACAAACAATAAATAAACATAAACTCGGAGTCTATTTTCCTCTGGAGCAAAAAGGCTTATTGATGATTTTGATCCCCATAGCCATTGTTTTAGGCTTCCAAAGTATATTATATTTCTTCAACCATTCCATAAGAACAACATTACCCCTTTAGTTCTACATTAGAATGGGGTACTTCACATTATTTTTTGATTGAAAACCTCAAAAATTTATAAAATATGAGAAAAAAGAGATAAAATTACAAACAAACAAAAGAATGGAATAAAACAAAATCACATAACTCTTCAGTCTCTAGAAATTAAAAACATAAAAATCTCCTTAAAAGGGACATGTCATTAAAGCCTTAAAAAGGGACAAATAACAAATCCTATCCTATCCTATATATATCTTCCTAGATATGAAGATCATGAAAATAAATGAATATCAAGTCCTTGTAAATTTTAATCTTCTAATAACCAATGGTCTACTTTTTTGAAAGTATTGGTCCAAACTAAAGTCTCAAGTATGGAAGTGTTTGAACCTCTTTAAGATATCAGGAGGAAAAGTTGACCAAGATGAAATAGTTGAGAATATTGTAGAAACAGGACACAGAAGAAGAAAAAAAAAAGCCACTAGAGTTCACAAAATTCCATCGGAGAGTAAGAAGGAAATGAATGTACGATGACACAGAGTGCATCAATTTTAATGTCACTAGAGGTTATGCTCGAAATATTAGTTAGTATCAGATTTGTATTATAGTTAACTAAGCAAAAGAGGCAACCAAATAGAAATATAAGAAGAGTTAATAAGGTAAATATGTTTGATCACTGCTTTCCTTCGGAAGTAATCAAATGCTTATGGCTACAAAATGTAATATTAAGAATGTAAAATATCACATTACAATAAAAAGAAAAAAAGAAAATGAAAAGAGCTTCACTTAAGTATAGACTACGTGGTTCAATACAAATGTAGTTTTACCTTCACTACTTAAGAAATTTACTCAATCTCTTGCATTCCATGACTATCTTTTAGCATGAACTAATTTATTACTTCTTGTAGAGCAAGATCTTGTCCTTTAGTTGAAAGTATATCTACAATCAAGGAAAAAGTGGATGCATTTGGTGAAAAACCCCTTTGAACCATTTCCTTAATGAGTATTAATGCCTCATAGCACTTGTGTTGTCCAATAAATCCTCAAATAATAGTGTTGTAAATGACATCATTTGGCAAACAACCATTCTATTCCATTTTAACAAACAACTCTTTAGCTTCATGCAGTAGGCCTTCTTCACAAACACCGTGTATCGTCATATTGTATGTCCTAATATTAGGATGTAATCCCTTGGAAGAAAGGTTATTGAAAAGGGCCCTTTCACTGTCAAGCTTTTTAACCTTACAGAATCCATCAATAAGGATATTCTACGTAACAATATTAAGATCTAAATCGTTCCTTTCCATTAATTGAAATAATGAATATGCTTCTACAATATGCCCATTTTTATACAAGCCATCCAACAAGATAGCATAAGTTTGGCAATTTGGAATTACGCCTGTCACTTGCATATCAATAAAAAGCTGTTGAGCAGCTCCACATCTACTTGTTTGAAACAAACCCTGTAACATAGGGTTAAAAGTTCCATCATAAAATTTCAACCCCCTCTGAGGCATTTCTTGAAAGAGATGCATGACCTCATCTATTTTCATTTTCTTGCAATATCCATCAATCAAAATGTTGTGACTAACAATGTTAGGGTGAAAGCCCTTGTCCACCATGTTACTAAACACTCTAATTGCTTCATCCATGTGGCCTTGCAAACAATCCATCCATTAGAGTATTGTATGTGACTACATCAGGATCCACGCGTGTTTGTATCATGACTTCAAGTACCCCCTCTGCCTCTTTCGCCATCCCTTTCTTGGTAAGTGCATCCACCAATACATTAAATGTACGAACATTTGGGTTAATACTACTGGCATCCAACTTTTGTCTGAGCATTCCTATAGCCTCCTTCCATCGGCCAAAATTACATAGGCCATGAATCAAAGAGTTGTAAGTGACAACATTTGAGAAAATACCCTTTTCATTCATTTCTATAAAGAGTTTTAAAGCATCATCCACCATTCTATCCTTGCAAAGGCTATCAATAATCATGGTATACACTATTATGTTAGGTTTACAAGTTCCCTCTTCCATTATCCTAAGAAAACTAATAGCCCTACTAGTGTTCCCCATTTTGCAAAGCCAATTAACAATGGTTCCATACATAACCACGCTAGGTTCAATTTCTCTACTTGTCATTAAAACCATGTTTGAAGAGGGTACGCAAAGAGAGAAGCCAAAATGGACTTGATTAAGGCGGCAGTAACAGTGAATAGCAATGCTGAAGGTTCAATTTCTCTACTTGTCATTAAAACCATGTTTGAAGAGGGTACCCAAAAGAGAGAAGCCAAAATGGACTTGATTAAGGTGACAGTAACAGTGAAGAGCAATGTTGATGGTGTAGATATTGAGCTGAATGTCTAGAAAATGCAACAATTTCCTAATAAGAGGAAGAGCAATATGGTAATGACCCATTTCAAAAAAGGCCTAGAGCTTTGTTGAAGTGAAAAATTGGGGGCAAAGGTCGCATTTTACCTCATAAGGTCACATTTTAGTCCACAACAGGTGTTAAGTAGTTATTTACAAATGACAAGAGTTGTGTGCACATGACCTTTAATATATTACCTCATAAGGTAAAGTGAAATTTGCCCTATTTTGAATTGATTTCCTTAATTGGGGAGCATTCTACTACTGCTAAAAGTTCCATCGTTATTGATGACTATCAAACTCTTCAAGTTTCTTGATCTTGTATTCTTTTTTGTGACACTGTTTACCTGCTATTAAAATTTCTGATTCTACTAAGCCATTATTTTGTGTGATAATCGAGTATGTCTCTAGTTTCGCTCTCTCTCGTCTAACCTTGGTTTCACCCTAATAGAGTGTCGGGTTAATTTGGAGCCTTGTTGAGTGTTTGAGGTTTGTGTTGTCTGGAGGGTTTATCTCAATGTATTTTCTATTCACGTTTTTATTCGGTGTTGAAGTTTCTTTCTTTCGATAAGTGCGGGGTCAGGTCCAGAGTATCCAGGAGTGACGCAAGAAAGTTTCTGGACTACTGGGCTAGGGCTGCACGTGCCGGGCCCTAGGCCGCACGTACGGGGGAAGGAGATTTTCAGTGGGCTACATACTGCTAAAAAGGCACAAGCGGGGAGTGGTGCGGGAGGACCACCGCATGTGCGGGAAGGGGCGCTCCGCACGTGCGGGGAGGGGCGTCACACGTGCGGCCAACTGGGCATCTGAAACTCTATTTTTTTTTTACCCTTTTTGCTGAATTTGTAACACATTTGGGTCCTCTCCTTTTCACTCTAAAACTCATATTTTCTCCTCCTTCTCTCTAAAAACCCTCATCTAGCACTCCAAACCCTTGATTTCTTGTGATTCTTGGGCCTAAGATTATTATCATCCTCTACTCTTGAAGATCAAAGCTAGGGCTTCCCTTGGTATAGGAGAGGTTGAAGAATCCTCCATCTCAAAGCTAGGGTTTCCATCTCTTTCATCATCAAACATTGAGGCAGGGATTTCTTGAGTTATATATGCATGTTTTGCTATCTAAATGTTGATTTAAAAGTGTTCTTGAAGTTGTTGTGTTGAGTTTGATTTTGCTCCATATATAGAGAGAGTTTTGAAAAGATGGCTTTAAATCTCAACTCTTTTGTTAACCCTAGAGGGTTTCCTCT
Organism: Camellia japonica; assembly: GCA_030407325.1. Taxonomy (NCBI): domain Eukaryota; kingdom Viridiplantae; phylum Streptophyta; class Magnoliopsida; order Ericales; family Theaceae; genus Camellia; species Camellia japonica. The sequence goes on along the minus strand of JAPPVO010000019.1, from coordinate 167,359,075 downwards.
TCAATTGACTTAAGAAAATATGATTTTGGTTGGATTACACCATGAAAAGAGAAAAATGTTGGGTTTTGATGAAAACCCTAGAAATTGGGGATTTTGGAGAAATGTGGAAAGGTCCATGAAATTCTTTCTTTTCTTTTGATAAAAAGATGAATGAGGAGAGATTTCATAATGTGGTTTGCAAAAATATGGAAAGCTCTTGACATATTGAAATGGAGAATTTGTATTAAAAACTATTGTTAAATGAATGATGATATATAGATGTGAGATGACAATTATTTTGTACCATGGAATTGTGAGAATTCTGAACATGGAAAATTAATGTTTGAAAAACACTACTTGTGGTCTTGAAGAGACTAGATTGTTAAGACTTGTGAATGTAAAGTTGTAACTATGTGTTGATGACATGTGGTTATCTTGTGAAAGAAGAATGCAGGAAGGAAATAGAAATTGTGATTGTTGGCATTATTGTAGAGACATTTGGAATTAGAGAAGTGTTAGGAGAGATGGAAAGATCATGGCATTGCATATTCATTCAATTATTATTTTGCATTGTAAACTTCGATTGAAGATATTTATTTCATGAAAGAAAATGATGTTGTAATAAGAACTATGGAAATGTGGCATGGGGTAAATACGTGGTAAGTCTAGATAGGGGGTGTAGTTATCTTGATAAGTTGGCCTGAGTGTCCATGGTGAAAGACCAGAAACCGCGCGGATAGGTGTCGAGCATTCCGGTTAATACCAGTAAAAATAACAGTTTTGATAGTACTTGTAGAGTCTACTTGCAGACACTAGCCTAGGGATTACCAATGTCATATTACTGCCTCTATTGATTAAAATTGGAAATTTGAATTGTGTTGAGATTGCTAGCTTTTATTAAAAATGGAAATCCTTAAGAAGAGCATGAAATGAAATTTTCTTTAAGAGAGCGTGGCATAGCATGGACATTAGTATTTTTATTGAGATTTGGCATAACTGTATATACTTTGTTAGAATTCTCTACTGGGCTTTATGCTCACCCCTATGGGTTTTGGTGCAGGTAAAGATGTGGTGGTCCCGCCAAACTAAGGGCGTGGATATTTTTGTGAAGAGTAAATAGCTCTCTTATTTTTGTTGTAAATTTTGTAAAGCTAGGGGCTAATGTGTATGGCTCCGAGAGACCATTTTGTGTAACCGGGCTATTACCGTGGAAGATGTAAGCCCTTAAGGGCATCTTCTTTGTGTTGAGACTAGATGCTTCACATGCTATAGATTCATGTATCTCTATATCCTTGAATGTATAAATCCTATGTGGAACTTTTGTATAAACATTTGAAATTTTTGATGTAAAGGTTGGGGATTTTCTTTGACCCTTTAGTGAATGTTGATTAATGGTTTATATCTATGTTGAATTATTTCGGGGCGTTACAACTTGGTATGAGAGCTACTGGGTTTGAATACTTGGGGCTCGCGGAAAGTGGTCGTTGTACCACAATGGGTTCATTTCGCATGATTAGGAAATGTTTTGTTTAATTGTAATTATGTAGTAGCATGCTTACATGACTATGTGGGTATGGAATTGGACTTTTAGGATGTTATTTGCACTTATTAGATTTCCTTAAGGTCTTATTAGAAGAGTACTTGATCAATACTCCTTCTACTAAGAATTCTCGGTTTCTCATGGGACGAATCTCATCACTAAAGGATAATTCGTATGTGTTTACGTGACTACGTGCTTATGTGAAGTGAATTGAATTGTTTGTGTGCTAGAATGTATATAATTGTTATAGTTTAAAGTGTAAGGCAAGTTGCGAGCACATTTGGAATTATATGCTAAATTGTCTATCTTGTTCCTTAATTAGGATGTCAGGAAGGGTTCAAAGTCGTGGTGGTAGAGGCGGAAAACGTGGAAGGGGCCGCCGGGGTGGACGTGGAAGGGGCCGCCGGGGTGTGCATGGAGTACCGGTTCATGAGGTACCAGTGCAAGAAAAGGGTTTAGGCCACGCTAACATGGCCGAACAAGTGGGCCAGGCGGATGTACCAGGGCAAGCGGGTCAAGCCGTAATGGGGGCCCTAGCCCGGGAAATGGCGGGGGCATTGAGGGAGTCTATGAACATTTTGAGGGTGGAGAGCCAAGCTAGGGAGAATGCCGTGGAGACAAGGGCAAGCTTCCTCACGAGGGAGTTTTTGCGGGCCAAACTGGACGAATTCCATGGTGGCCCTAAGCCAAAGAAAGGAAATGAATGGCTTGAACAAACTGTGAAGACTTTCGAGATGCTTCACATCGAGGATAACGAGTTGAGGGTGACCCTTGCAAGTTACTATCTCAAGGGTGACGTAGGCCAATGGTGGAAGTATGCCAAGGGCCGAATTGAACCGACATGGGAGGCATTTGTAGTTGCCTTCCAAGACAAGTATCTTCCTCCCACGGCTAGGGAGAGGTTGAGGCAGGAGTTCCAGGACCTCAAGCAGCTTAACATGTCCGTGGCCGAGTTCGAAGCGACCTTCTCTAGTTTGTCCCAGTTTGCACCGGAGTTGGTAGCGACGGAAGAACGCCATTGCATTGAGTTTGAGAAGAAATTGAGGATGAAAATTTTGTTCAAGGTTGCTGGGAACATGATCCAGAATTATGATCGCCTTGTGGAGGCGGCCGCACATATAGAGATTACCGTGGAGGCCGAGGAAGAGAGACTTCGAAATTCGAGGTCTAGGGGCCAAGGGTCACAGGGGGACTTTAGGCCCAACAAGAAGAGCAAGAACACTTTTTCATCCCAGTCCCAGCCGCAACAGTCTAGATCTACTTTCCCCTTGTCTAGTGCGGGCTCGGGGAAGAGTGCACCGAGTGGGTTTTCTTGTTTCAAATGTGGCCAACCGGGTCACAAGGCCTTTACGTGTCCACAGAAGGGAGGAGAACAGTAGATGTTGCCACCACCACCACCTAACCAATCTCAGAGTCAGTCTCAGAGTAAGGGTCAAGGGCCAACTTACTATGAGTGCGGTCAGTCAGGGCATATGAAGAGAGCTTGCCTGTAATTGGTAGGCGCATCCGGCGCATCAGGGTCGAGGCAGACTCAGAGCCACCAGCAGGCTCACTTAGCTCAGACTTCACGAGTTCATCAGGGAGCCACTTCGGCTCAATCAGTACAGCAGGCCTATGCTCCGAGGGATGAGCAGGTTGATCAGAGGCCACAAGGGCACGTGTATGCAATTACCGCGCCAGAGCAGTTGTCGGGACCCTCAGTTGTGAAAGGTATTTTTATTGTGTATAATTCTTTGTCTAGTGTGTTGATAGATACAAGTGCATCTCATTCATTCATATCTGTTGCATTCGCATCTGCATTGGGGTTAGATGTGGTATAGTTAACGTCTCCGCTCAGAGTTGAGTCACCAGTTAGAGGTACAGTTGACTTAGATCGAGGGTGTCGCGATTGTGAGATAGAGGTTGTCAGGCGTAGACTTCCGTTTGCTTTTGTGTTGCTAGACATGTCGAGTTTTGACGTCATTCTAGGCATGGATTGGTTGTCTTCGCATCAGGCAGTGATTGATTATTTTCGTCAGAGGGTCACAGTGTGCACCTTGGGTGGTGATTGTTTTTACTTTCTGGGAGACCGGGTTAATAGGGTCTTGCCGCCAGTATTCGATCCTCGTAGTAGGAACGAGCTTAGTGGTCTTCTTGCTACTCTTTTGGATAATGAGAGTGGCAGAATTCGAGTCGAGTCGAGTCGAGTTGCCAAGGGTAGTGTGTGAATACCTGGACGTGTTTCCCGAGGACCTTACTAGTTTGCCACCCCACCGGGAGATTAAGTTCACCATCGACTTAGTGCCTAGGACGACACCAATTTCTATGGCGCGGTATAGGTTTGCACCCGCGGAGTTGCATGAGTTAAAGATTCAACTCCAAGAGCTTCTGGACAAGGGCTTCATTCGCCCTAGTACGTCACCTTGGGGAGCGCCGACTCACTTTGCGAAGAAGAAGGATGGGTCGTTGCGATTGTGTATTGACTACCGTAAATTGAATCGAGTTACTGTCAAGAACAAATACCCGTTACCCAGAATAGATGACTTGTTTGATAAGCTTAGACGGTCTTGTTGCTTCTCCAAGATAGATTTGAGGTTGGGGTATCATCAGTTGAGGGTCCGGGAGGAGGACATCCAATTTAAGAACATAACAACACTATCCAAATGAAAAATCACACACATACGCGCGCGCGTGCACACACACACAAAATGAATCCCCACCATGCCCGTTTCTTACTTTGCTCCACCTACCTCTTGATTTTGCAAGCCCTAGAACTTTTCATTTTTCTTCATCGCCTTTCAATTTCTAGAGAGAGTGTGTGTTTACAGATTGAAAATAGCGGAGACTGCTTTCCAAGCTGAGATTAACTAGTTGTTGAGTCTTATCAACACTTTCTATAGCAACAAGAAGATCTTTCTCCATGAACTCATCAACAATTCCTCTGATGTAAGTCTCTCTCTCTCTCTCTATCTATATCTCTTTTCTACATTGATTATTATTATGAATAAAGATTGGAACCCCCTTTCCCCCCATCCCCTTTGACCCCCTTTCTTTTTTGATTAGTCACTTTTTTTTTTCTTTTCTCCTCCTCCAATCACTACCCGCCACGTGTGTGTGTGGGGGGATGGGGGTAGAAGTTTGAGGGGGTCTAAATCACTATTGTATTATTATTGATTTCGAGATTGATTTGGAAAATCGAAGAACTATGTTCAAATATGAAAAATTTGAAAAATCGAATAACTATTTCGTGACTTGGAAATCAGGAAAGCACATTTAGATCGAAGAACATTGATCGAATCTAGAAAATCAAACTAGAGAAAGAAAAGAGATAGAAAGAGATTGGGATGTAGGGTTGCTTCAGATTTGTGATCTGTGATCTCCACCGCTTTAGATCTATAAGCTTGTTAAGTTCAAATCAAATGATTGGTCGAGACTGATCTAGGCTATGATCTACGACGGCGATGCCGAAGTCGTCGTTGCTGTGGTAAATAGGTAGTGGTGCATCGTTGTTGATGGTGGCGGATGAGAAGTGACTGTGGTGGATGATGAGTCGTCGACGGGGAGATCGAAGTTGTAGCATCGTCATTAAAGGGTCGCGATGTCGCCTTAATTGGTTTGTGAAAAGAAGAGGAGAGGGGGAGAGAGAGAGAGAGTGTGTGTATGTGTGTGACTGTTAGGTTTAGGAGATATATAAAAGAGCATCTCCAACGGCGCATCAATTTTTTCATCGAATTTGAGTAAAAGTTCCCTTTGATATCAAGTGCTCTAATAGAGAATTTTGGAGCTTTACTAGAACACCGGTCGACCCAGCAGATGTCTAGCCGAACGACCGGCCAGTGTAAATTTTAGTTTTTTTTTTTTTTTTTGCCTTAAGGTGGTTGACTGGGCTGGCGACGGCGCGGTTGACTGGCCAGTGCAATTTTTTCACAAATTTTTACCTTGAGGTAGTCATCCAGGAGGACATCCAAAGAGACATCCGGCAATGGTAATGAACAATGATTTGATAAAAAGAACATCGGTACTCAGTTTGATGATAGAAAAGTGAAATCCTCAATTAGATACTTATTTGATGCAATTGTTAGAGCAGCAAAAGGACTTAGTTTTCATCAAATTCAAATTTGATGAAAGGTTTGAGTAAGCATTGGAGATGGTCTAAGTAAGGGTATTTTGGTTATTTTGCTTTTGAGTTTGTCCTTTTAGACAAACAATTTCAGCGCTTGAACTGTTCACCAAACAAAATTAGAATTTAGATTTATGAACCGAGTGCCCCTGATTTTAATTTTTGAGTTCAAAGAAAAATTGATTTTAATTTAATTTAATAATAACTCTCAAAAATAAAAAATTGGGCACAAGTATTAAATTTGACAAATCCACCCTCTTATTTCATTTAAATCAAACATGTCAAATAATTTTAATTTTGGAGGGGTTATTTGATAATGTTTTCACTTTTTTATTGTTTTAAAATAAAAATAAAAACATTAACAAGCAACTTTTAATAATTGTTGCTAGCGCAAAAGTAATTAAAATAATGATGTATTAAAAATTTATGATTTCTCACATTATTTTTTTTAAACAAATTAGAATGCTTTATTTTCTTAAAAACACCTTCCCAAAAGCTTCTTCTGTGATAGAGGAAATTTTTTGTGGTCACTCAATTTCTTCCATGAATTTAAAGTATAATAACAATATTTTTAGTTTTTTTTCATAGTCATACCTTCGGTTTATTTATTTATTTTATTTTTTTAACCCAATATATATTTAGAGAAAGCCAAAAATAGACAATGATACAAGATCGAGTGGGCATTGAACCAACTGACTTGTATAACTCATCTAACCCGAGCTTACTTGAAGGATTTTGGGCGGGTTCGAGAGATGTATAGGGCCTGATGTGTTAGAAAAGTCTAATAGTCTGCATGTGTGCCTTTTATTCTACAAAATATGTGATCTAGTGTGTAGAATTCGGGATACACACGAAATATCAGATCATTAGTTCTTGTAAAATATAAGTGGTTCACAATCTAAGATGGATTTGGACATACCATCGGTACGACTGTAGCATGGTGTTTGAGTAGGTCTGTCTTGATTATATGAAACAGTAAAATTTCAATTCATTGTGTTAGTACGCTTTGTGTGTATTGAACAAAATCATCTTGGAATAATTGTTCATGTACCGATTAGATGAGACAATTTATATCCCATAGTTATTACGAGTGTTTATGCTCTTAATTTGAAAATTATTAATAATTACGTGTATTTAGTGTGGTCATTTTGATTCATAAAAGAATGAGATTCTTTATGGACATAAGTTCAATGAGTTGGGTGATCACTTTATGTGTATGGTAGATATTGATTATTGACAGAATCCACGTCACAGTTTAGGGATTAATAATACGCCATTAAAGAAGTTTATAAGTTTTGATTATGTCAAATCCTGCAAGTGGATTTTGTACTCGACATATCAAATAATTTAAGTGGAAGGTCTCAAAGAAATATTAAGAAGTCAATTAAATTTAATTGTTAGTAATTTATTTAATTGACGGGTATTAGTAATATTGACGTGGGGAGATAAATAAGTATTTAATAATGTGGAACTCGAAATATAATTTGGAGATTAAGATGAAACTGCAATTAAAACTCTTTAACGGTATAAATTATAATTTATGAAATGAGAAATTATAATTCAAGTTGAATTAAGTTTTCCTAATTCCGTAGGGAGTCCTAATCCTAATCTACTCCTAATGGTCCCTGCCATAGCCTATATATACATATGCGTCCTTCTAGCTCTCTAGAAGACCCGATTTTTCGAGTTTAGAGAGAGTAAAAAAGTTCACATTTTTTAGCCACATTCAATTCGTGATCAAGCGTAAGAAAGGAATACGGTAAAAGATTGTAAGATGCAACCAAATTCAAAATTCATTAGCTATAATCTTCTATTCATGATTAAAATGAGATCAAACCAGACAGATCTCAAAGGTATAAACCCCAATTCCTCTTTGTAAGATTTTATAGATCAATGTAATTACCTAATGTATATGCGATATCACTGGGTCCTTGAAATTCGGTCTCAGCAAGGGTGAGTATCGCCCTGTTGGCCTAACCCAGGCTAATCCTATTTTTTTAGGATTTGGAAATGTTGTTCTAGCCCATAGGATCAAGTTGAGCTAACATTTTCAACCTGATATATTAATGGGTTGGGCTTGAAATGTATACTTTTAACCCAGTTTGACCTGACCTGCTATTAAATTAATTAATTAATTAATTATAATATATTAAAAAATATATATTCTGTTGGGATTTAGATTTTATCTTTATTGATTCTATTGAAACTCACATATATGATGAAGTGTAATTGAATTTATTTAAGAAATCCTTCAATTTACATACAAAATTCTTTAATTTAGGGGTTATCTGGCATAATCTACTTTAATACATCTTTTTATTTATTTAGGTCAATCATCTCTTATCACCTCTCTACCATTTTATAAATTTTTTCGTAAAAAGTTACAAAAATATATTTATTTAGATCATTTCAAAAATTATTTATAGTAATGTTAATATATTTATTAAAAAAATATAATATGTGATTGAATTTAATTATGAAATATTTTAATTTGTGTTTAACATATAACACAATAAAAATGCTCAATTTATTATTTTTGAAATCAAACTTACACAAATATTAAGGTCGGACTAAACCGAGATTAGATGGACAAAGTAACTTAGGAGGGGTTTGGCATCCCAATTTTAGTCCACATTTTTTAATCTTTTTATTTTTTTTTGGATCATATCAATTAACATCTCTTTTCTATTTTTTTACACATTTTTTTTACAAAAAATTAAAAAATACATTTATTTAAAATATCCCAAACCACCTTTTATCATCTTACCCGGCCCGGTCTGACCCAAAACCCACTCTAGTCCGAAGCCCGATTTTAGTATCATGTCTCGTTTAGAAACCGCCTTTGCATATAAATTCCCGGGTTCTAGAGGCATCGAAATTCATTACTCGCTCGCTCCTCCTCTGCTCTCTATACCCCCCTCCGTCTCTCTCTCTCTCGAGCATTTTTTCTTCGCATTTGCTTCGATTTTCTCTGCATTTTCTAGAATTGTTCTGTTCTTCTTCGAAGTTTATCTCAACTTCGTGTAATCTTCAATGATTTGTTGCTTTTGATTCGTTTATTTCTCATCGCATGCTCACTTCAATCTACTTTGAAATTTTCGAAAACCCTAACCCTAGTTTATGCCCTTCGAAGAGTTCCTTAGCAGCATTCGTATCGAAACCAAACCCTAATCGACTTCAGAAAATTCGGTTGCTGGATCTGAATATCACTCTCCGCTTCAATAAATGTAAGTTTTTTCCTTGTGTTTTGCTTTGATTTACGCAGTTCTGGAAGTTTCCCCGACCTCGAGAAACCCTAGTTTTGCTTCAGATGTGAAATTCGCATGAATGTAGCAGACTTTGGGGTTTGTCTTTTTGGGGGAACAGTAGGATTTTTGAGCATTTTTAGATTTGTGTGTTTATGCTTGTTTTGTGTGTTATTTTTTTTTGGATTTTGAAGTTGAAGAGACTCAAAGTTGAACCGTAGTTTCTGGAATTCGGGTCTGTGATTCGAGGACTTCTGTGTTATAACTTCATATAGAGTAAGTGCTTACCCTATTTCTTGATTTAATTTCGTTACTTGTTTTCATCTTTCTCGCTCTTGCAATTGAATCGTAAACTGAAAAGGTAAAACAAAATTAAATAAATGAAATTTAAAAATAAAATAGAAATTAAAAAGCAACTTCGAGAAACCTTACTTTTGCTTGAGTTGTGAAATTTCTATGAATGTAGAACGCTTTGGGGTTTGTCTTTTTGGGGAAAAAGTATGATTTTTAAGTATTTTAGATTGTGTTCTTGCTTGTATGTGTTTTAATTAATTAATTAATTTATTATTATTTTTTTTTTTCAATTTTGAAGTTGAAGAGACTCAAAGTTGAACCCTGGTTTCTGAATTTCAGGTCTGTGATTTGAAGACTTATATCTTTTAACTTTATATAGAGCTACTGCTTACTCTATTTCTTGATGTAGTTTACTTGTTTTCATGTTTTGCACCGTTGCAGATGAATTTAGTAACTGAAAAGGTTTTTAAAAAGAGGGAAAATATTAAATTAATGAAATCTATAATAAAAATAGAATTAAACTTTGACTTGAACGCAATATGATACAAATTTGCTTCGTGCTTTGATAACTAAAGATCTTATGAGTTCTGTTTGTACTCGTATATATGGTTAATGTTTGGGGAGTCGTCATAATTTGATTTTTATGAAATATATAATGATCCATAAATTTTTTTTTAAGTCATTACATAAATTAATTGAATAATATTTGGATTGGAATGTTGTGTAAAATTCTGTGCGAAAATAGTTTGATTTTGTAAATTTTTTTTTTTAAAAATAGTTTCGATAAAATTATGAAATTTTTATATGTTGTTCCCATGAGTCTAGCATGTTGTATAAAAATTTTAGAATTAAAGGATGAACGTTTAATTTATGAAAATTCACAAATTGATTAGTGTCCAGTTTGTGTTACAGCATAATATTGGTGTTAAGTTTTGGGTGTTTAGATCATGACTTGAGATAAAGCTTGTTAGGTTTATTTTGATATATAATTGGTTCATGTTTGGCTTATGGGTGGGAATTTAATTCAAATACCCATAAATTAGAATCAATTTAATTTGAATTTGTTTATAATTCATGTTTGATTGTTTGGTGCATTTTAATTATATGATTGTTAGTAACCACCTTGGGAGTTATTATTATTTATTATATTGTATTATAATAAATGTTTGAAAAGTGAATTTATGATGTTATAAGGTGAAAAAATTATAAATTTTTATAGTGAGCAAAAAATTATATTTTGTGGTGTATAAAAATGTTAAATTTTTGTAGTGAAAAAAATTATATCATTTTATGATTTATGTTATAAAATTTTAAGTTATTATTACAAATTTTATTGTATTAATTGATGGTTGAATAATACAACAATTAAAGTGGGTGATAACCCACACTCTTTCCCATTTGTTCTTCTCTGCCCAAGGCAGAGAAGACTCCCTTGACTTCCCTCGTTTTTTTTCCCTTTCATTTCTTGTGGCAGAGAGCTCAGCTCTCTGCTTTGTCTCTTTCTCCTCATGGATGCTCAACCTTTGAGCTTTGAGTGGGAGTCCTTAGAGTGAGATTTTGCAAAAGTTTTGCTCGTTGTACTCTTCGCAATGGTAGTTTCGGATTTGTGTTCGTTATTTCTGGTAGGGACTTTCTTTATATTATTGCTTTAAATCTATGTTAGGGATATTTTGAGAAAATATATCTTGATAGGAGGTATTACATGTATTATTCTTAGATTTTTGTTTGAATAATTTTTAGAAGAAAATTATGTTGAAATGTTAAGAATATTAGTATTTTGAAATTGATTTGGAAAAATCTTGTGTTGGTAATTGTTAAAAATCCGAAAACAATTCTAAGAGTTGTATGGTTTCTATCTACATCATATTATGATTAAATAGTTTATTTTCAGAAAAATGATATTGAAATATTATCTCATCCTTGATTTTCGGAATTTATTTTTGAGAAAAATAAATTGATGTTGATGAATGTTGTTTAAATGGTTGAGTTGGAACTATAGAGTTATTTTGGAATTAAAAAACGCCAAAAGTGTTATATTCATGATATTTGATGAATATTGATATATTGATGATTAAGTTTTGTTCATTTTTCTGAAACGAAAATATGAAATGTGGATTTTTGGACTCTTAACTTTAAAAAGTGTACTCTTGGGCATATTTTATGATTTTTGACGTAGATATCATATTGATTAGTTAACTTTAGAAAAGTTGTTAAAATCGTCATGTGTAGAAAATTAGGAAAAATTAGCTATTTGAGTAGCTTGGCATGAAATATGGTTATGTTTGAAAGATGAGACATGTTAAGTTATGTTTGGTATTATTTCTTTGGGAAATTGTGAATATAGTGAACTTACTAATTTATTGGATTAAATTAGTTTGGTTAATATTTTATATCTTTTGGAATTAAAAGTGTGTTATTGGGTTTATTTCCTAATTTTTAATAGTGTGTGATTAAAAAAGGGAAAGTTGATCAAGTATAAGATATTTGGATTGTTTTGGTGGTTTTTGGCAAGAAAAGAAAAGAATGGCAAATGAATGTTTTGGATTAAAACGGAAATGAGTTATCAAATTTTATTTACCTTTTTTTTTATTTTTTTTATTTTTTTTTTTATGTTGGATTAACTTGATGAGGTTAATGTTGATAATTGAAAAATGAAAACTCGTGTTGTATTTTATAACTATAGTCAAAAGAGGATTTTGATATAATTGTCTAAGTGTTGAAAAGTATATGAAAATATTAAGAGATTTTTATGCTAGTCATTGCTTTAGAGGTTTTGGCCTTGACCATCGGTGGAGGATGGTAGTGGTGGTTGTATAATAAATAATGTGTTATGTGTTGTGATTTAATTGTGTAATTTAGAATGATGTGGAACATTGTGAGATTGTGTAATTATGTATTTCAATGAGAATGAAAGGAAGTAATTTGAATTGCATATGTTGTGGAAGTGTGATTATGCTATATAGAGGTAATGCGATCCTTCAAGCTAGCAACTGGTAAAGCGGGCTGATGTGCTATATAGAGGTAATGCGTTCCTTCCGGTTAGCACCTGGTAAAGCAGGCGGCTGTGCTATATGGAGGTAATGTGTTCCTTCCGGCTAGCAACTAGTAAAGCAGGCAGGCGTGGGACTTGGCGAGACCACAAGTAGTTTATTTTATTATGGGATGTTATTGCTAATGCGTGTATATGTGTTGTAATGGGTGCTCAGTTGCCCCTCTGTGCTTATGGCCAGAAAATGTGGATGATGTCTCAGAATTTTATGGATTGTGATAGCTTGTTGATATTAATTACCTACTTCAATTAACTAGAATGAGTTAATTAAATGAGATACGTGTATACTTATTAATAGCTTGTGAACTGTGGATTTATTTAAATTAACTAACATGAGTTAATTAAATAAACGGATTGGAATTGATGCCTTGCTAATAGTCATTGTAACTTATGGATTCTTTTAAGTTAACTAGTATGAGTCATTTAAATGAAATGTGCTTGATGTCTTGTTGGAGGTTATTATGAATTGTTTTAACTATTTAAATTTAACAGTGAGGTGTTAGTTGAATAGATTAAAACAGATATTCTGTTAACATTTGGGAGCATGTTTATTTATTTAATTTAACTAATTGAGGTTAATTAAATAAATTGGATCTGAGAGATCAGGTAATAAAATCGCAAGATTTTGGCATGGTATGATTTTATGTATATGCATAAGTATCGTGGTACCTGCATATCTTTTAATGTTATAATATGAGATTGCTTGGTGAGCTAGTGGTTTGCTCAACTCCTACTTGTACATGTGTACAAGGAATGTTTTCGGACTTGAGGATCAAATAGCAGGTTTACATTGACATAGTCATAAGGTGGTGATGAGCCGTAGTGCATTTTATTTGTTTCTTTGGCTGAGTACTATACTTTGTAAAGGGCAACACCCTCTTATTTATTGTAAGCTATTGGGGAATTTTGTTTGTAAAGGAATATGTTATATTCAATGTAATACACGGAGAATGGGTTTAGTGGTTTTCATCAATGGTACTTTCTTTTATTGACTTGTGAAGAGTAAAGAAAATGTTTGAGGAAAAAAAGAAAAAAAAGGAGTTTTTGATAATTAATTGTATGAGAATGAGTTTTCTTTCAAAAACCTCACGCTTAGGTTGATTAGATTAATCTTTGAAAATCAGGGCATGACAAAATGTGTCTAAGTCCAACTCAAACACAGCATTGAAAAGAAAAAAAAAATAATCGAGACTGGATAACCTTGTTCCCGGATCCTATTAAGACTTTTCGGAAGAGTTAAATTGTTGAATTGTTGGTAGTTGCTCATTTATGGGTAAGTTAACTCCTTTTATCTTTTCTTTGTTTGTTGTGCAGACTAGTTCTGGAATCAGTAAACCTGAGATGGCAGAGAACAGAAATGGAAATGGCCCACCTGCAAATGGGAGGGCTCCTGGGGCGGGAAATGCTTACACTATTGATTTAGAGGTCTTCAGCAGACGGCTGAAGGCCCTTTACTCCAACTGGCGTGAACACAAATCTGACCTCTGGGGATCTTCTGATGTCCTTGCGGTTCCTACACCTCCTCCATCAGAGGATCTGCGATACCTGAAATCCTCTGCTCTGAACATTTGGTTGCTTGGTTATGAGTTCCCAGATACGATAATGATATTTATGGACAAGCAGATCCATTTCTTGTGTAGCCAGAAGAAGGCTTCTTTGCTTGAAACTGTGAAAAGGTCTTCTAAGGAGGCTGTGGGTGTGGAAGTTGTAATGCATGTGAAGCCAAAGAATGATGATGGGACTGCACAAATGGATGCTATATTTCGTACCATCCGTGCTCAATCAAAGCTGGAAGGTCATGATAATCCTGTTGTTGGATATATAGCAAAAGAGATACCAGAGGGTAAACTATTGGAGAAATGGGCTGAGAAGCTTAAGAATTCGAACCTTCAGCTTGGTGATATAACCAATGGGTTGTCCGACCTTTTTGCTGTTAAGGAGGGTCATGAGATCACAAATGTGAAAAAAGCTGCATATTTGACTGCTAGTGTGATGAAGAATTTTGTGGTTCCAAAACTAGAAAAGATCATTGATGAGGAGAAAAAAGTCGCACATTCTTCAATAATGGATGACACTGAGAAGGCCATACTGGATCCTACTGGAGTTAAGGTGAAACTGAAGGCTGAAAATGTAGATATCTGTTACCCTCCAATCTTTCAGAGTGGTGGGAATTTTGATCTCAGACCTAGTGCATCAAGTGATGACGAGTATCTGTACTACGATTCTGCCAGTGTGATCATTTGTGCCATTGGATCTCGGTATAACAGCTACTGTTCAAATATTTCCAGGACTTTTCTAATTGATTCTACTCCAACGCAGGGTAATGCTTACGAGGTTCTACTCAAGGCTCATGAAGCAGCAATTGGTGCATTGAAACCTGGGAACAAAGTAAGTGCTGTTTATCAAGCTGCCCTATCTGTGGTTGAGAGGGATGCTCCTGATTTGGTTGCCAACCTCACAAAATCAGCCGGGACAGGAATTGGTTTGGAGTTCCGCGAGTCAGGCTTAGGTCTTACTGCCAAGAATGAACGAGTGTTAAAACCAGGCATGGTTTTTAATGTCACACTTGGTTTCCAGAACTTACAGACACGAAGCAAGAATCTGAAGAGCCAGAATTACTCTCTGTTGCTTGCAGACACTGTTATTGTTACTGAGAAGGGCCACGATGTGGCAACTATGTTGAGTTCTAAGGCTGTTAAGGATGTGGCTTATTCATTCAATGATGATGAGGAAGAAGAGGAGCCTCCTAAGGTGAAAGCTGAGGCCAATGGTACTGAGTCCTTATATTCCAAGGCAACTCTCAGGTCAGACAATCACGAGATATCGAAGGAAGAGCTCCGAAGGCAGCACCAGGCAGAACTTGCTCGCCAGAAGACTGAAGAAACTGTCAGACGTCTTGCCGGTGGGGGGTCTGTAACTGGAGATAATCGTAATTCCGCGAAGACTTCGAGTGAGCTAATTGCCTATAAGACCGTCAATGACCTGCCCCCTCCTAGGGAAATGATGATTCAAGTTGACCAGAAGAATGAGGCCATCCTCCTCCCTATATATGGCAGCATGGTCCCTTTTCATGTTGCCACAGTGAAGACTGTCTCCAGCCAGCAGGACACCAATCGAAATTGCTATATTCGCATCATATTTAATGTTCCTGGCACGCCATTCAATCCTCATGATGCAAACTCTTTGAAGAATCAAGGATCTATATATCTGAAAGAGGTCTCATTTCGCTCCAAGGACCCAAGGCACATAAGTGAAGTGGTACAGCTGATAAAAACACTTCGGCGGAATGTTGTAGCTAGGGAGTCTGAGAGAGCTGAGCGGGCAACTTTGGTTACTCAGGAGAAGCTTGTACTAGCAGGGAATAAATTTAAACCAATAAGGTTGACTGATGTTTGGATCCGCCCCTCTTTTGGGGGCCGTGCAAGAAAGATGCCTGGTTCACTAGAAGCTCACACAAATGGATTTCGGTATTCAACCTCAAGGCAAGATGAGCGTGTTGACCTTATGTATGGAAATATCAAACATGCATTCTTCCAGCCTGCTGAGAAGGAAATGATCACTCTTCTTCACTTTCATCTGCATAACCATATAATGGTTGGAAACAAGAAAACCAAGGATGTGCAGTTCTATATTGAGGTAATGGATGTGGTCCAGACTCTTGGAGGTGGAAAGAGATCTGCCTATGACCCTGATGAAATCGAGGAAGAGCAACGGGAAAGGGACAGGAAGAACAAAATCAACATGGGTTTCCAGAACTTTGTGAATCGGGTGAATGATCTCTGGGGACAGCCCCAATTCAAAGTACTTGACCTCGAGTTTGATCAACCTTTAAGGGAACTTGGTTTCTATGGAGTTCCCTTTAAGGCCTCGGCTTTCATTGTCCCAACTTCAAGCTGCTTGGTTGAGTTGATAGAAACTCCTTGCCTTGTGGTCACTTTAAGCGAGATTGAGATCGTGAACTTGGAGAGAGTTGGTCTTGGGCAGAAGAATTTTGACATGGCTATTGTATTCAAGGACTTCAAGCGTGATGTGCTTCGAATTGATTCTATTCCTTCTACGTCACTCGATGGCATCAAGGAATGGCTCGACACAACTGACCTCAAGTATTATGAAAGCAGGCTGAATCTGAACTGGCGTCCCATATTGAAGACCATCACTGATGACCCACAAAGGTTCATAGAGGACGGGGGGTGGGAGTTCTTGAATTTGGAAGGTAGTGATTCGGATTCTGAGAAGTCAGAGGAGTCGGACCAAGGTTATGAGCCATCAGATGCCGAGCCCGATTCAGAATCAGAAGATGAAGATTCTGGCAGTGCCTCGCTGGTAGAGTCTGAGGATGACGAGGAAGAGGACTCTGAGGATGAATCAGAGGAAGAAAAGGGCAAGACATGGGAAGAGCTGGAGAGGGAAGCGAGCAATGCAGACAGGGAGAACGGGGATGAATCAGACAGTGAAGAGGAGAGGAGGAGAAAGAAAATGAAGGCTTTTGGGAAGTCTCGGGCTGGTCCTAGTAGTGCCGCCCCCAAGCGGGCAAAGAGGAGGTAGATTTTTAGGGTAGATCTCTTGTTTTTTGTCATCATGGCTTTGCTGTGGTTTAAAAATTCAGCAAGAATTGCTGTGCATCTAGTAGTTCTCTTGCTTTGGATAGTCGAAACCTGTCTTGTTTTCTCATGATTTAGTTGCTCAGCAGGAAATGCTTTAGATGATAGAAGTTGCTTGTAAATTGGCGGTGTTAGTCTTTTTTTTTATTATTTAAAAATGACTTCTCTCTTTGGTGGTGTGCTCATTTTGTTTTCAAATTGATTTCTTTAGTTGGAGCTAATTTCATGCAAGTATTTACTTGATCATCTTCATGATAGAAGTATGTCTTCATTTTGGAGGGTCTAGTTTATATGATTTTGGTCCCATTTCGGTTATATTAATCTTTTAAGTGTTTCTGGAGTACATCTTTTGGATGGGGCTTCACTCCAATGCAGATGGGGTCCAATGTAGATGATTTTAGGCCCATTTTGTTGATTTGAAACGTTAGTTTTTAGTCTCCCCAGTAGACATTTTTAGTCTCTCGAGTAGACATCTATAGAAAAAAATTATAAAAAAAAAAATTAATTAATTGAATATCGATCAGTCATATGAATTGATCACAAATGTTTATTTTATTTTTATTTTAAATAGATGGCTTATTTTTAAAATTGTACATTTCATCTATTTTGTTAAAAACAAATGTGATGTAAACATGACTATTTAGGAATGACAACGGGGCAGAGTCGGGGATTACACTTCCCGTTCTCGATCCCCGATAGTGAAAATTTCCCCGGCCTTGATCCCTGGCGGGGAATTTATCACTGTCCCCGCTCCCGCTCCTTAATGGGGATCTGGTTTTCCCGACTCCGAAAATTTCTCAGCCAAAACAAAGAAAAAAGAAAAAAGCAAAGCAAAATAGCAGCCATCTCATCATCATCAACATCAACAACTATAGTCTACAAAATCATTATCAATGATGATCATCATCAACATCAACAACAACAAAATGTATATTTATATCTATATCTATATCAATGATGTTGATATAGTGAAGATCTTGAGAACCAACCAGTGTATATATATATATATATATGTATGTATATTTATTATCTCAGATCGGAAGAATACTGAGAGAGGGCTTGAGAGAGGGTGACCGGTGAGAGAAGAACAGTGGCGGTAGATTTGGAGACGAGGCAGCAAACAGAGGTGTGAGAAAGAGTGATGGTGGTGTCCATGACGGTGGTGTGATCAGTGGCTGACAGTAGTGCTCAAAAACGTTCATCACGGCTCAGATTTGGAAGGAGCTCTCCATCGCCAATCTGTCTCTAGACTTCTCCGTCGCGGCTTAGATCTGGAAGGTGCTTATTCATCTCTCTCACAGAGAGTACAGTGAGAAGAACGAGAGAGAGAGAGAGTGAGAGAGAGAGAGTCGAGAACTTGAGATATATAATATAATAAAGATAGTTACAAGCTGTTCAAAATATGTAAAGGAACTTGAGATATATATATATATATACATATATAATAAAGATATATAATATAATAACTGTTCAGGACGGGGCGGGGCGGGGAACCTATCATCGTCCCCGGCCCAAAAATCATCGGGGATTTAATTTTTAATACCATCCCCGGCCCTATGGAGGGTAATTTTCTAGAAAAACACGTTCTAATTGGAGTCGGGGGTTGGATTCCCGTTGGGTCGGGTTCAAATTGGTATTTGATCAATTTACTTTTTGCATGGATAATCTATTCGAGAGGTACTAAAAATGAATGGTTTGAAATTTAAAATGAGTCCAAAATAATCCAAAGTAGACCCTCCAGGCAACAGATTGGAGGAAAGCTTTGAACCATGGTTATCCATGAAGAGGAAAATACCTGGTTGAAATAGGTTTGTTGTAGTTTAGGCAGCCCCTTATTACTGTAGATTTGAGCACATACTATTGGTTTGTCTGCTTTACTTCCGAACATCTTATTATTGCTTGAATCCTAATTAAACTGTCTAATGCTCTGGGCACCCTTGGAAGTTCATGGACAAATATTTTAGGCTTTGTTTTGTATCATGGATTTAGGTAGAGATTTGAAAAGAAAAAAAAGAAAAGGTGAGGGAGATCAGAATGAAATATAAGTTTTATTTATTTATTTTTTTTTATTTTTATTATTATCCATGATCTAAACATAGTTGTAGTGCCATATATGTTTTTCCATAGCCTATTTGCTGTTGAGATTTTCTTGATTGTCTTTTTCTGTTTTTCTCATTTTTGTTTTTGATGATTTTTTCCATCTGGTTATTGAGAAATTTTAATGGATGGGTTGTCTCAATGATGTTGATTTAGTTATTGTTGTAAAATCGAGATCACTGACAAGGGTGTCAAATATGTATTCGATATGGAGATTTATTATATATTTATATTTAATACTATTATTATATAGATATGTTATTGTATAATTATTATAAAATGAGTAAAATATCTTTTTAAGTTACATATAATATAATTTTATATTACATAATAGATTGAAAATATAAAAATAAATACTTGTCACCACCTCCCTTGTTGACCACTCTTCACTGTACCATACACTATACATGTCTCTAAAATAACTTAATGAAGGATTTATTTTTATTTTTTTTAATTTTAAATTTCTTATTTATGACTTTTAAGTTTTCACTCTGGTGATCTTATAGGCCCCTATTGTATATCATTCATATAAAATAAATAAATAAATAATATTAATTCAATAACTAATAAATGATATTATCATATTTGTCATTAAAAAATGAATAGTATATTTGTTATAGTTGTCAATTTTTTTAAAGATAAATATAAGAAAGTCATGTGACTACTATTATTGAATCAATTAAAAAAAAAAATTTCCCCATAAATGATCTATATACACAGGGCCGGCCCTGACTTATTAGGGGCCTAAGGCAAATTTTTTTTAAATTGGGCCCTTCATATATCATTATTTAAAAAAATATAAAATTATTTGGATAAAAAGGATAAAAATTTATTTCTATTGCATTACAATTTAACAAAATTTAGATAACAAATATATATATATATATAATAGTTGAACTTCAATTAGTTGAATTGAATCTTTATTTTTTAACTTACCAATGCTATAAGAATTAAAATTAATTGGGAGTACGGATGAGAATTTTTTACACAACTTAAGCAATATATAAAATTAGCAAGTTAAGGTTGACTATTTTTCAACATGAATCCAAGTATGACATGACTCAATAATATGAATTATTAGTTATATATTTTAATGTTCACTAAGGGAAGCCATGACGTTTTTTTAATCTTTTATTTAACTCCATCTAACTGAATAAAAAAAAGTATGTAAAATAATAATAAGTCTAATATCTTTTTTTCATTTAAGATATATATATTTTTTATTATCTATTTTAGAGTCAATCTAGTAAAAAAAATATATTAATAAGGTACAATTTTTTTAATTAGAAAAATGCAATTGAATTAAAATCAAACATTTTATGAATAATTTTATTTAGTAGAAATAAATTTTATAAAATTCAACTTATGGAGAAAATTTTAATCTTTCCATACACTTGCTAAGTTAATTTTAATTAAAAGTGAAAGTTTTCACATTAAATATCAATCGGACACGAATCAAAATAACACCATACGATAACATGATAATAAATGAATTGAGCTAGTATTAAAGTAATTATGAAATAACACAATATGATACACTCCCCTAATTGGAGGCCCTAAATTTTATTCAAAATTGGGGGCCCGAGGCGACCGCCTTGGTCGCCTCACCCCAGGGCCGGCCCTGTCTATACATAAGTATTATAAGATGAACAACTCAAATCATTAAATAGAATTCGAAATGGACTCAGTTAAACTCGACCGGCCTAGTCTTATAAGCGAGTGGAGAGAAGTCATCCCATTTTCCAACCCTTAAGGATGTTTCAACATCTTAGCATTGCAACTATGGTTACTTAAATCAACAAGAGTCTTGTGGATTGAAGTTCTCATGATTCAATTCTTCATCTGGTTATCGACATCAGAGTGTGGAAATTGAAATGTTAGCTAATAATAATATTTGTTGTAATTATTTAAAAATGGATAAGTTATAATTTGGGGTAAATTACACTAAACCCCTTTTAACTATGACTCATTTTTGAGTTGCTCCCCTCATGTGTAAAACTTAACCGTTTTTATGTCTCTGAATTATAAATATTATGACACTGCTAACAGAATTATTAATTTACCATTGTAGCCTTTGACCATTATCTTCTTAAGCCAATGCCATCTCTTTGCCTAAGAACCACAACACACACCCACCCCCCCCACACACACACGCACACACACACCACCACCACCTACTTCTTACAAGCTTCTTCTCTTCGCCTCCCCCCCACCGCCACGTCCACCTTCACCTCCACTTGTTGCCACAATTTTCCTCCACCATCACCTCACTTTCTCCCACAACTATTTGTTTTTTGTGATTCTATTTGTATAAAATTGACCATCAACATTTTTATATTTTCAAATTCAGATTGCAGCACTCCGAATGAATTGCTACTTTATATATACTTCCAATATATTTGAGGAACATAATATTGATTAAATGCATAGCCATGGTTAACCAATGCCATCACCAACCACACCTTTTCCCCCCACCCTCTCATTTTCCCTCCACAACCCAATTTGACATCCTCCTCTTACCCTCAATGTCATCCGCCATCGTCGTCTGCCTTCCCTTACCTCCTAGTCCTTCCACTTTACCACTCTCATTTTTTTTTTTTGGTCTATATGATCCGTATATATGTATAGATGATTATATAATGTTAAGGTCATGTTTGGCTATGCAAAAATAAGTAGTAAGGGTATTTTTGTCCTAATGACGCAATGGGTCAGTCATGTGCCGCTCACATGACATGTTTCTGTTTAAAACCCTAACAAATTGTTAACAGAAGGGGTTTAGTATCAAAAGATGAAACTGTGAGAGGGTTAAGTGTTTAGTTTTAACATTAGGGGGGCAACTAAAAAATGGGTCATAGTTGAGGGGGATTTAATGTAATTTACCTATAATTTGTTGATGAATTTGTTTAGTTTCATTAGAGACGGAACAGCTTTTTAACAATATGATTAGAAGTTCTGGTGCTGAATTTCTTTTGGTTGATCAATGAATTTGCAAAAATATGGGAAGCTCTTAGGTAGAGACTGTCATAGATGAAAAGCTTCATAAAATCGTCTTGAAGATCTAGTGCGGCAATTAAACCACCAACCACATAGTTAGGGGAACAAATGCTTAAGCAAATGAATCAATTTGTCTCTTGAATTGGCCAAGTTTTGACATAATCTTCTTGAATTATGAGTGTGAAGGCTGAATTTTCCAGCACTGGGAGAATTGAAAAGCAAACCGAACCAGATGAAATCCTAATTCACTGAAAGTAGAACCTCACTGTCAAATGCACAAAATAGTTTATCATACAGAGAGATCGATGAGTCAATACAATTGACAACATGAATCTGTTCTTGTTTCTTGAATAATTCCAAAATGGTTTGCAAAATACAGACTATATATAAGTTGAATTTGCAGTCTTGGATTGGAAAGAACTGTGAACTGCATGGATCCTCAAAATATTTAGCTTTGGGGCTGCAATACGGCGGTGATAGAGCACCACAGATCCGCCAGCATACCTTTAACCACCAATACTTCCAAGTGGAAACTTCATAAGCAGTGTGTCAAAACCTGAAAAGTAAAATTGCACAAGCATATGCAGAAGTCAAAGGATGCCAAACAATGAGAAGAAAATGATGTAAACAAATCCAAAGGAGAAGAAAGGGATAAAAAAGTACATAAAAATGATGTAAGAGAATCAATATTGTGAAATAGTGGAATAAGCTAGGTATCCTCTTCCATAACAAGAAACAAAGGAGAACTGAATTTATTGTGCTCATGTCAAAAAGAAAATACATGGTTTTGAAGAACATATCAAATTGGGACCCATATATGCTTTACACAGGAAACAACAGATCTCAAAAAACATATGGCAAAAGAGACTATTCAGTTGTCCCGGAGTATTCATGTGCACGAGGTGCTCCCAATCAATGGCTGACGTTGTCCCACACTTGGCCAACCAAAATGAGTCAAGTCGACTTCAATTATCCATAACTACTGCTTTTATTGGTCCAGAGTTGAAACTACTGAATAATTACCCATGGCTAACATAAGTAGATGCAACTTTTGCATTGCATTGTATTCATCCCACACTTGGAAATCACCTTTGATAATTAATTGTTTGCAGAAGATAGTGCCATTGCAAAGATACCTTTAACCTCAAACTTATACACATGATAAGTGACATTAGGACTTCCTAGTAAATTTTAGAGACAATACAGACATGGAAAACCATACTGTTTGCATTTATTGCATCCTTAAAGGAGAGTGTTTTTCTTGAGGGTACCCATAGAGAAGACATCCAGCAAAATTAGTATAAACTTCTAGAGGGCGGGCCATGTTACATGGACATAGGTACGGGTGTCGGGTGTCAGGTGTGTATTTAGATGTCGGACTTATTAAATCATAAATTTAAGGGTACATGGATTCGGCAAAAATATGTTATATTCTTATATTTTTAATAAAGTATGTGAGATAAAATGATATTATATGTAACTTACAGTGTCAAAAATACATTTATAGCAATTATACAACAATATGTACATATAATAATAGTGTTACATATAATTATATAAAAATTGTCCGATGCAAAGTATTTGACACATATCCCATACCCGTGTCCGAGTGCCGGTGTCCGACACTGTAGTTGATTTATGTTGAAGAGTCCATGTAACATAGGTTCAAACCATGGAAACATCCTTTCCACATACAAGGGTAACCAGGTAAGACTGCATACATTTTACTCACCCCAGACCCCGAAGTGGCGGGCACCTCGTGCATTGAGACTGCCCTTTTCTAGATACATTCATCTTAGTCTCTTCTGCTGCAAACAAGCAACATCTGTATGAGACATAACATGCTATACACATGCATCATGGACCATCCCATGGATAAGCAGGGACAGTTCAATAACACGAGGAGAAACACATGATTTTCATACCCAGCAATTAAAAGATATATTAAACAGCAGAGGAAGTATACATATGTTACTATCAAACATGACATACCAAAACAGTGACTTCGTATACACAACCTACTAACAAAGTCTCAGCTGAACCATTTGAGGTTAGCATCAGGAATACTGTTTCACCGTTGTGATCTATCTAGGGCCAAGCAAATTGTATGCATACATACTCCAAACAAAAAAACAGGGGAAAAAAAGAAGTATGGATCGATCCCTATGGACATAGAAAAGCTAAGTATTTCTCAAAGAAAGAAAACCGTTTTGGTTTTAATTCTGGGGAAAGATAAGGAAAAATGGAAAAAAACCTTTCTCAAGTTCCAAGAACTCACCTGAAACCATAGCGTCTGATTCCAAAAAGAAGTAATCTAAAGACAGCACCGGCTATAAAAAATTTTCTGCATATTCCAATTGGACTGAAAGCAGAAAACTAACTTATGATTTGAGAGGTCAAACAAATTACCTTCAAAAGATTCTTACTCACTCTATCCACAGTAAACGACTGCATGAGTTAGCAGGAAAATAAAAGTTACCTGTCGAATGTGAGAAGCTCCAGCACCATGTATTAAAATTCTATATCTTACAAGACTCTTAAGAGTCTGCAACACATGAGAACAAAGAAACAACCAAGTACTCTTCATATATCTTTGTGACAAGACCTGTTACGCCATGTACTCTTCATATATCTTTGTGACAAGACCTGTTGCGCATTTGGTTAGACAAGCAACTTTCACACCTGCAGCCTGCTGATGACACTGCATAACTTTTAATAAATAAATAAATAAATAAGAGGAGGTAAGAGCATGGTTATGAGTGACCATTCCTCGCCGTCTACCTCAATTTGGGCCTTTTAGAAAGGCTGCCACTGGGAGGTCTTTTATCAGGCACCCAAGCCTTCCCAAAAGGAGGCTTAATCTTCCTCCGCTTCCTCTTGTCCTCACTGTCTGATTCATCCCCCTTCTCTCTATCTGCCTCGCTTGCTTCCCTTTCCAACTCTTCCCATGTTTTCCCTTGTTCTTCCTCCGAGACTTCTTCAGAGTCCTCTTCATCGTCATCCTCAGACTCCACCAATGACTTACTCTCATCATCCTCTTCCTCTGACACTGAGTCCGATTGCACATCTGAGGGCTCATACCCTTTGTCTGACTCCTGCGAGTTGTCAGTATCTGAATCACTAACTTCCATGTTCAAGAATTCCCATCCACCATCCTCAATGAATTTTTCTGGGTCATCAGTGATTGTTTTCAGTATGGGTCGCCAGTTCAGATTTAGCCTGCTCTCATAATACTTGAGATCTATTGTGTCAAGCCACTCCTTGATGCCATCTAAGCAGGTTGAAGGGATAGAGTCAGTCCAAAAGACATCCCGCTTAAAGTCCTTGAATACTATGGTCATGTCAAAATTCTTCTGCCCAAGACCTACTCTCTCTAGGTTAACTAAATCAATTTCATTCAAGGTGATTACCACAAACGGTGTCTCTATGAGCTCAACTAGACAGCTTGAAGTTGGGACAATAAAAGCTGAAGCTTTGTGTGGTACACCATGGAAGCCAAGGACTCTGAAGGGCTGGTCAAACTCCAAATCAAGTGCTTTGAATTGGGGTTGCCCCCATAGATCGTTCACCCAATTCACAAAGTTCTGGAAGTCCATGTTAATTTTGTTCTTCCTTGTAAGATAAATTGATAGAGATAGAAAGAGAGGGAGCAAATGTATTAACTCTGTATTTCAATGTGTGTATTACAAAGAGAAGAAGCTCTCTCTTTATAGAGAGCATAAGGCACATTCGCCGAAAGCATACATACTAAATTAATAATATAGCACCGAAAGGTGGGTTTACTTTACAGACATGTACAGGTAAGGAATGCATCCGATATAGTATTATATTAAGGGATGCATCTGATAACACTATTATATTAACAGCCCCCCTCAAACTCAAGGAGGATAGGTACTAACCAACTTGAGTTTGGAGAGAGTAACAAAATAGGAAAATAAACTGATAAAGAAAATAAAATTGGATAGGAGACACTGTATGGTTGTTTCAAACCGTTGTTGAAGACACGGTATGGTTGTGTCAAACCGTTGGAGAAGACACTGTATGATCGTGCCGGACCGTTGTAGCAGATAATGTCGGGACAGTTTACGGGGTCATGTCGGACCGATGTAGCAGACACTGTGTGGTTGTGTCAGACCGTGATTGTAGAAGCTGACCGGAATCAATGTCGGGACAGTTTACGGGGTCATGTCGGACCGATGTAGAAGACAGTTTACGGGGTCATGTCGGACCGATGTAGCGGACACTGTGTGGTAGTGTCAGACCGTTGTTGTAGAGGCTGACCGGAATCAATGTCGGGACAGTTTATGGGGTCATGTCGGACCGATGTAGAAGAATTTGGTGGTGCATCAAGGTGGCGACTTAGGAAGTGCGCCATGGGGTGGCTTGAGTGGTTCACATGGGTGGCTTGGGTGGTTCGCGTGGTGTGTAACCATGCTCACCATGACATATGTATAATACCCCCCTCAAACTCAAATAGGTGTGAAGAGAGAAACCTATTTGAGGTTGAAAGAAAGGGATTGATAAAGTGTTTTGTTTTTTTGTTTTGTTTTATTTTTTTTATTTTTTATTTTTTGACACCATCCCACGGGGGCATCGACACATACCTTTGCTGGTATGTAATAACCGAGAATCATGAAGGTTAGGATAAAATATGAGTGGTGGAAAGAAGAGTGGGAATGTTGAGTATAAAATAAAAAAAAAGTGGGTAGAAAAGTTTTTTTTTTTTTTTTTTTTTTTTTAATAAAATATAGATATAGAGAGAGAGAAAAAATAAATAAATAACGAAATAAGAACGTAATGGAAATCAAAAGAGAGAGAGTGGAGTGTTGTGTGGGTAGAGAATAAAGAAAAGAAAAGAAATGTGAGTATTTGGTGGAAGAAAAAGGAGATGCGGGGAACATGGGGTGATTAAAAAAAAAAAAAAAAAAAGGAAAAGCTGGGTGTGGTTGTTTAAAATAAAAGAAAGTGGAAGAGATGGATGATTATGGTTTCAAAAAGAAGGGATAAAAAAGAAATAAAGAAATAAAAAGAAAAGAAAAGGAAAGAGGCACCCGTAAGGTGGAAATATTAAAAAAAAAAAGAGTGATGGGCATGGGAAAGATCTTGTTTTATCATGGTGAGATAATATATATATATATATATATATAATTAAACAAGGGATTGAAAAAGTGGGGAACAAGCCAACCCAACAATATAATAAAAAGGAGAGTGAAGGCCAATCTTGGCCCAGTGTATGGAACTGTTCACCAGTGTGCTGCCGTGACTGTATCCATCATGTGTGTGGGTCATAATTGGTGGGGGTGGTGGAACTCAGTGCAAGAGGTGAGAGGCCTGGACGAACGAGTGAAGACAGGCGGAGCACAAATGAGCCGAATGGTCAGCTCCAAAATGAAGGAGATTCTGCAATCACCAACTCTGGAATCGAAGATGGTGGATGACGCGACTTCGGAGCACAGGAGGATGCTGCAAACAAGGCTGTTTCGAAGATCGGACAACACATGTCAGGAGGTTCTGAGGATGACGACGACAATGATGTGGATCTGTTGGGGGAAGAAACTGAAGAGGAAAAGAAGGCTGCAGAAGAACGCGCAGCGGCCATGAAGGCAGCCGGGAAAAAGAAGGAATCTGGAAAGTCCGCCATTCTCATGGACATGAAGCCATGGGATGATGAGACTAACAGGAAAAAGCTGGAAGAAGCTGTTAGAAGCGTATGTGGAGAAGTCCGCCATTCTCATGGACATGAAGCCATGGGATGATGAGACTAACAGGAAAAAGCTGGAAGAAGCTGTTAGAAGCGTATGTGGAGAAGTCGCCTCCGGTGGCAGCGAACTGGAAGCTATATGTATTGATAGAGATGACAGCGGAATAGGTTGTGGGCCGGCGGGCGGCTAAGGCGAGGTTGCCGCCCGCCGGTAAAGCGAAAATTCTAGGTTCTAAACCTGCTCTGATACCATGTAAGATAAATTGATAGAGATAGAAAGAGAGAGAGCAAATGTATTAACTCTGTATTTCAATGTGTGTATTACAAAGAGAAGAAGCTCTCTCTTTATAGAGAGCATAAGGCACATGCGCCGAAAGCATACATACTAAATTAATAATATAGCACCGAAAGGTGGGTTTACTTTACAGACATGTACAGGTAAGGAATGCATCCGATATAGTATTATATTAAGGGATGCATCTGATAACACTATTATATTAACATTCCTGTCCTTCTCTCTCTGTTCTTCCTCAATCTCATCAGGGTCATAGGCAGATCTTTTTCCACCTCCAAGTGTCTGGACCACATCCATCACCTCAACATAGAACTGCATATCCTTTGGTTTCTTGTTTCCCACCATTATGTGGTTATGCAGATGAAAGTGCAGCAGAGTGATCATTTCCGTCTCTGCTGGCTGGAAGAATGCATGTTTGATGTTAGCAAACATAATTTCTGCACATTTATCTGACCTCGAAGTTGAATACCAAAACCCATTTGTGTAAGCTTCTAATGTACCAGTAAGCTTTCTCCCACGACCACCAAACACGGGACGGATCCATAGATCAGACAACCTTATTGGCTTAAATTTGGCCCCCTGCAAGTTGAAGTTTCTCCTGAGTAACTAAGGTTGCTCTCTCAACTTTCTCAGACTCCCTGGAAGCAACCTGCCTGCAGAGGGTTTTAATGAGCTGTACCACTTCACTTATGTGCCTTGGGTCCTTCGAGCAGAATGACACTTAATATAAATAGAACTACGAAATTTCAGGGAGTTTGTGTCTTGCGGATTGAAAGGGGTGCCAGATACATTAAAGATGATTCGGATATAGCAAGAATGATTTGTGTCCTGCTGGCTAGACACACTTTTTACCACTGCAACATGGAAAGGGACCATGCTTCCATAAATTGGTAATAGGATGGCTTCATTCCTCTGGTCAATCTGAATCATCAAATCTCTTTGATTGTGTTAGTAAAAATTATGCTAACTCCCAATCGACAGGAATTAAACAACAATTTTGAGTAAACAATCAAACAAGGGCAATCAAGCGACTGTGTTTTTTTATCCAAATGCCTTGAAAGTACAAGGATTTCTTTGGAACAAAAGTTACAATCAGCAAGATCAAACAAAGTAAACAAAGCATACTAAAGATGATTTCAAGATGAAACCACCAATGTTGACAAAGATTACAAATTAGAGAGAAACTACTCCTAGATTAAGATAATCTACTCCTAAGAATTAAGGTAGACTACTCCTAAAGATAAAGAGAGAGAAAAAACTATGATAAGCTTGATGATTTATTGATTCCTCTTTTTGCTTGCATCTCTTTGTCTATTTATAATCAACACCCAAAGCTTCTTTCGTCAAGAACTGCTAGGCAGTTTCTCCTCGAATATAACCACGATTGCCACTTCCTACATAAAGCCATGTTTGCCACCTTATGCATGCTCCACTACTCCTCTTTGGAACCAACATTCCATGACGTTGCTATTTTCCTCTATTCTTGTCATGATCAACTAATTGAATACATTCTGCACTAAACAAAAATAACAATAAAT
Organism: Camellia japonica; assembly: GCA_030407325.1. NCBI lineage: Eukaryota > Viridiplantae > Streptophyta > Magnoliopsida > Ericales > Theaceae > Camellia > Camellia japonica. The sequence continues at coordinate 167,329,643 of JAPPVO010000019.1, read as the reverse complement.
ATAAATATAAATATATGTGGCCATAACTTTATATTAAAAATAATCTATGGTTCAAATCGACAGATCAAAATTCACAAGCCACAATTAATAAAATTAGATTTGGCCATAGCTGACAAAGTACAATTAATGAGACTAAATTTGGTGATAGTAGACAGGCCACGATCGACAGAAAAAAAATTTATGGTTCACTGCCTTTTCTTTCTAAGGCAAGGTTGAACTTCACAAGCACTGCTATGTGTTCCTTATGAATTGTTGACCCATATCGACAGGTCATCTTGCCATTTACAAGCACTAAATGCTTTATGAAATTGGCCTATCATTCAACTGCATGTAACTGATCCACTTATTGCCTTCAACACATTGCACATACTTTGGCCCTGGAAGTAAAACATCTTCAAGCTTCTTTGCCACATGTCATAAGCAACTTTTCACTCCCTGTCGACAGAAGAATTACAAAAATGAGTGCAAACAATGCCCCCCTAACTCTTTAAGAATGAGACTTACTTGAATTCTTGAAGAGTTATAAAATCAAAATTAAATTGATGGCTGCCCTTTCAACAAACAAACATATATAAAATATATGCCTTGGGCCAAGAAGTCTAACGGTCAAAGACCATACATATTCCTAAGTAGACAATATATATATTTTATAATACTGCTTTGTTTAATACTGCTGAATGTATTTATTTTCCAAACAATGTTGGTTCATTAAACATTTTATTAGAACCAAGTTTTGGTTTGATCCACATATCCAAAAAAGATTTTGAATAACAAAAGCCATAAATGGCTTTAAAAACTCATACATCTTGACATCTTGAACAATGTCAAAAATTTTAAATTCATGAACATATGGTTGTTCATCATTTTCAGCCATATTTGGCTTAAGATCACACTTCTTTGTTTCACAAATTAATGGGTTAGAAGCATTTTTTGAAAATCCAGAAAATATTTCTTCTTTCTGAAATTGCCCCCTGCCATAGAATTCTTATTCTCATGGCCTTTTGTTTTTTCACCCATAACAACTGATGAATTAACTTTTTCATCATTCACAACCTTTAAAGGCATAGGAAAAACAACTAAAAAGCCACAAATTTTGGCTTCTGTAAGAATTTTCAATGTTTCTCTCCATTGATGAATTTCGATCTCAAAATGGTCAATTTGCCCACCAAGTTGACCAATCATTTTATCAAAATAACTTCGTGTTTCTAACCTCAAATAATATGGCAATGGCGCTATTGTTTGAAATTCTTGCCAGCCAAGATAATCAATCTTTTTATGTAAATATAAAATTTCATTCTCATGCCAACCCATTCCATCTTCACAAAACCAAATCAATTCATCTATTTGTCCCGACACGTCATTCCATGAAAATCCACTTATTGGAACATCATGTGACTGTGTTTTATTTTCCATGCCATATTTCAGGTCTTCTTGTACTTCATCTTGCCTTCAAATTCTCGTCATCATTCCAAATTAGGAAGATGTCCCACCGGGTGTGCCAAAAATTGTTAATAAAAATTATGCTAAAGAATTAAACAACAATTTTGACTAAACAATCAAACAAGAGCAATCAAGCGATTGTATTTTTTATTTAAATGCCTTGAAAGTACAAGGACTTCTATGGAACAAAAGTTACAATCAGCAAGATCAAACAAAGTAAACAAAGTAAACTAAAGATGATTTCAAGATGAAACCACCAATGTTTACAAAGATTACAAATTACAGAGAGAAACTACTCCTAAATTTAGATAATCTACTCCTAAGAATTAAGATAGACTACTCCTAAAGAAAAAGAGAAAGAAAAAACTATGATAAGCTTGATGATTAGTTGATGCCTCTTTTTGCTTGCATCTCTTTGTCTATTTATAATCAACACCCAAAGCTTCTTTCAGCAAGAACTACTAGGCAGTTTCTCCTCCAATATAGCCACGTTTGCCACTTCCTTCATAAAGCCATGTTTGCCACCTCATGCATGCTCCACTACTCCTCTTTGGAACCAACATTCCATCACGTTGCTATTTTCCTCAATTCATGTCATGATCAACTAATTGATTACATTTTGCACTAAACAAAAATAACAATAAATATAAATATATGTGGCCATAACTTTATATTAAAAATAATCTATGGTTCAAATCAATAGATCAAAATTCACAGGCCACAATTAATAAAATTAGATTTGGCCATAGTTGACAAGCCACAATCAAATTTGGCCATAGTTGACAGGCCACAATCGACAGAAAAACAATTTATGGTTCACTGCCTTTTCTTTCTAAGGCAAGGCTGAACTTCACAAGCACTGCTATGTGTTCCTCATGAATTGTTGACCCATATCGACAGGTCATCTTGCCATGTACAAGCTCTAAATGCCTTCTGAAAATTGGCCCATCATTCAACTGCATGTAATTGATGCACTGATGAATGTCTTCAGCACATTGCACATACTTTGGCCCTGGAAGTAAAACATCTTCAAGCTTCTTTGCCACATGTCATAAACAACTTTTCACTCCCTATCGACAGAAGAATTACAAAAATGGGTGCAAACAAGTTGGTAGATCATTAAAATTCTTGTATGCAATCAATTCACCAGATGGTTTCACAGCACCACGATTATCCATCATCCCAGAAACCCCACCAGCAAGCCTCCTAGCAGTTTCTTCATTCTTCTGCCTGGCAAGTTCTGCCTGGTTGCTGCCTTCGTTGTTTCTCCTTTGACATCTCATGGTTGACTGACCTGAGGGTTGCCTTTGATGGCAATGACTTGGATCAATTAGCTTCAGCTTTAACTTTTGGCTGTTCTTCTTCTTCTTCATCCTCAATGAATGAGTATGCCACATTCTTCACAGCTTTAGAACTCATTGTTGTCACCACTTCCGGACTATTTTCACCAACAATAACTGTGCCAGAAAGCAGAACAGAAAATTTTTGGGTCTTTGGGTTCTTTGTCTCAGCCTGCAAGTTCTGAAAACCAAGTGACACATTAAAAACCATGCCTGGTTTCAATACCCGATCATTCTTTCTGTTAAGACTAAGCTCAGACTCTTGAAACTCAAGTCCAATTCCAGTCCCTGCAGACATTGTCAAGTTTGCGGTCAAGTTTGCGATCAATTCAGGTGCATCCTTCTCAACTACTGAGAGGGCTACTTCGTATGCAGCACCAGCCTTGTTTCCAGATTTCAAAGCACTGATTGCTGCATCATGGGCCTTGAGAAGAACCTCATATGCCTTGCTCTGCCAAGCATTTGCATCAATCAAAAAAGTTCGGGCAACATTTGAGCAGTAGCTGTTGTAACGGGATCCAATAGCACATATGATCACACTGGTAGAGTCATAGTAAAGGTTCTCATTGTTGCTAGAAGCACTTGGTTTGAGATCAAACTCTTCACTCTGAAAAATAGGAGGGTGACAAATATCAATATTTTCTGCCTTCAGCTTCACCTTAACTTTTGCAGGTTCAAGAATGACCTTTTCTGTGTCATCCATCAGTGGAGAATGGGAAACCTTCTTCTCCTCATCGATAACTTTTTCAAGCATTGGGACCACAAAATGCTTCATCACTGACAAAGTTAAGTATGCAGCTTTCTTCACATTTGTAATCTTATCAATGTCCTTCACAGCAAATAGGTCTGAAAATCCATTTGTAATGTCACTGAGCTAGAAATTTGCATCAGCCCACATCTCCAGAAGATTCCTTTGAGGAATCTCTCTTGCTATATATCCAACTACAGGGGTATCATGAGCATCCAATTTTGACTGAGCACGCACAGCACGAAATATGCTATCCATTAATGTAGTTCCATCATCATTTTTGGTCTTTACATGCATCACAACTTCTGCATCCAGAACCTCCTTAGCAGTCTTCTTCACAACTTCAAGTAAAGAAGCCTTCTTCTAGCTACACAAGAAATGGATTTGCTTCTTCATGAATACCATAATTGTATCAGGGAACTCATAACCAACCAACCACACATTCAGAGCTGATGATTTCAAACACTGCAAGTCTTCAGATGGCGGAGGCGTTGCAATTGCAAGAACTTCAGAAGCACCCCACAGATCATTGTTGTATTCATTCCAGTGTGAATATAACATTTTTAACCGCTTCCCGAAGGTAACCAGATTGATGGAGTAAGCACTGGCCCCTCTTGATGCTTTGCCATTAGTAGTTTTTGCATTACCATTTCGGTGTTCAGCCATTGAAAATGGTATAGGTATAATACTTGAATCCTTGATGATTTAGCAGTTTGAGTTTTCCAGTAAGCATGAACTGTTAGAAATAACAAATAATTATCAGTTCCCTGCATTCTTTCCATATGGAAATAGGTCGACATGAATTGAATTCATTTTGGGTTAGATTTAGAAATTAGTGTTTAAATTAATAAAATTTAAAATTTCTAAAAAGCTCCGAATTGAATCATAATCAAATCATTAGCACAGCATTCAATGTCAATCTAGTGGAAAAATTCATTTCCTTTGTTTCAGGGTATAACAACTTTTGGTGTCAGAATGATTCCATCCACTAAAAAACTCCATGAACAAAAACCGTCAAAGCATTCAGAATAATAGATAACACAAAAATAATAAGGCACGTGACACATACAAATGACATATATGCTAAGAAGAACGGACACGAACACGTGACACGACACGAATATGATACAGACACGCTGACATGACAATTCTCAAAAAATACTAAACACGACACGTGGAGGACACATACAAAATATATAATTTTATATATTTATTTTATGCCATTTATATAAATATATCATTCTAAGACAATAAATAAATACAATACAACACTAATTTCTATAAATTTATATTATTTTTCTTTTATCACTTTATTCTAAGTTATTTTGTTCAAACTTATAATTAGTTTTGTCTGTGTTTAATCAATGGATGCGCATGCCCTTCAAGTGTCCAAAAGAGTGTCCTAGTTTAAATTCTATTTTAAAAAATATGACACGTTTGAATGAGTGTCAGACGTGTCAGGAAAGTGTCTGACAAGTGTTGGTGTCCGACACAAACACGACACTAACATGCCACCCTTTTAGAAGTGTCCGTACTTCTTAGCATATATGCATATATATATATATATATATTATTGTTGTTATTTTTACAAGAACAGTAACAAAATAAGAACATATAAGAACATAAATGAGCTACCAAATGACCTTATATTTTATTGACTAGAAAGTGCTTTATATACATGAGAAATATAATAGAAATGCATTACAAATTGCAAAGAAATAGCATCACAAGCCCATGAATACATGAGTTTATCTTCTAGTTTCCTATTTTCTAGTAACAACTACTTTGAAGCTTTCAAACATTTTGACTTATTCAAAAATACTCCAGCAACTTTATTTCAGCAATCTTTGAATATCTTAGCAGCCTACTCAACATGACACATCAGTAGCTGAGTCATCTTCTCAACACTCCTTCTCGGATCAGCGGCTACTCATTCCCAATTTTTCTCTAAGGAATTCAAACCTGGCTTTAGAAAGTGCTTTTGTCAGAATATCAGCAACCTGATTTTCTATTTTGCTATGGAGCAACAATACTTCTCCTTCTTTCTGTACTTCCCTAAGAAAGTAAAGTCTAATCTTAAAATGCTTTGTTTTCCCATGGAAAACTAGATTGTTAGATATAGATATAGCAGCTTGGTTATCAACAAAGATTTGTGTGGACTCCTCCTGTTCCATATGCAGATCTGTTAACAATTTCCTAAACCACAAAGCTTGGTTTACGACTGCTGTAGCAGCCACATATTCAGCTTCAGCAGTACTTTGTGCAATAATCTCTTGTTTCCTTGAACACCAGGAGAACATGCCTGATCCAAAACTAAAGCAAAAATCAGTTGTATTTTCTCATATCATCAATAGAACCTCCCTAATCACTGTCAGAGAAGCCATCAAACTTAAAATCTGAACAATGAGTGAACTTTATGCCATAATTGACAGTGCCTTTGATATACCTCAAAATCCTCTTTGCAGCTTGAAAATGCACCTCACTTGCATAGTGCATAAACCTCGAAAGCAAACTCACAGCATGCATTATATTAGGTCGGGTTGCTGTAAGATACATTAAGCAACCAATCAAACTCCTGTACAAACCTTTATCAACCTTATCAGCTCCATCATCCTTGCTGAATTTCTCTTTCTGATTCATAGGAGTTGATATAGCTTTGCAGTCTTCCATGTGAAACTTTTTGAGGATCTTCTTTGCATACTTTTGTTGGCAGATAAAGACTTCATGCTACCTTTGCTTTACTTCCATTCCCAGAAAGTAGGACATCAAGCCCAAATCTGTCATCTCAAACACCTTAAGCATCTCTGCTTTAAATTCCTTTATAAGCTCCTGATTTCTCCCTGCGACAAGCAAGTCATCAACATAAACAGACACAACAATTATGTCAGTAGCCTCCTTCATGTACAGAGTAAATTCACTTAGGCTTTTTACAAAGCCTAGGCTTAATAAGTGGTTATCTATCTTGCTGTACCAGGCCCTCGGTGCCTGTTTAAGACCATACAATGGCTTTTTCAGCAAATACACTTTATCCTTATCCCTCTGCATAACAAATCCCTCTGGCTGCTCTCTATATATTTCCTCCTACAAAAAACCATTCAAAAAAGTTGATTTAACATCTAGCTGATACCTTCCAACCTTTTTGTGCTGCAATTGCTAGCAGCAACCTGATTGTATGTAACCTTGCCACAAGTGCAAAGGTCTCAGAGAAATCAACACTGTAGATTTGAGCATAACCCTTCACCACTAGCCTTGCTTTATACTTGTTAACTGATCCATCTGCATTTAACTTGATTCTAAACATCCATTTAACTCCTATAATCTTCCTATTTTGAGGTTTTTCCATAAGCTCCCAAGTGTGATTTTTCTCTATCATTCTCATCTCCTCTTTCATAGCTTTCATCCATTTCTAATCCTTTTTAGCTTCTTCAAATCCTGCAGGCTCCGTTACAACAACATTGCATCTTTGATAAATGTCAGAAAGTAGTCTTGCTCCCTTGACTGGTGGATCGTCAACATTATCTTCAGAATGTTGCAAATCTTCTAAAAATTGATCTTTTTCTCCATCATCCCAATTCCATTGCTCATTCTCCATGAAAGTAACGTCTCTACTTATCAGAATTTTCCCTATTTGAGGTTGGAAAACTCTGTAAGCTTTAGAGATGTTGCTATAACCAATAAAGACTCCTGGTTCTGCTTTCTTATCAAGCTTGTCTCTCTTCACCTGAGGCACATATGAAAAACACAGACAACCAAATACTTTGAAGTTATGTAGTGAAGGTTTGTATCCATACCAAGCTTCAAAGGGTGTTTTTCTTTTCAAAGCCCTTGTTGGAACTCTGTTAAGTAGAAAAATAGCAGTATTTGCAGCCTCTGTCCAGAAATTTCTTTTGGCAACCCTTTTTCATGTAGCAAACATCTGGACATCTCCATGAGTGTTCTATTCTTCCTCTCACTCACTCCATTTTGTTGTGGAGTGTATGGAGCTGTCAGCTGGTGCTCGATTCCAGCTTCTTCACAAAACAAATCAAACTATTCTTTCCTTGCCATTATCTGATCTTAATACTTGCATCTTGCAGCCACTTTGGTTTTCCACCCAAGCTTTGAATTTCCAGAACAAAGCTGCAACCTCGGATTTAAACCTTAAGAAGTAAATCCAACACATTCTTGTTAAATCATCTATAAAAGCAATATAATATTTACTTCCCTTTAATGATGGGGTTCTCTGAGGCCCTCCAAGATCAGTATGTATTAGTTGCAGCTTCTGTGAAGCCCTCTAGGCCTTTTTAGGAAATGGCAATCTACTTTGTTTTCCATATTGACAAGCCTTGCAGCCAAGTGGATGCTCTTCTAGTGGAGGTAACCCTTGTACCAGCTGATTTTTCTGCATATATATGAGTGCTCCATGGTGAAAATGGCCCAATCTCTTGTGCCAAATTTCTGTTGTGTTCATAGAGACTTGATATGCTGTCTGCTCCTCCTTCATTGGATCTAGAGAGAAGCACTTGCCTCTCATTTTAATTGTACACACCTCGCAGCCATTTGCATCTCTAATCATACACTTTTTATCTTCAAACAATAGTTTATAGCCTTTTTCCACTAGCTGACCAACACTTACAAAATTTTGATCAATTCTAGGCACATATAAAAAATCAGTGATTAGTTTTGTACCTGAAACACTTTCAATTGCTACTGTCCCTTTGTCTCTTACTTCAATGAACTCACCATTTCCAACCTTGACTTTGGAAATTTTAGTTCTATCCAGCTCTTTAAAGAGCTCTTTGTCATAGGTCATATGGTTTGTGCAGCCACTATCAACTAACTAGTGTTCATTAGACCTTTTTCTTGCATAACATGAAGCAGCAAACAGGTGCTCCTCCTCCTGCTAATCCACCATTTTAGCTTCACCCTCTTGTTGTTGTTTGCTTCTGCAAACCTTCTCTATGTGGCCTAACTGGTTGCACTTTCTGCACTTGATGTCAGGCCTCCACCAACACTTAGATTGGGGATGATTTGTCTTCTTGCAATGCTGGCATTGAGGGTAAGTTCCTCCTTTGTTGTTGCTGTCTCCAGCTTTAGCATTGCCTTTGCTTGAGTTGTCTTTATTGCCCTTCTTTTTCTTGCCTTTACTTTTATCCTGGATTTGTAGTTTGGCCTTCAAAGCTCCCTCCACAAACCCTTCTTGCCTAATAAGTCTTCTCTGCTCCTGTGCTTGTAAAGCATTCAAAAATCCTACCAAGGAAATACTTGTCAAGTTTTTAGATAACTCAGGAGAGGAGATTTTGGACTCAAACCTTTCAGGTATGGTTATTAGGATTTTTTCAACAACCCTTTGATCAGACAAGTCTTCTCCAAGCAACCTTGTTTACTATGCTCAGCAGCCTATCAGAGTACTCCTTTATGGTCTCTGATTCCTTCATCCTTTGTATCTCAAATTCCCTCCTTAAGTTCATCACTTGCATGCTCCTTGATCTGTCATTGCCTTGAGACTCAGTTCTGAGATAGTCCCAGATGTTTTTGGCTGACTCCAAAGTCATGATCTTGGTGAAAATAGCTTTAGAAACTGCTGAATGAAGGCAAGACTTGGCTTTGAATTTTTTAGTTGTCCTCTCCTTGTGAATCTTGATTTCTTGTATAGTGGGATTGTCAGACAATGGAACGATTTCATAATCAGCTTCAACTGCCTCCCAAAGATCAACTGCTTGCAAATAAGCAGTCATCCTTACTACCCTTGTTTGATAATTCTTACCAGTGAAAACTGGTGGTATTATTGGAGAGAAAGCATTTGAGGCCATGCTTAGAAAGGTTAGGTGTTTGTGTGTTTTGGTGTTTTGGTGAAAGATCACTCTCAAGATTTCTCACATAGGCCCCTTAAGAAAATAGCTCTGATACCAATATGTTGTTATTTTTACAAGAATAGTAACAAAATAAGAACATATAAGAACATAAATGAGCTGCCAAATGACCTTATATTTTATTGACTAGAAAGTGCTTTATATACATGAGAAATATAAAAGAAATGCATAACAAATTGCAAAGAAATAGCATCACAAGCCCATGAATATATGAGCTTATCTTCTAGTTTCCTATTTTCTAGTAACAACTATTTTGAAGCTTTCAAACATTTTGACTTATTCAAAAATACTCCAGCAACTTTATTTCAGCAATCTTTGAATATCTTAGCAGCCTACTCAGCATGACACGTCAGCAGCTCAGTCATCTTCTCAACAATTATATAAAATTGATTTTTTATGGCTCGTAATGCATGCCATAAAAACTCTTTCACGACATGCACACTAATGTCGTTATATGATATGCCATGGAAAGTTGATTATCATTTACGGCATGCATGTAAAGTCATAAAAAATAACAAATTACGTCGCATACAACATTTTATGACATACTTTTTATGTCGTATATAACTTTTTACGACATTTTCTATGTTGTAAATAATGACATTTTTCACAAGAAACTTTTACATCTCATAAATAATTACTCTTATCACGACATACTTTTGCAAGCCGTAGAAGGTTATTTTTTAAAATATATATACCTCATTATGTTGTTTCTATATCTTCTGTTTTATTTTTTTCATGTTCCATACAATTCCAAATATCATCACAAATTCATTTCTTCTCTATATAATAATACCAAACAACATTGCAAATTATAACATATATATACACTACATTAGTTTTGAAGCTAAACTCTCAAATGATTCGAATCTCCCTCATAAAGAGACATACAAATACCAAGACCTCACCCTAAAAACTAAGCATAAACCACCACAAGAAAAGACATTTTCGGCGTCTAAAAATATAGTCACTAAAGCTATTTGGGAGATTTGGTGATAGACCCCTCAGTGTCTAACTTGTCCTTCAAAAGGACAAGAATTATATAGATCCTTTCAAAACCCCCTAGTATTTTAAAACTTATTTCTTTTACTATAATACCCTCATATATATATGTGTGTGTGTATATCAACTTTTAATCACTCTCTCTCATCTCAATCTCTTTTCTCTCTGTCTCGCACTTATCACTATTTTCTTCATCGGTGCCATCGCTACTCTCCATCGGCACCACCGCCGCTCACCATGGAACTCTTTCTCTACCGTCTTCATCACCACCATTATTTGTTGTATCCACAACTTCAGATCTAAGATCATTCACAATTGTCGTCACCGAAAAATAACGATTTGCGACGGTTTGCAAACCTCAAATTTGAGATCCTTCACTCTCTTTCTCTCTCCTTCTTATGTTTCTTCTTCTTCTTCTTCTTCTTCTTCTTCTTCTTCTCTTGATCCTTTGTTTTTGAACTCTGTCTCTCCATCTCTCTTTCTTCTTCTTATGATGCTCTGTTCTTTCAACAGTAAAATTTTACTCTGGTTCATGACACAAAACTCTTCTGTAAAGCCATCATTGCAGCTTGTTTCAGAGTAAAATTTTACTCTGTAGTTTAAAAAAAAAAAGAGTAAAATTTTACTTTGAATCAGAGTAAAATTTACTTTGATTCAAAGTAAAATTTTACTGTCATTAAGCAGATCAGTATGTCGTTAACTAGAGTAAAATTTTACTATTATGAAAACAAAGTACATATTAAATTAACAAACCAGAGTCAAATTTTACTTTTAGATCTATGAACAAACAAACAAAAACTCTTAATTTTTCATTGCAATATCTCGATTTCTCATTTTTCTGTCAAATCTAAGTTTTTTTTTTTTTTTTTTAATCTTTGATATGAAGTTATTGATCTCAAATATGAGTTCGTAGGTATCAAATCTGTGATGGTGGTGGTTTAATGGTAAAAATGGTGGTTGTCGGCCGACAGTGAGGATGAGCAACGTTGATAGACGATGAAGATGGCGAAGACGATGAACAACCACCGAGTTGGTGGAGAGAGAGAGAGAGAGAGAGAGAGAGTGCTGTAAAAGAAATGGAAGAAATAGAGGGTATAATGGTCAAATAAAATATTCAAATAACAAATTTTTTCTTTTATACAGAATTTTATAATTCTAAGGGGGTTTTGAAAGTATTAAATTTTTTTTCTGTCCTTTTAACAATAAAAGGAAGCTAAGAGCGGTTAATGGCCAAATTTCCCAAGCTATTTTTATGATCGCTGAAGTTATTTGGCAACTAATAACTTGAGTCACCAAACTAAATTATACAACTAAGTCAAAATAAATAAAATAAAATCTAAATACAAACTTCCTTTATAGACAAAACCATAATGTCAATATGCCCATGTCATGAGTAGGGATGGCAATTTGAAACCGGCCCGACGGGGACCCGACCCCCCGACCCCGATTACAGCGATTTTTCCCCGAAAAATATCCCCAACAGCCCAGGGATGGTACTAAAAAATAAATCCCCGATGACTTTCGGGCTGGGGACGGTGATATGTTTTTCATCCCCGGCCCCGGTCCGTCCCCGGCCCCGACCCCGTCCCCGTTAGCCCCCCGAATTAAAGTTACTATATATACCCCTTAATATATATTATATGTTCATGTTCTGTTCTATCTCTCTCTCTCTCACTCTCTCTCTTCCCTCTACTCTCTCTCACTCTCGCTGCGATTTGCACAACCTCTCGACCGCCGAGAGTCTCGCACCTCTCCTCTCCGCCTCCTCAACGTAAAGTCGCTGTCCACTCTCGACCGCTGCTTCACCTCCGCCGTTCGCTCCAGAGATCTCAGATCGCTGCCCTGCCCTCAGTCGCTGTCCGCCGTTCGCTCCAGAGATCTCAGATCAGCCGATCTCCATCGTCCCCTTTCTCTCTCTCTCTCTCTCTCTCTGTATACATGTATCTCTCTCTCTGTATACATGTATGGGTGTGTCTGTGTGTATGTATAATGTATGTGTGTGTCTTTGTGGGAATGTATACATGTAAGTATGTGTGTGTGTGTGTCTCTGTGTATGATTTTTTGAGGATGTTGAAAGTTGTTGTTGATGGTGTTGAGTGTTGAAACAGAGTTAGATTGGGGAATTTTCGGGGTTGGGGAAACCCGATCCCCGTTGGGGACGGGGATGGGGACCGTGATAGGTTCCCCGTCGGGGATCAGGGCTGGGGCCGGGGACAGGGAAGTTTTGGCCATCGGGGATTGGGGACGAGGAGGGTGATCCCCGGCCCCGCCCCGCCCCGTTGCCATTCCTAGTCATGAGTCCAATGTCAATTTGTAATAAGGAAAACAAACATTAAAATATACAAGAATAAAATATACATTTTAGTATAAAAGACTAGTAAATGACCTGTGCCTGAAGGCACTTTCAATTCAAAAAAAAAAAAACAAAAACAAAAACAAAAATTTAAACTATGCACTCCCAATCTTTTATTTATTTATTTATTATAATTAGTATATGGATATTTGTGCTCGGGAATCGAGTTCAATACTTAATGTTGAATAATCACAAAATATTGGAAAAAGGGGCTATGCAACACATGCCTATTAAAAGAGATGAAAATCCATTCCAACCTGAAAAATAAATTAGTGTCCACGTAGCTGAAATATGAGTTCTTAAACCAAAAAGAAAATAGAGAGGGAGAAAACATTTAAAATTCAGATTTGATAGACTGCCAAAAAACAAAACAAAATAAAAGCTGACAAAAAACCAATGAAGCCCTAATTATGCTAACTCTAGTTCTTTCCTAGAAAGCCCATTTGACCTTGCTCTTAAAACATACTATTGTTATTTATACTTATTTCATAAAGAGCCAACTTGACCTTTACTTGGCAAAGCAACATACTAGCACCCTTCACCCTTCAATAAACATGTAATAAATGAGAATGTTGTAAAGCTATTAAAACATCATATACCAAGCCTTGAATAAATGGAAAATTAGCACCCTTCACCAATAAACCATCATATATATGTTACATGGACTCTTCTATTTCCCCCAAAAGTACATATATCCACTGGATATGACAAGGGTAAGAGTGTGGGATATGTGTCCGACACTCGTGCCTAATTTGGACACTTGGATCTTCAACTCTTTACAATGTTTGAAGAACAAGAAACTCTAATTTGCTAGAAAAGAAACGTTTGTGGTCTCTAACAAAGATGAGAGATATAAATTCTATATATTCCTTAAATTCTATTTGATTTCAAACACATTTATACATAATTTATAACATTATATTAAAGAATATTATACAAAATGTAACATATATAAGTGTCCATAATGAGTCCCCATACCCATATCCTATTTTGGATACATATCCCAATATCCTAACACTAAAGTTTAAAAGGTCTGACGTTGGACCATGGTTATCAAAATCTCGATCCGGATCCTAGGATCTTAGTTGGGCCAAACGATCCAGATTACACTAGGATCTTAAATTTTGTAGGATCTTAAAGTGATTACAATCCTATTCATAAAATCATATAGAATCGCATACGATCCCGATTCTATTACGATTCCGATCCTACAATTTTTTTTGTTATTATTTATTTCATATATATATATGTATATGTGTATATTTATATAAAAAATTTGACTACAAACTCCTTTTTCAATCGTCTCTTCCAATTTATATTAACATAGAAAGTGTATTATATCAAATTTCTCATTTTCTTTAGTCCTTTTAAAATTGTGTAACATACATTATCATTATCCATAATTTTTCATTTTATTTTGTGTTAGAAGTAGAATCTTACGATTCTCAATCTGATTCTACGATCCGATCCATGAGTCCCTCCTATCAATCCCACTTAGGATCCCGATTTTAACAATCTTGCACTAGACACGCCCCCGTCCCCAATACTTATAGCCGAGTCCATGTAACGATATATTGAACTCCCAAGGTGCAAACATGTTCTTCTTTTACCCCTTTAGCCACTGATAAGTGTTGTCAAGGTACATTGATAAGTTCTAGTAGTCGAACCATAAATAAGTCATGACCATCTTTAAAGGTTTATTATGGCCATATATATACATATCTTATTATTATTATTATTATTATTATTATTATTATTGTAGTAATGCAGGATACATAGCAAGTGTTGGCACCCAATTCTATCATTTCCCTGTCGATAGAGAAAGACAAGCCAGCCACAAGTGACACATGGCAAGGGGAGATTGTGTTGAAGTGTTTGGGTTAAAAATATGAAAGGAAGCATTAGCAAAAGAGTAAAAGATGGGAGCAGTTAGGTGCAGTTAAGGAATTGAGGAGCAAATTTCAAGTAAGTGGAAGAAATGTTGGAAAAGTTATCTCATGAAGTGACATAAATTTTGGGGAAGTTATTCCCACGAAAACAAACTGCAAGGCATTTATCATTTGTGTGGAGCCTACAATCTATAAATAGGCAGAGGAGGAAACAAGGGGGACATCAACAACTTAACAACTGAACAACAAATTTTGGGGAAGTTATTATTATTATTATTATTGCTATTTTTGTGCATGATGCATCAAGTGGGCCAACGCGGGGCATAAAGGTGGTGAGGAACTTGTAAATCCATGATGTGCAAAGAACCCATGATGAGCAAAGAATGTGGTTGTAAGTTGAAGTATCTAGTAGTTGCAAATTGAAGGAAGAAATTGCCTAGAGCAATTGTTGAAGAGAAACGTGAGATAATGCCATGATGTTGAGAGAGCGGCAGCATGGGTAGTTGGTTGAAGGCAAAGGAAAATTGGCTGGACAACGCCTATAAATAGCTTGGACAATGGAGAGATAGAGGACATCAAACTCATTAGACTTTTCTTTATCTTTAGGAGTAGTCTACCTTAATTCTTAGGAGTAGATTATCTTAATTTTTAGGAGTGGCTTTCAACAATTTGTAACCTTGTAAACTTAGAAGATTTCAATGGAAGTTTTTCTGCGTTTACTTCACTCTGTCGATTGTTAATTGTTCCAAACAAGTCCTTGTACTTTCAAGGCAATTTGAATCAAATACGCAGTCGCTTGATCTCTTTCGTTGGATTGTTTGTTTAAATTATTGTTTGATTCTGTCAATTTGGGGTTAACATAATTTTTACTAACAATTTTTGGCACGCCTAGTGGGAAATCTTCCTAATTTGGAATGATGACAAGAATTTGAAGGTAAGATAAAGTACAAGAAGACCTGAAACACAACATGAAAAAATCTCGTAAAATGCAGTCACATGATGTTCCAATAAGTGGATTTCCATGGAATGACATGTTGAGAAAAATAGATGAAATGATTTGGTTTTGTGAAGATGAAATGTGTTGGCATGAGAATGAAATTTTTTGTTTACAAGAAAAAATTGATTATTGGCAAAAATTTCAAATAGTAGTGCCATTGTCATATTATTTGAGGTTAGAAACACAAAATCATTTTGATAAAGTGATTGGTTAACTTGATGACCAAATTAACCTTTTTGAGATCGAAATTCGTCAATGGAGGGAAACAATTAAAATTCTTATAGAAGCCAAAATTTATGGCTTTTCAGTTGTTTTTCCTACACCTTTAAAGGTTGTGAATGATGAAAAAGTTAAATCATCCGTTGTTATGGCTGAAAAAACAAAGGGCCATGAGAATAAAAATTCCATGGCAGGAGGGCAATTTCATAAGGAAGAAATCTTTTCTGGGTTTCAAAAATGTTTCTAACCCAATAATATGTGAACGAAAAAATCAGTTTGTAGTTTGGAGAGTGAAGCAAACAATGTGGTTAAAATGTGTGATCTTAAGGCAACTATCTTTGAAAATTATGAACAATTAAATGTGTATGAATTTGAAATTTTTGACATTGTTCAAGATGTCAACATGTATGAGTTTTTAAGGCCATTTATGGCTTTTGTTATTCAAAACCTCTTTTGGATATGTGGATCACACCAAAACTTGAATTTAGTAAAATGGTTAATGAACCAATGTTGTTTGGAAAATATGTTTAGAGATATTATACAAAGAAGGACTCATAATAAAACTTCCACTGTTGGAATGTTTTTTCTTTACTGGGCTTCAAATCTTCAAAGTCAGGCTGCTGTCGACCATAGAAAAAGAAAAAAAAAATAGTATTTCCATAAGTGGCGAGGTTTAAATTTTACAACTCTTCAAGAATTTGAGATTTCTTATTCTTAAAAAGTTGGGGGGGCATTGTTTTTCACCATAAATATTTTTCTGTTGATTGTGGCCAAATATAATTTTATTGATTGTGGCCTGTTGATCATGGCCAAATCTAATCTCATTGATTGTGGCTCGTTAATTTTGATCTATCGATTCAGACCATAAATTATTTTTAACATAAAATTATGGCCACGAACATTTGTATTTTATATTATTATTATTATTATTATTATTATTATTATTATTATTGCTATTTTTGTGCATGATGCATCAAGTGGGCCAACGCGGCATAAAGGTGGTGAGGAACTTGTAAATCCATGATGTGCAAAGAACCCATGATGAGCAAAGAATGTGGTTGTAAGTTGAAGTATCTAGTAGTTGCAAATTGAAGGAAGAAATTGCCTAGAGCAATTGTTGAAGAGAAACGTGGGATAATGCCATGATGTTGAGAGAGCGGCAGCATGGGTAGTTGCTTGAAGGCAAAGGAAAATTGGCTGGACAACACCTATAAATAGCTTAGACAATGGAGAGAAAGAGGACATCAAACTCATCAGTCTTTGCTTTATCTTTAGGAGTAGTCTTCCTTAATTCTTAGGAGTAGATTATCTTAATTTTTAGGAGTGGCTTTCAACGATTTGTAACCTTGTAAACTTAGAAGACTTTAATAGAAGTTTTTCTGTGTTTGCTTCACTTTGTTGATTGTTAATTGTTCCAAAGAAGTCCTTGTACTTTCAAGGCAATTTGAATCAAATACACAGTTGCTTGATCTCTTTGGTTGGATTGTTTGTTTAAATTATTGTTTGATCCTGTCAATTTTGGGTTAATTTTTACTGACATACTCCTCGATAAGTTATTGCTACTCCTAGATTTCGCAAGTGTTGTGAATTTGGTTGAAGGTCTTTTTCTCTTCAAATTCCCAGCTCTTATACGGCTTCACTGGCCATGCCATGCTACCACGTGTCCATTTGCTGGTAACTTCCACTTGCCCATGATCTACAATTGTTGCAATTGCCTTCAACTTTCTTTTCTCTTAAAAGTGATGTGTGCCTTGTCCTTGATCCTTGCTTTCAGGCCACCATCTTCATGCCCACGATTCTTGGACCCTTTTTGATTATGCCCATGCTCCTGTAGACAGAGGATTTAAATTTTGGTGCTAACACTACCATACCATAATGACCAACTGCAGGCCTATCAAATGCATAATTATCATACATTTATGGCCTTAGTTTCCCCCCAAGTCTTGGTCCTAAGTCATTTGGATTATAATTAAAGACTGGATTTCGGGGATATTCCCTCATTTCTGTGTATTCGAACATAGGATTTACATTCATTCCCTCCTTATATCTTTCTTGAAGTGTGGAAGGTTTGTAAAATGATACATGTTCATTTACAATTGTGTGTTTTTGAGGACATATAGAGGGACCACATTGTACCTTGTTGTTGGCACCATAAAATTAAAATTCTCTGTCGACATGCATAAAGAAGAGTGTGGACATGAGCAATAAGGGTCCAGGAATTTTGGACATAAAGATGGTGGCCTAAAAGGAAGGATCAAGGACAAGACATGTGGCTCTTTCCAGAGAAAAGGAAGTTGAAGGCAGTTGTCGATCATGGGCAACTGGAAGTTACTAGCAAATGGACATATGGCAGCATGGCATGGCCAGTGAATGTAACGCCCCGAAAATTGGGCAGAGTATATCTATTTATGTTATAAAACCCACCTGATAGACAAATACATATATATAGCTAACTATTCCATACATCCATTTCCATTAACTCCTAAATGCCAAATACATGTTATTCACATCTCAATGCCCCAGTTCCAATCCCAAGCATACATTTTACAACAAATATGAAATGGAAGCCGAACAGATAATAAGTGCCCTACAGGCTTACAAATTTATCCAAGAACATTCTTGGTTACACAAAATGGAGTTTCAACTCAACGCAAATACAGCCCTAGGCTTACATTCAACAAATAACAATAAAACAAAAATGAAGCCTCAACTCCGAGTCCTCCCAAGTTAATGCCTTGGTATAGGCATAGCACCTATACCTGAAATGGTTTCCTTTATAGGGTGAGCCACAGCCCAGTAGAGATATACTACACAACATATGGACCATGACAAGACTAAAGAGGAGTATGCTCATGCCATGCTCATGATAAAACAGTTTATCTCTCTTTTTATAAAGCATGCAATGCTGAGATGCAACAATAGATATAAAACCATTTCCATTTTAAACCATATTTGTTACATAAATACAGGCTCTGTAAATCTCTAGGTGAGTGTCTGCAAGTAGGCCCTAATGCACTACCACTGTCATTTTTACCAATAAACTGGAAGGCTCGACATCTAACCGTGCGGTTCTACACCCCCTACTCAGATTCACTAAGTATCCATCTTTTCGCAAATAGATACATTTCTAAACATCTCTCAAAAATAGATACATTTCCAATGAAATGAATGTAATTGAATGTCCAATGCAACAAATGAGGAATGTGGTTCAATTTACCTAAGTTTCATGCATTTTTACAACAATCATGGCTATCCTCCACCAATAACCCAAAATAAATATTTCTAATCAGATCTTTAAACAATTAAATTCCAAAAATTCCGATAAATACAATCTATTCCACATCTCATCAAATATGAACAACTACACTAGTTTTCATATCACAATCACATCCGGTAACCTCTCAAGGTCCATTTCTAACCATGTCGGTTTTATTCCAACAGATACATTAAGCAAAATAATACCGTTAATGCCCAAGAAAATATCATTTTCTTTCCAAACTCATTCTCCAAGCATTATTCAACTATGACATCCTATTTTGATCAAAAGCCCCAAAAGTTAAACATAATTTCTTTGTTTTCTTTAAAAATGCTCTTTTGGTCGCAAACTAGTAAAAATTTCAAAACCAATCGAATCAAAGTCCGTTTTTGTTCAAATTTAAAACATATCTCTTTCATAACCTTACAAACATATTCCAAGTTTACACTTTCGCAATTTGGGCATCAACTCTTTATTTTTCTCAAAATTTCCCTTTTAAGCAAATAAATCACAAAATTTTCAAAAATTCTAATTAAATTATATACAATTGTAAGCTCCATATAATCAAGTAAAAAGTACATAAAGAAGTGTAGGAAAAATCCCTACCTCAAGCCAAGAAGCTTTCAAGTTTTTTGGCAACAGAAATTAAATCTGCTCGGAGCCAAACGACACCTTTTCCGCCCTCTACGTTTTGATCCAAAGCAAGATCAAACCCATGAAAAACCAACATTGGAACCCTTTTTTCTCTTTTTCTCCTCACGGCAAGAACCCAAAGTTGAACAAAACATCCTATTTGGTCACTTATATATATATATATATATATATTATAAACCAATATCTAACCATAAATATCTAACTATATATATCAATCAAAAATACATTTCAAAATCTTTAATGACAAAAGTAAATATAATATTTTCTCACCACAAAATATATTTCGTTTAATGGTATACACCATAAATATTCACAACTCTTTTATGGTAGTCAAATAATAATAATAAAACCACAACACTATTATATGGTTACTAACGGGTCACAATTCAATCAATTGGGTCCAAAATGAATGGAGTTTAATAATTTAAAACAAATCCCCAACTGATTTATTTCAAATCATGGTCCAAACACCCAAAACTCAATTTTAAATTCTGCTATAAATTAAACTGAATACCAATCAGTCCGTGAATTTTCATAAAATAAATACTCATCATTAAATTCTGAAATTTTTATCCAACGTGCTAGACTCATATGGGAACAACATATAAAAATTTCATAATTTTCTGAGATCGGGAACTATTTTTAAAAAATACAAAACCGAACTGTTTTTGCACAAACTTTACACGGCAATCAAATTCGAAAATTTGCTAAATTAAATTATGCGCTGGCTATTTAAAAAAAATAAAATTGGGTCATTACAATGAAGCAGTATAAAAGTTGGAAATTCAAATAGAGAAGCCCCTTCAACCAAATTCACAACACTTGTGAAATCTAGGAGTAGCTTAACATTATCATTGGAGTAGTTCTTGTACTTAAGAGTAGTAGCAGTTTTAGTTCTTGTAACTCAATTTGGACCTGTCGATTGTAATGTTATGAATCTTGTAATTTAATTTTTGAATTAAGTGACAAGTTTAAGTATTATTAATCATATTTCCAGTTCATTTATCTTTGTTTATTCACATTACAGCCTCCAAAGAAGTCCTTGAATTTATGTGTGCACCCGTTTTTGTAAAATGTCTGTCGATAGGTGCACAAATCAGATTGTGACATGTGGCAACAAAGTCATAGTTGGGGTGCATATTAATCAGAGGATTATGTGGAAAGAAAATGGTAGTCAGCAAGAGCATGTGTTTGCACCCGTTTTTGTAAAATGTTTGTCCACAGGTGCACAAATTAGATTGTGACATGTGGAAACAAAGTCATAGTTGGGGTGCATATTAATCAGAGGATTGTGTGGCAAGGAAATGGTAGTCATATGTGCAATTGTTTGCACCCATTTTCGTCAGATTCCTGTCGACAGGTGGATCAACCAGATGGTGACATGTGGCAAAGTCAAAGGAACAGATGACATCAGAAGAATGGGCCAAGTGCAATAAGTGACCCAGGTAATGGAGCAGTTACCAGGCTAAGTCATGGACTTAAGTGAGTTATTGCAGAAGTGAGCAAGCACAGAATAAGGACTTCAAACAGTGGAAGTTTTATTATGAGTCCTTTATATAATATCTCTAAACATATTTTCCAAACAACATTGGTTCATTAACCATTTTACTAAAACCAAGTTTTGGTGTGATCCACATATTCAAAAGAGATTTTGAATAATAAAAGCCATAAATGGCCTTAAAAACTTATACATGTTGACATCTTGAACAATGTCAAAAATTTCAAGTTCATGAATATTTGATCGTTCATAATTTTTAGTCATAGTTGGCTTAAAATCACATATTTTAACCACATTGTTTGCATCGCTCTCTGAACTACGAGTTGCTACAGAGGACTGATTTTTTCTTTCACACATTAATGGGTTAGAAACATTTTTTGAAAATCCAGAAAAGATTTCTTCCTTGTGAAATTGCCTCCTGCCATAGAATTTTTATTCTCATGGCTCTTTGTTTTTTCAGCCATAACTGAAAAATCTAAGATCCCCGAGATATTGATTCGTAATTATGTTTCAATTTAAAACAATAAATAACAATCCCAATAAACAATCAAGACAAATTGACACAACGAGTTAACATGGAAAAACCACAATTGGAGCGTCTCCAATTGTGATAAAAAAAAAATCACAGACCAAAGCCACAAAATAATCCACTAAGAAGACAAAAAAGGAATTACACTAGTGTACCCTCAATTACCTAGCGAATCCACGCTTGAATTGAATTGACCCCAATGTGCCTCTTCCACTACTGTCTTCATCTCAGAATTGTCTTGCCTAACTTTGAATGTCACGCCCCCAAAATAATAATACAAAAAATCCAATCTCATAAGAGGAAAGAATATAATAAAGTTTGTTAGGTTTTTATTCTTGGCAATTCCGTTTGACAAAACTCCTTTGAATTGTAATTTTATTCGCATTTTTATTTCAGTGAGGCTATGAGTTGTTAGAGGCGAATCCAACCTGAATCGTGCTTTGCAGAGAAGTTTGTGATGTCAATACTTTCAAGATTGCCACTTCGCTGATTATTACGGGGGTTGAGCTGCCCGGTCAGCTCGTGGGCCGAAGCAAAATGCAAAAATGCATTCAAAGTTGCCTGTCATTTACTTCCAATTTTGGTCTTCCCGCTCGAGCTGGGAAAGTGACGCTCGAGCGGGGTTTACAAGCTCACAGCATCTCTGTAATGCCTGAAAAAGTACTGGATGGTGTGATTCGATGCTCGAGTGTCGAAACTGACGCTCGAGCGTCGAGCCTATATGAAATCACGAAATATGAAGTCTCCACTCGAGCGGGAAGTCCCACGCTCTAGCGGACCGCGCGAACCCAGATTTCCAGATTTGTTAAGGAGTTGGTTTTCTTCTGAAATTAGGATTACTTTTGGTTCTCTATAAATTGTTGGTTTTCTCCCAACACTAAAAAATTCCTCCAGATCTTCTTTTTGGTTCTTAAGGTTTATATCTGGGGATATTTTGTTAGTTTTCTTTGATGTTTTATTGAGTATTCAACTCATGGTTTAAAGAGAGTACATCAAAGGTTTTGTTTGTTATATACAAGAGAGAGAGAGTTGTTCTTCGGTGGATTCTGAAGAATTCGAGCCTGAAGCTTCGGTGGATTCTGGAGTGGCTCATCGTAAAGACAATTCCGAGGTGAAGACGGGGTTGGAAGAGGCACATAGAGGTTGGTTCAATTAGGCGTGGATTCGCTAGGTAATTGAGAGTATACCTGTGTAATTCCTTTAAATCTTCTTAGTGGATTATTTTGTGGTTGTTGCCCGTGGTTTTTTAATCACAGTTGGAGGTGTCCAATTGTGGTTTTTCCACGTAAAATCGTTGTGTCGATTTGTCTTTTATTGTTTGATTGGGATTGTTATATTCTGCTTAAAATTGGTACATAATCACAAATCAACATCTAGGGTTTCTAGATTTTTCAAAGTTGAGATATTTCCATTCATCAGAGTTCGTATTACAAAAAAGGCATTATATGCCTCATACATTCATAAATGTTCATCTTGAATCTATAGCATGTAATGTTAGTTAATAACAACAAAATAAATGCCCTACGGGCTTACATCTTTCCAAGACAATAACTTTGTTACAACAAAAAGGGAGTCATAAGCTTCATACATATAAAGCCCAAGGCTTAAATAAACATTTGAACACAAAATGACAAAAATAGAGCCCCCAGCCCTAAGATCCTTCCAAGCTACGTCCTTGGAGGAAGCATATCTCCTGTACCTGAAAATGGTTTCCCAAGTAGGGTGAGCCAAAGCCCAGTAGGAACAGCCTAACACAATATATGAGATTTAACTAAGATATAAGTGTCAAATATATGTATTCAATACTTATGACCAAAACACATTTTCTTCACATGGTTACATGATATCAACATTTATATCTAGATCCATTCTCATTTATTCATTTCAAACTAGTTCATTTTATTTCAATTCATAGGCCACGTTTATAATTCTCTGAATAACCCAACTGAGGCTACAACTCAGTGGTTTTCAATCAGCATAACAAACATATAGACACTTCAACCTTGCCATTTTACGAAAATTTCGTCCGTGGGTTTGGCACCCATGTATACATAAGATTTCAGGACTTTCACCCTGGACACTCCAGCTAACTTAATTTTCAATGGAGTCCATCCCCTATCTCCTCTCAAAACATGAAATACATCCCCTTTCTCCTCCCAGAACATTATACATATACAATGTATTTAAAGACACCATCATATTCAATGACATTCAATTACACACATTCAATGTTTCAACACACCGTCATATTCAATGACATAGTTAAATGATTAGTTTTAATTATCCTAATCCTCATGCAATGTCTACAACAATCATAGCTATCCTCCACCGATAGCCCAATAAAGATATTTCTAAATAGATATACAATCTTTATAACATATAATTTTATCAAATTTCCATGGGTGAGTGATTAAACAAATCCAACTATACTATTCATGTATACATCCTCCCAATTTCACATTTCTCATCTCAATTCCATTATTTATACAAAATAATTATTCAACATCTACTAGGGCAAATTTCTCCCTTTTTCAAATATTGACCCAAAGGCTAAAATCAACTATTTTAACACAAGATACCCTCATATCCAAACCCAATAGTCAATTATATAACATCACATGGAAACCCCTCTTTCTAAAGCATTAACCCAAACCCTAGGTTTTCTCCAAACACCCCAAATCTCACTATGTATACATAACAACAAATAACTATGTTAAAAACCATAACAAAGTGTAGAATATCCCTACCTCAAGAGTAGAAGCCCATAGGAGAAATGGAAGAACTTCAAAGACACCGAAACTCGACTTTGTTCGGATTAAATGGAAGCCCACAAGATGCTCTATCTTTTTAACAAAGGAACTAGGGTTGAGAGATCCCTAAATCTAGGTGTATTTATAGAGAGAGAGAGAATGCCGATTTAGGGTTTTGAGTGAAAAGAAGTCCAAAAAGTGATACAACATTACTCTACTGCGAACTGATATACGCGAGGCTCGCTCAAGCGAAAGAGTTGTCGCTCGAGCGACTAGACACAATAAGTGACCTCACTCGAGCGCAAGAAGCGTCGCTCGAGCATAGAATACACACCTACAAAAGTTTTATAAATGCACACCGTCGCTCGAGTGCAAGAACTTTACCTTCCTAGAAATTCTGCAAGTACAGGAAAAATACTGGGAACTCTCAAAGCTCGCTTGAGCGAAGAGGAAAATTTCTGGACAACAACCATTTAAATAACTAGCAACCAACCTGTTTCAAACATGCCAAAAATACTCCAACACTCAAATTCAAAGACAAATGAGGAAAAACAAGACATGGATAACAACATTAAACCACGAAACCCGAGTCCGGAATTTAACAAAGGTCGAGTCAAAATCGGAATCGCTATATTGAATCCACAACGCTGATGTCGAATCCACGACGATGAGCCACTCCAGAATCCACCAAAGCTTCAGGCCCAAGTTCCCAGGAATCCACAGAAGAGCAGCTCTCTCTTTTGTAAATAAAAGAAAACTAACAAACCCTTTGATGATGTTGATATAAAGTTCATGGATCCATTGATCACTTTTAAATCATTAAGGAAATACTTATAAAGAACCCTCCAATATTAAACACTTTGTTTTTTTTTCCTCTCTAAAAAACTGGACAGCTCAAACCTTAAAACAAGCAAACAATGCACTTTATAGTAACCTGGATCACGAAGACCACTCGAGTGCACATTTCACTGCTTGAGTGGTGTGACTAAAGGTGGTGCGAAACATATAGGCTGACCGCTCGAGTGCAACTTTCA
This sequence comes from Camellia japonica, assembly GCA_030407325.1. NCBI lineage: Eukaryota > Viridiplantae > Streptophyta > Magnoliopsida > Ericales > Theaceae > Camellia > Camellia japonica. The sequence continues at coordinate 167,304,082 of JAPPVO010000019.1, read as the reverse complement.
CCACTTGACCCCGCCATAGTGTTGCCCCAGACCTGCCATAGGGTGTTGCCCCTGGATCCCCGCGAGCTGACCGAGCAGCTCGATCCCTGTACATAGTCATCAAAGTGGAAAACATGAAAGGATTAAGATCACAAACTCCTCTGCATAGGCACAATTCAGATTGGATTCGCATCTAAACACTCATAGCCTCACTGAAATAAAAGAGCAAATAAAACTACAATTGAATGGAGTTTTGTCAAACAGGATTGCCAATTACAACAAGCTAACAATAACAACTGATGATTTAACCTTTTCATCATTCACAACCTTTAAAGGCATAGGAAGAACAACTAAAAAGCCATAAATTTTGGCTTCTATAAGAATTTTCAATGTTTCCCTCCATTGATGAATTTCGATCTCAAAATGGTCAATTTGATCATCAAGTTGACCAATCATTTTATCAAAATGATTTCGTGTTTCTAACCTCAAATAATATGACAATGGCGCTACTGTTTGAAATTTTTGCTAATCAAGATAATCAATTGTTTCTTGTAAATAAAAAATTTCATTCTCACGCCAACGCATTTCATCTTCACAAAACCAAATCATTTCATCTATTTTTTCTTGACACGTCATTCCATGGAAATCCACTTATTGGAACATTATGTGACTGTGTTTTACGAGATTTTTTCATGCCGTATTTCAGGTCTTCTTGTACTACATCTTGCCTTTGAATTCTTGTCATCATTCCAAATGAGGAAGATGTCCCACTGGGCGTGCCAAAAATTGTTAGTAAAAATTATATTAACCCCAAATCGACAGGATCGAACAATAATTTAAACAAACAATTCAACCAAAGAGATCAAGCGATTGTGTATTTGATTCAAATTGCCTTGAAAGTATAAGGACTTCTTTGGAACAATTAACAATCGACAAAGTGAAGTAAACGCAGAAAAACTTTTATTGAAATCTTCTAAGTTTACAAGGTTACAAATTGTTGAAAACTACTCCTAAAAATTAAGATAATTCACTCCTAAGAATTAATGTAGACTACTCCTAAAGATAAAGAAAAGACTGATGAGTTAGATGATTTTTTGATGTCCTCTATCTCTCCATTATCCAAGCTATTTATTGCCGTTGTCCAGCTAATTTTCCTTTGCCTTCAATCAACTACTTATGTTGCCACTCTCTCAACATCATGTCATTATCCCACGTTTCTCTTCAACAACTGCTCCAGCCAGTTTCTTCCTTCATTTTGCAACTGCTGGATACTTCAACTTACAACCACATTCTTTTCTTATCATGGGTTCTTTGCAGATCATGGATTTACAAGTTTCACACCACCTTTATGCCCCACGTTGAGCCACCTGATGCATCATGCACAAAAATAGCAATAATAATAATAATAATAATATAAAATACATGAAACCTTTATGCCCCTATGTTGACCCACCTGATGCATCATGCACAAAAATAGCAATAGGAATAATAATAATAATAATATAAAATACAAATGTTTGTGGTCATAATTTGATGTTAAAAATAATTTATGGTCTAAATCGATAGATCAAAATTAACAGGCCACAATCAATGAGATTAGATTTGGCCATGATCGACAGGCCACAATTGATAGGCCACAATCAATAAAATTATATTTGGCCACAATCCACAAAAAAATATTTATGGTGCAAACAGGATGGTAGGTTTTGAAAGGTGGGACCCAATTGAGAAGTTATTTGGTACTTTTCTTGCACCGATTCAATACTTTTAAGAGTTACATGATTAGATGAGGTTTCATCTTTAAATACAATGAGTTACGTGATCAGATTATTTTTTAGACTATTTAGATACTGAAGTTGAGATGTCTATATATATATATATATATATATAAGCATAGGCATGGTAGGTTTTGAAAGGTGAGACCCAATTAAGAAGTTATTTGGTTTTTCTTTCATGCATCAATTCAACAGTCCCAAGGATTACACGATTATGCGAGATCCCTTCCTTAAAACATTGAGTAATATGATCATATAATTTTTTAGACTATTAGATACTAAAACTGAGGTGTGTGTATATATGTATAGGCATGGTAGGTTTTGAAATGTGGGACTCAATTGATAAGTTATTTGGTGTTTCTTATACACTGATTCAATAGTCTTAGAAGTTGTATGATTATGTAAGATTTTTCATCTTTAAATGTAGCGATTTTACATGATCGTGTTATTTTTAGGACTATTAATGTTGGAAAATAATGGTTTTTCGGCAACTTTAATTCAAAATTAAAGTGGTACCCAACCGTCGGTTGAGGTGGATCTAAGTGATTTTGTATTCTTTTAAGTGAGAAGATTGCAATAAAAAAATAATGAGTCGAAACCATTGAGTTATGAATGAGAATTGTCTCATAAAGTGGGCATCAATAAAGTTGGGCATAAATTTGGACTTAGTCTTAGTTTGGACTGGGCCTAAGCTTGTGCTTGTGCTTGTGCATATGCTGGGTTTGGTCTTGGACTTAATCCTGAGCTTGGGCTAAGCTATGTTGTGTTGGGCTTAGCCGGTGCATGTGTTTAAGAATTGAGCTTGGATCGGGTTGTAACCCAACATTAGTATCTATTTTATGACCTATGTAGTTGGTTTATTCAACCATCATCATATACATATTTATTTGTATGTTTTAAGCACGTGGGAGGTTTAGACCTTTGTAACTCCCATCTTTTGATGATGGAGTTGATGACCATATTAGTGGCCATAGGTTTTCAACCTTTGTAACTCTATCCCTAATGGCTAGAGTTGATGGCCTTGGTTAATGGCATTTGATGGCCCTATTGATGTATACCCTTTATGGCTAGGGATTCCCTTACTTGTATAAATAAAAGTCTTTCCCCTCCAACTTAGTAGGATAATTTTGGAGAGATTTTTTATGGAAAATGGAGATGGTGTTTTAAGATAAAAAGTTAGAGATGTTTTTTTTTTTTTTTTCCACCAAAGAAAAATTTTCCTATCTTCTCTTGCTAGCCCCTTCTTTGGTTCTAGTTAGAGAGAGTGCAACCATTATCACGTTCACCGAAGCTATTCAGAAGGTACTTCTGCATTAGCTGGTTTCGACCGTCGTATCTTGGGAGATAGACACCGGCGTACCTTCAGCATCCATTGAGAGGCGGTGAATCTGTTTTAAGGAAACTGTGGTATCACACAGACTTCGATTTGCTTCTTTTCTTATCATTTGTTCTTAATTTTTTCAAAATTTAGTTTACAAAGATGAGTTCTAATCTTTAGCTATCCATGTTAATAATTTGATTTATTAGTAATGTAATCTAATTCATTTATGTATTTTTGGTTGTGTATTTTATTCTGTATTTCATTCTTTAAATATAAAAAAAAATTATTTTGTCATTTCTATTTAATTTATTTTATATATTTTTCTTGTATTATTATGGAAAAATACCAACAATCTTAAAATAGATTTTTTATAAATAGTTTTTGATAAAACAATGCAGTTTTTATTATAATTTTATTCTAGTGACTCTTGGAATTAAAATTAATTTAATTGCCTAGAGTCGTTGGAATTTGAGTTGTTTATTTCTAATAATTTATTCATTCAATTTATTTTATGTTAATTAGTTGTTATTGCATGAGTTATTTGATTGCTAGTGCTTAAGCTGGTAGGAGTTTATAAAAATAAAAATTTTATTATGTAAGTTTCTTACTATTTTATTTGATTTGTTTGATTGTTTTCTTTTGTAGCTAACTTTCTTTACAGGTTTATTTAAGCGAGAAAGGATGATATATAATACAAACAAATAAAATAAATGGGAATTAGTAAATTGGACTACTAATTTTTTATTTGAACAGGATTACCTTTGCGTGGAACAAGGAATAATATTGGACCTTCGGAATTTTAGTGAATTTAATTATTCAATTTATAGTTCAGTTTGATTTCGGATTTATTCCGTGTGTTGTTTTGAAAGATTAGTAATGATATTACAGCGTGTTCCAGGTGGAACGGGTCAGACTGATCCATGCTTCCCAAACTAGTGTCGAGGTACCAAGCCCACGGAGAGACCTGCACAAGAGTTCAACAGGGAACTGGGAGTCCCCCAGCGAACCCTCCGACGAGCAAGTTAGAAAGAAAGATGAAATGTAGAGATGAAATGTAGAGATAGAAAGCTTAACCTTCTAATTGTCTTCGACGTCTGCTTATATCCTCTGGTAATCATTGCGTTGTCCCTTCTGACCTGTCATATTTGCCGAAAGTCTATGCTCTAGCTTGCCTTTTTCATGGTGAGGCCATTTTGTCTCGACAGAGAGGGGTTATCGTAATAAATGTTGTAAGGGGCTTCATTAATGGCTGATGTGCAATGTAATAACTTTGCAGGATCTTTGTCTGCTTATGTGGCTTGTCCTTCTCTTGCCACGTGTTTAGATGTCATTGGTTCTTAATGCCATGTTGAGTTCCAGCAACGTTGGGCTTTAGTAGTTGAATTATGTATTGGGCCCTAAATGGTGGGCTATAACCTTTATGGGCTTGCCCATGTCAGTAGTCCCTCATTCCTAAGTGCAACTTTAGTCCAACAAAGAGAATAATGAAGAAAGCGATGGTTGTGAAAGACCAGCGGGGTGAAGACCGACCGAGAGGTGGGCCGACGGCGATGGGTGGCCGAGTGGAGGGACCGACCATGAGGAGGGCCGACCGCGAAGGGTGACAGAGTGGAGGGCCGACCATGAAGGGTGACCGAGTGGAGGGACCGACCATGAGGAGGGCCGACCGCGAAGGGTGACCGAGTGGAGGGACCGACCATGAGGAGGGCCGATCAGGAAAGGTGACCGAGTGGAGGGACCGACCATGAGGAAGGTCGATCGCGAAGGGTGACCGAGTGGAGGGACTGACCATGAGGAGGGCCGACCGCGAAGGGTGACCGAGTGGAGGGACCGACCATGAGGAGGGCCGACCGCGAAGGGTGACCGAGTGGAGGGACCGACCATGAGGAGGGCCGACCGCGAAGGGTGACCGAGTGGAGGGACTGACCATGAGGAGGGCCGACCACGAAGGGTGACCGAGTGGAGGGACCAACCATGAGGAGGGCCGACCGCGAAGGGTGAGTGGCGGTGCGCAGGGCTCGAGGGGCGGCGGGGCACGTGGTGAAGTGAAGTGGAATAGACAGGGAAGGGGAAAGGGGCAGTGGATCGTGGTCGTACACGTGGCGGAATCCCGTAATGGGGAAGGTTAGGCGTTGAGCAAGAAATGAAGTGACAGGTTAATATAGGGTGTTGAAAAGACAATTTTGGCAGATTTTTGAAAAATTTCAAACTGGTGAAATTTAATTGTGACCCTTGGAATATAGGCAAGCCTTGGGCTTTTGGTATTATCCATTTTACCTATCTTTTTGCAAAAAACCAAAACGTTCCAGAAGTAAGCTCTTTTGTGTCGAGTGATACACATTTGCAACATTTTGTGAACTTTTTGGTGCCCACGTTCGAAGCCATTCGTAGACACACAAGAGAAATGGCCCAAGAGGAAGCAGCAACCGCAAGGGTCTATCCGTTAGGAGACGACGATGCGGTGGATTTGGCGGAACAGTATCGTACGGAGCGAAGGGAGGGGGAGGTAGTGAGTCAGGCGGTGCGGGCTCGCCCCAGGACAATGATTGCAGCCGCGAGACCTATTAGTTAGGTGGAGCCGGACCACTAGCACACCAAACCGGACAGATCCATATTTACGACAGAGGAGTTAGAGGGAATAAGGATGAAGTACCAAATTCCCTCAGAGATAGGGCTGAGGCTACCCACATCCAAGGAGAGGGCGTCGGATGTGCGGCCGGACGAATTCAATCTCTACAAGGAAGCGTTGCGAGGAGGTTTGAGGCTACCTCTCCCTCAAGTAGTGGTGGACGTGCTGAATAAGCTGGAAGTGGCGCCAGGGCAGTTGATGCCGAACGCCTGGAAAATACTGATAGCCTGTGTGAGTTCCTGGCAGCAAGCAACCGGAGGAGTGGCCATGACTATGGAGGAATTTTTCTTCTGCTACAAGGCCTCCGGTCAGCAGGAGATGTGGGTGACGCTGCAGGCTGTAGCAGGGTGAGGTGTAGTGGCGGGGCTACCGTCTTCGGTGAAAGGGTGGAGGCCGAGATGGTTTTTTGTGTCTATGAACGGTGGAAGGGGAGTTCGGACAACGTGGAAGGTCCCCACCAAATCGGTTGAGCCCAAGTTGGACGGGGCGGCCGAAGACCGAGTGAAGAAGGTGAGGGAATAGAGGGAAGAGAAGGGAGTGAGGTGGGACAAGCTGGTCCTTCTTTCAACATTGTTTGCCCTGAACTTGGGACCGCAACCGTTGGGAGAGGATCCGACAAGGGAGGAGTTGGAGGTGCAGAGGAAGGCGGAGGAGGAGGAGGAAAGGAGGTTGTTCGCTAGAGCGAACAAGTATAAAGAGGCAAAGTTGGGGCCTGCTCCGAAACCGATCGCGAGGGAGCGAGTCCAACCGCGCCCCAAGCCGCAAGGGGAGAAGGATCTGAGCGGTTTTGGGCCACGACCACCTCCAGTGGATCCTCTGAAGGAGAAGAGTAAAAAGGAGATGGAGGTTGTGTTAAAGGGGAAGAAGAAGAAGAGGGTGGACAAAGGTGAGGAGGGGGCCAACATTGAAGAAGATGAAGGAGGGGGTGGCGGAGGTCGCCCCAGCGGTGGGGCTGGAGGAGACAAGGGGTGGGATGGAGACTGCCATGGGCCCCGAAGTACAAGTGGAAGATGGGGCGACTGGCCCTGAGCAGAGGATAGAGCAACAGCCTAAAGGGGGTCCTGCGCCCCAAGGAGAAGAAGAGAGGGTTAGGCTGAAGACCGCCATTTACCATGCCCCAGTAGTGTCCGGGCGACTAGAAGGAGAAGGAGTTGAGGCCAGGGCTGTTACAGATTGCCTCTTGGGGGTGGTGGAAGACGCGGCCGTGCGTTCGGTGGCCGGTTTCACTGAGGCCGAACTGCTAAGGGGGTTGTGCTTTACCCAGATGGAGGCGACAGCCTTAGCAGGAGCCCTACTGAACAAGGCGGCGGCTGCAAAAGGCGAAGTGAGGCCATTGAAGGCGAAGTTGGAGGAGGTGGAGGCCCAACTTGAAAGTTTGAGGAAGGAGACCGCAAGCTGGAGGAAGACCGCGCGGAGTGCGTGTGTTAGGGGGCTGGAAGAGGCCCAGAAAGCCAAGAAGATGGAAGTGTTGGCGATGGTGCAGAGCTATTCCGCCGACCATGCCAATGCTGAGATGCTCGTAACCAAGTTAAAGCTGGAGACGGCGCGCCGCAAGGTGGTGTCGTTCAAGTTCCAGCTGGCTGGCGAGCAAAAGAAGCTGGAAGAGGCCCAGAAAGCCTGCACCGTCGCCAACGAACGGTGGGATGAGGCCATGGTCTGCAACGAAGATCTGCGTGCTCAGTCCATCAAAGAAAAATAAGAAGCAGATCTGAAGATCGTTGAGTTGGAGAGGGTACTGGTAGACAAGCGGGCCAAGTCAGTGGCGGGGAGGGCGGGATTGGAGAAGGCCTTGGAGGATGAAAGGGACAAGTTGGCATCTGAGAGGGCGGCGTACCCGACCTATGTGTTGCAGCGATAGAGCAGTTCAAGGGGTCCGCTGACTTCTAGATGGCCATTGATGCCGCGATCACCAGCAGCTTGGCAAGAGAGGGGGATAGGGGGGCTGGCCCGTCGGGAGCGACCGCTGGGAGCAGGAGTGAAGAAGAAGTGATCCAGGGCTTCCAGCGGTCGGACTTCTATAAGTATGAGATGGCTGAGTTCTGGGACAGCGGCTGGAAGACTTTCAAGCGTAAAACAGAAGAGTTGTTCCCAGACTTGGACTTCAGCAATGTAAGAATAGATGAAGACGATGTGGCCCAGACCCCCCTAGACGAGGGTGTTGAAGAAGAAGACCTTGCCTCAAGCGAGGATGAATGAGTGATGTGAATAAAATTTGTAAATAAAATTTTGGTTGTTGTGGTTTTGTTGTTTTTTTTTTTTTTTTTTGTAATTTCTGTAGTGAACTTATGTGTAAGTTTGTGAATAAATAAAATTATGAGTTGTGTTTTTCATACTATTGTCTTTATTTTTTGTGGATCTAAAAAGAATGTTAACAATAAAAACGTCGAAATGTAAAGGTCTTAAAATGTGAGAGTCTTGATATGTTAAACCATGTGGTCAGAGTGGTGAGGAATTTGGGGTTGGGTTGGGAGATGAAAGTTAAAAAAAGTAAAAAATGTTAAGAGGCATTAAAGCATGGACCTGCAATTTGACTAAGTATGGCAACTATGCTGAGGCTGGTTGAGGCTGTAAGTAACTCGGTTTGGCTGAGCCCTTCGTGCTTAGTCGGGCTGAGGCTTCAAGTGACTCAGTCTGGCTGAGCCCTTCGTGCTCAGTCGGGCTGAGGCTTCAAGTGACTCAGTCTGGCTGAGCCCTTCGTGCTCAGTCGGGCTGAGGCTTTAAGTAACTCAGTCTGACTGGGCCCTTCGTGCTCAGTCGAGCTGAAGCTTTAAATGACTCAGTCTGGCTGAGCCCTTCGTGCTCAGTCGGGCTGAGGCTTTAAGTAACTCAGTATGACTGGGTCCTTCGTGCTCAGTCGGGCTGAGGCTTTAAGTAACTCAGTCTGGCTGGGTCCTTTATGCTCATTCTGACTGAGGCTGCAAATAGGGTATTATTGAAATACCACGCAGATAACTGAGATGTAAGAGTGTTGTCATTTAAAGCGTAGCCCATTGATCACAAATTTACACCATGTGAGAAAAAGACAAAAACATTCAAGTGCGTAGATTGTCAAAAAGAACATACAGCAATTGATCAATACAAAAAATAACACTTTTATTGAAAATAACGCTTCAAGTGCTCGGTGTTCCATTTATGGGAGAGGTCTCAGCCTTCCATGTCCTGAAGTCGGTAAGTACCCGGACGAGGTCTGGCCTTAACAACATAAGGTCCCTCCCACTTGGTTGCCAACTTGCCCTCAGTTGGATTTTTGGTGGCGAGAGTTGCTTCTCGTAAAACAAGGTCCCCAACGGAGAACTCCCTCGGTCGGACTTTACGGTTGTAGTGTGTTCTCATTTTTTGTTGATATGAGGCCCGCCTGACAGCAGTGGTCTCTCAGAGCTCTTCAATCAGGTCCAGGTCGGCCAGACACAGTTCTTCAGTTAGTTCTGGATTCAGGTGCAGAACCCTTGGGGTGGGCAAACCGATTTTCACTGGGATGACCGCCTCAGCGCCGTATGTTAAGCAGAAGGGGGTCTCCCCAGTGGGGGTTCGGCGGTAGTGCGGTAGGCCCAAAGTACGTTTGGTAATTCCTCAGCCCAGAGTCCCTTAGTAGCTTCCAACTTAGTTTTGATGATCTTCAGAAGAGAACGGTTGGTGACCTCAACTTGGCCATTGGCTTGGGGATGACCTGGAGAAGAGAAGCATGGCTGGATTTGAAGCTCTGCACAGAATTTCCTAAACTTGGCATTGTCGAATTGTTTGCCATTGTCGGAGACGATGGCTTGAAGGATGCCAAATCGGCACACGATCGACTGCCAGATGAATCTGGTTGTGTTTCGCTCGGTGATTGTGGCGAGGGGTTCCGCCTCCATCCATTTAGTGAAGTAATCAATGGCGACGATTGCGAATTTGGTTTGGCCTCGGCTGGTGGGCAATGAGCCAACTAAGCCGATCCCCCATTTGGTGAATGGGTAAGGACTGCAGAGTGTGATCAATTCTGTAGAAGGAGCATAAGGGATGTTGGCAAAGTGTTGGCACTTATCACATTTAAGCACGAATTCAGTGGTATCTTGGTTGAGAGTAGGCCAGAAGTAATCAGTGCAAAGTATTTTTTGGGCTAGTGACCTGGCACCCGAATGATTACCACATACACCCTCGTGGACTTCTCTCATCACGTAGGTCGCTTGAGCAGGATTGAGGCATCTCAGGTATGGGCGTGAAAAGCCACGTTTGTCCAAGAGACCGCTGATAAGAATGTAGTTGGACGACCGGGCCCTGACCTTGGCGGCCTAGTGTTTGTCGTCTGGCAGTTCTTCCTTTGTCAAAAATAGAAAGATGTCGGCCGCCCATGGAATAGGTTCGTTTTGGAGGAAGTGGACTTGTTGTTGGTTTGGAGAAATAGCTGGGTGGGCCAGGTATTCGAGGCGGACGCCATGTGTAACAACCCTCACTTTGACTTACTCATGCTTGCATACATTCATGTATGATCTTGTCTTGTTATGTAGTAATTGCAAATCTTGTCTTGTCTCGTTTTGCTTAAGTGTTGCTTGCATGGTTTTGTTCCTTGTTTGGTGTGTAGCCGAGGTCATCTTAGCCTAGTTCACCTTTGAGCCTTTGCGCCTAGAACTAACTTGGAATCACTTAGGTTGACCTCCATCTCCACCCTGGCATATTGGCCGAGATGTCATTATCTAGGCCGAGGTGTGCATCACCATGGCCGAGATGTGTACCATCTAGGCCGAGATGTTTACCCTTGCACTAAGTGATTCTGTTCCTGGATTGGTATGACCTAGACCGAGGTGTGGCACATCTAGGCTAAGGTGTGGCACAGCTTAGTCAAGAGTTGTCCTTCCAAACCGATGTCTTTGTCACCCCACTTGCCGAAGCTTTGTCCTTAGCCGAGATCACCACTGCTGGAGTGCTCTTGCCGTCTAGCTTGTTGAGCACACTTAGTCATAGTCTTGTCTTGTCAATCAGTCACCTTTTTGAGGTCACCCAATCCGGTAGCGCCACGTGTCCGAGCTGAGGGTTAAGTCAGCCGGCAGACCTAGAAACATATCATTTTGTATCAAATCTTGCCTTGTAGAGAGAGAAGCTCTAGGAGGAAGTTCTTGAGAGGGGAGTAGACTTCCAAGCTTGATTTTTGGTGCTTGAGCCGTTAGATTCGTGATTTGAGGTTAGAATCTTAGCCTACTCTTGTTGCTCTTATTGATCATCTAGGTGCATTGCACGATCGAATCTGTTCTGCATGCCGTGCATTGATTTAAAGTTGGTTTTAGAAAGAGAAAGTAGTGTTCATGTGTTCTTGATAAAAAGTCTTGTTTTGATCCGAAAGTTTGTAACAAGAACCATGTTTTTGTGTTTGTTTTCATATGATCTTCTTGTATGGGTACCTAGGTCCATGTTTTCAAACTCATGGCGTGTAATCTCAGATTTTGGAATAACGAGTTGTGATCTAAGCATGCATATTCTTGATGTTCTTCATGTTCATGTTCTTCATGTCCTTCGAAGGGAAACCCAGATTTTTCCCGACTTCGCTTTTGAATGTGGCCATCGAGACCACACCTCGGCGAGAAGGTGTGGGACCTCGGCCAATACCTGGTTGGTACCCCGTGTGTTTTCCCGAGATGAAAAACAGTGTCTTAATCCCAGCATGTTCTGCTTTGTCTTGACTTGGTTTTTGGAAAAGAATGCTGGGATTATTGCATTCATGTACAGTTTGTTTTGAAAATGCATTTCATATCCATCCTTGAGCATCTCTTCTTGTCTACTTGAAGCGCCTTGCAATGTGATTGTAGGTCTTGATCTTTGCCTCGAGCCTACACCCGAAGAGCTATGTGAGTGGTATTTTTAATAAAGCTATGTTATAATGTTTTGATAAATGTATTTGTCAAGCATGAATGATTATCCCTATTTTGATATATCAAGTATAAGCTTTGTTTTGATGACATCTTTGAGAAGTCCCTTGTGTTGGAGGACTCTAAACTTTCGCAGTACAAGTCTCTTGTGCTGGAGGACTTTAAACTTTTGCAGTACAAGTCCCTTGTGCTAGAGGACTCTAAACTTTTGTAGCACTCTTGTTCGAGATATCTCCCTTGCCACCGACGGCCTTGTGCGGGTGGGTTGACTAATCGATTACGGATCGTTCAGTCCCTTGTTTTGCCACTGACGGTTTACCGCGTGGGTTTGTTTGGCCGAGATGTCATCGTTTTGTAATATGTTGATACTAGTAAGCATCTTTTGGAGTTTTGGAAATTTGCTAGATGAATACGGTTCATCCCTTGATTTGTAAAGCTTTGACATGTTTTGTTTTGAAAGGACTTCGGCTATTATTCATGCAACACCTTTATTACTTGTACCATTCACTGAGTATCCAAGCTCACCCTCTCTATATATATGTAGGTGATGAGCAGGACGGCGGCGACGCCTAGATGTGTTTTTGCAAGCTTGTTTTGGAGTCATGTTATGTCGGCTTGACTTGTTCTACGTCGGCCATATTGTATTTACGTCGGCATCTTGAAGATTATGCTTCTTGGCTTGTATTCATTGTATTTGTACATGTCGGCTTGAGAAGCCTTTTGATCAAGATGTAACATGTATTTTGTTTATCAACGGTTGATTATAAAACCATATCATGTATGTCTTTTCATTTGATCTATGCACAGCTCTTATGGACCACTTGTACTTTAAGTTTTGCTTCCGCACTTGTAAGCCCCCTATGTATACTCTGTTTGTGTGTGAATCTAGGAAAGAGGCCTTTGGTAATCTCGGATTACTAGCCATCATGGCACCATCCTACTAGGGGCGGGTTGGGGTCGTGACACCATGGCTGAGGTCTGACTGGTCTACAGAAGCTAATTGGGCCATTTCATCTGCCTTGGAGTTTTCCGTCCGAGGGATGTGCTTGATGTGGAAAGTGTTGAAGAGGCGAGCAAGGGGGAGTGCAATATCCCTGTAAGCCCGCATTGTGTCTTCCTTGGCATCGAATTCCCCGTGATTTGTCCGACAATGAGCTGGGAATCGCTGAACACTTGGATGTGGCTAACACCAATGTCTCTGGCTAGGCGGAGACCTGCTATCAATGCCTCATATTCGGCTTCATTATTGCTTGCGCCGAACAAGAAACGAAGAGCACACTTGAAATAACCACCCTCGAGGGCGGTGAGGATGAGACCAGCCCCACTGCCTTCTTTGCGGGATGATCCGTCGACGCTGAGGGTCCAAGAGTGGGGGTTTTCTACCTCAGTGTGGGATTGCGGGGGTGGGGGAGCCATAACTGGAGTGGGATTGGTGAATTCCAGGATAAAATTGGCAATAGCCTGCCCTTTGATCGCCGTTCGAGGTCGGTAGGAGATGTCAAATTGGCTGAGCTCGACCGACCATTGCATAAGTCTGCTGGACAGCTCTGGTTGTTGCATTATCTTCTTCAAAGGTTGGTCAGTGAGGACCACTATGGAGTGGGCTTGGAAGTAAGGATGGAGTCATCTTGAAGCGGTGACCAGGGCCAAGGACATTTTTTCTAGCAATGGGTAGTTATGTTCTGCGCCTCTAAGAGCCCGGCTAATGTAATAAATCGGGCGCTGTACTGAACCGTCCTTCCTAATGAGGGCCGCACTGACTGCGGTGCTTGACACGGCTAAATAGAGAAAAAGGGGCTCACCCATGAGCGCCTGGGAAAGTAAGGGGGGGTTGGCCATGCACTGCTTCAATTGTTAGAAAGCCTCTTCAGACTCGGTTGTCCACTCAAAAGTTTGCCGAAAAGCTTTGAAGAAGGGGAGGCACTTGTCCGTTGCACGAGAAATGAAGCGGTTGAGGGCGGTGACTTTGCCAGTAAGCCTCTGAACCTCCTTAACCGTTCTGGGTGACTGCATTTCTAACAAGGCCTTGATTTTTTCGGGGTTAGCTTCGATGCCCCGCTGACTGACCATGAAACCCAAGAACTTCCCAGATCCTACGCCGAAGGCACATTTCTCCGGATTGAACTTCATTTGATACTTTCGTAGGGTGCCGAAGGTCTCTCGTAGGTCGGCCAGATGATCAGTGGAGAATTTGCTCTTGACTAGCATGTCATCGACATATACTTCCATGTTCCGGCCTATCTGATGATGAAAGACGGCATTGACCAACCATTGGTAAGTGGCTCCGGCATTTTTCAACCCAAATGGCATGACACGATAATGGTAGGTTCCTCGGTCGGTGATGAAGGAGGTGTGTTCCTGGTCAGACGGGTGCATCAGAATTTGGTTGTACCCAGAGAAGACATCCATGAAGCTGAGCATTTGATGACCAGCCGTGGCGTCAACAAGCAGATCTATGCGAGGAAGGAGATAACTATCTTTGGGGCAAGCTCGGTTGAGGTCGGAGTAGTCGACACAGAGTCGCCATTTGCCGTTGTTTTTACGAACCAGAACCACATTTGACAGCCATCTGGAGTAGTCCACGTTTGTGATAAATTGTGCCTCAAGAAGTTTATCTACTTCAGAAGCAATAAGGGTATTGCGCTCCGGGTGAAAGATGTGCTACTTTTGGCGGATGGATCGGAAATGGGGCTCAATGCTGAGACGATGGGTGATGAAGGAGGGGTTAATACTTGGCATGTCGGAGTGGGTCCAGGCAAATACGTCGTTGTGCTCAATCAGGAGGGCCGTAAGGTCGCCCTTGGCCTGGGAGGATAGTTGGCTACCGATCTTGGCAGTTTTTGTCGGGTTGGTGGGATCGATGAGGACCTCGACAAGCTCTTCCACTGGTTCCCCTCTGACCAGCTCGTCCTCGTCTCTGACGTCGAGTCCTTCAATGATCATAGCCTCCTTTAGCTTGACCTCTTTAAGTGAAGCGACGTAACATTCTCTGGCCATAATCTGATCTCCCCTCACCGTGTCGATCTCAAGGTCGGTGGGGAATTTGACGGTAAGATAGAAAGTGGACGTGATAGCTTGGAAAGCATTTAGGGTGGTGCAGTCGAGGATGATGCTGTAAGCAGAGGGACAGTCGACGATGAGAAAGGTGAGCAACTTTGTGGTCTGCCGTGGGTATTCTCCGATTATGATGGGAAGATCGATGGAGCCGATGGAGGTCACCCGATCTCCAGTAAAACCGACCAATGGGGTTTGGAGATGGGACAAACTTTCTTCCCCGATCTTGAGTTGGCGGAAGGCATTTAGGAAGATGATGTCTGAAGAACTGCTGTTGTCGACAAGAACTTGTCTAACTTTGTAATTGGAGAGGAGGGCAGAGATAACGAGAGGGTCGTCATGGGGGTAACGGATGCCTGTGCAGTCGGCCTCCGTAAAGGTGATGGGCTCCGTCCACTGCTTGGGCTATTTGGAGGGTCGGTCCAATGTGGCAACTTCTTTGTCTGAGCCCTGCCTTATTTTTTTGAGTTCTGCCCGCTGAGCTGAGCGGGATGGTCCTCTACAAGTAAGCCCGCCAGCAATAACTCTGATCTCTCCAACAGTGGGGGTGGGGTTACCTTGTGCCCGGGGTTGCTGTGGCGAGCGATCATGACCTTGGTTAGGTTATGCAGGTGGCCAGGGAGGGGTGCACCGGCGGTTGTTTCTAATAGGTTCAGTCATTTGCCTCTGCTGAGGGCGGGCTTCCGTGAATCGACTGAGACATCCCTGTCGTATCAAGCCCTCGACCTGGTCTTTGAGATTAACACACTCCTCCGTATTATGGCCGTGGTGCTGATGAAAGCGACAGTATTTGGACTGGTCTCGCCGGTTGGAAGGAGACTGTGACGGCTGGGGCCATTTTAGGGGATAATCTCGTTGAATCTGGTTCAAGACTTGTTCCATGGAGGAGTTGAGGGGTGTGTGTCGTTCGAACCGGCCGGGCGGTCAGGTTAGCGCCGACCGGTCGGCTCGGGGTGGTCGGTCGGTATACTGAGGTGTTTGGTGAGTATATTGGGTGTTTCTGGTTTCTGAGTCCTTTCTCTTCTCTCTGGGGGTCGGGTTTTTGGCTGTAGGATCTTGTCAGGCGGCTAGGGAATCTTCGGCGTTCATGTATTTTTAGGCTTTGGCAAGTAGGGTTGCTATGGAGGTCGGGGGGTTTTTAGAGAGGGAGAAAAGAAAATTAGATGATCGTAGGCCAGCCATGAACGCCGTGAGGATGACCTTGTCATCGTTTTCCGCTACCTGCAGGGCTTCAGTGTTGAAGCGAGTGACGAAGCTGCGCAGCGACTCCCCCTCGGTTTGACGAATGTTGAGGAGCTGGGTTGTCGGACGCCGCTGGCGGTGGGCTCCAATGAAATGGCTGAGAAAGGAGTTACTAAGGTGCTAGAAAGTGGAAACAGAGTCTGCTGGCAGTTGACTAAACCAGAGTCGAGCCGACCCCTTGAGTGTTACGGGGAAAGCCCAACGCATAATTTCATCAGGGAATGCATGGAGGATCATGAGAGTTCTATAGGTTTCCAAGTGATCGACTGGGTCCGTTGTATCGTCGAAAGAGTCGATCGTGGGCATTTTAAACTTAGGAGGTAGAGGTTTGTCCCGAATGGAGGCAACGAATCGTGAGTTGGCAGTGGTGGATGGTTTATTCGGTATGTTCTGCATGACTCCTTGGAGCTAGAGTTTCATGGCTCAGAGTTTCGCATCCCAGAAAGGGACGTTGTCACCGCCAGACTGCAGCGAAGGCTGGACGCTACTGGCCTCTCCTTCGGGGGTGGGTGTCGGGGCTGATGGTTGTGGGACCCGATGTGGAGAGTTCATATCTGGGGGAGGGGGTCGCAAGCCTTCCAAGTTGGGTGGGTGGGGTGGCTGGATAGTATGGCTCGGGGCTCGTTCTTGGTTGGATGGGATATTCGGAGGTAGTGGAGGAGGCATAGGAAGGTTTCTTTGGAGTAGAGCATTAATCAGGGCTTGGTTTTGCTCTGCAGTCGGTTAATGCTGTTGGTGAGCTCGGTGAAATACTGCGGTGGGTTGTTTGGATTGGGAGGGTCAGCTTGGTGGTCGGCAACATTGTGGTGAGAAGCCATAGATCTAGTTGTGACCATCTACCTTCGCAGGTGGTAGGAAGG
This sequence comes from Camellia japonica, assembly GCA_030407325.1. Lineage (NCBI taxonomy): Eukaryota > Viridiplantae > Streptophyta > Magnoliopsida > Ericales > Theaceae > Camellia > Camellia japonica. Next base: position 167,287,385 of record JAPPVO010000019.1, on the reverse strand, counting down.
GGTTATTGGGAAAGGGTCTCCGGTGACAATGAGCACAACTGGCGTGCGGAGCAAAAGGTTTCCCACAGACAGCGCCAACTAATATTACAGCGTGTTCCAAGTGGAACGGGTCGGACTGATCCACGCTTCCCAAACCAGTGTTCGAGGTACCAAGCCCACGGAGAGACTTGCACAAGAGTTCAACGGGGAACTGGGAGTCCCCCAGCGAACCCTCCGACAAGCAAGTTAGAAAGAGAGATGGAATGTAGAGATAGATCAGAGATAGAAAGCTTAACCTTCTTCTTGTCTTCGACGTCTGCTTATATCCTCTGGTAATCATTTTGTTGTCCCTTCCGACCTGTCATCTTTGCCGAAAGTCTATGCTCTAGCTTACCTTGTTCATAGTGAGGCCGTTCTGTCTCGACGGGGAGGAGTTATCGCAATAAATGCTGTAAGGGGCTTCATTAATGGCTGATGTGCAGTGCAATAACTTTGCAGGATCTTTGTCTGCTTATGTGGCTTGTCCTTCTCTTGCCAAGTGTTTAGATGTCATTGGTTCTTAATGCCATGTTGAGTTCCAGCAACGTTGGGCTTTAGTAGTTGAAATATGTATTGGGCCCTAAATTGTGGGCTATTGTAACAATCCCCGTACCGTTTACCGATTAATGACTGATTGATTACTGATTACTGTTAACTGAGACTGATAATGACTGATAACTGGACTGAATAAAGTACTGAACTGACCAACTGAAATTGAACCTGAATTGATTGAGTATATTTATTGTACTGCATATTCTATCTGCTTGATTGATTATATATCTGTTCGTGTTTTATGTTTAAACTGCTAATTGAAGGCCCTATCAGCGGCCGAATCAGAAACCGATTACTGTTTCATGATTATCGTGATTTATGTGATTTTATGGTATATTTATCTAAAAATTGATTAGGTATGATTAAATTAGATAAAATATTGATAAAATGCAAAGTTTGACTTAATTACCACATTGCCACTCTTAGTGGGCCACTTAGAATAATATATTAGGCCTTATTACATGTTGATCAAAGCTTCCCTCAGCCATTTCATGTCTAAACCGAAATTTAGAGAGAGAGAAAGGGAGAGAGTGCTTTCATCTTGTTGATTTGCTAAAGAACTTGAAGATTGAAGTATAAATTACAAACTTGAGCTTGTATTCTCCTAATTGAAGACTTAGGTAAGAGAGTTCATCTCCTTATTGTTGTCAATGAGCTAGCTCTTGCATGATTCATGTTTCATTTTAGAATTAAGTCATGTTTTAGTGCAAATAAGTTGAATTGTAGCTTAATTTATGCATGCATGGGTGACATGTTGAAATTTGAGTTGAGTTCATGGTAGAATTGTACATGCATGCTCATGTTTAAACTTAAGTCCATGTTTCAACTTGTTTTTGGTATGATTGGCTCACTAGAACATCAAATTGGAGCTTTGAAATGGTTTAATTTCATGCATGTTTGCATTTCTCCATGTTTATGACAAATGGGTTTGAAAAATGGTTTTAATTGACTCACCTTTGGGGCTTGAATTCATAAATTGAGCTTTGGAAATTGTTTTATATTGAATTTAGATATGTTTTCCAGAATTTGGGCCCAAGAGGTCGAGTTTGGAGTGGTAGAATGCTTGGTTTGAGCTTGGGAGGCAAATCTGGAAATTCCAGAATTTGGCTTCCTCGCTCGAGCGAAGGATTCCTCGCTCGAGCGAGCACCTTTGTCAGGGGCTCCGCTCGAGCGAGCATCGCGTGATCATCGCGCGTAAAATTGCAACATCTAGTATTTTTACTGTTTCATCAGACCGCTCGAGCGAAGGATTTCTCGCTCGAGCGAAGCATTTGATTTTGGAAGCTCGCTCGAGCGAAGGAAGGCTCACTCGAGCGAGGCTCCTATTTTCAGCAAACCTTGCAAAATATTTTCTAAGTGTAGTTTTGCATCCTCATCGCATTCTAGGCATTCTCAGGCCTAGTTTAAGGCATCTTAATGAGGATATAGATGTAGAACACACCCAGGCAAATTAGGGATTAAGTTATGATATTTCCCAACTGTGTAGCTTAGTGTGTGTTCAACCTGTGAACTGTGTAGGGTTGGCGACTGGGGAGACACGCTCTAGCATACTGTAGCCCAAACTCTGTGAGTAACAATTGTGTAAAGATATGTTCGAAATGACTACCTTTTGAATACTGAACTGAACTGTTTACTGAACTGAAATTGATTACTGAATGAATGTATGTTCTTTATTTCTGAACTGTACTGTGGCATCCTTAGCACCTACTGTTTACTGTTACTGTTACAGAGATCTCTGTCGGTTCCCTCGTGGAACCATTACTGTTTACTGATTGATGGCCATCATTACTGTTCGGTCTTTAAGACCTACTGTTTACTGCTATGCTAATGGGTGTACCACATATGACTGAATAACCGTTCTGACTGAAAGACTGAAATACTGTTTAATGAACTGTTTTCATTACTATAAGGACATTTCATTTTTAACCTCTTTACGCATTATGTTATTCACTGGGCTTTAGCTCACTGCTCATATATATATGTAGGTGTACAGGCACCGGATCAAAGCTAGAGGCGTCAGGGTTACTCCAGTTTTTGTCAAGCCAGCCTATGTGCCTCACCGCGAGGTTCCGAGCCTGCTATGCTAAGGCTTAGGGGTGTTTTAGTAATCCCCTTCCATACTGTTTTGTAATATTGTATAGACCGAATGTTCATACTGTACTGTACTGTGGAGGGGATTAAGTCCCCGTTTCACTGAATGTTATGTATATATATACTGTTTTGTACTGTACCGTCTATGCATATATGAATGAAAATTTTTGGCGTACAGACTGTCACAGCTCATTGGACATTGTTTATTTACTGTAATGGCTTCCGCCATGCCCCTGTACTCTGTTTTTACTGTTTTACTGTTAAGAGGCCTTCGGTAATCTCGGATTACTGGCCGGTTACGGTGCTAAACCCATAGGGGCGGGTTTGGGTCTTGATAGAGTGGTATCAGAGCGATACTTAACCACGAGTTATACCCCACACACGTGTCCAAATGAGCTATAGGGTGTCCTAGAAAAGTGATTAGGGCATTTCATGAACTTGAAAAGTGTGTGGCTATGTTATGACTGAATACATGTTAATGTGATAACTGTCTAAATATGCAACTGTTTATGTTATAATTGCTACAACTGTTATAACTGCTTATAGTGAAATGGACAATGCAAATGAACCTGAATCCTCATCTACTGAGGCAAGAATGGCAAGAATGGAAAGAATGATGGAACTGATAACTGCTAGACTTGAGCAACAACAGAACCAACAGCCCCCACCTCCTCCTCCTCCGGTACAGCCGGAACCGAATGTGAATTTGAATGATGGGGACATAATTGCTCTCACCTAGAAGTTCAGCAAACTGAAACCGCCATCCTTTCAGGGAGGCTTGGAACCGTTGAAAGCTGAAGCTTGGGTACTTGAGACTGAAAAGTTATTTGAAGTGTTTCCGTGCTCGGAGGCAAATAAAGTATTGTTAGCTACCTTCACCTTGCAAGAAGAGGCCAGAAGATGGTGGATGCTGGTCCGTGATACTAACACTGTAGTGACTTGGGCTCAATTTAAGGAGTCCTTCTTTGAAAAATATTTCCTCCAGTGTATCAGGGATAGGAAAGTGACTGAGTTTGAGCAACTGAGGCAGGGCACCATGTCCGTTGCCGAATATGAAACGAAGTTCACCGGGCTTGCCAAATATGCACCACATATGGTGGACACCGAATACCAGAAGGCCCGAAGGTTTGATGGCGGCCTGAATGCTGCAATACTGGACAGAATAAGTGTGTTAAAACTACCGACCTATGTAGGTGTTCTTGACCGAGCATTGATGGCCGAGTCGAACATCAAGGCAGTGAAACAATCTGAAACACCAACAACTGAATGGCATGGCAAAAGGCAGGGTTTCAAATTCGAGAAAGGCAAGCATAATCAACTGAACAAGAAACAGAATACGGGGTCAACAAATAGCCCCAGCCAAGGGAGTGGTTCCATACCGCCCTGCTCCGAATGTGGTAAGAATCATAAAGGAGTTTGTTATAAAATTTCTGGTGCATGTTACAGGTGTGGCAAGGTGGGCCACATGGTGAAAGATTGCCCTTCCACTGCTCCGGGCAATAGTAAAGCTGCAGGCAGCGCCGCAGCATCAACTGTAGCACCAAAGCCTAACCCCAAAGCTACCGGGAAAGAGCCGATGAGGCAGGGCCGAGTGTTTGCCCTAGTACCGGGAGACGTGCAGAATACCGAAACTGTTGTGTCAGGTATCCTCTCTATTTGTGCTCAAAATGCATATGTACTGATTGATTCGGGGTCTACACATTCATATGTGTCGCATGCTTTCTCACGGAAATTGAATAGACCCTTAGAGCCCATGAATTATCTGTTAGCCGTATCATCACCCGTAGGAGGATCCATGACATGTGCATATATGTATCTTGCTTGTGAGATTATTGTTGGGGATATGCATCTGTTTATTGACTTACTGCCATTGAACATTGATCATTTTGATGTAATATTGGGGATGGACTGGTTACAAAAATATCATGCCACTATAGACTGTGTGACAAACAAGTTGTTTTCCGTCCACCTGGTTTACCTGAATTTGTGTTTAATGGGGTTGGAGTAGTACCTCCTCCGTATTTGATCTCTTCTGTGAAAGCCGTTAAATTGATTAGAAAGGGGTGTAAAGGATATCTGTGTTCTGTACTGACTGCCTCTACTATGATAGTGTTAAAACTGATGTGAATTGTATTCCTATAGTCAGAGAATTCCCAGATGTATTTCCAGATGATCTGCCAGGGGATTTGGTTGACAGGGAGATTGAATTTACCGTTGACGTGATTCCGGGAACACAGCCTGTATCGAAAGCTCCTTACAGAATGGCTCCAACTGAATTGAAAAAATTGAAAGTACAATTGCAAGAACTGCTGGACAAGAAGTTTATCAGGCCTAGTACTTCGCCATGGGGTGCACCGGTTCTGTTTGTGAAAAAGAAAGACGGCTCACTGAGACTGTGCATTGATTACCGCAAACTGAACAAGGTAACTGTAAAGAATAAATATCCTTTACCACGTATTGATGACCTGTTTGACCAGTTACAGGGTGCACAAGTGTTTTCCAAGATTGATCTCAGATCGGGGTATCATCAACTGAAAGTTAAACCAGAGGACATCGATAAAACTGCTTTTAGAACGAGGTATGGCCATTATGAATTTTTAGTTATGCCATTCGGAGTCACGAATGCCCCTGCTGCTTTTATGGACCTTATGAACAGAATTTTTAAACCATACCTTGATGATTTCATTGTGGTATTTATTTATGACATACTGATTTATTCAAAAAGTGTAGAAGAGCATGAACACCATCTGAGACTTGCCCTACAACCTTAAGAGAACAGAAACTGTATGCTAAACTGTCTAAATGTGAGTTTTGGCTTGATCATGTTATGTTTTTGGGCATGTTGTTAGCAAAGATGGAATTTCTGTTGATCCGCAGAAAATTGAAGCTGTAGTAACTGGCCTAGACCAACAAATGTGACTGAAATCCGAAGCTTTTTGGGATTGGCTGGATATTACAGAAGATTTGTCAAAGACTTCTCCAAAATTGCCCTACCATTGACTCAGTTAACTCAGAAGGGGACATCATTTGACTGGACTGACCAGAGGGAATCAGCATTTCAAGAGTTGAAAACTCGACTTGTGACTGCACCGTTCTTACTTACCCTCAGGTACGGATGGTTATACTGTATTTAGTGATGCTTCTCATAAGGGTTTGGGATGTGTTTTAATGCAGAATGGGAGAGTTATTGCTTATGCTTCCCGACAGTTGAGACCACATGAAAAGAACTACCCAACCCATGATCTGGAACTTGCTGCAGTGGTGTTTGCACTGAAAATCTGGCGTCACTATCTGTATGGGGCAACATGTGAAGTATATACCGACACAAGAGTTTGAAATATTTCTTCACACAGAAAGAACTGAATATGAGACAGCGGAGATGGCTAGAACTGATCAAAGATTATGACCTACAGATTCTGTACCATCCGGGAAAAGCCAACACTGTTGCCGATGCATTGAGCCGAAAGTCGATTGCAAATCTAGCTTGTTTGCTCACTGGACAGAAAGAGTTGCTTTGTGACCTTGAAAAATCTGAAATTGAAGTTGTTTTGAGAGAACAAGGTGGAACACTAGCCGCTATTTTCTGCTCAACCAGCCTTGATCGAAGAAATTAAAGAGAAACAGCAACTGGATGACTCTTTGAAGAAGATCATCGAAGAAAGAGAAATTAAACCGAGACCGGGGTTCAAATTTGAGAACAATGTACTGAAATTTCAAGAAAGACTGTGTGTGCCGAATGACACTGAACTGAAAAGAAGAGTTCTGCAAGAGGGCCACAATTCAAAATTGTCTATCCATCCGGGGAATACAAAAATGTACCAAGATCTGAAACAGAATTTCTGGTGGCCGGGAATGAAGAAAGAAATTGCCGACTTTGTGTCCAAATGTCTTCATTGCCAACAAGTCAAAGCTGAACATCAGCAACCCGCAGGCTTACTGCAACCGCTTACTGCAACCCTTACCCATACCAGAGTGGAAATGGGAGCATATCACGATGGATTTTATCGTTGGTTACCTCGCTCCAGAAAAGGTATGGATTAATTTGGGTTATTGTTGATAGACTGACCAAATCTCTCACTTCTTACCTGTCAAGACAATTTATAATGCCGACAAGTTGGCTGTAATTTATATTGATGAAATTGTTAGACTGCATGGAGTGCCTGTATCCATTGTTTCTGACAGGGATTCGAAGTTTACGTCGAGGTTTTGGCAAAGCCTACAGACTGCATTGGGTACTGAATTGAGGCTGAGTACAGCCTATCATCCTCAGACGGATGGACAGTCAGAAAGGACCATCCAGACTTTAGAGGATTTATTGAGAATGTGTGTCCTTGATTTTCAGGGAAACTTGGGAAAGTCATTTGCCATTAGTTGAATTCGCCTACAACAACAGCTACCATTCGAGTATTGGTATGGCGCCTTTCGAGGCATTGTATGGCAGGAAATGTAGATCTCCGATTTGCTGGGCAGAAGTTGGAGATGGGCCTTTGCTTGGGCCCGAGATTGTATATGAGACGACTGAAAAGATAAACTGATACAGCAAAGACTGAAAACGCACAGAGTAGACAGAAAAGTTATGCGGATGTCAGAAGACGGGACAGAGTATGAAGTGGGTGATCACGTTTTTTGTGAAGGTGACACCAATGAAAGGCCAGACTCGTTTTGGAGTCAAAGGCAAGTTAGCGCCGCGGTATGTCGGACCGTATGAGATTATTGAGAAAATTAATCCGGTGGCGTATCAAGTTGCGCTCCCTCCTGAAATGGAGCATATGCATAATGTTTTCCACATTTCGATGTTGAGAGATTATCTCCGGGATCCCTTCCATGTAATTGAGCCTACTCGAGTAGTGTTGAGTGATGACTACACTTACGAGGAACGGCCTATACAGATTGTAAACAGACGGATCAAGAAACTGAGAAACAAAGAGATCCCGTTAGTGAAAGTTGACTGGCAGAACCATGGTGGTGTGTATGCCACTTGGGAAAGGGAAGATGACATGGCTAAGCGATATCCTGATTTGTTCCCGCTGGATCCTGTTTTCTTCCAGAATGAAGGTAACTCGAGTTTAGAGGACTAAACTCCTTATAAGGAGGGGAGACTGTAACCCCCGTACCGTTTACCGATTAATGACTGATTGATTACTAATTACTGTTAACTGAGACTGATAATGACTGATAACTGGACTGAATAAAGTACTGAACTGACCGACTGAAATTGAACCTGAATTGATTGAGTATATTTATTGTATTGCATATTCTATCTGCTTGATTGATTATATATCTGTTCGTGTTTTATGTTTAAACTGCTAATTGAAGGCCCTATCAGCGGCCGAATCAGAAACCGATTACTGTTTCATGATTATCGTGATTTATGTGATTTTATGGTATATTTATCTAAAAACTGATTAGGTATGATTAAATTAGATAAAATATTGATAAAATGCAAAGTTTGACTTAATTACCACATTGCCACTCTTAGTGGGCCACTTAGAATAATATATTAGGCCTTATTACATGTTGATCAAAGCTTCCCTCAGCCATTTCATGTCTAAACCGAAATTTAGAGAGAGAGAAAGGGAGAGAGTGCTTTCATCTTGTTGATTTGCTAAAGAACTTGAAGATTGAAGTATAAATTACAAACTTGAGCTTGTATTCTCCTAATTGAAGACTTAGGTAAGAGAGTTCATCTCCTTATTGTTGTCAATGAGCTAGCTCTTGCATGATTCATGTTTCATTTTAGAATTAAGTCATGTTTTAGTGCAAATAAGTTGAATTGTAGCTTAATTTATGCATGCATGGGTGACATGTTGAAATTTGAGTTGAGTTCATGGTAGAATTGTACATGCATGCTCATGTTTAAACTTAAGTCCATGTTTCAACTTGTTTTTGGTATGATTGGCTCACTAGAACATCAAATTGGAGCTTTGAAATGGTTTAATTTCATGCATGTTTGCATTTCTCCATGTTTATGACAAATGGGTTTGAAAAATGGTTTTAATTGACTCACCTTTGGGGCTTGAATTCATAAATTGAGCTTTGAAATTGTTTTATATTGAATTTAGATATGTTTTCCAGAATTTGGGCCCAAGAGGTCGAGTTTGGAGTGGTAGAATGCTTGGTTTGAGCTTGGGAGGCAAATCTGGAAATTCCAGAATTTGGCTTCCTCGCTCGAGCGAAGGATTCCTCGCTCGAGCGAGCACCTTTGTCCAGGGCTCCGCTCGAGCGAGCATCGCGTGATCATCGCGCGTAAAATTGCAACATCCAGTATTTTTACTGTTTCATCAGACCGCTCGAGCGAAGGATTTCTCGCTCGAGCGAAGCATTTGATTTTGGAAGCTCGCTCGAGCGAAGGAAGGCTCGCTCGAGCGAGGCTCCTATTTTCAGCAAACCTTGCAAAATATTTTCTAAGTGTAGTTTTGCATCCTCATCGCATTCTAGGCATTCTTAGGCCTAGTTTAAGGCATCTTAATGAGGATATAGATGTAGAACACACCCAGGCAAATTAGGGATTAAGTTATGATATTTCCCAACTGTGTAGCTTAGTGTGTGTTCAACCTGTGAACTGTGTAGGGTTGGCGACTGGGGAGACACGCTCTAGCATACTGTAGCCCAAACTCTGTGAGTAACAATTGTGTAAAGATATGTTCGAAATGACTACCTTTTGAATACTGAACTGAACTGTTTACTGAACTGAAATTGATTACTGAATGAATGTATGTTCTTTATTTCTGAACTGTACTGTGGCATCCTTAGCACCTACTGTTTACTGTTACTGTTACAGAGATCTCTGTCGGTTCCCTCGTGGAACCATTACTGTTTACTGATTGATGGCCATCATTACTGTTCGGTCTTTAAGACCTACTGTTTACTGCTATGCTAATGGGTGTACCACATATGACTGAATAACCGTTCTGACTGAAAGACTGAAATACTGTTTAATGAACTGTTTTCATTACTGTAAGGACATTTCATTCTTAACCTCTTTACGCATTATGTTATTCACTGGGCTTTAGCTCACTGTTCATATATATATGTAGGTGTACAGGCACCGGATCAAAGCTAGAGACGTCAGGGTTACTCCAGTTTTGTCAAGCCAGCCTATGTGCCTCACCGCGAGTCCGAGCCTGCTATGCTAAGGCTTAGGGGTGTTTTAGTAATCCCCTTCCGTACTGTTTTGTAATATTGTATAGACCGAATGTTCATACTGTACTGTACTGTGGAGGGGATTAAGTCCCCGTTTCACTGAATGTTATGTATATATATATATACTGTTTTGTACTGTACCGTCTATGCATATATGAATGAAAATTTTTGGCATACAGACTGTCACAGCTCATTGGACATTGTTTATTTACTGTAATGGCTTCCGCCATGCCCCTGTACTCTGTTTTTACTGTTTTACTGTTAAGAGGCCTTCGGTAATCTCGGATTACTAGCCGGTTACGGTGCTAAACCCATAGGGGCGGGTTTGGGTCGTGACAGCTATAACCTTTATGGGCTTACCCATGTCAAGTAACAATTTTGATTTAATTTGATTAATTAAATTCTAGGAAAATCAAAGTATTGGAATTCATGTTTTGCGAATTTCAAGAGATTCATCTAGTCGAGAGGTTTCTAACTGTATCAAATATCTCCAAACAGGTTTGTTTTAGGAAAAAATTTAGTAAAACAATGGTGTTGTTTCTGTGATTGCTTATGATTATATTGCATTATCGCATGGTGGTATAGCTTGGCATTGTAATGATATTAACTCTTATTCATTCTATTTATTTTTGGTTGTATCAATTGTGAGTTCTTTCATGTCTTGGTCTGTAATCAATGAAATTACTTCAAAATATTTTTGTATTCATTGAATGATAAGTGGGAGTTTAATTCTATCATTATATATATTTCCTCATAGTTGCATGGTTGGATTGCCAACATTATAACCATAATATTCCTTTATGTATAATTGATTTATAGTCATGCAACTCATGACATTCTTGTAGTTGCAATGCATCTATAGCCTTTGAATTACACATTGCGAGTTATAACTGAAATTACTTGTCATTAACTCATCTTGTATCCAAGTGTATATATGAGCAGTGAGCATGGAGATTTAGTAGCAACGAGGATAGAGTTTTGTAATGTGTTTTATACAAAGATAAGCATTACAAGTGGAGAAGTGTGTTCTTGGCCAAACAGATGATTCCGGATGCAACCATGAACTCCGTTTTGCAAAGTTAGACAATCTGTAATTGTAACAGTTGCATTTCCATTTCCATTTCCATTTGTAGTGTTTTTAATTTCTAATTTGTAATAGTTTCACCATAGTGAAAGGAAAGGAGGAAGAAAAGAAATTATAAACCTTCGGGTTTAGAGAAAGTCTTTGGGATTAATTTTATTATTCTCGAAGTGTTTTGATTTTTTGTAATAGAAACCAAAGTTTAGCCTTGACTAAAGAGTATGTCTGATTTATATTCAGAAATGGCAACTGAAATGGATTTAGTTTCAAACCTTTGGCGTTTGAGGAAATCTTTGGGTTTAATCTTCTTATTCCCAAAGTGGTAGAAAACCAAGTTTTGAAAAAGTCTTTGGTTATAATCTGATTATTTCCGAAGTGCTTTGTTTTGGGAAAAGGAACCAAATTTTAGCATTAGCTAAAATATTTATGATTTTTATTTAGAAATAATGGGCTCAGTTCCGGGAGTACTGGTTAACTTTTATGAATAGTGTAATTCTAATAGCAAATTTTAATTTCTTATAAGTTTTGTAAACTCGGTTTGTTTTAACCTAGTTTTTTCCCTGAAAAACTTAATTCTAAATTTGTTTCTCATAGACTAGGAATCAACATGTTCTTGAAGGTTTTGTCTAAGGTTAACTGGGTCTTAAGTGGGACCGGTGTGACCTCTCCAGTCTTCCTGGAAACTTTCCTAACTATGTTCAATTCTAGGGTAAGTGGTGAGATCAGCTTTGAATTAAATTTTAGACTTTGAGATTTTCTAGTGTTAAGTTTAGTTTCTGGAAAAATAGAATAGTGAAATTCTGTTGTGATTTTTCAGAAATGATTTCAAGAGGTGACAACAGAAAATGTTGTTCCACCTGACAATCTTAAGCTTTGCAAGGTTTTTAAAGGAAGATCTTGTAACGCCCCAAAAATTGGGCAGGGTATATCTATTTATGCAACAAAACCCACATGATAGACAAACACATATATATAGCTAACTATTCCATACATCTATTTCCATTAAATCCCAAATGCCAAATACATGTTGTTCACATCTCAATGCCCTAGTTCCAATCCCAAGCATACATTTTATAACAAGTATGAAATGGAAGCCAAACAGATAATAAGTGCCCTACAGGCTTACAAATTTATCCAAGAATATTCTTGGTTACACAAAATGAAGTTTCAACTCAACTCAAATACAGCCCTGGGCTTACATTCAACAAATAACCATAAAACAAAAATGAAGCCTCAGCTCTGAGTCCTCCCAAGTCAATGCCTTGGCGGAGGCATAGCACTTGTACCTGAAATGGTTTCCCTTGTAAGGTGAGCCACAGCCTAGTAGAGATATACTACACAACATATAGACCATGACAAGACTAAAGAGGAGTTTGCTCATGCCATGCTCATAATAAAACAGTTTATCTCTCTTTTTTATAAAGCATACAACGCTGAGATGCGACAATAGATATAAAATCATTTCCATTTTAAACCACATCTGTTACATGAATACAGGCTCTGTGAATCTCTAGGTGAGTGTTTGCAAGTAGGCCCTAATGCACTACCACTGTCATTTTTACCAGTAAACTGGAAGGCTCGACATCTAACCGCGCGGTTCTACACCCCCTACCCAGATTCACCAAGTATTCATCTTTTCGCAAACAGATACATTTACAAACATTTCTCAAAAAAATAGATACATTTCCAATGAAATGAATGTAATGTAATGCAATGTCCAATGCAACAAATGAGAAATGTGGTTCGATTTACCTAAGTCTCATGCCTTTCTACAACAATCATGGCTATCCTCCACCGATAGCCCAAAACAGATATTTCTAAACAGATATTTAAACAATTAAATTCCAAAAATTTTGATAAATACAATCTATTCCACATCTCATCAAATATGAACAACTACACTGGTTTTCATATCACAATCACGTCCGGTAACCTCTCAAGGTCTATTTCTAACCGTGTCGGTTTTATTCCAACAGATACATTAAGCAAAATAATACCGTTAATGTCCAAGAAAACATCATTTTCTTTCCAAACTCATTCTCTAAGAATTATTCAACTATGACATCCTATTTTGATCAAAAGCCCCAAAAGTTAAACGTAATTCCTTTATTTTCTTTAAAAATGCTCTTTTGGTGACAAACCGGTAAAAATTTCAAAACCGATCGAGTCGAAGTCCGTTTTTGTTCAAATTTAAAACATAGCTCTTTCATAACCTTACAAACATATTCCAAGTTTACACTTTCGCAATTTGGGCATCAACTCTTTATTTTTCTCAAAATTTTCCTTTTAAGCAAATAAATCACAAAATTTTCAAAAATTCTAATTAAATTATATGCAACTGTAAGCTCCATATAATCAAGTAAAAAGTACATAAAGAAGTGTAGGAAAAATCCTTACCTCAAGCTAAGAAGCTTTCAAATTTTTCGACAACAGAAATTAAATTTTTTTGAAGCCAAACGACGCCTTTTCTGCCCTCTACGTTTTGATCCAAAGCACTAGGGGTTAAAAATGACCTACACTAGGTCAAACCCAAGAAAAACTAACATTGGAACCCTTTTCTCTTCTTTCTTCACGGCAAGAACTCCAAGAATTCCCAAAAGTTGGACAAAATATTCCATTTGGTCACTTTTATAGATATTTCCTAAACAAATATCTAACTATATATATACATATACACCTGTACATATATATATATATATAAATTAAAAATACATTTCAACATCTTTAATGACAAAAGTAAATATAATATTTTTTCACCACAAAATATATTTCGTTTAATGGAACACACCATAAATATTCACAACTCTTTTATGGTAATTAAATAAGAATAATAATAAAACCACAACAATATTACATGGTTACTAATGGGTCACGATTCAATCAATTGGGTCCAAAATGAATGGAGTTTAATAATTTAAAATAAATCCCCAACTGAGATTAAAATATAAATTCAATTTGATTTAACTCGTTACAGATCTAGAGAGATCAAGTGTGATTAAAGGAAATTATAAGATTGCATCATGATATTTCTGAATTTATCAGAGGCAATTAGTATGTTATCCTTGTGTCAAGTATAGCATATATGATTGCTATTTGACTTTGCTTGAAAGTAAAGACAAGACAACCTGTTAGGGTGGGTGAATGTATTTTTTGAATTTTTATAACTCTAAATATATTCTTAAATTGGTGACTCCTAGTGAGTGCAAGATCACTGATTACAAAGATAGGAAACTGGTGGTTCCTAAGAAGTGTTAGACCACTGGCTACACAGTTATGAGATTGTAGTCCCTAGTAGTAAATAGATTACTAATCATATGTTAAGACATGATGGTTTATAGTAGTAAAAGAGTCTACTAATCATATGTCAAAACATTATGATTCCTAGTAATGAAATGGTCTACTAATCCTATGTTAAGACATTGTGATTTCTAATAGTGGAGTGACTATTAATCACATGTCAAAACATTATGATTCCTAGTAATGAAATGGTCTACTGTCCTATGTCAAGACATTGTGACTACTGATCACATGTCAAAACATTGTGATTCCTAGTAGTGGAAAGTCTACTGACCACATGATGAGAAATTAATGATGCTTAGTGATAAGACTACTGGCCATGTTATGAAGTTCCGAATAGTAGACTATATTGATCACTAGGTTTGTGATTCCAAATAGCAAGGCTATTGACTTCACAATGACATGTTGGACCAAACTTGTTTTGGTGCCTTGAATTTGAAAAAGACCTAATTCGGTTAATGACGGTCTAGGAATATGTTTTTTGTGATATGATTTTGAGAGTTTCATAATTATTGTGACACAAGGAATTGTTTAAAAACCCTGCATGCATTTTTGGAGAGGCGGGGAGCCTTTATATAAATTCTATAAATGTGGGGGTGTCATACAAAAGGTGGCAAATGTGGAGATGTCATGCAGAATGTGGCAATACCTAAACCCAAGCGGGTAGGATATGCCTAAAACCCCGTTGACTTTATGTTCAACGGTTATGCACAATAAAGTAATGCATATCAATTTTAGAGTCGCTACGTAGCCCGAATTTCACTCAGCTCAAATCGTTCAAATGAGTTGGCAAGTGGTTGTCTTCTCTTTCACCCAGTCACAGATCTAAATTTACTCAACCCGCGTTTGATTTCCAAAATAGTACCGAAGCGAGAATAGAGAGAAAAACAGAGACGAAGCGGGAGTAGAGAGAGAGGACAACGAAACTGTAGCTCGTGACCTACTGGTCGACCTGTATGCGACCGCTGATCACCGACCTGTTTGTGAATCGCATTTTTGTTTGTGAATCGCATCGCATTTCACATTTCTACTCGTGAATCGCATTTCGCTTGTGTGTGTGTTCAACTCACGGGTATGTGTGTGTCGCTTGCTTTTCGTACTCCTTTCGGATACGACTAGCCTTACAATTTTGACTCCCGTGGTTATGAATTTGATTTCACAAGTACAACGTGAAATAGATAAACACAAATGAGTTGAAATCCGGCAATCTTGTGAAAAATCGATGTTTGAATCAAAAGCCAAAAACATACTACTTTGCCAGATCTCAGAGTCGCCACCTAAATATATTTGGGAAATTTAGGAAACCCATGACTCGTGCCAAAGGCCACGTTTCGTCATCACCAAAGTGTCTCGGCTCGGGAACTTAGATACGAGAGAGGAAGGTCATGAATTGAGCACCCCCCTCGCCCGATCAAAGATCGGCCTCTACTAATCATGATTTGATTTTTATTTACATTATACGCTCTTGTTCTAATTATTATGCTAACATTACTATGTGATGCATACAAGTATAGACCAAGTTTGCAAAGATTGGAACGTTTTGATTTCATGTTTGTTTTGAAAAAGTGTTTTGCATACTTGTCACTTGAAAAAACGAGCTCGTATTTACATAAATCAAATTATTCCAACTTAAGTAAAAAGACCTTCATCCACCGGCATTCAAACAAGTATATCACTTAAGCACTTAGCCTCATGGAAAACATGCTTGATATGGCAACAATCGCACGCATGCAATATACCAAAACAAAAAAATGCTCACCTAGTACTTCAAGGCAAGCCAAAGAAAAATAAAGAATTAGAAATATGCATGCTCTACTATGCGAGTGCCTAATGCAACACATACAAAAATGCAACTAATAGGCTCAATTTACTATCATGGCATATGGCAACTCAAGGCATGTGATAGCGCACATTTCAAGTAAGTAAGAATGGCAACAAGGTTAACATGATGAACCGAACCTAATGCATATAAGACAAATGGATGCGAATCATGGAAAATGCTAAGGAAACATGATGCTCTATGCTACTCATCATAAGCGAATAAATAAAAGGAAGAAAGAAATGGGGGTTGGAAGACATAAACAATTATTACATATTTGCCTTCGCGCAAAAGGGTCCGAATAAGTGTCCGAATTAAACTAACTGTTACAAATCCGAATAAATGATAAATTGGCTAAACTAACTATTTATTACAAATTTGGAATAAATAAGCTAACCATCAAATTTATTACAATAATAATAGGTGCAACAATAATTACAACAATAATAATGATATGAACTAAAGATGCACAAGAATCGGATGCATGTTCAGACAGATAGTCTGCAGAAGCTACTCTATCTACCTTCCTAGAAATCTACCCTGTTTCATCTTCAGCCACTGCCCATGTCCCTGCCTTTGCCAAAACACTCTGTTTGCCAAACATTGGAGCCCGGTTGGGTCCAAATAAGGTTGGTTGTGCCCTAATTCCATGTCAAACCCTATTTTTGTTCTCTGAGGTGAAAACAGTGCAAACAGAGCAACTTTACACCATGTTTAACCCTTCTGCTCTCCTCTATTATGGGGCTGAAGAGAAGAGTGAATTCGAGCCCGAAACCATCAATAGGCACAACTTGATGATTTTAAACATAATTTGGACAAAACAATTAATAAATGCAATGAACAACGACCACCTTTCCCTCCTATCATGACTTTAACTCAAGGAGGAAGATAGACACGCCTCAAGTTTCGTCAAAATATCATGGATCGATAAGTGATAATCCTTGAAGCGATGGACTCAGCATAACGTTCGGCCGAATCCAACCAATTTTAAACATTTTCTTTATGTCGATTTCATTGCTTTTAAGCCAATTTTATTAGCCTTTCCATTCTTTAATCAATTTGTCCAAAGTGATAGTTAAGTCCACTAAATGAGAAGAAATGTCAAACGAGAAGTGATCCAAAGCATGAAAGAGAGACTACGCCTTGACGATAAACCTCCGTAAAGATTAAGCCATTGAGCATAGGTCTCTTTCTCATGCCTTGAATAACAATCAATCGTTTGAAATAACCCTCAAACGAAAGAAAAGAAGAAAGGAGGAAGGGCGCATAAATGATCATGCGAATTTGATTATTAGGATGAGACTCTTGATATGAAAACTAAGTAAAGAAAAGCCATCAACTCGAATGGCTCGGTGTCTAAGGCCTAAACACCCAAAGCCATGAGGACTTACAACACAACAAGTAAAGTATTCAAAGCATAAATGAATTAAATAAATTAGGACAGCCCTAAACAACCCTAAAACATAAAAAAACAATAGCTAAAACTTATGTTAAAGAGCACAAAAAGATAGGTAATGACAAGGAAATACAAAACTAACAAGCAAGAACAAGGAGAGGTGGCTAACCCTTCTACTTTTGGACTTCTAAACCATGTTTTTCAGCCTTTTTTAACTCTGAAAATCAGTTTGCAAGCCAAGAAAATAGTGGTAAAACAAAGGGGATGAGCTATGAAATAACGTGCAAGAAAGGGTGTTAAGCCTCTCTACCTTTGGTAGCTATTCACCCCAAGTTATAACACTTTAAATGGATCCAAAACAGTAGGAAAACACAAGAAAAAGTTAGAACAAGATTGAAATGAAAGCAAGGAAAAAAATGACAGGCTTATACCTCTTGAAAGAGAGGATGCTTGTAGTTAAACAAACTGGATTCTAAATACCCTCAAGTTTCTGAAATTTAGTTTGAAATCTCAACAAAAAGCTCCAAGAACAAGCTCTAATGGTGTATGTATAGTTGAAGAAGGTTTGAAGGTCAAAGGAGTAAGGAAGATAGAGGGGGGTCTCTTTAGCTCTTCAAGGCTTTTGGAAAATTTTGCTAACCCTCAATTCTGAAAGGAGAGGTCGAATTTATAGAGTTTAAGCCAAATTGGCCAAAAATATCTTCAAAAAATAACAGTTGGCAAATTTCCACCAACTGTCATGTTTCTTGCTATTGAGAGCTAGCCGGGCCCAAAAACACACGGTCGGCCCCAAAAAACCCACGATCGGACCAAATAATGCAAGGCCAGGTCTAAAAAGGCACTCTGGACAAGTTTTCATTGAGATCCAGCTGAGTTTAAACAAGCCACGACCGGATCTAAATGGACCCGGCCGGGTCCAAAAATCTGCATTTTAGGCCCGACTTCAAATTGGTATATCTCCCTCATCCAGACTCGGTTTTAGGTGATTCTTGAGTCTAAATTGAAGCTCTGGAATTCTACTTTCCAATGGTGGTAGCCTCACATCTAAATTCTAAGTTTACAAAGAGATATGTCTAATTTAGTGAAAGCTACTCATTTCTTTCTTAACGGTTTGATGCTCAACCTTTCCTAAACTAGCTTTCTTCTATCCCCTCCTATTTTCTTTAACTCCAAACCTATAAATAATATGTTTTTAAATATTTTTCAAAGAGTTCACCTCCCTTCCATGTATTTCCACTTTTTCCTTATTCGGTTTACCGAAAAGTGCAATATTTTAAACGAAATGTGAGTCTCGGAACGTCGTAGAAGCATTTGGAAAAATATTTTGAAAAAGAGGGTTTTAAGGTATAAAATAGTTTGGCCAAAATGGGGTGTAAGGTTTGGATTAGAAGCTTGAATCCAAAATTCTTCGCTGAGAATTCAAAAGATTGCACAGTGTAACTTTCATTATCGGGTGTTCGGAATGAAGCACCCATGTAGTGACCCTCATCCTCGTCTTAGTCATGTTCATGTGCATTTGCATGTTTTGTTTTGTTAAGCTTGCACTTGTGGTTTTGACTTGTTTTGCCTAAAATGAGGTTTCCGTCTTGTTTTGTACTTATGTATTTTGGCTTGAGTATTGTTTGTATGTTTTGTCCCTTGCTTGGTGTGTGTAGCTGAGGTCATCTTAAGCCTAGGTCACGCCTTTGGACCTTTTACACCTAGGACCATCTTGGAACCACTTTGGCTAACCTCCACTTTCACCCTGGCATATTGGCCGAGATGTCGTCATCTAGGCCGAAGTGTGCATCACCGCGGCCGAGATATGTATCATCTAAGCCGAGATGTTATCCTTTAGGTATTTTAGATCTTTGATCCCTGCACCTGGTGATCTTGTTCCTGGACTGGTATGACCTAGACCAAGGTGTGGCACATCTAGGCCGAGGTGTGGTACAGCTAGGCCAAGTGTTAACCTTCCTAGCCGAGATCATTGAGACCTTACTTGCCGAAGCCTTGTTCTAATTCGAGGTCCTTACCTGCCGGAGTGCCCATGTCACCTTACTTGTTGAACACCCTTTGTTATGCTCTTATCTTGTCATTCAGTCACCTTTTTGAGGAAACCCAATCCGGTAGTGCCACGTGCCCCAGCTGAGGGTTAAGTCAGCCGGCAGTGGAAGAAAACATATCATTGTGTGTCATATTTTGCATGATAGAGAGAGAAGCTCTAGGAAGAAGAAGAAGAAGGAGTTCTTAGGGAGAGAACTAGATTTCTAAGCTTGATCTTCGCACCTTGAGCCGTTAGATCCGTGTTTTGAGGTTAGATTCTTGATCTACTCTTGTTATTCTTTATGTGGAACCGATCACATTGCATGATCTAGCATGATTCATGAGCCATGCATTGATTTAAAGCTTGTTTTAGAAAGAGAAAATGATGTTCTTGTGTTCTTGAAATAAAACCATGTTTTGATCCGAAAGTTTGTATCAAGATCTATGTTTTCGTGTTTGTTTTCATAAAATCTCCAAGTATGGGTACCCAGGTCCATGTTTTCGAACTCATCTCACAAAACCTCATATTTTGAATAAAGAAGCTATGATTTTAACATTCATGTTCTCCATGTTCGTATTCTCCACGTTCTTCAAAGGAAAACCCAGATCTTTCCCAGACTTCATTTCCCTGAATGTGGTTGTCGGAACCATACCTCGGCCAAGAGGTGTGGGACCTCGGCCAAGACCTGGTTGGTGCCCAGCATGTTTTCCGAGATAAAAAATAGTATTTGACTCCCAGCACATGACTGCTTTGTTTTGACTTAGTTTTGAAAGAAGTGCCGAGATCATTTGCACACATGCAAAGCTTGTCTAGGGATGCATTTCATATCCATCTTTGAGCACCTCTTCTTGACTTCTTGAAGTGCATTCAATGGGATTTACTATGTGCTTGTAGGCCTTGGATCCTTGCTTGTAATCCCCACACCCGAAGAGCTATGTGAGTGATATTTTTAATAAAGCTATGTTATAAAGTTTTGATAAAGCTTTGCTTCGTTTTGTAAAAGTATTTGATCAAGCATGAATGATTATCCCTAGTTTTGTATCAAGTATTATATTTGTTTTGATGACATTCTTGGGAAAGTCCTTAGTGCCAGGGGACTATAATGCAACTGCACCCTTGTTTTGCCACTGACGGTTTTCCGCGTGGGTTTGTTTGTCCAGAATGTCATCCTTTAGTATTATGTAGATGTTATTAACATCCAAGAAGCTTTGAAAGATTTGATAGATGGAACTTGGTTCGTCTCTTTGATTTGTAAAGTTATGATATGTATTGTTTTGATAAAGATCTCAGATATCATTCATCTAACCCTTTATTGCTAATATCATTCACTGAGTATCCAAGCTCACCCTCTCTATATATATATGTAGGTGACGAGCAGGAAGGCGGTGACGCCTAGATGTGTTTTGCTTGATGTTTGGATTCATACTTTTGCTAGCATCTTGAAGATTATGCTTATTGGCTTTGTATTTCACCTCTTTTGTATATGTCGATTTGAGAAGCCTTTTGATCAAGATGTAATATGCACTTTATTCTATTTGTATTCAAGTTAGAAACCATGTCTCACTGTATGTCATTTCATTTAACCTATGCACAACTTTTGTGGACTCCTTAGATTTAAATTTATTGCTTCCGCACAAGTGAGCCCCATATGTATACTCTGTTTGTGTGTGAATCTTTGTAAGTTGGCCTTCGGTAATCTCGGATTACTGGCCATCACGGCACCGTTCCACTAGGGGCGGGATGGGGTCGTGACAACCCAAGTCTTAAGGGTGGTCAAAAATGGGGTGTCTGCAGTGTGTCTTCAACTTCAACTCCTCCTTACGCTCTTGCGTAATATGTATATATATATATATATATATATATATGCCTATGAAATGTTGGAATGTAAGCCCCTGGATTTTCTGCTCTCAAGGTGTTCGATCATTTGCTTGTGTTGAAATGGTGGAGTAATGATCTGGGATAGTTAAGGTTTACAAACATATTGATTAATGATCTGAAATTTGTGGGAGAAATCTTGAAACAAATAGAGATTTTGTGGGAGAAATCTTGAAACAAATTTAGAGTTTGAAACAAATCATGGTGGAGTTTAATATCAGAACGTCATATTGTTTTTGAAACTGCATCTGAAAATATTTGCTTTATTTGTTTGTGTTTTCCTATAAGGTAGATTGTGTTTAGAAAATTTTCCTAATAATAGTTGTCAAAAACTATTCACTAAACAAGTTTATTGTCTCCATTCTGATTGATCTATTTTAGCTTCCTTGTCTAAAACAAATTTTGTTCTTTATTGGGCTTTTGGATAAGGAATGTTAGTTTAAGTTTGAAGCTGCTATCTGATTTGGTTGTTATTGTTCTTTAGTTGATTTATTTTCAAATAAAAGTGTGTTCATTGGAAGTATTTAGGATTGTATATTGTTTCTCATTGTGAATCTATATTTCAGTTTTAAGCTACAATGGACATTGATTCAAACAATACTTCATTCAATGGGATTGGGGAAATTGAAGAACCGGAGAACAATCTTTCATTAAATGAGAGTGGTGAAGTTGAAGAACTGAAGAATGGTATGCATTTTAGCTCAAAGCAAAAAGTGTACGCGTTTTATGCTAAATATGCAAAACATCTTGGATTTGCTATAACTTATAGAACACAAAATTTTGGAGATGATGGAGAGGTAAAATACTTTGGAATTGAATGTACTCGGGTGCGGAAGAGAACAAAAAGATCAGAAGTAAATCCCCTGTAACTATCTTTGTCATCAAAAATTGAATGTAAAGCAAGGGTAAGAGCTAGTCTACAAAAGGATGGAAGATATAAGTTAACCACAATTGTGCTTGAGCATACTCATGACTTGATTCATGATTGGTTTGTATGGAATTTCTATTATATTTTGAATTTGACGTTAAAAGTTAAATTTTCTTGGATTGTTATTATTTTGTTTATATACAGGGTACAGGTTGAATAGAATAAATACAGGTTGTGGTGAAATTAATAAAAAAAAAAATACTAAAGAAAGATTTTGGCAACTAAACATTTAGAAGCCAAAAATAAGTGAAATTGTTGGAGACTAACAAATTGGTAGCCAAAAGGAAATCAAGGTTTTTTTGCGACTAAATATTTGGTAGCCAAAAGAAAGAAAAGATTTTTGATGACTAAATAGTTAGTAGCCAAAAAATAAGACGAAAAATAAATTTTATTTGGTAACTAAATATTTACTAGCCCAAAAAATTTGAAGTTTTTGCCTACAAAAAATTTAGTCGTCAAAATAGCCGTTGATAATTATTTGGTGACTAAACGTGGTTTTTATTTATTTTTTCTTGCAAAGTAAATATTATTTAAAAGTCATTTTTATAATTTAGTGGTATTGGTGTAAGAGGTGATACCCTTTCTCCAATTCATTTGAATCCAATTATAATTAAGTTTGTAGGATAAAAGTCATTTAAATTATGACAAATTTCTCACATAAAATCACATAATTATTTAATGCTAATTGAATTTATAAATATTTATACACAAGTATCAAAATATACCATTATAACCTTATAATCGCTACAATCGTCACTAGTATTGCTGCAACCGTTATCACCGTTACCACCACCACCACCATTGCTATTACCACCACCTTCATTATGATTGTCATCGTTATCATAAAACATACCATCATTTTAACTAGTGAAATTTCATTCTCTTTAAATAGTGAAATTTAACCTTAACATATAGGTGAAATTATTAAAAAAGTGAAATTTTTACTAAAGAAGTAAAAATTATAAAATTAAAGGCAAAGACGAACTAGAGAGTAAATGGAAAACTTGTGAGTTAAAGAGAGATGTCACCGGTGGTTTCGTTGGAGCAATAACTGATTGTCACTATATTTTTAATAAGCTAACGATAATTTAATTTTCTTAATTAATTTGTTGTCTAATTAATTCTATACTGTGTGTAATTATCAAAATTTTAATATTGTTTAATTAAAACTTGATAGTAATAATTATTTCATGGATCTTTCTTAGGTATGCCTTGCATACCATATGCAAGGTACTTACACCCTTTTATGTTTTTGGTTATACCCATTTGTGTTACTAGTTGTACAAAATTTTGTTAAAACTTATATATTGGTGACCTGCTAAGTAGGTCACCTTACAAGTAAAATTAATAAAATAATATATTTCATTATTTTCAACTAGTGGAATTTCATTCTCTTCAAATGGTGAGATTTAGCTTTAATGTTTAGGTGTAATTTAACTATTAGCAAAGTAAACTTTCTAGTAAATGAGTAGAACTTATAAAATTAAATGCCAAAGACGGAATAACGAGTAAATTAATATATTTATTGAAGGGTTTAATTATATCATTTTATAATTTAGGTAGTAAAGTAATACTTTGTGATAGTTTCAGAGGGGGAGAGGTAAAGTAAGACTTTATGCTAGTTTCAATGGAGAGGAGTAAATTGATACCTCATGATAGCTTTAGGAAAGTCAACTAATACTAGGGCTAAGCAAGAAATTCATAAAATTCGTAATTCAATCCGGTCCAGTCTAATCCGGTAGGTTTTGATAGGTTTTTTGAATTCATGGTTCAGTTTCAGATTAAAAATTAAAATCTGCAGTCTACGGATCCGTGGTCCGAAACCAATATAATTCGTGTTTAAATGGATTTAGTTCAGATTGGTTCCATGATTTAAACGAATTGGATTGATTTCAATTTTTTAGAAATCGTAGATAATGGATTGGTATTGATTTTACCCCAATTCAAACTATGCTTACCCCTAAATAATACAAGGGGTGTGGAACATTTTCGTATAGCGGAAGAGAAGCCTACAATGACGTAGAATTGTAGAAAAAACACGAGTTCAATGAGAGAAAAGTATGTTTTGAACCCTTTGACAATTGCCTTGTCACACCCCAAGCTCCGTGACAACGCCGCACACTCATTTAAGTGAGCATGCAAGGCTAAGAGTCCAACACATAACCAACAATGTAAAATACTCAAATTAAATCCTTAATTGTCATAATGCCAAAATCCATAAAAACAAATAATTCTTATATGAAAATGTCCACCAAGTCCACTAATTTAATCCACTAACAAAACAATAATCAAAGTACTTAAATTATAGTCCTACTCTCGGCACTCCTACAAGTAAAAACCCCGCGCAGCTCTATTTCTCAGAATCTGAAAATAAAATAAAATAAGGGTAAGCTAGACAGCCCAGTAAATAACCAACCATCACTGCTAGCTGGATCAAGTATACAAAAATAAATAAATAAATAGTCGATAACCCATAAATATAATTTTTGCTACAATTCAATAAATGAACAATTATTTGCAAGATGATTTCATAGCTAAAAATAAATAATGTACAATACATTTTAATTGAAAAGGCAACAAGATAATTCAAAGTAACTTTGTTGTTCAAATCGATGGTTCAATATTCAGATGGTTCAATGATTTGATTCACAAAATCCAAGTCTTATTGACTACGGTCACTTAGCCCGTGACAAGGCCCAGAACCACACATAGGCCAGTGGTAAAGCCCCAAAATACATACACCCAATCAACATACAAGATACTATGTCTAAAGAAATCCCATTTTAAGTGCCAAAACAACCCACCATATTCATATTTTGGGAAAAAAACCGACACCCAATATCATATTAGCCAAATATGTTTATCTTTTCATATTTACCCATACAAATCATGAATTGTTATGTTAAAACTAAATCAATAGATTAGAGTACCATTAAAAATCTTACCTCCAAGAGATGATTAGATCAAAATCACCACTCTATGAATCTTTCCCCTTTTTTTTTCCTTTTTTTTTTTCCCTTCTTTTTCAAACCCTGCGCAACTTTCAAAATAATTCTCCCAGCCCTTTGTTTTTTGCAACTTTCAAAATAATTCTCCCAGCCCTTGAAGCAAAACATGTGGGTTCATTAACCTAGTTTCACAAACTTACAAAATTGTCCATCTATGTTATAGAAATTATAATACCATCTCATAACTAATTCCTTGATATTACTAAAATGACCCATATAAATTAATTTAATTACTAATCTATCGAAAAATAATTATATACAAAACTTGGATTTTACATACAAATTTTAATTTTTCTATCAACAAAATAGAGACAAAGAGACATAAAAAGAAAGGTAGAAAAAAATAAAGGCTTCTGATGGATCTAAATGAGTGTTGGTAGATCTAAAATTTTATTGCCGCAACAACAGTGATGGACAATTATGAGACAGAGTTTGCATGGTGTTGGATTGTCATGAGACAGAGTTTGTATGGTGATGGACAATCGTTATGGATATTCAATTATTTATTTATGATAATAAAAAATAATATATCTTTTTTTTAAAAAAAAAATTGAAAAACTAATATTATGTTTGATTTATAATTGCAAAAGTTATTTTTGAATTTTCAATGCATTTTTTTTTTGTTTTAAGTGAATTTTATTAATATTTTAATTAAAAATTTTAATTTTTAAATTCAGTTAATCTATATATAATTAAAAAGTAAAATATTTATAAAAAAAAATTAATTTTTAAATTCAGTTAATCTATGTATAATTAAAAAGTAAAATATTTATAAAAAAATCTATAAATACAAAAACTAAAAAAATAAATGATTTTTCTTATATTTTATATTTGGTGCAATTTTATTTTTAAATAAAATTTATACTTTTAAATGTATATAAATTTTATACTTTTTTTTATTTATAAAATTGAGTCATAAAACTCCAATAAAATAAAAATTATAAACAATAAACAATAATTAAAAATATTAATTTAACAAGCATAAGACCATCTCCAACGTTGCATCAGATTCAGTATCAAATTTGAATTTGATGAAAGAAGTCACTTTTTCTGTTCCAATGGTTTCACCAAACTGATATCAAATTGAGAACGGAACAAATTTTTCACCAAACTGAGAATCTGCGTGAGCCTTTACCAATTCACTATGTTGTAACGCTGCAAGGGGGCCCACTGGTCAACCTACCGAACGTCTGGCCGGTCGACCCACCAATTTACCGGAAACAGGTTCAAACAGTTCAAATAAGTAGGTTCAAACAGTTTAAAAAAGTAAGTTCAAACAGTTCAAAAAGGTTTTTTAAAAAAAAAAAAATAAAATTTGCCTTACCGGTCGACCGACCGGTTGACTCACGGGATGACCCTTCTTTTGATGCACCGTTAGAGTAACTGATATCGGATTGAGAAAATGAGCTATTTTTTACTCAAATTTAATGAAAAAAATACTGAACCGCTAGAAATGCTCTAACATATTTTTCACATCTACAAAAAAAAAAAAAAAATTAGAAACAAATTTTTCTCACAAAATTTTACCTTAATTTGAAATTCCCACTCAAAATTTACACCCAAAATTTTGCCCCTAATCCCTCCTACGTTTCTCACGTTTCTCTCCGTCTCTCTCACACAACAACAGCTACTTCCTCTCATTCCTCCTCCTCCCTCACGGACGATTTTGTTGCTCCCAGTCCACCGTTGTACCCCCTGAAATCCAAAGTCGACACCGCCGATTCACGAACTTGGACTATTTCATTCTGACCAGGTAAGTTGATTTCTCTCTCTCTCTCCCTCTCCCTCTCTGGATCTTATTATCTGCCCTAATTTCTCACAAATCGACTCCGTCTCTTAGCAATCTCTGCCTCACACACTTATGTTTCTTTGATCAATTGTAAATTCAGTTAAACTCACAATATATTGATGTTGGATGTACACATGAATTATTGGAAGAAAAAGCCTAGTGTGAACTAAGAATTTGGGTATTGTGTTGTAGTCTATTTAATCAATTTATTGACTTGCACTACTATAATGTGTGTAATTTCTTATGTATGATTGGTTTTGTATATTATTTGAACAAGAGGAAAAGGACTAACAAGGCACCTCACAACAGAAAACATGTATGCAATTAGTCCCACCAAAACAAACATTAATCATCCTAAAATCTCTTGATTAATGTTTAAGGGTAAAGGGGTAGTTGTTCAAACCTGGTTTCAGGTTTTCAGTTTTATTTATTATTATTATTATTATTATTATTATTTTTGTTTTGGTTTGGTATGATGCTTCGGATTGAATCCTCCAAATATAATTACAAGAAGTGGGTTTACAATTCATTGATTTAAAAGTTCATAGTTTGGGGAAGGTTTATAGTTTAATTCACAATGAACAAATTCTTGGAAGTGTTTGGACTGATTAAAGTAATTTTGGCCGATAACATCATCCTTCTTCATCTTACATCTCTACATGTAAAGGCATTGCATTTTGCTTCTCTTTTCTTTTTCTGTATTTATTTATTTTTTTAAGGTTCCTACGATTAGAATTGTTTGCCATTTTGTGATTTTTGATTTACAGGTGTGGTGTGAGCACTTTGAGGTTGATGAATGAGTTATAGCTATAAAAGGTAAATTCATAAGTTAATTATAGTTGCTTTTTTTTATTTTGTTTTTACAAACCAGTAACTAAGTTTAGTCATAACATCTTTTATGGTACAAACCAGTAATTAAGTTTTGTCATAACATCTTTTATGGTATTGATTTTTTTATTAAAAAAAAAAGAAGAGTTTGACTATAACTTTTGTTTTTTTCTCTACTTTTGATTTAATTTTAGTTACATTTGTGCCAAGAGATTTAATTGGATCATGCAACCCCACTAGCATTGTATTCAAGTCCAATTATTCGTTTGTTGCCTGCTAACTGTTAGTAAAAGAGCATTGTGTATTATTTTTTGGTGAGAAAGATGATTTTGTCATGCCTCTCAAGTTTTTTCGGTATATGCTCTACTAAAAAGAAAATTTGAGCCAAATGGGAAGCTCTCTCAAAGCTGTTGTTACATGTGAGAAATTATAGTGGTGATCATGACATCATCTTTTTCGTTCATATTGTCAGTTGCATCTAATAATTTATCATGTGCATTGTTCGGTATTTTATTTTAATTTTAATTTTTTAGAATTATAGAGTACTTGCTGGAGAAATTCCCTCCCACTGTTGTCTTTTTAGAATTATAGAGTACCATTAAAGTATCAAACAGAATAACTTCCGAGGCCATTTATTTACCTCTACATAGCAAAGACCTTGTGGGTCAGAGGCACCATTAGAACAAGATCACACGGCACTTCATCATTCTCGCGAAGCCAAACGATATTACCAACACGAATGTCTTGGGCTAGAATCTAAAATTGAGTACACCAACCAAGGCAGATGGAAAACAAAATGTTAGTGTCAAAAAGCTTAGGAAAAAAATATAGTATGAAACTCGTTTAAGATATAAAATTTTAAAATAAGTCAAATAATGTCCCAACAAATGAATATAAACATTGTATCATGTCATTCCTATTTACAAGATGTCTAAAATTTTGGTCTTTGGCTGCTGAAATCTATCTATATCAATAAAAAGTACGAGGCGAGTGAATATGATATTAATGTACTTTTCAGATTTTCAAATCACACAGACAACAAAATTACTTCACAAATTTAATAAGCATCAGAATTTCCCAACAATATTTACCACACAGGATATGTTTAGTATGTAATAATGAACAATTAAAGTCAAGAAATAACCATATCCCATAAAACACTTGTCATACCCATTATATACACCCTGCCCATCCTTTAATGGTGTGAAGTCCTCGAAGAAAATATATTATGTCCATTACTATTGCTAACGATAACAAAAATGACTGATCATCGTGGTTTAAATTTGATTAGGCTGAACAAATTTCTGATCAGGATGCCTACAGTGATAGTGACTCGTGCCATCCCTATGATTGTATTATGTAAAAGCCTTTGGCTGTCAAACAACAATATTAGATTTCATTCGAAAGGCTACATCTATTTTTGAATAACTATTTTAACAGTTTACAAACAAAGATACAAGGAAAAAACAGCAGTCCATCAGATAGTGAAAACACAAGTGAATGAGAAGGTACAAACCAACCACTATAATTGGCATTCATCTCTCTGCTTCTTTAAATTAGAAAAGCATCCGCATAATGAAGTGATCATATAACCATCGGAACCTAAAGCCTATTAGATAAACAACCAAAGGTATAAATCTCTCTTCATCCAATTCCAGTAAGTCCAACTTCACCAGTAGTCTTTTAGCCTAAGAAGCAACTGTATATTAATCTCCTACAGCAAGAATATCTACTTTTTTCTTTTCTTTTCTTTTCTTTTCTTTTCCTTTCTTTCTTTTTTTTTTTTTTTTTTTTTTTGTTTTTTTTGATCCATGAAAACCCATAAGCTTCTACAAGAATATCCTGAAGCCTAGGCTCTTGGCAAATTAAGGTAAAAATTGCTTACTAAAGAGATCTATAACTACTGAATTCTTAGAATAAAAAATCTGTATTAGAAAGCAAAAGAAATAGAAAAATGACATATATAAACTAGGAAACAAAGCTAAGAATTGTCAACAGCATAACGAATAGTCTAATGTGGACAAATATTTTCTCCAATTTTACTGTGATTTTTCTCTGCAAACAATGACACGATGAGGAAAATGTTATCAGAATAGTAGCTTGTGATGCTTGTAGATAGTTCAAGTGACCGATCAATTATGTAATTTAAATTGCTTTAAAACAGCATGGGCAATAGCATGTTGAAATTCATTTGTCCACATTGGGTTGAGCAGCCTCTACCTAAACCTTTACGTAATAGCCACTATTTAAAAACCTTGTTTCACTCCAAGGTGACATTCAACTTAACAGTCATTACATTACAGTAATGGTGAAGTCTAAACCTATTATTGTTGTCCTTACTAATTGCGTAATTAAATTCACATGTAAGGGCAACCAAGAGAGTTCCCACCTCCTGACAATGTAGTGTAGAGAACACATGGATAAAATCACTACAAGTGCTTTTTTAACATGCATCCAATCATAAACACTAGGATGTCCATCAATAGACGACTATCCTAGGAAAGGACAACCAAATTCCAGTGGTAGGCAATGCCAAAGGGCTTTGAAAGCACACAGCTTTCCAAACCCAGCAATAAGGGTAGTGGAGATATCTTAAAAACCCCATGATGACAGAGAAATCAAAACCCATTTTGGACATCAAACCCATAATTTTATAGAAATCAAACCACTTCAACCAAACCCATTTAAGAAATAAACACAAATTAATCTAAAAAAATCATATAAAACCCTAGCAAGTGTGAGAAATGGGGAAATATAGGAAGGGAGAGAGAGAAAGAGAGAGACTGAGATCGACAGAGAGGGAGAAAGACCCTAGCAAGTGTTGAGGTCTCGTGGTATTCTCAACCTCTCAATGAATAAACTCACGGGTTCAATCCCTGCATCTATAGGGAACTTGAGCAACTTAATCAAATTGTTTCTTTTTTTTTTTTTGAGTGAATAAGTCATAAAATAAAACAAGAAAACTTACAAGATTCCAAGGGGCATACCCCAGGACCTACTAGATCAGCCTAAACAAATCAGCAACAAAAAGAATGAAAGCCTAAACAGATCAGCAACTAAAAGAATGGATCTGAATAACCTGTTCAACATCCATATTTTTTTTTTTTTGTGGATAAATATGTTCAACATCCATATATGCAAAGGAGATAGGGATAATGAACAAGATCAAAATACCACAAAACCTAAACCTAACCAAAATAAAGCCCAGCCAACAAAATTCCACCCATTCCACCCCAACCCAGCAGGCATTGGGCAGAGGCATCAGAGGTGCTGTCCTTGGTATCTCCACCAAAATCATCTAGGTAACCAGACATGGTAGCAGTTTGAAGAATCAAACAGAAACTATCTGCCAGGAAAATAATATTCCCTACACAACCCGTAGGGGTAGGCATACAAAACAAACCACTACAATAAGCTAATAAAATCCATGTATATGCTAAACAGAATCCAAAAAGAAAGGCCTAAGTTACAAAGACAAATTTAAAGACAAAGGAATTTCCATTTAGAGGCTTCCCACTTAGACTGGCGCAACTGTGTAGCCTGGACCTTTTGTTTCCTCCATACACTATAGCATCAACCTGGACAATATGTAGACCATATGCATATATCTTCATGTCCCAACAGAGATAAAGCTGACCTAGAATCATAAGAGCACACATATGAAATATAGCGTTAAGTACCAATATAACACTGTTTGTAGCAACCTCACAATATAGGACAGTGCTAAATCACTCAACCCACAGTGAACACTCAGCTCAATAAAGAATAACAGTGTTAAATGGAGTAATGAGATCATAGGAAAAGAGGCTAGAAGAAGAAACAACTCCAACAATTTATAGCTCCCCTCATTCAACCCTCACCAACAACATCCCCTGTCCAGTACCAGCAATTATATAAACCTGCAATAGCACACAATAAAAAATACATTAGCACTCAATTTCTGGCTGCCATCACTCAACCCCTTTTGGTGAACTCACAACTCTCATTTATGGGCTTCATCATTCTATACCTGCAAAACAGAGACACATTAAATAGTACAATCAAAACCATCTCACTATAGAAGCTCACCACACTCAACCCTCAATATATGCTCCCCTTCACTCAACCCACAGATGATAACACTCCCCTCAATGTTTAAGGATGGTTGTAGGCAACCTCCACTCTTGAAGAAACCAGCTATCAGTCTGAGACTGTTTGATATTGTTAAGGGCAAGAGCCCTATATCTGACCATACCAATAATGCTCTGCAGAATAACCTCTTCAGGTTTACTCTCATTGCTAAATATTCTGCTGTTTCTCTCCATCCAGATCTGGTACACTGCGCAACAGAAGCCAAGTCTCTTGATGATTGTAGCTAGAGATTTGCCCAAGCATTCTCTAGCCACAACCTCAGTAAGACCCAACCAATTTGTGCTCTGCCAATTAGCATTGCACTTGGTGAGCACAGCAGTCCAAACCTTTGAGGAGAAAGGGCATTGGAAGAACAGGTGATCATGGTCCTCCCCATTAGCACCACACAATGGACAGATAGGGTTGGGGGTCAGGCCAAACAAAGCAAGTCTGTCACCAGTGGTCAATCTCCCCAAAATAGCCATCCAAACAATGAAACCCACCCTAGGTATGGTGTAAGGGCCCCACATCAGATTAGACCACCGGACAGTGGGCCACTTAGATCTCCAAATATTCCAGGCAGAACCAATGCTGAATTTACCATCCTTAGTTGGGAGCGAAAATAGTGCTATCTTTACACCCAAAAGATGGTTTAAGCTCAGGAGGTGTATGGGCTATGATCTGCCTCATCCTCCCAAGATGAAACATTGGGCCAATTCCAGCCCCTCTCCCCCACAATAGAAACCACCTTGGCTTGCCCATTTAAAGCAGTGTCAATCATGAGACTATTAGCATACCTAGACCATAAGGACCCAAAAGGATGCCAGTTATCATACCATAAAAAAGTCCCTTCACCATTGCCAATCTTGCACTGAATTAAGTGAAACAAGGACTTTCTTAAGGACAAAAGTTTCCTCCAAACCCAAGAAGGGTTACATGGTATTTTAACTTCCCAAAAGTTGTGGCCTTTTAACAAATAGGATTTAACCCACTGACACCACATGGATTGTTCTCCACCAGCCACAAGAAACCAGATATGTTTAGACATAGCAACTTTATTCCATATTTCCATGGATTTGAAGCCTAAGCCCCCTCCATTCCTAGGAGCACAAACTCTATCCCAATTAACCTTAGCCCCAACTTTCTTAAGTTTTAGACCAGACCAAAGGAAAGATCTACAGAGAGCTTCAACCTCCTTAATGACTCTTTTGGGAAGAATGAACAGACTTTTTGGATCCATTCCCCCAGTGTTCAACAATCTTACACATTTAACAAGATTTGGTATAGGTAATAACATGTTCAGTGGTCATATCCCAGAAGGCCCATGCGTTAAAGGATTACTAGTCAATTTTACAGCAAATAATAATAATCTCACAGGTCCCATCCCCATAAGCTTGAGAAATTGGTCTAGCTTATACAGAATCAGGCTTGAGGGAAACCAACTTTTGGGAAATATATCAGAAGACTTTGGCATATACCCAAGCTTGGATTACATTGATTTGAGTCATAACAATTTTTATGGTGAGCTATCTAAAAACTGGGGAAAATACCACAATTTAACTAGTCTCAAAATGTCTTAACAATAAAATTTATGGTAAGATACCATCTGAATTAGTAGGGGCAACTCAGCTATCCGTTCTTCATCTCTCTTCAAATCATCTAGTTGGAGAGATCCCATTGAAATTGGGAAGGTTGGTTTCACTATTCAACCTTAAGCTGGATGATAACTATCTTTTAGGTAATATTCCTCCAGAATTAAGTAAGTTGTCCAATTTAGAGAACCTTAACTTGGCAGCAAATGATCTAAGTGGTTCAATCCCTAGAGAACTTGGAGACTACTTAAAACTATTGAACTTAAATTTGAGCAATAATAGATTTGGGGAAAGCATTCCCATTGAAATAGTTCAGATCAACACTCTTCAAAGTCTTGATCTTGGTAATAACTTGCTAATTGGTAAGATACCACAACAGATTGGAGAGTTGCGAAGCTTAGAAAGGTTGAATCTCTCCCACAATGAGTTCTTTGGTTCTATACTATCATCTTCCATAAAATGGTAAGTCTTACTTCCAAGAGGGTCCTCTTCTTGACATCAAGGCCTTCCAAGAGGCTCCATTCAAGGCACTCAAAGGTAATAAAGGTTTATGTGGTAATGCTACTGGTCTGAAGGCTTGCTCGACAAAATTGAACAATGGGGATGTTGAAAAGAAGGGCAAGAAAGTTATGTTACTAACTGTACTTCTTGTTTGTTTCTTTTGCTAATGGTTCTTGGCATTTTTATGGCTTTTCGTAAGAAAGTGAGGAACACAAAAAACGAGCCCTCACGAGTAAGCCATGATAATGTTTTTGCAATATGGAGCTATGATGGAAAAATGGTCTATGAAAACATCATTGAAGTCACTGAGAACCTTAGTGCCAAATATTGTGTTGGAGAGGGAGGATATGGTACCGTTTATAGAGCTGACCTACCAAATGGTCAAGTAGTTGCTGTGAAGAAATTTCATGCAACACCTAATGATGACTCGGCTAATCTAAAAGGGTTTACAAGTGAGATCCGTGCATTAACTGAGATTCGGCATCACAACATTGTAAAGCTGTATGGTTATTGTTCACACCCAAGGCAATCGTTTTTGGTTCATGAGTTCTTGGAAGGGGGAAGCTTGGGATATAGTAGTCTTTGATTGATTAAGCGAGTGAACACTGTTAAAGGTGTGGCAAATGCTCTGTCTTAAATGCACCATGATTGTTTTCAACCAATCCAGCGAGACATATCAAGCAAGAATGTTTTGTTTGATTTGGAGTATGTGGCTCACATATCTGATTTTGGCACAGCTTGATTTATGAATCCCAATTCATCTAATTGGACTTCATTTGCTGGGACCTTTGGTTATGCTGCTCCTGGTATATATTTTTCTATTGCAATGATTTATTTCCAATTAAATTACCCATGTAGTGTTTGTTCATTTCAACTTACTAATGATGACAAATTGCTAGATTTAAGCTTGTTATTCCATTTTTTCTAATGTGCATATCCTTAAATTCTCATGTATGATGAGCATAGCTACTGAAAAGCCATTTTAGATGAAAAATATGCATTGAAGTAAATAGTGTTGCAGATGTGTTGGCTAATTGGGATTGTGATAATAATTCTTATTTCTCTACTTTCTAAAAGCCTTGTGGATTTGTTAAGCCTGTTGTGGCTTTAGATAGGTTGGGTACTTTGTATATATATATATATATATATTCAAGTCTGTTAGGGTTGATTCTTTTTTGGGCCAAATTACACTTTGTACCCTATACTGTACACCATTTATTACTTTGCCCCTTGACTTTTAAATTATTTCAGTCAGCCCCTAGACTTCAAGTCCAGTTTCAATTGGGCCTAAGTATATAACGTTGTCTTAAAATGAGATTTTGGTAAAAATACAAGTTGAAAATGAATAAAGCGAGATTTTGATAAAAGTGCAGGGATGCTAATTGTAATTAATGATATCACATGGATATTCTTTGTTAGTTTTTGAAGCAAGGTTATACAAATGGGCCCAATTCCAATTTGACTCGAAGTCTGGAGGGTTGACTAAAATGATTAAAAGGTCAGAAGGAAATGTAGGATTAGATGTAAAGTATAAGGATGTAAAATGTAATTTACCCATTCTTTTGAATGAATATTTTTTTTCTTCTATTGCTTGAGAGTCATTAGCCCTCTCGATTTTAGATTATTAATAAATTTCTCCATATGTCGTCAAGGTTTACCAAAAAGTAAAATATAAAAACTCTTTTTTGCAAGACATGGAATATTTTCTCTTTGTTTAACGTTCATTTACGCTGGGTTTGGTTGGGGAATTTAGGAAGGGATTTGGAAAGGGAAAGGGAAAATGTGTGTGAAATTTGGTGAAATGAATGTATATTTTATTCACATTTCATTTAGTTTTTCCCTTTCCATTTCCAATTCCAAATCCCTTCTCAAATCTCCAATCAAACACAACGTTAAGAAAATGATTATTTTAGCAGGATTCTATGGGTTTCCTTTATTTTAGTACTTATGGTTTTAGTTGAGACTTTGGCCCCCTCTAATGACCTACCACTTGTGCAGGGACGGATCAAGGGGGCTGGTAGGAGCGACCCCCACCCCAAAATTTTGAAATAACTCCTTAGATATAGTGGTATTAGTTATCAATATTTATAAATTATATAGGCTGGCCCCTCCAAGATTTTATTGATTTCCTTTAACTCGATTTGCAATTTTAAGTTTCAATCATTACTCTTCAACTCTAGGTTTCCTTTCACTCTCTGCCTCTTATTCTTCTTGTTTGTTTCGGTTCTACCTCTTCTCTTCTTGCTCTTCTTTTTCCTCAGTTTTTTCCTCTTTATCTTTTTGTTATTTCAATTATGCCCAGAACTCAATTTTCATTTTTAGTTTCTCTTCCTCTTCTCCATCTCTTTTTTAAAACAAATTATACTATCAATTCTTCCACCTTTTCTTATTTCTCTATTTAAATTCTGTCTTTCTTTCTTCTTCTTCTATGACTTAATTACATTCGATGGAAGTCGTACTTGCCAACAAAGAGATCACATTGCCATTGAGTATTTTCGAGTTGACATTTTACAATTACATGTGATACTCAATTACAAGAATTAAAAAAACTGATTGATTTTTCAAAATTGAAGATATTTGCAAGCTTGCAAGTAAATTTAATTTACATTTGAAATTCCAGCTAAAAAATTAGACATTCCGAATTTCAAAAATTGTTAATAATATTTGAGTTGTGCCAAAGTATTTGTAAAACAAGAAAGTCTATAATTTATCCTCTTGTCAATTGATTGAATCGTCGTCTTTTAACTTTACCTATTTCTATAGTGACTACAAAATGCACATTTGTGTCAATGAAAATTATCCAAACTAGGCAACACAAGTTTGCCCCTTGATTATAAGTTTGCCCCATATGATTAAAATCATGCATCCATCCTTGCACTTGTGAACAGTCCGTCAAAAGCCACTGTATGTAGTTCATTGCTTCAAAACTTATCTTTCTACAGTTCACATTTGGCCATGACCAAATTTTCATTAATTCTTTTTCTCTCAAATTGTTTAGGTTGTTCGTCAGATTAGAAAGACTAATAACACTTGAAAGACTTTAGTTAATATTGGTGACTAACAATCCTATTGATGTCTTGAAAATCATGTTTGGAAAGGTAGGTAGTTGCTTCAATGAACTAACTATCCTATTTTAAGATATTCATAGTTCTCAGGTTTTCGTATTTTGAAATTTCGGCATTGGCATTCATCAAGCATTTATATAATTTCCTTCTTTTGGAACTCTAAACTATTCGCATCATTTATCAAAGAATTCCAAGCAATTTAATCAATGTCTGGAAATGGGCCAGGAGCATTTTTGTTTAATTTTCCACCCTTTCTTTATTTAACTATTTTCTGTTGTTGGGCATTTTTAATTTTTGGCAGAACTTGCTTATACATGGAAGTGAATGAGAAGTGCGATGTTTATAGTTTTGGGGTGCTAGCACTGGAAGTGATTATGGGGAAGCATCTGGGTGATCTAATCTCCTCGTCCTCATCATCCTCATCCTCATCATCAACATCAACTACGCAAGGGATATTTTTGAAGGATGTCTTGGACCAACACCTAGCTCCGAGGAATCAAGTGGCAGAGCAAGTAGTTGTTGCAAAACTAACATTTGCATGTGTACACACCACTCCAATATCTCGGCCAACCATGCAACAAGGTTGCTACAATGCTATCAAAGCAAAGCCAACACCGCGAAATCAATTCTACATGATTACATTAGGACAATTCTTTGACATCAACTGCTCGAGCTCTTGAGTAATTATTTTTCCTTTTATTCTTGGATTGCATGATGTTCTTGCTTTCAATTGTCTTCTTATACCATTCAATTTCACCCTCTTTCTAGTCTATTTTGCTACTCTTTTCTACTAATTACCATTTTACAAACTTCTACATGCCTAATTTAAAAGTATCAATTCTCAATAATTTCTATCACGGTTAGAGATACAATAATATGTCTTGAATTCTGCAGTAGCTCACATGTTGTATTACATATATCTTGGCTCTCGATCAACAAGTAGGCTCTGTGGTTAGTGTAATCCAACCATGAATAATAGACACACTCAAGCTCTTGCCATCTTGCATGCCATCAACATGTACGACATAGAATAATATCCTGTCTTCTTGATTTTTGTATTTCCAGGTAGTTGGTGAACAAGATTTTCCATGGGAACTTGGCTCCACTGTTATTTGACATCTGCGACTTTAGTCCTGAGTTCCGAAAGCCAAGAGAACCAAACTTGTTGTATGGCTTCTTTTTCGAGAAATGCAAGGATTCAACGCAGTCTTCGTTGGTCATCTCAACCAGAGGGCAATCATCTAAGTTTTGGGTGGGTTTGTCTGTCCTGTTTTGTGTTTTGTTTTGATTTTGCCTCTAGCAGGGTAGTGGTGTGGTGTGTTGCTTTCATTTTGGTGGATTGGGAGTTAGGTGAACTTAGTTTTTTAGGATTCTCTCCTATACTAGACTTTGGTGGTTTTTTTCTTTCAATCTCTCTATTCCTATGGTTCACTTGTAATTACTTTGTATATGAAATGAAGTTGATGAATCACACCTTACGACATTTAACAAGCAGTCAAGCTTGATCATTTCAAACATAAAGAAGGAAAGATCATGTAGCTCCTCTTGGCAGCATGCTTAAAACCTTATCAAAATGTAAGCATTGTGTAACTTCAAAACCTCACATCAGTTAATTGTTAACTTAGGCTTCTTTGCTTCGCCTGCAGAGGGAATTCAAGTCTTTGATAGTCTTTTGATTAAAATTGTACTCCTTTCCGATATGAGCAAGGCAATAAATAATGCTCTGTATGGTTCACTAGAATGCAGTCGCGACTCTAGAAAATTTTATAGATGGGGTTATTCAAAAACTTTATGCTCCATAAAATTTATTAAAAAAACAACTTTTTTAACTAATTAACATTTGAATTCTCCACCTTCAAGTAAAATAAACTTTTAATAAAATACTATTGTCTTAACAAAATAAAAAGTCTTTTACAATTGTATTCAACGAGGTGTCATTTTTTTAATTATTACATGATAACCTTATTATTAATAGTGTCAAACACATACTTTTTTATATACATAATGAAGCAATCATTTAACTATTGATCTTTTATTTGATTTGAGTGTTGAAAATAAAAATGTAATAGAGAATGATTAGATTCCTAATGAATTTTGATTTTCAATGGATGTGGTCCCTTATTTTTATTTAATGGGATCAGTTAGTTATCAAATAAGCTTTTTACCATATACAAAAAAAATAAAAATAAAAAATTCAAGGCTTTTTGTAGGGTGATGGGTGGATGGGACCCCATCATTCATGTAGTGGCGTCGCCCTTGCTGGATGAGATGAAATGGAATGGAACGGTCATTTGTTAGGCTTTCCTAAAAAATGATCATTTTCTTACAATAGTGAATTATGAATCTATTTGCATTATATTTTTCATTATTTTTTCACTCAATCAAATATGGAAATAAATATTTTAATAGAATGATCATTCTATTCCAATCCATTTTAATAAACCAAATACTGCCTAATTGTGGGTAGCAATTGAACACATATACAAGGGATGATAATGTTAATTAAGTCACCAAACATCCGTCCATAGAGAGAAGAAAGAAATAAATAACGCAAACGGGGATCAAAATGCAAACGAAGAGAGTTTGAATCTAAAACCAACCTGAGGTTTGATACCATGTTAAGTTAAATTTTTTCTAAGAAGGTTAACCTATTAAGAAATATGTCCAATAAGGTATATCAAGTTATCCTAATGCCCCATAACTACACCTTTTTTCTTCCCAATGGGATGACTGGCTCATGCACTATGAATGTTCTACATCACAGTCCTTGTGACCATTTTCTGCTCATTTATTTTGTTAAGTACTAGTAAGAGCAATTTACTTTCTAAGCTAGCAATTTGAAAAATGTTTTGAAAATGATTAGAAAAATATTTTGTCCCTTAGTCACTTGTATTAGTTTCCTCTCATTCTCCTTCCCTCTCTCTCTCTACATAATTGAACGCTTGTAAGTTGAATAATCAAAGTCAAGTCTGTACAAGGCAGATTAACATTACATAATTGAATGGCAAGCAGAGACACCCATAGTCAAGTCATCATAATACCTCTTATTATTATTGGCTATAACAACCAATTTTCTTGATCAATTGATATCAATTCTCAACAGTCTCATAGATTCAATCCTACATCTATTGGGAACTTGGGCTGAAGAGTTGCAGAAAAACTGTTGCACCCCAATAAAAATACTAGGGGCCACACAAATCGGACACAGAATATATATATATATATATATATTTGTGTTATTTAGAATGTGGATCGTTGGAAACAAGGACGTGGTACTTCATATACTTCATAGGAGTAGACCTACATACATATATATATATATATATATATAACAATTAAACATCTCATGAAATATATTTTTTATTTTTATTTTCGCAAATAAATCATGTTACAATTGACAATACATTTATATAAGCATTATGTCCTATTTTGACATTTTGCCACGCCAAACCACTACCCTCCTAAAAGTGAGGGAAATGGTGAAACACTAAAAAAAATAAAAAAATAAAAATTGAGTTTGTTTAGCATGAAAGTGACAAAAGTTACAAAAAAAAATTTTAAAAAAAAAGAAAAAGGTTATACTAATATTTTTTTTGGGGTACAATCTATGGTAGCATGCCAACTAAACTTTTAGTTTCTTACCAAAAAAAAAAAAAATACAAGAAAATTAAAATTTGTTTATTGAAGTTGTGACTTCTAATTAAAATTTTAATTTCTCTCTTTTTCCTTCCAAAATTTTCATCTTAATGAAATTCATACAAGAAAATATAGCATTTGGTTTTGTTTTCAAATCATGATTTGGATCAAAAAATAGAAAAACATGTTTGGTTAGCATGTTTTTAAAACACAACTCAAAATTGTTTTTTCTCTCTCCTCTCTCCTTCTCTCTTTTTTTTTTATTTATTAATAAATCGATCAATCATTTTTTTTCTCTCCTCTCTCATTCTCACATCAATCAATAAAAAAAATTAAAAAAATAAAACTACAAATCATCCTAAAACTATTTTCAAAACTCATAATCAAACACATTTTCAACTTTTAAAACTCATTTCTACAACTTATCTTTCAAAATATAACTCAAAATTCAAAACTCATTTCAAAAACTAAACCAAACGGACTCTTCTTAGTCACTTCACCTTTTACTATTTTCACTTTTCATCATTTATTCATTTTGGAAAATTTATTCAAAAGTCCCATCCTAGTGTATACCGGATTGCCGTGTAAATTTTCTTGCAAACTATTAAATCCCATTGAATTTGAAAACGTATACCATGAGGTCTTTTTATTTTATTTCTTAGAGACAACAAATGTGAATATATTTTTATTTGTGCACTATTTTTTTTAAATGTTTGCCAAAGGTATCATTTTTAAAATGTGGCAATGAGATCTATTGTCTTATTAAACTTTTGTCAAATGTATAATTCTTAAAATGTGACAATGAAATATCAGACTAATGTGTATATTAATTGTTGGAAATGGTTATAAATTCTGGGTAAAACCAGAATTTTATCCTAAGTTTGGTCTATTTTTTAGGTGGGCCCCGTGCGTCGATTTTCACGGGTCAAAGTGGTAACGCGTTCTATGCCGCGTTGTGATTCACGTGGTATATTTGGTTACTCAAAACCATTACCGAGTGAATATGAAATTGAAGCCAAAGTATGCTCCATGGAAATGGAGTTTTGGTGTAAAATCCTTAAAGGTGTTGAATAAGGCTTGTCCCACATTGATTTGGTGGGAAGTTTTGAATGGGTTTATAAGGCATGGTTTGGTACTTGGGGTGTGCCCAAGGGGTACCCAAGTGTTTTAGAGGGAGAGGTTATGGACAAAATGGGCTAGACCCATTGGACCCAAAAAATCACCACGCGCCGCTGTCCGGTCGAGCTCGGGCGCGTGGTATATGGTTGAATTGGGCTTGTTTGGGCAAAAAACATTTGAATTTAATTTTATTTTGTATAAAATAAAATCCAGAATTCAAATTAAACCGGAAATAAACTGGTTTGGATTTACTGTACATCCAAACAGGGCCCTTCCCGAAATAAACTAGTCTGCTTTTTACTGTACATCCAAACAGGGCCCTTCCCGTTTTTGTATCTGTTTAAATTTTCTGTTTAAATTTGTACCCAACAGATTCAAATCTGTTTGAATTCAAAACCAATAGGTTTCATACCTGTTCAATTCAAAACCAGCAGCCACCTTTACATCTATAAATAGACTAGCCTCCTATTTGGATTTTACTCCAATTTTCGTACTCCATCCTCTGCTATAAATCTCTGCATTTTGCTGCATTTAATTTCTGAAAGAAAGAGTGTAAACACTTAGTGTGTTCGTAAGGCAAACAATTTGTAGTGCTGCTATTGTTTGTAGAAGATCATTTCATCCTGGGAGATAGACGTCCAAATTCTGAAAGCACCGTGGAGAGGACGAATCTGTCTTAAGGACACAGTGTCAAACACTGGACTTGATCAGATTATAATTTGAAGAAATTAACCAAGTAAGTTGTTTAATTTATTATTCTGTTTTATTATTTTTAAATCAGATTTTAATTTTGTTTTTGTAACAAAATAAAATCTGTTTTTATTTATTTATTTTTATTTTTATTTCGAGTTTGATTTTTGTAATCAAACAAATTCTCTCATTTCCTTTATTTCTTTTAAATTCTGTTTGTTGTTAAGTACACAAACTGAATTAATTAATTACAGTGAAGATTGTCCAACAATCTTAAGACAGATTTTTTTTTTGGTATCTTCATTGTATTTAATTTTCTGATTTCATAAAGACATATTCTGGTTGGAAAAACAAATAGTGTTTATGCTATTTGACAGATAGTAGTAATATACTGTCTCTTTTCTTTGACAACTAGTAGTAATATACTGGTGTCATTAACAATTGCAGAATATTAATTGTGTTACAGAAAATTATTGTGCTATTTTATTTTTCTAGTTTTAGTAACAAGGAAAATAAAATTATTTGTGTTATAATTTATTTTCTGGTTTTAGTAACTAGAAAATTAATTTGTGTTTTAATTTTTTCTGATTTTTGTAATCAGAGATTATGGCTACTACAACTGAAACTGCATCTGGTAGTGGTACTCCGATTGTTACACCAACATCGGTCCCTATCCAGAACCATGTTCATGTACCAATCAATCATGGAGAAAAATCGAAAAAATTTAACGGTACCGAGTTTAAAAGATGGCAACAGAAGATGCTGTTCTATCTTACAACTCTTAATTTGGCCCGATTTCTCCATGAAGAGGCTCCAGCACTTAAAGAGGGTGAAAGTGATCGGCAAGTTGTTGCCGCTGTAGATGCTTGGAAACATTCAGATTTCCTGTGCAAAAACTACATCCTCAATGGCCTTAACAACATGCTGTATAATGTATACAGTCCTTTGAAGTCAGCAAAAGAATTGTGGGATTCTTTGGAGAAGAAATACAAGACAGAAGATGCCGGCACGAAGAAATTTGTCGTCGGTAGATTTCTGGATTTTGTTATGGTAGACTCCTAAACGGTAATATCTCAAGTTCAAAGTTTTCAGATAATTTTGCATGATATTCATTCAGAAGGTATGTCTCTTAGCGAGTCTTTCCAAGTCGCTGCTTTGGTGGAAAAGTTACCACCGACTTGGAAAGATTTCAAAAATTATTTAAAACATAAACGCAAAGAGATGACCATGGATGAACTTATTGTAAGACTTAGAATTGAGGAAGATAACCGAAAGGCTGAAAAGAGGAATGGGAAAAATCCCATTGAGTCCAAGGCTAATGTGGTTGAACAAGTTCATAAACCACATAACAAAAAGAGGAAGTTTACTGGAGATGGTCCTAAACAAGGCAACAACATTGGCAACAAGAAGTTCAAAGGAAAATGCTATAACTGTGGCAAGACTGGACATCGAGCTTCTGACTGCCGCCGTCCTAAGAAGGATCATGGAAGTACAAGTAAGAAGACCACCAATCAGGCCAATGTAACAGAATTGGATTACATCTCTGACGGAGTGAATGACATCAACCTCTCTGTTGTGGTGTCTGAGGCTAACTTGGTTGGAAATCCCAAAGAGTGGTGGGTTGACACTGGAGCAACTCGTCACATATGTGCGGACAAGAAGATGTTCACTACCTACAATGAGGCTGCAAATGGTGAACAACTTTTCATGGGAAATTCTTCTACTTCTACTGTGGCTGGACAAGGGAAAGTGATCTTGAAGATGACATCAGGGAAAGAACTGACCCTCAACAACGTACTGCATGTACCTGACATCCGGAAGAATTTAGTTTCTGGTTCTTTGTTAAGTAAAAATGGTTTTAGGCTTGTTTTTGAGTCTGATAAGTTTGTATTAACAAAGAGTGGTATGTATGTTGGTAAGGGATACATGAGTGATGGTCTCTTTAAACTAAATGTAATGACAGTTGTACCAAAAGTTGCTATGAATGAGAATAACACATCTTTTGCTTATATTCTTGAGTCGAATTTATGGCATGGTAGATTAGGTCATGTAAATTATGATGCTTTGCGTAGATTAATTGGTTTGGATTATATACCAAAGTTTGAAATTAATCCTAATCATAAATGTGAAGTTTGTGTAGAAGCGAAACTAACTAAGGCTCCATTTAAATCAGTTGAAAGGAAAACCGAACCTCTAGAATTAATTCATACTGATGTATGTGAT
Organism: Camellia japonica; assembly: GCA_030407325.1. NCBI lineage: Eukaryota > Viridiplantae > Streptophyta > Magnoliopsida > Ericales > Theaceae > Camellia > Camellia japonica. The sequence goes on along the minus strand of JAPPVO010000019.1, from coordinate 167,242,598 downwards.
CTAAAATTTATTCAAACTAGAGGAGGCAAAAAGTATTTCATAACATTTATCGATGATTGCACAAGATATTGTTATGTTTATTTACTTAGAAGTAAAGATGAAGCCTTAGAAATGTTTAAACTCTACAAAACAGAAGTTGAAAATCAACTTGGTAAAACCATTAAAATGGTTAGAAGTGATAGGGGTGGTGAATATGATGCACCATTAAATGAATTTTGTGCACAACATGGCATTATTCACCAAACTACAGCCCCTTATTCTCCACAGCAAAATGGAATTGCTGAAAGGAAGAATAGAACCCTAAAAGAAATGATGAATGCCATGTTACTAAGTTCAGGTTTACCACAGAACTTGTGGGGGGAAGCAATATTGTCTGCTAATTATGTTCTTAATAGAATACCCCACAAGAAAACCAACAGCACTCCTTATGAATTGTGGAAAGGTCGACCACCTTCCTACAAATACTTAAAAGTGTGGGGGTGTTTGGCAAAAGTTGAAGTTCCTGTTCCTAAAAAGACTAAGATTGGACCAAAAACAGTAGATTGTGTGTTTATTGGTTATGCTCAGAATAGTAGTGCATATCGGTTTCTGACTTATAAATCAGAAATACCTGATATAAATGTGAACACTATTATAGAGTCAAGAAATGCTGTGTTTTTTGAACATGTCTTTCCTTACAAGAAAGGACAGGAATTAAGTTCACAGAAAAGAACTTATGATTGTACACAAAGTCAAGAGACTAATGACAATCAAACACAAGAGACTAGTAATGGTCTCAACCAACAGGATTTAACTGATGATGAACCAAGAAGAAGTAAGAGAGCGAGAACATCAAAATCCTTTGGTCCAGATTTTCTGACATACTTGTTAGAAAATGAACCTCAAAGCTTTAAGGCAGCAATGACAGGTCCTGAAGCACCTTTGTGGAAAGAGGCTGTTAATAATGAAATTGAATCCATTATGCAAAATCATACTTGGGAATTGGTGGATCTTCCACCAGGTTCTAAACCTCTTGGATATAAATGGATATTCAAGAGAAAAATGAAAGCAGATGGTTCAATTGACAAGTATAAAGCAAGACTTGTAGTTAAAGGTTACAGACAAAAGGAAGGTCTGGACTATTTTGACACATATTCCCCTGTGACAAGAATAACATCCATTCGCATGCTTATTGCTATAGCAGCGTTGTTTAATTTAGAAATACATCAAATGGATGTTAAAACAGCTTTCTTAAACGGTGATCTAAATGAAGAGATCTATATGGAGCAACCCGAAGGGTTTGTAGTGTCGGGGCAAGAAAAGAAAGTTTGTCGACTTGTAAAATCCCTTTATGGATTAAAACAAGCACCTAAGCAATGGCATGAAAAATTTGATCATGCAATGCTTACTAATGGGTTTAAGATAAACGAATGTGACAAATGCGTCTATGTTAAAAACACTGACCAAGGATATGTCATAGTTTGTCTTTATGTGGATGACATGCTTATCATTGGAAGCAGTCAAAACATGATCAAATCAACTAAGCAAATGCTTAACAAAAGATTTGATATGAAAGATATGGGGGTCGCAGATGTTATATTAGGAATGAAAATTACTAAAACATCTGACGGATATGCATTATCTCAATCTCATTATATTGAGAAAATTCTTGATAAATTTATCAAGGATGATTTGAATTTAGCTAGAACACCTGTAGACATCAGTCTTTATTTATCGAAAAATAAAGGTGATGCAGTGTCTCAGTTAAAATACTCCCAAATCATTGGAAGCCTAATGTACCTAATGAATTGTACTCGTCCTGATATAGCTTATGCTATCAGTAAATTGAGTAGGTACACTAGTAACCCCGGAGAAGACCATTGGAAAGCGATCATTCGGGTTCTTAGATATCTAAGATTCACCCGTGATCATGGTTTGAACTTTACTCGATATCCAGCAGTACTTGAAGGTTATTGTGATGCCAATTGGATATCGGATACTAAAGATTCAAAATTCACAAGTGGATATGTCTTTACTCTGGGAGGCACAACTGTTTCTTGGAAATCTACGAAACAAACATGTATCGCACGATCCACAATGGAATCCGAGTTCATTGCTTTAGACAAAGCAGGAGAAGAAGCAGAATGGCTTCGTCACTTCTTAAAAGACATTCCAATGTGGCCAAAACCTGTGCCAGCTATTTGCATTCATTGTGATAGTCAATCTGCAATAGGCAGGGCACAGAATCATATGTATAACGGTAAGTCACGACATATTCGTCGTCGACATAATACCGTAAGGCAATTGTTGTCAAACGGAATAATCTCAATAGATTATATAAAATCTAAAGAGAATATTGCGGATCCGTTAACAAAAGGTTTGACAAAAGAGCTAGTGTATAGTTCATCGAAGGGAATGGGATTAAAGCCTATTACATAAGAGTCGTCATAATGGTAACCCTACTTATATGACTGGAGATCCCAAGAACTAAGTTCAAAGGGACAACTAAGTTATGTATGGCTCGCCAGAAATCACCAAGGGATTAAAATTCCTTACCCATTCCTATGGTGAGAGTGATATCTGCAACATTTGTTGTATGCAGGGGTATAAGGATAAGCTTTGCTTTTAATGATTACTTATATCTTGATTAAGGCATGAAAATCAAGACGAGTATAAAGAGATACTCACAATAAGAATCACCTATATAAGTGTTGAACTGGGGCCGGTTCTATGAGAAAGAAAGAGGTTACATTCTCTAGAAACACTCATGAAAACAGGAGCGTTCAAGGCCAAAATGAACACAACAGTGAGAACCACGATGTATTAGAAAATATTTTGTGTGAAATCTATTGTCTTGGCTTACACAAACGGCTGAACAATTCAAGGCATCGCGTCCATTGGTTAGCCAGTAAGTCCGATAGGTTATCACTAGGAAGGTTCAAGGCCGAAAACTACCTATCCTGATGCAAGATATTTTCGACTTATACTCTTTCGATAAATCTGCATATTGTTGCATTTCCGTTGTCATCAAATTCCATTCATGTGGGGGATTGTTGGAAATGGTTATAAATTCTGGTAAAACTAGAATTTTTTCCTAAGTTTGGTCTATTTTTAGGTGGGCCCCGTGCGTCGATTTTCACGGGTCAAAGTGGTAACGCGTTCTATGTCGCGTTGTGATTCACGTGGTATATTTGGTTGCTCAAAACCATTACCGAGTGAATGGGAAATTGAAGCCAAAGTATGCTCCATGGAAATGGAGTTTTGGTGTAAAATCCTTAAAGGTATTGAATAAGGCTTGTCCCATATTGATTCGGTGGGAAGTTTTGAATGGGTTTATAAGGCATGGGTTTGGTACTTGGGGTGTGCCCCAAGGGGTACCCAAGTGTTTTAGAGTGAGAGGTTATGGACAAAATGGGCTAGACCTATTGGACCCAAAAAATCACCACACGCGCGCGCGCCGCCGCCGTCTGTCCGGGCTGGGCTTGGGCGCGGGTGCGTGGTGTGTGGTTGGGTTGGGCTTGTTGGGCCAAAAACATTTGAATTTAATTTTATTTTGTATAAAATAAAATCCAGAATTCAAATTAAACCGGAAATAAACTGGTTTGGATTTACTGTACATCCAAATAGGGCCCTTCCCAAAATAAACTAGTCTGCTTTTTACTGTACAGCCAAACAAGGCCCTTCCCGTTTTTGTATCTGTTTAAATTTGAACCCAACAGATTCAAATCTGTTTGAATTCAAAACCAACAGGTTTCATACATGTTCAATTTAAAACCAGCAGCCACCTTTACATTTATAAATAGACTAGCCTCCCATTTGGATTTTACTCCAATTTTCGTACTTCATCCTCTGCTATAAATCTCTGCATTTTGCTGCATTTAATTTCTGAAAGAAAGAGTGTAAACACTTAGTGTGTTCGTAAGGCAAACAATTTGTAGTGCTGCTATTGTTTGTAGAAGATCATTTCATCCTGGGAGATAGACGTCCAAATTCTGAAAGCACCGTGGAGAGGACGAATCTGTCTTAAGGACACAGTGTCAAACACTGGACTTGATCAGATTATAATTCGAAGAAATTAACCAAGTAAGTTGTTTAATTTATTATTCTGTTTTATTATTTTTAAATCAGATTTTAATTTTGTTTTTGTAACAAAATAAAATCTGTTTTTATTTATTTATTTTTATTTTTATTTTGAGTTTGATTTTTGTAATCAAACAAATTCTCTCCTTTCCTTTATTTCTTTTAAATTCTGTTTGTTGTTAAGTACACAAACTGAATTAATTAATTACAGTGAAGATTGTCCAACATTAATATCTTATTAAACTTTTGTCGAATGTGTCATTCTTAAAATGTGACAAGGGGATATTTGTACACTATTATCTTATTAAACTTTTGTCAAATGTGCCATTTTTAAAGTGTGACAATGGGATATCATTCTAATGTGTGCATTATTGCCTCATTACCTTTTCAAATGTGAATATGCTTAATTTGGAAGATTTTGATGTGAGAAATGACTTATGTAGGTTCATAAGATTATTTATGAGACTACGATCCACATGGAGGGGGGCGTTGTATGAGTTTCGGGATTAGTTGAGATGCGCGTAAACTAATCCGAACACCTAGTCATAAAAAATAAAAAAATATATATTTATGGAACTAAATGGTCTATAAGTTATGGATATAAAATTTATTAATAAATGCCCCTTTATTTTTTCAAATCAGCCGGACCTTTAAAGTTATAATAGAAAATATTTTAAAGATGGCTTTGAATCTCTAATTCACCGTTTTAAAACGGAAGTACATATTTCGAGCGTGCTTTCCAAAAGATAAATTTTAAGGTATTAAGGGTTTTTTTGATATCATTGATACATGTGCAAAAATTTTAGAAAACTTCTCTACAAATTTTATAAAATCTTATTTTATTGCGTGTTTCATTCTGGATTTAAATTTGTTATTTATTATTATTTTTTTTAGTAGAGCTGCTCACACCGGCATGGCTTAAATCTTTGGGTTAGTGTATCTAGTGGGATGATTTTATTGGATTTACTATTTCTCTTATTATGAAATCTCCCTCTAATGAGAAGGACACCTGGCTTTTCACTCCAAAAAATTATGCACAACCCTATTTTCATAGCTAGTTGAAATAGACTCAAATGTGAGTAGTTTCAAGGGCATGGAAATCAGTAGTCCATTTTTAAAATTCTTAGGCCAGTTAGTCGAAACTTAAATTTTTTTGAGCCAAAAGTACATTATTTGCCCAAAAGGACATCTATCTATTCAAAGTTTACCTATCTGTCTATCTATTCAAATATTCCACTATTTGTACACATGTCACTTGTCTGTGCAACTATCTGTTCAAATGTCCCACTATATATACATGTGTCACCTATATGTGCAACTATCTATTAAAATTTTCAACTATCTCTTCAAATGTCTCACTATCTGTATACATGTCACCTATTTATTTACCGATCTGTTCAATATCACCTATCTATTTATCTCACTGCCACCAGCTGCTGCCATTGGCCGACCGTTAGAGACTTTTCAGCCAATTTCTTAGTGACTTTTCCAGCGCTAACTATTTTTCAATATGTGTTCTTATCATCAAAAAAAAAAAAAAAAAAAAAAAACTTTATTTTAAATGACATATGACCCCATAGGAATACACTTTTCACAAACTAACCGTAGTTTCAACTTTCAATAAAAAATTTACTTGTGATTGATCACTTCCTCAATTCAGACATGAAGACTTTCTGTCATACATTCATACAACATTTGAATGCCTTAGATAATTTTAACATTTTTTTCATTTTCGTTATGGTTTTTCATTTTCGTTATGGTTATGGGACTTCTTTTCCTCACTCAAAATAAAAAATTAATGTAATTGTTGCGAATGAAAAAGTGGTTTGAACCATTTCTAATCTAAGAAAAATAGACTTTGGGTTTGGCCCAATGATTTTGTAGCCACACCCTAAGATGTGAGAATGTCAAGGATTCAAGTTGATAAAACAACGATGACCCCTTTAGTTATAATCTACTTTTACTAATAAACTAACATTCTATAATCTTGACAAAAAAAAAAATGACAATTCACTTCTCTATTAACTAATTGTATGTTTTAGTATATATACTTTTAACATTGATGTAAACTAGGGTCTCAATATTTCTTTTAGGCAAAGTTGTGTTGATATGAACAACAATCCATAATATCCAGGGCTACAAGAAAGAATATCATCCTATCAACTAGAAATAGGAAATGAGTTTTCATTAGTGATGAATATTCTATAAGATTTGTAGAATTTAGAGGGCATTTGATAATTTTTTTTTTTTAATTTTCAGAAATAAAAAATTGGAAACTAACATGAAAAAGTTTGACCAACTATTTCCAAAACAATTTTTTAGGAATAATATTTGAATTTCAAAAAAAAAATAAATTCACAAATATAAAAATTATATGAAAATGAGGTTTTTTTTTTTTTTTTCAAATCTACGCTAATAAAAAAAAAAAAAAGAAGGATAAATTACAGTAAACTCTCTTAAATTATGACACATTTGCATTTTGCCCCTTGAACTTCAAAACTCAATAGTTAGCCTTTTCAAAGTATTATCTTGTTACAGTCAATCCCTTGTGTCAGGATTTTGTTAAAAATTTACACAAAATCAGATCATATGTAAAGTACATGACACATTTATTGAATTTTTTTGGCAATAATGTCATTATTTGATGATCACATTTACACTTTGCCACTAGGATAAGAAAGACAACATGCAAATGGGATAACTAAATAAATGTATTATTGTCCTAAAAAATTTAAGGATGAATTACACTAACGGTCCCTATAGTTTGGGAGTTGTGTAACTTTGGTCCTTAAGTTTTCAATTGTAATATATTTGAGCCTGAATTTTGAATCTCATTCCAAATAAAGACAATTGAGGACACTGTTGCTCCATTTTAAAAGCAAAGTTGTCAATTTGATAAAATATAAACTAATTTGACAAAAATAAATGTCCAAAATTATTTTTGAATTTACAAAAATTATTTCTACCTACCAAAGATAAAATTATATAAAAATGATAAATCTTTTACATTTTTATTTATTTTTAATTGTTTAACCAAATTAATTTGTAATATGTGTTTTGATGATGATCATATAATGAGTGCTTATTTTTGTTGATATTTTTTTATGGTTATCATGTAATAGATGGTTGTATTTATTGTTAACAAATATTTTTGGATGGTTATTAGGTGTAATTGATGTGTTTAATATATTAAATATTTGGGGTACTTACCAATTAGTCCTATTCACTAGACTTATTTACCTACAGGTCTTAACTAATAAATTTAACACTATAAAAATAAGAGAGTGATAAATTTATCACTAAAAAATTATTCATAAAAAAAGAGACTGATAAATTTATCACTATAAAATTATTCATAAAAAAAAAGACTGATAAATTTGTCTTTATCACTTAATAAATTATATCAAATAGGACTTAATGGGTAATAAGTCTCAAAGTAGGACCTATTGGGTAATAAGTCTCCCAAGTAGGACCTATTGGTAGTTTACCCTAAATATTTTTAGTTTTGGATTTTTTGATTTAATGGATTAGTTTAATAGTGATATCAAAGTTATCGCTATGTTTAACTTTTGAAAAAAAAAAACTAATTTAACGAAAATAAATATAAAAAAAATATTTTTAAAAATCATTTCTACCCCCTCCCCCCCAAAAAAAGATAAAATTATATAAAAATGATGTGTTTTTAATTTTTTTTCACCAATTTAATTTTTAGTTTCTTAGAAAAAATTTCTGAAAATAAATTCTAAAATCAAACCGAATAGAATTTTATAATAAAAAAAGTTCCAACATTATTTATTAAAATAAAGGTCATTACATTTCAAATAATATACAAGTTAACCAACATAAAATAGGTTGTATGACGACTTTGCCCTTAAAATAAACCATTTGCAAAAGAAACATCTTTGATTGTCCTTATTTGGAATAAGATTCAAAATTCATAATCAAATGTATTGCAATTGAAAAGTCAGGGACCAAAGTAACACAAGCCCCAAATTATAAGAACGGTTAGTGTAATTCGCTAAAAAATTAATAACATATATTATTGTTCTAAAAAAATGTGTGTGATGTGTGTTTCACACATGACTTGATTCCATTTAAATTCCAAGACAAAACCCTAATGAAAGGTGTTGAGTATAACAAGATAATAGTTTGAAATGATTCATTATTCATTTTCAATTTTAAAAAGATAATTAAATCATAATTTAAAGATGTTTACTGTATTTTGCCTTAAAAATTATAGAGCCGCTACTGCTCAGTGAATGCATATTTATCTGCAACAGTTAATTCGACTTTATATCTTTAATAGAGAAAGAAGCCCCAAAGTCAAGTCGAGCATACATACATGAGACATGAGCTTTTGGTTAGATAACAAAGCTCTTCTTAGTCAAGCACACCACATATGACTTTTTCACAACAATTGAACGATTACGATCCATCTTTATATTTTCTCATTGATATTCCAAGTTGTTTACAGCTGATGTGAACCACAACTCATCGGTGGTTTAAGAATAGACAACTTGAATAATCATTTAGGCTAAACTCGAGTAAAAGAGAACCCCATGCATTACCTTATATGAAATTTTATTAATTTATGTACTTAGGGCATATGTTAAGGTGATTATAAAGAGCTCTACATCATTATAAAATTGAGTGCATTAAAGAATAGGAAAATACTTCGTTGCTCGAAAGTCTTGGCTCGAGATTGGCTCGAATTTATAAAACGACGCCGTTTTATATTTTTTTTTCTCTTTTTTTTCCTGAAGCAAACACAGAGGGAGAGGGAGAGGGACGAAGGAAGAGACAGAGAGAAGGAAAAGGAAAAGAGAGAAGGAAGGGGGAAGAGAGTCGCCCCAGATTTTGCTGATGAAGATGACGATGTGCCCTAAAAATATAATAAGATTTTTATTATATATAAACATAATAAAAGTTATTGTCAAAATAATTTTATATAATAAAAGTTAGGATTAATTACACCAAGTCCTCCTCAATTATTATTGAATATCACTTAACTCCCTCCTTTATGAATTTGTACAAATTAACCCCCTCAACTATGAAAATGTATCACTTTCACCTTCTCTAGACCATCTTTAAAAGGAATGTATTTCTACGATTTTTATAGTTAAGAAGGATAAAGTGACATTCAGTAATATATTTGAGGAGATCTTGGTATAATTAATCTCTTTTATTGTCAAAAATTGAAATAGTAGTTGAAAATCTCTCATTAAAATTAACAAAAAATGACTAATCGGAGATTATCAAAAAGAATTTCACTTCAGTTATCTTAAGCTCTCCGTCAAATCATAAAGAGAGCAAAACAACTTCTCTTATTAGATACAAAAAAGATCTCATCGTTATATTTACATTACACCTCTTTCTTTCTTTTGTTGATTCAACTACATTACACCTCTTTCATTCTCTTAGTTAAGATAGGGGAAAAATTACAAAAAAACGAATTTTGATTGTGAAAATTAGATGCTTATTATGAATGCCCCAATTAGACTTTTCATCTTGGGCTTGAAATAGGCTTGAGTGGACTCTGTCATTGGTGGCATTTTGGTTTAAAATTAAAGGAGAAATTGTCCGGTCATGTTAGACTATACTTGAAAAAATCATTTTATCAGCCAAGTTTAAAAATAATTATTTATACGCAAATTGCTAAAAAATTGTATTAGTCACGGTGAAGTCCAAACCAAAAAAGAAATGCTAAAAAAATTGTGTTAGAAATGCAATTTTTTTTTTTCTTTCTTTTTTTAAGAATGTGGTAGACCAATTTGATAAAATTAAAATTTGGAGGATGAAAATATCATGAAGTGCATATTTTAAGAACCAAGGTAATCTTATAGTAATCTTATAATACACAAATTTCAAAATTATATGGGACTAAATTGCAATATTTTTATATATTGGGGATCATATTGACATAATTTAAATATTTCAGACTAATTTAAAACACTTTTATACATTGAAAATTAGATTGACATAATTTAAATATTGAGGACAAATTATATATCGGTAACTATTTTTTCTTCTATTATTTATTCTTCTCCATAAAATCCCTCTTAAAATTCATAATTCTAACAATTCCTCTTAAAATTCATAATTTTAACACCACCACAATACCTATCACACAAGAAAATTAATTGTAAATACGATAAGTAAAGTCAAGTTTCGTATTGGATGGATGTATTTCATTAAGATTCCTTTCCCTTTTTCCATCAAAAAATGAAAAAGAGAAATATTATAGAGGAAGGAAAAAAGAAAAGTGAAAAAAATATTCACCCGGTTTAGTTTGGAGTTTTCAAAAATAGTTTTTTGAATTTTCAATTTGTATTTTTATATTTTTAATGATTTTTTAAATATTTTAATTAATTTCTTTTACTTTTTAGATCCACTTAATCTTGATATACTTAAAAATTAAAAAAATTGTATAAAAGTCTTTAAAAAATTCATTGAATACAATAAAATATGAAAATATATTGAATTTTCATATTTTTGGTATTTGGTGAATTTTGTATAAAAAAAAAAAATTCACAAATATTATATTTTTTAAGCGTATCTAGATTAGGTATATCTAAAAAATAAAAATAAAAATGCGTAAACTATTTAAAAAATTCAGTTTTTTAAAAAGTGGGTAAAACCAAACAAGGTGATTTATATTTCATTTACTTAGTTTTCTTTTCTTATTTTATTATTTATTCTTCCTTGCAAAATCTCTCTTAAAATTCATAATTTTAACACTACTACAGTGCCTATGAGCTGAAAAAATGAATTATAAATTGAACAACTAAAGTCGAGTCATATTAGACAAATTCCTTACCCTCTCTATGGTAAAAGAAACATTTGTCGTAAACAATATATGGCTAAAGAATCCATTTCTATCATTTTTCATACATTTATTATTTGTATATGTATATGTTAGAATTTGCAAATTGATATAAATTGATGTGGCCTTGAAGTCCATTCCAACTAGGGACAGAAGTCCTTAAGCATTAGTGGTCCTAAAATTTGGAATTAAAAGCAATCAGTACTTGAACGAGAACCACAAGAAGTTCCTATTGAAGATAAAAACATTATTGAAGATAAATTTTTTTGATTTGTGGTGGCATAATATGTAATTTGATTTTATTTCAATTTCTAGAATTATGGATGTGTGATAATAATTTTAAAAAAATAACGCCCAATTAGTACACATTAATGCGTGATAAAAATTTAAAAGATAAAATTAAAAATGAATATATTCGTAGAGTAGTAGCTATAGAAAATAAAAATAAAAAAAATAAAAAGAAGAGAAAATAGGTTAAGATGATTTGGTCATAGATAAAAACCCACTTAAACAATAGTAAGAAAGAGTGATACAATCACCATAAGTGGAGATGTCAGAGGAGGAAAAAATCTAAGTTGACTTGAGATGTGATGGTGAAAAAATTATAAATTTATTTAATTTAACTAAATATATAACTATATTGATAAAACAAAATGACAAAAAAATATTCATATAGCCGATCCTACTTAATTAAGACACAACACTTAATTTTTGGTTTAATTTATAATATTGAATGAAATTAGAGAAATGTGTAACACCTTCAAAATATTATATAAGTCAATCATTCACGAGATCTATGGACATGATAGAAATGTTGTATTTTCATTCATCAGAGTTAATATTACAAAAGATATTACATGCATTACACTTTCATAAATGTTTATCTTGAAACTATAGCATGTAACTCTAATTGAGAACAACAATATAAATGCCCTAGGGGTTTACATCTTTTCAAGACTTCGCTTGGTTACAACAAAAGAAGAGTCTAGTCTCTATACAAGTAAAGCCCTCGGCTTGAATAAACATTCAGTACAAAAAAATGAAATCACGAAAGTGGAGCCTTCAGCCCCTAAGCCTCCCAAGCTATGCTCTTGGAGGTGGCATGTCACCTGTACCTGAAAATGATTTTCCAAGTAGGATGAGCCAAAGCCCAGTAGAGATATGCTAAATCATATATGAGAATTAACTAAAATATGAGCATCAGATAAATGTGCAACATTCTTAACCAACACATATTCTTTTCAAGGTCATTCAATATAGATAACCAATATCTCAATTCATTTCCATTCTTTCATTACGGGTAAATCAATTAACCAAATTCATTATTATCAAGCAACTAATATGAGACTACAACTCAATGGTTCACAATACAATACATTTATCCAATCCAACACTTCTATTTCTTGCCATTTTACGGAACCACGTCCGAGGGAACCAACACCCATAAATATATAAGATTTCGAGACTTTCACTCTGAACACTCCGGCCAACTTAATTATCAATGGAGTCCATCCCCTATCTCCTCCCAAACAATGGAGTACATCTCCTATCTCCTCCCAAACAATAATACATATACAATGTATTTAAACACTTTGTCATATACAATGACTAATCAAAACACATATTCAATGGTTTAACCAAACCGTCATATTCAATGACAATACTCATATGACTAGTTTCAATTTACCTAGTCCTCATGCAATTTTTACAACAATCACAGCTATTCTCTACCAATAGCCCAAAACAAATATTTCTAAACAGATAAATAAATCCATCAACAGATAATTTATCATATTTTCCATAGATGAGTGATTTATCAAATCCAACTACACATCTCCTTCGTGCATTCTTCCAATTTCATATTTCTCATAACAATTTCATTATTTGCACCAATAATTTATTTAATTCAAATTAGGGCAATCTTCCCCTTTTTACAAACATTACACCCAAGACCAAATTTTACCAATTATACCCAAGCAATAACATGTTCAAGACCTCTTATACACATATGGTACCAAAAATGGAAAACCCCTCTTTCAAATATCAAAACCCTAACCTTAACTTCACCTAAATCTTCCAAATCCCATCATTTATACAAAATGACAAATATCTAGGTTAAAACTCATATTAAAGAGTAGAATATCCCTACCTCAAACGTAGAGCTCAAAGAGGAAGAAAGAGAAAGTTGAAGATGCCCAAAACTCAAACTTCTTCGGATCAAAAGGAAGCCTAAGCAAAACCCTATCTTTTTAACAAAGGGAGTAGGGTAGAGAGACTCAAGATCAAGGAGTATTTGAAGAGAGAGTGTGTGTTTTAGAGATAGAGACAGTCGAATTAGGGTTTTGGGTGAAAAAGAGACCAAAAAGTGATATAAAATCACGCTACTGCAAATTGATATACAGAGTCTTCACTCAAGCGAAGGAGTTGTCACTCGAGCGACCAGACACAACAAGAGGTCTCGCTCGAGCGTAGAATGCAAAGCTTCAGGTCTGCCATGGACATAGACGCACGCTGAGCACAAGAAGTCTCGCTCGAGCGACGCACTTTCACCTTCTCAGAAAAGCTGCGTCTGGGAGAAAAACCTGAAAACCCTCATTTTTCGCTCGAGCGCAAGAAATCTCGCTCGAGCGAAAAAGCAAACTATACAAGGCTCGCTCGAGCGCAAGAAGTCTCGCTCGAGCGAAGAGGCCAAAATTTGGACAACAACCATTTGTACCAATAGACAACCAACCTGTTCCAAACTCACCCAACAAGTCCAAAAACTCAAATTCAAAGAATTAAAGAGAGGAAACAAGACATAGACAACAACATACAATCACGGAACCCGAGTCCAGAACACAATAAAGGTCAGGGTAAAACCAGGATCGCTATAAATGCGATAGCATATGTAAGTTTTCATCAACTTAATTTACCATCTTACATGTACAGGCTGTTAATAACAGTTATCTCATGTTTATATTAGCACATTTTACATAATCCCTTTTTATTTTCCCAAGTGATTTGACATCCAACTAAAAAAGTAATATTTTTTTTTGTGATTTTTTATTTTTTAAAGAGTTAATTACCAAAAAGTCCTGTCTACATATTTGGTGGTAGCTTAGGTCCTGTCAAAAAGTTTTTGAACCAATAAGTCCCATTTATAGGTAAAAAGACGTTTTGCTCTTTAATCCCAAAACAGAGAATGATTTCAGTATATAATTATCAAAATTAAAAAAAATTTGTTTGGCTTCTGAGAAAAGTATGGGATTGAAAAGAAAGATAATTCTACGAACCTGACACATTAGATTACTGAATTAAATTTTTTTTCATGATTAAAATTGAAAATATTATAAACTGAGAATATTCTCAATTTTAAAAAAGAGACTCGGCATCTCTGAAAATTCAGCGTTCTACGAAAACACAAACTATATCTATACATATATATATATACTTGTATGGATCGCAGGCGAGCGGCGAGTCCGGTGTACACTAGGCAGTGGAGTGGGAGCAGCACGGGGTCATCTTCTCCGGGCACCGGCCTCTCCACCATCAAGAGGAATCAGAACTTCGCCGCCAAGGCCGCCGCCCAACGTCTCGCTCAGGTAATGGCTTCTCAGACCGCCGCCGACGACGGATATGGAAGGTTCTGAACGACGGACGGTTTCGAATGGCCGTTGCTCGAGCCCTGTCTCCGATCGTGTTCCGGCTTCTTGTTGCTCGAGTAATGCATCGAGCGAGTTCGCGAAGGAGAGCTTGAAAATTGTAGATCTGGAGGTATTCGAGAAGTCACAGAATCAGAATTCAAGTTGATTCATGCATTATTATTATTCTCTAGAATGAATCGTCGGGTTTCGTGCCTTAATTGCTTTGGATTTTTTTTTTTTTTGAATTTCAATTTGTTTTTGCACGAGGATCTGAAATCGTGGAAGAAGACCATCTGATTCCCAAATTCAGGTTTGGAAGGGTAAATTGGTCTATTAAAAATTAATGGGACTTGAATGAGTAAATAATTTTATTTAAGACCTAATGGATTATAAGTTCACAAAATGGGACTTGTATGTAAATGCCGTTTTTTTAAATTATGTCAAAATTCTTTCTAGTTCTGTCTAGTGAAAAAGGATTTAAAAAGTAAAAATATCCAACTACTTTTTTTTGGGAGGGTCTTCAATGGAATTTTTTTCCTAATTTTTATTTTATTAAATTTTATGGTCCATCTAGTTTAAAAATAAAAAAATAAAAAAAGTAATAGTATAATGTTTTTTTTTTTACTAAAGACCAAAAAAATTGACAAAAAAATTACTCAAAAAAGTCAATTCCAAACAATAAATTATAAAAAAAGTCTTTGTGATTTAATACCTTTGTTTATGGTAGAAACTTTCAATTAATTAATCTTATCATTTTGTACAATGTTTTATAAATAAATTATGGATGTAATTTTGTATAAATTATAGGAAAATTTGTCCATAAAACTCATATGGAGAAATGTTGATCCATTTAGTCCTAGAAGTTTTCTTATAAACCAATTAGTCCTTTTAATTTTGGAAAGTTGTATTTATTTGATTTGGTGCCATTTAAATTTAAGTGAATGTCCTTTTGTGATTCATTTTTTTAATTTTCTGATTCTTTTTTCAGATGAGAATAGAAATGTGAGATGTAGAAGATTCTTTTTGGCAGATTGATGGCTGAAGTGTTGGTTGTCCAACGTAGAAATCTACATTTCTATTAGTGTGGTTTTCTGGTGTTACATTAGAGTGCTACATTTGGAAAAAGTATATTAAAGAGTTTTTGTATGTTACATTGATTGGAGTGTTACGTTTGAAAAAAATACATTAAGATATTTTTTTGGAATGTTACGTTGTTACGATTGAGAAATGGCACTAAAGAGTTTTTTAGTATGTTATGTTCGAGTGTTATTTTTTTAGAGTATTACGTTTGAGAAAAGTATATTAAGGATTTTTTATGTGTTATATTGATTTGAGTATTACGTTTGGGAAAAATACACTAAGGAGTTTTTTTGAAATATTACATTGTTACGTTTGAGAAAAATACACTAAAGAGTTTTTTAATATGTTACATTGAAATGTTACATTTTTAGAGTGTTACATTGGAGTGTTACGTCTGGAAAAAGTATACTAAGGAGTTTTTTTGAAATTTTACGTTTAGTAATTTCAACATTATGAGAAAACTCACATTTATCTCTCAACACATAACACACACGCATTTATGCTTTGGCCCTTTATATAATTCACACTAAAATTGAACCTTTGGGTCCATAAAAAAAAAAATAGAAGACCAAATAGTTCATAGATCACTATTTTGGAATTTATTGGTATTTCACCCAAAAAAGTAATCAAAATAAAAATATGTAATGATAAAAAATAAAAATAAAAATAAAATTGATTATAATATTGTAAAATCTTTTGAACATATCAGGAGGTGCGTCTTGACGAGGGGAGTCTAGACCTAAAAAAACCAGCTCAAAAGGAGATCTCATGCCACGCGCCTCCACGCGCAGCCTGAAATTTTGCTAGGAAGTCGTCGGAAAGTTCAGTCTGCCAAACGGAGAAAAGGTTGAAGAAGACTAAGTTAAAATAATTTAAATAATTTGTTTGAGAACCATTCAACATAAAAATTGCTATGATAAAGTGGTTAAGGTGTTTGCTAAGTACTTGATGCAAAATTTGAATCTCCAAAGCAGCAATTTCAAAAAAAAAATAAAAAATTTTGAGAGGGGGGGAGAGGCTGACGTGTGGATGACGTCAGCGTGACATAGGGCTGACCTCAGTACACAAAGATTTATCGGGACATTAATTGTGACACGGAAGTAACAACCGAATTTTAATTGTTAGAATTGAAATCCTGGGGTTTTAATTGAAAAACACAAAACTCCAATTTTTTTTTTTTTATAGTAATTTGTCCAAAAACAAAACTAAATATTAATAAAATTAAAAAAAAAAACATTTTAAATTAAAATTAAAAGAAAAACTAGCAATGACTAATTTACACTACAACAAATTAAGATTTTTGAGATAAAAATTTAGCGCCGAAACCACTTTTTAAAAATGAAATATCTTAGTTACAAAAAAATGTCATCGTTGTATATTTAAGACAAAATTAGATATTTAGTAATGAATTATTATTCTTTTGGGATTAAAATTTTTATCACAAAGATAAATCTTTTGGTATGAAATTTTTTCTCTAAAAATACATTTATTAGTGACATTTTCAAATTTTGTCGCTAAAGCTTTTTTTTTTTTCTTTTGAATTTTTGTAACAATTTTTTCACGAAGATTTTTGCAAATTTATATATTTATTTATTTATAATAATAACTTTTTGGAATGAAAAACTTTAGTTCTTAAAAATTTTATATGTTAATATAATATCTATCAACTGACGATAGCACTAGGAGGTCAATGGTTTGATTCTTGTTCTAGGCAAGATTTTCACTTCCTTAAGCAGTACCCTTGTACCCAAAGATTATATATATATATATAAATTAAAAATTCCTTTAAAATATCTATACTATATATTAAGTAAAAGGGGGTTTTTAACCCCAAGCCTTGTGGGAGCTCCAATCTCTCAATCTAAATTTTTTGATTTTTTGATTTTAAAAAAAAAAAAACTTAGCATTTATTAACTTCTCCCAACCCCCAAGTTTTACCCTCATAATAACACTTTAATGCATTAAGAACAAGCATAATTTTTTTTTTTTGAAATCCAACACATGAATTCCTTGAAAAGTCCCAACACATATAATTATTATCCCTCATAATAACACTTTAATGCATTAAGAACAAGCATAAAAACAATTTCTTGAAAAGTCAAACACATATGATTATTATCAAAATATTAAACTTTAATATAATATAAAAAAGGAAAAAAAAGACATTTAAAAATCGTAATTCACATATATAGATAACTAGCCTATCAACTGTGCTATGCACGTAATAATTATAGATATTTATATTTGTATTAGATTTTTTTTAATATATAAATTATGTTTTTTAAGATTTTTTATAAAAATAATTTAACAATCTTATCACTAACCATAGTGTATGAGAGAAGTTAAAAAGGGTACTGCAGTAACTATACACGGGTTGTATCTATAATTATTTGTATGAGGGGATTTTAAATGCTGATCAAGGGATTTTGACCAAATCAATAAATGCAGGCATGTGGAAAGACATGTGGATTGAAAAAAATTAATAAATGCTGATCAAGAAATTTTGACCAAATCAATAAATGCTGATTAATAAAAAATTTAGAAAATTCAAATTGAGATATTGGAGCTCCCACAGGTCTTGGGGGTTAAAAACCCCATTTTGCTTAATATATAGTATAGAAGTATAGATTGTAAATATATTAAGGAAAATGGGGTTTCTAAACCACAAGCCTTCTGGGAGCTGCAATTTCTCAATCTTAATTTTCTAAATTTTTGATTTAAAAAAAAAATCTCAGCATTTATTGATTTGGTCAAAATCCCCTGATCAGCATTTATTAACTTTTTCCAATCTACATGCCTGCATTTATTGATTTTGTCAAAATCCATGATTAGCATTTAAAATTCCCTCATACAAATAATTATAGATACAGCCCGTGCATAGTTACTGCAGTAACATTTTTAATTTCTCTTATACACTATGGTTAGTGATAAGATTGTTAAATTATTTTTATAAAAAATCTTTAAAAACTTAATTTATATATTAAAAAAATTAAAACAAATATAAATATCTATAATTATCTCGTGCATAGCACGAGTCATAGGCTAGTCTATATATTAAGGAAAATGGGGTTTCTAACCCCCAAGCCTTGTGGGAGCTCCAATATCCCAATCTAAATTTCCTAATTTTTTGATTTAAAAAAAAAAAAAAACTCAGCATTTATTGACTTCTCCCAACCCACTTTTTGACTTCTCCTATATCTACTCCTACGCCCTTTTCAACTTCTCCCATACACTATGGCTAGTGATGAGATTGTTAAATTATTTTTATAAAAAAATTTTAAAAAAATAATTTGTATATTAAAAAAATATCTAAAACAAACATAAATTCTTATTAAATCTATCTATCTATCTATACTATATATTAAGCAAAAGGGGGTTTTTAACCCCAAGCCTTGTGGGAGCTCCAATCTCCCAATCTAAATTTCCTGATTTTTTGATTTAAAAAAAAAAATAGCATTTATTAACTTCTCCCAACTCCCAAGTCTTATCCTCATAATAATACTTTAATGCATTAAGAACAAGTATAAAAAAAATTCTTTGAAATCTAACACATATGAATTCTTTGAAAAGTCCAAACACATATGATTATTATCCCTCACAATAACACTTTTATGCGTTAAGAATAATCATAAAAAAAATTTCTTGAAAAGTCCAACACATATGATTATTATCAAAATATTAAACTTTAATATAATATAATAAAAAAATAGATATTTAATTCCTTGAAAAGTCCAACACATATAATTATTATCAAAATATTAAACTTTAATATAATATAAAAAAGGAAAAAAAGAAGATATTTAAAAAAAAAGAAAACATTTAAAAATCACAATTCACATATATAGATAATTGTAAATACAATCCGTGCATAGCATGAGTGATATGCTAGTATCTATACTATATATTAAGCAAAAGGAGGTTTTTAACCCCAAGCCTTGTGGGAGCTCCAATCTCCCAATCTAAATTTCTTGATTTTTTGATTTTAAAAAAAAAAACCTTAGCATTTATTAACTTCTCCCAACCCCTAAGTCTTACCCTCATAATAACACTTTAATGCATTAAGAACAAGCATATAAATTGAGCTCCAATCTCCCAATCTAAATTTCTTGATTTTTTTATTTTAAAAATAAAAAAAAACTTTAGCATTTATTAACTTCTCCCAACCCCCAAGTCTTACCCTCATAATAACACTTTAATGCATTAAGAACAAGCATATAAATTTTTTTTTGAAATCCAGCACATATAAATTTCTTGAAAAGTCCCAACACATATGATTATTATCCCTCATAATAACACTTTAATGTATTAAGAACAAACATAAAAAAAATTTCTTGAAAAGTCCAACACATATGATTATTATCAAAATATTAAACTTTAATATAATATAATAAAAAAAATACATTTAATTCCTTGAAAAGTCTAACACATATGATTATTATCAAAATATTAAACTTTAATATAACATAAAAAAAGGAAAAAAAAAAAAAGAAGACATTTTAAAAAAAAATTTAAAAATCGCAATTCACATATATAGATAATTGTAAACACAACACGTGCATATCACGGGTGATATGCTAGTATTAAAGTATGGGAAATCTCTTTTGAAATTGTTCATGACGGCTAGTCCTAGAGTAGGATAATTCCAATAATAATCAGAATTTAATCGTCCAAATTTAATATGATTAAAAGTCATTAGAAGTAATGAATTCTATTACATTTAATATACATTATCATATAGGTTAAAAAAATAATAATGAATAATAACAATTGAGTAATGATATACAAATGAAAAATTGATACAAAATGATGCGACTAATTTTTATTACTTTAAAACAAAACACACATAAAAATTAGTTTTATTTATCAAAATAATATTGTTACGTCATTCTTTTGATATATATTTTTCTATATAATTTTTATATATGAAAATAATTTTCCATAATAGTTGCATACAAATAACTACTTATAATAATAAAATTATGTAATACCTTATTTGCAAGGAGGAGGATCCCCTCCCGTCACTATTTGGGATTGGACTGAACTGTTCCGACCCGTGGGATTCACCACAGTCCCATTTAGATAATCCCCGTCGGGTATTTCATGTATTTCATCATTAAAAAAAATTAAGTCGATCCGATAACTGTAATCAGTTCCATTTACCGTATTTGTCATAAAAGAAAATGTGTGGTCTACTACGCAAAACAAAATTGTATATAAAAATATATAAAATTATTTGCTAATTTAATTTTTGATAATAAATAAGATTAATTAAAAATTTAATATTAATGAATAAAAGCAAATACACTTTTTAGAAAGAGATCATCAAATAAGTTGATATTAAAAAAAAATTAAGTTTTATGATGGCATAAAATAATTTAAATATGATATATCCCTTATTTTTACTTGGTTTTCTTCGATTTCAGCATACCTTTTGTTTCGTTTCATAACGGGATATGCCATTTGGTTTTACGACGGTTTCGATTTCTGAAATTCAATATTACTTTTTTTTGGGGGGGAACCATAATAATAAGGGTAATTTGGAAAGAGAAAAAAAAAAAAAAAGTATACAAATACTATATGCCTTCCGTTTTTTGTAATCAGTTTAGATATGTTGAAATGTGCAAATTATTCTAAATTGATGTACCCTGAAAGTGACAGAAGTACTTAAGCAGTGATTTTCCCTGAATTTGGAGTTAAGGAAGGAAGTACTAGTATGCTCCAGTTACAACGTCAAATTGCAATTTGAATGGAAAATTGAGAAAGAAATTGCAAATCTTTTGGGGAAAATTACACATAAGTGGAAATTGGAGAGAGTATTTACAAATTAATGAAAAAATTTATAAATTTAATTATAAATATTTATAAAAAAAATTTCATTAATTTTTTTATTTTTTATTTTTTTGAAAAACTACACTGATGTGTAGTTTCCCCAATCTTTTATGTATAATGTATGATACATATTCAAAAAGTGGGTGTTGGTGCGTGGCATATAATTGTCGAAATTTGAATAGTCAAAGTCAAGTCTATTGGGAGCCAGCATAAACATTTAGGTATGATTTTCTTGCCCTCTTCACACGACGGATTAAAGTCGAGAATTGATTGAAGCGTTCTTCCCAACTGCATGCCGTGAACGTAGGTGAAGTAATTTGAGTCAAGCAATACTTTTATAATAGATTCTATCATCTAATATGTATAATTAAAATTATTTTGTAAGTCTAGTTTTTCTTTAGTTCAAATCTTAAATTGAAAGGTATTATTCGGACCCATGAGGTTTACTATATGTCACGTTTTGATGATGTAAACTGTTCATCTTGTAGGGACCTTCATGTATATCATCTACACAAAAAGTTAGGTCGATTAGATAATCATATTTGTTCAATTTATTATTTTTGTCACCAAAGTCTATTTTTAAAAACGTAGTTATCGTCCCTTTTTTAAAATAAAAAAAACAAATGAGATAAATTGTACATGTTATGATTATCAAATTCATCTAACTTTTTTGTATGGATGATGTACACGAAAGACTCCATAAAATAAATTATTTGGATCATTGGAAAATGGAATGCATGGTGAGCTCCACGGGTCTAAACAACACACTCTTTTGGATTAGAGAAAAACCCGACCCTATTTTATACAAGGGTTAGGCTTCTCTCCAATCCAAAAGGTGTTTTTCGGCCCGTGAGACGCACTATGGGTCATGTTTATTTAATTTGAACCGTTCATTCTATAAAGACATTCATGTATATTATCCACATAAAAAATTAAATCAATTCAATAATTGGAATTTATTCAATTTATTATATTTGTCTTTAAAAAATATTGATGACAAGTGTATTTTTTTTGAAAAGATCATTAATTTTTTTGGTAATAAACGCTATAAATTGAACAGATTATGATTATTGGATCAACTTAATTTTTTGTACGAACGATGTACGTGAAGGACTCTACAAATTGAAAGACTCAAATTATTGAAACGAGACCCGTGGCAAGCCCCACAGGTCTAAACAACACCTTCCAATTCAAATTTAGACTAAAGGCAATCCGGATCTTCTGTGTAAATTTGTTATCGTATAAGTTAAAGAAGGGGGATTGTAGGCAAATTAAAATAAAGGAAATTTTACAATACACATCCCATTTTGGGGTGTGTACCATATGTTTTAATTATGATATTTGTAATATTTTGTTATGACTTATTATAGCATTAGTTATGACTTAATTATTGATTCTGTTATGACTCATTATGGTTAGGGCTATAAACGAGCCAAGTCTAATCGAGTTTTAGTATGTTTGAGATTGTTTATTAAGATTTTAGCAAGCTCGAGTTGAATTGGCTTAGGTTTGACTTGAGTTCCAACTTCTTCACAAACCTTCAATGAGCCAAAAAAAATTTAAATTCATACTTATGTATGAGACTAAAATTATAATTAAAATTTGGGCAAATTACACTAATAATCCCTATAGTTTGGGACTCGTGTTACTTTGGTTATTGACTTTTCAATTGTGACACATTTGACCCTAAATTTTGAATTTTGTTCCAAAACAGGACAATTGAATATACCATTATTTAATTTGAAGGGCAAAATCATCAATTTAATAAAATATAAACTAATTTGACAAAAATAAAAGTTAAACAAATATTTTTAATTTTTAAAATATTATTTTTATCCACCAATGATAAAATTATGTAAAATTGATAAAAATTAATAAAAATTACATGATTAATTTTAAAAATTAATTTTAAATGATCATCATCCAAACACATAATAAAAATTAATTTGGTAAAAAAATAAACAAATGTCTAAAAGATTTATCAATTTTACATAATTTTATTTTTAGTGGGTACAAATAATTTTTAAAAATTCAAAAATATTTGTTTGACATTTATTTTTGTCAAATTAGTTTATATTTTTTCAAATTGACATTTTACCCTTGAAAAATCTAATGATATCTTCAATTGTCCTTATTTGGAACAAGATTCAAAATTCAGGATCAAATGTGTCACAATTGAAAAGTCAGGGACCTAAGTGACACAAGCTCCAAACTATAGGGACTATTAGTATAATTCACCCTTAAAATTTTGATTACATAATTATATATACAATATATATAAACATATTAAAATAAAAGTCAATATCTTACCAAAATAATAATATCTACTACCACTATTACATAAATATATATAGTTAGCTATTATTTACATGTAAATAAATTTACCTATTATTTACATTATTTAAATATATAAATAACATATTTATCATATTTTTATACATATTTTTACATTATACTCAGGTAATTCATGTATTTCATCAATAAAAAAAATTAAGTCGATCTGATAACTATAACCAGTTCAATTTATCGATTTTTTTATAAAAGAAAATGTATGGTTTATTTTTTTGTTGTCCTTTTTTTTTGGGAGACTTATTTATAAGTCTTATTTCAGACACTTATGCTATGTTAAGTCTTGTGTAATTTCTTATAGAGTCTCAATTTCTATTTAGATAGGAATGTATTCTACAAGATCCTATGAGTTGTAAATAAATGGTATTAATATACTATTATACACTATAATGGCAAAATCATATATAGAAAATTGAATGTTATCATAGAAAGTAACATTTTTACATTCAATTAAAAAAGGGCAAATTGCACAAATAGTCCCTATAGTTTGGGACTTGTGTCACTTTGGTCTCTGACTTTTCAATTTTGACACATTTGACCCTGAATTTTAAATCTTGTTCCAAATAAGGACAATTAAATATATAATTAGATTTTCCAAGGGTAAAATTGTCAATTTGATAAAATATAAACTAATTTGACAAAAATAAATGTCAAACAAATATTTTTGAATTTTTAAAAATTATTTCTACCTATTAAAAATAAAATTATGTAAAATTGATAAATCTTTTAGACATTTATTTTTTTTTTTACCAAATTAATTTTTATTATGTGTTTGGATGATAATCATGTAAAATTAATTTTAAAAAAATTAATCATGTAATTTTTATTAATTTTACATAATTTTATCATTGGTGGATAAAAATAATTTTAAAAAAATTAAAAATATTTTTTTGACATTTATTTTTGTCAAATTGGTTTATATTTTATCAAATTGACGATTTTACCCTTGAAAAATCTAATAATATTTTCAATTGTCCTTATTTGGAACAAGATTCAAAATTCAGGGTCAAATGTGTCACAATTGAAAAGTTATGAACCAAATTGACACAAGTCCCAAACTATAAGGACTATTAGTGTAATTAACCCATTAAAAAAATCAAAAACCTAGTAAGTTTACGATGCGAAACATGTTATGTTATGTTTATGTAGGTGTCACGTTACGTTTATGTAAGTGTCATGTTACGTTACGTTTATGTAGGTGTCACGTCACGTTACGTCTATGTAGGTGTCACGTCACGTTACGTCTATGTAGGTGTCACGTCACGTTACGTTTATGTAATGTCCCATCTGATATGGTCACGTTACGTTACGTTTATGTAGGTGTCACGTTACGTTTCGCAAACTTAATCTATGATAACATTCAATTTCTTATATATGGTTTTACCATTATTTATGATATTAACAACTAATATTGAGGGTAAATGTCTCAACAAACTTCACACAGGACTTATAGGAACATAAGTTTTTTAGTAGGACAATATGTAGTATAAGTCTCCCTAATTGGACTTATAAACAATTTTTCCTTTTTTTTTTTTTTTGAGATGAAAAATGCGATAAATTAAACTAGTTACAATTGTTGGATTTACCTAATTTTTTGTGTGAATAAAATATATAAAATATCCAACAAAATGAATGGTTTGAATTAGTAAAATAAAACCACAATGGAGCTCACGGACTGAAACAGCCCCGTCCAGTACAAAATGGTTATCTTTTGATCTGGTGCTTACGTTATGGTCTATCTCTTTCATATGCATCGATCTGCCATGATCTTATTGGTCATCAATTTGACAAAATTGAACCTATAATTCCTAACGGAGGATCCAAACCAAAACTATCGAAAGAAATAGCTCTCCATGCTCTATTATCTATAAGGGAAATGCTAGAGAGCTCTAAATCTAGAGCTCTAATTTGAGCTCTAGTGATGTGTCAAAGCAAAAAAAAAAAAAAAAACAAAACAAAATAAGGCACAAACATCACATCATGGTGGGTCCCACCTTCCCATTAGAGCTATTAGAGCTCCTGTATTAGAGCTCTAAAACATTTTTGTATCTATAAATACCTCTCCATGCTCTAGCAGCTCGTCATCCCTCCATCCTATTACTGTCTTTCATAGCTTTCTATTAATAACAAGCCTACAATGACATTCTTGGCCAATACACTTCCCAACCAGTTTCTTTCTTTCCGAGCCCTTTTAGTCTGTGTCATCATCCTTGCATTGGCCACTTTTTTTGATTATGGTGCTTTTGCTTCTCCCTTAACTGGAAAACAAGGAAGTGAAGCCACGGCTCTCTTGACGTGGAAAGCTAGCCTTCACAACCAAAGTCAAACTCTCTTGTCCTCGTGGGTTGGAAGCAACCATTGCAGTTGGCTTGGAATTGGATGCAACAAGGCCGATAGAGTTGCCCATATAGACCTTCAGGGTTATGGTTTGAAAGGTACTCTTTCTAATCTTAATTTCTCATCCTTCCCTAGTCTCCGCACCCTTGAACTTTTTAACAACTCACTTTATGGGACCATCCCCCCCCAAATTGGTAGCCTTTGGAGACTCACCTACCTTAGCTTGCCTCTCAACAATCTCTCTGGAACAATTCCGACCGAAATAGGCCAACTAACTAATCTAAGGATCTTGTACATGAATAGAAACCAAATCAGTGGTTCCATCCCTCAACAAATAGGATTGCTGAGCTCTCTCAATGAGCTTGGCTTGTATACTAACAATCTCACGGGTTCAATCCCTTCTTCAATTGGAAACTTGGGCAACTTAACCATTTTGTACCTTTATGACAACCAACTTTCCGGATCAATCCCTCAAGAAGTTGGGATGTTGAGGTCTCTCACTGATCTCGAACTCTCGGGGAACAAGCTCACGGGTTTGATCCCTTCTTCAATTGGAAACTTGGGCAAATTAACCACTCTGTACCTTTATGACAACCAACTTTCCGGATCAATCCCTCAAGAAGTTGGGATGCTGAGGTCTCTCGTTGATCTCGCACTCTCAGGGAACAAGCTCACGGGTTTGATCCCTTCCTCAATTGGAAACTTGGGCAACTTAATCACTCTATACCTTCATGACAACCAACTTTCCAGATCAATCCCTCAAGAAGTTGGGATGATGAGGTCTCTTGTTGATCTCGAACTCGCAGGGAACAAGCTTACGGGTTTGATTCCTTCTTCAATTGGAAACTTAGGCGACTTAACCACTCTGTACCTTCATGACAACCAACTCTCTGGATCAATCCCTCAAGAAGTTGGGATGATGAGGTCTCTCGTTGATCTCGAACTCTCAGGGAACAAGCTCACAGGTTTGATCCCTTCTTCAATTGGAAACTTGGGCAACTTAACCTCTCTTTACCTTTATGACAACCAACTTTCCGGATCAATCCCTCAAGAAGTTGGGATGCTGAGGTCTCTTGTTGATCTGGAACTCTCAGGGAACAAGCTCACGGGTTCGATCCCTTCTTCAATTGGAAAATTGGGCAACTTAACCACTCTGTACCTTTATGACAACCAACTTTCCGGATTAATCCCTCAAGAAGTTGGGATGCTGAGGTCTCTCATTGATCTTGAACTCTCAGGGAACAAGCTCACAGGTTCGATCCCTTCTTCAATTGGAAACTTGGGCAACTTAACCACTCTGTACCTTTATGACAACCAACTTTCCGGATTAATCCCTCAAGAAGTTGGGATGCTGAGGTCTCTCGTTGATCTCGAACTCTCAGGGAACAAGCTCACGGGTTCGATCCCTTCTTCAATTGGAAACTTGCGCAACTTAACCACTCTGTACCTTTATGACAACCAATTTTCCGGATCAATCCCTCAAGAAGTTGGGATGCTGAGGTCTCTTGTTGATCTCAAACTCTCATGGAACAAGCTCACGGGTTCAATCCCTACATCAATAGGGAACTTGGGCAAATTAAGCATTCTGTACCTTCGTGGCAACCAACTTTCCGGATCAATCCCTCAAGAAGTTGGGATGCTGAGGTCTCTCGTTGATCTCCGTCTCTCATGGAACAAGCTCACGGGTTCAATCCCTACATCTATAGGGAACTTGGGCAACTTAACCATGTTTTACATTAATGGCAACAAACTTTTTGGATCTATTCCCCCAACATTCAACAATTTTACACAGTTGACAGCGTTTGAAATAAGTGGAAACATGTTCAATGGTCATATACCAGCAGACATATGTGTTAGTGGATTACTTAGAAACTTAACTGCGGATAATAATAATCTCAAAGGTCCCATCCCAAAAAGCTTGAAAAATTGCTCTAGCTTGTATAGAGTTAGGCTTGACGGGAACCAATTTTCGGGAAATATATCAGAAGATTTCGATATATACCCGAACTTGGTCTACATTGATCTGAGTCACAACAATTTCTTTGGTGAGGTATCTCATAAATGGGGAAAGTCTCATAATTTAACTAGTCTCAAAATGTCCAACAATAATATTTCTGGAGAGATACCATCTGAAATAATGGATTCAACTCAACTATGCGTCCTTGACCTCTCTTCAAATCACATAGTTGGAGAAATCCCAATGAAATTGAGAAGGATGGTTTCACTGTTCAACCTTAAGCTAAATAATAACCATCTATCAGGCAACATTCCTCCAGAATTTGGTAAGTTGTCCAATCTACAGATCCTTGACTTGGCAGCAAATGATCTAAGTGGCTCAATCCCTGGAGCACTAGGGGAGTGCATGAAACTTTTCAACTTGAATTTGAGCAATAATAGATTGGGGGAAAGCATTCCTGCTGAAATAGGTCGTATCCATAACCTTCAGATTCTTGATCTTGGTTACAATTTGCTAATAGGTAAGATACCACAGCAGATTGGAGAATTGCAAAGGTTAGAAACATTGAATCTCTCCCACAATGAACTCTCTGGTTTCATTCCATCATCTTTCGATAATATGTTAAATTTGACATCGGTAGATGTATCTTTCAATCAGTTGGATGGTGCTATTCCTAAAACGAAAGCCTTCCAAGAGGCTCCATTTGATGCACTCAAAGGTAATAAAGGTTTATGTGGTAATGCTACTGGTTTGAAAACTTGTCCAGCAAAAATGAACAGTGGGGTAGCTAAGAAAAACAGTACCAAACTTGTGTTACTAATTGTTCTTCTTTTTGGATTTCAATTCCTTCATTAATCGGAATAGTACTCTTGGTTTTTTGTAAAAAGTATAGGAACAAGAAAAATGAGCCAAGACGACTAAATAATGAAAATTTGTTTGCAATTTGGAGCTATGACAGAAAAATGGTGTATGAAAGCATCATTGAAGCGACTGAAAATTTTAGTACCAAACATTGTGTTGGGGAGGGAGGATGTGGTATTGTTTACCGAGCTGATCTCACAAGTGGTCAGTTAATTGCTGTGAAGAAACTTCATGTATCACCCGATGATGACTTGGCTAATCTGAAAGGCTTTACGAGTGAGATCTGTGCATTAACAAAGATTCGCCATCGCAATATTGTAAAACTTCATGGCTATTGTTGACATCAGAGGCACTTGTTTTTGGTTTATGAGTTCTTGGAAGGGAGAAGCTTGGGAAAGATATTGAGCTCGGAGGATCATGTATATACTTTGATTGGATTAAGAGAGTGAATGTTGTCAAAGATGTAGCAAATGCTTTGTCTTATATGCACCATGACTGTTCATCAGCAATCATCCATCGAGACATATCAAACAAGAATGTTTTGCTTGATTTACAGTATGCAGCTCACATATCCAATTTCAGCACAACTAGATTTATGAAGCCTGACTCATCCAATTGGACATCATTTGCAGGGACCTTTGGGTACGCTACACCTGGTATGTAATGTTCATTTTATTTTGTCAATCATTGCATATTAAGAGATTTTTAATCTTGGATGTTATCTCACTCAAATTGAAAGGGTTGTTGAACTTCTAATTGTTATTTTGATATGGAACATGAGCATGTACATGTTTCTTGTTTTTCTTTTTTCTTTTTCCACCATTGGTTTTTTTTTTTTTAATTACTATTTTCTTATCTTGGTCATTTGTTTCATTTGGTAGAACTTGCTTATACAATGGAAGTAAATGAAAGATGCGATGTTTATAGTTTTGGGGTTCTCATGATGGAAGTGATTATGGGGAAGCATCCGGGTGATCTAATCTCCTCTCTATCATCATCGTCATCCTCTTCCTCATCCACATCAACTGCGCATGGGATATTATTGAAGGATGTGTTGGATCAACGTCTCCCAGCTCCTGAGAATCAAGTGGCAAAGCAAGTAGTTGTGGTTGCAAAACTAGCATTTGCATGTTTGCATGCCAATCCACCATCTCGGCCAACCATGAGACAAGTTGCCATGAAACTATCAGATGATCGAAGGTCACATTTGCAAAATGAATTCCACATGATCACATTGGGACAACTGATATCAACTGCTCAACCTCTTGAGTATTTGCCTTCTATCCTTGGACTATGTGTTGTTCTTGTTTTCCATTTTCTTCTTAGACTGTTCAATTTCAACCCCCTTTTCTAGTCTATTTTTCTGCTCTTTTATACTAATTAGCATTTTACAAAACTTTTTAATGACTAATTTAAAACCATCTTAAATGTTCATGTTGGTGTATTTAGTGGGCCGTTTTCATTGGATTTTTGCAAGCTTTTTAAATGAATAGTTTCAACAAAAAATTTCTACTTACTTATATTGAATTTATCTCACATTTGAGTTGCTCATATAATTTATACATTTCTAAGCTCTAAATTCCACATTAGCTTTTCTTTGCTTGCTCTGTTTCTTACAAAGTGGTGTTGTACTATGCAGGCAACTAATGCCCTTAGCCATCCAATCTAATTGAAGCCTTTTCAGGTAATTTGAGATCGAAATAAATAAATTTGATTGACACATTTTTATTTTTTAATATTTTTTTTTTATAATTTATTTTTTTGTGATTTTGAGATGAAAATTTGCTAATTAAATCTTCATATTTAAGTTTTGCTAACATTTTTTTTTTCAATTGATAATATGGCTAATTTACTGTTATTATAAAATATTTTTGAAACTGTCATCATCTTGTGATTTTAATTTTTAAAATAAATAAAAAGAAGTCAACAATTTCTTCCAAAGTTAGAAATTATTCAAACATGACTTGAATTGAAGAAAGCAAGCTGGAGAGAGGGGATCTATTTGGTTTGGCATAACTTTTTTCAAAGTTTTGAACTTTCCTTTTTTCAATCTCAGCAAAGAGTTGTATCAGTAAAAGTGTTATATAAATTAAAGACTTAAGAAAGTCAGTGTAATTATGTTAAAAGTATAAAACTAAATGTATTTTCTTCAAATCTCAAAAGAGGTTAGCGTAATTTACCGAAAACAAATGTAAGAATTTTATGGATTCTTAACCACAACCTGTAGATTTTCAAAAAATGTGGGTCATCTTGGGTCTGCTTTTCCATGTGAACCAGCATGGCCTTATTTTCGGGGGGAAAAGAATGTTGAAGTTATATAGGGCCTTAATATATGGGATAATTACTAATAAGTCTTATTGATTGGATTTATTTCCTCATAAATCTAAAGTGATTTATTTATTTATTTATTTATTTATTTTATGTATTTGCCTCTTATTTTAATAATGAGAAAATTTTGAAACTTTATACATATATTTTGTGTTTGTGAAATAATTATTTGGTACTCCTAATGATACTAATAAATTTATCAAAGTGATAAATGATTAGGACATTTTGACTTTTGTTTGTAAGTTTTGGTTAATATTAGTTTATTTGAGTTGGTTTGCATTAAAATATAATGTGAGAGGTGTAACTAGTTAAATTGTGTTTTTTTATAAATATTTTTAATAAATTTATCACTAAAAGCTAAAATGGATATTTTATAAATAAATTTGATCCATAGAATCTATCCCTTAATGTATAGGCTTTCAAAAAATTAGGACCATAAAAAATTAAAGGCTTATAGCAAGGGTTTTATTGGCTTTATGGTTAAGCCGCCCATGTTTCCATGTTTAATTTTAATTTTTTTTTTTTTTTCATGTTGCTTCCATTTCTTTCACAAGGTCATCTACACATATTAAGGATTTCATGTTCTGTTTGGAAGGATTAAAGACCATCAAGATCGAGACCAAGAGCTAATGAGTTAGAAGAGGAATTGGCTGGTGCACATATGGCTCTTAAGACTGATATGTGACTGACTGCCTGGACCTGCATGGTGCTATTGCAACTTGTCTTGTGTATTGGATTGTATGTAAAGGCTTAGAGTTGTTCTCTGTTTTGTCATTTGGTTGTTTTTTGGTTGGTTTCTTACCAACTCGTAGTGATGTGCTTGCATATGATTAGGCTTGCTTTTCAGTGTCAACTTAATTGGGATCGTGTAGTTTTGCTATGATGTAGTCTTGCACTCGCCTTTTTTCAATTTATTGATGTTCTCTTTGTTTATATGCTAGTCTTCATCAATAAAATTATCTCTTTTACTGATAATAATAATAAAGAAAAAAGACAGGAGCCTTGTGATGGTGCAGTAACGTATGTATTTGATTTATTTTTTTTCAAGTTTTTTTGTTTTTCTTCCATAAATCTTTTCTTCAAATCCATAATCTATACATAACCAGACTTCCTATCACACAAGAAAAAGAATGGAAAGTAGGACATCTAAAGTCTTGGTATTGGACAAACGGAAGCGTTTCATTAAGATTCCTTTCCTTTTATACATGGCAAAGGCAAATCATTGGTCCTACACAATTACTTATATGATTTAGGAAAAAAATATTTTTGCTTCTGGGTCAAATTCATGTGATGTTTTTCCTTGAAATTTATTCGTTAAAATAATGAAACTCAATACTTTTTGTTAGATTTTTCAAAAATAACTTGACAAATATCAAATGATGAATAATGTAGAGTAATGCTCCAAAACTATAAAATAATCACTCATGATTTAGAGTGCATTCCATTATTTTCCACACATTTAGATGTACTAGTGTTTGTGCATGTGCTTTGCCCGTGAATTGTTTTTTGAAAATTTTTTTATTAGTTACTTTTTAAGTGTAAGATGCTTGTACAAAAAACACAGGAAAAAATGTTCTTAACAAAATAAAAAATAGTTCTTGTAGACTATAATGGTGATAATAATAATCTTCTAACAAATTATTTGTTATGAAAAAATTTTAGAAGGAAAAAAAAGAAACAAACAAAGAAGAAACAATACACAATCCTACCACAAAATTACGTATATTGAACACAAATTTGTGTAAGTCTATTCATAAAAGTGATTTAAACGAATTTGTGTTCAACTTATGCTTTTCTATGAGATCACTTATGTAAGTTTATGAAAATTTACGTAATTTTGTAGTAGGGTTGCATACGGTATGCATTACACATCGGAACATTACCCGTTGGTTCCCAAGTTTTTGATATGGAAAAGGAGTTCACAGAGTCTGAGGTATGGAGTGCTCTGAAGGTCGGTGATGGGAATAAGGCCCCTGGGCCAGATGGTTTTAATCTTTTGGCTATTAGTAAGTGTTGGAACTTTATGAAAGAAAAAATCATCCTATTTTTCAAAGAGTATTTTGCTGATGGAAACCTGGCCTCTAGTCTTATCTCTTCATTTATTGCTCTTATCCCTAAGAATGATAATCCTAGTAGCCTCAATGACTACAGACCAATTAGTCTTACTGGTTCCATGTACAAGATTCTTGCCAAAGTGCTTTCTAGAAGGTTGAAGTTAATTCTTCCATCCATTATTAGCCCTTCCCAGTCAGCTTTTTTGAGGGGGAGATTCATTCTTGATGGGGTGCTTGTAGCAAATGAGGTGTTGGAGTGGTGGAGGAGTAAAAAGAAGAAAGGGGTGATTATTAAAATCGATTTTGAAAAAGCGTATGACTGTGTCAATTGGAATTTCTTATTTAATTTGATGGAAAGTTTTGAATTCGGTCTCAAATGGAGGAATTGGATTAAAAGCTGTGTTACTAATGCTAGAATCTCTGTTTTAGTTAATGGTAGCCCTACAGAGGAGTTTATTGCTGAAAGGGGTTTAAGGCAAGGGGATCCTCTCTCCCCTTTTTTATTTAATATGGTTATGGAAAGTCTTAATATTTTGATTTTGAGGGCTAGAGAGTTGGGAATTTTCAATGGGGCTGTTATTGGGACTGATTTGGTAAAGGTGTCACATCTTCAATTTGCAGATGACACCATCTTGTTCATTGAGGCCAATCAGGAGGAAATTCTTTGTATCAAGAGGTTGCTTTGATGCTTTGAAGTTGTTTCTGGGCTTAAGATTAATTACAGCAAAAGTTCAGTTATTGGAGTTGGAGTTGGAGTGGAGGAGGACATTCTGGATCAGTTTGCTGATATACTCAATTGTTCTAAAGGTGTGCTTCCTATTTCTTTCTTGGGGTTACCTCTTGGTGCTAGTCCTAGACTTAAATCAACATGGGCCCCTATTATTAGGAAGTTTAAAGTTAAGCTTGCCAGTTGGAAAAGAAGGCATCTATCTTTTGGTGGGAGATTATCCTTAATTAAATCTATTTTGAGCAACCTTCATGTCTATTATTTATCTTTGTTTAAGATACTTGGAGGAGTTGCTAAAGAACTTGATCGAATTCAAGCTTCCTTTTTATGGGGGGATTTGACCTTAAGAAAAAGGTGCATCTGGTCAAGTGGTTTGAAGTTACTAAAGATTTGAGAGTTGGTGGTCTTGATATTAGGAGGATTAGAGATGTGAATCTATGTCTTCTGGCTAAGTGGTGGTGGAGGTTTGGGTGTGTGGAGAAGGGCCTTTGGAAAGACATTATTTGTAGTAAATATAAGTATGCTCCAAAGTCTCAGTTGCCTCCAACTGATCTTCAAAGTAGTGGCTCTAGAGTTTGGTCTGACATACTGTCAGTAGTTGTCTCTAGGCCTATTTTCTTTGATTTCCTGCACTCCAATATTAGTATTGTTTTAGGAGATGGCTTTAGATGCTCTTTTTGGAATGATTCCTGGATTGATGTTGGATGTTTCAAGTTAGCTTTCCCTAGACTGTATATGCTTTCTCAGGATAAAGAAGCCTCTCTTTTTGATATTTTCAGTAGAAGGTTCTCATCATCTGGGTGGGTGTTAAACTTCAGAAGAAACCCTTATTCTTGGGAATCTGTAGATTTATCTACTCTTGTTCATGTGCTTAATTCTGTTCCAGAGTTAAGACCTGGTTTGGAGGATAAATTGGTGTGAAATCTTGGTACCTCAGGGGTATATTCAGTGAAATCAGCTTATGAGTGGCTTTCCTCCATCGACAGCTCAGGTTTAGTGGTGCCTAGGTTGCTGTGGAAGGGTATTTCTCCTCCAAAAATGCAGTTCACATGTTGGTTGGCATGGAGAAGTAGACTTAAAACATCTGTGCTTCTGCAGAGTATTGGTGTTCTGGACCCCAGTGGTTCCTCTTTGTTCTGCTTTTGTCATTCCTGTGCTGAAGATGTCAGTCATGTCCTTCTTCATTGTCGGTTTGCTTGGAGTATATGGTCTGAAGTGGTAAAGTGGTGGAGTTTGGTGTGGGTTGTGCCTGAGAATATAACTCGGCTTCTGGGTTGATGGAGTGGTTTTAAATTTAAGAAAATGCTTAAGTGTATGTGGAATGCATTACCTTCTGTGGTCATGTGGTATGTGTGGAAGGCTAGGAATGAAATCAAGTTTGCTAGTTCAGATGTTAATTGGTTGGTGTCTGTGAGTCCATTAAGTTGCACATTGCTTTTTTGGTAAAGTATCATACTAAGGGGGTGGTTTTTTCAGTCCATGATTTGCTTTATAATTTGAAATCTATCAGGGAGCTTTGAGTTGTGGTTGTTGCTGTCTACCTCTTTGTGTTGGGCTATAGTGGCTGCTGCTGTCCATCTCTTTGTTTGCTGCTGCTCTATGCTGTTATATTGTTGTGTGTTTGCTGCTGCTGTCTATAGTGGTTGCTGCTGCTCTGTGCTGCTTACCTGCTGCTGCTGCTGTGTTGATATATTGTTGTGTGTTTGCTGTGTTGCCCTGCTTTGGACTTTCTGCTGGTTGGTTTCTCACCAACTAGCTTTTGGCTAGTGCTAGCACATGATTGGGTGGCTTTCTTGTGCCAACCTAGTAGGGATGAGTAAGGTTCACTATGATGCTATTAGCGCTGCTTTTGTTTATCTTTATTGATGTAAGATGTAAGGATTTTTTCCTTGGTTCTAATTCAATAAAATTTTATTTTGCTGATCAAAAAAAAAGTTATAATTGGTTCCAATTGAATAACGTAGTTTCAAAAATTAACAAAGAAAGTAAAGTAATGAAAGGACTAAATTGAAATTTTGGTAAAAGTACATGAGTGACTAAAGTGGAGGTACAAAAGTGAGATTTTAATACAAGTATAAGGTGCTAAATGTAATTAGTAAAATCACGTGGATGTTTTTGGTTAGTTTTCGAAACAGCAATACACAATTGGACCAAATTGCAACTTGACTCAAAATTTAGAGGGTTAACTAAGACAATTAAAAGGTTAAGGGCAAAGTGAGATTAGATGTAAAATGTAGAGGTGCAAAGTAAAATTAGTCCATAAGTTTAGGTAAGAATGAAATGATAATTCAGTGACCTATTAGGTGTATTTGGTTAACAGTGATATAGTGAAATGGAAGGATCATTCTATCAAAATATTCATTCCATATTTGGTTGACTAAAAAAATAATAAAAATACATTACAAATGAAATCCTCATTTACCATTGTAATGAAATGATCATTCTATAAGGAGGCCTAAAAAATGACTATTTCATTTTATTTTATCTCGTTCCAATTGATAAAATAGAGAAAAAAAAAAGTTATGAATCTGGGATTCTGACCATAAAAATTGTCAAGAAAATATTTGGATATAGAGAAAAAAAAAAGTTATGAATCTGGGATTCTGACCATAAAAATTGTCAAGAAAATATTTGGATGGTGTGGATGTAAACTTGATGTGTTGTAGGTCCCACCTTTAACAAATTTAATCTACATGCTAAATTTTAGGTAATTTAGAAGAGATTTTTGTGGGTGTGTACTCTCACTGTTAATGGAATGACCATGCTGCTAAATTAGAGGTTGTTTGGGATGATCTAAATAAGTGTACTTTTTGTCTTTTTACAAAAAGATGTGCAGAAAAGTAGAGAGATGATGTGATGGAAAAAAGATAAAAAGTATGTACTTATTTAGGATAGCCAAACTTGGATATAATTTTTTTTTACCCAATCAAACATGGGAAAGATACTTAAGAAAAAATTATTATACTTATACCATTCCATTCTTATTCTATTGAACCATACATTATAGGCTTATTTGGAAACGTTTATGTTTATAATTTTTTATTTATATTAACAAAAATTCTAAATATTATATATAAAAAAAGAAATTTATTAAGAAATCCACTTTTAAATACTTGTATCCCGATTAATTTATTACATATTCTTGTATTTTAATAAGTTCTATTACTAGTGTAAACCCGTGCTATGCACGGAATGTGAAAAAAAAATAATAACAAAATTCGTTTATATAAAATAAGATTTTTGTATATAAATTATGAAAAAAAATATATTGAAACCTACAATTTAAGTTTCGCAATTTTATCAGAATTTATGTATCAATTTTTAATTTATCACAATTTTTTAATCATGTAACTTTCAACTCCCTTGCTAGAGTTGTAAATTTGGGCGAGTGAAAATCAAGTAACTCGAACTACGCCTGTAAATTTTTAAAGGTTGGGCAACATAATTTTTAATTCGGTAAGAATCTATGTAAAATTTAAAAATTCTAATAATTTTGAATGGATTTAGGCAGAAACACCAAATAGCTTGAACAATCGAAGCAAAATTGTATATATAAATATATAAAATTATTTGCTAATTTAATTTTTAATAATAAATAAGATTAATTAAAAAATTAATATTAATAAATAAAAGTAAATACACCTTTTAGAAAGAGATCATCAAATAAGTTGATATTAAAAAAAAATTAAATTTTATGATGGCATAAAATAATTTAAATATGATATATCCCTTCTTTTTACTTGGTTTTCTTCGATTTCAGCATGCCTTTCGTTTCGTTTCGTTTCTTAACGGGATGTGCCATTTGGTTTGCCGACGGTTTCGATTTTTGAAATTCAATATTACTTTTTTTTTTTTTTTGGAACTATAATAATAAGGGTAATTTGGAAAGAAAAAAAAAAAAAAAGTATACAAATACTATATGCCTAGGGACTGCAAATGAACCGAGCTGTTCATGAACAAACTTGGCTCGGCTCGTTAAGGGCTCGGCTCGACTCGGCTCGTTTAGTAAATAAGCCGAGCTCGAGCTCGAATATTAGGCTCGTTTAGTAAACGAGCCGAGCTCGAGCTCGCAT
Source organism: Camellia japonica (assembly GCA_030407325.1). Lineage (NCBI taxonomy): Eukaryota > Viridiplantae > Streptophyta > Magnoliopsida > Ericales > Theaceae > Camellia > Camellia japonica. Next base: position 167,204,498 of record JAPPVO010000019.1, on the reverse strand, counting down.
AAGCTCGGCTCGTTTATCTTTATTTAAATTATATAATAAATATATTATTTATATATTAAATAATATATAATATATAAATACATTTTTATATATTAAATAATATAAATAATATTTTTTATTTAAATATTTATATTTAAATAATATAAATAATATTAAAAAAATTTATCGAGCCGAGCCGAGCTCGAGTTTCATCAAAATTAACGAGCAGAACCGAGCTCGAGCCCAGTTCCTTATCGAGCCGAGCTCGAGCTCAATAAACGAGCTCAATAAGTAAACGAGCCGAGCTCCAGCTCAGCAAAGCTCGGCTCGGCTCGGCTCGGTTCGTTTGTAGCCCATACCGTTTTTTATAATCAGTTTAGATATGTTGAAATGTGCAAATTATTCTAAATTGATGTACCCTGAAAGTGGAAGTACTTAAGCAGTGAAAATTGAGAAAGAAATTGCAAATCTTTTGGGGAAAATTACACATAAGTGGAAATTGGAGAAAACATTTACAAAATAATGAAAAAATTTATAAACTTAATATAAAAAAATTTCATTAATTTTTTGAATTTTTTTTTTTTTTGAAAACTACACTGATGTGTAGTTTCCCCAATCTTTTATGTATAATATTCAAATAGTGGGTGTTGGTTTGTGTGGCATATAATTGTCGAAATTTGAATAGTCAAAGTCAAGTCTATTGGGGGGCAGCATAAACATTTAGGTATGATTTTTTTGCCCTCTTCGCACGACGGATTAAAGTTGAGAATTGATTGAAGGGTTCTTTCCAACTGCATGCCGTGAACGTAGGTGAAATAATTTGAGTCAAGCAGTACTTTTCTAATGGATTCTATCATCTAATATGTACAATTAAAATTATTTTATAAGTCTAGTTTTTCTTCAGTTCAAATCGTAAATTGAAAGGTATTATTCGGACCCATGAGATTCACGGTTTAGATGATGTAAACTATTCATCTTGTAGGGACCTTCATGTATATCAACTACACAAAAAGTTAGGTCGATTAGATAATCATAGTTGCTCAGTTTATTATTTTTGTCACCAAAGTCTATTTTTAAAAACGTAGTTATTGTCTTTTCTTTTCTTTTCTTTTCTTTTAAACAAATTGTACATGTTATGATTATCAAATTAATCTAACTTTTTTGTATGGAAGAAGTACACGAAAGACTCAATAAAATAAATTATTTGGATCATTGGAAGATGGAATGCATGGTGAGCTCCATGGGTCTAAACAACAATCTCAATTAGAAACTTGGGCAACTTAACCACTCTGTACCTTTATGACAACCAACTTTCCGGATCAATCCCTCAAGAAGTTGGGATGCTGAGGTCTCTTGTTGATCTCGAACTCTCAGGGAACAAGCTCACGGGTTTGATCCCTTCTTCAATTGGAAATTTGGGCAACTTAATCACTCTGTACCTTTATAACAACCAACTTTCCGGATCAATCCCTCAAGAAGTTGGGATGCTGAGGTCTCTCGTTGATCTCGGACTCTCAGGGAACAAGCTTACGGGTTCGATTCCTTCTTCAATTGGAAATTTGGGCAACTTAACCACTCTGTACCTTTATGACAACCAACTTTCCGAATCAATCCCTCAAGAAGTTGGGATGCTCAGGCCTCTCGTTGATCTCGAACTCTCAGGGAACAAGCTTACAGGTTCAATCCCTTCTTCAATTGGAAACTTGGGCAACTTAACCATTTTGTACCTTTATGACAACCAACTTTCCGGATCAATCCCTCAAGAAGTTAGGATGCTGAGGTCTCTCGTTGATCTCGAACTCACAGGGAACAAGCTCACGGGTTTGATCCCTTCTTCAATTGGAAACTTGGGCAACTTAACCACTCTGTACCTTTATGACAACCAACTTTCCGAATCAATCCCTCAAGAAGTTGGGATGCTGAGGTCTCTCGTTGATCTCGAACTCTCAGGGAACAAGCTTACAGGTTTGATCCCTTCTTCAATTGGAAACTTGGGCAACTTAACCACTCTGTACCTTCATGACAACCAACTTTCTGGATCAATCCCTCAAGAAGTTGGGATGCTAAGGTCTCTCGTTGATCTCGAACTCTCAAGGAACAAGCTTATGGATTCAATCCCTTCTTCAATTGGAAACTTGGGCAACTTAACCACTCTGTACCTTTATGACAACCAACTTTCTGGATTAATCCCTCAAGAAGTTGGGATGCTGAGGCCTCTCGTTGATCTCGAACTCTCAGGGAACAAGCTTACAGGTTCGATCCCTTCTTCAATTGGAAACTTGGGCAACTTAACCACTCTGTACCTTTATGACAACCAACTTTCCGGATCAATCCCTCAAGAAGTTGGGATGCTGACGTCTCTCATTGATCTCGAACTCTCAGGGAACAAGCTCACGGGTTCGATCCCTTCTTCAATTGGAAACTTGGGCAACTTAACCACTCTGTACCTTTATGACAACCAACTTTTTGGATCAATCCCACAAGAAGTTGGGATGCTAAAGTCTCTCGTTGATCTCAAACTCTTATGGAACAAGCTCACGGGTTCAATCCCTACATCAATAAGGAACTTTGGCAAATTAACCATTATGTACCTTCGTGGCAACCAACTTTCCGGATCAGTCCCTCAAGAAGTTGGGATGCTTAGGTCTCTCGTTGATCTCCGTCTCTCATGGAACAATCTCACGGGTTCAACCCCTACATCTATAGGGAACTTGGGCAACTTAACCACGTTTTACATTAATGGCAACAAACTTTTTGGATCTATTCCCCCAACATTCAACAATTTTACACAGTTGACAGCGTTTGAAATAAGTGGAAACATGTTCAATGGTCATATACCAGCAGACATATGTGTTAGTGGATTACTTAGAAACTTAACTGCGGATAATAATAATCTCAAAGGTCCCATCCCAAAAAGCTTGAAAAATTGCTCTAGCTTGTTTAGAGTTAGGCTTGACAGGAACCAACTTTCGAGAAATATATCAGAAGATTTCGATATATACCCGAACTTGGTCTACATTGATCTGAGTCACAACAATTTCTTTGGTGAGGTATCTCATAAATGGGGAAAGTCTCATAATTTAACTAGTCTCAAAATGTCCAACAATAATATTTCTGGAGAGATACCATCTGAAATAATGGATTCAACTCAACTATGCGTCCTTGACCTCTCTTCAAATCACATAGTTGGAGAAATCCCAATGAAATTGAAAAGGATGGTTTCACTGTTCAACCTTAAGCTAAATAATAACCATCTATCAGGAAACATTCCTCCAGAATTTGGTAAGTTGTCCAATCTACAGATCCTTGACTTGGCAGCAAATGATCTTAGTGGCTCAATCCCTGGAGCACTAGGGGAGTGCATGAAACTTTTCAACTTGAATTTGAGCAATAATAGATTGGGGGAAAGCATTCCTGCTGAAATAGGTCGTATCCATAACCTTCAGATTCTTGATCTTGGTCACAATTTGCTCATAGGTAAGATACCACAGCAGATTGGAGAATTGCAAAGGTTAGAAACATTGAATCTCTCCCACAATGAACTCTCTGGTTTCATTCCATCATCTTTCGATGATATGTTAAATTTGACATCGGTAGATGTATCTTTCAATCAGTTGGATGGTGCTATTCCTAAACTGAAAGCCTTCTGAGAGGCTCCATTTGACGCACTCAGAGGTAATAAAGGTTTATGTGGTAATGCTACTGGTTTGAAAACTTGTCCAGCAAAAATGAACAATGAGGTAGCTAAGAAAAACAGTACCAAACTTGTGTTACTAATTGTTCTTCTTTTTGGTTTTCAATTCCTTCATGAAACAGAATAGTACTCTTGGTTTTTTGTAAAAAGCAAAGGAACAATAAAAATGATCCAAGATGACTAAATAACGAAAATTTGTTTGCAATTTGGAGCTATGACGGAAAAATGGTGTATGAAAGCATCATTGAAGCAACTGAAAATTTTAGTACCAAACATTGTGTTGGGGAGGGAGGATGTGGTACTATTTACCGAGCTAATCTCACAAGTGGTCAGTTAGTTGCTGTGAGGAAACTTCATGTATCACCCGATGATGACTTGGCTAATCTGAAAGGCTTTACGAGTGAGATCCGTGCATTAACAAAGATTCTCCATCACAATATCGTAAAACTTCATGGCTATTGTTCACATCAGAGGCACTCGTTTTTGGTTTATGAGTTCTTGGAAGGGAGAAGCTTGGGAAAGATATTGTGCTCGGGGGATCATGTATTATACTTTGATTGGATTAAGAGAGTGAATGTTGTCAAAGATGTAGCAAATGCCTTGTCTTATACACACCTTGACTGTTCACCAGCAATCATCCATCGAGACATATCAAACAAGAATGTTTTGCTTGATTTACAGTATACAGCTCACATATCCGATTTCGGCACAACTAGATTTATGAAGCCTGACTCATCCAATTGGACATCATTTGCAGGGACCATTGGGTACGCTGCACCTTGTATGTAATGTTCATTTTATTTTATCAATCATTGCATATTAAGAGATTTTTAATCTTGGATGTTATTTCACTCAAATTGAAAGGGTTGTTGAACTTCTAATTGTTATTTTGATATGGAACACGAGCCAGTTCATGTTTCTTGTTTTTCTTTTTTCTTTTTCCACCATTGTTTTTTTTTTTTTTTGTTAATTACTATTTTCTTATCTTGGTCATTTGTTTCATTTGGTAGAACTTGCTTATACAATGGAAGTAAATGAGAAATGTGATGTTTATAGTTTTGGGGTTCTCACGATGGAAGTGATTATGGGGAAGCATCCGGGTGATCTAATCTCCTCTCTATCATCATCGTCATCCTCTTCCTCATCCACATCAACTGCGCATGGGATATTATTGAAGGATGTGTTGGATCAACGTCTCCCAGCTCCTGAGAATCAAGTGGCAGAGCAAGTAGTTGTGGTTGCAAAACTAGCATTTGCATGTTTGCATGCCAATCCACCATCTCGGCCAACCATGAGACAAGTTGCCATGAAACTATCAGATGATCGAAGGTCACATTTGCAAAATGAATTCCACATGATCACATTGGGACAACTGATATCAACTGCTCAACCTCTTGAGTACTTGCCTTCTATCCTTGGACTATATGTTGTTCTTGTTTTCCATTTTCTTCTTAGACTGTTCAATTTCAACCCCCTTTTCTATTTTTCTGCTCTTTTATACTAATTAGCATTTTACAAAACTTTTTAATGACTAATTTAAAACCATCTTAAATCTTCATGTTGGTGTATTTAGTGGGCTGTTTTCATTAGATTTTTGCAAGCTTTTTAAATGAATAGTTTCAATAAAAAATTTCTACTTATTTGACATTTGAGTTGCTCATATAATTTATACATTTATAAGCTCTAAATTCCACATTAGCTTTTCTTCGAACTTGCTTGCTCTGTTTCTCACAAAATGGTGTTGTACTATGCAGGCAACTAATGCCCTTAGCCATCCAATCTAATTGAAAGCCTGTTGAGGTAATTTGAGATCGAAATAAATAAATTTGATTGACACATTTTTATTTTTTAATATTTTTTTATAATTTATTTTTTTGTGATTTTGAGATGAAAATTTACTTATTAAATCTTCATATTTAAGTTTTGCTAACATTTTTTTTTTCAATTGATAATATGGCTAATTTACTGTTATTATAAAATATTTTTGAAACTGTCATCATCTAGTGATTTTAATTTTTAAAATTAAATAAAAAAAGTCAACAATTTCTTCCAGAGTTACAAATTACTCGAACATGACTTGAATTGAAGAAAGCAAGCTGGAGAGAGGGGATATGTTTGGTTTGGCATAACTTTTTTCAAACTTTTGAACTTTCCTTTTTTTGATCTCATCAAAGAGTTGTATCAATAAAAGTGTTATAAAAATTAAAGACTTAAGAAGGTCAGTGTAATTATGCAAAAGTATAAAACTAAATGTATTTTCTTCAAATCTCAAGAGAGGTTAGCGTAATTTACCGAAAGCAAATGTAAAACCACAACCTGTAGATTTTCAAAAAATGTGGGTCATCTTGGGTCTGCTTTTCCATGTGAACCAGCATGGCCTTATTTTCGGGGGAAAAGAATGTTGAAGTTATATAGGGCCTTAATATATGGGATAATTACTAATAAGTCTTATTGATTGGATTTATTTCCTCGTAAATCTAAAGTAATTTTTTTATTTTTTATGTATTTGCCTCTTATTTTAATAATGAGAAATTTTTGGAACTTCATACATATATTTTGTGTTTGTGAAATGATTATTTGGTACTTCTAATGATACTAATAAATTTATTAAAGTGATAAATGATAAGGACATTTTTTACTTTTGTTTGTAAGTTTTGGTTAATATTAGTTTATTTGAGTTGGTTTGCATTAAAATATGATGTGAGAGGTGTAACTAGTTAAATTGTGTTTTTTATAAATATTTTAATAAATTTATCACTAAAAGCTAAAATAGAATATTTTTATAAATAAATTTGATCCATAGAATCTATCCCGTAATGTATAGGCTTTCAAAAAATTAGGACCATAAAAAATAAGGGTTTTATTGGCTTTATGGTTAAGCCGCTCATGTTTCCATGTTTAATTTTAAATTTTTTTTTTTCATGTTGCTTCCATTTCTTTCACAAGGTCATCTACTCATATTAAGGATTTCATGTTCTGTTTGGAAGGATTAAAGACCATCAAGATCGAGACCAAGAGCTAATGAGTTAGAAGAGGAATTGGCTGGTGCACATATGGCTCTTAGGACTGATGTGTGACTGATTGCCTGGACCTGCACAGTGCTATTGCAGCTTGTCTTGTGTATTGGATTGTATGTAAAGGCTTAGAGTTGTTCTCTGTTTTGTCATTTGGTTGTTTTTTGTTTGGTTTCTTACCAACTCGTAGTGATGTGCTCGCATATGATTAGACTTGCTTTTCAGTGTCAACTTAATTAGGATCGTGTAGTCTTGCTATGATGCAGTCTTGCACTCGCCTTTTTTCAGTTTATTGATGTTCTATTTGTTTATATGCTAGTCTTCATCAATAAAATTATCTCTTTTACTGATAATAATAATAATATAAAGAAAAAAGACAGGAGCCTTGTGATGGTGCTGTAATGTAGGTATTTGATTTATTTTTTTTCAAGTTTTTTGTTTTTCTTCTATAAATCTTTTCTTCAAATCCATAATCTATACATAATCAGACTTCCTATCACACAAGAAAAAGAATGGAAAGTAGGACACCTAAAGTCTTGGTATTGGACAAACGGAAGCGTTTCATTAAGATTCATTGCCTTTTATACATGGCAAAGGCAAATCATTGGTCCTACACAATTATTTATATGATTTAGGAAAAAAATATTTTTGCTTCTGGGTCAAATTCATGTGATGTTTTTACTTGATACTTATTCGTTAAAATAATGAAACTCAATAATTTTTGTTAGATTTTTCAAAAATAACTTGACAAATATCAAATGATGAATAATGTAGAGTAATGCTCCAAAACTATAAAATAATCACTCATGATTTAGAGGGTATTCCATTATTTTCCACACATTTAGATGTACTAGTGTTTGTGCACGTGCTTTGCCCGTGAATTGTTTTTTGAAATTTTTTTTATTAGTTACTTTTAAAGTGTAAGATGCTTGTACAAAAAACACAGGAAAAAATGTTCTTAACAAAATAAGAAATAGTTCTTGTAGACTATAATGGTGATATAATAATAATCTTCTAACAAATTATTTGCTATGAAAAAATTTTAGAAGGAAAAAAAAGAAACAAACAAAGAAGAAACAATACACAATCCTACCACAAAATTACATATATTGAACACAAATTTGTGTAAGTCTATTCATACAAGTGATTTAAGCGAATTTGTGTTCAACTTACGCTTTTCTGTGAGATCACTTATGTAAGTTTATGAAAATTTACATAATTTTGTAGTAGGATTGCATACGGTATGCATTACACACTGGAACACTACCCGTTGGTTCCCAAGTTTTTGGTCTGGAAAAGGAGTTCACAGAGTCTGAGGTATGGAGTGCTCTGAAGGTCTATGATGAGAATAAGGCCCCTGGGCCAGATGGTTTTAATCCTATTAGGAAGTGTTGGAACTTTATGAAAGGGGATATCATGCTATTTTTCGAAGAGTTTTTTTGCTAATGGAAAGCTGGCCTCTGGTCTTATCTCTTCATTTATTGCTCTTATCCCCAAGAATGATAATCCTAGTAGCCTCAATGACTACAGACCAATTAGTCTTATTGGTTCCATGTACAAGATTCTTGCCAAAGTGCTTTTTAAAAGGTTGAAGTTAATTCTTCCATCCATTATTAGCCCTTCCCAATCAGCTTTTTTTGGAGGGAGATTCATTCTTGATGGGGTGCTTGTAGCAAATAAGGTGTTAGAGTGGTGGAGGAGTAAAAAGAAAAAAGGGGTGATTATTAAAATCGATTTTGAGCGTATGACTGTGTCAATTGGAATTTCTTATTTAATTTGATTGAAATTTTTGAATTCGGTCTCAAATGGAGGAAGTGGATTAAAAGTTGTGTTACTAATGCTAGAATCTCTGTTTTAGTTAATTGTAGCCCTACAGAGGAGTTTATTGTTGAAAGGGGTTTAAGGCAAGGGGATCCTCTCTCCCCTTTTTTATTTAATATGGTTATGGAAAGTCTTAATATTTTGATTTTGAGGGCTAGAGAGTTAGGAATTTTCAATGGGGCTGTTATTGGGACTGATTTGGTAAAGATGTCACATCTTCAATTTGCAGATGACACCATCTTGTTCAGTGAGGCCAATCAGGAGGAAATTCTTTGTATGAAGAGGTTGCTTCGATGCTTTGAAGTTGTTTCTGGGCTTAAGATTAATTACAGCAAAAGTTCAATTATTGGAGTTGGAGTGAAGGAGGACATTCTGGATCAGTTTGCTGATATACTCAATTATTCTAAAGGTGTGCTTCCTATTTCTTTCTTGGGGTTACCTCTTGGTGCTAGTCCTAGACTTAAATCAACATGGGCCCCTGTTATTAGGAAGCTTAAAGTTAAGCTTGCCAGCTAGAAAAGAAGGCATCTGTCTTTTGGTGGGAGATTATCCTTAATTGAATCTGTTTTGAGCAACCTTTCTGTCTATTATTTATCTTTGTTTAAGATACCTGGAGGAGTTGCTAAAGAACTTGATCGAATTCAAGCTTCCTTTTTATGGGGGGGATCTGACCTTAAGAAAATTGTGCATCTGGTCAAGTGGTCTGAAGTTACTAAAGATTTGAGAGTTGGTGGTCTTGGTATTACAAGGGTTAGAGATGTGAATCTATGTCTTCTGGTTAAGTGGTGGTGGAGGTTTGGGTGTGTGGAGAAGGCCCTTTGGAAAGACATTATTTGCAGTAAATATAAGTATGCTCCAAAGTCTTGGTTGCCTCCAACTGATCTTCAAAGTAGTGGCTCTAGAGTTTGGTCTAACATACTGTCAGTAGTTACCTCTAGGCCTATTTTCTTTGATTTCCTGCACTCCAATATTAGTATTGTTTTAAGAGATGGCTTTAGATGCTCCTTTTGGAATGATTCCTGGATTGATGCTGCATGTTTGAAGTTAGCTTTCCCTAGACTGTATATGCTTTCTCAGGATTAAAAAAGCCTCTGTTTTTGATATTTTCAGTATAAGGTCCTCATCATCTGGGTGGGTGTTAAACTTCAGAAGAAACCTTTATTCTTGGGAATCTGTAGATTTATCTGCTCTTGTTCATGTGCTTAATTCTGTTCCAGAGTTAAGACCTGGTGTGGAGGATAAATTGGTGTGGAATTTTGGTACCTCAGGGGTATATTTAGTGAAATCAGCTTATGAGTGGCTTTCCTCCATTGACAACTCAGGTCTAATGGTGCCTAGGTTGCTATGGAAAGGTATTTCTCCTCCAAAAATGCAGTTCACATGTTGGTTGGCATGAATCCAATGCTATGAATGCCAAGGTTTTGGTCACTTTGCCCAAAAATGCCCTAATCGTTTAAGGAAAAAGAAAGCTTTCGCTATCACTATTACTTGGGATGATGAATTAGATTATGATAAGGATGAAAGTGACAACGAGGCTCAGGCATATCGAGTTTGCTTCAATTTGGGAGTGGATTCGCTAGGTAATTGAGAATTTGTGTAATTCCTTTTTGTCTTCTTAGGAGGTGTTTGATTGGAAAGATTAGGGTGTGGGATTGGATTGTAATCCATTGGAAGCCCTTTATCCTGTGTTTTTTTTTTTTTTAGTCCGCCGAACATAGAGTCCGACTGGACTCCTTTTCCCCCATATATGGGATTACATTGTCCGGGGGGGAGGGGGTGGGACAATTTTCATAGGATAACAATCCCATGAGATTAGGTGGTGAAATAATCATTTTGACCCTCTACTATTTAATTATGTATTATATTTAGTAAAATTCAATAAAATTTAAATGTCTCAATTTAAAAATAAAATAATTTTATTTAACTTTTTATTGATGTTTTATTTATTTAATTTTTTTAAACAATTTTTTATTGATATTTTATTTTAAAATTTTATTTATATTTTATTTAATTTCATTATTTAAATTTTAATAGATGTTTATTTAATTTCATTATTTAATAATTATTATTTTTTAAAATAAATTTATTTAAAATTTTAATTAAAAAAACATATATTTTTATTGATATTTATTTATTTAATTTTTAAAAAAATAAATTTATTTAATTGTGTAAAAAATAAAATAAAATAAATTTTTATTTAATCTAGCTAAAAATAATTAAAATATTAAAGATATGTTTAATATTGCTATTACGTAGTAAACAATTGAAAAAAGGTAAAATAGTCTTTTGCTCATTTATCTTTATCCTATCCGTCCAACCAAACATTAGATTCACTAAAAATAGTCATTTTCAGACATCTAATTTCATGAGAAAACAAACACGTGATACACATCCAATCTAACTAAATAGTCCGAAGGATTCACAGTCTCAGAATTCAAGTTTGATAGATTCTAATCTCCCCTTATCCAGTCTGTCCAATCAAACACACCATTAGTGGATTTTTTTGTGGCTTTGACCCGTGATTTTTTATCATAATTAGAGATTCTCCAATTGTGATTTTTCCACGTTAAATCATTGTGTCAATTTGTCTTGATTGTTTTATTAAGATTATTATTTGTTGTTTTAAATTAGAACATAATTATGAATCAATATATCGGGGATTTAAGGTTTTTAAATCTTCATCTTCTTCCATCACTTTTACCAAAACTATACCAAAAGGGTTTTATATTTGTTTATTATTTTATTTTTTTATTTTTTGTTTTTTTTTTTGGGGACAAATAAAAAAGAACTTCATTTCATGTGAGATATATTACAATGGATAGAAATTGCCTTACAAACAAAGACTACAAATAAGCCATAAACATGCTACCAAGGCCTCGTTTGGGAATAAGTTTTTTTAGTAACTTTTTAATTTTTTGATTAAAATATAATGTAAAAAAAACTAGTATGTTTAGGATGATTTTTTAACTTTTTACGAAAAAATGTGCAAAAATAGAGAGAAAAGAAAATCTTTGACTTTTTGGTATAAATTATTGGCTTTCTTAATTTTTTTAGTAACTCTTTAATTTTTTAACTAAAAAAATCACTTGCCAAGAACTAGTCTTGATTGGGAAATTAACAAGTTCGAACTAAACTATTTTAACAGTTTGATTCTGGTTTCATTATATAAGTTAACAATTCAGTTATGACTTTAATTTTTCTAAAACCATAGGTACCGGTTTGTTTCTTATTATTCTTCATTAAAAGCCCAGCTCTTGCAGGTTTGTTTCAATGTGTTTTACATGGTAATTAGGGAGTGTGCAAAAAATCGCCAACTAGTTAACAATGCTAACCTAAACCAACTCATTATTAGAGAAAATCATATACTCAAAATTATCTTGTACTTGCGCAGACAACTTTTCCTAACATTAATATCATTAACTAGATCCATCCCTCATTTTCATCGTATATTTTTTTTTCTAATTGAATTATATATATATATATATATATTAATTTATAAAATATTAATTTGAATAACACCATACATTCGACTAATTTATGAATTGTGTGGAAATTTGAATAAATAATAAAATTTTAATTTAAAGTTATAAAAAGCAATTAAAGTTGCTTGTTTACAAGCAATTAAGTACACCATACATACGACTAATTTATGAATTGTGTGGAGATTTTAATAAATAATAGATTTTTAATTTAAAATTATACAAAGCAATTAACAAGTTCGAACCAAACTATTTTAATGGTTTGATTCTGGTTTCGTTATATAAGTTAACAATTCAATTATTATTCTAATTTTTCTAGAATTTGTTTCTTGATCTATTCTAAAACCTAAACCAACTCGTGCTATTAGAGAAAATTAGACTCAACTTGTCTATACTTAAAATTATCTTGTACTTGCCCAGACAATCTTTCCCTCACATTAATATTCATTACCTAGATAATCCATCCCTCGTTTTCGTTGTATTTTTTTTTTTCTAATTTAATTATATATATATATATATATATATATGAATTTATAAAATATCAATGTTCTATCCCACTCTATTTATAATCCACCCAACCCACTTGAACAACCAGTTTAAATCATCAAAATATTCAATCAACATGTCAGTTTTGAGGATGGGTGGGGTGGGGAGGGTGATAGAATTCAAAAATTAGTTCAGATGACAATGTTCTCCCAAAACTAACCCAAACCAACCAACGCACGCCCTAGTTTTCAGTATTGAATTTCTCATCTTTCCTCAAGCACATAACTTGAGGATCATCATTTGACCAAAAAGCCAACAGCCCAGCGGGTTTTTACCCTGCCCGAGCCAGTACCTTGGCCGGGGGAGGGGTGGGCTGGACTGGACCTAATATTTGAAGCCTTCCTTGCAGGTTGGCCCAGCCCATTGGCCTGTCGGAGGCGGCCTATTGGTCTAGCCGACAAGCCCATCAGCAATTATGAAAAAATAAGGGGAAAATTTAAAAAATGAAGCTGCCAAAATCCAAGCCTCAAATCATTATCCATTGGGCTAAGCCTGCAGCCACCTACGAGACCATCTGGGCCAAACCTGTTGGACAGGGCTTAAGCCTAAGGTTTAACTGATGGCCCGACCTGCCCTAAAGCCCCCCAAAAAAAAACATTGGCCTTACCCTGCAGGTAGGCTTGGCTTCCATTGCCCAATTCCGACCCTTGCTGTTGCCTGCTACGAATGACTTCAAAAATAAAAAAAAAATCCAGTTTATGTATAACATTATAATTTTTCAAGAATGAGACTACTTTGAATAGATTTTGATATAAATAATTTGATAATTGCAGATCCAACAATCATCAAGTAGTTTTGATACTTTCCTCGTGACAAGGTACAAACTTCAAGTAAATCCAGATAATAAACAAACTCACAATAAATGCAAACCCAAAATATCATAAATAACAGCAAATATTCAATTATAAGCCATTAGTAGAAATGAAAAATAAGATGACAAACATATCCAGTTTATCACTTCATCTCAAAATTTGAGTACGTAACAGATGAATCAGTACTACAAACTCGAGAAGACAAAGCGTTTGAAAATGTATTATATAATAATCCACGCCTGATTTGCCTAAGTATTAAATATAACTTACGCTACTTCGTAGTTTTCCGTGGATAGAAGTGTCCTCTGAGAAAACTTGGGAGATGGTCCACCTCTAAGAGGCAAGATATTTGTGACCTGCCAAAACATTTACAGTCAATTATGCACAAACATATGAAGGTGTCTCTCAATCAATCCTAGACAACATTATTTCGTTAAAATCTAATGAACATGCACATCTACTGGGACAAAAATACAAAAATCTTTCAGATTTAAATGTTCTTCAAGAACTCAAATGATCTTTTAGAACAACAAATCAAGTTGGTTAAACAAGTGGGATTCAAGCTTGAATATATAAGAAATGGAAACCAAATAACCCCTTCTTTACACATGCTGTGGATCTGTTGTACTTGTATCACCGTATGTTACCTAACCATGGAATCAAATATTCCCTTGTAACTAGCTCTACTTTCCACATTTTTGCAAATTTCATTAATGGAGTCACAAGCTAAATACAAAATATGATCTAGTTTCAACACTACTCATCCTTCTATGTAATAAAAAATGCAAATTGGAGAGGAATTAAAACAAGAATTTAGGCCATAAAATCAAAATGGGCACTTTAAAGAGTTCTTATTTCACTAGGATTTCATTCAACTCTTGCATTTTTTGCAGCTACCTTCTCATCTACTCTAATACAAAGTTCACTATTCAAGGGAGGTACATTAGTGCATCAACAGTACACACTGCAGACAATATAGGTGCATCATGCATATAAATGTCAAGTAAAGTTTAGGCAGTAGTATTACCCCAATACCATATTATTGGTTGAAAAAATAGCATGAAGCAATTATAAATGGTAAAATAGAAGTGAACCTTTAGGTCACTGAATGTATTTGCAGCAGTGAAACGCACTGAAATCGGGAAAAAGACTGATGAATCTGCAGGAGGGACAACAAACTCCATAGATCCACTGCCAAGTTTTCCAATACGAATTAGAAACCAAACAAGCATTGCAAATTACAGTTTGCGTATAAAATCAAGTTCCAAAGATAAGAAACTCCATCTTATACTGACCTACGGTTTGAGTTATCAATGAGAAGTATGGACCATGCCAAAATAGAATTTCTGGAGTCATACCTGTGAGAAGAAGCCAGTGTTGTAACCCAATATCGATTACTGATAAGCAAATCAAATTGAACTACATACTCTTGAGAAATTCTATTAAAGGTGCAATCATGAATGGAGGTGTTCATGCTTATATGTGAGGCTGTTTGAGTAATTATTGCAGAGGAAATATCATTTTGCCCCCCAGACTATCACTTAAAAATCAATTGAACCCCTGTTTTTTTAATAATATCAATTTTACACCTAAACTATTTGATTTTGGATCAATTTTACCCCTGCCATTAGCTGCCGTTTATGATCAAACGAAAGTTGTTGACGTGGCACCAAAATTTCAGTCGAAAATTTATTTTCCCCCAAACTATCTCTAGAATATCAATTAGACCCCCAAACTTCATATTGTTCAAAGGTCTAATTGATATTTTGGAGATAATTTTTTTTTTTTTTTTTTTTTGGGGGGGGGGGGGGGGGGGGGGGTTTAAAATGAAATTTCAAATAAAGGTTGGGTGCCACATCAGTAACTTCAGTTTGATTATAGACGGCAATTGACGGTAGGGGTAAAATTGATGCAAAATCAAATATTTTAGGTATAAAATTAATATTATTAAAAGAACATGGATTGAATTGATTTTTTAGTGATAGTTTGGGGGGCAAAATGATATTTTCTCATTATTGCAAGACCATTGAGCTATATTTTTAAGAAATTACATAAGAGCTTGATAAGCTGGTATGTCTATCAATTTCCAAAAAGGGTCATTTTCAACGCATTTTGAAGCAGCACAGATGCAATTGAAAATGTACAGATAATTCTGCTGCTAGAACAACAGTAAGTTGTCTGACAATGTTTTCCAGGTTTTACCTTTGTTCATATGCCAAACAGAGCCAACCGATGTGAAAAATAGAGCAATGTCAGACAAAAATGAGCTTACAATAAAAAAGATAGCCTTTATTTCAATGTGCAACTATGTATGCATATTATAGCTCTAAACCATGTCATTCTAATCTAACCATAATCACTTTCTCCTTAACTATGATTCATCGGAATGAGATGAAATGGAATGATCATTCTATCAAAATGGCCATTCCCACCTTTGGTTCACTAAAAATATTATGAAAAATGCATTGCAAATTGAATCAATATTCATCATTGTAAGGGAATGGCCATTCCCTAGAAAGGCTAAGGAATGTTCATTCCATTCTAATCTACTTTAATTCCAATGAACCAAACCAAACACTACCTAAAAGTGAGATCACCTTTAACTTTACTCCAAGACTCCATCAAATCATTGCTCCGCTCTGAAACACTGATGATCTCCGTACAAAACTATATATACTTTGCAACTATATAAGTTGAACTACATAATACTAACGTTGTAATTATATAAGTAGGAATTTTACCTCCATTCACCATCAATCTGCCTGACACTTGGTGCCTCTCTAAGAGCTGGAAGAGGTACTGAAATCACAACATTCTGCAAATCAAACATTGAAGAAGCTTCGTACTCGATACTGACATAAGTTTCATTTCCAGAAACAGAAGGCCAGCAGTTGACTGTGACAAAAAAGAGATCATAGAGATCATAGTAAATAAAAAGGGCAAATAAAAAATAAAAACCAGAAAGATAATTAGCATGAAACATGAACCCACTCGTCAATGGGACAACTGACTCATCTACACTTTGCATTCTCCACTTCAACAGGCCAACACCATCAGTAGATTGACCAGTAGGAAATGGCCTGTTAGAATCTTTGAGGCCTAAAATATTTTCATTGGAAAACAACTCTTTGTTGATGTTAGGATGCGTCTTGAAGAGGATACCTGGATTGCCCCCAGTCTCAATCTGAAAGTAAAGCCGCACAATGTTATAACATGCCATTTATATAAAGGATCAGAATGTATTTCCAGAAACAACACAAAAGGTGGTCTTAAAGTGTTATTAATCTTTGACAACATAAATAAAATTGAGGCAAAAATACAGTTTTCTAATGGGGGAAAAAACTATGAGCCTCAGAGCCTGTCTGAATCTCCACTAGAAATTTAAGGGGCCATTCCCATTTCACATAACATTTCAATGTAAAAAAATCATCCTCTTGAACAAAAGTATTTAGGAATACGGTAGCAACCTTAGAATGATGGTTAAA
Organism: Camellia japonica; assembly: GCA_030407325.1. Lineage (NCBI taxonomy): Eukaryota > Viridiplantae > Streptophyta > Magnoliopsida > Ericales > Theaceae > Camellia > Camellia japonica. The sequence goes on along the minus strand of JAPPVO010000019.1, from coordinate 167,187,668 downwards.
GTCCTGAATTGTCATCCCATGAAACCTAAAAACAACCAAACAAGAAAAAATATGATGCAGTTGCGAATCTTTTCCTATTTTCCAAATGGCTCCATTCAAGCTGACAGACATTCACACTAAAAAGACCATATACCTTGTGAAAGGGACCATTCAAATTCAAGGGATGTCCAAACAGGCCATACATTATGTACACTACAAAAAATAATCATTTAGCTCTCAACTAATATATCTTTGAACAACTACTCACAAAGCTTACTTTATTGTTGACAATCCATCAAACAATTCTCAGCAACTGAATCAATTAATATCAGCAAGGGTAGTGCCAAACAAATGTTGATGCCCCCTTTGGGTGACAAATTCTAATAAATTCTCTAGAACACTTCTAATAACATCTAATGTGACAAAGATTTAGAGATTTCTCACATCAAGCAAGGCAACATAAATTCAATCTAACATTAACTTGTAGCCCAAATACCCCCAAGAGCAGTAATAATGTAGCTTATGTTAAAAAATTCACTACAATCTTTCCCCAATAATTCCCTCGTGTTTAGATTCATTACTCTCTATCTTACACCCAAAAACAAGTAACGTGTACACACACAGAGACACACTTAGCAGTCTCTTACCATAAAGAAATACACAAGACCAAAGTGTGTTTCCCCACCCACATTCTCAGAGACTCGCATGAACATGCACACAGGCACACAGGCGCACACACACACACACACATACACAAAGAGAGAGAACCTGGACTTGGATGAGCCCATCTTCCTGATTAAGAATTTGAAGAGACAAGGTTCCCTGAACATCAAAGTTACTGACACCACCATCTCGCTTTAGAGTCACATTGAGCTTCTCTTCAACAGACAATGTGATGGGATCAGTTAGTGGTGGCGCAGCTGATCTAGACAGACCAGCACTTGGACGCACATCCTCAAGAATAACTTCACCTTCAGCTTTCAAAGATTCCAAAAACTGGTTTGCCTTTTGTGTTTTACCAAGCTGCATACCAAGACCTTTCGGAGGGGCAGTAGCAGATGAAAGTGGATGACCTAATGATGCAACTACAAACAGTCAATATATCACTAGTAGAGTTTCAATAATTCCATATCATATTTCAGGAAAGAAATATATTTGGCAAATTAAGGGGCAACCAACACAGTTTTGAAAGATGAAATGGCGCAATATAATAGTTGCAAGATTAGGCAATGACTTCAAGTCTAACACAAACCAATATCAAGAACGCAATTTTTAAATACATTCAAGGTGGACGTGTGAAGAGTGGTTTAGTTGTCAGAAACAACAAGAGAAGTAGAAGTTGGAAGCATTGTTACCAAATCACGAATCGAATTGTGAATCGTTCTGCTAAATTAGTGAATTGTGAATCGTATCAAATCATGGATCATAAGATTCACTTTATTTAATATAATATATCATTTTATAAATGTATATGCATATAAAATTATACAGTGTTTAAAATAAATAAACATCAATATAACTAAATTGTACATATATATGTACAAATTAATAACATATATTAATATAACTAATTAATTTCTTTTTTTATTTCTTGCAGATAGGCGTACTGGATTGACCAGCGTATGCAATATAACTAATTGATTTCTTTTTTATTATCTTCATAGATAGGCGAAAAGAACATTTCATGCATTATGCAAACAAAAACAAAATATAACTGAATCGTGGTGAATTATAGTGAATCACAATGAATCGTAAATTGAATTGCATGATATATGCAATTTCTGATTCAACGGCATGATTTGAGTCATTTTGTTTGAAACTCATTGAATCGCACGATTGTAACAACCATGGCTGTGAGACCTTCAAACATCCTGAAGGGGTCAAGATCAGAGGAAAGAAAATTCATGAAAAAACATAGAATCAGTAAAGGAAAACCTGAGACATGAATCTCAAACATTAAGATCAAGATACTCAACATCAAGATTTTAGAGAGAGAGTTTCTTTGGCAAACAGGCAACAGATCTGAAGAATAGAAATTTAAAAAGATTAGACAAATGGGTCTTTTGTATTTTAAGCCAAAACCCCCAAATCAGAACCTGGAGAATCAAAATCTACCAAAGAAATCAGAACTCAAAACAAGAAAAGCAGAAAGAAAGACATAGGAAAACAGGGCCTCAAGTCTATAAAACGATACGAAGAAGAAGAGAAAGAAAAGGAGAGAAGGGGGTGGCAGGTGATGAACGGTGACGGAGAAGAAGACTGCACGGCGAGGGTGGGGTTGGTTGGTAATGGAGTCTCCGGCTTCTCTCTCTCTCTCTCTCTCTCTCTCTCTCTCTCTCTTTTTTTTTTTTTTTTTTTGCTTAAACAAAACGACGCGTTTAAATCAAAATGACACCGGTTTCGATCCACTGCAGGGAAACCCCTCTGCAGTGGACTGCAGAGGATCCGAACACCATACATAAAGGAGATTGCTAAAACCATAGCCCTAATGGTTGTATCCACATCCCTCAACATTGTGGGTCCCGCATACAGCAAAAAAGGCTGTAGATATAGCAATCTCCTCTAAGAGTCAACAAATTGTATCTTTTTATGATTCACTAATAACCATATAAACACCAGTTGCTCCGTCTGCCTAACAGCTTTAACTCATGTGAATGTTGCATGTGCTTTGTGAAGATACATTTTACCATCAGTAAATTGTTAGGCAAGTATGAAAATTACAGCTCTTACATAGTATTAGTATACATTGAAATTAGCCATTAAAGTCATACTACAGAAGAAAGTCAATTATCAACATTTATGTAAGATAGACTTCAGAGTCACACTAAAGTTAACCCAGCTTATCAACCAAGAAGGACAATAGCTTTCAATTCTCATCTTCATGTACTAAAACTATTTGTACAACTAGAAAAGGAAAAATGAACAAGAAGTCATCTTGGGAAAAAATGGACAACAATTACGTAAAGAGCCTCAAACAAATTTTACTCTAAAAGTAGAGCATCTTCCAAATAAAAATTAATATCCAGACCGTTTTCCAAATAAAAATAAATATAGGAAAGGGGGAAAAAAGGCAGACAGATCACTATCTTACTCCGTTCTATTTTATAGAGGGTTTATCAAAGCACTGGTATTGTGCAGTCTTTGCTGTCTTTTGGACTATTTGGCTGGAGAGGAATGCACGGATCTTCGAAGACAAGGATGTGGATTTGGATTCATTATGGGACAAAGTGTGTCATTTGGCTTCATTTTGGGCCTATGTTTCTCTCTCATTTAAAGGGGTCCTACTATTTTTAATCTCCAAGGATTGGGGAGCTGTTTGTCGGTCTTAGTTTTGCTTCTTTGACATGTTAGTAGTTTTCTTTGTTTTTTTTTTTTTTCTTTTTCCTTGTAGGACGATTTCTTGTCCTCACTTTGTTCTATCTTTTCTTGAGTAATAAATTCCTTTTTGTTGCTATTCAAAACATAATAACAATAATAATAATAATAATAATCGCATCAACAAACTTGGATCAAGATCGCATATTTCTAAATTCACCAAGATGAACAGGGACAAACCTTTCGGCTTGCTAGAAAAGGACTCCACATCAGTGCTTAATCCATACCCAGAACCATTTCCAAAACCAGTTCCACTGCTAGATATGCTCATATCACTACCAAAACCACTCTCAATTCTACTAGACCCCATCGACGACATGAACCCTCCTTTTTCACTTCTGTTCTTTTCAATCTGCAAAGCATTTATGCATGTTTTTAACAAGTTAGAACATAGCTTAACAAAAAAACAAACAAAAATAATGAGAGGAGGGGCACTCGCACACAAATGCCTGGGCACCCGCACACAAATGCCTGGGCACCCAGCAATTACCCTGGTTTTATCAATCTCACTAGCTTTACGCTTCATGACATCTTTAGTCTCATCGATCTTGTTCTGCATGACCAACTTATGCAATCTCTCCTCATGACTCTCCATCTCGCAGTACTGTTTAACCTGCGCAACAGTTACATTTTCCTTGTGCCCAAGGGACATGACTTCATCGAATGCAAAAATCAGATCAAAGGCTGTCTTGCAAATGCCATCTTCATCCAGAGAAACAGAATATTCAGGTACCTACACATGGTTAAGGAATCAACCCAATCGACTATGCCTATGACTGATCAATATCTTGATAACCATCACCACTAAGAAAATTGCAAGGTGATTAGGAGGGTTCGCACGAAGATGCAATGATATAACTTCAGAAGCACACGAGGCGTGACTGGTCACAAAAAGATGGACCTCTATTCACTATAAAAAAAAATGGACATATGTATCGACAAAACGGTTAGTTCAATAACACAAATAACAGCTGTATATTGTTAGAGAGGATACTAGTTTGGAAAGCACCCTCAGTGTCTCCAGATCTTCAAGAATGTTGCTCTGTCTGTTTGTTATAAGCAGTAAATATAAAGACTCGATTGGCTGGTAAACAAAACGCACACTTTCAGCCTCAACATATGTATGTTGTTTTCCTGCTTCAACTAACTTGATGAAAGCTGCAAGAAGCCCCTCAATTCTCGTCCGCGTCATATCCACATATTGTCTCGAAACAAGTGCTGCCAAAAAAAAAAAAAAAACAAATAGAGATAAAACCATCAACAGCAGTACCACAAACATGCTCTGGAAGCAGAAGACAAGGTCTGATCCTGATAACCAATCCAACAAATGTCAACTTTCTAGATAATACTCAATGCCAAGTCAGTTTTCCGAAATTGACGCCGAAACTTCTATTCAAAGGAGATGCGGGCTATCATAAACAAATACAAATTCACAGTATAAAACATATGAAAAACAAGTCCAACAAACTATGGTACTACACCAAAATGACAAATCCAGGACAGAGATCAAGAGAAAAATGGACATAGAAGAGCATGAAAAATCCCAGCAAGTTACGACCACAAGACCATCCCATCCCATCCCAACCATCAGAAATGCAATAATGGTACCATAATGACCAAACCAGGAAATGGTATAAAAGGCAAATAAACTATAAACGAATTGGATGAAAATTCTCCTCTTTCTTTAGGTCCTCGTAATTATGGTTGTTAGAATCTTACGATTAACAATTCAATATGAATTTCAAGCAAAACGATTAGATTTGTGCATTTGAATCTTGAATTGAGAGTATCTTACGATTCAATTGTGATTCACTATGTTTCATTGTGATTCATTACGATTCACTACGATTTAGTTTTGTTTGCATAATGCATGAAAAAGCATCATTTTTGCAAAATAAAAAAAGATATCAACTAATTGTATTGATACATGTGATTTTATTTGTATATACATATATACAATTTAGTTATATCACACTGCACATATTTTTATGTATATGCATATATAAAATTATATATTATGTTAATTAAAGTGAATCTTACAATTCATGAGTCACTATTTCAGTAAAACAATTCCCAATTGATGTTCTTCCTTGGTGCATGTTGCACCACCTCCATCACCTCGTCTTTTAATAAATTTAACTTATGAGAGAGAGACAGACAGACCAACCAATGAAAATAGTATTAAGGTAGTGACGTAGGACAATTGCAAAGAACACTACTAGAAGTTGTGACAACAATTTTTTATATAGGGCAGTGGTAAAAAGGGTTTTAGCAGCTGATTTTAATAAGTTTTAGCGGAAATAGGCAAAATTTTGGAAGTCCCAACAGTTAGTAAGTATGCGTAAAAGGGATACTGGCATAGGACTTAACTGAATGCGGAAAGCCAATATTTAGGGGCTGTTCTAGGGATATGAACTACCCCTCCCAGACTCCCATATAATGGGGACCAAACTGGGTGTTGTTTCAAATAGGGGGCCATTGGTTCAGTGGTTAAAACTCATCATGTCAACCTTTGGGGGCAACCATTTTGTGCAAATTATGCCAAAGGTTAGGTCTACACCCAATCTTCCCCTCCTACACCCCCATCAAATGGGAACTAAACTCAGTGTAGGGTTTTTTTAGGTGTTTTTTGAGTACTAGGTTTGATCAATCAAAAAGGGAGGTAGGTTTGTTAAATAAGCTTTTCAAGATTCAAGAGTAGAATAAAGGTTACTCAGATTAACATCAAAAAGTTTAAGAGTTCAAAGCGCAAGTTAATTAAAGGAGGAGGGGGAGAAGAAAGAAGAAGAAAAGATTGTGTTTCACCCATGGTTTTAAAAATCGGCCACAGCCGTACATAACAATTTCGATAGTTACTGCCACTCATTACAACCGCTATAGCGGTGTGATAGAAATTCAGAGTCATAATGGCTACCACCGCTACATAAAGGCTATAACAATCATTGCAATGCCATTATGCAACCGTCACAACCATTACACTTCTATTTTCTACAAAAATTTGTATGTAGTGCCATTTTTTCTAGTTGTTCAAATCACCAACATGCGCACGTGCGCGCGCGCACATACAAACACAATCTATGTGAAAATCTTAGATCTACATGCTTTGAGTGTCCAATCTTCAAGTGCTACAAAATTTGAGTTGCTATCAAGGTTAAAGGAGCTTACTTTTCTTTCTTTTCTTCTCTTTTTTCAAATTTTCGTTACTTTTTTTATCAATAAACTTTCATTAGTTTCTCACTTTATTCATTGATTTTAATTTATATCTATCTGGTTTTAGGTTAAATTTAAACAAAGCTTTGATATCATGCTATGTATTCTTACATTAGTATGTTGACTGTTTTTATTATGAACTTACATTTATGACACTATTCCTTTTAATATTTAAATATACTTCATAATTTTTTTACTTAACAAATGGGAAGTTATCTATAAGTAAAAAGAAAATTAAATACATGTAACAAAAGAAAAAATCTCTACAACGACTTAAAACTAATATAAAAATTAGTATATATATTGGATCACATTTATAAACTAAATAAAACTCACCAACAACTATTTTGAACCTCATTAAATGTGATTTTGAATTAAAAATAAGGAAATTTGGTCAAAACTCCCTGATAACAAAATTTTCATGCATTAAAGACAAGCACAAACATTTCCTCTTAAAAAGGCCAACACACACAACTATTACCAATATATCCTTTGTAACTAATTTCATATTTCAAACTTTAAAATGATATAACTTTGATCTAAATGTCTGTTTTCAAAAAATTAGTATTTTTAGAATCCTCTTATTGAGATCTAACAAACAAAATCAATGTTAGTCATAAAATTCTTAAATAATAATAATAATAATAGTAGTAGTAGCAGTAGTAGTAGTAGTAGTAGTAAAAATTTTATTGTCAAAACTAATGTCGTCAATAAATTTTACTCTGTTCCACAATAAAAATTTACTCTGATTTACAATAAATTTTAATGTGAAATTTTAGCATTTAAATAGTAACATACCATCAGCATCACTAAACACCATAGTCACTATAACTCTTACCGCCACAAGTACAAATATCGAATAAAAGATTTGTTAAAATAATGAAATGATAATGTTAACAGAGTAAAATATTACGATTAATTTAAAACAGAGTATTAGCAAACAAAAGACATATTACATATTGTCATAGCAAACCAGAGCAAAATTTTACTGTCACCTTTAAACAGAGCACCAATAAACAAAACATTAGCCACATATTACTAGAGCAAACCAAAGTAAAGTTAATCTAACAACAAACAAAAACACCATTATTCAATAGATTCAATAAAAAACAATCATAACAAACGAAATACACATTGTTCAATCTTCAATCTCACTGGAAAAAGCCTTTAACAATTATTCATTCTTTCATCCAAAGAAACAAACAAAATACACATCTCTTGTACAACTCAATCACAAGCTTCAATCCAAACAATCATCGAAATACAGCAAACAAGGTTCAAAATATAGCAATCATCGAAGTTCTACAACTTGATTTTGGAACCATCTCTTGCAAACTTGTAGAATTTTCAACTTGGAACGTTGAAGACGATATATATATACAGATTTAACTATATATGTATGGAGAGAGAGAGAGAGAGACTTTATCACAGACTTATCGCGGCAAGTAGTGGACCAAGAGAGAGAAAGGGTAAGAAGTCTCTCACTTCAATTTCTTAATGTTAACCAATCCCTCTCAGTTAATTGGCACATCAGAGTTATATATATATACATGAATAGAGTATGTATTCAATTGATATCGATGAGTATGCATTCATTCTATTGATAGAAAGTCTCTTTAAGTACGGTTGCTAAGATTAGAAAAAAGAGATGAGATGAAGGAGACAAGTCGTAGATATAGTAGAGGCAACTTCGTCTTCAACGTGATCAAAGACGATTACGACCATACGATTACTATTAGAGGTATTTTGGTCTTTTGGAACGATATTGTCCTTTCTGACCTAATAAAGTCCTTGGACTTATCTATACTATTATACAAAGTGAACATGTCTTGTGGTGTCCTGAAGACTTTGTTTCTCCTCATGCCATGTGGCATATATTTCTCTATTTAAAAAAAAAAGTTTAGATAGTAAAGTGCACAAGACTTGAAACCAAGACCTTAGTCCTGGGAAAAAAAGTTCTTACAACTTGAACCCCACACATATTATGATATTAATTTATTTATCATTTATTTTTATTTTTACATACTTGAATTGCACATGCATCACATGTGCCAACCACTAGTTGGCTTATAAGTCCTATGGCCTAAGCTCCCAAAAAAGTTGATTTATAGCCTGAGCTCCAAAAATAAATCCATATGTTCAATTACAGAATTATAGAAGATTTTCAACCAAAAGCAAAGACAGAAATGGTAATTAAAGAATGATAGTTGAAAAAATAAGAAATGATGGTTGTTCCAAAATGGCATTTGCATCAGTAAAGCTACATCACTTAAATTTACCATTTGGATGCTATTATAGCATCTCCACTGATTATTGTCATTTTAGCAATGCCAAAACTATAATTTGGTATGCATCAGCATCGAAATGCCAAATTTTGGCAATGTTACTCTACTAGGGTAAATGATAGCAATGTTACCCTATTTTCACAACCACACTAGGCCAAATTTTGGCAATGTTACCCTATTTTCACAACCACCATTCTTTCACTACCATTCTGCAATAATGTTAGAATGATCATATTTGTTTACAACTAATAATTTGAGAAACAAAAATGCTACAGGCACCAACTAAATTACTGCATAAATCACTCCCCTTATTTTTATTTTTTTGTTTTGATAAATATAAATCACTCCCCTTGTGAGTAGAGAGTGCTTTATGCAGTGGTTTAATTTGTGTCATTAGACTTATCCTTTGGGAAAAGAAAATCAAAATCACAATTAGAGAAAAAAAAAATAATTAGCATTATAGGGTGAAAAAATTCAACTACTGTGGCTAAAAGGCTGATCTCTTGAAAAGTGTAATCCCTGGACAAAGGCTAATCTCCTTTTTCTCTCACCCCGCTCACTCGTCAATCTCTCATCTCTCTCAACATTTGTTCCATCATCCCTAGTCCCTAATCTCTCACACCCGTTGGTGAAAATGGTGATGGTTGATCTCTCTCTCACCTCAAGATTCAGCAGCAACAATTGTCAATCCTCTTGGTGACCCTCCCTCTCACCACCCGCAACCCTCTCAGTGGCATCTTTCATCGTCAATCCATTCAATGTTGGCAACTCCACTCTCTCACGACCCTCTCCTCTCATTGACACTCATTGTCAACCCTTTCAATCTCCTCTCTCAATGGCAATTCTCTCACTTATCCACCCTTCATCACAAACACAAGTCAGTTGGTGATTTCATGATTTTTCTTAATTTATTGCTTTTATATATATATATATATATATTTTTCTTCTTTATGTTAGTTTAGTGTAAATTTTTTATATTTCTTGCGTAATCTATGTGAGCTTTATGTGAAATTTGTTGTTTTGCATCATTAATTTGTTCATGAAAACTTGTCTCATTCTTGTTAAATTTGTTAGTAAATCTCAGTTTTAATTGTCATATGCGTGTAGTGTTTTGGGTATGAAATCAATTGTGGTAAATTATAGCATTGCCAAACCTTGGGTAGTGTTTGGGTCAATTTTCGTTTTGAATCTTCAGCCTGCAATGGCACTAAGTTACAGCACTTTGTCTCAGCCAAACATGCACGAATTACTCACTATGAGGTTTGTAAATAAGCAAACAGGCACGAACACATTACACGAACCATTCCCAACCTTTATTACCACCAGATAATGTAAGGATACAAGAACATTCGTACAGATAACACAATCTGTCTAAAACTCTCTATGCTAAACATTTTATAGGCATTTACAAATCAATTATGAGCAGTTGACAACCCCAACTGCTAGGGTAAATTCAAACCAACAAAAGCTGCTACAGAATATAACTGCTGGTAACCGCCTGGAACTGTCTTGGACCAGTCCCTTAATTCTAGCACTCTTTGTCATGGCTTCTTGCAAGCATAACCGCCAATAACTGCCTTGTCTGTCAGCCTTGCATCATGACAGCATAACTGCCATGAACTGCTATCCATGTCAGTCTTTAACCCTACTAAGTTTGACCCACAAATTTGTGAGTCTTGGTCTGCCATTAAGTGTTAAGCCCACTGATCTGTCTGACCCAACAAGTCCATGCTGCCAGCAGCATTCGGACTAAGTATAGCCTCGCATTTGCCCACATGAAGCACCACTTGTCTTTGAGTCTTGTGGCATTGCCACTGCCACATTGTTACCTTGACTTAGGCATGCCACCCTCATGCCTGACTTGGACGGTTGACATAGGTGCAAGGCGCCACCGCATGCCAACCTGAGTGTCCAAGTCCTAAGGTGCTAACAGGTAGCCATTATAGCACGCCACCAGCCGCTGTTTTAACTGACCATTGGAGAGCAACTCCAGTGGTGTTTGCCATTTTGGCAATGCCAACGCCGTAATTTGGCAAACTACAATATCCAAATCCCAAATTATAGCAATGTTGTTCTAGTGGTTCAAATGTCATTTTGGCACAACTCTTCCCCCTTTTTTTACCCACCAATCTTTATACCTACCATTCCCTCTAGAAAAGTGCAACAATCAAACCAACAAACTTAACATGTTGGTTCTACAAGTGGAGGACACATCACTCGGGGTAGAATCTTCGGCAACAATCAAATATGTAGAGATTACTTTGCTTGTGAGGCTTCCATAATTTCTATCTAAAGAAATGGAAAGAAGCTACACATTCTAGAAGTTTTGCTTGGGTATAATGTGATTTTATCGAGTGAGTGTTGTATGTATATTTATAGTCGTTCAAATCAATCCGTTGGAAATTTACTGTTGAAGAAAATGAATTCATTGAAATATATCCTATGAAGCATGGACATGGCAAAATCAGAGCCGTGGCAGTGTCGGACACGGAGACATGCCAGGGACACGAGAATATGCCGAGGACACGTACGGGACACGCCAGATGGCGTGTCCCTTTAATTTAATTATTTTTTTTGTATGGAACACGCAGGGGACATGCCTGTCCAGATCTGGACACGGCGAGGAGAGAGAGAGAGAGACAGAGGAGAGAGAGTGTGAAGGAAGAGAGTGAGGAGACAAACCTTTGACTCCAGTCGTCGTCGTTGAACATCCAATTGACTCAAACCATCGATCTCGTCTCGCTCACATCAAACCATTGAACCATGTGTCGCTCGCGTCATCTTCTCTCTCTCTCGCTCGTGTCTGTCTCTCTCGCACTGTCTCTCTCTCTCTTGCCGTCTCTGTCCCTGCTTTCTTTCTTATCTCTTATTTATATATATATATATATAAGTATATATAAGATAATATAAAATCATATTATTTTATAAGTAACATAATATATACTACTTATACATATTAATAAAAAAAACATGTATATAAAATAAAATAAAATAAAAAATTATCAAAAACATATTATTTAAAAAAGGAAATAAATAAATAAAATAATTAACGTATATTAAAATAAAAATATTTATAATTGAAAAAAAAAGTTTGTCGTGTCCCCTGCCGTTTCCGTGTCCCCATTTTTTAGAAATTGCCGTGTCCCGTGTTCGTGTCTGTATCCGTGTCCGTGTTCATGCTTCATAGAATATATCCATTACAATTTTACTGTCGAAGAAAATGAATCCATTAGATTAACTTTGAATGGATCTATTCACTAAATGATATGTTAGCCGTTGGATCAAATAAACAGACTCAAACACAAAACCTATATTTCACCCCATCCCTCCCCCTCATCCCTCCCTCATCTCACATACACACGATTGTTTCACTCTCTCCATCGTTCAAACACTAATTGCTCTCCCTCTCACCGAAAGTCGTTCCACACACAAACTAATTCCTCCCTCTATTTTCTTTGTCTCACCCAAACCCAATGTTTCTCTCTCTCTCTCTCTCTCTCTCTCTCTCATCCTAACTTGCCAAACCCTAATTTCTCTTTTTCCCAAACTCAGAGTTCTCTATCTCAAACCCAAATATGGATATCGGAGATCATGATCTTCAAATAAAAAATCACGATTCAGTTTTATGAGATCACGATATGGGTTTCAAAACACACAAATCTAGATTTTGGAGAAGATGATCGAAGCTCTCTTGGTCAGATTTCTCATGATCGGAGTTCAACCTAAGGTGCAACAAATGGAGCTCACAGTTCTCTCTCTCAAGGTCTTGTAAGATCTAAACTACACATTTTCTCTAGATATTGATTTATTGATTTGTTGTTGAATGTTGTTTTGTTGATTTTATTTTTTTTTTCAAAAAATGCTTGAAATTTCCTCAAACTTTCTAAAAATAGTGAACTTTCTGTTTGTGGGGTTTTGTCAGAAAATGTGAAGGGATGGCGAGAATACAGTTGGGAAAGGTGATGTGACAGCTTTGGCATTGCCAACATTTGGCAGCCACTTGAGACCAATTTTTTTCCCCAACCTGCCATATTTAGTGGTTGCCAAATTTGGCATAAGCTTTGGCATTACCAAATCTATCACATCATCATCCCCAACAGTATTCTCACCATCCATCCATTCACCTTTCCTAAAAAAAAACCCAAAATAGATTTTACCAAAATTCTCCATTTTCAAAAACTTTGAGCAAAGTTGACCCATTTTCCAAAAAATAAAGAATATAAATAAATAAATAAATCAACAAAAAGCCAACATTTAAGAAGAAACCAATAGCAAAAAATAGTAAGTTTTAAATTTAGCCAAACCTTTAGAGAGATAACTAAGAGCTTCAATTGTCACACCGATTGAACTTCGATTGTCGCAACTCCAGTTGACCTCCGTTTTTCGAACCTTTAAATTCGAATGTCTCACCTCTGGTTGAGAGAGCTCCGAATGTGAGAAATTCAACCAAGAGATTCAATCGTATCTATGAAACCCAGATCATGATCTCATTAAACCAATGGGTTTGGGAAATAGAAAAACTAGGTTTTGGTAGGTTGGGGTTGAGAGAGAGACCATAGTGACCAGGTAGAGAAATGTAAGGTTTGGGTGAGAGGAAGAATGTGCATTTGAGATCAAAGGGTTTGGATGTGAATGGATCGTATGAAAGAAAATATGTAGTTGAGAGTGTTTGAGACAAAGACAGATGTTTTTCTTTGCTTATTTGATTTGCTTATTTGATCCAATGGCTAACACATCACCCAACAAATAGATTCATTCACTCAAAACTATGAATATCCAACATATATATTCTCTTCAATAGTAAAATTCCAACAGATAAATTTCAACCACTATAATAATACATATTACACTAAATTGATAAAACCATATTGCAATCTCTCAATATCTTCTCCAATATACAACTTTCCATTTCTTGTCACACAAAAATTATGAAATCCTCATAGGCAAAAACAAAGAAAGGGAAATCATTCACCACCAATGAAGATTTAAGACCCAATTGTTAGCAACTTAGAATCACATTCTCACTTTAGGGGAGAATATTTTAAAATTATATTGCCACTACGAACGATCAGTCGAGGTCACAAGTTTCTATTCTATCCAATCTTCTTAGGGTGCAATCATAAAGTGTTGCAACAAAATTCGTGGGTGTTCAACGCAAGTCGAAAATCTAACACTTCAATTTTCTCTAATTATAATTATCAAATTAATATTTTTCCAACATTTTACTCACACATTCTTCCAAGCAAATTGCATGTATATACAGGATGAGAAGAAACATTTCATTTTGATCATTGTTGGCCAATCTTGCAAGATACTATTATGTGGCAAGATTACTCCACAACCACAAATAAGTCAAAACTCCTACACCAACTACCAATTCAACCACCCAGTCCCCTGTTGATAACTTCATTTATCTAGAACCTCATAATCCTTACATATTTTATCAGTGTCAAAAATTCTATCATGATTAATGTATCATCAACCACTTGAAGAACCATATTTAGTTTGTCAGTTTGATCACTGTGTTTGTCTTCTATGAAACTCTCATGATAACATTTGCATCATCATTTCATATTCCTCGGATGAAGAATCATTAAAATTTCCACTAAAAATTTTTTTTTTTTAATTGTTCATTGCAATAGTATAAGAGCAAGTGAAAATCTTCTTATTTATAGAGAAGAATGGTGAATGCTAGATGAAGATGGTGGTTGAGAATAGTAGTTAGAAAATGAGAACATGGTAGGTATAAAAAATGGTGGGTTAAAAAAAGAGGGAAAGTGTTTGTACAAGATTTGACAACTGAATGGTTGACTTCCACGTATCTTGTGGGTAACCGAAAGTGGGTTATTTTAGCACAGCAAATGGTGGCAGTTTGATTTCCTTGATTATGGTGATAGGGGTAATTCTGGGTGGTCAAATCCCATGATTGACACAATCCCTAAGAAATAGGCAATAATACCTATGCATATCTATATATATTACATTTTATATATACGCATGTGTATTTAATGTCGATTGCAGAAAAAGGCCACGTGGCAATCATCAAGCCAACAGCCATTACTCCTTCATCCAACGGCTATAATTCAAATCCTACAGTGGCACTTATTTTGGACAAAGACACTTTGACCAGAGAGGGAAGGAAATCACCTAATTCAAATCCCTCCCTCTGGCTGACTGCAACCTTCTTCTGATTTGAGCCACTTTCCCTCGCTGGTCAAATCACATAGATTTTCACCTAGGTGATTTCCTTGGAGGAAGAAACTTTAACCAAAGAGGCAAGGAAATCACCTAATTCAAATCCCTTCCTCTTTGGCTGACTGCAACCTTCTTCTGATCTGAGCCACTTTCCCTCTATGGTCAAATCACATAGATTTTCACCTAGGTGATTTCCTCCCTACTTTCCCTCTCTGGTCAAAGTGTCTTCCTCCGAAATAGGTGTCTTTGAAGGATTTAAATTATAATTGTTGGATGGAGTAGTGGTTGCTCCTCCTGCAATTGACATTAAATACACATGCGTATATATAATATATAATTAATATATATATATGCATAGGTATTATATACCCTATTTCCTAGGGATTGTGTCAATCATGGGATTTGACCACCATGGAAATCAAACTGCCACCATTTGCTGTGTTAAAATAACCCACTTTCGGTCGCTCACAATACACGTGGCAATCAACCATTATCTAGTGATCATAATTGCTTTTGTTGATATGGCAAATTTGGGAAAGCCAAATCTTGTTGTGCCAAATTTGGCCCAAGATTAGGGTTTTGCCTAATTTTGGCTCAAGGTTTGGCACACCATTGGAGGAGGTTTTTTTGTGATGGTATAGCCAAAATGGCTTTGGCTCAAGAATTTGGCACACCATTGGAAATGCTTACATCCAAAGTATAGCTTTGGCATTGCCAAAATGGCAAACATTAAGCAATAAGTATAGTATTCCCAATGGTTCATGCTATTTTAGCATTGCCAATGCCATAATTTGGCTAGCTACAATACCAAAAATCTAAATTTTAGCAATGTTGTCACAATGGTCACATGTCATTTTGCCACAATACCAACCAACTTTCCCTCTCTTTTGTAGGTGGTGTTTGGGTTTGGTTTTTTTAGTAGTTTTTTTTGTTGACTTTTTTTCATCTTTGGTATTTTTTTAAAAACTTTTTTCAGAAAACTTTACACTTTTACATTCTACAAGACTTAGATGAACCCAAAAAAGTAAAAATAAATAAATAAAATATTGATTAAAAAAAAGTTTCTTCTATTTCACCCATCTTTAAAAAAAAAATTTGAAAAATATTCAAAATGTGATTCTTTTAGTTGGATGCAAGACCACACCATCATTCACCTACAATTCCCTCCATTTAACTCAGCATTCTTGAAGACCTACCATACCCACTATTTCTATTCTTGTGCACTATTCTTAACCATGTGGGGTCATCTACCATTCAACGTTGTTCTCTATAAATTAGAAGACAATATTCCCATCTTCTATACTTTCACATATTCATGCATACTACTACAATGAACAATTGCAAAGAAACTTTTAATAGAGAATTTAAAGTGAAGATTCAATGATGATGCAAATGTTATCAATGGAGTTTCAAAGAAGACAAGTATAACAATCAAACCATCAAACCAAAAATCTTGGTTCTATAAGTGGCCAACAACATCGATCGTGACAAGGTCGGAGGCAACAATCAAATACATAAAGATTACTTTGCAGAGGTTGCTATCTACCTGGCCAAAGTCTTTTGAAAGCATTTTCTAATGAATCGGTCAATATATGTTAGTATCTTAAATGACATCCAACAATATGATGACTACTTTATCCAAAAAAATGATGTCGTCGCCCTGTGTCGTCGATGTGGCTAGATTATCTGGTATGCAGGAGACAATTGCAGCACTTCGGATTCTTCCATACGGCATGCCTGCCAATGTTATGGATGAGTACATGAGAATTGGTGAAAGCACTACAATTTGATCCATGAAGAATTTCTTCGTCGCCATTTATGAAGAAGTATATTTAAGATCGCCAAATGAGGAAGATATATATCCAGATTATTACAAGAGGGAGAGTATGAACTACCGTTAGGAGAAATGTTAGGGAGTGACCTCCTATGACTTGTGGATTATTACAAGAGGCAGATATAACATTTAAGGAATTTCCTAAAATGTTAGGGAGCTTGGATTGTATGTGTTGGCGTTGGGAGAAATGTCCAACTGCATTGCCTGGTTCTTTCACCGGGCATGTAAATAAACCATCAATTGTACTCGAGGCAGTGGCCTCCTATGACTTATGTATTTGGCATGTTTTTTTTTTTGGCATGCCTAGGTCTCGTAATGATATTAATGTTCTTAACACGTCTCATCTATTTTCTCAACTAGCTCAAGGACGTGCCCCTCCTGCTAATTATACCATCAACAATCACCAATACAACCCGGGATATTATCTTGCTGATGCGACCTTTCCGCAATGAGAAACCATCATTTGAACAATATCTCAACCTCAAGGAATGAAGAGACAACTATTTGCGAGAATGAAAGAGGCATGTCAGAAGGATGTCGAACGGGCATTTGGAGTGCTCCAAGCACGTTTTGCTATTGTACAAGATCCGGCAAAATATTGGTTTCAAGAGGATCTTTGCTCTCATGATCTCATTAGATGGATTTCAAATATCCTGAATTGGTTTTCAAACCTTACTCTATCTCTCGAAGATCACGATTTGGGTTCTAAACTTGCCATTAGTGTTATTTTCTCATGATCGGAGTTCACATGATCCAATCAGAGTTCACAAGATCCAAGCTTTTAGGATCGGAGTTCAACTAGTGATCTCACCACATCACTCAAGGTATTTTTTTTGTTGTTCTTCTTCTTCTTTGTTGCTCTTCTTCTTCTTTGTTGCTCTTCTTGTTGCCCAAAATATTTTTTTATGATTTTTGTTGAAATTTTTCTTCCTATTTGGAGGTTTTTGTTAGGACAGATTGAGGGAAGGTCAAATTGCAGCTGGGGATGGTGATGTGGTAGTTTTGGCATAAGCTTTGGCTTTGCTATAATTTGGCAGCCACTATGGCATGTGTCACAGGGCTAATTTTCAAACTATAAAATTTTCCTGCAATGGCACTAAGTCCTAACACTTAGTCTTAGCCAATGTATACAACTCACGCACACAAATTAAATTTCGTCAAGCATACAAGATAAGCGACACAGCAATTACGGGAAAAACCCAACCCTTTATCATTGCACCAACAATTACAAAGGAAGGCCAAATGCCAAACTCTCAAACACTTGATGAATTCGAGTTTGCATGGTCATGCCTATATATAGGCTACAATCAGAACATTTGAAATTCAAACAAGCTACAAAACAAAAGAGACACATGCCACCTGGCATGGCAGTTGACACCCCCAACTACGAAGGGGTTACCACAGATTTAAAACAAGCCTACAAAAATAACTGTCACCAACTGCTCCTTTATTTCAGTCTTCCTTATTCCTTGCCAGCATTTCTGGTTCTGTGCATAACCACCCCCAACCGCCCCTATATTTTAGGAAGCCTTTGTCTTGCCTTAGACAATTCGCATTTCTCAAGCCACCAACCAAATAGAGCCCTGAGTGCCATTTGTTGACCTTGCTCAAGATTAACTGCCTTGCTAACCAGCCAAGTTGTGCACCACGCCTTGCTGTTTAGAAAAGTCAAGCCGTCTGATTTTGTTAAACCCCTAAGTATTCTGCAACCTAGCATTAAGGTCATATTAATGCCTTGTACGTGCCATGCTGCCTATACTTTGGCCAAGGGTTAACTACTGCCGCCGAACGACACAACTGATTGCCCACCTTCTTGTTTTGGCATGCCTCCTTCATGCTGTAGTCCAAGCCTAACATAGGTGCAAGGTGCCACCAAGTGTCAAGCCACCAGCTCCCAAATATCAAAGTGCTAACAGACCACCTCCACCAGAAGAAGCCAACATCCTCATTGGTAAGGTCTTCAAGTACTCTTGGACTTGTTTTTCAAATTGCCAAATGTTACATCTATTTTCCAACTTGCATCAGATTCTGAGGAACCCTTCCACTTCACTAAGTAATGGGTCCTTTGATTCTTTTTACTCTGCCCCTCGGTCTTGTGACCAAGAATCCATTCTACCTCTTTGTCGAACTACTTTCTGATCACTGGAGATGCCCTCTGAGTTTGCGTCCTTGTCAGGTTAGTCTGATCCTCATGAAAAGGTTTCAAAAAACTGACACAAAAAGTTGGGTGGATTTTCAACTGATCAGGCAACACCAGCCTGTATGCAACATTTCCCACACTTTTTAAGATTTCAAAGGGCCCATCATATTTCGGAATTAGGCCACGATGCACTGCCTTACTGCTTATCTTCTTCCAAATTTGAGGAGTAAGCTTCAGTAGCACTTTGTCTCCTACTTTGAACTTTAAGGGTCTTCTCCCTTTGTCAACGTACTTCTTCATTCTTTTGCTTGCTTTAGCTAAACTATCTTGTGCTTCCTCAAGCAACTGTTGTTTAGCCCTTGCAAAGTAGTATGCTGCTGGACATCTACCACTAGAGCCTGTTTTAGCCACTTCACGAGGAGTTAGGAGCTGCAGCCCCCTGGCCAACTCAAACGGACTCATCCCGATTGCAGATGATCTATGCAAATTGTAACAAAACTGTGCACTATCCAATAATTCAACCCAATTCTTTTGACTTGCGGTCACGTAATGTCAGAGATACTCCTCAAGTAACCTAGTCATCCTCTCGGTCTGGCCATCCGTCTAAGGGTGATTTACTGTGGAGAACTTTAATTCTGCACCCGACCAATTAAAGAGCATAGTCCAAAACCTTCCCGAAAACCGGGTATCCCTGTCACTATTATGTCCTTAGGCAAGCCAAAGTATTTTACAACATACTTGTAGAATAAATCAGCAGCAACATCAACGAGACAAGCATGAGGAGCAGGAATGAATACAGCATACTTAGAAAAAGAGTCAACAACTACCATGATGGAACGCATCCCATTGATTTTAGGGAACCTGGAGATGAAGTCCATGGACTCTTAAATCCAAGGCTTCTCAGGGACCGGCAATGGTTGCAACAACCCAACCGTCTTCTTCCTTTCTGTCTTGTCCAATTGGCACACCATGCAAGTCTTGACATAGGTCTCCACATCATCTACCATTTTTGGCCAAACATATGAACGAGACAAGAGTGCCATCATGCGTTGCTATCCTAGATGACCAGCCCATAACGGATCATGTGTCTCTCTAAGAAGTTCCAATCTCAGTCCCCCAACACTAGGGACATATAGTCCGTCTCCTTTGCCATGGAGAAGACCATCTTCAAGCCAATACCGACGAACAATACCATCTTTTACTTGTTGCACCAACCGTTGATACTCTGAATCAATTGCAGCACTATCCCTGATCCTTTCCAGCAACTGTGTTTCAATGTTGGAAATAGCAACCACATATTCAACTATCTTTCCAGCTTAAGGCATCAACGACTAGTTGTGTCATCCAGGTTTGTATCGCCACTCAAAGTCATATTCTTCAAACGAGCCTGCCTTGGAGAACTTTTTCTGAGTTTTGAAGAATGTATTGGTCACATTAACAGTAAGAACTAAAAATCAAGTCCCCAACAGATAAACCCTCCAAGTGAGAAGGCAATGTACCACCACTGTCATTTCCTTCTCATGGACCGAATAATCCTTCTCAGCAACATCCAATTTTTTACTTTCAAAGGCCACAAGGTGTCCCTCTTGCACCAATACCCCTTCAAGCACTTTGTTTTAGGCATCTGTGTGCACTACAAAAGGCAACTCAAAATTAGGCAGCCGCAAGACCGGTTCACTTGCCACCGCACCTTTCAATTTGTCAAAGGCCTCTTGACAACTAATGGACCAATGCCATTTGTTATCTTTCTTCAGCAAATCAGTGAGGGGAGTAACCTTCTTTGAATACCCCTCGATAAACTTTCTGTAGTAATTTGCCAAACCCAAGAAAGATCGCAACTCTGCAACATTGGTGGGTGGAGACCATTCCATAATAGCCTGCACCTTCTTTCCATCCATTTTGACGTGGCCTCGGCAAAAAATATGCCCAAGAAACTTGATTTCTTTTTAAGCAAACTCACACTCCTCCTTTAAATAGAGTTTATTTTCCAGCAGTGGGAAAAATACTTTTCTAAAATGGGTCAAATGGTCTTGTAATGTTTCACTATAGATTACAATATCATCCAAGTAAACAACTATAAACCGATCAACATAATCATTAAAGACATCATTCATCAAATTACAAAATGTCATAGGAGCACTGATAAGGTCAAAAGGCATAACTACAAATTCAAAAGAACCATATCTAGTTACACAAGTGGTCTTTGCCTCGTCCCCTTCTGCAACCTGAAGTTGCCAGTAACCTGAGCGAAGGTCCAACTTTGTAAAGAAAGTGGCCTTGCTAAGACAGTTGAAAAGATCAGCCACTAAAGGGACAGGATACTTGTTTTTTTATTGTCACTTTGTTCAGGGCCCGATAATCCACGCACATCCGCAATGATCCATCTTGCTTCTTTTTGAAAAGTATTGGGGAAGCGTATAGGGCTTTGGTAGGCTGGACTAAACCAGCTTCCAACAACTCCAACAACTGCTTCCTTAGTTCAGCAAGTTCCAACAGTGACATTCAGTAGAGTGCCTTCGCAGAAGCCTTAGCACCAAGCACCAATTCGATTTTGTGATTAGTGGCACGCCGAGGAGGGAGAGATTTAGGCAACTCTGGAGGCATTACATCAACGAACTCCGCCAAGACATCAGCCACTGCATCCGGTACTTCAATGACAAGGTCAAGCTTGATCTCAATCAACGCTATAAGAAATGTCTCCTCGCCCTTCCTTAGCCCATTAAGCACTTGCACGGCTGACAGCATCTCATCCTTCTTTGCCCTCTTTTTCTTGTCTGGTCGCCTAGATCCGGACACAAAACAAGGTTCCTTCTCATTTGAAATCAACAACCCATCCAAATATGGCATCAATGCCACTTTTGCAGCCACAAAAAAGTCATTCCCAAGAATAAAATCAAAGTCATCTAATGGAACTGCCATCAGGTTCAATTGTCCAATCCATTCACCCACTGTTACCTTCACATCCCGAGCCATCCCATGCCCCCGTTGGGCTGCAAAATTCACTGTCTTGATTCTGCTTGGATTTTTGGACAATCTTTAACTTTAGGGACTACACTACCCTTTCAGACACAAAGTTATAGGTGGCACCAGTGTCAACCATTGCAAACACTTCAATGCCATCCATCAACACCTTTATGTACATCAAACCAGATAAAGAGGTCCTCTCTGCTTGATTACACTCAGCAATTGCAAGGGGTTGCCTCGAGTAAGGCCATCTGAGTCAGATCCCGCCTTATCATCTTCAGCAACTATAGCATTTAACTTCTCCAGCTTTGGACAGTCTTTGGCTCGATGAGGTCCATCACAAATGAAGCAACCGGAGTCAGATTTTGTTCCCTTACTTTGTGATTCCTTACCTATCTGTTTGGACTTGTAGCCCTCTTTCCCTTTCTTGTAGCCCTCATTTCACTTCTTGTCTCCCTTTTTCTCCTTCCCTTTCTGTTTAGAAGATTGGGACTCAATTTGTAGTCAAGTAAACCATCCGCAGCAGCCACGGTAGAGGGCAAATATTTCACCCCCAACCTACAAAGTTCCAACTGTGCCCAGTTCTGAAGGCCAAACATGAAGTTGAACAACTTGTCTTCCTCAGACATGTTTTTGATGTCCAACATTAGCGAACTGAATTGCTTCACATATTCCCTTACTGATCTACTATGTTTCAATCGCTTCAAAGCATCTCTTGCAAGGAAGGAATTGCTCTTTCAATTCCTTTAATAATTTCCACGTCTCGATCACAGGACGAGCATCATCCTCCATC
Organism: Camellia japonica; assembly: GCA_030407325.1. Classification (NCBI taxonomy): domain Eukaryota; kingdom Viridiplantae; phylum Streptophyta; class Magnoliopsida; order Ericales; family Theaceae; genus Camellia; species Camellia japonica. Next base: position 167,164,893 of record JAPPVO010000019.1, on the reverse strand, counting down.
CTTGTGAGCCACCAAAGCTTAGCATCCCCAGAGAGATACATGCTTGTGATCATGATTTTCTCCGCTTCAGGAAGATGGGCGGCCTTGAAATATTGCTCCATATCCTATAAAAAGTTCTCAAAGCTCCTTGGCATTGCGAGCATCGCCAAATGCCTTAGGGTCAGGGACTTCTACTTTCGAAGGGACGTCACCATAACCAAAATGCCCACAAACAGCTTTCTTGAGGATAGACAATTTGTCTTCCACATTCTGCAACTTGTCTTTCCAAGCATCAGCCATGGTGGCCATGTCTTCCAAGACTCCCTTGAACTGATCTGTCGTCGAGGCCTTGAGGGCAAAAAACCCAGAAACCACGGCATCCAATCGATCTGTTAAAGAGCGACTTTCATCAACTGGCGCCCCCACCAAATTCTCCAACCGAGTCACCCGTTCTTTTAAAGCATCCATACCAGACACCATTTATGAGCAACCGTGCTATGATACCAATTGTCATAGGGCTAATTTTAGACTATAAAATTTTCTTGCGATGACACTTAGTCTCAGCCAATGTATGCAACTCACGAACACAAATTAAATTTCGTCAAGCATACAAGATAAGCGACACACCAATTACAGGATAAACCCAACCTTTATTATTGCACCAACAATTACAAAGGAGAGCCAAATGCCAAACTCTTAAACACTTGATAAATTCAAGTTTGCTACAATCAGAACATTTGAAATTCAAACAAGCTACAAAACATAAGGGACACATGCCACCTGGCATGGCAATTGACACCCCCAACTACCAAGGGATTACCACAGATTTAAAACAAGCCTACAAAAATAACTATCACCAATTGCTCCTTTATTTCAACCTTCCTTATTCCTTGCCAACATGTCTGGTTCTGTGCATAACCGCCCCCAACCGCCCCTATATTTTAGGAAGCCTTTGTCTTACCCTAGACAATTCGAATTTCTCAAGCCACCAGCCAAACAGAGCCCTGAGTGCCATCTGTTGGCCTTGCTCAAGCCTAACTGCCTTGCTAACTAGCCAAGTTGTGCACCACGCCTTGCTGTCTAGCCAAGTCAAGCCGTCTGATTTTGTTAAACCCCCAACTATGATGCAGCTTAGCATTAAGGTCATATTTATGCCTTGCACGTGCTATGATACCCATCCTTTGACCAAGGGTTGAGTGCTGCCGCCGAACGACACAACTGATTGCCTACCTTCTTGTTTTGGCATGCCTCTCTCATGCTGCGGTCCAAGCCTGACATAGGTGCAAGGTGCCATCAAGTGTCAGGCCGCCAGCTCCCAAATATCAAAGTGCTAACAGCAAGCCACTTGAGAAGAAGTTTTTGCCCAACCTACCATTGGAGATAAGAATGGTCACAGGTCAGGTTTGGGGTGGGTTTATAGAAATCCACCCCTGCCCCATATCATATTGGGGGCGGGGCAAATCGAGGGGTGACAGAAGCGGCTGAGAGGCAGGTTAATTTTTTAAGTTCAAAAATGAAAATATTCATAAAAATTATAGATAATTTAGTATATTACGAATAATAATTTATACTTGGTGAGAGTTATATTATATAAGATAGAAAATAAATGAATAAATATATTATATACATATAAATATATTTAATAAATACAATCGAGGTAGGGTATGCGTGGAACGGGACGAGGGAAGCAAAACCCATCCCTGCCTCACTTCTTAATCGGGGCGGGGAAAATCTGTGCAGGGCAGGGGGGATGCGGGTGCTAAGCGGGGCAGGAGAAAATGACCATCCCTAATTGGAGATGCTAAAGCATCTTAGTGCAAATTGAAAAGAGAAAAACAAATGCAATTATAAAGGTATTGGACATTTTCTTCGCAAGCCATACCTCCTTTGGAGGCGTATAAGAAAAAAATATCTCATAACAGTCTTGAACCCTAGTCTATTGTAAGAAATCAGCAAATTCAAATTGCCCGGTGTTTAATGAGCAAGGGGAGATTTACACGATAAAGGTATATATAGATCTAAAGGGAAGGAGGGCTCACTACTCACGTGTTCAAAAGAGATTAATGAAGCGGATTGCTTCTAACACAAGATTGAACATAACAAGCTAGTATGCATTCCTGAGATCAACCAATAATCGCTCACCACCCCACCCAAACCAACACCTCCAGTAAAGAAAAGAAGAAAAAAAAATTGAAACATTCAATACAAGCCAAATGTACCAAACTTTAAACAATCATTAAGGACAACAAAAACTCATCTATCTCCATATCCGAGCCATGCTGTCCTCATAAGTATAATTAAAAATTAAATAAATAAGAAGCAGAAGAGAGTGAATTACATAAGGGAAAGGTCGTTAAAATGGGATCCTAGGATCGGCGAAAGGGTCTCATGGATCAAATCGTAGGATTGGAACAAGGATCATAAAATTCTACTTTCTATTGAAAATAAGGTAAAAGACAAATAAAAATCATGCATATTAAAAATAAAGTGAAAATCACAAAGAAAGCAATCCTACCTACTTACGATCTACGATGATATTATACAATCCCCCATGATCCTATACAATCCTACCTGTGATCGTACTATAACACTAATCCTACAACAATTTGGATTGTTTTGGCAATTTAGTATTTTGAAAACCATGGGGTAACCCCAAAATCATGTTCACTAATTCCCAAATTGAAAATTCTAAACGTGCAAAATTACCATTCTAAAAGCACTTAGAAATAGATAGTAAAGAAAATATGGTTTCCATTGAAAATTATGACCCTAATATCAAAACAATTGACCAAGCAAAAACAAAATTCTATATGATTTTTTCAATACAAAAAATTATATAACATGAAACTCAGGGATGGAGCCACCATAGGACTAGGGGGTAATGTGCCTCCCCCTAAACTTTTGATATTTATACTACTACCCCTATAAATAAATATTATGTATCATTTATCCCTTACGAAATTGTAATAGTGCCCCTCCTTAAATCATGTAAAATTCCTCATATTTTTAATGTGTGCCCCCTCTGCTTTGAATTTGTGGCACCATTGATACTTGGATTATGTTGTACAGAGCATACTAGTCAATCATAACATCATATCCATAGGAAGAGCCCAGGAAATACCGTAATAACAAATAAGCAAGTGAAAAGGAAGCATGAAAGTTAACAAAAAAGAATATGTGAGATAACCCATGAGCACCACTGATGGGCTGATACAAAGAAGAGTTACTTTAAGGAATAGTTTGCTACCTTTTCACAATGACAATAACATAAAAGAGAAGTTAAAGAGAACTTTTCCCGAGTGCAATAACACACCAAACCAAAAAAAAAAAAAACACGAAACAAAACAAATGTTGCCTACTATAATTCAAAATCATCTAATCATCTAATCATCTAAAGCATGCATAATAAGAATATCCAATAAAGAAAGCTTTTTTATTTTATAAAAGTAAATGTTATTAAGGTTATGAAACTTTAACCCACACAATCGGAATAAGACATTAAGGGCTTGTTTGATTAGCGGGATTGATAGTGAGGGGTTTAACAATTCATGAGATTAGTGTAGGATTAGTTATCCAGCTGAATTAAAGAGATACATAATTCTTTCTTGTGCGTATTTGTTTTGCAATAGATATGGAAACATATAATTTCAATTATATGTATGTTTTGCATTATTACTTATAGGATTAAAACATCCATCAATTTTATTGGATAGAATGGTTATTAGAAGGGACACTTTTTCATAAATCTCTTTTTATCTACTTATGTTCCATCTAATTCACATTATTTTCTTATATTCCAATAAGTCCTATGAGTAACATATTTACCAAAATACCCCTAATAATATTTACATTTACAGTGTGAATATTCTATGATGTGAATGTTCACACCGTCAATGCGAATGTTCACACCATCAATGTGAATATTCACATTGCTAATGTGAACATTCACACGTCAATGTGAATATTTATATTGTAAAATATGAATGTTCACATCACTAAATTGTTACCATTCAAAAAATATTTGTAAGGGTAGAAATGTCCATAAAATACCTTAAATATGAGAATTAGGATTTGATAGATCAAATGTTCAAATAATAAGACTTATTGAAATAGAAGAATATCTTATGAACTAATTGGGATACAAACACTTGAAAAAAGATTTTCTAATAAATCTCCCTTATTAGAATCTAATCCGAATAATAAAATTTGTAATCAAAAAATAGAATGTGAATCTCATGAATTAATAATCTCCATCATATGTTATAATCCTCCTAATCAAACAAGCCCTAAAAACTCTAGATTTTGCCCCACTGCTACGTTACATAACAAGATAAGTTAGTTATCAAGAATTAAATCGAAAAACTCATGCAATCTAAATTATTTTCAAGACAGAGACAGAGACAGAGACAGAGAGAGATATTGACCTTTGCCAGATTTACTTGTAATAGAAACAGCAATAACCACCTGCATTGCAAACAATTACCACAATTAACCCAAAAAATATTCAAAGATGTAATCAAAAATAGGCAAATTTGTCGGAGACCAATCCAAGGGTTTGATTTTAGCAGCAAGAAAAGTAACTTCAACCCTCAGTAAACTTCTATATCGGATCAACAAATACAAATAAAATTCCAAAACTCCAATGGAAGCAATAAATAAGCAAAAATTACCATTTTTAACCCAATTGAAGTGCGACGATCACTGGTGAGAAAGCATCAACACGAATTTGTATCGCGCACCTACATAACCAAATCAAGTTAACACACACACACATATATATACATACATGTGTGTTACGTATTTATAGATCCAAGTAGTGCAGATGTTATTAGGGTTAATCGATCTGATCCAAAATTTGGCAGCACTAAATGGAATCGAAAACCAATGAATAAACTAATACGAATGGATCAGACTGGAATTAGATCTGTAACACCTACCGGTAGAGCGATAACTCTAGAGAGACAGTATGAATGTTGCGGAGAGAGAAGGTGGAGAGATCCAAACATACCTGAGATCGGAACGTAAAGGGTTGGTTTGTTAGCGTTTTCATTTCTTATTTTCTATTTTCTATTTTTGTTTTTATTCTTTTTGAAAATTGAAACCGAAATTTTTGAGAAATTATTTTCGTATTTCAAAAAATAAAATTTATTTTAAAAAATTTTGAAAATACAAAAAATATATATTTTTAGTTATTTCAAAATAAATTTTCACTTTCTCCTTTCACTCACCACTACCACCCCCGTCGGTGGATGGCAAGCTTCGGCCCATTTCAGTGACTCTCCGACAAGTAGGTGGTAACCGTCATGATCTTTAACCCCACCTTTTACCGTTCGGCCGCCCACCGTGTGACCTCTAAAGACATTTGACCACCGTCGGTCACCACATTCGTTTAACACCCAGCCATCAACTCTAACAACTCGGCAAATATATTTCTCAATTTTTATTTTTATTTAGTTTCAAAATATTTTTACACACCAAACAAATTCCATTAAGAGATTTATTTTCATTTAGAGGACTTATAGCCCAATAAGTCCACAAAGTATTTTTGTATTCCACTTGATCCTGTACATTTGAAATTATGTTCTAATTGGTTCTATTTCCCAGATTAAAAGTATTATATGGATTGTTTACCGATATAAATTTTTATTATAATGTGTGAGTGATTTTCTGATCACACTGCCCTCCTTAGTGATTCAGCTGTAGAACACAGGCAGAATAGATGGCACCCTGCTGTCCTGCACAGAAAGAAAAGGCTCCGACGGTGGTTCTTCCACCCAGGGGCGCTCCGACGATCAAGTCAGTATATCTCTTAAAGATAACCAAGTATTCAACTCACAAGCTTGAATACAAAAACATACCTTAGACCCATGGGGGTGCCTCTCTTTTATAGCCAATACAATCCTAGTCCCAATAGGAGCCTGGCCCTAATGGACTTAGGATTACTGCTAATCTGGGACTCCTAGTGAGATTAGAATAAACTCTCAAAGAGTCTTATCTTTACCCAAACTGAAGTCTTCTCCCAATCTAGGACTCTTGTCTTTCATCCGCTTATCTCGGATTCCGATATCTTCGGAGATAACCTCGGCAACTCCGAGATTACCTCGGCGTAACTACCACGACACGTGGCACCTCGGCTGATACGTCGGCGTCACCTTGCCACGTGTTGGTACTCAGAAAATATGTCCCCACAACTGCCCCCTAGGTTTTATTACCTCGGCATTCTGAGGTGATGGAACCTATATTATTCTTCTTTTCAGTACGTCGGCATCAAAACTCTTCAGCCGAGGTCATTCTCTTAAGGCCGACATGTCTTCTTTAAAGAACAAGATTTTCAGATGAACTCTTCCACGCGCATGAGCTGTCATGCATCACCTCTCAACCATTTTTCCTATGTGTGTGATCCTCATTGGATCGTATCTCTGACGCGCCTAAAAATCGTCTGCTCTGCGTGCGCCGCCTGATGTATGCGATGCTCCAAGCATAATAATTGCTTTCATTTTGCCGCCGTTTCAAGTTTTTGACAAAAAACCCTTCCTTCGTCTTTTTCTCTTTACTTTTACATTTTGATTCTCTTGCTTTCTCTCTCTCTAAACTTTCCCAAACCCGCCATTGCTCTTGCTCTAAGCTCTGCAACTGTCTTTATTCTGCCATTCCTGCGAAGCTTTTGCTACTGTTTCAACCGTCGTCTGTCCTCGGCGAATTTCATTTCGGCCACACTTTATCTGGTAAGCAACCGACCCTTCTTTCCCAGTTCTTGATTGTTTCTGGAAATTCTTGCTTTACTGTTCTGCTCAAGTATTCAATTTGTGAATCGCATCTTATTTTATGATTTTGCACATGTCACGAACACTTTGCACTGTTTCACCACTGTTCTTGGCCCTCAACCCTTTGTAATCTTCATATTTCTAATAACCCATTTTTTGTTCTTGGATCTGAAACTTCGCCTTTGTTTTCTGCCTTTTGTATTTTTTTCCATATCTGTGCCCTTGATCTTCGTCTTCATAGTTTTAGGTTTGGGATTTGTTTATAGAACCTTCGATTCTTAGGAAAAACTGAAACAAGCCTTACCTGTAATTTCCCAGATTTGTAGCCGAGGTTCTTGCAACCCTTCTGAATTAACCCTCTTCTGAAACCCAGCCCTTTATACTTAGATTGACGCAATGGGCATGTGGAGACATAGGGTAAACACCCCAACCAAACTTGAATTTTTTAGGCAAGAGTTCTCTATTCCTGATGACGTCCACCTTAGGCTAGCTGGGGATGATGATTCCATCATGCCTACAGACAATACAATGCCTTTCCCTGTTGTAGCTTTTGTTGAATGTGGACTTCGGCTCCCACTCAATCCCCTCTTTCGTGAAGTTCTTCACTACTACACCTTGAACCCTATGCAACTCACCATCAACTCCTATAGAATACTTAATGGTATCATAGCCTTAGCTCGGCAGGAGAATGTGAGGATTACTCTCGCCGATATCCAATACTGTTATACTATGTGCGCCCTTAACTTGAAAGAAAAGGGTTATGTGTATTACCTCAAGCCGAGGTCTACCGAATTTAAAATCGTAGCCAACCTCCCAGACTCCAACAAAGGGGCTGGAGACAATTATCTTATTGCTTCTGGAAATTGGGAATTTGGCCCAGACGAAGAAGTCCATCTCTACCCTCTTCCCCGAACAGTCAAAGAGGGCAAGGGTAAGAGCCCAACGCCAATTACTTAGCTGTTGTTTTTTTTTTCCAAGTCTGAAAAAGATTTTATCTGTTTCTGATGTTGTGCTCCTTTTTTTTTTTTTTTTTTTTTGCAGACGTTCGCAAGCCACCCAAGAACTTTCGCCAGTCCTATTTCCTTGGAAAAGACCTAAAGAAGCTCCTGGACCTTCCGATCCAGAAGCGCAAGGCTCCACTGGTGTTGAACTTCATCCCCTCCTACAAATCTACCTTGCCCGACGTTCCAAAAAGAAAGAAAAAGAGCTTATCGCCTCCTTCTGCTACCACTATACAAACCGTATCAACATCTCGGGCTGACCAAGGATCAACTTCTGATCCAACTGATCAACCATCCACTTCAGCCCCATACTTAGTCCCAATACCAGAAAGAAAACGTCGGTGAAGACTTGTCAAAACCGCCGAAATGGTGCGCCCAAAGCCTGTCGCCCAAGATCTTCTAGCCGACCTACCAGCCGATGTCGATGCTGTTCCAACCCAAATGATGCCCCCACCAAAACCAAAAAGAACAAAGAAGGCTCAGCCAAAGACCAAAGCTACTGAGGCTGAGGCTGAGGATGCTTTGTCCATCTCACAATTAGCCGAGAGCAAGAAGACTGCTTCTACTTCGGCAAAAAGGTCTGCTGAAACTCAACCAGCAGAGTCCCAGAAATCAAAGAAGCCGAGGTCTTCCTCTGCGACGACTTCAAAGTCTAAGATACCAGATGTCCCCTGGACGCCTGCAATTACTCTGGAGAACAAGCCTAACCTGGCCAGTGATAGCGCCGATGATATAAATATCGGCGTTACACTCAGTACAGCTCTTCTTCTTCGAGGTGATCTGGAAAAGAATGCTGAAATGAGTGAGTTCGAAAATTATGCTTTTATGCTTCAACGCTGTGTGCAAGTAAGTGTCTTCACTTGGTAACTTGTTTTATCCTCATCTCTCCATACTTGTAAAATTCTGTAATAACTTTTTGCATTGTGTCCTTTCAGGCTGTCCAGCATGCACATTCCTTCTCCATGCAATCTTTTGAGACCAGGGAGAAGTTAAATGACTAAAAGAAGGAGTACTCTGCCCTCCAAAAGATAAACAAAAGTCTTCAAGCAAAGATGAAGAAGTTGGAAGACCAAGCTGAGGCTGCTACTCAAGCCCAACAGTTAGCCGAAGAAAAGGCTGAATCGGCCGAGGCCATAAAAAAGGTGGCTGAAGCCCAAAAGAAAGAGGCCGAGAAAAAAGTAGCCCAAGCCGAGAAGGAACTCCAGGAGGCTTTGGCTACCAAGGACGCTGAGATCAAGGCGGCTGATGATAAGGCATATGCCCAAGGCATGGCCGATGTTACTGAGGAATACAAACTTCAAGTCAGGCAGGCATGCAACAGGGGCTTCTCCCTTGGTTGGATGTCTCTTGTCAAGAAGCTTGATATCCAGATGACTCGCCATTGCGCAAGGCTGATGCTATTTCTCTTCCCTTTCCTCCTCCTCCACCTCCAAGTCAGGCTGAGGAAGAAGCTGAGTCTGAATCTGAGGCTGAAGACGAGGACGAAGACAATAATGATGAAGAGGCCTTGGTGAGAAAATCTAAGGATGCTGCTGAGGTCAAGTCTCTTCCTCAAGTTGAGCAGATCCTAGACTTAACCCAAGATGAGGAGATTGAGATGGTGCCCAAGGAAGCTGATCTAGTTCATTTATCATCTGACCTTCCTCTAGCTGAAAGAAGTCTTGATAAAACACTTGCGGAGATCGACGCCGAGATTGCGGCAGACAAAGATGCCGAGGTTTCTGTAGAAAAAGATGCAGAGGTTGTGGGGGAAAAAGATGCCGAGTTGGTTCTTCCAGAGCCCTCCGAGGTCCTAGCCCAACCATCTATTAATGCTGAAGAAGTTTGAATGTCTTTTGTACTTTTTTCTTTTTTGTACTTGTGTTTTCAGAACAATGTAAGCTTCCTCTTTATAGCCGACGCGCCTTTCTTTGTCACTTGTGAACAATTAACTTTTGCTAGGCCATAATGCCTTTATTATACACAACTGAAACTGTTTTTCTCTGAATGCTTTAGTCTTTAATTTCTCTTCATTGCTTCTGTACGGCTTTACACTTAGAATATCTTGCATGATTTACATAATTCTTCCTTTGTACAATCTTCTCGGGGTTACATACCTCGGGTATAATAACTGCAAATTTTACTTCGGCAAGACATTGACCTGCAATCTTTTCATAAATTTCAACAAGTGTAAAACATATACAATTCAATGTTAACTTTGCAGACTTTTCTCAAGTTTCAACGAGTGTTTAGACAGCAATCTCAATTTGTCCCATTTGTAAATTGCTACAAATTTCAACAATGATTAACATATACAGTAAACTTTTCTCAAGTTAGAATAAGTATTTAAACAATGATCTACTTGCAAATTGCTGCAAATTTCAACTAGGGTTTACACAATTATATTTACCTTAACCTGTAAATTGCTGTAAATTTCAACAGATGATCATATGTCGGCTTAACTTTAACTTGTAAATTGCTACAAATTTCAACAAGTGTTAAACATCTTCTTTGGTTTATCCAACCAGTAGATTGCTTTAAGTCTGTAAGCAATAACCTCGGCTTCACTTCGACTTGTAAATTGTTACAAATTTCAACAAGCGAAGAGAAACAGATATCTCGGCTTAACTTCAACTTGTAAATTGCTATAAATTTTAACAAGTGAAGTTAAGGAACCATCTCGGCTTACCTTTAACTTGTAAATTGCTACAAATTTCAACAAGTGGTAAGCTTTGTATTGGTTTGACCAACTTGTAAATTGCTACAAATTTCAACAAGTGGTAAACTTTGTATCGGTCTGACCAACTTGTAAATTGCTACAAATTTCAACAAGTGGTAGACTTTGTATCGGTCTGACCAACTTGTAAATTGCTACAAATTTCAACAAGTGGTAGACTTTGTATCGGTCTGACCAACTTGTAAATTGCTGCAAATTTCAACAAGTGGTAGACTTTGTCTTTTCTGTGCCCCCAATGTGAACTTAAGTTACACTTGTGTTCTCATTTTTATGTCTTCCAGAAACAATGTTAAGTATCTTAATCAATCATATGTGCTTGAAGAATTCCGAAAAGATTTTATTGATGACATCGGTTAAAAATAATGAACATCTCAATGATAGAAAAATTTCAAATTACAAGTGTTCCAGGGTCTTGGTAATGCTTTGCCCTCATTGTCTTCAAGCCGATAAGCTCCATTGCCTAATACCGAAGTAATTCTGTAAGGTCCTTCCCAGTTTGGGCCAAGCTTGCCCTCTCTGGGATCTTTCTTGTTGCTGACTACTTTTCTCAAGACTAGGTCGCCGACTTGAAAATCTCTTGGGTTGACCTTCTTGTTGTAAGCTCTGGCAAGCTGTTGCTGGTATACTGCAAGCTGAATTGCAGCCTTCTCTCTTCGTTCTTCTAAAAGATCCTGATCTCGGGCTAAGAGTATGTCATTAGTCCCATTCTCAACTCCCTGGGTTCGGATCCCTGGGATGTCGACTTCCAGTGGAATTACTGCTTCTGTGCCATAGGCCATGGCAAAGGGGGACTCCCCCGTTGATCTCCTCGGCGTAGTCTGATATGCCCAAAGTATGTTGGGCAATTCGTCTACCCACTTCCCTTTTGCTGCCTGCAGCCTCTTCTTTATTCCATCCAAAATTACTTTGTTGGATGCTTCTGCTTGCCCATTACTTTGGGGGAAACTTGGTGTTGAAAAGTAATTCTTGATCATGAATTTTGCACAGAAGTTCTTGATAAGTTTGCTGTCAAATTGCGTTCCGTTGTCGGCAACTGTAACAACCCTCGTCCTGATTACCGATAAACTACTGAATTAGCTACTGGTTACTGCTAAACTGAACTGATAATGACTGATAATTGAATTAACTGAAGTACTGAATAAACTGATTGAAATCGAAACTGAAATTGAATAAGTTTATTTATTGAATTGCATATTGCATCTGTTTGATTGATTGATTATCTGTTTGAATTCATATGTTTAAATTGCTAATTGAAGGCCTTATCGGCGGCCGAATTAGGAACCGTTTAGAGTTTTGGGATCAGTAGAATATTTGTGATTTAATGGTATACTTATCTGAAAATTGAATATGAATGATTAAATTAGATTAAAAGAAGTTAATTGCCAAATTTAACTTATTTACCAAATTGCCACCTATAGTGGACCTTTGTTTATTATTATAATAGAGCCTTGTATATCAATTGATCAGCCATTTCCTACACTCTAGCCGACCATAGTTAGAGAGAAAGGGAGATTTGAGCTCATCTTGTGAATTGCTAGAAGAACTTGAAGATTTGTATCATAGATTGCTAAATTGAAATTCTAGACAAGAAATTGAGATTTAGGTAAGTGAATCCACCTTCTCCTTATTGTCTTTGAGTTCCATCTTGCATGTATCATGGTTATAGAGAAGTTAAGTCATGAATTTGCTCATATATGTTGAATTGGAACTCCATTGTTGCATGCATGCTTGAATTGGTGCATTTTGAAGTTGAATTCATGGTAGATTGTCCATGCATGTCCATGTTTAAGCTGAAGTCCATGTTTTCATTTTGTTTTCCAACTATTGAGCTCATTTGAGCAAGAATTGAAGCTTGATTTTGGTTTAAAGTTCATGCATTGCATGGCTTGAAATTTGTTCTTGAAATGGGTTTGAAAAATGGTTTTAATTGACTCACCTTTGGGGCTTGAATTCACAAATTGGCTTTTGAAACTTGTTATTCATTGTTTTGGGATGTATTTTCCAGAATATGGGCCTGAGAGGTCGAGAATTGGGTTGTGAATGCTTGGTTTGAGCTTGGAAGGCAAATCTGGAAATTCCAGATTTGGCTTCTTCGCTCGAGCGAAGGATTCCTCGCTCGAGCGAGCACCTTTGTCCAGGGCTCCGCTCGAGCGAGCATCGAGCGTGGTATCGCGCGTAAAAATCGAGCATCCAGTACTTTTACTGTTCATCAGACCGCTCGAGCGAAGGACCTCTCGCTCGAGCGAATCCTTTGATTTTGCAACCTCGCTCGAGCGAAGGAAGGCTCGCTCGAGCGAGACCCCTGTTTTCAGCAACTTTTGAAATATGCCTTCGAACTGTATTTTTGCATCCTCATCTCATCCTAGGCATTCTTAGGCCTAGTTTAAGACACCTTAATGAGGATTTAGACGTAGAACCACGCCGAGGAAATTTAGGGATTTAATTATCATCCTTCCCGACTGTGAAACTTAGCGTGTGTTCTATTTGTTAACTGTTTAGGGTTGACTCTCGGGGACGCGCTCTAGCTGCTACTAGCCCAATCTCTGTGAGTAACGATTGTGTAAAGATATGTTCAAAATGGTTATCTTTTGAATACCGAGCTGAACTGTTTATTGAACTGATATTATTTACTGAATGAATGTGTGTCCCCTATTTCTGAACTATACTGTGGCATCCTTAGCACCTCCTGTTTACTGTTACTGTTACAGAGATCTCTGTCAGTTCCCTTGTGGGACCATACTGTTTACTGAATGACTGGCCATCATTACTGTTCGGTCTTTAAGACCTACTGTTTACTGCTATGCTAATGGATGTACCACATATGATTGAATAACTGTTCTGTCTGAAAGACTGAAATACTGTTTAATGAACTGTTTTCATTACTGTAAGGACATTTCATTCATAACCTCTTTACGCTTTATGTTATTCACTGGGCTTTAGCTCACTGTTTATATATATATGTAGGTTCTCAGCAGCCAGACCAGAGCTAGGAGCGTGGGTGGGTCCCAGTTTTGTCAAGCCAGCCTATGTGCCTCACTGTGAGGTTCCGAGTTGCCATGCTATGGCTTGGGGTGTTTTTGTGTCCCCCGTCGGTCTCTTTACTGTTTTGTACTACTGTATAGACTGTCTACCGTTTTACTGTACTGTTATCGAGGGATTAGGTCCCCGTACTGAATGTTTGTATGTGACTGTATAGACTGTACTGTTCTGAACTGTATGAATGCATGAAAAAAATGTTTTTGGCATACAGGTTTTCACAGCTCAATGGACACTAGTTACTTACTGTATTGGCTTCCGCCAGGCCCTGTACTCTGTTTAACTGTATTACTGTTCAGCAGGCCTTCGGTAATCTCGGATTACTGGCCAGTTACGGTGCTAAACCCATAGGGCCGGGTTTGGGTCGTGACAGAGTGGTATCAGAGCGATACTTAACCACGAGTTATACCGCACACACGTGTCCAAATGAGCTATAGGGTGTCCTAGAAAAGCAATTAGGGCATCTCATGAACTGGAAAGTGAAAAGTGTGTGTTATGACTGACTGATTATATGTTAAAATGTTAAACTGTTTAATGTTATAATTGCTATCACTGTTATAACTGCTTATAGTGAAATGGACAATGCAAATGAACCTGAATCCTCATCTACTGAGGCAAGAATGGCCAGAATGGAAAGAATGATGGAACTGATAATTGCCAGACTTGAACAACAACAGAACCACAGCCACCTCCTCCTCCTCCGGTACAGCCGGAGGCAAATGCAAATGTGAATGATGGGGATATTATTGCTCTTACCCAGAAATTCAGCAAGTTGAAACCGCCATCCTTTCAGGGAGGCCTTGAACCATTGAAGGCTGAAGCTTGGGTGCTTTGAAACAGAAAAATTGTTTGAAATGTTCCCGTGTTCCGAGGCAAACAAAGTACTGTTAGCAACCTTCACCTACAAGAAGAAGCAAGAAGGTGGTGGATGTTGACCCGCGATGCAAATACATTATGACTTGGGCTCAGTTTAAAGTAGCCTTCTTCGAAAAGTACTTCCCTCAGTGTGTTAGGGACAGGAAGGTCACTGAATTTGAACAGTTAAAACAGGGCACAATGTCAGTTGCTGAATATGAAACAAAGTTTACCGGACTTGCTTGATATGCACCACATATGGTGGATACTGAATACAAGAAGGCCAGGAGATTTGAAGGCGGCCTGAATGTTGCTATCCTTGACCGAGTCAACATGTTGAAATTGCCAACTTATGTGGGTGTTCTTGACAGGGCCTTGATGGCCGAGTCAAATATTGAAGCACTGAAAACTAAAACACCAACAACTGAATGGCATGGTAAAAGGCATGGGTTCAAGTTTAAGAAAGGCAAGCATAACCCTGCAAACAAGAAACAGAATACGGGGTCAACAACTAGCCCCAGCCAAGGGAGTGGATTCATTCCACCCTGCTCTACATGTGGCAACAAGCACAAAGGAGTTTGTCACAGCATAACGGGAGCCTGTTTCAGATGTGGCAAGGTGGGCCACGAATTAAAGACTGCCCTTCTGCTCCGCCAGTTAGTAGTAAAGCTACACCGAACGCAACAGCATCAAATGTAGCACCAAAGCCTAACCCCAAAGCTACCGGGAAAGAGCCTATGAGGCAGGGCCGAGTGTTCGCCCTAGTACCGGGAGACGTGCAAAATACTGAAACTGTTGTGTCAGGTATCCTCTCTATTTGTGCTCAAAATGCATATGTATTGATTGATTCGGGGTCTACACATTCTTATGTGTCGCATGCTTTCTCACGAAAATTGAATAGACCCTTAGAACCATGAATTACTTGTTAGCTGTATCATCACCTATTGGGGGATCCATGACATGTGCATATATGTATCCTGCTTGTGAGATTATTGTTGGGGATATGCACCTGTTTATTGATTTACTACCGTTGAACATTGATCATTTTGATGTAATATTGGGGATGGATTGGTTACAAAAATATCATGCTACTATCGATTGTGTGACCAAGCAAGTTGTTTTCCGTCCACCGGGTTTACCTGAGTTTGTGTTTAATGGGATTGGAGTAGTACCTCCTCCGTACTTGATTTCTTCTGTGAAAGCTGTTAAATTTATTAGAAAGGGGTGTAAGGGATATATGTGTTCTGTATTGACTGTATCTACTGATGATAATACTAATGTGAACTGTATTCCTATAGTCAGAGAATTCCCAGATGTTTTCCAGATAATCTGCCAGGGGATTTGATTGACAGGGAAATTGAATTCACTGTGGATGTAATTCCGGGGACACAGCCAATATCTAAAGCCCCCTACAGAATGGCTCCGACTGAAATTAAAGAATTGAAAGTACAATTGCAGGAACTGTTAGACAAGAAGTTTATCAGACCCAGTACTTCACCGTGGGGTGCACCTGTTTTGTTTGTGAAGAAGAAAGATGGCTCACTGAGACTGTGCATTGATTATCGTGAATTGAACAAGGTAACTGTGAAAAATAAATACCCATTGCCACGTATTGATGATTTATTTGATCAGTTACAGGGTGCACAAGTGTTTTCCAAGATTGGTCTCAGATCAGGGTATCATCAACTGAAAGTTAGACCGGAAGACATTGATAAAACTGCTTTTAGAATGAGGTATGGCCATTATGAATTTTTAGTTATGCCGTTCGGAGTCACGAATGCCCCTGCTGCATTTATGGACCTCATGAACATAATTTTTAAACCGTACCTTGATGATTTCATTGTGGTCTTTATTGATGACATACTGATTTATTCTAAGACTGTTGAAGAACATGAACACCATCTAAGACTTGCCCTGCAGACCTTAAGAGAACAGAAACTGTATGCTAAACTGTCTAAATGTGAATTTTGGCTTGATCATGTGATGTTTTTTGGGCATGTTGTTAGCAAAGATGGAATTTCTGTTGATCCGCAGAAAATTGAAGCTGTAGTGAACTGGCCTAGACCAACGAATGTAACCGAAGTTCGAAGCTTTTTGGGATTGGCTGGATACTATAGAAGATTTGTCAAAGATTTCTCCAAGATTGCCTTACCACTGACTCAGTTGACACAGAAGGGGATATCATTTGACTGGACTGACCAGAGGGAAACAGCGTTCCAAGAGTTGAAAACTCGACTTGTAACTGCACCGGTCCTTACTCTACCCTCAGGTACAGATGGTTACACTGTTTTTAGTGATGCTTCTCATAAGGGTTTGGGATGTGTTTTAATGCAGAATGGGAGAGTTATTGCTTATGCTTCCCGACAGTTGAGACCGCATGAAAAGAATTACCCAACCCATGATCTGGAACTTGCTGCAGTGGTTTTTGCATTGAAAATTTGGCGTCACTATTTGTATGGGGCAACATGTGAAGTATATACCGACCACAAGAGTTTGAAATACTTCTTCACACAGAAAGAACTGAATATGAGACAGCGGAGATGGCTTGAACTGATCAAAGATTATGACCTACAGATTCTGTACCATCCGGGAAAAGCCAATACCGTTGCCGATGCTTTGAGCCGAAAATCGATTGGGAACTTAGCCTGTTTGCTGACTGGACAGAAGGAGTTGCTTTGTGACCTTGAAAAGTCTGAGATTGAAATTGTTTTGAAGGAACAAGGTGGAACCTTAGCTGCCATTACTGCTCAACCAGCATTGATTGAAGAGATTAAGGAGAAACAACAACTGGATGATTACTTGAAGAAAATCATCGAAGAGAGAGATTCAAAACCGAGACCGGGGTTCAAATTTGACAACAATGTACTGAAATTTCAAGATAGACTGTGTGTACCAAATGACACTGAATTGAAAAGAAGAGTTCTGCAAGAAGGCCACAGTTCGAAGTTTTCGATCCACCCGGGGAATACGAAAATGTATCAAGATCTGAAACAGAATTTCTGGTGGCCGGGAATGAAGAAAGAAATTGCCGACTTTGTGTCCAAGTGTCTTCATTGCCAACAAGTCAAAGCTGAACATCAACGACCTGCCGGATTACTGCAACCCTTACCCATACCAGAGTGGAAATGGGAGCATATCACGATGGATTTTATCGTTGGGTTACCTCGCTCCAGGAAAGGTATGGATTCTATTTGGGTTATTGTTGATAGACTGACTAAATCTGCTCACTTCTTACCTGTCAAGACAATCTATAATGCGGATAAATTGGATGTTATCTATATTGATGAAATTGTTAGACTGCATGGAGTGCCTGTGTCTATTGTTTCTGACAGGGATTCGAAGTTTACATCGAGGTTCTGGCAAAGCCTATAGACTGCATTGGGTACTGAATTGAGGCTGAGTAGTGCCTATCATCCTCAGACAGATGGACAGTCAGAAAGGACCATTCAAACTTTAGAGGATCTATTGAGAATGTGTGTCCTTGATTTCCAAGGAAACTGGGAAAGTCATTTGCCGTTGGCTGAATTCGCCTACAACAACAGCTACCATTCGAGTATTGGTATGGCGCCTTTCGAGGCATTGTATGGCAGAAAGTGTAGATCGCCAATTTGCTCGGCAGAAGTTGGAGATGGGCCGTTGCTTGGGCCCGAAATTGTTTATGAAACGACTGAAAAGATAAAACTGATACAACAGAGACTGAAAACTGCACAGAGTAGACAGAAAAGTTATGCGGATGTCAGAAGACGGGACAGAGAGTATGAAGTGGGTGATCACGTTTTTGTGAAAGTGACACCAATGAAAGGCCAGACTCGTTTTGGAGTCAAAGGCAAGTTAGCGCCGCGGTATGTCGGACCGTATCAGGTTATTGAGAAAATCAATCCGGTGGCGTATCAAGTTGCACTTCCTCCTGAAATGGAGCATATGCATAACGTCTTCCACATTTCGATGTTGAGAGATTATCTCCGGGATCCTTTTCATGTGATTGAGCCTACTCGTATAGTGTTGAGTGATGACTACACTTACGAGGAACGGCCTATACAGATTGTAAACCGACGGATCAAGAAACTGAGAAACAAAGAGATCCCGCTAGTGAAAGTTGACTGGCAGAACCATGGTGGTGTGTATGCCACTTGGGAAAGGGAAGATGACATGGCTAGGCGATATCCTGATTTGTTCCGCTGAACCTGTTTTCTTCCAAATGAAGGTAACTCGAGTTTAGAGGACTAAACTCCTTATAAGGAGGGGAGACTGTAACAACCCTCGTACTGATTACCGATAAACTACTGAATTAGCTACTGGTTACTGCTAAACTGAACTGATAATGACTGATAATTGAATTAACTGAAGTACTGAATGGACTGATTGAAATCGAAACTGAAATTGAATAAGTTTATTTATTGAATTGCATATTGCATCTGTTTGATTGATTGATTATCTGTTTGAATTCATATGTTTAAACTGCTAATTGAAGGCCTTATCGGCGGCCGAATTAGGAACCGTTTAGAGTTTTGGGATCAGTAGAATATTTGTGATTTAATGGCATATTTATCTGAAAATTGATTAGGAATGATTAAATTAGATTAAAAGGAGTTAATTGCCAAATTTAACTTATTTACCAAATTGCCACCTATAGTGGACCTTTGTTTATTATTATAATAGAGCCTTGTATATCAATTGATCAGCCATTTCCTACACTCTAGCCGACCATAGTTAGAGAGAAAGGGAGATTTGAGCTCATCTTGTGAATTGCTTGAAGAACTTGAAGATTTGTATCATAGATTGCTAAATTGAACTTCTAGACAAGATTGAGACTTAGGTAAGTGAATCCATCTTCTCCTTGTTGTCTTTGAGTTCATCTTGCATGTATCATGGTTATAGAGAAGTTAAGTCATGAATTTGCTCATATATGTTGAATTGGAACTCCATTGTTGCATGCATGCTTGAATTGGTGCATTTTGAAGTTGAATTCATGGTAGATTGTTCATGCATGTCCATGTTTAAGCTGAAGTCCATGTTTTCATTTTGTTTTCCAACTATTGAGCTCATTTGAGCAAGAATTGAAGCTTGATTTTGGTTTAAAGTTCATGCATTGCATGGCTTGAAATTTGTTCTTGAAATGGGTTTGAAAAATGGTTTTAATTGACTCACCTTTGGGGCTTGAATTCACAAATTGGCTTTTGAAACTTGTTATTCATTGTTTTGGGATGTATTTTCCAGAATTTGGGCCTGAAGAGGTCGAGAATTGGGTTGTGAATGCTTGGTTTGAGCTTGGAAGGCAAATCTGGAAATTCCAGATTTGGCTTCTTCGCTCGAGCGAAGGATTCCTCGCTCGAGCGAGCACCTTTGTCCAGGGCTCCGCTCGAGCGGGCATCGAGCGTGGTATCGCGCGTAAAAATCGAGCATCCAGTACTTTTACTGTTCATCAGACCGCTCGAGCGAAGGATTGTCGCTCGAGCGAAGCCTTTGATTTTGCAACCTCGCTCGAGCGAAGGAAGGCTCGCTCGAGCGAGACCCCTGTTTTCAGCAACTTTTGAAAATGCCTTCCAACTGTATTTTTGCATCCTCATCTCATCCTAGGCATTCTTAGGCCTAGTTTAAGACATCTTAATGAGGATTTAGACATAGAACCACACCGAGGAAATTTAGGGATTTAATTATCATCCTTCCCGACTGTGAAACTTAGTGTGTGTTCTATTTGTTAACTGTTTAGGGTTGGCTCTCGGGGACGCGCTCTAGCTGCTATAGCCCAATCTCTGTGAGTAACGATTGTGTAAAGATATGTTCAAAATGGTTATCTTTTGAATACCGAACTGAACTGTTTATTGAACTGATATTATTTACTGAATGAATGTATGTCCTATTTCTGAACTATACTGTGGCATCCTTAGCACCTACTGTTTACTGTTACTGTTACAGAGATCTCTGTCGGTTCCCTTGTGGAACCATACTGTTTACTGAATGACTGGCCATCATTACTGTTCGGTCTTTAAGACCTACTGTTTACTGTTATGCTAATGGATGTACCACATATGATTGAATAACTGTTCTGTCTGAAAGACTGAAATACTGTTTAATGAACTGTTTTCATTACTGTAAGGACATTCATTCATAACCTCTTTACGCTTTATGTTATTCACTGGGCTTTAGCTCACTGTTTATATATATATGTAGGTTCTCAGCAGCCAGACCAGAGCTAGGAGCGTGGGTGGGTCCCAGTTTTGTCAAGCCAGCCTATGTGCCTCACTGTGAGGTTCCGAGTTGCCATGCTATGGCTTGGGGTGTTTTTGTGTCCCCCATCGGTCTCTTACTGTTTTGTACTACTGTATAGACTGTCTACCGTTTTACTGTACTGTTATCGAGGGATTAGGTCCCCGTACTGAATGTTTGTATGTGACTGTATAGACTGTACTGTTCTGAACTGTATGAATGCATGAAAAATGTTTTTGGCATACAGGTTTTCACAGCTCAATGGACACTAGTTACTTACTGTATTGGCTTCCGCCAGGCCCTGTACTCTGTTTAACTGTATTACTGTTCAGCAGGCCTTCGGTAATCTCGGATTACTGGCCAGTTACGGTGCTAAACCCATAGGGCCGGGTTTGGGTCGTGACAGCAACGATGGCTCTAGGGATGCCGAATCTGGTGATAATGTTTTTCCATATGAAATTCTTAACGTCCACATCTCGGATTTTGGCAAGAGGTTCTGCCTCTATCCACTTTGTGAAGTAATCTGTTGCTACCAGCAAGTATTTTCTCTGCCCAGTTGCTTGGGGGAGTTGTCCAACCAGATCTATGCCCCATTGAGCAAACGGCCAAGGGTTGGATACTGGGTTCAGGTCAGCAGCTGGCTGATGAATCAAAGGTGCGAACCTTTGGCATTGTTCGTACTTCTTCACGTATGTTTCTGCATCTTTTTGTATGTAGGGCCACCAATACCCCTGGGTAATGGCCCTATGGGCTAATGATCTGCCCCCAATGTGGCTTCCACAAATCCCTTCATGAATTTCATATAAAAAATCTTCAACTTGTAAAGGATGTACGCACCTTAAAAGAGGTCCAGTGAAGGACCTTCTGTAGAGATGTCCGTCCGCAGTTAGGCTGAATCTTGCCGACTTCAATCTGACTTTGTGTGCCTCCTTGCGGTCTTCTGGCAGCTTTCCTTCTTTCAGGAATGCTACAATTGCATCCATCCAGCTTGGCCCATGTCCACACACATTGCCTCTTGCTTTGCGTTCTGTGGTTCTATGCTCGGGCCTGAAATGTAGTCGATCATAATTGTTCTTGTCTTTCCAGTTTGCATTGAACTTGCCAGGTTGGCCAACGCGTCGGCGTGGCTGTTATCGTCTCGGCTTACTTGAAGAAGTCAGCAGTTCTGAAATAACTCGGCCAATCTGATAACCTCTTTTGCATATGCCGACATCCTCTCGTCTCTGGCTGCAAATTCTCCTGTTGACTGGTTAACAATTAACCGTGAATCACAAAAAACTAATACCTCATCTGCTTCTGCTGCCGCTGCCAGTTTTAGTCCTGCAATTAATGCTTCGTATTCTGCTTCGTTGTTTGAGGCCTTGAACCCCAAACGGATGGATTGTTCTATTATTTCTCCATCTTGGGATATCAGCAGTACTCCTGCCCCCGCTCCCTGTCGGTTTGAACTTCCATCGACAAACAGTCTGAATGAGTCGCTGATGTAGATGCTGCAAGGTCTGAGCTTTTCCTTCCTTTGCTTCTTTGCTTTTGGCTGGGATTCTCCTTGCCTGCTAGGACCTCGTTCATCCTGGCTCAACGGGGCCTGATGTTTGAGGCATTCATGCGTGAATTCTGCCACGAAGTCGGCCAAAACCTGGCCCTTGATTGCTGTTCTGGGCCTGAATTCCAGGTTATACTGGCCCAAGGCCACTGCCTACCTTGCAATTCTTCCTGTTAAGTCTCCTTGTTGTAATAAGGACTTCAATGGGTGCTCTGTTAGCACTGCAATTTTGTGTGCCTGGAAGTAGTGGTTCAACTTTTTTGAGGCCATTACCAAGGCCAGCATTAACTTCTCCAGTGGTAAATACCTTGTTTCAGCGTTTGCCAAGGTTTTACTTACATAATAGACAGCCTTCTGTTCTCTCTGTTCTTCTCGGATTAGCACTGCACTTACTGCGTGCTCTGACACGGCTAAGTACAAAAACAACTCCTCTCCAGGTTCAGGTGTGGAGAGAACTGGGGCCGTGGTCAGATACTTCTTTAGGTCGGCCAAAGCGACCTCACATTCTTCAGTCCATAGGAAGTTTGCGGTCTTTTTTACCAGGTTGAAGAAGGGTTTACACTTGTCTGAACTTCGGCTAATGAACCTGTTTAGGGCTGCGGCCCTTCTAGTGAGCATTTGAACCTGTTTTGCCGATGTTGGACTCTGTAGATCTAGGATGGCATTGATCTGATCTGGGCTGGCTTCTATTCCCCTTCTTGTTACCAGGTACCCTAAAAACTTACCAGATCCGACTCCAAACGCGCATTTAGATGCGTTGAGTCGGAGCCGGTATGTTTTGAATATTTCAAATACCTCTTTCAGGTCGGCAAGATGACTCTTAGGTTCCTTGGTTTTTACGACCATGTCATCGATGTAGACTTCTACTGTTTGGCCTATCAGGTGCTTGAACATCTTGGTTACCAGCCTTTGGTAGGTTGCTCCTGCGTTCTTCAACCCAAAAGGCATTACCCTGTAGCAGTACAGGCCTTTTGGGGTGATGAAAGCTGTCTTCTCCTCGTCTGGGGGGTACATGGCTATCTGGTGGTACCCCCTGTAAGCGTCCAAGAAGCTCATCCTTCCATGTCCAGATGTGGCGTCTACTAATTGATCAATTTTGGGCAGAGGAAAGCTGTCCTTGGGACAGGCTTTATTTAGGCTTGTAAAATCTACGCAGACCCTTCATTTACCGTTTTTCTTTTTTACCACCACAGTGTTTGATAGCCAAGTTGGATAGTTGACTTCTCTAATGGCCCTGGCTTCCAGCAATCTGTCTACTTCCTCCTCTACTGCTTCGACGTGCACCAACGTCGGTCTTCTAGCTCGTTGTATTACAGGTTTAGCCGACCTGTCAACGTTCAGTCTGTAACATGTGACCTCGGGGTCAATGCCAGGCATTTCATAAGGTGTCCAGGCGAACACCTCTATGTTTGTTCTAAAAAAGGCTTCCAGTTCTTTTTCTTCTTCTTCAGCTAAGCCTGAGCCGAGAAGGAAGAAGCGCTCTTCGTCGCCCTCCTGGACGAGAATTTTCTTTAGCGTTTCCTCACTTTTTTCGGTCGGCTCCTTGCCGACATCATCTAGGACCTCCATGTCCTCATCTTCAATCTCTGCCTTCCCTGGTTCTTGTATGTTGCAGGTTGTTTTCATTGCTGCCATGGAACAATTTTTGGCCTGCAGTTGGTCTCCTCTGACTTCGTCTATCCCATGTTCTGTTGGGAAGCGCAATAGTTGATGCAACGTTGAGGGAACTGCCCCAATTGCATGCAACCACGGCTTTCCCAAGATGATGTTATATGGTGAAGGTGTGTCAATCACAAGGAACTCTGTCCTGATCTTCTTAGTGTCGGCCTGTACTTCCAAGTTTGTAGCGCCCAGTGGCCACGTCGGCGTTCCATTGAAGCCGACCATCGGGCCATTCGATTGCTCCATGTCGTCTGGGTAAAGGCCTAGCTCTTTGTAACATCTAATGTCCATGATGTCACAAGAGCTGCCTTGATCTATCAGGATGCGTTTTACTTAGCACTCCCCAACCTGGAGGGATACTATCAAGGCATCATTATGTGGGTGTTGTACCATCTCTAAATCGGCTTCGGTGAAGGTTATCATTGGTCCTTGGCACTCCGCTGGCCGATGTCTCTTTTCCCCGACTTGGTAGACATGCTGCAGATGCCTTACCCTCTGAGTCTCTCCTCTGACTTCGTTCTCGTTAACTTTTGAATGAATCACATTAACTATCCGAGGTCCTTCTGCCCGAGGTTGCGGAGGTGGTGGGGCTGCTGGAGCCTGAGGCAGTCTTGCCTGTTCTTCTTTTGTTCTAGTTTCATCGACAAGGTCTCTCAGGTGGCCTTGCCTTACCAGATCTTCCAAGTGTGCTTTTAGGGCTCTGTAGCCCTGTGTTGTATGTTCGTCTTCGTTGTGATAAGCACAATGTCTGCCATGTTTCTTCCCATAAATTCTCCCGGTTCTCTTGCTGGTGTTCTAAAATAGGGCTGGTTCCGAATTTTTCCTAGGACTTTTTGAATTGGAATTCGGAACACGGTTGTCACTGCCTATTTGGCCCTTAACTCCATCTCTGTTTTGCTGAATCCGTTGTTACTTCGGCCTCGCTTTGGCGAGCCGTTCCCCTTCTCCTGTTTGACTTCCTTGTGGGCCGATGTATTCTCCTCGGCTCGGGCATACTTTTCGATCCTCGCCATGAGTTCTTCCATGCTCTTTGGCAATGTCTTTGCCAAAGATTTTCGCAGCGAACAGTTATCTTTCAGGCCGTTTTTGAAGGATACGACCGCCACTTCCTGGTTACACTCGGGTATTCGATTGAACACCTTGTAGTATCTTTTTGCATAGGCCCTTAGGCTTTCATCCTGGCTGATCTTCAAAGCCATTAGTGCGTCCACCCTTAATGGCTGTAGCTTGTTCGTCACGAACTTGGCCACAAACATCTCGGCCAGGCCTTCCCATGTCTTCACGCTTCCTTTTGGTAGCTTGTGGAACCAATCTGATGCAATCTCCCCAAAGGACGAGGGGAATACTTTACAGAGCAGTGGCTCGTTTCCACTGTACAATGCCATTGAATTCAGAAAAAGACCGACGTGGAAGTTAGGGTCTGACTTACCATCGTATACTTGAAACCTCGGCATGCTGAATCTTTTTGGTGCCTCGAATTTGTCCAGTTCTACCGAGAATGGTGTCCTCGGTTTGTCGGGTGAATTAACCTCAGCTTCAGCGTTCTGTTCCTTCCTCTTGAGATAGTTTCTCAAGTCCTCTTTACTCCTCCCCGGAGCTCGGCTATCTTTTGACTTTAGTCTTTTCGGCACACTGCTCTCGGCCTCGTGGTGGGCCCGTTTTGATCTTTCTCCATGGGTTGTGTCAAAGTAGAGTGCCTGCCTTTGGACGTACCGATGTTCTCTGGGTTCTGGGTCCTTCGTGTGGTATGACCTCTGGGATTTCTCTTGTCTCGGTTCTTCTTGTCCGATCTCCCTGGAAGGCGGGTGGGAGTGCCTTGCGCTCCTGGTATGCCGAGGTGCTTCGGGAATTACTTTCCTTCCCCCCTTCTGAGTATTATCCGCTGGAATTGGCGTGTCCTGCAGCGGGTATGGTGGCTGCATGACCTTGTTTTGCATCATAAAGTTGACGACCGACTGCAGGTCTGCCAACTTGTCTGCCAATTCTTTTACTTCGTCATCCCTTCGTAGGCACCTATCCCTCCATACCTGGAGGTTATCTTCGTTGTAGTATTTGTCCTGGTCTGCCTTCTTTGAGGTGTCGCCCTCCTGGCCGACGTTTTTTCCTCCATGCCCCTGGTCCCGGGTTCCTTCGTTGTGGTTGTCTCCTTCGACGTCAAGGTCGATAGGCATGCCACTCCCTGTGAGAGCGTCGTCCCCAACCTTTTCGTTTTGTGCGTTGCTGGCCATCTATTCGTCTTTCTTTCCCACAGATGGCGCCAAATTGTGTGAGTGATTTTCTGATCACACTGCCCTCCTTAGTGATTCAGCTGTAGAACACAGGCAGAATAGATGGCACCCTGCTGTCCTGCACAGAAAGAAAAGGCTCCGGCGGTGGTTCTTCCACCCGGGGGCACTCCGACGATCAAGTCAGTATATCTCTTAAAGATAACCAAGTATTCAACTCACAAGCTTGAATACAAAAACATACCTTAGACCCATGGGGGTGCCTCTCTTTTATAGCCAATACAATCCTAGTCCTAATAGGAGCCTGGCCCTAATGGACTTAGGATTACTACTAATCTGGGACTCCCAGTGAGATTAGGATAAACTCTCTAAGAGTCTTATCTTTACCCAAACTGAAGTCTTCTCCAATCTAGGACTCTTGTCTTTTATCCGCTTATCTTGGATTTCGATATCTTCGGAGATAACCTCGGCAACTCCGAGATTACCTCGGCGTAACTACCACGACACGTGGCACCTCGGCTGACACGTCGGCGTCACCTTGCCACGTGTTGGTACTCAGAAAATATGTCCCCACATATAATATATATATATATATATATATATATTATACTTTATATCTAGGAGAGATAAAATTATTATTAGATATATTTCATTTATGATATATATAAAATACTGTATATAAATATAGAAGATTATTATTCTTAGTATTTTATTTGTTTCAATGTGAGAGATTCACTTGATCAAAGATCTTCATTAACCATTATTTTGCAATCAGGTCCTACCATGGAATAACATTTGGAAAAGAATGTTAGTTGCACATGTAGGATGGGTTTGGGAAGTGGGTTGGCTTTTTGGCTTTTTTGGCTATTTTAGCCTGGGGCTAAAAAGCCTGGTTTGGGAAGGGCTTTTTTGGCTTTCTGACTTTTTGGTGAGGTGTCATCTTGTTGAATGACCAAATTGCCCTTTTCTATTTTCTTGTTTATTTTTTTATTTGGGTTGGGATTTGGCATAATTTGCGTTTTTTTTTTTTTTTTTTTTTTTTCGCTTTTTGCTGAAAAAAAAACTTTTTTGGTACGTTTTTTTTTTTGGTATTTTTTTTTTACAATAGTGGCTTTTTGCTTTTGCTTTTTTTTTTTTTTTTTTTGTCTTTTTTTTTTTTGGGTTTGGATTTGGCTTTGTTTTCAAATAATTTTTTTAATTTTTAATTTTTTTATTTTGGGTTTCGATTTGCCATATTTTGGTTCTTCTTTTTTATTTTAATTTTTTTATGTTGGGTTTCGATTTTGCTTTTTATTTGTTTTGTTCTGTTTTTTTTTTTTTTTTTTGGGTTTTGCTTTGCCATTTTTTGCTTTATTTTTTTTGTTGACAATTTTTGTATGTTGGGTTTCGATCTCCCCACTTTTGCAAATCCTAATTTTTTTTTGTATTTGGTTTTTTTTTTTTGAATATATTTGTCGGATTTTGCGTTAATTTTTTTTATTTGAATTTTATTTATTTTGCGCTTAGATTTTTCGTATTTTGTTTAATTTTTTTTCCTATTACTTTTTTAAATTTCGGGTTTCGATTTGCCGTATTGTGCTTACATTTTTCGATTTTCATTTGGGAATTTATGTTTTTGTCTTCTTTTTTGTTTTTTTTTTTTACTATAACTATGTTTTTTTTTTTAAACTATGTTTGTTTTTCTTGTTCTTTAATTTACGTTCTTTAAATAATTTAAAATGTTAATATTTTTAATTTAAAAACAACTCTATACTCAAATCGTAACCAAATACATAAAACAAAACTTAATTAAAAAGTGAGGTTTTATTTTATTGTCCTGTGTATTTTAAATAATTTACTTTTAATTTAATTTAATATAATTTTTATATTTAAATAATATTTCATTTTATTTAAATAATATAAAATTTAAATAGTAAAAATTTAAATAATTTAAATCGTAATGTTTTAAATAAAAAGCGTAATATTTTAAATTTAAATCATAATATTTAATTTTTGCGTTATTTATTTATTTTTTTGCCATATTTATTTTTATTTATTGTTTTATACATTAATTATTTATTTTTTGCCTTATTTATTTTTATATTTATTTCCTTAAAATAAGACGTGGCGAATGGTAATTTATGTTCTCATGTTTTTATATTTCAAAAATAGATTTTCATGTGTTTTATTTATTTGTAAATTACGTGGCAAATGTTAATTGCTATTTTTTTTTTCCTTTTTTCCTTTTAATTTTCATTTTAATTTTAATATTTAAATAATGTAAATAATCTACAAAATTTAATGTCAAAAATTTAAATTAAATATTAAAAAAGTATGTAAATCGTAAAAATTTAATCAATTTAAATAATAAAAAAAATATTTTAACAACAAAATTTAAATAAATTAAATATTCAAAAAATGTAAACAATTTAAAATTTTAATATTTTAAATTTAAAAACAACTCTACATTCAAGTCGTAAACAAACACATAAAATGTTATCTCAATTAATAAATTATTGACATAACTCATAACCAAACACATAAATCGAAATATAAATAATTTAAAATGTTAATATTTTAAATTTAAAAACAACTCTACACTCAAGTCGTAACCAAACACATAAAATGAAACTCAATTAATAAATTATTGAGGTAACTCATAACCAAACACATAACTCGAAATTCCATACTATTTTCACAACTCTACATTCAAATCATAACCAAATACATAACAAAAAAAAAATTTATTTAAAAATATTTTTATCAAATATAGTTTAAATTTATTTTCATAAAATATTTTAACAAAAAACAAAAAAAAAATGTTTTTATTTTTTTTTTTCAACTTTCTTTGTCTTTCCTTAAAAAAATCGTCAATTTCAATTTTTTTTTTTTTTTTTTTACTTTGCCGCCCCTCTTTCATGTGAGGGTATTATGGTAAATTCACTTGTCAAATTGTTGCAGCCATGCTTGAAACGTTCTTTTGTCCGTTTGTGGCTAAATTAGCCACTTTTGTCATTTAGTGGCTAATTTAGCCCAAACCCCACTTCCCAAACGTCCCCGTAGACTAATGATAGCGATGATAATGAACTAACAACAGAGATGATGGTAAACAGATGATGAACAATCGCTTTTTTGCTATTGTTATATATAAACTGTAGTCTCTTCGTCGGTTTGTATAATTATCGATATTGTGTAGTTTATTCGTCAGTTTTATGTCGGGGTTGACTATATACAGATTTTTCTAAAAAGGTGTGTCAATATATATGAACTACTTGATGATTTTTTATATATTATTTAATGATTTGTTGTATATTGTTTGTTACTATACTTGTTGGTTGAGCAATCATTTTTATTGCCATTAAACAATCAAAATGATTTAAATTTTTTTAATCTTATTTCGTGTTTTCACGTTGCAATGTAAATGTTCACATTGGTATGAATTTAGTTTTTTTTATTAAGGCTAGTTATATGTTAATTGTAAATTATGAACATTTACATTGTATTTTGGCATAAATTTTATTTTTTAGAAAGTTAGTTATGTTTGTTGTTTTTGTTACTATACTTGTTGGTTGAATAACCATTTTTGTTACTATTGAACAATCGAAATAATTGATTTTAACTTTTATTTTATGTGTTCACGTTACAATGTGATTGTTCACATTGGTATAAATTTAGTTTCTTAAAGGTAGTTGTATGTTAATTGTAAACTGTGAATATTCACATTATATTTTCATATGAGTTTTATTTTTTTTAAGGTTAGTTGTATATTTGTTGTTTATTATGAACATTCACATTGTACTTTGGTAAATGTTTTGTTTTTTCGAAGGTTAATTGTATATTATTAGTCATACTAGAACAAACAACAATGTGTTATTTTTGTCACAAACAAAAATGACTTAGACCCCCAGCTGGGGGTCTTCCCTGATTGGTGGAAAAAACAGTTTTTTTTTTTTTTTTTTGGATTTCAGCCAATCACGTGCCGACACGTCAGTGGGGGTCGTCAGTGGAGGTCTCCGTACTGGGGGTCGGTAGCATTGCCCTTGTCACAAACATAGTGTATACATAGAGATTTGAATGTTCACATTAATTCTATAATACAAATAGGTAGTTACACTCAATATTAATTTTCACATACTCATATAATATGAGTGTGTGTATGGTTCCATGAGGAGATATTATTTATCAACATATATTTGTAATGTAAAAAGTTCACATCAACATTTAGTAAGAGATTTTCAGAAGGTAGACAATTGAGGATTTTAAGAATGTGAGATTTTTTTCCTATGGAATAAAGGAGAGATTTTTTCTCATGAAATGAGGAAGAGATTTTCTTCATAGAATAATAAATTATTGTTATTTTTTTATTGCGTATTAATTTCAAAATAGAAATAAGCACATAAAATTAGAAGAGTGATTTTGTCGTATTATATTAAATAGAATTTAATAGAATACTCAAAAAAAATATGAGTTAGATGGAAAAATAAGTCCTAAAATGGAATTTACTAAAAAAACTCTCTTTTCTATTTTTATTTTTATAAACTAAAAACTAAGCCATAACAAACAATAAAGGATTGTAACTTATCCTATGTTTATACACCAAACAAGTTTTTTTTTTTTTTTTTAAAAAAAAAAACATAAAAATCTAATTTTTATTTTTTATAAACTGAAAATTGAAGACATTAACAAAAAAAATAAAATAAAATAAACGATTGTATAGTTTTGCTAGTGGGTTGAGTTAGGAGCAAATTATCCTTCTCGTTTGTGGTTTTCAACTTATCTTTGTCATGCACATAATTTTTTTTCATAGTGGGCTTAATTTTTTGAAAAAATAAATTAAAGCTAACATAACAACAAAATAATTTTACTCCATCTTCTTTGAATTTAAAATTAGATTAAGATATTAATTAAAATATAATTAAATTACAACATAAATAAATAATAATTCAAGACTGATCAAAAATTAAATTAAATTAAGATGTTAGGAATTACAACAAATAATAAATAATTAAGAATTAGAATTAATTGTTAGATAAAAAATTTAGAAATTATAATAAATAATTAAAGATTTATTAGTAATTGTAATTTAATTTAATTAATGTCATGACTTAAAGATTTATTAATGTCATTTAATTTAATTAATGTCATGATTTATTAGTAATTCTTTGAAGTGCTGCAGACCTCCAGTGGGGGTCGCACCCCCAGTGACGTGGCGCGCCCCATTGGCTGAAAACCAAAAAAAAAAAAAAAATTTTTTTTTTTCCCCAATCACGGAGTTACACCTCATTGGGAGTCGACCCCCAGTGGGGTCTGAAGCATTTTTGAATAACTAAAGAAAAAGGCATGTGGTTTAAAAATGTTACCGTCATTTCACATAGGTAGGTAATGGCGCTAACAGTGGTACTTTGATCCACATTTGGGTTTCTAACCAATCAGGATCCCTCCTTGCATTTCTTCCTTACATTTTCTATTTGTAAGTTTATTGGGCCCACTTTTATACCCAATTTTGATAATTCGAACCGTTCATATTTTAAGATTTGTTCAGTATATCATACTTGTAAAAAATCAAGTTGATCGGATATCAGAAAGTATGTGTTTGGAAAACTCGAACTAAAAAATATTTTTTTAAAGAATTTAATAAACAGTTTTCCGAACACATGCTTTCTGATATCCGATCAACTTGATTTTTTATAGGTATGATATACTGAACAAATCTTAAAATATGACGGTTCGGATTATCAAAATTGGACCTAAAAGTGGGTCCAATGGGCTTGCAAGTAGGAAATGCAAGAAGGAAATGTAAAGAAGGGATCCTGATTTGTTTCTAACCATATTTGAATCATAGAAAGGTATAAAGTGCTACAGTCTCAAACTATAAGAGGTAATATCATTTTTTATTTTTTTATTTGAAGTTTAAATTATATTTTTTGAAAAATTACACTTAAATGGAATAATTCAAAATAATTGATTTTTTATGAATGTGTAAATTAGAGCAAGAGTGATTGTGTAGCACCTTTTGTCGTGTGAGGTCTTAAGTTTAATTCATGTGGAAAGGAGTTTGATACCTTTTGTGATGGTTCGTTTATTTGTCCCTCATTATGTAGATTGTATGTGATTAGTAGTAGTTGTTGGACTTGATGAATTAGTTGTTAGACTTAGTTGACCTTCTAATTAATATGAATTAGTGGTTTGTTTGATGATGTAAAATATTTTTCATAATTAATGTAATTACTCACCTATCTATTGACCCCCAAAAAAAAATAGTATGTAATTAGCAGTGGTTGTTGGACTTAGCTTAGTGGGCTTCGTGGATTGGTTGTTAGACCTTGTTAACTTTCGAACTATTACGGGTTAGTAGTATGTTTGATGATGTAAATATTTTCCAGAATGTAATTATTTTCCTATCTATTGAGCAAAAATTTTTTTAGAACAAGAGAGTTGTGTCTAGTTGAAGTGAGGTTTGTGGCATGAGACATAATTCTCACTTACTCCGACTTGAATTCTTATAAAAATAGAATTATTTAAGAATAACTACGATATGATTGTTAATTTAAGTTTTTTTTGGACAAAATTACCTTTAGTGTATTTTCATTGATCATTGCCACTTCCAGCGACCACTTCCAGTCTTCGTTGATGGCCACTGCCAGCGACCGGCGACAATTTTTCATTGACTACTGTTGGTTGTCGGCAATCATTTTCCAATGACTCTTCGGCGCATATCGGCGATGTAAAATTTCACCTAGTACAAGAAAATTTTACTTCGCTGAAAAGTCATTGAAAATTTTAATTTCAAATGGAATTTTTGCTATGGTAAGTTAGTGAAATTTCATTGTTTTCAAAAGAGAGAGAGAGAGGAAAAAAAAAAAAAACCAATTAATAGATAAAAATTAAAAATTTGAAAAGTCATTTAAAAATTCAATATATTAGCATAATGGTCCGTGACTTCAGTCAATTTTACTCTAAATCAATGAATTTTCAATGGTTTCAAAAGAGAAAATTCTCAAATTGACTAAAAATTATAAAATTAAAATTCAATTGAACTTTTACTGTATAAGCACAGTGTGGTTAGAGAAATTTCTCTCGTTTGGTTAGAAAAATTTCGCTGACTTTTACTCTAAATTAATGAAATTTCTCAATTAAATTCAAGGATAAATTATAAATACATCTCTTGTAGTTTGAAAAATTACAAATATCCCATTGTCAGAATTTTTTATTTAACAAAATTAGCTGAAAAAATGAAATTACTAACTATTCTCCGATAAAATTATCTAAATTATTAATCGAAATAAATTTCTGATATTATTAAAAACTGTTAATTGACTTGATAATTTATTAATAAAATGGACCATTTGTGATGAAATTAAAACTCTTACGGGCAAGATGTAATTTTCCAGACTATAGGGATTAAATCATATTTTAAGCAAACCTTGTAATTTACCCTAAATTCAATGACTTATCAATAAATATTCGAATTTAGACCAAAGTCCATGAAATTTCACTAATCAAAGACCCAAAAAAAAATTTTTTAAAAAATAAATGCAGACGAAATTTACTAAAATTGCAAAAAGTCAATGGAATTTCATTAACTTATTAAATTAAAAAACTTGGCACCAATTTGAAATTAGTACTTTCAATTTCAAGGGAAAAATGAAGAATGGGTCAATCAAAGGCATATTGAAATTGGGTAAAACGTTAACAGAATTGTGCCTGCACAATTCTTGAATCTCTCTATGTACACAAGTTACACCACCACCTCCACAATTTTTGAATGTGTATTTTTATGTAACAGCCACCATCCAAACAACGACAATGATGTCTTAACTCAGTGTGAAATTACATTTTTCATTTGATGAAATTGCACGTTGAAGATGTGATGTCACTATCACATTTTGAATATCCAATTTCAATTCATGCTCGTGCATGTTAAAGACGCAATTTCATTATGATATCGTAAATTCAATATGCAATGTCAACTACTACAATATAGCCCTAGATAATTTCAAAACTGCACTATTTTCAAAATTAGTTTTTCAGATACAATATTTTGAAGGGAAAAAACAAAAAACCTCAATATTGAAAAAGTTCATATATTACTTCATATGGTGTATTAATTTTGTGGGCAACTTTGATTCTTGTTCATATCCTTTTAGTAGACATGAACATTGAATGAGAAAGACACTGAGCACTTGTGTTTGTATTATAGAGCCATTTTGTTCTGTCAGTATCTTCCTTAACATGAGAAAGGAAACAAGAAGCTTTAGAAACTACTTCTAAACACTAGCAAACTCAACAAAAGGCAGCAGAAATTTGGCAGATGCATCCCAAGAGAACATAAGTAAGCTATTCAGAAAAATGGAGTTCTCACTAAATGCAAAAAATTAAAATTAATCACAACATCAACCACTTCTAAATACTAGAAAACTCAACAGATAACGGTACATCCTTCAAAAAAGTTCTCTGCATACACACAACACACTGGGCAATGTAATCAACCTTTCAACAACCTCCATACTGTGAAGTGGTTTGACTTCATTATTAACTCCTCCAGCATTATTGCATCCAAACAACCAGCATTACAGTTACCAGCTAATATATATATCAACCATAATGTGAACAACCCAGAGTAGGTTTTCCTCACGCCTGTTGTTTTTCTTGAGCCATCATCCGTACAAATTCCACAAAAGCTGCAACCAGATAACTAAGCGTTAACCAAACCAAACCAAACTAAGCGTTAAGGTGAAAGAAATTATTTAACCATATCTACACATTTGTCCTGTTCCATACACAATAAATAAATAATAAGAATTTGTTTATAAGTTATAGACATGTAGCTCACCAAAGATAATTGGTTGGTTGAGAACTCGATAGGTAAGGTGATGTTTTAAGTGAGAAAACAATTCTCCATAAATTTCCCGACAACTATACCATACACGAAGGAGCGGAACAGCATAAGCTCTATTTTATATCACATAATAACATCAATTTCTTGCGACTGTAAAGCCGCATTAGCTGGGGCAAGCTTCTTCAAAAAACCAGCAGCATGAAGGCAACAAAAACATAGCAGAAAATCAGAGTGCTATGCCACAGTACCCAAGCTATGCCACTGTTGTATGGTTATATATATATATATATATCTTGTATTACCATATCTATATACATTCTTCATAAATATTGTTGTATACAAATGACTTTCCCGAAGAAACTAGAAATCACTTACTATATTATTAACTATCCATCATGGAAATGAGTTCGATTTCTATAAATTAAAAAAAAAATGGTCCATAATAAGATGCATCTAATCTGGTATTAGAGGCCCATGTTTTGCCATTACTGGAGACTGTTATCTTGCTGCTGATGGTGTGTGCATCATTGAAATATGTGACATTAACATCATATATTGTCCACATGTTTTTTTTTTGGTTCCTGACAAGTACAAAAAATTATTAGCAAAAGTGCCGCAACAGTTTCATTACCAGGATCCGAATCATGAGGTCCAGGAGATGCTTCAGGGTGATATTGAAGAGACATAAGCTTTAGTTGAGGGAAGGCAAGACCAGCACAGCTTCCATCATTGAGATTGACATGTGTCACTTCCACACCCTTGGGAAGAGTTGCAGGGTCAACAGCATAGTTGTGATTCTGCCAAGGGATGAAATTTGAAAAACAAATGAACCAAATATTTGGAAGAAAAATATTAATGAACATGTGCATTAATTTGAAGAAAAATGGTTTTTGAAAACATTAGGCGCATCAACTATAATGCATCAATAAAATGACAAAACATAAAATATTAGTATTAATTAAAAAGAGATGTGTCCAAAAAAAGCTACAGTTTACTAGAAATGAAAAAAAGAAGAAGAAGAGTATTTACAAGGACTGTAAGCAGATGCAGATCACAATCAGAATCAGAATGAATTCTGAGAGATCCTAATCCAACCCATCAAGAAAAACAGACAATCTGCATCCTGTCCAATAATCAATGGATAACATAGACTCTTGTCTGAACCTTAATGTCATGAAAAAATGGATCTCTGATCTCATAGTCGGATTTGAGCTGCTACTTTTAATGAGTTAGATACATTGCCTTCAAAAAGGCCCCCCCTTGATGTAAATCAATAAGCAGGGGCGGGGAGAGAAAATGGCTCCAAAGCATGGAAAAAAAATCTGAAATTGTTTTAGGCATCATGTATGTATCCTAATTTTATATGAAAATAGAGAACCATACTGCAGTTTTTGGAAAATTTGACATTCAAAATTGATAAATCTGGCATGTGTGGATAAGAGAGAGAGAGAGAGAGAGAGAGAGACTACAAATCAGACAAAAACTACTAGCCATAGCAATTGATTGATGACATCTATGAAGCATGGATACTTCTAGAAGGGAGTTGTATCCGTATTAAGTACTGATACTCCTCCAATATTCGCAAATTTGCATTTGAAACTCCCTAAATGTATCCTATGTTACACGGACTCAGGTGCCGGTGCACGGACACCATAAACAAAAAATAGAGAAATGGAG
The DNA here is from genome assembly GCA_030407325.1 of Camellia japonica. Lineage (NCBI taxonomy): Eukaryota > Viridiplantae > Streptophyta > Magnoliopsida > Ericales > Theaceae > Camellia > Camellia japonica. The sequence continues at coordinate 167,128,410 of JAPPVO010000019.1, read as the reverse complement.
AATACGTGTAAATGGATCCAAATTTGGATATGGATATGGGGATATGTTATATAGTCATTGTTAAATATATTTCTTGGATGTTGTAAACTCTCACATTGTAGAGTGCAATGTATCTACGATTGTAAACAGTATATGTATCTCCGTTTATGATGTGAATATTCACAATTAGCTAATCCTATACATATACAAAGCAATTATTCAATGAACTAACAATATGAATTTCCACATTGTATGTCACATATATGAAGCTCATTTGAAAATGCAATCTGTTAGTTTGTGAATGTTCACATTCTTCGACTGCCAATGGACGTCCTGCCAGATCCCCGTGGGTTTTCATCGCTGTGGGTTTCGCGGAAATCCGAAGTCGTCAACTAGACTGAAGTGAAATCGTAGTAGTTATCAATCGTTGTGAGATTCCCTTTTTGAGAAACCATAAAGTTTTCCTATAAGGATATATGCTTTTGAAAACCAGATTTAGCGCAATTAGATTGTGTCGGTTTTTCAGTCATTTTCATTGCCACGGGACTAAATGGGTCTTGAGAATACAACTAGGACTTATTAATATATAAGTCCTACGAATGGGATTTATAAAAAAAATCACCCTTCGATTTAATAATGAATAGACCATCCACGAGAAAAGAAAAAAAATGCATGCCATGTAGCATGTCCGACACATGTCCGGGGCATGTCTGAGGCGTGTCGAACACAGCTACAGAGACTAACTTCAAGTGTCCATACTTCATAACCCCCCTCACCATATTCAGCTCCTTGAGCCAGATTCAGATCAAAATTCAAAAATTGACTGGGTTAGGTGTTATGCACATATATATATATATATATAATCATACTAGTTCAAATGAGAAGTCATTTTAACATGAAACAAACCTGAGCACTGATCTCAACACGGCCACTCCGGAGGTTACGAACCGGATGATTTCCTCCATGGTGACCAAATTTCATCTTAAAGGTTTTACCACCCAAAGCTTGACCAAGCAACTGATGGCCCATGCAAATTCCAAAAACAGGAACCTTTCCAATTATTTCCTTGACAGTTTCTACAGCATATGGAACTGCAGATGGATCACCTGGGCCATTGCTGAAGATAACTCCATCTGGTTTCATCTTTAAAGTCTCAGATGCTGGCCATTTTGAAGGGACAACAGTGATTTTACAGCCATACGATGCCAAGCGCCTTAGTATATTATGCTTGATACCAAAATCATATGCAATGACCTTCATTCAAATAAAGAGCTACACATGAGTAAATGCAACAACCTCATTCAAATAGAGAGCTACATACAAGTAAACGTATAAACACACATTTGTAGTACTGTCTTTAAGCACAAACTCAGTATATGCATACTAACATGAAAAGTCTCTCCTCTCCTGTTGCAGTTAAAATCCCACTCTGAATCCGTTTTGTCAATCCATTCATAAGGGGCATTACAGGACACACCGCTTATTAAATCCACACCTGCAACATTGTGTCAAGAAAACAAAGCACATCAAATTACTAATGTTCCAAATGCCTTTTAAAAGCTAAAAGGGATCCTTACCAACAATGTCCCATGTACGAGACATTTCCAAAAGTTCTTCATCTGTTTTCGTTACTTCTGTGCTCAACACACCTATAAGGCTTCCATCTTGTCTTAATCTTCGGGTAATTGCACGTGTATCAACATCATCTGTTGCATAACAAGAAAGCACAAAAAGCAACTAAAGGTTAACAGCCATTGAAGTTAATAAATTAAAAAACAACTGGTATAGTACTGTCTAGAGAGCCCAATGATGCAAAATAGTACTCACATATTCCCATAATATTCCTTTCAGCCAAATAATGTCCAAGTGGTTTTGTGCATCTCCAATTTGAAGTACTAAGAAACATTTATTGTAAACTATATTAACAAATAAATAATACTTAAAAAGGAAAAATGGTCAGTTCTTGAAACCACGTTAACGGAAGGCAGCATACCTGATACTTAAGCTTCTAATTACTAAACCTGCCAGGAAGCATTGTTGTGACTCTTCATCATCTGCAAGCAAAGGAATCCTAATTCAGATTGCACGTAGTTCTCCAAGACCAAATATGTAAAGACAAAAAGTAAGAACATCACCCACCAAAATTAACACCGGTGTTGCCAATATGGGGGTTTGTCATAAGGACAAACTGGCCAGCATAACTAGGGTCTGTAAGAATTTCCTGATACCTGCAATGTAACAATCATACCAGATATAGGATCGTGCACAGCATGTCAATGTATCAAACTGATTAATTTGATGAACATAGTTCATAAGTTTACTTCTCTTGAACATGAATACTTCTTACACTTTAGTGGGAAAAAGAAAAAACAAATAAAATATATTGTTAAACCAATTTTAATTTCTGCCACTACCATTTAATCAGATCAGCTCACACATTCAAGAGCTATTAACTGATATAAAGCTCCAAGAACAAAGGTCCCTGCAATTAAGTGTACATCACCCAATCTGAAAAAGTTATGTAAGGCACAGGAGCAGTAACTTGTCAGACCTCAATCTGCAACTGTAAAGATTCTATATTCTATAGTAATATTTATTGTGAAAACACAGTTATAGAACTGTAGCCATTAACTTTTTTTATGTTTTGAGCCTTACCCTCCTGTGTGATATTATATACCTTGACCAAAAAACTTAGGCTCCGTTTGGTTTAGTTTTGGAATTATGATTTGAGTGTGGAGTTGTAATTTAAATGTAAAATTATGACTTGAGTTTCAAAAAGAGAAAATTTGTTTGGTTATGAGTTTTGAAAAGATTTTTGAGAAGAGTTTTTGAAAGAGTTTTTGAATTTTGAATTTTAAAAACAGTTTTGAGTTGCATTTTGAAACTTTTTTTTTATTTAAAATATTTAAAAATGTTTAAGAAAATTTTATTTTTTTGATTTTAAATACTTTATTTTATTTTGTAAATATTTTAATTTTTTAATATTTTAAACTCAAAACACAACTCCACACTCAAATCATAACCAAACACATAACTCAAAACTCAATTCAAAAACTATTTTCAAAACTCATAACCAAACATATAACTCAAAACTTATAACCAAACTCTTTTCAAAACTTTTTTCAAAATTATATTTAAGAAAAAAATTAAAAATACTTTTAATTTTGTCCTTTAAAATTATTTTTTATTTTATATTTTTTTGAAAAACTATTTTTTTCGAAAAAATATTTTGTTTATTTTTATTTTTGTCAAAAAATAATTGTTGTTATTTTTTTAAGTATTGGCCAAATAATTTGTTATGATTTAGATATATATGGCGATGCATTTTTTTTTAAATTTTTAAAAATTAAATATTTTAAAAATATATATAAATAAAGTATTTAAATATATATATTTTTTAAATTAAAAAATAAAATTTTATAAATTTTTAAATATTTTTTTAAAAAATATAGCACACAAATGTATGAAATACAGTGCACATTAAAATAAATAAATAAATATTTAAAATATAAAATATTTACTCTAAGAAAATTTTTAAATATTTAAAAAAAATGAATTTAAAAAATTTCAAAATACAACTCAAAACTCTTTTCAAAACTTATAACAAAAAAAAAATTTCTTTTTTCAAAACTCATAACTCAAAACACAACTCCACACTCAAATCATGACTCTAAAAATAATTTTAAAAAATAAAATAAAAAAATATTTTTTTGAATTTTTTTTTTTAAAATAGAGTTTTGAAAAGAGTTCGGTTTTGAGTTTTAAAAAGAGTTTTGAGTTGTGTATTTGGTTATGAGTTTTGAAAATAATTTTTGAATTGAATGTTAAGTAGTTTTGAATTGTGTGTTTGGTTATGAATTTTGAAATTTTTTAATTGAAATCACAATTCCAAAACTAAACCAAATGCAGGCTTAGTTTCTAAGTGACCACAATTTGGATACATAACCCAAAAAAATATAAATGGCTTCATTCGATAGTAATATCAACTATCCAGATAATTTTTTCCTCCGTCCTTGTGAAGCTATAAAAAATGTTTTAGGATACCCAAAAGAAATTCTAAAATCTGGTCAAAGGTTACACTGCTGAGTGCTGACAATAGAAAATAAATTAAGTAATTAAAACATATTTCCTTCCTATTAAGTCTGACATTTTCACTCCCAGTAAGTGATAAAAAAATAAGATTTACTTACCAACGCAAATAAAATAAATAAATAGATAAAAAGGGCGAAACAATCAGACCTTGATGTAGTAGAATAGATAGATTAAGCGATTGTTAAATGGCCTATTATTATTATAGTCTATAAATAGGTGACATAATATTCTATTATACTTAATTTTTTATTAAAAAATATATTTTGTGATTGGAGTAGAGCTTTGTTTCTCTCTAGTCCTTAGGGTCATGAGTCAATTACTTGGATTTACATTTGGATTCCATTATTTGGTATCAGAGCTAAGGCTAGATCTTTTCCCATCCAAATTCGTGAGTCAATTGCATTTATTGAAGGCAATTGCAAACCTGATTTCAAAACCCTAATTGCAACCGAGATTCGATCTTCTCAAAACCTAATCTCCGTTTGTTTCTGTTCAATTTTGTCTTGGTGTAACTTGTTCGAGAATGACAATCTATCACCATCAGTCAGTCACAGCCTCAATTGAAGGAGTCCAGTGAACATTCACTAAGCCAATTCGATTGCGATTTTTGAAGAACTGGTTTTGAGTCTTCGCAAGCCCTGATAGCAACATTTGAATGGAGTTGTCGTTGACCTTTGAAGTCATCTAGTGAGTCAAACTCGACTTGCAATCTATGTTTGCGATCACTTCGATTTGCATTTTGTTCACGATCTAATTTTGGATTACACTCAATTTCGGTTGACTTCAAATCTCTATCTTGTGATTTGATCACTATTTGAGTTGCGATTGACATTTTTACCTTGGTGGGTTTCGTTTCGGGACCTGAGGATACTGGATCTGGAATAATTACGCAAATCCAAAACACTAGAATATCAGTTGTGAATCTGGTTCTTCGATTTTGGAAGGATTTGACTCTAGTCTTTGACTTCAGACCACTTCGCCTTGTGAGTCTCCATTTTCTGCTTGAGTTCTGGTTCGATAGTTTGAATCTGGTTCAATTTTGTTGCTTCTGGGACTGACTTGAATCTGGTTCAAAAGTAAGTTCTCATGGAGCTTTGGTTTGGGATCATATTGGCTGTCATTTGAGCACTATGACCTTTGATAGTGTGTTTCCAAGGTGGCCAAGGTAGAGCTTATGCTGCGAATTTTTGTTAAGAAACCGAGATGAATTTCTCAATTGGAAGGAGCAATGATGTTAATCCAAATCAAACTCATAATCAAAGAGATGAGTTGAAACAAATGAGTAGATCACTAGTTGTTTTGACAAAGATGGTGCAGTGATTACAACCTCTAGCAAGCAGCTAGTGATAATGATAACTTTGCAAAGAGACTCTTGAAGTTACATGATTGGTACTCCTTTGTTCCTCTTTAGGAAGTTGTTTTTGAGTTAAGTGGGTTGCTTGTTGTGGTGCTCCATTACTGATTGTGTCCACAGGAAGGAAGGAAAAAAAAGAAAAAGAAAAAAAAAAAGTGCAATGCAAAATTCCAACTCTTGATTAGCTTCTCTCATGTGGTTCTCACCTAGTGGATGCATAGTCGATCCTTTCATCTTTTGTCACATTCCTCAGTCTTGCTTTGGAAGCTATCCTTCTTGCTAGTCTATTGTAGGAAAATTGATAGAGAAAGGGAGAGAGACTAAATATGTATATTTTGATCTATATTAATTTGTTTACAAGAGTTCTCTTTTATAGAGAGAAATGGGGGATACAATGGATACCATAATGGTAATGGAGCACTAACTATGGTGCACTAACTATAGTGGAGTAGCTATAATGGTAATGGAACACTAACTATGGTGCACTAACTATAGTGGAGTAGGTGTAATGGTAATGGAACACTAACTATGGTGCACTAACTATAGTGGAGTAGGTGTAGGAATTGTTACATTCAACAGCCCCCCTCAAACTCAAGGGGGTTAGGAACTAACCAACTTGAGTTTGGAGAGAGTAACAAAACAGGAAAAATAAGCTGACAAATAAAAGTAGATAGGAGGCACTGTATGGTCGTGTCAGACCGTTGTAGAAGACAAATAAAAGTAGATAGGAGACACTGTATGGTCGTGTCAGACCGTTGTAGAAGACAGTTTATGGGGTCATGTCGGACCGTTGTAGAAGATAGTTTATGGGGTCATATCGGACCGATGTAGAAAACAGTTTATGGGGTCATGTCGGACCGTTGTAGAAAAACAGTTTACGGGGTCATGTCGGACCGTTGTAGAAAACAGTTTACTGGGTCATGTCGGACCGTTGTAGAAGACAGTTTACTGAGTCTTGTCGGACCCATATAGAAGCTAACCGGAATCAAAGTCGGGACAGTTTACAGAGTCTTGTCGGACCCATATAGAAGCTAACCGGAATCAAAGTCGGGACAGTTTACAGAGTCTTGTCGGACCCACAAAAGTCGCACCCTCAAAAGGCGTGCCCAATCTTATCAAAAGGCGTGCCATCAAAAAGCGTGCCACCAAAAAGCGTGCCATCAAAAGGCGTGCCATCAAAAGGCGTGCCATCAAAAGACGTGCCCGACAGCCATCAAAAGTCGAGCCATCAAAAGGCGCGCCGATTTGTCGTCTGGCGTTGAGAGGCGCGTGATACGCGTGTCTGCCTTGCCTATTTAAACCAAGGCGAGGCTGCCGCTTATGCAGAACAAAACAGCTGCTGAAAAAACAAAACTCTGAAAACCTCTTCATTTTGCTGAGAGAGATACTCTGTAACACTTCTGCCTAGAAAATGGCTTCTTTTTCCCGTTCCGCTACCCAGAACATAGCCTCTTCTTCCCGGGGTCTTACTCTCTTTCCCGACCTCAATGAGTGCACAAGAGAGATAACCGGGGCAGGTGCCCTGGAACCGCAACCAAGTGCCCTTGGACCAAGCCCCCCTGGGTTTGCACCGTTGAACTATCCGATGGTGGCAGTTGAGCAGATAATGGCTGCTCAATCTGATATTGAGGCCAATTATTATACATTAAGGTCATGTGTTGAGACCATGACTGCGGTCAACAACCTGTCGCACCGGCTTCAGAGTAGAACAAATGAGGTGCAGCAGGTAAAAGCTCAACTGGCTCTGCTCCAGCGCATGTATACGGATGCCCGAGCAGAGATATGTGTGCTCAAGGCAGAAAACAAGGAACTGAAGCGGAAGGCCACCGTGATGCTCAGATTTGGAGGTCCTCCATATATGACGGTTGAGGAGCAACGGGAAGTGAACGTGCTCGGCGGCGTGGGAAACACGGAGACAGCACCGGCAAGGGACGCCCAAGACAAAGGCAAGAAGAAGAGAACAGCTGAAGAGGCGAAGAAGTGAGGCCGGTTGTTTGTGGTGGTTATGGGTTGTGGTTTTTTTTTTTTTTTTTTTTTTTTTTTTTTTTTGTGTGTGTGTGTAAAATGGTGATCGGGTTTGATCCGGACAGAAATAAAAAAAGAGGTTGTGATATGTGGAATGTTTGTGGTGGTGTTTTGGTGTGTTGAATAATAATAATAATAAAAAAAAAATAGACCTCTCTATAAACATGGCTGAGGCCTTTGATGCTCATGTTCTTGGCATTGACCTCTCTATAAACATGATTTCTTTCGCTCTAGAGCGAGCAATTGGTCTCAAATATTCAGTCGAATTTGAGGTTGCTGATTGCAGGAGCAACAGCAGTCCCAAGCTCGGCAGCTGCTTCTTGATCAATTGCTGCAGAGTCAAATGCATGATTCTGGCCATGGACAGTCTCGTGTTGATGCTGTTAGAACAAACAATGCTCTTGATCAGGTTTTGTTGAACCAGCAAATTTTGCATGAATTTCAACAGCGTTCACATCATGCTCCAAGGCATGCTGATCCATCCCTTGAGCATCTTATACAAGCAAAATTTGGTCAAACACCACATCAAGGGCATCAGAGTGATCTGTTGGAGCTTGTGTCATGTTCAAAGCATGGACAGATGCGCTCTTAGGAACACCAGATGCTTCAGCAACAGCAATTTCTGTTGATGAAGCTGATGTTGTTGCTGCAATTGATGCTGTTGTTGGAGCTGAATCTGCCGCTGCTGGTGCATCTGTAGGGCCAAAAGGTGTTCAAGATCTGGTCCTGTTTGATTGGCCAGCTGTTGGTGGTGAATAGAATTCCGACTATGTACTTGTTCCAGCAGTGATTCATTCATGTGGGGATGAGGAGATAACAGACTGAGCTGTTGCTGATATTGTTGTGACAAAAACTTTTCTGATGCATCAAAGCGGTTGGATTCTTGATCCATATGTTGCAACCGGAGAGCATCCATGGCATCTTGATACAAATTGGGGCCACGAACCATATTTCTTTTGTAAACATTAGACCATGTCTCTGCAGCATCAGTTGAATCAGCCACTGCACCAAATGAACCAAGTCTTCCAGCTATAGGGTTGACAAGTTGATCAGGAGCACCACCACCAGAAGACACATTTGACAACTGGTTATGCCTTGGGAAAGGGCCTTCAAGCTCAGACCATAACAACCCAAAAGGATGCAACTTATTGTTATTCTGATTTGCCATGCCAGATTCGGTAAATTCAGTTGCAGTATCATTAATGCTCATAGAAGTTTTCCTTATAGGATTGCCACCACTTCCAGGTCTACCTGGAAACACAATGTCTTCTTCCTGAGCTCCGACAATTGCCAGCGGTGGTCAATTGAGGCAGATGAATGAGCTGTAGATGAAGGGTTCCTTCGACTCCCATGAGCTGTAGATGAAGGGTTTGATGAAAAACAACCTACCAGACAGCAGGCCACTGCACCTTGTGAGAAATTATAGCAATCTGTTAAACCAAAGTCAGTGATCTGCAAAAGCAACCAACATCGTTCTCCAGCTGGCTGTCCTCTCTTCAAATCTTTTCAGAAATGGTTGAAGCCAGGAGGAAAGTTCTTATTAGTGATTACTGCAAGAGCGCTGGACCACCATCACCAGAATTTGCAGCATATATTCAGCAAAGAGGATATGATCTTCACAGTGTTGAAGCATATGGCCAGATGCTTAAGGATGCTGGTTTTGATGAGGTTGTTGCAGAGGATCGAACAAATCAGTTTGTGAAAGTTTTGCAGAGGGAACTAAATGAAGTCGAGAAGGATAAGGAAGCATTCATCCAAAACTTCTCTGAAGAGGATTATAATGACATAGTTGGCGGTTGGAAAGCGAAGATGATGATAATGTTTGGAAATTTGGGTTTAGTGGCAGATGAATAAGGTATGTGTAGAGGTCCGGCGGGCGGTCAAGGCAAGGTTGCCGCCCGCCGGAAGGCAAAAAACACTAAGAGCTTAACCTATAGCTCTGATACCATGTAGGAAAATTGATAGAGAAAGGGAGAGAGACTAAATATGTATATTTTGATCTATATTAATTTGTTTACAAGAGTTCTCTTTTATAGAGAGAAATGGGGGATACAATGGATACCATAATGGTAATGGAGCACTAACTATGGTGCACTAACTATAGTGGAGTAGCTATAATGGTAATGGAACACTAACTATGGTGCACTAACTATAGTGGAGTAGGTGTAATGGTAATGGAACACTAACTATGGTGCACTAACTATAGTGGAGTAGGTGTAGGAATTGTTACATTCAACATCTATTGATCTGATTCTGACAGAATGAGTACATCTCTGCACTAGTGTGCTGATCAGAGGTGAAGGGCTCGAAAAATTGGGGGTTTGTCCACGCTTTAGCAGGAGGGTATGGGCATGATGGGAATTGTCAATTTGCACCTATGGTTGTTTAACTAAAGATGCAGTTCCATGTATTCAAGGAAGGACGAGTTGTGAGAGCTATGCTTGTGTTGAACATGGAGATGAGATGCAGCGCCTATTCCTCACCTAAGGATGCAATGCGTGGTGTTACATTGAGCTCACTTAGTTGTTGCTTAAACTTGAGGACAAGTTTCTTCAAGAGGGGGAGTCTAATGTAGTAGAATAGATAGGTTAAGTGTCTATTAAATGGCCTATTAGTTGTAGTCTATAAATAGGAGATGTAATATTCCATTATACTTAGTTTTTTATTAAAGAATATACATTGTGATTGGAGTAGAGCTTGGTTTCTCTCTCCAGCCCTTGGGGGTTTTACCCCTGATTGGGGCATTTGTCTTCTCTCTCTCAATTTGATCATTGATTTGCATTTGGATTGCATTAGACCTAACTCTTATTGTATGATTCTTTTTTGAATGGCAACGTACCCTAATTTCTTCTCCCTATCCTCCTAACAAAGTGATATATGATCTGCTCACAATTTAATTTACTCAAATATTCATCATCAATACGAAAAATCAAGGATGTATATACTAGTCAAAAAATTATTAAGGGTGTATGTGGATATGAGAGGAGAAGAGATTATCTTTCTCAGGATAAGATAAAAATTAAGGCAGCAACATCTCCAGTTTTTAATCCACCATGGCCATTGTAGGCAACTTTGAAGAAAAGAGGTGAGAAAAACATGCCAATCATTATATTGCAATATTGGCCAACTTAACTATGATAAAGAGGGCGAGAGAGAGAGAGAGAGGCAGGGATTGAACCAGAAATTTTGTTTAGGGAGGCCAATGTAAGTTTATCAAAAAATATGAAGTTAGCTTTTGGTACATTATTATTCAAAGATCATATCTTACATAAGTATTATGAAGAGAAAAAAAAAATTAGTAAGGAAAATCAATAAATACATTCCAATTACTTCTGAATACATTTTCAATTATTTCATATACTTTTTAAGCTATATAATTAGGATCTTAGTGTATAATTAATTAGACCTCTATTTCAAGGAAAATTATTGGTTGATATAATTTACATAAATAAAAAATCTACTTTATGATTTTTATTATAGAAAAAACAACAAATGACATTTACACCATGTAACTCAAATTAATAGAATTGATGTTGTTGTGAAATATGTAAAATTATAAAATTAAAAAAAAGAAAAAAAAGTTAACAGTCATCTCATATCACATGGAACAAGTAGCAATACAATGGGGAAGACATATGGCAACACAAGGTGATTCAATGCATAAACCAAACCAAGCCTTAAGTCCTATAAAATAGGGTCGGCTACATGAATCTTCTCCATTCGGCTCTATGAAGGGCTATTTGGTTAGTCAAATTAAGGAGGTTCATATCACAATTTACTATACTATCCCATGTCAATCTAAGTCTACCCCTTCCCCTTGCATTTTCATCTACCGTAATTGTATTGTATCTGCTCACTATTGCCTCTGTTGGTCTCCATTATATATGACTAAACCATATCAATCTATTCTCTCTCAACTTATCTTCTATCGGTACTACTCCTACCTATTCACGAATATATTTATTCATAACTCTATCTTTTCTAGTCTTGTCACATATCTACCTTAGCATGCTCATCTCAACAGTGCTCATCTCAGTAATACTCATCTTATCTACATGTTTTTTAGTTGGCCAACATTCTGTCCCATACAACATCGCTAGTCTGATAGTCGTTCTATAGAACTTTCCTCTTAATCTAGAAAGTATTCGTTTATCACAAAATACCCCAGACGCACTCCTTCACTTGAGCCAACCCACTTTAATTCTATAGACCACATCTTCTCCAATTTCCCTATCCGTTGTGATAATCGATCATAAATAACGAAAATATGCACTTTCAAATAGTTCTTGGTTCTTAATCTTCACTTCTCTATTTCTATTTCTATTTCTACTGTTACTAAAATTACACTCCATGTATTTGATCTTAGTTCTACTTATCCTAAATTCTTTAGATTCAAGTTCTTCTCTTTCGAACACACAACCACTCCAATCAAATTATTCAACTTTTGTCTCTTTCAACTTTGACCAACACTTGGCACTTAGGCAATTTCATTTACTATTTTCTTCATCAATATTTTGGTTGTACTCATTTCATTTCGCCAATAAACTTAGTTCTTTTACTTTTCAGTGTTGTCCTATGCTACCCTTTTACTTTTAATTCACCATGCAACTACGAAATAGTGGAGTCCTCTTCATTGAGGCAAAACAAAGATCAATGGTTGTTTCCCTTAGCCATACCAATGTTACTAAAGGTGACAGGTGCACCAAGGCGCCAAGGTCTCCTAGGGCCTAGGCTCAAGGTGCAAGGCGAGGCACAGGCCTCACCAAAGTGAGGCACACCTTATACGTAGAAAAAAAATATAATTTAATATAGGGTAAATTACACTGACCTCCCCTGAGGTTTACTTTAATTACGGAGACCTCTCCTACAATTTCAAAAATTACACAAACCTCCCTTACTTTTGAAACTAATATACAAATTCCCCCTTCTGATTAAAAGAGCCTTAACGACATTAACTTAACAGTGGAATTCACCATAATACCCCTCTCATTCATTCCTATATATATATATAGAGAGAGAGAGAGAGAGAATACATATATATAAACATATACATATCTTATATATATATATATCACTGTGCCCATTCCATCTCTCTTCCATCTCACTCTCTGTGTGCTCTCTCTCTCTCTCTCTCTCTGCCTCTCTGTCTCTCTCTATCTCTCTTTCTCTACATGCGCAGGTTAGCAATTTGGGTTGAGTGGTCCGACGAGCTGGAGGCGAGGGAGGCGGAGCTCGCTGGCCATCAGATCCTTGATGCAAATCTTCAAATCCTAATGGAAGCTGCTGATGTTGATGGAGATGGGAAAATGTGGAAAACAGAGGGGTTATTCTGTGTCTTATTCCACCTTTTGGAAGGAAAATTTGTTCTTTCTCTCTCTCTCTTTCTCTTTCCTTAGACAATTTGTTCTTTCGTGTCGATTTTGTAGAGTGAAAGTGAGAAAAAGTAAGGAATTCATCGAATTTAATTGTTAGCATTGAAAACCCACTAGCAAAAATTCACACACACACACACACTAGAAATCAGTTGCATTAACTTCTGTTGATGGTATGCATGCGGATAATTGAAACAATTGATTCTTGTTCTTCCTGAACAAACAAGACCAAGAAACAAACAGAGAGAGAAAACAAAAAAGACAAAAATATAAAATAAAATTAAGATTGAAGCTCCAGTTGACATGAAATCTGCTCGTAATCTAGTTGAGAACTCCACCGCCCTATTGTCTCCTTGAGCCTCACATCTCCTCATCGCATCACTACCATCGCACTCAACCACCACTGCGATCTCTCTGTTTCTCTCTCTCTTTCTGCAACTATCGCAATCGCCATGATCGTCATCGCGATCCGCCATCACTGCAACCCTCGCGATTAGATCGCGACCACCGCGACACCAAGCTCCTCAGATCTAGGGTCTTTGGTGGTGGTGGCAAAGAGATGGATGAGCTGCGAGAGAGAGGAGTTTAGTATGGGGAGGAGTTCGGTATGGTGGTGGCGGCACTAGGCGGGGGTTTTGAAAGGGTAGGCGTCAGGGTAGCAGAAGATGACGGGGGAGAGAGGCAGAGCATAGAGGGAAGAACCGTATAGTGATATATATATATATATACATATGTATGGGGAGGTAAGGGCAGTATTGGAATTTGAAGAATAATTTTGGATGACATCAGCCAAATCTGTTTGAATTTGGACGGGGTGGGTAACAGAGGGGGTTATTTATATATTAGTTTCAAAAGCAAGGGAGGTCTGCGTAATTTTTGAAACTGTCGGGGAGGTCTCTGTAATTAAGGTAAACCTCAAGAGAGGTTAGTGTAATTTACCCTTTTATATAAGTAAATAATTTAGGGTTCAATATAAGCAAAATGAAATGTTAAACATTTAAAAATATATATACCAACAAACACTACTATTTTAACATAGACAACTGAATAATATTTCAAAATTTAACATAAAACATGAATAAAAAGAAAGGGAAGAAGAATAAGAAGAGGGGGGAAAAAATAGATCAGTCTAAAGAATGAAAAGAAATAAAAGGAGACCGGAGAATAAGCATAAGAAGGAGGAGGAGGAAGAGGCAACAACATCACATCCATGTGAAGAAGAAGATAGCAACGTAGAGAAGAGAAGTAGAGAAGCCAACAACGCAGTCAGGAAGAAGAAGAAGAAGAAGAAGAAGAGAAGAGAATGAGACAAAAACGTAAGAAGAGAAGAAGAAGAAGAAGAAGAAGAAGACAACAACGTGAAGAAGAATTTTTGGATCTGCTAGACTGGATAATGAAGGCATGCAATAGTAAAGTGTTCTTCGAAGGTTAGAAATTAGAGCTAATTTTTCTTCTATTGTTGATTTAGAGTTGAATGCCCAATGTATTGACATGTGTAATAAGAGTAGAGATCTTCTATAACTGCGCCATATTAAATCAATGGTTAGATTTTAAACAAAACCAATTAAAGCAACAATAAAAAAGCCCTCAAGACACAAGCCTTGGGCCTTACTGCGCCTTGGCCTAGAACACTACAAGGTGCAAACGTCCTTATTGAAGTCGCCTAGCCTGGAACACTATAAGGCACAAATCTTGGGCCTAGGCACACGCCAAGGCACGCCTTTAATAACACTGAGCCACACACAACACATTTAAGAGATTAGAAGCACATTCGTGTGCCGTCACATTCGAACTATACTTAGGTTGTGTTTGGATTTAGAATTTGGATAGGGATTTGTGAAGGAAAAAAGAAATGGTAAGAGAAACATGAATAAAATTTAAGTTAATTTTTATTCATATTTCCCTCTCATTTTCTTTTCCCTCCACAAATCCCTATCCAAATCCATAATCCAAACAAAGCCTTAGTCCTAGCACACGCTCACACAGCCACACACTTCTGTTGTTTGCCTTCATAACATCTGATGGTAAACATATATACATCTTCTTCTATCTATCTATATATACTATTAATATGTGAAGGTTGCAGGTGGTGTTGACACAAATGTGTCTCATATTTTGAGACACAACATATATATTTTAAATCAAAATTAAAATTTATATTTTACGCATGCCCATCAGTTGGGCACACACCCACTATATATATATGAAAACAATAACTTCATTTCTTCCATTACAAATAAACTAAAAAAAATTTATCTCCAAATAATAAGAAATTATTTACCACATTCTATATTGTTATAAAAAAATAAAAGTGAGCAAACTGTCCTAATATCTATTTCTAAAGGAACTAAAAATGTATAAATACACAATATTTTGATTTTAATCTCTGGCTCTCAAATTATTTTCCTTAAACTTGCAGCATATTTTATATGTGTCTAAGCAATAGACATGTTCAGTCCTAAAAAGTCATGAAAAATAAACACATGTGTAACAACAATAACAATTTCATTTTATATGTTACAAATACACATATTTTATTATATCAAAATAGTAAGAAATTATTTTCCACATTCTATGTATAATAAAAAAAGTGTCAACAAAAAGGTCCTCATATCTATTACAAAAGCCTCTATTCACAAACAAATTAGAAGTGTTACTTTAGATTCCTAAAATTACAAAAACCTAAAGGAGAAAGATTTATATATAAATCCACATTGTTTTTATTCTAATCATTGGCTCCGAAGTGTGCTTCACAATTGTCTAAGCAACAAACACGTTTATCTTCCAAGTGTCCGAAGCATATTCGGTCCTAAAATAATTAAGAAAAAATAACACAACATATTTGGCACCCTCATAAAAGTGTTTTCATGCAAAACAATAAATAAATAACAATAATAACAACAATAATCTTACCCTGTTAAAGATGTGTTGAAGACCACTTCACCAACTTGGGTTCCTGAAGCACCAAACGACTTAGCCATCCAAATTGAACCATCTTCAAGCACAAGTCTGGTGTTTGCTACCTTCCAAGGTCTTTCC
Source organism: Camellia japonica (assembly GCA_030407325.1). NCBI lineage: Eukaryota > Viridiplantae > Streptophyta > Magnoliopsida > Ericales > Theaceae > Camellia > Camellia japonica. Next base: position 167,112,549 of record JAPPVO010000019.1, on the reverse strand, counting down.
CCTAAACATATAGGCTCATCAAGAAAACTTCCATCACCACCTCAAGTCACATAGGTGTTTTTTGATCAAAATTGTATTATAGAGAAGGGAGAGAGAACTAAGGCCATCAACAAGAAATGGTTTTATGGGGAAGCAAAAGGTTCAAAATTAATTATTCAAAATATTATTGATGGCAAACCATGCATCTATAGGAAAGTGAACTTTTAAAGTATGAAAAGGAACTCTAAGAATAAATTGTGACATCATCCTTCCCGTACATAACAAGACCAAGAAGTGATAAAACCGAGACATAAAGATGAATTTATCCTAGTTTCCTTTGCAATGCAAGAGCCATAAACCAAACCAGTACAGATTTATTTGTGATGGACAACAAGCCTAAACCAAAATCCAACTTATATATGTGATGGACATCGCACGTCACTGTAAGCATAATGGCTTGATGTCTACAGTGGCTCATTTAAATAATCATTCATAGTTATTTTCAACTAGACAAAAGAACAAGGCACAAAAGAGTGAAAGTTATTCGCACAAAATGAAGTTTGCCGTTTCACCCAAAAGTGTGATGCATCAAATGGCATAAGAAAAGCATGAATGTGAGTCAGGCATTACAAGCAAGAAAAATGACTTCCATTTATTATACCATCTCATGACAGAACAATTTCAGTTTCTTTCTTTCACAAAACAAAATTTCTAAATTAACATGGCCATTATGGGAACATTTTGTCAATATTCATACAATATAGAACTAACCTAAGAAGCATGGATTCGGACACGTGACACGACACGGACGCGCCAACACATTAATTTTATAAAAAAAAAGGACACGACACGTGGAGGACACGCATGGAGTATATAATTTTATATATTTATTATATGTTGTATATATGAATATACTATTCAAAAATAATAAAAAATGCAATATGACACTAATTCCTATAAATTTATAGGGTTTTTGTTTTATTATTGTTTCTTAAGTTATTTTTTTCAAACTTATAATTAGTTTCACATATGTCTAATTAATAGAAACATGTGTTAAGCGATTGACACGTGTGTCCTCCAAGTGTCCAAAGAGTGTCCGGGTCTTTAAAAAAAATTTAAAAATAGGATATGTTTTGAAGAGTATCGGACATGTGTCCTAAGAGTGTCCAAAGATGTTGGTGTCCGACACAGACATGATACGGATACGTCACCTTCTTAGAAGTGTCTGTGCTTCTTAAGAACTAACCTTTTCTAGTTCATAACACATACAAGTTCAACCCTAATCTAAATTTACTCACTTGTTTATAAATATAATTGGGTGTCTAAAGGAGAGGATAAGCTACACTACTATAGAAGAGGAGAGAGTGCTAGCAAGAGAGCCAGCCATGAGGTTTAGGGAGAGAGAGGGGGAGCAATAATTACAACCACAACCCAACAAAAAAGCATTTGTTTTAATAATCAAACTAAACAAGAAAATGAAAACCAAAAATAAAATTTAGAAAATAAAACCATAAGTCGAGATCAGAGGGATTGACGGCTGAAAGAGATGAAGGCATGCGCACTTGCCCCAATTCCGAAGGCACAAGCCTTCCTCAACCCATTTCTTGACAATAGAGTTTGCTTTGATGAAGGAGATTGAAGTGTGAAAGAAAGGAATCTCTGTTCTCAGTTGAGACCAATGCTTTTGTCCGAGTGAAATCAGTGATGGGTGAGAGAAAGATGGAAGCATGATTAGTGCAAGAGATGGGTATGAGAGCGATGGATGAGTGAGAGATGTATTTGAGCGTGAGACGGTTGTGATGGTTTTACAAAAGATTTTCTACAGGAAGCAATGGTTCTAAAGTTTGATCAAGAGAGGGTTTCAAGAGAATTTTTTACATATATATACAAAGCAATAGAAAGCATGGGGCAAAGAAAATCAAAGCCCAAAAACGAAACATATACAAAGCCCAACAAACCAGACTCAAAAAATGACAATTTTCTAAATAATAGCATTTGTACCAATGGAGCAAGAATGCCAAAAAAATAGCAATTTGACACTGTAGAAAGCTAAACAATAGCTTCGGCAATGTCATTTAGCAACTATCACTGGAGATGTTCTTATGGGGCTTATTGGAGATGCTCTAACATATAGCAAAAAGAGTAACAGAAAAAGACTAAATAAAACATCACTTTTACCTACCCAAAAATAAATAAATAGGCACCTTGTTATAGAAATATTATTATTATTATTTTATTTTATTTTATTTTATTTTTATTTTTTTTGAATGAGAATATTTTGGATCTTGGATTTATCAGAGAAATGAAATAAAGAAATTCACTTCATTCTCTTCCTTAGGTTTTCTTGTTTCTTTCCCTAATCCTCCACAAATCCATGATCCAAGCATACTTCCTGGTGAAACTTTAAATTTCCAAACATTCGTGTTATAAACATGAAAAATCAATGGAAAATGGAAATTGAATACAAAACTGAAATCTTACTTCCAGAATCATTTGATGTATATGCCTATAAACTAAGGAAACAAACAAAAATAAAAGCACATACATACATGTATATACACATATGCATGTACATATATAGATGTGTTATATATGTATATACATGATAGAGAAGGTTACCAATGGTGGCACCACCAGTGGGATGAGTAACGGAAGAGCATCTGACGGTGAAAGCCCCAACTTTAGATGATTTTGAAGCAAAACAACTTGGTAATGGATGGCTTCCCATAGCAAAATCCATTGATTTGGCGGCCATTCCCTCTCTCCTCTACTAGTTGCAAGGCTCAATAAACCTGGAATCAAGATGGCTCAGTAAGTTTTATACAACAACACTGGCTATGATTGGATGGTTTAGAGGGTTCACTTACGGATATATGCTTTTTTAGGGTAAATTACATTAACCTCCACTGAGGTTCGATACAAATACAGTCATCACAGTTTTAAGATAATTAAAACAAACTCCCCTAATATTTATAATCACATATCACTTTTCGCCATTCTGTTTATCAATCGACAGGAAAATTAAGTATGTCATCGGTTTAATAAACTGAAACGCCAACTTTACCCTTCCATTACAAAATTGCTACTGAATCAAAGTCAATGAACCAACTCAGTGAACCTCAAACACCATAACAATTGAATATGAACTCTCAAACATATCTGAGAAAAATGCAAAGCACATAACAAAAATTCAATCAAACAATGAAATCCTAAATCCTCATAACACACAAGAACAAAATCTAACTTTTGAGAACCAAATCAAACAAACAACCAAAACTCGTGTAGTAAAAAATCAAAAATTTGACAAAATTTTCCAAATAATCAGCAAAAATCGTTAGAACATTTTCTCTCATCATCAACAACAACAACAAATAAAGAAAAAAATTGAAGCAAAGAAAGAGATACCCCAGTGGATGGATGGTGGTGCTTGGATAGTGATGCTCCAATCGAGATGGTTCGATTGTGATTGAGATTGTGATGGGAGGCAATTGGGGAAGTGTCGAAGGAGAAGAGAGAGGACGAGGGTGGTGGCAGCGAGGCCTATGGATGAGAATGGGGAATGGTGTGGGTTTGTACGTGGGCCTTTGCTCTCGGTTTTATAAATAAACTCTCTTTCCTTGATGGATGAAGGGAATAAGAGAATCAATCAGTGAGTGAGGGTTTTTAGCGTACATTAAAAGTTGGCTTTTTGGCTTTTTTTTAAAATCTATTTTGTCTTTTTGTAAGTTTATTTTGTTTTTTTGTGAGTAAGTTATGTGAGAGGTGATGTGACTTAAAATGAGTTAAAAGCTAAAAGCTGGCTTTTAACCAGCTTCCCAAAAGAGGCCACAATGGCAATATGGTCATTTTATTTTTGGGACAATTACCGGGAAAAAAAAAAAAGGTTTGAGTCTTGTAATAAAAAAAAATCTTGAGTTTTTAGTTTTGTCAATTTAAATTCTAATCTTTTTTATTTCTTTTCAATTTAAACCATTCGCCTGTTTCTGTTAAGCAAAATCAACGGAAAAAGAGAATTTTAATCATTAAATTCAATATAAGTATACATAAAATGTTTAAAATATACTTTTCATTAAGTTCAATAACTAAAATACTCATTTTTTTCATTGATTTTACTTAATAAAAATGGACAAATGATTTAGATTGAAAACAAATCAAAAATTTAGGATTTAAATTGACAAAATTATTATTATTATTTTTTTTTAGGGCAAAATGTCATTTTACAATGTGGGTGTTTGGGAAGTTGCTATTTTAGTAGGCTATTTTAGTTTTAGGCTATTTTTGTAGGCTAAAATTTTTGTGTTTTGGAAGATGATTGGATTTTTTTGTAATTGGATGTGATATTTGTGAGAGTAAATTGAAATGATTATGGGTTTGATGTTTGTCTTACCAACTCCAACCATGCTCTTCATTTTTCGCTAGCTAAAGTACAAAAATAGTACACTCTTTATTTTATCTAATTGTTTTAGCTATTGTGCTCTCCAATCACACTCTTTATGTTAGCTAATCATTCAAACTAACTTAACCAATTTTTAAAACAAAAAATATTAATTGCTGATATTTTACTAACGTAAATTTGCAATAATATTTCTTTAACATGTTTTAAAAATATACACGTTTAACAAATAATTTTTTTTTTTTTTTTATACAAATTCAACCATTAATAAGTGGCTGCCCACGACCCAAAGCATATCCAAGAGAGATGACATTTTACTTGAAATAAAAATTCCACAATTGAGATTTTCCTTATATATTGTGCTAAACTGATACATGAAATTCTTGGTGATATTGAGAACCAATAACATTTTTGTGCTCAAAGTCTCCAAACTCCAACGGATTCTGTTGATGTTTTGTTTCTCTTCTTTTAGTTATGACGAATAAAAGACTTCCACAACAGAACAAGAAGTCCAAGGATTAACGCACACAAAGGACAATGGCCTTTCAAGGCTCAAGAAGATTAAAAGATTTGGAGAGCTTCAGAAAGAACACCTGAAAATAGGCATGGAAAGGTCCATGAATCTATAATCCCAAAAATTCTCTTATTCCGCTCCATTCACACACTCCAAAAGCAGACACAACAAGGCTACTTCCCAGATGCATTAGCTGACACCTATTCGGACACATGCTATTTAAACATCTCAAGGAAGACATCACACACTAAACTCAGAGTCACCCAATGGAGACTGGAAACAAACAATAGAAAACCCAAAACCAACTAATGAGTATCTAGCAATTGGACGGTATCAAGTTCTACATTAACATTAGCAATATGGCAGCAACCAAGAAGCTAATAGGTTGAACACCAAAGCATATTTTAAAAATTGCAAGCAAGGATTTAACACTACCAGCAAGGATTTACATATTACTACATTTTTTCAATTATTAGAATTGCAAATTGAAACATTATGGTCGTGTTTACATGCATGTGACTTTGTTATATTAAAAAATATCAGATTTGATATAACCATCACAACTAAGGAGAGTATAACAAACTAATGAAAGTATATGTGTACATATAACTATCACAGCAACTTACGTAGTTTTCCAGATGTAATATGAGGACTAATCATAATGTAGTTAAGTCTTGGTTTCTAATCTAGTCACTAGTAGCAGGGGAGAAGAGTTTATTGCACTCGTATGGTGGCAGCATATGGAAATTGAACATGTTTTTAGTTATGATCATTGGAAGCAACAATTCAATTGTATTTTACACCTTTGCTGTATTTTTTTATCTATATTTATGTTATGTGCTGGAAATTGAACCATTTTAGTATTACCTTGCAGATAATTTTTTTAATATGTAGATGATGGATATTTGGTCCTTTTAATTCAAATTCCAAACTTGAAGTACCTGCATTCTGCAATTTTACTTGGTATTTTATATGGCAAATGCTACAAATTCTGATAGTCTCATAAACACTCACAAGGTTAGGCCTAAACTAAATATGCAAATTGTTTTCTTTCTGAAGATCCATTGAGAAGTGTCATGCACAAAAAATTCAAGGTTAGGAAAATGGTTGCTGACTATATAATGCAAATCTTTGTTTCTGTGGCATTTAAGCAAACACCATATGCTCAATTTTATCACCACCCAGAACAAGTTCTTTAAACATATTAGCATGCTTTTTCTCTATACTAGTCATCTTCAATCTGCCAAGATTAACCAACTTATCTATATTGATTTAAGCAACAGAATGTGTGTATATATCCCAATAATAGCATACAATTCAGAGGCTACAACAGGTTTTGGCTCTATGAAACCTACAAGGAAAGTTTGATTATATAGATGGCCCTAAATCCTTCTCTAGGATAAACAGCAATCATATTGGGGGTGACACCACAAGCTCCAACAGCTCCATATATAACACTGATTTGTTACAAATTCCATTCTCAAATCTCTCACACTAGTTTCTATTAGCTTATTTCAAACATATCAATTAGTTGTGGCAAAAATTGTGTAATCTCCCCAGACAAAAAACAAAGAGACCAAGGAGATTTGAGAGAGACAAAGAGAGAATGATCTGAGAGAGACAGAGAGAGACTGATTTGAGAGAGACCGAGTATACCTGAGATGGAAGACGGCGACGAAAGGCAGGAAGTCCGCGACGGAAGGCGGTGACGCGAGGAGGCGAAAGGCCGGCGACGCAATATGGTGGTAATGGGCGGTGGAGGCTACGGGACTCAGAATTTGTGGGAAATGATTTCTCGGGAAAAAGGGTTTCAATACAATTTGCAGAGGGCTCAGTGCTCTTCACATGTAGCCACTGGGGAAGACTGGTAAAGTAGCTAGCCTCTTAACCAGCCCGTTGGAGGGTCAAAATGTATTATGGTTCAGGCCTCTTTTAGTAAGTCCAGCGGAGTTGCTTTTAACTATCTTAATCTATTTTATTTTTTAAAAATTTTAATTTTAAAAAAAAGTTAAAATTTTTATTGCCAAACATCCTAAATGCACCTTAAAAATTAGATTGGATACTCCATTATTTTAAAAAATATCTCAACCCTAATTTTGAATTTTGAATTTTAAATTATTTTTTTTTGACACCCCAAAACACTTTGTTAATCCCACTTTTATCCTTTTTCACTCGCCTGTGTTGGAATCTTCGCCATCGCAAAATGACCCACAATGCTATCGCATTACTTCCATCAACCTCTACACTTCTAGATCCCAACAACTCCACTCATCGCCTCCCACCACCAACCACTTCAATTCTAACCCAAACCCAGATTCAAAAACCCCCAAATTAGAGACCCATCAAAATTTTCGACAAACATATTTCAAAGAAGAAGATTCAAGGAGTCTAGACAAGGTCTACAATCAGTTAAAGGACCATCATCACGTGAACATGACCAAGTCCGACACCAACCAGGCCTTCGGCGAATTGCCAGAGAAACTTATGACAAAGATTCAAAAGTTGACGAGTGCGAAGTTGACGTTCGCGCACTTCGAAGAGGACAAAATCGTCGAGGCTCACCATCCGACGATGGTAAAAGAGAGTAAGGGAGGCAGTAGACAATGAACAAGTTGATGTGAAGGTTGATAATTTCATCAACAGGTTCAAGCAACCGTTGAAGTTGCAGATGTTGGACTCTATTATGAGATACAAGGATATGATTAGCAAATAGGGTGGAAAGTAAAGAAATCTTGATTTCATTGGGGTTATTTTTTTAGTTTTGTTAAATTTTTTAGGAGGTCGATCTAACCGGAGCTAGGTGGTTGGCTGGCGACAGGGAAAGGTTATATAAACTAGTGGCCGAATTGAAAAGGGATGGTCGAAGGTTGCCAAAGCTAGAAAGGATGGCCGGAGTTAGGATTAGAGTTTGGTTATTTTGGTAATTTGTTTAATGAGTAGAATGGTATTAAAAATATTTGATAACTGGGTGTTTAACCTAATTTTTTGGTGCAAATAGAGTCTCCCCACCTTTGGAGGTGCCTCTAAATGCACCCCAAAATATTGGTTGGGCATCTCATTTCCTGGAACATCCCAACCCTAATTTTGAATTTTGATTTTTTTTTTTTTAAATTTTTTGCTAAACACCTCAATACATTCAATAAAACACATTTCTACCCTCACGCATGGCTGTCACTAGAGTAACTAGACCTGTCGCCTCCCGACGCACACCACCTCTTCTTATCAAACCTCAAAATGTAAACCACTAGAGAATCCTCCACCACTGAGAGCATCAGTAGAATCTGAAGAAAACTCCAGCCAATCAAATATCTATCCCAGGAAACTTTAGGTTTGTCGAAGGACTAGAGAGGGTCGTTGAACGATATTCAACCGACGTCGAGGGAGAACTGAGGATTTGTATTACAGGATTGTTGGTCGAAGCATAATCGGTGATTTCTAACTAGGTTTGGACTCAAAGATTAGACCAGTCACGTGAGTGGAGATTGAGCCTATGGTTTTAGCCTCAATTTCAATAGAGGATGAATACTAGCATTTGTCGTCAAGTCTGAATAGAGACCAGAGAGTGTTCTAACCCCTAACATAACAGGATTTGCATTGGGCTCGAACACATTGGAAAACCTTTTGTTTTTGGCCATTTTGATCATTTACTTTAGGGATAAAATTGTATTAAAAATAATTTGAAAAAATGGGGTGCCCAACCAATGTTTTGGGATGCATTTAGAGCCTTCCCACCTTTGGGTCATCATTACCCATTCTAAAAACTTCCTCAAAACTTTAGGGGATGACAGAGAAAAAAATTACAAAAACGTGTAAGGTGTGAGGTGCAAGTGAAAAACTGTGGGGGTGGAAGTTGCACCCCTCCATGTTTGTGTAAAAAATAAAAATAAAAATTTGTTTCACTGGGAGGTAATTCTCCCTAAAACTTTTATTAAAAATAATGGTAAATTATAACGATTATGATTTTTTTAAGTTGGTCATCTCAATTTAAAAGAGCGTTAGGTATGGACTCATTTTTCGGGCCAATTTTGATGATCTAAATCGTTTACCTTTTAGCATTCATTGAGTAAAATATTCATGCAAAATATAAAGATGATCAGAAATCGGTAACTATATATTTAAATTATATTTGTATTACAAAAAAGATAGATGGCTTCTCTTGAAATTATAATTGTCGTCTATTTTTTAAAAATAAATGTGATTCAAAGCTATAATTACTAATATCTGGTCCTTTTAATTTTTTGTATGAATATTTTATCTATCGAATCTTAAAAGTGAACGGTTAAGATTATTGAAGTTGGCCCCATAATGGGCTCACCAAATCCAAACACTCTTTCGAGTTGGATAGCCAACTCAAGAGAATCAAATTCCATTAAAATACACCCTCGAGATTTGTTTAAAATAAGAATTACTCTCCATGATTCTAGAAATTGCAAATATCCTCTTATTAGAATTTTTTATTTAACATAATTAACCGAAAAAATAAAATTCCTAATTACTCTTCTTTGCAACAATATTATCAGAATTATTAATTGAAATATATTTCTAACATCATTAAAATTGTATTTAACTTAGGGATGGTTTGGGTATGATGGTTTGGGCATGACTTATTTTTTGACTTTTTTACTTATTACAAAAAGACGTGCAAAAAAGTAAATAGATGATGTGACAGAAATAAGCCAATAAGCATTTGGCTTGTTGCCAAAACTCACTTCTAATGATTTTTTTAATAAAATGGGTTATTTTTCTATGCGATTAAAAATTTGAAGCGACAATATGTAACTTTCAAAATTACAGGGAGCAATTCATATTTCAAACAAATCTTAGTGGTATATTTGTAATTTATCATAAAAATAATGATAAATTACATTGACCTCCTCTGAAATTTAGAGAAAATATAGTAACTCTCACAATTTTAACATAATTACAGTGACCTCCATTTTAGCATGGTTAAATGGACCAAAACTAATGTTGATCGTACAAAAACACAAAAATAAAAGGAAAAACGGAAAGATCCCAAGGATCCATACGTGTGATGTGTAAAATAAAGTGAAATAATAGTACAAATCATTGGAATGGAATTTACGCATCTCTTTGTTTATGTTACATGCAATTTATGCACTATATCTATCATATGCCATCTTATTATTCAAACATCTACATCCTCCTAGATATATAATATGTGATATAATGAATGCATTTTATTAAATGCCCCATGAGCTATATGTTGGGTGGTTCTCTTCTCGAGTGGGGTCCCACACAAAGACTCATTGAAGTCAAAGTATCACAACCCAAACCTGCCCCTATAGGTTTAATGTCGTAACCGGCCAGTAATCCTTGGATTACCAAAAGCCTCTTAACAGAACAACATATAGTTAGAGGCTGCGGAAGCAAATATACAAAATATACGTAGTCCATTGAGCTGTGAAGACATACATGGGATAGATAATTTAAAACTTTTATAAACTTGTGAGTGACGTCAAAAGATACAGTATTTACACATCACTCCATGAACATATTATTAGAAATCTTGCCCGAAAACCAAAAGAAACAAAGTCTAGTACATTCACAAAAACAGCCACTAAACTTGACTTAATCTGGAACCTCCTCAAGGGCACAAAGGTTGGCTGACAAAAACTGAGACGCTAGGTCATCAATTCTAAGCCTGGTCACGTGCTTGATCACCTACATACATAATATAAATAGTAAGCGGAAGCCCAGTGAATAATAACGGAGTAAAGGATTTAATGAATGAAGTCCATACCAGATTCAGAAATCATAATTCAGATTCATAAACAGATTCATATTAATAGCCTTGTTCAAAACATAAACAGAGGTCAGAGTTCATGCTTAATTATATGTGGTATATCCATTAGCGCTAATAGAGCAGATACAGAACAGATGTAGAACATATGGTGGTTATGAGTAACCAGTTCCATAAAGGAACCTCTGGATTTGGGTAACAGAGAATAGATATGCTGAGCCCCATGATGAAGCCTCCGGTACGGGTAATAGAGTGCAGACATATTAAGTTCTATAATGGAACCTCCAATATCGGGTAACAGCTAACAGATATCACATGATGCTAAGGATGCCACGAATACATTGTCAGAAATTGGACAATCATTCATTGTACAGAACATATCATTTCAGAAAATAGATCTTAATTCATTATATAAAAAATAAATAAAGTTGAACATAACTTTACTAAGTTATTACTCATAGTTGGCTTCGGGTGCAGACAGACAGAGCAGACTAATCAAACGGTTTACGGCACGTGACCTACATCAACACATAACAAATACACATTTGAAACACACGTTGGAACATACTTAACTCTTTACTTTCTATACATAGTGTGTTTCTACACGTTACCCTCCTTATGATGCCTTAATCTTGGCCTAGGAATGCTTAGGATGGAATGAGGATGCAAAAATACATTAGAAAACACTTGGGCAAATTTTCTAAAAATAGGGTCCACGCTCGAGCGAGCATAAAAAAATATGAGGGGACGCTCGAGCGCAATTTCCTCCGCTCGATCATTCTGAAAATTTCGAAAAAGTACTGGTTATGTGATTTTCACGCTCGACGAACGCTCGATGGTCGCTCGCGCATAAGACTCATTCCCCTGCTCAAGCGCAACTCTTGCCGTTCGAGTGGTCTGCAAAAACATGTAACTTCTGGGAGCATGTAATTTACGCTCGAGCGAACTTCTGGTCACTCGAGCGGAGATGCAAAAACAAAGGTGGCCGCTCGAGCGGAGAGCAAAATCCTAGAATTTCCAAATTGCTCGTCTTTGCTCAAAACTCAAATTTCACACCTCAAAACTCATCTTCTTGGGCCAAAATTCTGGAAAACATGTAGGAACTTGTGAAATGTTATGATTTGAAGATCATTTCATGAAATCAAGGCCCAAAAGTATGTCAAACATGCAAAAAAATTCAACTTGAAATGTAAGAAAATGATATGAACTTGTCATGCGTATATTCACTTGAGTTCTTAGCTTCCAAAACATGATCAAATGAGGTCCAATGGTGAGAAATGTTATAAACTCTTCAAACCATGCTAGAATTATAACATGCATGTAAGAAAAGCTTTGAAAACAACTTTAAAATGATAGGAAACATGCATGCATGTATGGAATGACTTAGTTTTTTTCAATTCTAGCTCAATTCCCATATGAATTCACCTATTTTACTTGTATTCATGTGCTAAATGACTCAATTCCAAGGTTGCAAGGTTAAGCTCTTACCTAGACTACCCAATTGAGCTTTAATTAGTCAAAATCTTGAGTAATTCTCCAAATCTCCTAGCAAATTCCTTGTTGAAGACTTCTCTCTAGTCTTCCTCTCTCTCTCTCTCTCTCTCTCTCTCTCTCTCTACACGTTGTGTGTGTGAGACAGAGCTTAAAATATGTTAGAATGAAGAAAAGAGTGAGTGAGAGCACATAAGAAGCCTTATATAGGCTTACCTAATGGTAGTTAATTAAGGTTAATTAAGTGGCATTAAATTAATCCAATTTAATTGTTCCGAATCGAATTTCAATTAAACCTACTATAAAATTTCAAAAATTCCAATTAATACAAAAACCAAGTCAATTTCTAAATCAGATGCCGATAAGGTCTTCAATTTGCAAATCAATACAGAAACATGAACAGATTTTCCTTTAAATAGATATAAACACAAATAATGCAACATGCATGTAGTTAATTTAGAATTTGATCTTAATAACTTATTAGACATATGAAATCATAGATTAACGTTAATCATGGGTCAGGGTTGTTACACAAAGTTTTTTGTTTTATTATTATAAATTGTAAAGCTTCTCATGGAAGCTTGGTTTTGTACTCTGTAAGTCAAAAAGAAGAAAAGAGACATTTTGATTTGAGACATGATAATAGCAAACTAGAGAGCCAAGAGAGAGACCAAAAAGGATAAAAAGCTAGGTTTTCTTCCATAGTTCAAGCCAAGATCAAATGGTCATGCCTAATCTTGATAAATTTCAGTATGTTGTTCACGAAGACAAGCTCTATGTATTGATAGGAGCCGATACCGTCAAAGCTCTCTTGGATTGGTAGTTTGGGATATCCACTTTTGGTGAGATCTAAACTTTTGTCTTTTGTTAATTTTGTTAAAACCCACCTTTGTGGTGATGATATAATTTTTTATTAGTGATCCAAGAATATTCTCTTGACGATTATATGTCTTTAGTTATGATTAGAGATGATATCTGATAACTCCATTATTTTATAGTGGAAGTTTGATTCAAATTTGGACCCGTGGACCTACAAACTTTGCCGAATCACGTAAATTTGGTGTTTTTTGATTGTTTTTGTTGTCTTTAATCTTCAGTCATATTATTGCTTGTATTTGTGGTTTGTTTGCCCATTTTCTATTTACACAAAGAGGGACAAATATAAGGGTTTTCCCAACAAGTGGTATCATAGCACATGGTTCATGCCTATAAAGTGTTTAATAAAATTCTTCTGTGAATTTAGAATGGAGGATATTTCGGGGGCTATGATAAAATTGACCTTTTTTCGAATTATGCAATTTGAAAACCATGAATGGATGATGTCCTTTACACTAAGAACTTGTATAACTAATTTATGGTGAAAACAAAAGGTCAGAAGATGTAGATGTTGAAGATTGGATGATAATGAATAGAAAACCGTTGATCAAATTCACAATTAGGTTGATCAGAGTATGTTTCATTATGTGGCTCAAGAAACTAATGCTCACACCTTGTGGAAGAAATTGGAAACCATGTATGAGAGCAAGACTACACAAAACAAAGCTTCTTCAATTAAAAGGCTTGTCAACTTGAAATATAAAGACAGACACAATGTTGCAGAGCACATGAGTGACTTTTAAGGCTTGATCAATCAATTGACAATGATGAAGATGGTGTTAGATGATGAATTGCAAGAACTGTTAATGTTGAGCTTTTTACTGACAGTTGGAAATTATAAGAAATTCAACTCCAAATGGTGTAGTCACCATGGATATGGTGAAAGATAGCATATTCGATGAAGAGGCTAGAAAAAAAGGAGGAAAATACTTCCAGTGAATCATAGGCTCTTGTTACTGAAGACAGGAAAAGAAATAAAAACAGAAAGTTCAACATTTGTGACAAGTCAAGGCCAAAAAGATGAAATATACAATAAAAAACGTGGAATATAAAAACATATAGATGTGTGAATTTAATAAAACAAATTAAATAAAAAAAATGGAAATGTTTGACCGTCCAAGGCCAAAAAGAATGACACTCTTTCGATATCACAAAGTCGGATAGGAGCCATATGTTCAATAGCACAAATCTGAACACACTCAAAGTGTTCAACATTATAGAACCAGACACACCCAAAAGGGTTTGGTTTTACAGAGTCAGACAAACCACAATGGTTCGATTTTGGAGTGTCAAACATACATGACAATTTCAGCAAACTAGTGTCGAATGCTTTGTATGAAAATTTCAACCGATAATATATGAAAGACGTAAAACAAATGACAATAATGAAACCAAAATCTAAATGCCGACTAAAATACAATCCTAAATTAATAAACCTCTACTGCCACTATCACCACCAATTCCTACTACTCCCTTTTGCCATCATAAATTATTTATTCTACCACCATCCTACCATGTTTCCACTTTTCTCTATATTCAAATCACAGAACTACACTAAGCTTAAAACCCAAACAATACAACACAACACAAAAGATCAACCTTCACGAAGGTGACGAAATGGAAAGTTGAGGGTTGAAGATCGTAGATTCATTTGCTATGCAAATCGTTGTCATTTCCAACATTGTTGGCTTTAAGTGTGAGCATGGTTTAGTTTTGTTCAATTTATGAGTAAACCAAGACCAAACCACCACCTTCGGTTCCAGGAAATTTGGAACCAAAGCAAACCATGAAAAACTTGAAACCAAAGTAGACCAAACCAATAAAATGCGGTTCAGTTCAGTTTGAAACCACGATTTTTAGAAACTCGTCATCATTTACAATATGATTATAAAAATATTGCTCACAACCTACTCAAATATCAATAATATGCCATTATTTTACAAACAAGAATGATTTAAATAATTGCTTAGAACTAGTTCAACTACTACATAATAACACACTTGCAAAAATAGATGATTGACAATTTATTAGGTATTTTAATATTTACTGTAATTGATAAATTATGTATATATAAATAGTTCGGTTCGATTCCATATGGTTTCGTAATTATAAAACCACAGATTGAATCATGAAGTATAGTTTACATATTTCAAGAATTAGGATTGAACCGTATATTGAGAAAATCAAATCAAACCATGAGATTTGGTCTGGTTTGAGATTTTTTCAATTTTTTTGATCAGTTATAATTGGCTTTAGGTCTAGACAGAGAAGAGGATGTTAGGGAATAGGTAGTCGTAGGAGGGGGATACTAAGAAAATAAAGCATTAGGAGTGTTGGGCCAAGATGGTGGTACTAAGTAAGGGGAAAAGAGGGTTTGTGAAGAAAGAGGGAAGGCAAATTTATTATGATGGGTCTATGGTAAGATTGAATTCAGTAATTAGAATTGTTGATAAGTAGTGATTGTAATTTGGTAGGGTAAGATAAAAATTGATATTTATATTAATTTGAAAGAGTAAAGGTCTCGTTTGGGATATTGGTTTTTTTTTTTTGCTACAATAACTAAAAAGTGAAAACACCTAATCACATAATTCTCTCTACTCTTCTACATGTCTTTTTGTTAAAATTCAAAAATTAGCTAAAATAACCTATAACGCCCCAAAAATCGGGAACATCAAGGAATATATTAACAAATAAATACATGATTTATCTAAGGTTACAAGTGTAGAAAACGTCACTAATGAGTCCTTTGGTTAATAGCCAAGTATGATTTCAGGAAGGTCGGAAGAGTCAACATAGCCTCCCTTCAAAATCCAACCACCTTAGATAGCAAGCTATATTTTTGACAGATCTTAACAAGGAATTAAGACAAGCTCTACATGAGTCGATGAGAAAATAAGGAATATGTAATACAAAATGTACGACCACAAAATAATATTCTTGTATAATCCTATTGATCAAGTTTGCACTCTTCTAAACGTCGTCGCTTTGCTACCTGAAAGTACAAACGTGAGCTAGCCGGCGGATGTGTGCCAGAAACCTCTTCTATGCCTAAGTCAGCAAATAAACAATAGACACAAAAGCTCTGTCTATTCCAGAGTAGAAATTATGATACCTGTACATAGGTCCTGCTATGAGCTTTTATAGATTCTGCCTGACACAATCCTAATAGGATTCTAACTCTCCTTATAAGAGTCCTCCTGGGAATCAAAAAGATAATGCCTATCTTTTTACACCCTCCTCACTACTTTAACCAAGTGAGATGGTCCTACCTCGATCAGGTAGCAAACAACCAAGCTAACGCCACCACGCCTTACGACAAATTCCTTCGAGCTCGCCTAGCTCGGTTCCGCATTGTCTCTTTTCAGCTCGGTTCAGAATACATGGACCGAGCTAATTTGCAGCTATTTCTGACCGAGCTAACAGAAACAAGGTCCAGTAGTGAAATCCTTTTCACCTCGGCCACAGATCGGTCCATTACAATGTCTGGGCCTAGCTCGGCCCTAGTTCACATAAAATCTCCCTCTCAATTGCCCCTTAATCCCACCTGCAACGCATGATTTGGGATTACTTGTTACCAGCCGAGCTAAAGGCCCAATCCTCCAACTGAGCTTATTTGTTACCGGGCTACCGATTTGGCCCGGTCCAAAAAACATCTTGTCAATTACTCTACACGTCGTTTCGCTTCTTAAGTAAAGCTGAATCGTTATCTATTTCCTTGGACACGTGGCTTGCTCCCACTGGTCACGTACACCTGTCACTAGGGGTGAGCAGCGGATATACCGATCTGCCAAAACTGACCAAACCGAACCGATCCGATCCGATCCGATCCGCTGCATTTTGGACGGATGCGTGATGACGAGCGGATGGTTGCGGATTGATTTTCTCCAATCCGCCAATTTGGCGGATGGATGGCGGATTTGAGATTCCTTTAGCCGCAACTGAACCGCCAAACCACGAGCACCCTTAATAATTTATAAGACTTTGTGTTTTCAGTTTGTTTAAATATGCTGTTTGTGTTTTCAATAAAAAAAGAGTTTAAATATTCTGTTGAAAAAAAGTTTTCAACTTGAATATCTTTTTTGAATTGAAAAAAATAAAACGTATTATTTATCTATATTTTTTGGTTTTTAAATCTATCTCTCAAAATAATAAATAGAAAATATGATATATGCTAGTTGGTTTTTGTTTTCAAAAATAAATATAGATGTAACAATATAGAGACATACAATCTCTACTACTGCTCTGTTCATAGTTTTGGTGGTTTGAATTGTTTTTATATTTTAAGAACCACAGATTGTAATACTTTATATGGATAAGGCATGCTGTGATTGTAGTATATGGATGAGACATGCAGTGATTATGATATTCTAAAGTTTCAAACTTTCTTGTTTTGAATGAGGCATGCAGTGATGGTAATATTTTTTTAAGTCATTGACTGTAATACTTTCTCCTTTTTTTTTTGAGGAAGTGCATAAGTTGAATTATGTTGAAAATTTATAAAATTTGAAACCGCCAAACCGACTCGCATCCATCCGCCAAACCGCCAAACCGCTCAATCCACATCCGCTGGATTGGCGGACGGATGAGGATTGATTTTCTCCAATCCGCCAATTTGGCGGACGGATGGCGGATTGGAGGTTCGTGGCCGCAACCGACCCGCACCCACCTCTACCTGTCACAGCCGTCATTGTACTATGAAAATTTGAACAGTCCCGCTCATTTTTGTGTTTTATACAAAAAAAATCCCACTTTTGAGCCAAACACTCCACTGTTCATCTTTTCTCCGTTAGCTTCTGAATCTCTATTTTCACGACCAGAGCACCTGCAAAGCTCGTTCTAGCTGGCATCCTTACTGTCTTGATCTCCATCCTTTCAACTTAACACTGTAAATGGTTCAATCCCTTTCTTTTTCCGTTTATTTTGTGAGTACGTTTTGTATTGAAATATTCATATGCATATGTTTTTCAAAAACGCACTCCTATAGTTTTCTCATAAATGGGTAAAAACCACTAAATCCCCAAAAACCACATGACCAGACCTTAATCACACTTTAGCTGGATTTCTCAATCAATCTATAATGCGATCTGTTTGATCCAAAATAACACCACAACCGAGTTAGGAACTTGTTTGTGATAGGTGCATGCTCGACCGAACTAGAAAACCTCACCCAATAACCGAGCTAAAACCTTGAGCCACACCATGTGTTACGACCGATCTAAGAACCTTCCTGCTCAATAACTGAGCTAAAAACTTTATGCTACAACCGAACTAAGAACGGGTTGCAACTCGTTTAGCTGAACTAGGGTTTTATTTATTTTGCCTTTTTTCTTAGCCCGGTCCAGTGATCTGGGCATAACACGTTTTGTCTCCATTTTACAGACTTGACTAGCTTAGCTAAGCACACCTTTGCACTATCGCTCAACCGAGACACTCAACATCATCTCAACACCAAGCTAGGCTACCGTGCTAATTTGTACACAATTTAATTTAAAATGGGTAAATACCGGTTCCTGGTGGACTCACCTGGGGCCATTGCCGAATTCCGCAAGGACTATAATATTCCTGATGATGTCCATTTATCTTTAGCCGAACTAGATACCACGCCCTGGGAAAAACCGGGCTTCGTTCCTTTTACCATAATATCAATAGTAGAGGCTGGTCTCCAATTCTCTGTACAGTCGCTGATATGCGAGTTCCTCAGGCAGACAAGACTATGCCTAACCCAACTCAACACTAATACTTATAAGATAATAAACGGCATTGCCGAGCCAAACTGCTGGCTTGGCCTCAACCTCGGATTGGCCGAGCTATTCCACTAATATTCGCTCGGCCAAAATGATGATAGTTTGGTGTATTATTTAAGAGTAAGGAGAGGCCGAGAGAAAATCATAAAAAATACACCTGACAAAGACTTGAATGACGACGATTTTTTCTGGGTTTCGGGCAATTTTGAAGATCAAGAAGCCCAGATACCGGGGTATAATATAAATTGGAATAAGGGAACTGCTGGTAAGAATACCTCGGTCCAATTTTCTTTTTTTGCTCTGTTGTTTATAATTTTTCGCCGTGCTAACCGTTGCCTCTCTTTGTGCAGATTTGAACCAGCTAAAATCATAATACCAATACGCCAATCAAGATGCTATTCGCGCCGCACTCCGATACCGTAACCAAGGTTGGGCTGAGCTGCTAAACTTTGAGTCGACCTATCGGTATAGTGGAAGGAGGAAGGTTAGGGTAATCGACTTTCTTCTGGAACCATCGCCAGAACCAGACCCAAACTTGTCACAAATCAACCTCATTCCTCTTATCGAGGAACAAGAAATGGCCAAGCGCCGAGCTGTTCGAGCCCTGATCACCGAACAAACCACCACTCTAATTGCCGAGGTTCAGACCGAGGTGCCATAGACCGATCGGACACATGAGGCAGTGGTAGCCCTCCGTAAAACCTGAGTTTCGTCATCTCGTCCAAGCAAACGGCCGCACATATAAAGCCTGAGGGATGAGGATGAGCCATCCCAAACCGAGCTTCAAGAAACAACACTCTCTCAAGGCTGTAACCAACCTAGCTCTTCAGATCCTCCCACCCCGCCGATGTGGGCACCAACAGCCACATTTAGGGGTCGCGCTATTACGGCTGCTAACTCTGTAAGCGCCAAGAAGGACCACTTGCTGGCCTTGAACTTATCAAAAAGTGTCTGCCTTCCCGCCGACATGGAGCGGCATGAGGGCTTGACCGAGCTGAAAGCCATTCACTCGGCATCTAAATCAATGCTTCTGGTAAGCCCCAAGAAATCCCCTCAAACTTGAAACATTTGTCACAGTCCCAGTGCATTGGTTTGTCCTCTAATCGCTCTGAACTATGCAGGCCCTGCAAAAGAGCCAAGTGGCTCATAAACAAGTACTTGAGCTCCGGAAGATGGCACGGTCAGCCGTCACCGAGGCATAATCCAAGGCAGCCGAGCTAAAAGACGCTCAGGCCAAGCTGGCCGAACTAGAGGCTGAAAACTCAAGGCTTGCCGGACTGGTCAGCACGACTAAAGCTGATAAGCAGAAGACCTTAGCCGAGAGAAAAGACCGTTATCTACGTGAGCTGGCCAAGCTGGAGAGAAAGAAGAATGCCGAGCTGGAAGACATGAAGAAAAAAACACAGGACGCAGAGGACCGAGGCTTCAAGGAGGGCGATGAGACGTACGTCCAGCAATGCGAAGCCGCCAAGGATATTTTCTTCAAGTGCGGCTGGAAAGCCGCTGCTGAAAAGCTCGATTGCGGACATGACTCCGAAGTCTTCCTGAATCCCCCTCCCCACTTCATACCAGGCTATATGGCGGACTATGCTAACGCGGTCCAACAAAAATTCCTTCAAGAGGGGGAGGAGGATGAGGTCCCTGCTCCTGAGAATGCTTCCAACATTCAGCTCGGCCGTCAGTTTGCTTCTCCTACTCTAGTGGACTTCAGCCCACCCTTGCCTGCAGCGACTAACGAGGTGCCTACGATCGAGCTCAACCAGGGGGCTCATCTTGTAGCTGAGCTGCCTTTGGGTGAAGTCCGGGTTGATTTAGACTCTGATTTGGACGATCTTTTCTCTTGATTTTTTCTTTTTTCTACTATCAACGAATTTTGTAACAGGGCTCAAGCCCCTTCCTTTGTATTGAACTTTTTGAAATGGAATGAAATCTGCTTTTTTCCTTTAACTGTTTGTTCGGTTATTTACAATACTTTTGCACCATGCCAAGCCAGACTAATTTAGTTAGGCTTTACCTAATCCTGTCAACCTTCTTCAGCCTAGATCCTTATCTCGGCTGAAGAAGAGAAATAAATGTTGGTTAATCCTGCCAACCTTCTTCAACCCAGATCCTCATCTCAGCTGAAGAAGAGAAATAAATGTTGGTCAATCCTGCCGACCTTCTTCAACCTAGATCCTTATCTCGGCTGAAGAAGAGAACTGAATGTTGGTCAAACCTGCCAACCTTCTTCAGCCTAAATCCTTATCTCGGCTGAAGAAGAGAACTGAATGTTGGTCAAACCTGCCAACCTTCTTCAGCCTAGATCCTTATCTCAGCTGAAGAAGAGAACTGAATGTTGGTCAAACCTGCCAACCTTCTTCAGCCCAGATCCTTATCTTGGTTGAATGAGAGAAATAAATGTTGCTCAATCCTGCTAACCTTCTTCAGCCCAGATCCTTATCTCGGCTGAAGGAGAAGAATAAATGTTGGTCAATCCTGCCAACCTTCTTTAGCCCAGATCCTTATCTCGGCTGAAGGAGAGAAATAAATGTTGGTCAATCCTGCCAACCTTCTTCAGCCTAGATCCTTATCTCGGCTGAAGAAGAGAATGTTTGGTCATACCTGCCAAACTTCTTCAGCCTTGATCCTTATCTCGGCTGAAGAGAACTCAATGTTGGTCATACATGCCAACTTTCTTCAGCCTAGATCCTTATTTGGGATGAAGAAGAGAATGTTTGGTCATACCTGCCAATCCCCTTGATTGCCTCTTGCTGGCAATGACTAAAAATAACTTTTACAGTAGAAAGAATTATGCTGAAAAAGAAAACTACTTGTTTTATTTGAAAAAGAAAAAATTACAAGTATTTTAAGGAAAAGTAAGAAATAAAATAGTTTGAGATTGGCAGTGTTCCGTGGTCTGGGAATAGCTTTGCTGTCTCCACCTTCCAAGTGATATGCCCCTTTTTCTGCTAAACCGACCACTTTGTATGGTCCTTCCCAGTTAGGTCCTAACTTGCCATCTCTGGGTACCAATGTGTTTCCCATTACTTTGCGCAATACCCAATCTCCAATCTTGAATTGCCTTGGATGCACTGTTTTGTTATATTTTCTGGATAACTCCTGCTGGTGTGAGGCAATGTGAACTAGTGCACTTTCTCTTCTTTCTTCTACGAGGTCGAGTTCCAAGGTTGTGGCCTCTTCATTCAAACTTGGGTCAAAATTTTCACTTCTAATAGTGGGGAGGCCTACTTCCAGTAGGATTACTGCCTCCATGCCATAGGCCAAGGAAAAAGGCGTTTCTCTAGTTGACCACCGAGGTGTGGTACGGTAAGCCCATAAAACATGAGGAAGCTCCTTAGCCCACTTGCCTTTTGCTCTCTCCAACCTTTTCTTCAAACCATCTAAGCCGACTTTGTTTGATGCTTCTGCTTGGCCATTCGCTTGAGGGTATGCTGACGTAGAGTTATAGAATTCTATCTTGTATTCCTCGCAAAAGCCCCTGAAAATTTTGCCATCGAATTGAGTGCCATTGTCAGATATTAGAGCCTTGGGTATGCCGAATTGAGTTATGATGTTTGCCAAACGAACTTTTTAACATCTTTCTCCTTTATCGATGCGAGTGCTTCTGCCTCCACCCATTTCGTGAAGTAGTCTGTTGCTGCAAGAAAGAACTTTCTGTTGTCGGGTGCAGTTGGAAGTGGTCCCACTCTGTCCAGGCCCCACAATGCGAAGGGCCATAGGCTAGTTAATGGTAAAAGCTCTCTGGCTGGTTGATGTATTTGATGTGCGAACTTCTGACATTTCTCGCACCTCTTAGCATATTTCTCTAAATCTGCTTGCATGTATGGCCACCAATATCTTTGTGAAATTGCTCTGTAAGCCAATGATCTTCCCCCTTGGTGGCTTCCGCACACGCCTTCGTGTATCTCAAACAAAAATGCCTTGACCTTGCTGGGATGGACACATTTTAGGTAAGGTCCTGTGAAGGATTTTTTGTACAATGCCAGTGATGGAGAGAGCCAGAATCGCTGTGATTTTGCTCTAATTTTGTTGGCTTATTTCTTTTCTTCAGGCAAGATGCCATCTTTTAAAAATACTATGATGGGGTCCATCCAAGAAGGGCCCAGTTTGGCACAACATACCTTAGCTACTTCGGGTTCTTCAATGCTTGGTCTAGGTAGGAAGTTGATTAGTAATGGGTGTGGGATAGATGTATCTACCATTGAAGCAAAGCCTGCCAGCTCGTCTGCTCTACTGTTTTCTTCTCGGCTGATTTGCTTATCCGAACTACTTCGAACTTCGTGATCTCCTTTCTGACTAAGTCTTGGTATTTAGCCATCCTCTCATCTTTTGCCTTGTAGTCACCTGAAATCTAGTTTACTACTAGCTGGGAGTCATTGTAAACCATCAGCTTAATGGCCTTCATGTAAAGTGCTGATTTTAAGCCTGCTAGTAGTGCTTCATACTCTGCCTCATTATTAGATGCTGGGAAGCCAATGTTAACTGCTTGTTCAATTGTTAGGCCATCCAGTGAGATGAGGACTACGCCAAGTCCTGCACCGTGCCTACTGGATGCTCCATCCACGAAGAGTTTCCACATCTCTTCGACGAATGGCTTCCAGCAAGTTGAGGGATCGGATGATGTCTTGGGATCATGAGTGTTGCTAATGTTTTCTTCTAAGTCCATACTTGTTGTTGAGGTTTGATCTTCACTGTCTGGCTGCCTTAAGTCTTTACTTTTTGATAAGTCCTCGTTGGGAATAACATGATTTGGTCATTCCTTACGTTCCTCAATCCTTTGTGGCTTGCAATGTGGCTGGGCATCTTGCATTAGGGATTACGCAATTCCCGCGGCACTTTCCCCCCTTACTTCAGTTGCGTCGGTCAAATCGACTGGGCAGATGTGATGACTTCCTGGTGTGAACTCAGCTACAAAGTCTGCTAAGGCCTGGGCTTTTATTGCTATTCTGGGTTGAAACTTGATATCGAACTGCCCCAACTCCACCGCCCATTTCAAGATTTGCCCAGAAAAATCCGTCTTCTCAAACAAGGCCTTTAATGGAAAAGCCGTTAAGACGATCACGGTGTGGGCATGGAAATAGTGTGACAACTTTCTTAATGCCATCATCAAAGCTAATGCCAACTTTTCCAATGGTAGGTACCTTGTTTCAGCGCCCAACAAGGTTTTGCTGACATAAAAGATAGGCAGGTGCTGGATTTCTTCTGCTCTGACCAACACTGCGCTGACTATATGCTGTGAAACTGCTAAGTACAAAAAGGGCTCTTCTCCTGGGACCGGGGTTACTAACAGCGGAGGAGAGGTCATGTAGTCTTTCAAGCTTTCTAGGGCGCAATCACATTCTTCATCCCACTCAAATTTGGCCTTTAGTGCTTGGAAGAATGGTCGACATCTTTCGGACGACCGACTTTTGAATCGGTTGAGCGCAGCTGCTAGGCCAGTGAGATGTTGTACCTCTTTGATTGTGTTGGGCCTCTCAAGATCTTGGATTGCTTTGATCTAAGAGAGATCAGCTTCTATACCCCGGTTGGTTACTAGAAAGCCTAGGAATTTTCCTAATCCTACACCGAATGCACACTTAGATGCGTTTAGACGTAACTTGTAGGACTTCAAAATCTGAAACATTTCATCTAGGTCCCTGAGATGGTCCTTCTCATCCTTGCTCTTGACCACCATGTCATCTATATAAGCCTCCATTGTTCTACCTAACAATGGTTCAAATATTTTGGTGATCATCCGTTGGATGTAGCCCCTGCGTTCTTAAGGCCAAAGGGCATGACCTTGTAACAGTACAATCCTCTGGGCGTTGTAAATGACGTGACCTCCTGGTCTGGCTCATACATAGCGATCTAATGGTAACCTCGATACACATCAAGGAAGCTAAGTCGATTATGCCCTACCGTCAAGTCCACCAGTTGGTCTATCCGTGGTAGAGGAAAACTGTCATTTGGGCATGCCTTGTTGACTGTTTTGTAGTCCATGCAAACACGCCATTTTTCGTTCTTCTTTGGCACCACTATAGTGTTAGAGATCCACCTGGGATAGTGTACTTCTCTGATGGTTCCTGCCTCCAGCAGGTTTCCTACTTCTTCTGCCACTATCTCTGCATGGTGGAGTGCCGATCAGTGAGTTCGTCGAATAATTGGCCTGGCAATTGGGTGGACATTAAGTTGATGGCAGATGAAATTTGGGTCAATGTCAGGCATGTCGTATGGTGTCCAGGCAAACACTTTGATGTTAGAGATTAAGAATTCCATGATCTCTATTCTCTCAGTGCTGGACAAAGACGAGCCGAGCAAAAAGAACTTTTCTGGGTTCTTTTCATCTATCCTTTACCTCAACCAGGTCTTCCACTGCATTCTGTTCTGCTGCTTTGCCGACATCTGCAAACAGTTCGTTGCTTTCTGGCTTTTCCACCATCTGAACAAACCCTTTTGCAACTCGGCTGCTGTTTACTGTGACGAAACACTGCTTTGACATGATTTGGTCTCCTAAGACTTCTTCAATCACTCCGGTTTCGTTAGGGAATCATAATGCCTGATGGTAGGTTGACGCCACTGAGCACATGGCATGCAGCCATGCCCTTCCCAAGATTATGTTGTAAGTGGAAGGGACCTTAAATACTTAAAACTCCACCTGTTTTGTCATGGTTCCAGCCTTGACTGGGAGGATTATCTTGCCCACTGGCCACTCTGGCATTGAGTTGAAACCGACAATGGGAGATATCGCAGATGCCAAGTTTTTGTCCTCCAATTTCAGTTATTTGAAGGTCTCGTAGTACATTATATCGCATAAGCTTCCTTAGTCAATCAGAATCTGCTTAATGTCGAAATTCTTGACCCGCAAAGTGACCACTACTGCGTCATTGTAAGGGCAATGTAGCCTTGTTAGATCCCTGTCTGAGAAGGATATGACGTTCGTAGCCTCTGTTCTGCCCTTTTTGATGGTGGGTTGTGCACTTAATACCTCTCTCAAGTGCTCAGCCTTTTTGATCATCCCCCTGAGCTCACATACCCACTCAGGTTCAACGATCCCATGTATAACATTGATTATGCCTTGGCGGGACCGTCGACCGGCATCCCGTTTCGTCTGTTGAGGTCCTAGGGGGCTGGCTGTGTTCCCCCTTCTATATACTGGTCCAGGTGTCCAGCAGCCACTAACTCCTCCAGATGCTGCCTCAATGGTGTGCAATTTTCAGTGCGATGCCCCTTTTCATCATAGAAGGTGCAACGGGACCTCTCATCATAGCCCTTTGGTGCTTCTCCCAACTTGGCCGGCCGCCGAACGAAGGGTTCATCACGTATCTCGCTAAGAATCCGGTAGATAGGTTTATTGAATACTGTGGTAATGGCAGTGCGGACTCTTAACTTCTTTTTTTCTGGGTCCTCTCTGTTGGCTCGCCTGGCTCGTCCACTCTAGCTTGGTTGTTCTACCGTGTTGATTTTTGCTGTAGTCTTTTTATTTGGTATCGCTGTTATGCCAGATTTTGCTTTAGCGCGGGCATTATCTTCCTCTACTCGGATATGTTGGTGCACTCTTTCCATTAGGGCCTCCATCGTGAGGGGTGGCATCATTGTCATTGAGTCCCTCAATTTGTTACCGACTAGTAAACCTCGTTTGTATTGTGCGATGGCGAGATTTGTAGGGCAATCCCTAATCTGGTTGAAAGTCTCCCAATATCGACTGTTGTAAGACCTCAATGTCTCATTTTCGCCCATGTCAATGGATCATAGCTGGTCAAATCTCCACTGGTGTCTTCGTATTCGTTCGGAATCTAGTCACGAACGCTTCTACCAACTGCGCCCATGAGGCTATGCTACATTCTAGCAACCTTTCGAACCAGGTTAAACCTAGGTCGCCAAGGCTGGATGGAAACAAGATACACATTAGAGCCTCGTTTCGCCGGTATATTGCCATAACCTGGCAAAAGTGGCTTAAGTGCATGTAGGGGTCTGACTTCCCCTCATAAGTTGTGAACTTGGGCTGGTGGAAGCCTGAGGGTAGTGCTGCGTTCTCAATTGCCGGAACGAACGGCGAGATTTATAACCTTGCTAATATTTTATCCGTTGGTTCATAAGCAATGCGCGGTATTAGCATCCCTACCTCGACACTTCCATATGTCCTTGGGGCCAATCGCTGTAGGGCCGAAACTCTACGAGGGTCATGAGCCCTGGTGTCCTCTTTCCATCGGGCCCTCTCCTTGAGCACTGTTTCACAGATCCGCCGACCTAGGTAACTCCGTGTGCCTAGATGTCGTTTGGTGCGTGTGTGAGGGCCGATAGCTGCTTCCCTTTGTATACGACCTTTCAGTCCTCATTCTCTCAGACCTGGAGTAACGAGTCTTGGAAGTCCTTGATTGAGTGTCGCCTGTTCTAAGGCTCTGACTTTCTGCTTACGATGGCGTGACATGTCTGTCACGATCTCCCGAGTGGTAAGAGGGTGTGTTGCCTTTGCGCCATTCTTCCGTCGCCACCCATTTTTCCTTTATCTAGCGCTTCATTGTCTCCATGTCTGCCACCATCCTCTTTATTAACTCGTCTTGCTCCCTCACGCAATCCTCCAGAACTTGAGGATCCAACCTCTGCCTCTGTCTTTCAGGACTTTGAGAGCAACGGGGACTGGTTCCTCGTCTCTCCCGTGTGTCCCTCCGGGAGTTCCGTCGCTGGGGTTCTAATTCTGCCATAGGTGGGATAGAAGGTAAACCTTCGCGCCTCCCACCCCCCTCCGGGGTTTGCCCATCGATAGTAGATTGTGGCAAATCCTCATTGTATGCCATTGGTTTC
This sequence comes from Camellia japonica, assembly GCA_030407325.1. Classification (NCBI taxonomy): domain Eukaryota; kingdom Viridiplantae; phylum Streptophyta; class Magnoliopsida; order Ericales; family Theaceae; genus Camellia; species Camellia japonica. The sequence continues at coordinate 167,085,010 of JAPPVO010000019.1, read as the reverse complement.
AACTAGAGAGGAAAACTTGATCAAAAGGTTTTGTTCTTTGTGTATTCCCACAGACGGCGCCAATTGTACGAGCACGAAATAATCTTCTTGTATAATCCTGTTGATCAAGTTTGCACTCCTCTAAACGTCGTTGCTTTGCTACTTGAAAGCACAAACGTGAGCTAGCTGACGGGTGTGCGCCGGAAACCTCTCCGATGCCTAAGTCAGCAAATAGACAATAGACAATAGACACAAAAGATCTGTGTATTCCAGAGTAGAAATTGTGATACCTATACATAGGTCCTGCTATGAGCTTTTATAGATTCTGCCTGACACAATCCTAATAGGATTCCAACTCTCCTTATAAGAGTCCTCCTAAGAATCAAAAAGATAATGCCTATCTTTTTAGGCCATTATCACTGCTTTAACCAAGTGAGATGGTCCTACCTCGGTCAGGTAGCAAACAACCGAGCTAACGCCACCACGCCTTACGATAGATTCCTCCGAACTCGCCTAGCTCGGTTCCGCATTGTCTCTTTTCAGCTCGGTTCGGAATACATGGACCGAGCTAATTTGCAGCTATTTCTAACCTAGCTAATAGAAGCAAGGTCCAATTGCGAAACCCTTTTCACCTCGGCCCACAGATCGGTCCTTTACAATGTCTGGGCCTAGCTCGGCCCTAGTTCACATAAAATAATAATTACAAAATCATGTCTTAAATACAATAGGGGATTTATCACATACAATCTCAAAACACGTTTACAAAACTAGTTTCTAATTCTCCCAGGCTAGCCATATGTCCTCAAATGCTTTAGCTTCACCTTCGACCAGTCTAATAGTCTTCAAAACCTAGCAAAACGCTATGAGCTTTGAATGCCCAGTATACGCACACATACCCCGTCTCTTTCCCCCATCCAATACACAATAATGACATGATCATAACATATATAGTGAAAATAATAATCAAGTAGAGTTTATAACAAATTTCAGTTCTCAAGAGTAACGGTCAATCAAGTTAGTTCTAGGCAACTCTACGTGGAATGTCATTCCTACCCAACCACTAACAGTGGCCACGAGCAATTCTGATTCCCCCTTTGTCACGCCCCAAAATTTGGACAATTAAATATCAAATTAGGGCTAAACCCCAATCAATATTCCATCATCTAAATCCTAGGGGTGAAACAAAAAACTAAATGCCAACCAAACCATCCACCATAATTCCATAACTAACCAATACCTCAACATTTAAGTAACAATACATACTCAAAATAACTTAAATAATGTACGGTTACAAACCATGTCAAATTATCCCAATACTAAAGTCATAAAAAATAAAAATAAATACATAAACTAATCTCAACTCTAAGCTCAAGAAAACAAAAGAAACCCAAGAGAAATGTCCAAAAACTATAGTTACTCCACGTCACCACCGTAGCCCCAACTAATCCTGCAAAGGAAGCTCGACTGCGCTCAAACAGAACGCACCCGAGTTGCAAAGAGACAAAACGGGTCAGTATACAGTATCTGGTATGAGTACAAGATTTAACACCCACGTGTCCACCAGACACAAACAAAAATACATTTAATTCTTGTTACGGGACAAGACAAGTAGTTCCAACCGCACCGAGACAAATGGGTAGTTTCTCAAGATACAGTGGCATTTAGTTTCTTTCCCGTACACAACGAAATATAAATTGATTATAAAATAAACAAAATAAAAATAAAAATATGGTGGGTCAGCCCTGCATAAAAAGTTAATAAGACCCACCATCCTGCAAAAGAAAATAAAGTTAGTATAATTTAATCATAAGTAACTTGCTGAAGAAGTATATAAAAAAAAAATGCACTGTTTCATGCTTAACTCATTCGAATTGACCAAAACTCAAAGAACGAAAGTTGTACAGAATCAAATTTCCTAAAAGGCAATGCGAACTAATTTAACATAAACTGAACAGGTTGAGAGAAAAACTTGATAGAAAAACCTAGACAAAAATCAATCGAAAAATCTGAAACTGAAAACGTACAAAAACTGCCCTAATATGATTTTTTTTGGAAAAGTTCAAAACACTAAAAGTGTGCAGAATAATGTTTTACTTCATTTTACGTGAAACCAATAAAAATGAGCTCATTTCGTGGGTTAAAATAGCCTCTAAAATCTGCATTGCTAAAATGAATCAAACCGACAATAATCAAGATCATCCGATTATAAATTCTAATCGATCTTTTTAATAAAATGCTAAAATACAAAAGTTGTCTAGAATCATGTATACATGCCTCTACTCAAATTTTATAATTTATCAAGGTCATTTACTATTTTTCAACATGAACAAATCAATACAATTCATACTATAACAATAAACTCATAATTAAATTCTTTGTACCTTAACTCCACCATTTTGGCCCTCCACTTCTGGCCTACACATATATCCCATGTGCCTCCCGTATACCTAACACCGCTCTGAAGCCAAACTTGCACAGGGATATCGTCCCGAGTTTGACTCACACTCCCCGGATGGTTAGTATATACGTACGCGCGTAAATCAAAGCACTCGTCTACTCATGAGAACGAGGCAACAATATACATGTGCAAAACATCTCACTCATGAGAACAAACATAATAATGCCAAGCCTAAGGCATTCAAATAAATCTCATAATCCTCACTTTTTTTTATACACTCTTTCTCACCATCACTCAAATAAAACAATAATCCATGGAGTCATGGTGGAGTATAAGGAATTTATCTATAGGTTCTTAATTAATTTTAATTTCATATAACCATATTAATTTTAGTTTCATATAATCATGAGGGTGATTACAATCATAAAATAAATCCATATAAAAACCCTAAATCTGACATATACAACTAATCAAAATAATTAAAATCAATCAATCAACTAAAAACCCTAAACCTTACATACACAACTAAACAAAATAATTAAAATTAATCAATCATCTAAAAACCCTAAACTATACCTACACAACTAGTCAAAGTAATTAAAATCAATCAAGTATCTAAAAACCCTAAACTTTACATACACTACTAGTCAAAATAATTAAAATCAATCTATGATCTTTATGTAAATACAAAATCAAACTAATATCAAATAAATAAAAATAAATAAATAAAAACAAAAAATTAAACATAAATCAAGGGAAGTAGGTTTTATACTCACAATATTTTATTAAAAATAAAGAATATTTGGAATACTAATAGAGCCACCAAAACAAAACCCTAATCTTTCTTTTTCTTCCCTCTCCTTTTCTTCCTTGCCGCCGTCCCTCTCTGTCTTCTTTGATTTCTCCCTCTCTCTCTCTCTCTCACGGCTTGATCTCTCTCTTTTTTTTGTTTTCTTTCTTCTCTTTTCTTTTGATCTCCTAAACCTAGTTGAATACTTCTATGTTATTATATATATAATAACCTAAGAGCTAGTATAACCTAATAATATTATATTATAAACCTAAATCTCAATATATAATAACTTAATAAACTATAATAATATTATACAACAAATTATAATATATATAAATATAAATATAAGATAATATATATATATATCTATAATATATAACGCCTCTTTTTTTATTATATATATAACAAATATAAATATATAAATATTTGGATTAATTAAATAACACATTAAATTCTCATGTGACCACATAATTAATCAAGTCAAAAATAAAATAAGATAATAATAATCATAATAATAATAAATAATGACTTAAGAAAATTAGGGTTGCTACACCCTTGGTTAAACAAATACCAATGCGTCGCTTATTGCCCAATTACTAATGATGCCCACGCACCTAGGTTACATACCCGAGTGGGGACATCACGGTCTATCCCAAGGGAACTAGCTTCCAGGGATACTCTCCATGTGTGAGACCCTCATTTCCACCCTTATACCTCCAAATTTTGTTATGCAACTAGAATACCTCATGTGCCACGTTAGGGTTCGAAAACACACTTGCACAACACTTTACTTCAAATAGGGAACACATCCCTCTAACCAATTCAACTCAAATACAACATTTTCTCATAACATTATTCAAATGATCGAAACCAAGTTACCACCCCAATTAAGTTTCCTGTTGAGTTAGATGTTTTAAGTTAAAATAAGAATAACACATCATGATAATAATTTCTACATAAGCATGAGCATCATCTAAGCATCATGGTAAAAAAATATAGGCACAACAATGTAAATATTATACCAAAGCATGAATCAAGTGATAATAAGCACATCAATGAAATTAAGAACATAAATTTACCAACAAAAGTAAATTTCCAGATTTGGTGTACTTTAAAGATTGCAATTAAATAGACATTTTTAGATTTTTCCTAAACTTGGCCTTCCTATAGTTTGTAGATAATTTTATCTAGTTTTCAGAACATTTTTCAGAAGTGTCATAACTTTCCTAGATTTTTAGTTATTTAAGAAATATTCCAGCGCTGTCCAGATTCGTCGACTGTTACGAAAATCGGGTTTTCTCTCAAACCGCTCACTCTTTTTTGATAAATTTTTTCCCCATGAAATATAACACTTAAAGGAAGGTTTTGACATAAAAATTAAGTTAGAGATATTTTTATACATTTTTCTAGAATTTTTGGAAATAGGCTGTAAATACAGGTTCTTTGAGCACAAAGCTTAAAATAAGAGAAAAAGTAAGAAAAGAGGGTAATCATGGATAATTTTTCTCTTTTATTGTGATGAAAATATGCCAAATAATATATAAAAACTCATAAATTTGGATTGAAAGTGTGCCTTTGAAAATTATGTAAAATAGGTGTAGAAAAAGATAGTTTTGCATTTATTAGAGAAAACACAAGTAAGGGTGGAACAAGGCTCAACTCTTTTTATTTTTAACACAATAACACCAATAAAACACATCTGAAAATAATGTTTAGAACGTCTAAGAACATGTATTTGAAAGAGGAAAATAGAAGAAATGGTTGTGTTGTGGCTTACTTAAATGCCTAGTGAAGTGTTTGCTCAATTTCTTCCCTTTTTCGTCTCTCAGCTGAATGTAAGAGTGTGTAGGTGTGTTTGTGCTTCAAAAATAAGGAGGAGAGAGGTGTATTTATAGAGAATTTGGTGTGAAAAGTCCAAAATACCCATTGATTTCAAATGAATGGAATAGTCTTGGATTTAGCTTGAATGTAATGGAATGAGGGTTGATTAAGACTTTAATTATGTACTTAATTATGATCTAGTTAGGCTTAGGACTAATTTAATCCATTCTAGTTACAATTACATTTATTGCAAATCTTTGGTACCAGTGTCATGATTTGATTTTCGTGATTTTAGAGATTTTGTCCCAAAGGTGCCAATAATTATACATGTCTTTGGATTTGGGGAGATTATGTGTACATTTTGATATAAATTTTGTAGATTTTGTGTACAAACAAAGATTAAATTAAGGTACATCATTTATATATATATAAAGGTACTAATTTTGGGTCAATATGTAATTCAAGTAAAATGTGAGGGTTAAGGCCTTAATTTATGAATTCGAACATTTATTTAAGTGTAGTATTTAATTAAATTAGGATTTGGGAATTCAATTCAATTAAAGTTTCTTTATTTCGAATTAAATGGGCGAATCGTAATGAGAACCGGATACCTAGGGTTTTGAGCGGCAAATATAATTAGGGAATTAATTTAATTATTATTAGGGCTTTGAAAATGATCCCTGAGTTCTTGGGTTCAATTAGGGTTTCTGAGTTTTTAGTTGGTGCGCGTTTTCGACTCTATAACTAAAATTGAAAACAAATAAGGAATCGATGGTCTTTATTAAAATAATTCAAAAGTAAAGATCTAAATAAAATTACAAAATTCACGGGCCTCATAGTTAAATAATTACTATTAGAGTGTAGAACCTATTACTAAGCTATCGGGGTCGTTAGGGTTTGTATGGATTCGTTCGCGATGCTTCTCCGGTTCTAGAAATAAATTTGAGAATAAACTAGAAACTAAGGCTACGTTTGGTAAGACTTTCTAACTATGATTTGAGAATATGAGTTGTATTTTGAGTTTGTGTGTTTTGAAATTATGATTTGAGTGTAGAAAATTTGTTTGGTTATGATTTTTGAATAGAGTGTTAAATTGAGTTTTGAATTGAGTGTGGAATTGAGTTTTGAAAGTTTGATTTGACATGTGAAGTAAGAAAATTTGTTTAGTTATGAGTTTTGGAAAGAGTTTTTAAAACTTAATTCAAATTGTTATAACTCATAACAAAACACACTACTTTCACATTATTGAAAATTCTGATCAACACTCATAACCAAATTCTTTTTAAAATTCAATTAAATTTTTTTTATTATTAACAGAAAATAACATTAATCAATTTTTTAATTGAAAATACTACAAAGGAAATAATTTTTTTTCAAAATAAATATTCAAAAAATTTAAATCATAAATATTTAAATAATTTAAATAATCTAAAAAATTAAATAAGTAAAAAATTAAAATAAATATTCAAAAAATTTAAATCGTAAAAATTTAAATAATTTAAATATTCAAAAATTTAAATAATTTATAATTTTAATATTTTAAATTTAAAAACAATTCTACATTCAAATTGTAATCAAACATATAAAACAAAACTCAATTAAGAAATTATTTTTAAAACTCATAACCAAACACATAACTCGAAACTCCATTCTACTTTCACAACTCTACACTCAAATCGTAACAAATACATAACAAAAAAATTAAAATATTTAAAAATATTTTTATAAAATAGAGTTTGAATTTATTTTGATAAAATATTTTAAAATTTAAAAAATTAAAATCGTAATATTTAAAAATTAAAATATTTAAAAATATTCAAAAAATTAAAAAATTAAAAAAATCGTAACATATTTAAATATTAAAATATTTAAAATCTTAACAAATTAAAATATTTTTAAAATATTTAAAAATTTAAAATATTTATTTGAATTGAGTTTTGAAAAGAGTTTTGAATTATGTGTTTGGTTATGAATTTTGAAAAGTAATGATTATGTTTGAATTCAGTTTTGAAAAATGTGTGTAGAATTATGATTTGAAAGCTCAAAACAAACACCACACTCAAATCAATGGGTGGAACCATAATTTGAAAGACTTACCAAACGGAGCCTAAGGGTTTTGTTATAATAACTTAGAAGTCAGAGATTTAATAGGGTTTACAAAAATTAAGAGTTTCACATAGCCACTTCCAAAACACCATCTAAAAGAATACTACCATGTGTGTTGACAAGGAAATTGAGTAGTGTTTATAAAAAGAGATGTATGGATATTTTGAAAATACAAGATTTTAATTGAAAAAATAAAAACCTCAAAACTTGACGTTATTTTCGTAATTTTTTCTTTTAAAAATTAATTTATAAACAAAAGCAAATAGATATTTGTATTTTAAAAATAAACAATATCAATATTTTTAGTCATGAAAATTAACATTTTGTTACCGTGTAAGACTACGAGTTGAAAATACATTTGAAAAATATTTTTCAATAAATAAATAAATTATAATACATTGATTTGTTTTCAATCGAAGTCATCTATATATTTTTATTAAATAAAATTGATTAAAAAATATATTTTAATCATTAAACTCAATTTTTTTTTTTAATCTAGAATATAAATTTTATTGATTTTAATGGCTAAAATATTATTTTTAAAAAAAAATTATTTAACAAAAATAGACAGATAATGATTTAGATTAAAAAATTGAAAAATTATAGTATAAATTTAAAAAAATCAAGATTTGTCTTGTTATAAAACTTAAATTCTAATTTTTTTTAATAAAAATTAATGCATTTACATGTTTAAAAATAAAATAAAATAAAATAAAAATGACATAAATTATAAGTGAATGCTTCTATTGACTGTAGAGTCGCGGTTCTGCTACGTAGCTCGAAATTGGCCCAAATCGAAAACGACATTGTTTTGATTTTTTTTTTTTTCAATAACTGGCAGAAGAAGAAGAAAGAAGAGATGATGAGAGGAGCAGATAGCAGGATTTAGATGTGTGTTCATGGGAGAGCAGGATTTAGATCATGGGAGAGAGCAGGATGTGTGTTCAAACCCATCCAACACATCATCATCAACATAGCAGAGAGAAAGAGAATCATCATCATCAACCAAACACATCATCATCATCACACATAAAGATCAACAAAAAAGTAAACCCACCATAAAGATCAACAAAAAAAAAAAAAAACAAAAAAAATGTAAAAATCTGAAAAAAAATTTCAACACACCATCCTCATACACAGATCGAAAACGGAGATCAGAGATCAGAGGCTCGGCGGCGACAATCGGAGGCGGCGATCAACCCTCTCTCCCTCTATTCCCTCTTCCTTTTTCTCTCTTTTTCTTTCTCTTCCTCTTCTTCTCTCTACTCTTTCTGTTTCAGACAAAAAAAAAAAAAACTATCCAAAACAACGTCGTTTTGGACAGTTGAGCCATTCAGGACAGACAGATTTCGAGCTATGAAGGATTATCCGTAGAGTCATCCATTCAAAAGATATATACAAATATTCTATTTTATTTTTTAAAATCTGCATTCAAAAACTAAAAAATACTTCACTATACCAGCTGAGCTTCAGCTATGCAACAATAAAATTATTAAAATTGTTAATTAAAATATATTTTTGATATCATTAAATTGTTAATTGATTTAATAATTTTTTAATAAAATAAATTATTTGTTATACGAATAGAAATTTAAAGGGATAAGATTTAATTTTTAAAACCACAAAGAACAACTCAAAAGTCATTCTACCACTACAACAAAATGCACCTTTGGCGACCAAAATTGGCGACTAAAAAAATTTAGTCGCCAAAAGTTATGGAATTGGCGACTAACATTTTTTTTAGTCGCCAAAAGTAAAATATTTAGCTACTAATTTTATTTAGTCGGGGTATATTCATTATTGGCGACTAAAAAAAAATTAGTCGCTGTATATTGACTTTTGGCTACTAAAATATTTAGTCGCCGAATGGAAAAGAAAAAAATTATTTTTTCTCTTTGGCAACTAAAGTTTTAGTCGCCAAAAACTTACTTTCAGCGACAAAAAATTATTTTAGTCGCTGTATATTGATTTTTGGCTACTAAAATTATTTAGTGGCCGAATAGAAAAAAAAAATATTTTTTTATCTTTGGCGACCAAAAATTTGGTCGCCAAAAACTTACTTTTAGCGACAAAAATAAATTTTAGTCACCAAAAAATAAAATTTTTGGAGGGATTTTTCAAATTTTGGAGGGTTTTATAAATTAATTGGCGACTAAATTTTAGTCGCTAATGGTGTAATATATATTTACTTGGTTTCCAAACAACGAACCAGCACCTATGTCTCTCTCTCTCTCTCTCTCTCTCTCCAGCACCTTTAGCGACTAAAAGAATATTTAGTCGCCGTTAATTAATGTTTTGGCTACTAAACACAAATTTAGTCGTTGTTCGTTATTTTCTTTGATTTATTTTTCCCTTTTTCCTCATATCTTCCCTAGCCCTTCACAGACTGATTGTTTCATGCTCTCTCTCTCTCTCGATCTTGCGTTTCGGCGATTGACCTCGGCGCCACCAGGGCCGACCTTCAAGCAGAGCTGGATCGAGCCTGCAAAGATTAGGGTGCGTTTCACGTGACGAACCATGGTGTTCCGATATCCAATTGCTGAACGAGATGAGGAGAGTCGTGTATTGTTCTTCGAGGAGTGTCCAATAGCTGAGAAGATCAGGTACTCTTGCGATTTCATTTCGTTTGCTTCTGAAGGCTATGGAAGCCGTATGTTGGTTTCATCCAATGATACAGTGTTGGAATAGACAGATTACTTCGATCATCATACCTCGCATTTTTCTCGCCGGAATCCCTATCGTTGGCCTCACTTTCCTCTTAATTATAGGTCTGTTCTCGGCCTTTTGCCCTAGATTTTCTCATTCATGTTAGTTAATTTGCTTTCACTGTTGTGTTTGGTTGCTGAGAAATGAACAAAGGAAAAGAAAATTCCAAATCCAATGTGATTTTTTGTTCTTTTTCCCCCAATAGGCATTCTGTAAAATCTAAAAAATAATTAGCATAATTACAATTAAAATCGATTCAAAATCACTTCCAAGTTCTTACTCAAAATACTTATATAAAGAGTTGTCTACTAAAGTCAAATTTTTTGAAATCATATTTCCCAGAAACTTGTTTTGAAATAAGTTTTCAATGAAGGGCATGCTTTTTGTAAACCACCAAATATTAATTCACTCCCTTATCACTACTAGGTGCTGCTGTTGGAAGGAATGTGAGTGCTCGTAAGGAAAATGGCTGCTGGTGGGGGGAGACATTGTTCTCTGCATTGAGCAGAGCAGGTGGCAAGGCTTTCAGTAACATGGCTGTTGGATACAATAATGTTGATGTCAATGCTGCCACTAAGTATGGTGTTGCTGTTGGCAACACACCTGTATGTTCATTTCCCTTTGATGTGTGTTTGTGTTTGTGTTTGTGTTTTTGGTGTTTTGTACTGGGTATATTAATATTGCACATGTTATGCTTGATAAAATGTTCAAGAGAGAGTGAATTGAATGTTTGTAGATATACAATTAATTGTTTTTTTTTTTACATGAATTGGCTTGTATTCCACCTTGATTGAAGACCTTGGGCTACGGGCTGCTCTCAGCACAACTTGGGTTGGGCTTTTTACCAAAAAAAAAAACTTGGGTTGGGCCTGGGCAGGTGTTTAGCTCTACCTAACCCGCCTGATTTGCACCCTTACATGCTTAGTGGTAAGGGATCATATGTAGGCCTAACAAGTGGCAACTAGGCTTGAACTAAATAGTGCTGCTGACCATGATTCATTCCAATTTGGGGCTGGGACTCTGAACTTTGTCATGCTTAATCCCCGGACAGTCTTAATAAGGTAGGGCTGTAAAAATTCCAGCTAGCCAATTAACTCTATTAGGCTGGGAATTGTTAACTTGTGCTAAAGCTTTAGATGTAAATACACAAGTATTGAACAAACTTGCAATCAAGCCACCGAAAATTGGAGGCAAGATTACTTTTAAATTCTTGTGATTGATATGCTCCTCAGTCATTTCTTGTATATTACTTGTTAGAATGTGTCCCACATAATTTTCTGCCCATTTCTTCTAATGTATAGTTACTTCTATTTTTTCTAAATGCAGGTCTCTAAAGCTTGATATCGCGCCTGGACCAATTGTGTCACCTGGTTCTTCTCAACCTTTAGTATACAACATCAAGAATTCTACGGATGCATCAGGCTTTTCTTGGAATGATAAGAGATCGAGACAAAGAAATGAGTCATCTATTCTCACAAGGTCCTGCTTGAGTTTTTTGAGTGGGGACAGTGGTGCTCCTGGGTATGGTTCTAAGTAGAATTTGGTGTATATATATATTTATTTATTTATTGGGTTGCCTGCCAATTTCCAGTGATAGTCTCATCATCTCATGTGCACAGTCATGCACACACTACAGACAGAGACAGATTGTCTCTATTTATTTATTAATTTTGGGTGGTAAACGTATTAACAAAGCATGATATGGTTATGGTGATAACCCCGTAGATTACTCAATCATTTTACTTTGATTAGGAAAATAATAATGAAGAAGAGTTAAAATAAATTTACCACCAAAACATTCTACTCATAAAAATTTATTTTATGAAGAGGTATGCTCCTAAAAATTGTATTATTTGTAAATTGAAATCAAGTTTGAAATAAATCTTTCATGATACATACATATGATTGTATTTCGAAAAAATGTTTTTATAGATTGTTCTACCTGAAATGCATGTTATTACAACCTTTTTCCTATGTTTTTTCTCTTCTGATATTTTGTAATGGATGCAATTGTTTTTTTTTTTTTTTTTTGTAGGTGGCTTTTGGCGTGGACTTGTGGATAGTCAACATTTTTGTTTATGGAGGACACTTGACACTTTTGTATAATCCTGCTAACTATGTCTTCCTCTGCTTTTGTGAAAGTATTTTTTGTATACGTAGAGCTTTGATTTTTGTATGATTCTATATTTTGTATGGAATTATTATTTTAGTTTGGACAATAGTTGGTTTGTATAGACTTTGACATTTAAAGTTATTCATTTTTTGTATACGGATGCAGATTGTGGAATGATTGATAGTATACGTATTATTTTGTTTACATATGTATTACAGGTTGTATGGAATATAGACAGGTTGTGGAGAAATTATACTTTTGTGATAAAACATAAGATCATGTTTTTGGCGACTAAATAATTAGTAGCTAAAAAGAAATTGGAAAAATAGTTTGGTCGACTAAAAGTTTTGTAGCAAAAAAAAAAAAAAAAAATCAAACATTTGGCAACTAAAAGCTTTGTAGCCAAAAGAACAATCAAACATTTGGCGACCAAAAGTTTTGTAGCCAAAAAAAATCAAACATTTAGCAACTAAAAGTTTTGTAGCAAAAAAAAGTCAAACATTTGGTGACTAAAATATTTCGTAGCTAAAAACAAAAACTGAAGAATAAAAAAACTTTGGGCTACTAAAAATTTAGTAGCAAAAAACATAACATTTTTGCCAACTAAAATATTAGTAGCCAAAACACAAACTATTTGCCGACTAAAATTTTAGTAGCAAAAAACATAACACTTTTGCCGACTAAAATATTAGTAGCCAAAACACAAACTATTTGCCGACTAAAATTTTAGTAGCTAAAAACATAACACTTTAGGCACTAAAACTTTAGTAGCCGAAAATGTGCTATTTAATTTTTTTTCCAACCTTTTGGCGACTAAATATTTAGTCGGCAAATGAATACATTTGGCGACTAAAATAAGTTTAGTTGCCAATTAGCTTTCCCGACTACTCTTCGGCTACTAATTCTGCGACCAAAAAATTTAGTCGCTAAAGCCCTTCGGCGACTAAAAATTGACTTTTGGCCACTAGAAATTTAGTCGCCAAAAGTGAAAATTCTTGTAGTGTGGTGGCAGCGGCAGCATAGTGGTGGTGGTAGCGGTAGTAAAATGATAGTAGTACTTATAACAATAATGACAATTGTAATGAAGGTGGTGGTGGTAGTAGTGATGGTGGTGGTGGCAGTAGTGATGGTGCTAGTGGTAATAGTAGTGGTGGAGATGGCATGAAGGTGGTGGTAGTGGTAGTAGTAGTGGTAGCGGCGGTGATGGTGGCGGCGGCGGCGGTGACATATTGTGGTAGCAGTAATGATGGTAGTGGTCGCGGTAGTGGTGATGAGTTTATAATAGTGTATATCGAAACTTATATTTAGGCTTGGTTTGGCATACACTATAAAAGCCAAAAAGTCAAAAAGTTACTCAAAAAGCCAAAAAGTTAACACTATTCACAATATTTTAATGGTAAAAAACAAAAATAAAAATATTATATCAGAACCGTACGCATCAAGGGTCCAAAGCAAAAAAAAATTAAAAACCAATTTTTTCTATGATTGATGTTGACATTCCGTATTGCCACACACGTCCGAACAAAATAAAAAATAAAAAAAAAAAACAAATTTTCAAATATTGTATTGGACCACGGTGGAAAAGAACGAAAAAAAAAATATCAACTTTTTCAAGACACACAGGTCCGTACTGACATACACGCAGATTTATATGGGTAAAATTGTAATTTTGTAAATTTATATAATATTTTAATACACATTTTTTTATAAAAAGTCAAAAAGTTAACCCAAACATCTATATTTTTTTTTCTCAACTTTTTAGTCCAAAAAGACAAAAAGTGCACTTATTTAGGACACCCCAAACAACCCCTTAATTGTAAATTCAGTCAAAATTAAGCAAATTTCATAACTTAAGATTTTTTAAAATTTTAACTTATATTTTAAGACATTTAAATTTTTAAATGATTTCAATTGTGATTATCAAACGGATTTAATTGATTATCACTAAATATATTCAATTTTAAGTATTGAACCATGGAATCAGATACCTTAATATGGTCTACACACTTGAAAAAAGTTTGAATGCTTAGATTAGGGAATTGATTGAACTGGGATTTGTTTCCAGTTGGCTTTACAACATTATTGCTTTATGATCAGATCATTCGTAAAAAATTAAATTATTTAGACAATTTGTAACTACATCAAATTACATTTATTTTTAAAATTATATTTGTCATGTATTTTATTAATAATAAATATGATACGATCATATTACGGTTATCTACTTAATTTGATTTTTTATATGGATAACCATAGGTGACGATTCTTCCAAATAAGAATTCGAATTATCAACGTATCTCGGGGTAAATCCGACAACACAGTCTACTTGGTTTGCCAACGGAAAAGAATACGGGAAATTCTATTTCCACACACTTAATTAGCTTAAGGCACATCTTTTTTCAATACACACCCCTATTTATTTGATTATTAATTAATTTTCTCAATCCACATACTTAAAATTACAATTAAACCTTTCATTTATAACCATTGTACACACACCCCTAACCTTCTTCCACACACTTTTGATTAACCCTACTTTCACATTGACCCAGCCACACCCTTTAAGAAGACTTTGGTCCGAAATGAAATTTCCTCCATTAAAGACTTACATAAAGACTTCCATTGAACCTCCATTGAAGACCATTATAAATCTTCTAAAATAGTACATTTCTTCCTCACACACAAACACTTCTAAACATTAATAGAAATAAATTAATCTCCAATAAGAACAACATTTTGAGAAAAGATGTCACCAAATCCACAAGGAAAGTATGGTTCACAAGGTGTTAGGGAAAATAGATGATTTCCCACAAGTAAATCAATCAATTGGAATAAAAACTAATGCGAAAAAATTAAATCAAAAGCAACACACGAATTTTACGTGGTTCCCTCAATGTGAGGTACGTCCACGGGATCGAAATCCGATTCCACTATCAATCAAACAGTTTCCAAACGATTACAAACGAGACACGAATGGTCTCACAAAACCATCCTTAGATAAATTCCAAATAATCACAAATAAACAAGAGGAAAGATCTCACCAAATAGATGAACAAAAATCTTCAAAACCAGAGTTGTAGAAGATCCAAAATAATGAACCAAATCAGCTTTGAATCAAAGATAGCAGAGCATCAACAAATCAAATCCAAAGCACTGACCAAGCACCAAATTGAATATCAACACGCACGGTCACCGAGATGAATGAAAACCGTATCTCTCTATGCAGCACTTCGGAACAATATATATATTGTTAAATCTTGGTTTTGTTTTATCAAAACCCTAGTTGTTACCAAATTGAATTGGGTCTCCACAAGTATAATATATAAAAATATATTATACCTAAACCAAGCCAAATTAAAATTCTTTTAACAAACCAATTGGGTCCCACACTCCAATAAGGAGGTATACCCAACAATTCTTCCCTTACCGACTTAGGTGGAGATATCAACCATACCCGCCAAAGTTCGACACTTTAAATGTTTGTCTCTCGACAAAGTCTTAGTCAACATATCTGAAATATTATCATCTGTGTGAACCTTTTCGAGTTGTAACAATTTCAAATCTAACACATCACGAATCCAATGGTACCTCACATCAATGTGTTTCGATCTCGAATGAAAAGTAGAATTGTTACTCAAATGGATAGCACTTTGACTATCACAATAAAGCACATACTTTTCTTGCTTCAAACCCAACTCTTGCAAAAATTTCTTCAACCATAACTCTTCTTTACAAGCTTCTGTAATGGCAATAAATTCAGCTTCGGTAGTTGAGAGAGCAACACATTTTTGTAATTTAAATTGCCATGCCATAGCTCCCTCTGCAAAAGTCATCAAATACCCCAAAGTAGATTTCCTAGAATCAATATCACCGGCCATGTCAAAATCTGTGAACCCATCAAGCATCGGCTTACCATCCCCAAAACACAAACATACCTTCGAAGTCCCTCGAAGATACCTTAGAATCCATTTTACCACTGCCCAATGTTCTTTACCCGGATTATAGAGAAAACGACTCACCACACCAACGACGTGAGCAATATCCGGCTTTATACAAACCATGGCGTACATCAAAGAACCAATTGCTGAAGCATAAGGAATTTTCAACATCTCTTCCTTGTCTTTCTCACTTGTAGGACATTGATTCGAACTAAGCTTGAAGTGACCAGCAAGTGGACAACCAACCGGCTTCACTTTATCCATATTGAACCTCTCAAGAACTTTCTCAATGTAGCTTTCTTGAGACAACCAAATCAGCCCCTCTTTGCGATCACGAACAATTTTCATACCAAGTATTTTCTTTGCCGGTCCCAAATCTTTCATAGCAAAAAATTTACTCAACTCTAACTTCAACTTGTTAATCATGGTAGAATCTTGACCCACAATTAACATGTCATCAACATAAAGCAAAAGAATAATAAATTTACTATCCGAATTTTTTTTCACAAACACACAATGGTCTGAAGTGGTTTTAGAAAAACCATTATTCATCATGAAAGAGTCAAATTTTTTGTACCATTGCCGTGGAGCTTGCTTGAGACCATACAAACTTTCTTTCAATTTGCAAACAAATTTCTCTTTCCCTTTCTCTACAAAACCTTCCGGTTGCTCCATGTAAATTTCTTCTTCAAGGTCACCATGAAGAAATGCGGTCTTCACATCAAGTTGTTCAACTTCAAGGTTCATACTTGCAGCCATGCCAAGTACAACCCGAATAGAAGACATCTTCACAACCGGCGAGAAAATCTCATCAAAGTCAATACCTTTCTTTTGCCCAAAACCTTTCACAACAAGACGTGCTTTGTACCTCAGATTCTTCCTATCATTCTTCAATTTGAAAACTCACTTATTTTTCAGAATTTTCCTCCCTTTAGGCAACTTCACTAAATCATAAGTCTGGTTTTCAAGCAAGGAATTCATCTCCTCGTCCATGGCCTTTTTCCAATCACCTTTCTTTGCATACTCAATTGCTTCCTGGTAGCTCTCAGCCTCCCCTTGATCGGAAATCAACACAAATTCATTGGGAGGATACTTTCTTGAAGGTTTTCAGTTCCTTGTAGATTTCCTCAACTCAAGTTGTGGTGGCAGTTCTTGAGTTGGATGCTCTTCCTCAATTTCTGGCTCAACTTCATTAAGATTAGCATCATCCTCCACATCTTCAATAGATGGTTGCACATCTCCCCCATTTTCATCATCAACTGAAGATGAAGGAGCTGAATCTATGTCAATGAGATCACTAGTTTTTGGCTCCGGTTGATCACCTTTGCCAAAGTTTTCAATTGTTTGGTCTTCAAGAAACACAACATCATGACTTCGAATGACTTTCTTGTCGACTGGATCCCACAATCTATACCCGAATTCATCACGCCTATAGCCAAGAAAAATACATTGTCTTGACTTACTATCAAGCTTGGACCTCTCATCCTTTGGAATGTGAACAAAGGCTCGAAAACCAAACACTCTTAAGTGCTCATAAGATACATCTTTGCTGGTCCAAACTCTTTCTGGAACATCACCATTCAAAGGATAGGAAGGAGACAAATTGATCACGTCAACCGCTGTCTTCATTGCCTCACCCCAAAAAGATCTTGGCAATTTAGCTTGTGAAAGCAAACACCTTGTTCTTTCCACAATGGTGCGGTTCATCCTCTCGGCAACGCCATTTTGTTGAGGAGTCTTCTTAACTGTCTTTTGGTGCCGAATACATTGGCTGCGACAATACTCATCAAATGGCCCAATGTATTCACCACCATTGTCTGATCGGATGCACTTCAATTCTGCCCTGTTTCTCTTTCAACCATGGCCTGAAAATGCTTAAATACTTCTAGAACTTGATCTTTAGTTTTTAGTAGAAAAGCCCAAACTTTCCTTGAATAATCATCAATGAAAGTAACAAAATAAAGTGCACCACTATGTGTTCTAACTTTTAAAGGACCATAAACATCCGAATGAATCAACTCCAAAACATTTTCTTTTCTAGAAGCAAAATTTTTATGAAAAGAAACTCTATGTTGTTTACCCGCCAAACAATGAACACAAGTTTTAAGATGTGTACCTTTCAAACCGGGTAGAAGCTATTTCTTGAACAATACTTGCAGCCTCTTTTCACTCATGTGGCCAAGCCGCTTGTGCCACAATTCGGTAGAAGTATCATCTTCAAGTGCATTGACAACACCTTTACAAATTTTTCCTTGCATCGAGTAAAGTGTATGAGTCTTCTTGCACTTAGCCACCACCAAAGAACCCTTTGTGAGCTTCCATATTCCATCACCAAATTTGTTGTTGAAGCCTTCATCATCTAGCTTCCCAGTAGAGATCAAATTGAGGCGAATGTCGAGAACATGCCTCACATCTTTAAGCAACAACTTGCAGCCCAAATTTGTTTCCAAGCAAACATCACCCATGCCAATAATCTTGGACAAACCTTCATTACCCATTCGAACAGAACCATAATCTCCTTTAGTGTAGGTAGTGAAGAAATCAACTCGAGAAGTTACATGAAAAGAAGCACAAGAATCAATCACCCAATTGCTCTCTTGGCCCACAAAATTGATACAATCATCTTCACAAACAACCATGAGATCATCGGTAGTAACTGTTGTTGTGTCTTCTTGCTTCTTATCCACACTTTTGTCACGCCTTTTCTCCTGTTCTTGAGCTTTCGGCATTCTCGCTTCATGTGCCCTTTCTCATGGCAATAATAGCACTCAATGTCTTTCTTTGAAAAAGAACCATCTTTTGATTTGTCACGGCTTTGATCACGACCATGAGGAGTCTTACTCCTCCCTCTTGTTTTGCTTCGGCCTCTTACAACGAATGCTTACGAATGAGAGGAACCCGCTGATTTTCTTTTAGTTTCTTCATTCAACAAGCTACTAGTGACTTGGCCCATTGTGACAACTCCATCAGGTGCCGAATTACTAACTGTCACAACCAAAGTCTCCCAACTTTCAGGCAAAGAACTAAGTAGCATCAAAGCTTGCAACTCATCATAAAAAATAATTTTCATGGAAGCAAGTTGGTTAACAATACTCTTTATTTCATTCAAATGTTCCGGAATAGGGCTACCCTATTTATATTTTAAATTAACCAACTTACGAAACAAAAAAGCTTTATTTGTGGCTGATTTCCTATCATAAAGGCCTTCTAATTTTTTCCATAAATCATGTGCTGAAGTTTCAGTAGCAACATGATGAAATACACTGTCATCAATCCATTGACGGATAACACCAACGACTTTCGATTAAGCATTTTCATCATATCATCTTTCATCTTCCATTCATTTCTTTCATATCATCAGGTTTGTCACTGTCACCCTCAATAGGCCCATACAAATCTTTACAAAATAATAGGTCCTCCATTTTAGTTTTCCAAGTTACCCAATTGCTTCCATTGAAGCTAGACATACAACCAACATTCCCCTCCATTGATTTACACAAATAAATAAACCCAAATCAACCGTAAGCTCTGATACCAGTTGTTAGGGAAAATAGATGATTTCCTACAAGTAAATCAATCAATGGGAATAAAAACTAATGCGAAAAAATTAAATCAAAAGCAACACACGAATTTTACGTGGTTCCCTCAATGTGAGGTGCGTTCACGGGATCGAAATCCGATTCCACTATCAATTAAACAGTTTCCAAACGATTCCAAACGAGACACGAATGGTCTCACAAAACCACCCTTAGATGAATTCTAAATAATCATAAATAAACAAGAGGAAAGACCTCACCAAATAGATGAACAAAAATCTTCAAGGCTGCCTTGAAAGTTTTAAAATGCTCTGATATATGGGCACCAAATGGTGGCCCTTATGTTTTGCTGTGTTTTGAGGACTATTGACAGAAACAAAATTTGCAGTGGGAAGAGATTAATGTGCTTTATTTGTTTTGACCACCATCGTTCTGCTTTTATTGAGATTGATGATCATCGGTCTTAATGAAAACAATGAAAAAATTAAGATTTAATTTTTTTTTTAAATTCAAAATATGTATATTAGATTTCTTATTTTTAAAAGATGTGTGTAAAGAATTTTTTTATATAATATTATGTGTATTGTTGGATGTCTATTATAGTCATTTTCATTTAGGAATAATTATCATTAAATTAATATTTCATTAAGGGAGTGCCTTGAACTAATTAGATGTGTGGAAATAGAATTTTCCAAAGAATACACGTGCAATTAAATCAAATTATCTCTAGTCAGCCCATTAAAGTTTAAGGTCAGTCTGATTTAGTTTTAAAATTATGATTTGAGTGTAAAATTGTATTCTAAATTTTGAATTTTTTAATTATAATTTGAAAAGAGAAAATTTATTTGATTATGAGTTTTAAAATTAGTTTTGGGATGATTTGTAATTTTTTTTTCTTCGATTGATTGATGTTAGAAAATGTGAGAAGAGATAGGAGAGATGAGAGATGAGAGAGAAAAGTAATTAATAATTGATTAATAATAATAATAATAATAATAATAAAAGAGTTTTGAAAGTAATTTTGAGTTGTATTTTAAAAAATATGTTTGGTTAACATGTTGTATCCAAATCATGATTTAAAAACACGGTTGAGTTTTGAAAAGTAAGAGCTTTGGAATTATAATTTGAAATTAGAGTTGTATTTTGTATTTGTGAGTTTTGAATTATGATTTGAGAGTGGAAAATTTATTTGGTTATGAGTTTTGAAAAAAGTTTGAATTGAGTGATTTGACATATGATATTTGATTAAAAAACTTACAACTCATAACCAAACACCACACGCAAAATTCTATTCAAAACTAAAAAAAAAGAAGTTAAAAAACATTCTGAAAATATTTTTATTCAAAATATAAAAAGAACAGGTACAAAAAAAAAAAAAAAAAAAGCCTATTCCGGTCAACCGGCTGGACATCCGAAATGACCGGATAGACATATTTCAAAAGTGTGAGTGTAGAATCAATATTTGAAAATTATAAACAAACATGACACTCAAATCTGGGTGTAGAATTAAGTTTCCAAAACCCTTCCAAACGGAGTTTTTCTTTTCAACAATGCTACATATCTCAAAAATTTTATTAAAATTTTATAAATATTTTACATAAATGTGAGACTCACACACACACCCCACACCCATATAAAATATTTTCTAAAAATTTTAAAATTTTTTAGACCTCTGTCCTTACTTTCCTTTGAATAACTCGTATCCAACGTATTCATCCTAATGGGCCCAATTGAAGCGACCACAGGAAACACATCCCAAACCAACAGGCCAAACCCTTGTGAGCCTATATCGCATGAATTAAACTGTAAATTTTTGAATTTTTTTATGTAAAATATTTATTTAAAATTAAATTAATCTAATAATCAAAACCATATTATTTTCTGATAAATGGATGACATATTCTAAATAATATTTGTAGATTAGTAAAAATATGTAGCAAGACTTTTACTTTTATATTTTTTTATATAAAAAAAAAAAAAACAACAAAAAATACAAATATCAATCTTGTTCTTACACTGGGGAATGCAATACCATTATACCTGACCCCAAAGTTTTTACGAAAATTAAAGAACTAGGGTTACATAATAATAATAATAATTAACAAACTCTCAATTTTTGCAACAATACTCTGCATTCATTCAGTTCATAAAATTTGATTCAATTATAACCATTTGAATCAAGAAAACAAAGTCCAAAAATAGACAATAATACAATTGCAAGTCTTTCTATTTTATATATCCGAGTACTAAAAAAATAAACAAAAATTGAAGCAAAGACATCAGAGACTGTTATTTTTATCAAATCAAATTAAAGTCGAGCTTTCTTCGTAGGCCTAGTAGATGATTTATGTACAGTGACATGCGCGTCCTCCACTATAGCAATCTCCAAAAGGATAGGCATCGCGGTACGTACAGCGTTGCAAGGTTCAGCGATCATTGTTCTAGCGAAAGACGAGATGCCCCTCATGATCGGTAAGTGGACAAAAATAGGGATTTCCATGGAAGTAAGGATCTCATACATGATATCTTCAGCGGCTTCATCAGAAACTAACCCGCTTTGACGAACCCAGAATGATTTCACCACCATGGCGCCTTGTGGTTGGAATGAATCATCTTCGCCTTGTCGCTTGCCATGATTAAGAACATGGCGAATGCGGACTTGAATGAAGAAGGTATCGGAGGGCAACAAGTGGTGGTTGCTGGAAAAGATGGCGGCATCGGAGGACAGATTGAAAATATACTCAACGGGACCTGACATCTCTCTTTTCAATTATTTCAAAACGACAACTTTTGCTTTGCTATTATGTGAATAATGCAGTGAGTTTAGTATATATTTATATACATGTGAAGACCGACCTTGGTATTTTGAGGTTGTGCATGAATAGAATTGTATTCAGCAAAGAGTTTTTCATTACTTGGAAAGAAGGAAATCTAATCTAGTATAACCATGAACGAACTTAATGAAGTAACTTCGAAACCGATAAATTTACAAACCAGCTAACCGCGCGTGGTCCTAACGGGAAATTTTTTTTTAAAAAATAAAAAAATTATCAGAGAAAATATGGATAAATTACAATTTTAGTCCTTGTGCCTATTGTGTCTTTTTTGTCTTTATAATTTCAATTGAGTTAATTTTCATCCGAAATTTTTAAATTTATTTCAAATTAATCTAATTGATTTCAATTGTTAGCATTTATTTATGACAAATGCACACATGAGCGCCATGTGTTATGTTTTTATAAGTAAAATCGTAATTTGATCAATTTAGTAACTAAGCCTCATCTAACTTAGTAATCATTTTTTTTTCCCCAAAAATCCTAACAATATTATCAATTTGGTCAAACTGACGTAAAATCTAGAATTAATGATCAAAATTGAGATAATTAAAATTGTAAAAACTTATATGATCCAAGCGACAAAATGTATGAACTATCGGTATAATTTTCTCAAAAAATAATGAGTATCATCTTACATGGCGTCACCAACCAATAAAAAATCACTAATGAGATTTAAGTGGACAACCATTGTCTTGCCTTCTACTAATTCAACAATATTATCGTCCCTACCGCATATTATAAATCCTCATTGAATGCAAATACACTAACACATCCAAGGGGTGATTATTTGGTAGTCTGGGAGTACGGTCATGTAATGCTCCATAATAATATAATTGGTAATAATTATTTGTGTTAGGTGATTGAGAGATATGAGAAAACATAATGAATGATAATTGCTAAAAAAATATGAGCACGTGAAATTTCATGACTATTGTATAATTTTCTCACATCCAATATTTACTCGTAAAGGTTGGGAATGGTAAATGAAAAATCTAGTTTTGTCCTGTGATAAGTGATTGTTGATTTAGGTAATCCAAATTAAAAATTATACAACCACAATCAATATAGAAAAGAGAGAGTAAGAGAAAATTCAACCACAACAAAAAATATTTTTTACGTGAAAAAATCACAATTGGACAGGGCTGGCCCTGGGCACAAGCCCACCAGGCCATGGCCTAGGGCCCCTCAAAATAGACCCAAAAAAGGGGCCTCCTCCTATTATAATTTAGTGTAATATATTAGGTATGTTTTAAGTTCAAAAAAATTTAAAGAAGGCCCAAACTAATTTAAAATAAATTGGCCCATTCAAAAATTGAAAGGCCCATTCAAAAAAATTAGCATTATTATCCATTGACAATAGACCAAAAAAAGGGCCCCCCTCCTATTATAGTTTAATGTAATATATTAGGTATGTTTTAAGTCCAAAAAAAATTAAGGAACGCCCAAACCACTTTAAAATAAATTGACTCATTAAAAAAATTGAAAGGGCCATTTAAAATAATTAGCATTGTTATCCATTGAAAATGATTTTACGAAAAAATTAGATTATGTAAGTATGATTGATTCATTTGCCTTTAAAAATATACGAAGAGCAATAATCAAGCGATACTTATTATGTAATGTAATGCTAAGTATTTTTTGTGATTCTGACTCAAATCTTTTGTCCTTTACCTTCATTTTTTTTTTCATTCAATGAAAAAAAATGTATAGGGCCCTAGAAATTTATCAGTTGATTATCGGCTTTGGGTCCCGAAAATCTCAAGGCCAGGCCTGCAATTGGAATCCACCAAGTTGTGATAAAAAATCACAGGCCCTCAGTCAAGCGAATAATCCCCTATGAAAGAAAAGAGTACAAGAGATATCTTACAAAGGCCACTCCGGGCTCTCGCGTTTGCTCAATCTACAAGTAACACTTCTTCCTCCATTGGATTTTAGCAACGGTTGTCGAATCGCCACGACACCAATGATTTCGGAATCCACTAAAATCTACAATCTTGGAATCTACCAAGAAGGTTCACAATTAAAAGGAGTGAAGGACTTATTATAGCTTGATGGTTAGCTTTGAAACTCTTATGAACTTAAGAATTATCAAGCAAATGAGAGTATTACAAGTAATCCTCACTACAAAGTTCACTCTTAAACACTCAACAAAATCTCTTTACAAAAATGTATTTCACTGATAAAAATGATCTCTCTAAAGATAAAAATCCTCTGAAGAGCTTAGGGAGAGAGTACTTAAAAAAGGAGTGAAAGAGATACAAAAACTATCTATCAAGTCTGCCTTAAATAGTCCTGGGGCAGGACACCTAGCGGCTGTGGACCAGCTGGTCACGACCATGGTCAAGGTGATCGTGCTTGACTACGACCATCCTTCATGGGATGCAGAGCCAAAACATTTGGGAGCTGATTTCCTCGCGGCCTGGTTGAGGCCGCCAATGGCTTGGTAGCCGGCACGAGTAACTTGTTCGCGGGCACAAATATGCATGGCAAACAAGTTGCAATTTCTGACTTTTGCAAACCCTTTTCTCCATGTTCTAAGGCACGATTTCCTTCTTCTTTTACCAGACAAACATCCTCCTCCTTCCACCATGCTTGTCAAAAAGTCTATGATGATGTTTAGGAAGTGGGTTTTTACATAGATTTTTTTAGACGTAAGATATTATTGAAATTTTTTTTTTTTTTGTGTTTGGGAAGATAGTTGGCTTTTTTTGTGGTTAGATGTGATGTTTGTAAGAGAAAAAGTAAAATGATTACGGAGTTGGATGTGATATTTTGTTTGGATGTAATTTTTTTGATTTTGCAAAATTTTTGTTTTTTAGTGAAAAAAATGAGAAAAAACCCAATTAAAATTCTTCCCACACATCACCTATGTATCAAACCACATGTTGATTAATCCAAAAATATCAATTGAAGATAATAATCATGATATGAGCCATGATTTCGCCCATGCTTTGTCATCCTATCTTGCAGACACACAGCCTCGTTTCTTGCTCTACTTGCTGCTCATGTTAATCATGCTTTGCCACTCTTTCCCCACACACACAAACACACAAAAAAAAAAAAGAAAAGAAAAAGAAAAAAGAATTCTTTGATTATTCCGAGGTAGATAATCAACAAACAATACACACATCAATTATAATTAAAAAAAGAATTGTGTGTATTGTTTGTATTGTTTGTTGATTCTTCGAAGAATCTAATTTACCTTTTTTATTATGTTAATAATAGTTCTTTAATTTTCATTAAATTAAAAATAAAAATAACCTTTGATGTCTTTTTTTTTTGGGAAAATTATCCAAAAGTCCCATATCAGCATTAACAACTCCATTTAGTCCTATCAATTAATACATATACTGATAGATCCCATAGGTGATAACATTATCACTAATAGGTCCTATTTTGATTTATATTTTCATATTATGGTCGCTTTTACCCTTCATTTACTGCGTCACACCCCAATGTCACACACGTCACACAACAAAACCTACTCTAAGGCATTTTTCAAAAGCCTACACAGTCGCTCTCTCTCTCTCTCTCTCCTCACTGTTCGACTGTTCGTCGCCGCCTTTGAGCGGTGGCTCCACGACAACTCCACGTGGCGAGGCGAGGCGAGGCAACGTTTGGTTCACCAACGTCGTCCGCCGGAGATCTTCCACACCTCCGCCGAGCTCCCGTTGCGAGCCACCGCGCTCCCGACGAGCTCAGATCGACCATCGCGACTTCTCCCCCCCATCAGCCACCGTCCTTCCAGATCTGGTTAGATCGAGTTCGTCTTGGCTTGGATCGCAAGATTAGAGCACACGAGATCTACGCCGACTCCGTTGAGATCTACACCTTCGGCTACATCAAGGTCTTGTTTGGCTCTCAACATCTAGATTTGGTTCGGCTTCATCGAGATCTACTTCCTCCATTGACTTCTGATTTCAGCCACTGTAGGATATGAATACTCCGGCAAGGTCCGACTGTGGCATCTAATCGGCCAATTCATCCTTGCCCTGTCCAATCCATCGGATCCATTCCAGGTCTATTGTAATTTTGTAGCACTGGATCAAAGATGAGAAGTACAGTACAAGAGTGAAGGATGAAAAGGGCTTCACCAGCTTTGCTCTGTGTGAACTTGAATGCGAAATGTATATCTATATATATAACACATTGTCACACTGGGCATCAGAAACAGGTATGTCACACCGTCACACATCTGACGAGGAGGGTTCTTGTTTGGCTCTGGTATGTCACACCGTCACACATTTGGAAGGGTATAAAAGCTACTACAGAACCCTCTTGATCTCTAATCTGGTCCCTACGGTCAGTCCGGCGCCGGCAACAATTGGGCCAAAGGGAGGCACTGGCTCCGGCATGGGAACCCTCTTGATCTCTAATCCGGTCCCTACGGTCAGATATTTCGTCCTGACAACTTCGTCTTCAGTCAGTCCGGCGCCGGCAACAACTTCGTCTTCGTCTTCGGTCGTATTCGTCTTCGGAATAGCCAGACAGAATGATGTTAATATAATAACATCAAAAACGTCACACACCAAAATGTATTTGGGCATTTTTCCAATACACACTACTGTCACACAGCAGAACATCACTAAAAAACTACTATAGCCCTTTTGGCGCCGTGACACCCAATAACACCCCACGCGTAACCCAATAAATAAGGGTATTTCAGGAAGCTACATTAGCACAGGACTAAACGGAGTAACAAAATAATTTAAGGACTAATTGAACCAACATTCCACATTATGGGATTTATCAGTAACTCTCCCTTTTTTTTTTTTGATCAGCAAAAAGAAGGAACCTTTATTGATGGAATAACCTTTGATGTCTTAATGATTGAGCTTTTGGGCACGTATAATTGGAGGGCAACGAACTCCTCCATAGCTGATATTAGGGATGTCAAAAAAAAAAAAAAAAAAAGAGGAAAAAATTAACCAAATCTGTTGAATCAGACCAAATCAATTATAATTGGTCGGTTTTTTTAATATGAATCGGTCTATGTAGTTTTTAAAATTAAACTTTTTTTATTTTTTGTTTGGTATTGGTTTAGGCACTTTGTGTACCGAATTAAACTAAAATTGACTGAAAATTTTTCATATTAAACATAATATATATTAATGCCCTGTTTGGAATTGGTTTTTTTTTTTTTTTTTGTGACTAAAATAGCTAATAAAGACCAAATAAGCCAAAATAATCAATAAGATAAAATGTCACATCCAAATCATAATTATTTCACTTTTTCTCTCACAATTATCAAATCAACTAGAAAAAAAAAAAAAAACAACTACCATCTTAAACACAACTTTTTAGACAAGTTAAAATAGTTGATTTGACAAAAAGTCAACTAAAATAGCCAAATTTTCAAATGGGGCCAAAATATATAATGAAGTTGGTTGAATATAAAGTTTAGCTGATTCACTTAATTTATTTTTTCTTAAATATTTAAGTTCTGACAATAAATATTGACAATGTGATAAATTGTTAGTTCGCCACTCATGTGTTAGTTCGCCAAAATATATTACTACCACTATGCCTATATAGTCATAGTAGATGTTTATGTCATTTTCAATTTTTTGTTTTAGCTCTACTCGATAGACTTGTAATTTAGTCTTATGGGAAGATGATTTTAAACTTTGGTTTTGCTTTGGTGTTAAGAATTTAGTTTTCAGATTATATTTCATTTCTAATTTTATTTCAGTAAAAACTTAAAGACTTAGGCCAAGTTTGGGAAGACAAATAAGTGTATTTTTTGTCTTTTTAGACTAAAAAATTGAGGTTGAAAATATGGATGTTTGGGTTAACTTTTTGACTTTTTATGGAAAAATGTGTAATAAAAAATTGTAAAAATTGGTTTGTAGAGGAAAATTTGAATTGGGAGTTGTGCAGCCGTAATTGTTGACTTTTGGTGAATAGTGTTAACTTTTTAACTTTTTGAGTAACTTTTTGACTTTTTGGATTATTTTGCACATCCCAAACTTAGCCTTAATATTTATTAATTCTTTTGTTTGTATTTTTGTGAATAGTTGGATTGGATATTGAAGTAATGTACCAATGGCAAATTCAATATTTTTATATAAATTATTTACTATATATTACAAATTTAAGAAGTAATTCAAATTTGAAAGATCCTAAACTGAAAATCACACTGAGCCGAACCATTTGAATTGGTGCAGTATAGTGAAAAAATTGGTTTGTATCGGTTCTCAATATAATATAACTGACATTATTGGTTCGATGTAAAATTTCACCTAAACACTGACCGTCCTAAACCGATTACATCCCTAACTGATATGCTCTCTAGTTGGATTTATTTATTTATTTCCTGAAGGAGAAGTGTGCTTTGCAAGGGTGTGGAATAGCTATGATTTAACCTCCAATGCGGCTATTGAACTTGAGATCTAGAGGAAACACATCTCCAAGTCC
The DNA here is from genome assembly GCA_030407325.1 of Camellia japonica. Classification (NCBI taxonomy): domain Eukaryota; kingdom Viridiplantae; phylum Streptophyta; class Magnoliopsida; order Ericales; family Theaceae; genus Camellia; species Camellia japonica. The sequence goes on along the minus strand of JAPPVO010000019.1, from coordinate 167,056,366 downwards.
CCAAACCGCACCTATTAGAACAACTCCTTGGAATTGTATGTAGTACGTAATGTATTATTAGTTGGGTGAGCTATGTTGGTGTCTAGCCAACAATTTTCTTTTATCGATCAAAATAAAGTCAAAGAAGAGAGTTTTGGAAAAAAATTAGGAACACAAAAAATTCTAAATACAAAATGTACACATGATAAATATGTTTTTGTCTATAAATGTAAATATGTTTGTAATTACACTTCTAAAGTGTAGATCTACACTCCTAGAGTATAGATCTCCTATTTTAGATTGTCGGTCTGGCTTTTTATGTCTAAATTAGGGATTTTGAGAGTTTTCTCCTTCGATTTTAGTATAGATTTTTGGATTTTAGACACCTACAATAGTTCTCTCCTCTCTCAAGCCTTCTCACATACCATTGTGGGTGTACTTCCTTTTCTGGCAGCTGCGACGAAGTTGGGCAGCAGCAATAGGGAAGACGTCGATGGGGACGGCAGGCTTTTAAGAAGATTTTACTTTCTAGACTACATCTTTGAGCAGATTGGTGATTTTTCTTGGATCATAACTGTGTTTTTTAGTAGATTTTTTTTTTGTCGTTTGGTTGAAATAGCCTTTTGAGATCTTATTTATGTATTGTTGTTTTTTTATTAATATAATATTTCCCATGTTTAAAAAAAATACTACTGAAGAGCTCTACAAGAAATAACACATTTGCCGACCAAAAAATTGGTCGCTAAAAGTCCATTTTTGGTTGGCAAAAGTTATCCGCAACCAATTTTTTTGGTCGCTACTTTGGTCGCCAATTGAGGGTCGGCAAAAGTAATTCGCGACCAAAATTTTGGTTGGTCGGGAAAAGTCGAATTTGCCGACTAAATTTTTGGTCGCTAAATATATCATTACCGCGACGAATTCATTTAGTCGCTAAAACACTTTGGTCGCGAAAAGTGATATTTTCCCGACCAAATATCTTAGTCGCCAATTGACACATTTCGCGACCAAAAAGTTTGGTCGCCAATTATCACATTCAACGACCAAAAATTTTGGTCGCCAATTGTGACATTCCACGACCAAAAAATTTTGGTCGCCAATCGTGACATTCCACGACCAAAAAGTTTGGTCGCCAAAAGTCAAGGAATCGCCGACTAACAATTTAGTCGCCAAAAGGTAAGGAATTGCCGACCAATGATTTTAGTCACAAAAGTGTAGAATTTGCCGACCAATTTTTTAATTGCCAAATCTCTCTATTTTTTTTTTCCCAGAACATTCAATTTTTGTTTTTAAACATTCAATCCAATATCGAACAAAATTCATTCAACCTAACCACAATTAAGGAACAATAACATTTAAAAAATTAAAAATTGCTCACAGTTTCGGTACCACAATTAAGGAACAAAATTCATTCAACATAGCCAAAGAATTTAACTAAGAAGAAAACTTGAGAATTTAACATGTATACAAGAGCAATAGTACGTACAATCTGTGATTTGGCAATAACAATCACTAAAAATTCAATCTCAAACTACACTTTGCTCTCACCAAAAATTAAAAGAACAAAAAAATCAAAGAAAATAACAAGGTATGAGGCTATTACAATCTGCAACATACATTCCAAGGGGGCAACAGTGGAGCCAGACCAGCTTCCAACTTCCAACAGAGCAGACAGATCATTCCAATGGAGCAACACTGGAGCCAGATTACCTTCACAAACAGAACAGACCAGCTGCCTACCTCAGCGAGACTACCAATCTGCAAAGCCCAGCTTCCACCTTCCAAATATTGGTGACAGATTTACCTGCATCTCAGTCCTAATGCCAAGAATAGCCTAAACATATCTAAGCAATTATTACAACACAGCAGAAACCAAGACTGTATTTGAACATATCAGCAATCAGCAGCATAGCAACTCTGTTCAATAGGCAGCAGAGCAGACCTATGCAAACCATGGCTTCAAGGCACCAGATCAACCCAGAATCAACCTCTCTTTTCAGCTCAGATCAATCAGCATAGCAGATCTGCTCAACAGCCTCAGCATACCAGCAGAGACCTCAGGGCACCAGTTCAGCCCAGAAACAGCCCAAAATCTGGTCCAATAATCACAAGAACTTCTACAATAAAGCATAATTATAGCGACCCCGGTCTTTTCCCTTTTGATTATTGTATCCGGACTTATGTTCCGTAGATTCCATTGTTGTGTTATTGTTGTTGTCGTCCTTTAATTCCTTAGCTTTGGAGTTATAGGATGTGTTGGGCGGGTTTGGAACAGGTTGGTTGAGCTTAGGAACCAAAACTAGTTGCCCAGATTTTGGCTTGTCCGCTCGAGCGGGGGTTTTGGCGCTCGAGCGGGAAAAACACCCATCCAGTATTTCTTGTGCAGGGTTGGACGCTCGAGCGGGAGTTGGGCCGCTCGAGCGGGAGTGTGTGAGTGCCGCTCGAGCAGGGGGTTTGGACGCTCGAGCGGGGACCTGGTTTGTCGAGATGCTGGGAGTGTGCATCCGCCGCTCGAGCGTGGGATTGTCCGCTCGAGCGGGAGTCTGTGAGTGTCCGCTCGAGCGGGAGTTTGTCCGCTCGAGTGGGGCGGCTGAGTATAAAATCGTGTTTAAGCGTTTTAAAACAGTTTTTCAGCCCCTTTCAGTTTATAAAACCCTAGATTACGAGTTTTCTCTCTCCCAACTCATCTTCTCTCTTAGGATTGATCTATTTAGAGTGTGTATCTACCCTAGCTCCTTCATTAAAAAGGTAGAGGAGAGTGAGGGCTACATTTTAATCTGAGAACTTGTTGGTTGGAGCACTTTGGAGTTTTGGACAATCATCTTCATCTTCTCATTTTTGAGTTATTTCTTCGAGGTAGGGATTTCCTACTCCATTTATACGCTTTAATCCTAAGTGGTGGTATTTTGGTATGTGGGGGTAGTTTGGTAATTTTGGGAGAGACCTTAGGGTTTTGTCATAGATTAATTTATATAATTAATTTAAGGGAAGATTGTGATATTGGGTTAAATTCATGAGATTGGGGAATTTAGTGGTTTAATGATGTACTTGGTAGTTTAAATACTACCTTTGAGAATATTGAAATTATATTTATTGTTATAGTTATTTCTTGCTTAGAAATAATTGTTTTGGGCTATTGGTGAAGGATAGCTATTGATTGTTGTAGACCTTGCATGCGGCTTAGGTATAACTGAAATTGAGTCAATTGTTTGACTGTTGAGTTAATACAGAACATTCGTGTATTAATTATGTGTTGTGTATGGCAAGTATTGATTATGTTGCATATGCATTTGTTTTTGGAGGAGATAGGGGATGAACTCCACGGTTTAGGGGAAGATAGGGGATGGACCTCTAAACCGGACTTGTTGGGAGGAGATAGGGGATGGACTCCAGTAGCATCACTTATGTGTGTGCTTAATTATAATAGAAATATTTCTATTTGTTGTTGATATGATACATCACCACCATGTGTATCAGTTGGGAAGTATGGAAGTGAATTTGATTGTGATTGATATAATACCAACATGTGTATTCGTTATGTTAGGTTTAACTTGAATTGTTATTCCTGTTGAATTGGAAGTATTGTTAATAAAAGATGAAACCCCAGTTGAGTTATTTGGCCAGGTTCTGAGCCATAAATGGAAGGTGAATTATGCCATAGACATTGTGTCATAGGCAATGTAGACATTCGTGTCATGAATTTGTAAATTGATCATCCGGTGTTAACCATGTATCAGATGCTACTGCTTTAGTTAATTCATATGCTTGGTTTAGTATTTCTCTACTGGGCTGTGGCTCACCCTATATGGGAACTTCATTTTCAGGTTCAGGTGGTTCATTACCTCCAAGGACTTAGCTTGTGAGGATTTGGACTCGAAAACTTGTTTTTATTTATTTGTTTTTATTTGATACATGTAAACATTCAAGCCTAGGGCTTTATTTGTATTGAGTTAGACTCTTATTTCTTTGTGTCCAGTGTTGGCTTGGCAAGATGTACGCCCGTAGGGCATTTATTTTGATATTACATGTAATGCTTTTATTTAGTAATACTCTGATGGATAATAGAATGTTTCGTTTTCTATTATTAATGCATGTTAATCTTATATATAATGGGTTTCATTTTGAGGGCGTTACAATAATTTGCAAGACACCTATGCAATGTTCATAACTAGTTAATAGTCACATTTATGGAAAGTCCCCAACACATCATTTCATACATTACTTTAATAATCTTGCCAGCAACCCTTAGCAACGAAAAAATAAAAATCAAAGAGCATAATAAAGCACATGCATTTCAAACAGAAGCATGTGTTCACAAAAATACCTAGTATGGATCACAATTGTCCAAATCTGAGCCTATAAAACCAACAAATGACTAATTATCGGCATCCTAAGGAAAATGTAGATTCCAAAAGAAATGGCCACCAATTCAATTTTTAAATAACTCCATTACAGATCCAGGCAAGACAGAAGAGCCAAGACACTTCAAACAAGGACAATAATAGGCTCCACATCTCCCTTGCCACTGTACAGTGAAAAAGAAAATGATCCACCACATCGCCACTTCCTTGCACAGACAAACACTAATGAGGGAGGAATTTTCATTTTTTAATCAATTTTCAATGGTAAAAATCTTCACATGAACTACCAACCACCTAAAGTAACCTACCTTGAACGGGCTTCAGTGTTCATAACGTGTTTCCAAGGGAAATTCCCCAATTCCCTATCAACTTCTTAGGTCTCATTTGGGAACTCTCATTTTTAGCCAAAAAGCCAAAAAGTTACTAAATTAGCCAAAAAGCCAACAACCCATACCCAAAAGTCAAAGATTCTCTTTTCTCTCTACTTTTTGCACATCTTTTCGTAAAAAACCAAAAAGTCATCCCAAACATACTAGTTTTTTTTAGCTCATATTTTAGCCAAATAGCAAAAAAGTTACTAAATTAGCCTGTTCCCAAACGAGGCCTTAGTATCTTTTCTTTTCCTTCTTTTAACTTGTCAAAAAAAATCTTTTTCTCTCACCTTTTTGGGGGAGTTGTACAGCATCGTAGACATATGGCAGATTATAGTAGAAGTATAGTTTTTGTTTTTGTTTTTAGTTTTGTTTGGTTGTGTTTTGTATGCGCCATGTGTACTGGAGTGTGCCACCACTTTTGGGGGTATTTAATAAAATTATTTTACAAATAAAAAAAAAAATTGTTCCCACCATAAACACTATATAGACACAAGACATGGTTCCCACCACAACTGATCCTGCTTGTCATTGATTACTCAAAAGAGAAACCCACTTATTGAGAGTCTCTGATCTTCAGTTTGCAATTCACATAGATAAAACTACAGAAAGTAAAATGCTTACATTGTTAGACCTTCAACTTGAAAAGCCAAGTCTGTAAGCATGTAACAATGACATGCAAAGAGGTCGACACACTGCCACTAAGTTTTTAGGTATTATTGCATTGATTTCCATCAGAATTTACCAACACACACACCCAAAAAAAAAACCAGTTATTTACACTGGCTTTCCTGGAAAGTAATGTCAACACAACTTTGAAAAGAGTATAGAGGCCCCAAAAAAAATACTAAAACTGTTCACTTTTTTCATTTTTTCCATGTTTCGTGGAATAAGTCCATGTTTTCTTCAGTACTTGCACATTCTAATAAAGGTCAATGATGCTAAGCAGTGGGGACTTACTTATTGAGTGGGAACAACAAAATGTGAGTACAATTTCTGGTAATTGGTAAGATACTAGATGAAAATACTATCTAACAAAAAGAAAGGATCACAAAAAAGAATCAGTCATCCTTTAAAACCAAGAGAAAAGCAGCCTAAAAAATATTTGTTTACCTTGTCAAAAGTTCCACTGCAGTTGAACCATATCCAAGCTGAAATTAAAAAACAAAAAAAAAAAAAATTCACAAAAGAAATAAAGTTCAAAAGTCTTGATGAAAAATCTTGGTTAACAAGTCAACTTAATATGGATAATCTGCCCTTCAAGGCAGACTTGTAAATTTGATGGCAGAAAATATAGTTCAGGTACTATACAGATAATTACTTTGACTATTAACTAAGATACAAGTAGAATGCATTACACCTATGCTTGTATTCTAATTCCAGATAAATAGGTACACAACAGAGAAAAATTAAGTTCTAACAAATTAAGTTTTCCTTTCTTCTAAAGTTAGTTGAGTCTGGGATGAATAAGGGAGAGAGATTGAGACAGAGGAAGAGAAACATAAAGAAACAAAGATGCAGGCACATGTTCAAACAGTAGAATCACAGAATACCAATTTAATGCAAATAGGTAGCAAGTGTAGGTACCCCCGCTCATAGGAATGGCAATTTTCCCCACCCCTCCCCCATTCTACCCCACTCCAACTATTATTATATTTATTAAACATATTTATATGTATATAATATATATTATATAATTTTAAATTTTAAATATAACAAGACTAAAACACTAAAATATTACACTTACCATTCATTTTAACTTCTTTATTTCTTATTTTACATCTTTAACTCTCATCTCATCATTTATAAAACATTATCCATAATATACCGTATCATCTCTCATATATATTAATACCATCATTCCTAACGTTACAAAATTAACCTCTTCAGAGATACCGTATCATCTGCCATTATGGGACACATGTTGTACAAGCTTTTTCATGTGTTACAACAGTTCGCCTATAATTCCATCTTTATTTGGCTTCACATCCAGAGATACTTCATTGCTGATATGGATTTACACAACAAACAACACCCAATAACTTATTCCTCAACCAACAGTTTGACACCATGCCAATGTCAAGAACTGCAGAAAACCATAGACTCTACTTCCCTAAAGGCATGTAGAACATACATTACAAAAACTAAAACATGTATGGATCAGTTGCAAATTAACTTCTTAATTTAGAGCCAATTCCCTTGCAAGCAGGTGTCTTTTAATATGTTACAACCTATTTCCTTCAAGAACATACTTATCAAAAGAGTACCTCGAGACTGATCTTGGTATCATCTAATGGATAGTAATTCCTGAAGACACTCAACCATGGAATCTGCCAATTTTGGTATAATCTGCCAATTTTTGATCTTGGTATAATCTGCCAATTTTTACTTTCTAGATGTGTGCACTTGCAAAAGAAATGCCATGAAATATTTTTCACAGAAATATAAAAATCATGATTCAAAAAATATATATTTTGCATACTTCAGAATTATAACTCAGCAAAGGAAAATAAATGCGCACCTTTCTTTCACACTCCCACAAAACTCGTAATAATCAGGAAACCCTTGCAATCTTGCACACTCACGAATTGTGAGAACTCTATCTTGCTCGGGATGTAAAATTGACTAGACAAATTGAGCACATCAGAATAAAATCTTGCTTACACTATTAGCTGTAATCAAGGCTGGCTCATACCTGGCTGTGAAGATCTGGTCGGCACAGAAGAGTTGGCACTATTTCATCCCACCATAATCATGAAAATGGTCTGCATTTTGGCAATACATCAAACACTCAGGGAAAAAAAGAAAAAGATGCTTGCTTAAACTATCCATTTTCGTCATTCCTCTTTGTCAAGGGCTATATGCTTGCTTAAACTAAACAAATTCATCTTTTTCACTTTTTCCCTCCCTTTGGTTACCATTTCATGAATATATCCATTTCTAATTCTCTTTCCTTTTATACTTTAATCTTTTACATTCTTGGTACAAGTAGGAAAAAATACCAATCATAGACCCAACCCTTGTGTTTAAGCAAGTAGATGTTTTGTTCATATTTTAGTATTATGTATGCTGTCAAGCTATTCTAAAGAGAGATTGTTGTGTCCCTTTGGCATGCTATATCAATTTCAGATTCCTAGTAGCTGAAATTGCATTTCCATATGATGAAGGTGTAATAGAAAGTTTTCCATTAGTATTACCAATGGCTTTCCAGATGGCATCAGTATTGGCTCCACTGTCAAATCCCTTTGAACAACATTGTCAGCTCCAACAATAATGCCAAGGAGATCTCTGAAATTTGCTCCCTATGGAAAATACATCTTAGGACATGATAAATATCAAGAAACCAAAAAAACTGTCATACTTACATAAACTACCTTTCTTCGTGGAATTCGACAAACTCGCAAATAATCATCCTCACCCAATGGGAGAGGCCGATGATCACGAAGTACTGACTTTCTCTGTTATAGGTGTACTGCAGGAAGCAGAGCCCATCATATCTAGAGATAAAAAATTGCACATAATGTCAAACCACACATTTTAAAAAAATTACACATAATGTCAAACCACAGTACCAAACATCTGCACTGATAAAAACGCACCACAGTACCAAACATCTTCACTTCCATTGACAAGAACCAATGGTATGACAGGCATGTACCTGAACGAAAAACAAAAAAATTTAGACATCTGCAAAACCTTCATCATAATATGTTTATTTGCCACTGATAAAAAACTTACCAGACAGGTTCAATAGATTGCCCATCTTCATTCAAGTAATCAAGAAGTATATCATCATCCTTGGGGAACATGAACCGTGTGATAGGAGAAAGCCGAGTGTATATGTACCTAGCACTCGCATGATCTTTGCCTCCCTTTTAAGATACAACAATACATGTAAGCATAGGAAACAAATTTAAAACAAAACAACTAACTCCAATATGTTTGTTTGAATTTGATTGAGTGATATTTTTCTTTCCTCACCTGATGACGAGTGCCAAATTGACCGTTTGGTTGATTAATAAATTGATGTCATTAATAAATTGAAGCATTTCCAAGAGTACAAAAATAAATGAAACAGAAGGGACTGCATGGAAAGAAGTAGTTCAAGTCCCACAGCTTTCACGTATTCATAAATTTATTACAATAGTTATAATTTACAATCAATAATACTTTCATTACGGAAAACAATAATAAGTAACAACGCGATCACCTAGTTCAAAATGCTTCCAACTGAACGAGTAAATTCAATACCAAGACCATCCAAAACAGCATAAATATTACACATCATTGGATAATCTAAATCTGGAATAGAAATAGAAAGGAAAAAATTGAAAAGATAAGGAATGAGAAACTTGAGACCTACCTGCACATCAAAATCTAACACCAGTATTACTGGTTCTCTGTTTAGACACTCTTCCTCTTCAACTTCACGGGCTGCTTCAAGTATTAGTTTTAAGGCCTTCTTGGACAGACTTTCAACTCCATCACTTGTATCAGCATATGTTCCCCACCTCTCTTGATTACAATATCCCACCCCATCTATGAAACACCCTTTGTTTAGAATTAGCTGCAAAATGCTTTCTTCTCTTTCACATATATGCTTAGCACCTCCTATAATAACTTTAATTAGGCTCTCATGTGCGTCCACTTTACATTTAACTTTCAGATTATGCATGAGTTTCTTTTGTGACTCCTGGTGCTCACAACCAGACCACTCCCCCAAAAGCAAGAATTGTACAATTGGACCAAACCATGAGTCTTCCAAATCCCTGAGTCATGAAGGCATAAAATTGTGAAATTACCAGCTAATATATTATTTTGGAAAAAGAACCACACAACTAGTATTACATGACAGTAAAGACCTTGTTATGATCTGATTGCCTTCAAATTGCTGTCAATAAGACAATCTGTCACTAGCTACTGATTACCTTTGATAAATGTGACACATAATGTACAATTTTGTGTAGATATTAAAATGGAGAACAGTAAAATAGCAGGACAGATCAATCCAATATGCATCGTATTGAAGGAAAGACCAACCTCAAAAATTTGCCAAGGCGCTGATCAAGACTCTTTCTCTGCATCCACCACAATGACCTGTTCTTTTTTGTATCTTCTAAGGGTTGCATTGACGATGATAAGTAATTCTCCTCCAAAATCAGTCTAAAGACTGGGGCTATGTAATCAACCACTGTAGAACCCCAAGGACAGTGCCAGCGTTTGACACAAATTTTGTCTTCAAAAAGAATCCCAGAACCAGAATTTGTATCGTTGTCCGAAGCATCTGATCACATTATGCAATAAATTTTAGTGAATTGAACCTCCTAAACATGAATACAAGAGGAAGATTTACAACTTTTCCAAGTCAAAAATGGAAGAGAAGTTACCTTCTAAAATTGAATCCAGAACTTGGGCTTGTTGGTCTGCCCTCTTAGATTGCTTGCCCAAAAAAACTTTTAACATACCCACATTTCCATTATCAAAAAAACCGTTCGAGAAGTTATCAAACTTTTAACATACCCACATTTCCATTATCAAAAAAACATAGCAATTCACAATAATAACAAAGTATTTGCGCTTCAATTGAGGCAAAATACAAAAAAGATAGAAAAACAAATTACAACAAAACCAAGCTCCACAACAATTCATGATTCGAAATAACCCCAAATACCCCATTTCCATACGGAAAAAATTAGCAATTTGATTTGGAAAATGCAAAAGATTATGCCTAGTCAGTGACACACAATAAACACCAATGTCAGACACAAATATATGACATGATGATTACCGGAATGGACAGCTCGATTGAAGCGTCTTTGTCTGCGAGAGAGAGGAACATTGGTGGATCCAAAGAGAGAAGAGAAACCATTGTCGCCAAAGAAATCAGAAGCGCAAAGGCCTTTGGAACTGTAATACTCATCGCAGGGCTCGACAGGCAAGTGAGAGGACATCAAACCCTGAATGCCCGATGAGATTAGGCGACCCTGGGGGATTTCAGAACAACCAGCTCTGCATTTAGATAAAACCCTCCTCTTCCGAGCCCATCTGCTAAATCGCTTCGACGAAGATTAATTCATCATCATCATCATGGGTTGTTGTTGTTGGTCTTTTTCACAAGCAACAGACATGCAAGCGACGATGAGCCATGTACACACCACGGAAGAAGCCGCCATAGTTGCTACTACGCACAACAACACTCCGAGAACCCAAAAACCCAGTTCAGAACTACAATCAATCAAATCAATTTTTATATGAAAAACAAAAAATGAAATCAGACCAAGAAAACCAAGAAAATTGTCTACACTATTGAGAAATGGGCATTTTGGAGATGGGTTTGTTTGAATCTGGGAGAGATGAACAGCAATCAAGAAGGGTATCGAAGTTGTGTCGTCGTCTTTTTGGATCTCTGTTTCGAAACCGTTCGAGACGCCAAGTTTTGGGCAAGCAATCTGAGAGGGCAGACCAACATGGACACAGAGATCGGGCAAGATACAGAAGAGATTAGGGCTTTTTTTTCTCTTTTTTTTTTTTTCTATTTTCTTGGTTCAAAACGATGTCGTTTTTAAAATGGCGACCAAATTTTTTTGTCGCAAAAAAAAATCAATTCCCGCCTGGACAGACTTTCAAATTTGCCTCCCAAACTTTTGGCGACCAAAATACCAAATTAGTAGCAGAAAAGGTACCTTCGCCGACAGTCTTCTTTAGTCGCCAAATCTTAATCAACGGCGACTAAAATATTTGTTGCTAAAAATACTCATTTCGCGACTAATTTATTTTTGGTCGGCAAAAGCATACCAATTTCTGCGACTAACTCATTTTTGGTCGCCAAAATGTGACCTTCTGCGACCAACTCATATTTGGTCGCCAAAAATATTGATCATTCGCGACTAATTAATATTTGGTCGGCAAATGTCATTTTTTTGCTACCAAAATTTTTTTGGTCGGCAAAAGTGGTCGGCAAATGTGTAAATTCTTGTAGTGTACTTACACCATTATTTTATCCTCAAAAACTCAATTTCTTATTACACCAAAATCAATTTTGATTCTCTTTCTTTACACTTAGGGCTATTTTATAATCAACTTTTTGGTTAAAAGTTGCTTATAAACAATTTTTTTGTGAGAGAGGAAGTGGGCTATAATCCAAGAAGTGAATTATAACCTACTTCCAAAAGGAGCCTTACCATAACACCAAACTTACCCTCATTTTTATTTCACATTTTCAAACCTATGTTTGGATTGAGTGATTTGAAGAGAAAAGAAAAGAAATGGAGAGATATACATTTTTCTTACTTGTTTGGATAACCTAAGTGGAGAGAAATGGGAAGAAATTGAGAGAAACTCATTTCTCTTATAAGTCTCATTTTCAATCTTTCCAAAAGTGAAGAGATTAGGAAAGAAAAGAAACCACTATTTTCATAATACCAATTTTGTCCCTATAAAAATAAAAGAAATAAAATGATTGAAAATATAAAAAGGTTATTTTGGTAATATAACATAAAATAATTTCTTTTCTTTTCTCTTAATGAAATCTAACCAAACAAGAATGAGAGAAATCATAATCATTTATTTTCTTTTATTTCTTCTTTGTCCAAACAAAAATGAGAGAAATCACAATAATTTCTTTTTTTTTCTTTTCTCTCCTAGGTTCCTACCTCACTCCACACCTCCGACAGCTACAGCTGGTGCTAATGACTCTGACAGCCATTGTCGGCGCCTTCGACCACCAAGCCGTAGCCCCTCTCTCGCCAGCAACCCCTCTCCCTAGCCCCTTCTTCCTTCTTGCGACCTCCTCTACCACCATATCCCCTTTCCAACTACCACAACTATTCCCCATGAACCAACCACACTTCTCACCATCTCTAACCATTGCGATCCACCTCCATCCTCGCTTTTGACTCTCATTCCAACAACTCTCCTCTGCTATGAATCTTTCCTCTTGACCTCCATCACGACAAATAACCCTTCACATTCTTCTTCTCTTTCTTATTCTTCTTTATTTTTCTAGATCTGAAAAGTGGATGAGTCGAGAGGTTAGGTGGTGATGAATGTGGATCGTGATGGCAGTAGGTCACACTGTGAGGGACGCAGAGGTGGGAGTGTTGCAACGGCAGTGGTGATGGATGGTAAAGATGGTGATGAAAGAGTAATTAGGGTTTTAGGATTTTTTTTGGTAATTTTGAAAAGGGGCAATAGTGTAATAATTTTATTTTGAAAAATTGGAGTGTTTAGTAGAATTTTCCTTTGTATTTTAAGCAAATTTCAGTGAGTGTAATTGTAATTTATCCTAAAAACAATGGTAAATTACGTTGACTTCCTTTGAAGTTTAGAAAAAATACATTAAGTCTCACAGTTTTAATATAATTATGATGACCTATACTAAAGAGTTAAATGGACCGAAATTAATATTTTTTTTTGAATAAGTCATAAAATAAAACAAAGAATTGTACAAGATTAGAAGGGGAATACCCCAAGCCCTAATAGAGAGCTATACATTAGAGCATAGAACTAAAACTACACTAGCAACCAATACTGGCAGAGCCAGAAAATTAAATTAGAGGGGGCACTTATTAATTATAATATCGAAAATTTTTACAAAAATATTTCACGTAAGTTCTTACGATTGATTTCGAGAAATATCAAAAAAATAATGTTATTTATAACTAGTGTATCATAGATAATATAAAAAAATATATATATAAGTCTTAAAATAAATTATAGGATAAATTACAAATACACCCCCTAAGGTTTGATTAAAATACGAATCGCTCCTTGTGATTTTGGAAATTATATTCTACCCCTGGAGATTTCTAATTCCATAACAAATCGCTCATTTTATTAATGAATCATCAAGTCAATTAACAGTTTTTAATAATATTAAAAATATGTTTCAATTAATAATTTAGGTAATTTTATTATTGTATAGAAGAGAAATTATGAATTTCATTTTTTTAGTTAATTCTGTTAAAGAAAAAAAATACAAACAAAGAGGTATTTGTAATTTTCCAAACCATACGGGACAATTTGTATTTTAAGCAAACCTCATGGGGTGTATTTGTAATTCATCCTAAATTATATAATGATAAATTATTTTTTTATACAAAATTTGATTAAAAATTCAATATAATGATAATACCACGTCATCATTAGTATGTGATATCACCAACTAATAGTAAATAAATACATAGAGAGTGAACCTCACATGTCAAATGTAACTAACAATCCAATAAATTTCATATTTTTATAGTGAGATTACTTATATCTGCATGTCAATAATAATGACATCACCGTTACATTAAAAAAATTTCATAAAACTTTCATAGATAATATGGTTTATAATAATCTCTTCATTTTCAATCAAAACAACTATTACTGTTCTCATAATTTTTAAAACAATTTTCAGAAAATTCTACTTTCTTATTTTTCGTATTTTTTTGTTTTTAATGAATTTTTTAAATATTTTAAACAATTTTTTTAATTTTTAGATATACCTAACATAAATATACCTAAAAAATAAAAAATTTGTAAAAAAAACCTTTTAAAAATTCACTAAATACCAAAAATACAAAAAAATACGAGAATTCAATACATTTTTTATATTTTTATATATTTATTAATTTTTTAAAATATTTTTTCACAATTTTTTTACTTTTTAGATACATCTAAGTAAGGTGCATCTAAAAAACTAAAAAAAATGTTTAAAATTTTAAAAATATTCACTAAAAACAAAAAAGCACGAAAAACAAAAAATTCAGTTTTCAAAAAATTTAATCCAGAAAACTCAAACCAAACACACTAATTGATATTTCACTCTAATAATATTTTTATAGTTTTTTTTATTTAAAATAATTTCTTTATATTTGTAAAAAAAAAAAATTCTCAAAATCCAGGAGAGGCACATAACCCCCTGATCCCCAAGTCGCTCTGCCACTGGCAACCAGCAACCAAAAGAAAAGAAGAAATAACACAAGCAAAGCTACAACACAAGCACAAGACTAACAGCTAACAGCTAAAGGCAAACTACATAAACAAAATAAACATAAACAACCAATAAACCCAAAAAGATATAGCAGTAGCACAACTAACCCAGGTGAACAAACATGTACATAGGCACCATGGAAAGCAACCAAGCACACATCCAAATGGCCTAAACCTGGGCACGAAATCCAATACAATGACCAAAACTAATGCTGACAAGTGTAAAACACAAAAACAAACAATATAAAATATACATTTTTATGTAAAGGATATAACAATATCAATTTTTTCATCCATTTCACTAATAATTATTGATGAAAAATTGGCTAAATGTTTTGTCAAACTATGAGACTTAAAGCACTGTTTGGCAACTATTCTTTTTAGCTAAAAAGTCAAAAAGTTACTAAAAAAATCAAAAAGTCAACAATCCATACCAAAAAGTCAAATATTCCCTATTCTCTCTACTTTTTGCACATCTTTTCGTAAAAAGCTAAAAAGTCATCCCAAATATATTAGTTTTTTTTACATCACATTTTAGTCAAAAAGCCAAAAAATTGCTACAAAAGCATGTTCCGAAACGAGGCCTTATTATAATTTTTTTCAAACGCCAAGAGAGGTTAGTGTAATTTAATCTAAAAAACAATGTTAATCATGCATGTTTTAAATGAGATTTTCAAGAAGTTACTCAAACTCAACATAATGTCCATGAGATTCAACGTCATACCCACATAAAGCACATCCCATGTTAACATATAAGTATGTTATCACATAACACATCAACATGTAATCATTCTTTCGCAACATGAGGTAAAATGGTAACATCAATTCCTGCAAACCCAAGGTATTCAAACCCGGTTAACTTTGCTACTAAGATGTCAAAAACCCCAAATTTCTAAAATCTGAACCTAGGATAATAATAACTGTGAGGATATATTTTCTGAGTACCAACACGTGGCAAGGTGACGCCGACGTGTCAGCCGAGGTGCCACGTGTCCTGGTCGTGACGCCGAGGTCATCTTGGCTAGGCCGAGGTTACCTCCGAAGATATCGGAATCCGAGATAAGCGGATAAGGGACAAGAGTCCTAGAATGAAGAGGGAACTCAACCTGGATATGGACAAGAGTCCTAGAATGAAGAGGGAACTCAACCTGGATATGGACAAGAGTCCTAGATTGGGAGAAGACTTCAGTTTGGGTAAAGATAAAACTCTTAGAGAGTTTATCCTAAACCCACTGGGAGTCCCAGATTAGCAGTAATCCTAAGTCCATTAGGGCTAGGCTCTTATTGGGACTAAGATTGTATTGACTATAAAAGAGAGGCACCCCCATGGGTCTAAGGTATGCTTTTGATGCTCTGAATAGTGAGTTAAGCACTTTTGATTATCTTTGAGAGATATACTGACTTGATCGTCGGAGTACCCCCGGGTGGACGAACCACCGCCGGAGACTTCTCTTTCTGTTACAGGTTAGCTAAAAGCCATCTATTCTGCCAGTGCTCTCCAACTAATTACTAAGCGGGCAGTGTGATCAAAAAATCACTCACACAATTTGGCGCTGTCTGTGGGAACGAAAGGAGAATAGATGGCCACCACCGTACAAGATCAACGTGTCGGAAACGACTAGTTTAGCAAGGATGGAAAATATGTCGACATAAACGGAATGAAGACCCTTCCGGAAGGGATACCAAGATAGGGGGCATGAGCGCTCCCAGGAAGATAACATTCAAAGAGCTCAACCTGAATGAGCAGATCCAAGATTCCAGAAGACATAATCTCGGCCTAGATGAGTAGGCCCGAGAAAAGAAGAGCTCAACCTGAATGAGCAGATCCAAGATTCCAGAAGACAAGAGTTCGACACTTAAACCCGAGAAGAGAAGAGCTCAGTGAGCAAATCTTAGATCCCAGAAGATAAAAAAGAAACACACAAGATCAGACTGAAGTTAGCCAAGATGAAGACCTATTGTAAAATCCACAAAGGAGTATGTGGAAGCTATGTAGGGGACATACCCCTTGCCTACAGAACCATATTAAAGGGATTCTAGTGACCCTACGAACAAAAGGATGCAGAGGCTTATAAAAAACATGAGAAAAGAAACGGCTCGCCGAAGCGAGGCCGAGGTAACAATGGATCCAGCAAGCAAGAGGCAAAGATACAAAGTTTACCACTTGTTGAAATTTGTAGCAATTTACAAGTTGGTCAAACCGATACAAAGTTTACCACTTGTTGAAATTTGTAGCAATTTACAAGTTGGTCAAACCGATACAGAGATTAACACTTGTTGAAATTTGTAGCAATTTACAAGTGGGAGTTAAGCCGAGATTACTGTTTCTCTTCGCTTGTTGAAATTTGTAGCAATTTACAAGTGGGAGTTAAGCCGAGATTACTGTTTCTCTTCGCTTGTTGAAATTTGTAGCAATTTACAAGTCGAAGTGAAGCCGATGTTATTACTTACAGACTTATGACAATCTACTGGTTGGCTAAACCAAAAAGATGCTTAACACTTGTTGAAATTTGTAGCAATTTACAAGTTGAAGTTAAGCCGACATATGATCATCTGTTGAAATTTGCAGCAATTTACAGGTTGAGGTAAAAGCTAAGTATATTGTTTAAACCCTTGTTGAAATTTGTAGCAATTTATAAGTAGATCACTGTTTAACACTTGTTATAACTTGAGAAAAGTTTACTGTATATGTTAGTCCTTGTTGAAATTTGTAGCAATTTACAAGTAGGTTAGAGTGAAATTACTGTTTACATAGTTATTGCAACTTGAGAAAAGTTTGCAAAGTTTACATTGAAAAGTATATGTTTTATACTTGTTGAAATTTATGAAAAGATTGCAGGTCAGTATCTTGCCGAAGTAAAACTTGCAGTTATTATACCCGAGGTATGTAACCCCGAGAAGATTGTGCAAAGGAAGAATTATTTAAATCACGCAAAATATTCTAAGTATAGAATCATGCAAAGGCAGTCAAGAAAAGACAAAGGCACAAGCATTCAGAGAAGGAAAGTTAAATTAGACATTCAAGAACAAGGAGGCACATCGGCCATATGCAGAGCTTACATTGTCTAAAAAACAAGAAGTACAAGAGTACAAGCGACAAAAAAGGAAAAACCTTAAAAACCGAGATGATGTTAAGCCGAGATGATGTTTAACCGAAGTTAAACTGAGGTGATGCTTAACCGAAGTTAAGCCGAGATGATATTTAACCGAAGTTAAACTGAGGTAATGCTTAACCGAAGTTAAGCTGAGATGATGTTTAACCGAAGTTAAACGGAGATGATGCTTAAACCGAAGTTAAGTCGAGATGATGTTTAACCGAAGTTAAAACGAATGATGTTAACACTTGTTGAAATTCTGAGAGAATTTACAAGTTAAAGAGTGCACAAAGTTAAATGTCGGCAAAAGATTCGCCGGAGTCAAACGTCGTTTTGATTAGAACAGAACCACTAAGTACACGCCAGAAGTGATAACCAGAATTGTGAAAGAATAAATGCTTCAAGAAACAGCGATGATAGTTTGCAAAGGCCAAGAGAAAGAGGGTCTAAAGGGGGCGAATTAAATACCAGAAGTTTTAATACATCGGCGAAAGAAGAACACATCAGGTCTGTGACTACGGCACGAAGCCAACTTCCCTAATGTGATCCCAAGTACAACTTATGTTCACATTAGGGGCAGGGAGAAGATGCAGGGGGAAGGAATGATAATTAAGGAGCAAGGAATGTTTACATTTGTTGAAATTTTTGAGCAAATTACAAGATGAGTTAACCAAAGATTATGAAGTCTACCACTTGTTGAAATTTGAAGCAATTTACAAGTTTGGTATAGCCGAGATAACACTGAAAGACGTTTCCGAGATATGATCATCCGAGATGACCAACTAGCTTGTTAAGAGCTGAGAAGGTTGGCAGATACAAAAATGAAGACCTTAAAGAACTAGGGACTGAAAGCAAGAATGTCAGACTGATCTGCTTCGACGGACGACGATGGTTCAGCCTCGACAGTCAGTTGGAGGAGCTTCTCTACCGTTACCTCGGCATCGATTTCAAGAAGAAGCAAACTACTCGGCATCAGCGGCAGGTTGTGTCTCACCCCTAGAAGACAGGTGGAAATAACTTCTCAGTAGCCTTCTCAGCCACGAGCTCAGCATCAATCTCCTACAGAGTTTGATCAAAGCTCTTCTCGGCGATTGGCACCTCGGAGTTTTGAAGGCAAGGATTGAAAGCAAAAATCTGGAAAAAGACACAGAAAACAAAAACAAGAAATGTAATTCGAAAATCAAAAATGGTGATGAAGCTATCAAGAAATCAAGACAAAAAGATTGCATAGGTGTGTCAAGCCAAGAACAGTGACAGAAATCAACAGATATGTGAACAGTGTGTATTCAAGAAGATGATTTGGAAACAACGGGTAAAACAGCAATGGTGGTTAACAATGAAGCAGAGCTTCTTGGAAAGCAACAAGTAATAAAACCAGGAGGAACAGTGGCTTACCAGAAAGAGAGAAGTCAGAATGAGAATTGCCGAAGTCTGACGACAATGACGAAATGACGTAAGCTTCACCGGAGGAGAGGAACAAAGACAGTTGCAGAAGCTTGAAAGCTTGGAACAATGACAGATTTAAGTAAAAGAGCTAGAAAGAAAAAAAGCCAGAGGATTGAATGAAAAAAGAGAAAAATCAGAGTCAAGAAGACGACAAAGTTCAAGAATAAAGCCAAGTGCACAGGCACTAAGTAAGTATGTGAAGAACAAGAAAGTAATGACCCAGACACAATGCTAGCAACAGAAAGTGGATATGACAAGAACAGTGCCAGGCATTCAAACAATTCAAAACTTGAAGACAGACAAAAATAGAAGGCAACAGATGGCAAGTAAACAGATTCAGAAGAGTTATGGAAGATTGAGCTTAATAGAAACTACAGAGTTTGTGAACCTACCAAGTGAAATGTACGCCGATATGAAAGTCGCCGGAGTTAAATAGATGATTGGAAATCGGGAACACACCAGAGAGTGTGAGTGGAGCAGTTGCAAAACTCTTGGAGTTTACGAATTAATGGAACCAGAACCTCAGCTAGGAGGTGCGATTTCAAGCAACTTGGAAAGCATGAAACTTGATTCTTGACACCAGTGGAGAGTAAAGTCCAGGGAACTTTGAGGTCGGCGAGTTTTGATCTCGGACAGAGGGGCACAGATGAACGAACAGTGTAGGTTCCATCACCTCAGAATGCCGAGGTAATAGAACCTAAGGGGCAGTTGTGAGGATATATTTTCTGAGTACCAACACGTGGCAAGGTGACGCCGACGTGTCAGCCGAGGTGCCACGTGTCCTGGTCGTGACGCCGAGGTCATCTTGGCTAGGCCGAGGTTACCTCCGAAGATATCGGAATCCGAGATAAGCGGATAAGGGACAAAAGTCCTAGGATGAAGAGGGAACTCAACCTGGATATGGACAAGAGTCCTAGAATGAAGAGGGAACTCAACCTGGATATGGACAAGAGTCCTAGATTGGGAGAAGACTTCAGTTTGGGTAAAGATAAAACTCTTAGAGAGTTTATCCTAAACCCACTGGGAGTCCCAGATTAGCAGTAATCCTAAGTCCATTAGGGCTAGGCTCCTATTGGGACTAAGATTGTATTGACTATAAAAGAGAGGCACCCCCATGGGTCTAAGGTATGCTTTTGATGCTCTGAATAGTGAGTTAAGCACTTTTGATTATCTTTGAGAGATATACTGACTTGATCGTCGGAGTACCCCCGGGTGGACGAACCACCGCCGGAGACTTCTCTTTCTGTTACAGGTTAGCTAAAAGCCATCTATTCTGCCAGCGCTCTCCAACTGATTACTAAGCGGGCAGTGTGATCAAAAAATCACTCACACAATAACCTAGTCCAACAATAATAAAAGGATCCCAAAAATTCATACATGAGATAGGTAAAATAAAATGAAACAATAGTAAAAATCATCATAATGGAAATTACGCATCTCTCTTCGTTTGTGCACCTGCAATCTATGCACTATATCTATCACATGCAATTTTATTATTCAAACATCTACATGCTCCTAACTATACAACATGTGATACAATGAATACATTTCAAAGTATTTTAATATCCCATGACCTACAATCAACTAAATAGATAACCCTTACAAATAAAGCACGCGCCCGACAAGTCTCAAAACCAACCAACAAATGAACAACTGCTCATATTCATATCTAGGTTATCACTACGACAAAGCTGGGCTTTTACGGTTTCACATAAATAACATACAGTAAATGCATGTCATGGTTTCTCACTTTTACGACTTGTTTTTTTTTGCATGTTGTAAATAATTTTCCAACCACGACGTGTCTATTGCGTAGGTCGTGAATGCTAATAACGATGATTTTTTTACGGTTTGCAATGTTAGCCATAAATAATAAAATTTTCTATGACGTGCATATAGCATGACGTCCATATATGGCCCAACATCTAACATCTAAAAAGATTTAAAAATGAGTGGTACCCCAAAGGTCTAACAAATAAATTTTCTACTCTACTAATATAAATTTCACAATGTATATGATCATGATATGATAAATTATAGATACAACCGGATTCAAAACCGCTTTGAATTCAAAACAATCTTTTTAATTTTTAAAACAACAATATCAATTTCACAAAGTCATCAATTACATCAGTCTCATGTCAATACAAAAAATAATCCATTTAAGAATAAAACAACAGACACTCATCACGACTGAGCTTCAAAAATGAAGTAAAAGACTTAAATCAACATCAATACACTGGAAACAATATTAAAATTGTTGTTAATGGTTGATTGATAGTGAAACACTTACAAATGAAACAATGATATACGCAATTAATGTCTCCATCCAACATCTCACGTAGTGTTTACCTACCACTGATGTCTTCTATTGGACGTTGTTAGTTGAAAGCGTGAGGAACCACCAACCTCCATTCCTATATAAAAACATAAAATATACAATTGGTAAAATTTAATTAAACAAATTAAATAACAAATTTGAAAATGTTTGGTAGTCCAAGGCCAAAAAAAAAAAAAATGCTTTCGACATCACAAAGACGAATAGGAGCCACACATTCAATAGCACAAATCCAAACACACTCAAAGTGTTCAACATTATAGAACCATGCACACCTAAAGGGGTTCGATTTTACAAAGTAGGACAAACCAAAATGGTTCGATTTTGGAGTGTCAAACAGACATGATAGTTTTGACAAACCAATGCCGAATGCTTTGTATGCAAATTTTCAACCGAGAATGTATGAAAAACATAAAACAAATGACAATAATCAAACCAAAATCTAAATGCCAACCACCAAAATACAATCATAAATTAAAAAATATAATAAATAATGATTATAAAATTCAAATACAAAAAAAAAAAAAAAAAAAAACTTAGGCTGTGTTGCTAGACAATCATAATTGTGTGGTGGCTGTCGTGCTTGTCGAAGTGTGGTCGTGGATGGTGTAGTGGCCATTGCGCTCGCCGGTATGCTTGTTGGTGTGATGAAAGTGATGGAAGTCTCTATTGTTAGGAGTGCTTGAATGTAAACAAAATGAAATCCGTAATGAGAAACCTTGAAAGGTTTTTGTGAATAGTGTAATTTAAGATTAGTTTTGATATTATAGAGTGTAATAATAAATAGTTAGAATTTCGAATTATCTTTAAAGATTTAATGAGAAATGGAGTGTAAGTGTGATGTAAATAGAATCACCTCTCTATATATTGCATATATATATATATATATTCCATCACCACTATTGGTGTACCACCTCCTCTACGACCATTATCACCACTAACTCCTATTACCCCATCCCTTTCTTCTACCATTCCACCACCCTAACTTCTTTATTCTATCATCCCATCTTGTTTCCACTTTCATCTTTATTCAAATCACAAACCACACTAATATTAAAATCCAAATAATGCAACACAACACAAAGATCAATCTTCGTGAAGGCGACGAGATGGAAAGTTGAGAATTGGAGATTGCAGATTCATTTGCTATGCAAATCGTTGTCTCTTCCAACATTATTGGCTTTAGGTGTGAGCATGGCTTAGTTTGGTTCAGTTCATGAGTAACCAAGACTAAAACACCACCTGCGGTTACAAGAAATTTGAAACCAAACCAAATATGAAAATCTTGGAACCAAAGTAGACCAAACCAATAAAATGTTGTTCGGTTCAATTTGAAATCACGATTTTGAGAAACTTGTCATCATTTACAATATCATTACAAAATATTGTCTGCAACCTACTCAAATATCAAGTAATATACCATTATTTGACAAACACTAATGGTTTAGATAATTGTTTAAAACTAGTTCAACTATCAAGAATAGATGATTGACAATTTATACATAAAAATGAGATACTAATTAGGTATTTTAGTGTTTACGGTAAAATAAATTATATATATAGTCCGGTTCAGTTCAATATGGTTCCATAACCATATAACCATGGAGTGAATCATGAAGAATGATTTACTTATTTCAAGAATCAAGATTGAAACGTATATTGAGAGAACTAAATCAAATCATACGATTTGGTTTGGTTTGGTTTGGTTTGCGATTTTTTTGTTGGGGAATGGGTAGTCATGAAAGGGAGGTACTAAGGTTATAAAACAGGGGGGGCACTGGGCCAAGAGGGTGGTGCTAGGAGAAAAGGGTTTGTGAAGAAAGAGGGCAAATCTACTATGATAGTCCATGGTAAGTTTGAATTGAGTAATTAGAATTGTTTATAAGCAGTGACTGTAATTTGATAGGGTAAGATAAAAAATTGATACTTACATTAATTTGAAAGAGTAAATAAAAGAATAACATGTGTGTTGGGAAAAGAAAAAAAAATCTCAAGTAGTGTAGAAAAAGATGGCCGGATATATTGAAAACCCACAATTTTAATTGAAAAAAACAAAAAAAACTCAAAACTTGAAGTATTTTTTTTTTTTGTAATTTTTAAAAAATCAATTTATAAACAAAAATAAAAGCGGTATTTGTCTTTTAAAAATAGACAATATCAATGCTTCTAGTCATGGAAATTAACATTTTGTTATGAGAGACGACCATTTGAGAATACCTTTGAAAAATGTTTTTCATAAAAAAAAGAGAATAACCTTTAATTTTTTTATTTGTTTTCAATTTAAACCATTTATCTATTTTCGTCAAGTACAATTGACGAAAAAAAATATATTTTAGTCATTAAACTCAATAGCAAAGGTAGTTTAGAAAAAAATGTACATTTTTGGTACACCTATATTGAGTTTAATGACTAAAATATTCTTTTTTTGTCAATTTTATTTAGATCCCTACTAATATTAAGGACAAACAATTTTCTAATAGTAGTTTAGATCCTCTAACAAAATGGTTAACCATTTTTGACAAAAATAACCTCTATAGTTGTTTAAGTGATTTCAAAATTTTAAAATTTAATAATTTTTGATATACATCTCAATTTTTTTTTGTAAAATTTTTATTTTTCATATTGACAAATCTTTCAAACAAGATTGATGAGTAATATGAAATTATCAAGAAAAAAATTCATGAAATTTTACTGTGTTTGTTGTTATGTTACAGTGAAATTTCTTTGACTTCGTACAAAGTGGAAAACACAGAAACATAGAGAAAATTGTGTATTTCACACAGGAAAAAAAAAACATAGAGAAAATTCTTCTTCAACATAGGAAAAAACACAGATATAGAAAATTTTGTGTTTCAACACAAAGAAAACAAAGACAGAGAAATTTAGGCTGTGTTTGGTTGTGTTCTGGAAATGTAATTCCACCCCTCCATTTGCATTTCATGTTTGGATAGAATTTTCAAAATGGAATTCCACGACACATTTCAAAATCTAATTCTCCTTCCCGTTTGGCAGATGTCTCTCTATTTTATCTTCTCCACTCTTTCCAACGAACATATTCTCTCTCTCTTTGTCTTCTCCATTTTTGAAAAGTCTAATGAAATTTAAAGTTGAAGATGGTTCATAGTTGATATGTATATCCTTCAATTGATCTGGTGTAGAATAGCTGAGAAGGTGGAATGGGTTCTCTAATCTGGGCAAAAGTGGCTGAGTCGGTCGTCTACCAAGACATCTGGCCGGTCGTCCACTTGGACTTTCGGCTGGTCGATCGCCACTCTTTGACAATGGATTTGCTCGAAGGTAGAGAGCTAGCTGCAATGGAACTTGTTGCTTGTTCTTGCATTTCATCTTCACAGAACCTCCACACACACACACATAAAAAATAAAAAAATTGATGGAGCAATACTCTTTAACAATGGATTTGCTTGAAGGTAGAGAGCTAGTTACAATGGAACTCATTGCTTGATCTTGCATTTCACCTTCACAGAACCCACCAAAAAAAAAAAATATCGACAAAGAGTAGAGAGAGAAAGAGGATAGAGACGGACAGTTTGAAATGGGTGAGCGTGGAGGTCAAGGCAAGTTAATCAAAAGCTGGTGGATGCGAAGTGTGGGCTTGTTTTGTCCGCAGGATTAGTTTATGATCTGACGGTTAGGATTTCATTTTAAAGTGATATGCATTGAATTGGGACAATGTTCGAAGATGTGTAATGCCAGCTTGAAAAGTGCAAAATGTTTTGAAAAATCATTTTTATGTTTTAAATGCTAAGTGAGAAACATTGGAAGTAGAAATGGCCAAAAAAAAAAAAAAAACCAAATTAAGTTAATGATTGAAATGTGCAGTGATATTCTAATTTTTGTTTGGCTCCAATCTATATATTACTTGATAATTTTTTTGGTCATTTATTTAAAAATAATAATATAATAAATAGTTTTTAATATTTTTAATGTTTATAACGTTTATACATGCCTAAAAAATGAATTGACATAAAATAATTGACATAGAAGTTATTTGAAAAAAAAAAATTATTCAAGAAAATTACTTAAAAACAATTAATTGAAAAAAAAAATCATTTTTTTATTTGAATATTTTAAAAATAGTTTGGTTATGACTGTTGATCAAAAATACGGATATCGAGTTATGAGTAGTGTATTTGATTATCAATTATAGGTTGAATTAAGTTATGAAAACTATTTTGAAAACTCATCACCAAACAAATTTTCTTATTTCACATGTCACATCAAACTTTCAAAACTTAATTCCACATACAATTCAACACTCTATTCAAAAACCATAACCAAACAAATTTTCTATACTCAAATCATAATTCCACAACTCACAAACTCAAAATACAACTCATACTCTCAAATCACATTTACAAAACTCTATCAAACGCAACCTTATTGTTTCAGCATAGGAAAAAACACAGAAACACAGAGAAAAAGTAAAATATGCTAAATTTATGCATAGATTGGAGAGAGAGGTTGTTGGTGGTGCACGATGGTGGTTAGGCAATGGTGGTAGATGACGGAGTGTCGATAGATGTAGTGATGACGTCATAGATACAATAGAAGTAGAATTGGAGATAGATTGTGAAGAGAGAGAGAGAGAGAGAGAGAGAGAGAGAGAGAGAGAGACGTTTGGTGAAAAATTAGAGAAAAAAATTATGGTTTCTAGGATTAAAAAGGCATTTTGGTCAATGTATATCAAAATTTGTCCTTATCATTCTAAAATGTGAAAGGGTACTCAAACTATAAGTCCATTTGAAAGGGTACTCAAACTATAAGTCCATTTTTGAATCTTGTAGGCCATTAAGCCTAAGCTCTAATCTTTTTGGACCAAAATGACACAATTTGTCCAAAAAGACAATTATCTGTTGAGATCTGTTGAAATCAACTTATCTCTCTATCTATTGAAATTCACCAAACTAACTATCTGTTGAAATGTGATATATGTCATTCATTCAACAACTTATCTGTTAAAATATGACACATGTCGTTCATTCAACAACCTATTTATTAGAACGTGACACGTATCACTCATTCAATACCTTATCTATTGAATATCATACATTTTTTTACTCACCACCACCTCCTACTATTGTCGTCCATCGATCACCTCTATTGACGACTTTTTTGGCTTGTCCTTATCACCAAATAAGATTTTACTTTTGATCTAATTCCTTATACCCTTTGGAATGGACTTTTCACTAATTTTCTTAATTTTAAATCTTAGAGACCTTAGCTACCAAATTAATTTTTGTTATCTTTAAATTCTTACACATATGGAGCATCTTTTCCTAATTTTTCTTTTATTTAACGAAAATAGACTGATAGTAGTTTATATTAAAAATAAATCAAAAACTTAGAATTAAAATTGATAAAATTAAAAATTTATTTTATTATAAGACTCAATTTTTTTTATTTATATATATATATATATATATTTTTAAATTAATGCATTTATATGTTTTAAAGTAAAATAAGAGTAAATTATACTGACATTCCTTGAGGTTTTTCTTTAATATAAGTATACATTCACATTTTGGAAATTACATCCCTCTCACAGAGGCTTGAACTTCCATTACAATTTAATCCTTTCGTTAGTCAACCGTTAAGTCAACTATAAGAAATTAATTTTTTAAAATGCCTATTTTACCCTTGCTTGCATATATAAAATTGACAAATAATTTACCGCTTAAATTTTTTTTATATGCCCTAGTCGTGGTCTTTGGTTATGGCATATTATGGTGCTAGTTATAATTATTGATTGTAACATTATTTTGGTTATGATTCAAAAAGTATTTGGTAATACTTTATGTGGTGTTTGATTATAATTATTATTTTTTAATTATGACTGAAAATGATTTAATTATAATATTTGTGATAATTAATACCACAAAAGTTTGTATACCATAACATTATCTAAATGTTTAATAGTGTAATAATATATGTATTGAATGCATTTTTGTAATTGTCTGAAGATTTTCTTTACGTATCTAATAATTTTTAAAAGATGTAATTTTTAGAATATAAAAGAGTGCTTGTATGATGTCAGTATAATTTACCCATAAAATAAAAATGAGAAATTATTTAATGTTCACAGAGTATCACGTGTCTGTATTTTTTAACTAATCATCATTTAATATGCCTTTTCATGTTTCCCAATCACCAATACAATACTCCATGAAAATCTTAAGTGATTCGTGATTAGATCAAGATTAAAATATTTCAATTCCCAATTATTCAAAACACATAATCTAAATCATCAAGCACTTACGAAAGTGATTTAGATTGTTGTTTTCGGAATAAACAATAAATCGACACAAATGATTTTTACGTGGAAAAACCACAATTAAAGAACCTTCAATTGTAATAAAAAACCACGGGCGAAATGCTACTAATCAATCCACTACTGAAGAAAGAAAGATTACAAAGATAACACACAAATTACCCAACTCAGTCAATTTGTCTTCAAACCTTCTGTAACTCTTTTACCAAGCCTTCGTCTCGGGACTAATTGATCTAAAGTCGAATCCACAACTTCACTTGTCGAATCAACGACTACGTACAGAATCAAACGCCTTTGAAACTCTACGTTTGAATCTTCGGAATCCACCGAAGAATAACACTCTTGTATGTATTCGATCAACCTCCTTGATATGTGCTTTTCAAATCATGAGTTTAATACTCATTCAATTTTATCAAGAAAAACTCACAAAAACCCTCCAGAAGAAAACCTTAGAAAACCTCAAAGTAGATCTGAAAAGTAAATCCTAGCTTTGGAGTGAAACAACTACTTATAGAAATCCTGGACTGTGAAGCTCGCTCGAGCGAAGCTTCTCTCGCTCGAGCGAGAAGCTTATCTCGCGTGATTTCCATAAGTGCCTTCGCTCGAGCCACGAAACCTTCGCTCGAGCGAACAATAACCTCTTTCTGGTTTTTATGCAGACGTAGTCCTTCGCTCGAGCCACACATGCTTCACTCGAGCGCACATTCATCTCTTTCAGGTTTTTGCCAGACGCAATTGTAGACGTCCCCAAACGCCCCAGGAGGGATGAGTCCCGTTCTGTTCATTTGGGCTCACTACAGTTCAGGACTCAAATTGTCACGGTTCGTAATCTGAACCAAAGAGTCCAAATCCGGCAAATCGTTTTGAGAAAACAGATTTTTTTGAAAGAAGTGCCACACATGGACTGCTTTGCCAGATACAGAGTCGCCACCTAAATATTTTATTTTTGGGAAATTTAGAAAACCCTGACTCGTTGCCTAAGGCCATGTGTCTGTCATCACCAAAGTTGCCTCGGCTCGGGAACTTGGGTACGATTGGGGAAGGTCACTTCGTGAGCATCCCCGCTCACCCGATCAAAGATCGGCCTCTACTAACCATGATATCTAGTTTTGAAAACATTATGCATTCTTATTCCGGTTATTAGCCTAGATTTACTATGTGATGCGCACAGCATACAAGTATAGACCGAGTCGCCTGAATTGGAACAAAACATTTCATGTTTGTTTTTGAAAGATGGTTTGCTACTCACAAGTAGGCTTAAAATGCAGATTTTGCCACCCTTAGGTGGGCTTAGAAAACATGGTTTTGCCACTATCTAGTGGGCTTAAAACTCACAGTCAATGCATTGTTCCAATCCAACTAACCCAACCTTCACCCACAGGCATTCAGGCAGTTATATCACATAAGCAAATAGCCTCATGGTAAGCATGCTATCATGGCAGTCACTCACACACATGCAAGGATGCTAAAGCGTAAAAACTTACCGAGTACTTAAAGCCAAAACAGAAACTATGTTAGAAATCCATGCATGATCCTAACTATACAGAGATGCCTAATGCAACGCATGCAAAAATGCAACTATAATAGGCCCGGCTATTCTAAGATGGCATATGATGATGCTACAGCTAACATGTATTCAACTTGGAATTGAAATACAAATGCAGTTGGTATGATGCGCCGAGCCCGGTGCATGCAAAACAGATGAATGAATGCAAACATGCTATCATACTGTATGCTAATTGAAAACATGCCCTAATCTAACCATCATAAGTAGGTAAATAGAAGGGAGAAAGACGTGGGGTTGGAAGACATACATCACACGCACACACACTTATTACAACATTGCCCTCGCTCGGAGGGTCCGAATAAACAATATACAGTCCGAAATGAATAATTACAGTTCGAATAAATACAAAATCCTAATTAATCAACAAATTAATCTAGGAAAGTAGTAAATTAGCATGCAAACTAGGGGCTGCCTCAACTCTGCTCCGGATGATGAATGATGCATGTTCGGGTTGCCTTGCACGGAAATCCACTGCGATGCCCCAATTAGCCTCTGTTTACAATTAAGCTCGGAATATTGTGCAAAGCTCTGAAAGGCTGTTGATTCTTGATTTGCTGCAACAGAGAGCAAGAAAGAGGCATGGCAATGTATTTTCACATATGTATGCACGCCTCGATCCTCGTGCCACCAATCACGCATCTCGATGCATAATGGCCGAGGAGTCGACTTGCACGACTCAATATGAAATGAATGCACGTATAAACACAACAAGACCGAGACTCCATCATGGTTAATCCGGAGTGTCGGCGACCGGGAATTGAGACACGTTCCGTCACTCGGAGTACGAAACGTTCCTCGTTTCCTATGCTCGGGCTAACTCCTATCCCAAACATAATGCAATATACATGACATGCATGAATGCAACTAATATACAACCTAGCATACACAATGCTATGAAATGGCATACACAATGCACGATGTGACATGGCATACACGATGCTCTAATATGCAACCTAGCATACGCAATGCATGATGGACTTACACCAACATGAGTGGACCTCAGCCACACTCACATCAGTGGCCATGAGATGAAAATGAGACATTCGAGATGCGTGCACACATGCACGCAAACCGAGGACCGAGCCTAAGGCATGAAATGCCACTCTAACAAGGCATGGCAAGGGATGCAATATGACATACAAGCATGTGAATTTCAGTACTGAAATATGATGCTAAGTGGTCCCGAAACATGGATATATGTCATACAATGCATGGAATGGTCCCGAAATTCAAAACTAGGCACATGTATTGACCTATAGCTATACAAAGAATGCATTATTTGATCATAAGGCCTAAAGACAGAACCAAGGCAGTCCCAAAACATGCACATCTCCAGTTCAAAGTATGGCCAAAAGATGCTAGCAAGATGACCTAACATAGCATGCAATTTTGACTAGCAAACATGGATTACATGGCATGTACATGAAGCAAGTGAGAACTCATCAAACCAGCAAAAATCAGTGAATAAAACATGTCAAAACATGCCCAAATAACCTCTGAAATGCAACCAACACATGCACAAATGATGGGTTCTTTTAGAGGGCATACAAAGGGGTTATTAAGCACATGCATCAAGGACACTTAGCATGGCACAAACAACTCTGAAAATCAAATATGATAGTCCCAAAACTCATCAAATTAGCCCTGAAATCAGTCAACAAAGCATGCAAGATAAGGCCTCTTTGGAAGGCCAAAATAACCATCAAACAAAACAAGGTGAGAGGGGGTCACCCCCCTCTGATTTTGAGGCTCAAAAATGCATCAAAACCACTGAAAATCCACTGGATTTCAGTAGCTAAGAGGTCAAACAAAGCATGCAACAAGAGCTTAGTTGTAAGGCTCAAAATAGGAGATAATCAAGCATACAAGGGAGCATATGACCTCAAAAAGAGAATAAACCTAATCAAACATGAATATGATGTCAAAAAAAGACTTTTTTCAATTTAAATCAAGGTCCAAAAAGGCTCACAAGTAAGGCTAATGTATCACGCAAAAACGGCCCTAAAAGAGAGAATGAACAAACGGGGCATTAGATGACTTCAAACAGAGAAGAGCCCTTCAACAAAGTTGAATAGGGGCTCAAAACAAGGCACTTTACAGTTTATGGCAAGTCTCAAATATGCTCACAAGTAGGGCCAAAATATGATGCAAAAATGGCCCTAAAAGAGAGATAGAAAGCAAGAGGCAGTAGCTGGCCTCAAAAAGTGATGAGCCCTTCAACAAAGTTGAAGAGGGGCTCAAAATAAAGCACTTTACAGTTTTTCTTGAAGCCCAAAAATGCCTACAAAGAGGTCTAACATATCATGCAAGAAATAGCCCTAAAAGAGAGATAAAAAGGAAAGGGGTAGCAAATGACCTCAAACAGAGAAAAGTCCTTAATAAAACATGAAGATAAGCTCAAAAAAATCATTTTCAGTTTGGGTCGGAGCCCAAAAATGTAAGCAAGTATGGCTTATAGATGAAGCAAGAAAAGACTAGAAAAGGGAAAAAAAGGACTCACCCTTGTAGAACCCAACTCCAACAGCTTTTGGACCAGGTTTGGGAGCTCTCAACCTCTGGAAATCAGCTTCAAAGGGCTGGAATGGAGTGTGGAGGTGTGGTGCTATGGGTTGTAGTGTAAAGGGTGCAAGAACCTTAGGGTTTGAAGGGTTTGGAAGAGAGGGAGAGGGAGAGTTGTATGCAAGGCTCCAAACAATTTTTTGTAACCCTTCAAAATGGCGCTAGGGGGCTGGCTTTATAGAGGAAAGGCCAAGGGAAAATGGGGGGAAAATCAAATTCAAATTTCCCCCCCAAAAGGGCAGATCCCCGGGCAGGGGTCTGGGGGAAAACAGAGGGTACAGCTGTAAGGAACCAGGAGAGAGGAACATGGCCGGCCAGGTTCAGAAGGTTCAAGTGGCTGGCCGGCCAGCCAGGGTCAAAAGGTTCAAGCTCAATTAGTGGCCGGCCACCCCAAAAAGGTGGCCTCCCATGTGTGTACAACACAGCCATGTGGAGAAAAACCAGGAAATGTAACCCATGAGAGAGAAAAGCCAACCTTTTAGAGGGGTTCAAAAGGGTCAGGAAGAGTTGATGGCCGGCCTATCCATATTGGTGGCCTCCCAGGTGTGTACAACACAATGGTGTGGAGGAAAGTCAGAAAAAGTGGCCCGAGAATGGAAAAAGTCAGCTTTCTAGTGAAGAAAACGGGCGATGAAGAGCGACGAAGGAATAAAGCTGGTCTTCAGAACAATTGCTGGCCTCCCACCCTTCTACAACCTTCCTAACAATGAAAATAAGGTCCCTGCCAAAAATGAACCCAAACCGATGTAAAACGAAGGTTCAGGGGCCAAAACGCGCAGCCTAGGGCCCCGAAAACTGACTGTTAAGCACCGGAGGTGGCGTTTGACCACGAAGTTGGTCTCTCAAGCCACAGTGTCCCTCAAAAGGAGGAAATAAGATGTGTGCCAAAAATCGGAGCAAACGGAGGTGGTTAAGCGGTCCCGAACCGAGGCACACGGCTGACGGCTCCAAAAACCGGGAACCGAGCTCCAAATGGGAAAAATGGCCTACGACCACGAAACGTAGCCTACGGCCACTGAGAGATGATCTACGAGACCTCTCCCTCCCTTCGAGAAGAGAAAACAAAGAAAACGGGGTCTGGTTCGCAAACCGAGGCAAAGCACAAAAGAGTCCGGAAGTTCGGAGGCAAGGCTCGCAGCCGAGACTCCGTAACTTCAGAACGAGCACAATATGCAATATCACCAAGCGCTCAATCGGTGACGTCTGAGTCTTAAGGTCGGTCAAAAATGGTGTGTCTACAGCAGTCCTTCGCTCGAGCGAAGAGTCCTTCGCTCGAGCAAGGAAGACAAAACAGTAAGGAAATTGTACAACTCAATTAACAAAGTTGTTCGCGGGATTGACAAGAACAAGGGACCTAACAATCTCCCCTTTTGTCAATACTCGGACAAAACTTTCTAACATAATTTCCTAACCAAACAACAAACTAAACAATCCAACTAAAAACCAGAAAAAGAACCAACTACGAAACCAATCGGAATGGAAGATCAATCTGCACAAACTAAACTTGGAGATATGTGTTATGTATCAAAAGAAATCATCAAGACTTAAAAAAAAACAAAAACCATTATCCAAGTGCTGCTTGCAAACAAACATCATAAGAACCAAAAAAATATATCCCAAAAATGTACAATGTGGCCTGCAAAAATATATGAGTATCACAAAAAATATATGAGTATCACAAAGATATGTACCCTCCAAATTATCCACATCTCATCATACGCCCCCTTTTTGTCCGAGAGGGACACAAAAACAGTCATATACATCATAAGCAAAACTATCCAAGGTAATAACAAAAACTGTCTAGAAAATAGAAAACTATCCAAGAGAAGCATATGCCAAGAGCTAAGGATGAGAAGAAGATGGCTGCTGTAACTGAAGAAGAGAAAGGATCTGAGCAAGCATGGTACTCTGCTCATCAAGTCGACCATCAATGGCATCGAGGCGGGCATCCAAAAGATCAAGGCGACAAGTAACTGACTGCTCAAAGTGCTGGAGCTGACCATGGAAGGAGCAAGGACATAGCTCAGGAAGATCATGGGCACCTGCTGGAGCTGCATGAGCTACATCAACCTCCTCCTCCTCGGCAAAGGGATCATCACCTGCACCAGAACTCCCAACTCCTGACACACTCCCCCTCACATGGGCTTGACTCTGGGAAACTGTGAGCTTTGTGATGGGTTTAACAGGATGGGCAAACTCATCATCCTCAAGAGATGGAACACCAAGGGAAGAGAGAAAACAAGTAAGGAAACACCCATAAGGAAGACCCAAAGATTTACGACCATCATAAACTGTAATCATTTTGGAAACGATCATGGCCGGAAGATCTATGGGTAACCTGTGATCAATACAGTACAACACATACCCCTGATCCTGGGTAATGTGTGAAGAGTGGGAAGTGACATGAATATTAGCACACACTATGAGATTAAGGGGCGAAACCGAGGAATAAGCTCATTCTGCTGAATGAGGGCCCCAACGATCCAAGTCTGGTCACAACCACACAGTTCAGAGGCAACCTAATCAAAGTCAATCCCGGAACGAGTAAGGAGAGGATACCTAAAATCCGGGACTTTGGGAAGATCAAGAAATAACCTAAAAACCTCACAGGTGATATCGATAGGTTTCCTCCTAACCTAAGTGCGAAAAGAACCAATTTCTTTTTGAATCGAATGGATGTTGCAATAGAACTGACAAACTAAACTCAGATTTTGAGGCCCCGAAAAGACCAAAACTTGGTCACCTCCTAAGGAGTCAAACAAGGAGCGGATAGGAAGTAACTCAAAGGCACTAGACAGAACATTTCGCTCAAGATGGACTTTCCGGGAAACATAAAACTCCTTAAACTGTTTGGATTTTTCTTTGGACTCAAACTTTTCGGGATTGAAAGTTGGGCGGGACACAGTTGTTTTGCGACGCTTTGAAGGAACTGAAGACTCAGCCATGACTAAAACAACCCCAAAAACAACAAGACATTCACAAAACCCAGTCCAAGACAACCAAGAATAATAACAAACAACCCCAAATCCAAATCAAAGAACACAGTAAAACACCATTAGTCCAAAAATGTTAGCAAAATAAGCATAAGAAATTAGCAGAATATGGATGTTATGAACAAACAGGTTAAGCAGAAGTGAACAGAAAAGCAATGAACTAAGACCATAAATTAAACACTAAAAGAGTAAACCACTAAGCAAACACATTAACCCGCGGAAATTAAACCCCAAATGTTAAACCCTAACAAAATGTAAAGTGCAAGATGCGAAACCATGAACCCTAGATGCAAGAGACAAACTCTAGAACAAGATGAACTAACCAAAAGCAACAATGTTGAACCCTAGAGCATAACAGAGCAGAGGCACAATCCCATTACAATCAGAGAAAATAAAAACAAAGAGAAAAACAAAAACTTACCGAAAGAGCGGAGAATGCAGAGGAAGAAATGGATGAACCCCCAAAAAGCAAAGAGAAAAAACCTCAGACGAGGCCAGCAATCGAGAGCACAAAAAACCCTAGGAGAGAGAGAGAGGAAACACGAAGAGGTGAGAAAAAATGAACGGAATAGACACAGATTCAGAATTTGAACCTCGACAGGTCGCTCGAGCGAAGACTTTCTCGCTCGAGCGATGACAATAATGCGTAAGGGTTCGCTCGAGCGAAAAGCAAAAACAAAAAACCCCCTAAATTTTTTTTTTAATTATTATTATTATTATTATTTTTTTAGTAAAACAAAAAAAAAACAAGATACTCAATATCAGGAAGTGAGACTCGAAATACAAGTAGATGATCGCATTTGGCCAAAATTGATACTAAAATGAAATAATCGGCATATCATGAATCCTGTAAACTTGCAATTTTGAAAAGCAATGACACTGGAAATCATCAGCAAAGCAGATAAAATATAATCAGTGATCATAAGCTACATGAGAATGTACAACTCAAAATCCAACATGAGATCTCACAAAATAAAGTGTGTGTGTGCAATCCATGAGAGTCCATTGAGCTAGAGTTAATCCTCGTAGTGATCGGATGG
The DNA here is from genome assembly GCA_030407325.1 of Camellia japonica. Classification (NCBI taxonomy): domain Eukaryota; kingdom Viridiplantae; phylum Streptophyta; class Magnoliopsida; order Ericales; family Theaceae; genus Camellia; species Camellia japonica. Next base: position 167,020,356 of record JAPPVO010000019.1, on the reverse strand, counting down.
CTGGACCTCCAACAAGAGTAACTGAACATCACAGAGAAAACTCAAACCACTAGAAATCACGCGGTATTTGTGGAGTAAGTGCGGAGGCTCCCCCTCAATCAATGAGTCCTTTTTTTTCATTTTTCAATTTTTTCTTTCTTGTGGGCACTCACTGGTGGCATTCACGCTCAAGAGTATGGAAACCAAACCAGAGAAGAATGAAATTAGAAAGGATGGCCTGGTTGGTGCCTCTGAGGTAGCCTTTTCCTAATGCCCGGACTTCAAGGAACTGAGGGAGAAACTGTGGAAGTGAAAAATGATGGTAGATGGTTAAGAGACTCAACATCACCCATGATATACTAGTATCGGTCAATTCCACTGTAAAAGTACAAGAAACACTGTTAGTGGTCCATAGAGAACTTTAATCACTTGTGCGGAAACCCCTGCAACAATTTATCTCAAGAATGTGTACAAAATGAGATCATGAGGTTAATGAGCATAGGCATTCAAAATGAGCTATGAACAAAGACCAATGAGATCTTGTAAGCATAATGAGTAGTGTGCATATAAAGATGTATGTAAGTAAAACAGATATCAATGACAATCAGATTATAGCATCCAAGCACACATAAAGCCAAACACTCACACCTACTCAAGAACAAGTAATACTCTAATGATCGAGCATGACACCTAAAGTCTTTCTAAGGAACTCAAACCGAAGAAGATCAAGGGGTTTTGTAAAGATATCAGCTTTTTGATGCTCAGTGGGAACATGCTCAAGAACAACAAGGCCCTCTTCCACTAACTCTCGAATAAAATGATGACGAATGTCAATGTGTTTGGTGCGAGAGTGTTGGACAGGATATTTTGAAATGTTTATGGCACTTGTGTTGTCACAGAAAAGTGTGAGAGTGTTTGTTCTATCCCATAATCATGAAGCATTTGCTTCATCTATAGCATTTGTGCACAACAACTCCCTGCAGCTATGTACTCAGCCTCAGCAGTCGAAAGAGAGATGGCATTTTACTTTTTACTATGCCAGGAAACCAAATTATTCCCAAGGTAAAAACAACCCCTAGATGTACTCTTCCTATCATCAGCACACCCTGCCCAGTCGGCATCAGAAAAACCAGTAATTTCAGTTGTAGTATCAGTAGAAAACCAAACCCCATACCCAATGTCCCATTCACATATTTGATGATGCGTTTGACCGCAAGAAGATGAGACTCTTTAGGACTGGTTTGGTAACGGGCACAAACACCTACACTGAAGGCAATATCAAGACGACTGGCTGTGAGGTAAAGAAGACTCCCTATCATACTCCTATAAAGGGTAGGATCAACATCAATACTAGAGGAATCTTTGGAAAGGTGAAGACTGGTGCTCATGGGAGTACGGGCATGTTTGGCAGACTCAAGACCAAACTTAGACACAAGATTTTTGGCATATTTAGTCTGAGAGACAAACATTCCAGAAAGAGACTGTTTAATTTGAAGACCCAAGAAATAGGACAACTCTCCCATCATGCTCATCTCAAACTCATGTGTCATGCAATCCGAAAAATATTTCACAAGATGATTAGCAGCGGATCCAAACACAATATCATCAACATAAATCTGAGCAACAAGAATATGAGACTTAGTATGTTTCACAAATAGAGTCTTATCCACACTACCCCTTTGAAAGTCATTATCAAGAAGAAAGGTAGTAAGTCTATCATACCAAGCTTGAGGGGCTTGTTTCAACCCATACAAAGCCTTGTCTAACTTGTAGACATGATTAGGACATTTAGGGTCCTTAAACCCTTTTGGTTGCTCAACATATGCCTTTTCTTTCAAATACCCATTCAGAAAGGCACTTTTCACATCCATTTGAAACAATTTAAAGCCAAGAAAACAAGCAACACCAAGTAAAATACAAATAGATTCGAGACGTGCAACTGGGGCAAACGTCTCATCATAGTCAACACCTTCTACTTAAGTGTATCCTTGAGCAACCAACCTAGCTTTATTCCTAACCACAGTACCATTCTCATCAGATTTATTTTTAAAGATCCACTTGGTACCTATCACATTCATGTCTCTAGGTTTGGGAATTAGAGTCCAAACATTGTTACGTTCAAATTGACCTAATTCTTCATGCATAGCATTGACCCAACTATCATCTAGCAAGGCCTCTTTAAAATTCTTAGGTTCAATTAAAGAAACATAACACATATGTAATACCTCATCCCAAATCTGTCTTCGGGTTTTCATTCGATCCGACACACTTCCAATCACCTGTTGAGCTGGATGATTCAGTTTCACCCTTGCAGATGGTTTGAACTTAGGACTTGTGGTGACAGAAGCATCAGAAGAGATGTCTCTTTGTGCACTCTTTGGACTTTGACTTACCTGTGAGGATGGTGCTGTCGCAACTTCTTGTGCTTGGACCTCAGCTTTTCTTTGACTTTGTGGTTCAGTATCCAGGATTGGAGACTCACCATTGTCATCCTCATTTGTTGCTGGAGTAGGTGAACCTGTGTCATCTATAACCACATTGATTGATTCCATTAAAGAAGAAGTTCGCAGGTTATAGACTCGAAAAGCCCTACTAGTGGTTGAATACCCTAGAAAAATACCTTCATCACTTCAGGAGTCAAATTTGCCCAAAGGCTCTCTATCTTTGAAAATGTAACACTTACTCCCAAAAGTTTTGAAGTATTTTACATTAGGTTTCAATCCCTTCCACAATTCATATGGAGTTTGTAAAGTGTCGGGCCTTAAATACACGCGATTTATGACATAAACAGCAGTATTTAGGGCTTCAGCCCAAAACTTTGGAGGAAGTTTCTTACTAAGGAGCATGACCCTAGCCATTTCCTGAACAACTCTGTTCTTCCTCTCAACCACTCCATTTTGTTGTGGAGTAATAGGTGTAGAAAATTCATGCTTAATTCCATGCATGTCACAAAAATCCGAAAACGAACTATTTTCAAACTCACGACCATGATCAGTTCGGATTCTTATGATACGCCCAATGGAAACACCCTGTTCATTTTGGATTTTAAGGACTAAACCTTGGAAAGCATCAAATGTATCAAATTTTTCCCTTAAAAAATTTACCTACGAAAATCGAGTAAACTCATTAACAGTTAAAAAAATATATCTTTTACCTCCAATGCTTCCAGTGCGAGTAGGACCCATTAAATCCATGTGAACCAATTTAAGATGACGTTTGGTTGTAAAGCTGTTCACCTTCTTATGAGGGGCATGGGTTTGTTTCCCAAGTTGACATGGTCCACACACATGATTCAGATTCTTACCCAATTTAGGTACCCCTCTCACAAGCTCTTTGTTAGCTATCTTAGTTAGGTCTTTGAAATTCATGTGACCTAATCTTTGATGCCACAAGTCAATGTTACTTATGATGGCTGAGTGACAGGTGAGATCATTAGTAGTAACAATCCCATAGTAGTTATCAGATGTGCGAACCCCATGCAAGACAATATTTCCTTTTTTATCCAAAATTTCACATTTATTTTTTGAAAACAATACTTCATGATGGGAATCACACATTTGACTGATACTCAAAAGATTTGCTTTAAAACCATCAACAAGTAAAGCATTTTCAAGCTTAGGAAAACCAGCAACACTTATAGAGCCCTTACCAATGACTCTAGAAGTGCCGCCATCTCTAAAGGTAACAATTCCTCCTTTATTATTTTCAAGGGAGGTGAAGTAGGATTTGTTACCAGACATATGACGAGAGCACCCACTATCAAGATACCACATGTGTGAGTCACGTGCTTTTCGAGCAGTGTGAACAACTAAACAAGTCAAATCATCTTTCCTCACCCAAATCTTTTTGGTCTTGGTAAATGTCTTGGCGTTGTGAACACCCTCATGAATCTTGGTATTTCGCCTAGACATGTAAGGTTGTCTCCTAACCCAAAAAGTATTCGTATTTCTACCCTTTTGAGACACCTTACCAAACAATTCAAAGCAATAAGGACGAATGTGGCCATACCTACCACAGTGATGACAAATAAAAATAGGTTTTACCTCTCTTTTGTTGATCTTACCCCCTTTAGGTAGATGAAGAGAGGGATTACCCTGGTCTACCTTCAACTTTCCTTTTGCTTGAGTCTTCAAGTCATGTGAAGTAGAGGCATGTCCCTTGTGAGCTGTCGCACCATAGCCTAGCCCACTTTTCTCACAACCCATTTGTTGAGACCCGAGGATGTCTTCTAAAGATTTGGAACCTTTGTTCTACATGGCAATTGTGGCTCTAGCAATACGGAGTTCTTCATCTTTCTGACAGACTATCTCTTCCAATGTAGCTTGTGACATCTCAAGGCTTTCAAGCTTCTCTTCATATGTGGAATACACTTTCAGATTCCTTTCAGTTTCACAGGATAGAAGTTTTCCACATAGATCTTGCCTGTCACTTGAGATCTTGATGACATTCTGCTTTGCTGCTACAAGTTCTCCTTTTAGCTTGACATTCTCGCTTTCACATGCTTTGAGCTTGAGAGTGAGTTTGTCATTGATTTTAGACAGATTCAGAGATTCATCATAAAGCTTTTCGTAAGCTTGTTGTAGATCATCACCAGTAATCTCATCATTGTCTTCAGATGTTTTATCATCATCTTTTTGCTCCTCATTCTTCTTGACCTTATCCAGTCGGGCAACTAAGGCAGAAAAGTTGCTGGATGGTGGTGAAGGAGAATCTCCTCTTTCATGAAATAGGCTTAGAATTTCCCATGCCTCTTTAGCCTTTGTGCAATGAACAACACGTTGCTGTTCTTCAGCAGAAATTACTCCACGAATAGTGATCAGGGCTCTCTGATTGCTCGGATTGTCAGCACTTTTTGTATCTTCTTCAATGGCTTGCCAGCCTTCTGGGTCAAAAGCTCTCACAAACGCCCTCATTCTGATCTTCCAATACAGGTAGTTACTCCCATCAAAGGTGGGAGCATAATGCAGGTTCTGACCACGAGCTAATTCCGCTAGCTTTGGAAGAGGTTGAGTGAAAGTGGACCAAAATGCCATGAAAGCACTATCCCCGTCTTCACCGGATTCAGATTCTTCGGGTTCTTGCTCCGACCCGCTTTCATCATCCCCAGTCACAGTGTAGACTTTCTTTCGATTCTTTTTCGAAGGGCATTCAAGGGCAATATGACCAAACCCTTGACATTCATAGCTTGACCCCTTGCCCCTTTACAATCTTCTTTTCAGTTTTTGGAGCAAATTTTGGTGGAAAAGTTTTGGGTTTTTCATTACTCTTGTCTTTTGAAATAGGGTCTCTGAAATTAGGCTTCTTTTTCTTCAGAAATTTTTAAATTGTTTAGTAAACATAGTCGTCATCTCAGACTCTAAATCAAATTCAGTCTCTGGAGTTTTTGCAGTCTCATGAGCACTAGTGAAAGCCACACTATCTTTTTGTTTTTTCTTTGAAATCTTGTGGGCTTCATAAGTCTGTAAGTTTCCAACCAACTGATCAAGCTTGAGGGTATCAACATTCTAAGCCTCCTCAATGGCTGTCACTTTTGATTGGAACCTCTCGGGTAAAGGCCTCAAAATTTTTCCAACAACTTTAGCTTCAGGGATTTTTTCACCGAGTGTGAAACAGGAATTCACGATATCACTGAGTTTTGCATAGAAATCATCAAACGTCTCATCATCGCGCATAAAAAGGGTTTCAAAGGCGGAGGTGAGACGTTAAAGTTTTGACCTTTTGACAGAAGTAGTACCTTCGTGAATCGTTTCAAGAATGCCCCAAGCCTCTTTTGCTACCTCACACGTACAGATACGACGAAACTCTTCAGGTGTGACGGAGCAAAACAGGGAATTGAGAGCCTTACTATTCCAACTCGAGTTTTGGTAATTAGTTGTGTCCCATTTATCAAGGGGTTTAGGAATATCAACACCATCAATGGTGACAGTAGGTTCACTCCACCCATAGATCACGCAGTGCCAAACTTTCTCATCGATGGATTTTAAAAACGCTCTCATACGAGCTTTCCAATAAAAATAGTTTGTACCATCGAGTAAAGGGGGTCTATGGGTCGAGTTACCTTCACGAATAGAATTCATATCACTAGTCACACAAAATCACACTCCTATAGTTTTGATAAAAACAAAGAGTGATCTGCTCTGATACCAATTGAAAATCCTAAGTGATTCGTGATTAGATCAAAATTAAAATATTCCAAGTCCCAATTATTCAAAACACACAATCTAAATCATCAAGCACTTACGAAAGTGATTTAGATTGTTGTTTTCGGAATAAACAATAAATCGACACAAATGATTTTTACGTGGAAAAACCACAATTAAAGAACCTTCAATTGTAATAAAAAACCACGGGCGAAACGCCACTAATCAATCCACTACTGAAGAAAGAAGTATTACAAAGATAACACACAAATTACCCAACTCAGTCAATTTGTCTTCAAACCTTCTGTAACTCTTTCACTAAGCCTTCGTCTCGGGACTGATTGATCTGAAGTCGAATCCACAACTTCACTTGTCGAATCAACGACTACGTACAGAATCAAACGCCTTTGAAACTCTACGTTTGAATCTTCGGAATCCACTGAAGAATAACACTCTTGTATGTATTCGATCAATCTCCTTGATATGTGCTTTTCAAATCATGAGTTTAATACTCATTCAATTTTATCAAGGAAAACTCACAAAAACCCTCCAGAAGAAAACCTTAGAAAACCTCAAAGTAGATTTGAAAAGTAAATCCTAGTTTTGGAGTGAAACAACTACTTATAGAAATCCTGGGCGTTGAAGCTCGCTCGAGCGAAGCTTCTCTCGCTCGAGCGAGAAGCTTATCTTGCGTGATTTCCATAAGTGCCTTCGCTCGAGCCACGAAACCTTCGCTCGAGCGAACAATAACCTCTTTCAGGTTTTTATGCAGACGCAGTCCTTCACTCGAGCCACACATGCTTCGCTCGAGCGCACATTCATCTCTTTCAGGTTTTTGCCAGACGCAGTCCTTCGTTCGAGCGAGGACTCCTTCGCTCGAGCGAGGAAGACAAAACAGTAAGGAAATTGTACAACTCAATTAACAAAGTTGTTCGCGGGATTGACAAAGTATAAACAACCAAAAATCCTAAGATGGGCATATTGGAGTTTTTTTGATGAAATTTCTCATAGGGAGACTGTCCAGACAACAGAGGACATGATGTTCGATTAATGAGGTAAATCACAGTTTGGAGTGATTCCCTTCAAAATTGTTTTGGCAAAGATGCCTGGAATAGAAGAGCCCTAGCTACGTTCAACAAGTGACGATGTTTACGCTCCACTACGCCGTTTTGTTGAGGGATATCAATGCAACTAGTTTGGTGAACAATGCCTTGGAGAGAGTAAAATTAAGGCATATCAAATTCAAGACCATTATCACTTTGAATAATTTTAACTTTTGTGTCAAATTGAGTGGCAACAAAGTGAATGAAGGTCTGAAGACGTGTGCAAGTTTCAGATTTTTGTCGTATTAAGTAAACCCAAGTGTAATGTGTGAAGTCATCAACAATAGTGAGAAAATAATACGCCCTAGAAAGTGATACAATGCGAGATGCACCCCAAATATCAACATGTAAGAGCTGGAAATGAGCAACAGTAGAAATATTACTTAAAGGATATGAGGTGCGACATTGTTTTGCCAAGGGACAAACCAAACATAAGGAATTTTCAAAAATAACAACATCAAAAACAGAAGGGAGAGATTTTAAAACTTTGTTTGATGGGTGTCCTAAACGCTTATGCCAAAGAAGGGAGTCGGTTGTAGTGACTAATGATACGGATGTTGATGGTAGAGAATGATCAAGGTAATACGAGCCATCACATAATCTACCATCCCAATCATCTGCCTCGAACTGTGGTCCTGAATAACATAAGAATCAGAGGAAAAAGTGAGAAAGCAATGATTGTCAGTAACAAATTTGCTAATATATATGAGATTATAGTGAAACGAAGGTACACATATCACATTTTTGAGGAATAAACGTGATAATAAACGAATGGTGCTAATGTGAGAAACGGGCTTAACTGAGCCATCAGGTAATGTGACTGAATGTGATTGAATGAGAGAAGACGTGGTAATAAAAATGAAAAATTTACCATGTGATCACTAGCACCCGTATCAAGTATCCAAAGGGGTCGAGAAGGCAAAAAGAATTACCTGACAAGTGAGAAGTAAAAACCTGGTTACCTGCTGGCATGGGCCGTTATCACGACCCAAACCCACCCTTATAGTTTAGCGTCATAACCGGCTAGTAATCCTTGGATTACCAAAGGCCTCTTAACAGAAAGACATATAATTAGGAGCTACAGAAGCAAATATACAAAATAACATAGTCCATAGAGCTGTGCAGACATACATAGGACAAAAATTTGAAACCTTATAATATATATATACATAAGATGTCATGTCCACATACGTCTTGCAACATCGTGCAAACATCGTCAAAAGGGGCTTAGCCCCAAGATACAGATAAACAACAAGACAAAACATAAATATTCTTAATATGATACACAAAATATCCCTTGACATGGTCCACAAAACTTGACTTCTATACACGGGAACCTCCCCGGGAGGCACGATGGATGGCTTGACAAAACAGAACTTAGGCCTTCAATTCTGGGCCTGGTCACCTACATACATAAATAATTACAGTGAGCTGGAGCCTAGTGAATAATAATAGAGTAAAGGGTTTTAATGAATGATGTCCATCACAAAATCAGAAATTAGAGTTTATACCAAAAACATGTTCTTATCAGAAACAGAGTCTTATGCATATTCAGATTTCAATCAGAAACAGGTTCACATTCATATTCTTATTCAAATCATATACAGAAATCAGAGTTCATGCTTAATCATATATGGTACATCCATTAGCATTATCATGCTTGTCAGTTCCATTACGGAACTTTCGGTACCGGGAAACTTGTAACATACTTGAGCCACGGTATTGTTACCCCAGGGAAAGGGCCTTGAAACCACGGTATTATTATTCCCGGGCAAAGGCCTTGTACTAAGGATACCACGAATACATTTCAGAAATTTTCACAATCATTCATTCATACAAAACATCGCATTTCAAAAAACTTATCATTTCATAGCATCAGAAAATAATTAAAATTAAACATAACTTTACAGAGTTATTACTCATAGATGGCTCCACTTGCAGAACAGATTAAACAGATAAACCAGACCATTTATGGCGCGTGATCTACATAAACATAAAACGGATATGTATTGAATTACACACCCGGATTAACTTAGTTCTTTCTTATCTTGGTGTGTTTCTAACTTTTGTCCTCGTTATTTTGGCTTAATCTTGGCCTAGGAATGCCTAGGATGTAATGAGCATGCTGAAATGCACTTGAACACATTTAACAAAACTTGCTGAAAACAGTGGTCCTACTCGAGCGCAAACTTCTTTTGCTCAAGCGAACATGCAAAATGTAAGTGGTCGCTGAAGCACATCTTCTTTCGCTCGAGCGGTCTGTAAAAGTACTGGTTGTGTGATTTTCACGCTCGACAGATGCTTGATGGTCGGTCGAGCGTGAGACTCAGGTCTTAGCTCGAGCGCAACTCTTGTCGCTTGAGCGGTCTGCAAAACATGTGAACTCTGAGAGCATGCATTTTACGCTCGAGCCAACTTTTAGTCGTTCGAGTGGAGGTGTAAAACACAGAGTGGTCGCTCGAGTGGAGAGGCAGAATCTGGAACTTCCAGATTGCTCTGCCAAGTGCAAAACTCAATTTCAAAGCTGCAAATCATGGTCTTTTGGGCCAAAAACTTAAGGAAACTTATACAAACTTGGAAAACATGGTGAATTAAAAATCATTCCTTGAAACCAAGGCCCAAAAGCATGTGAATTGCTCAAAACCAACTTAAAAGTTTCCAAAATATGACATGCATGCAAAGATATGCTCTTCGACCACCCATACCATGATTAATTGAAATGTTTAGTACAAAACCAAGGGGATGATGAAATCATAGCCAAGGTAAGGTCATGCATGTGAAGGTTCTTGCTTAAACAACTTCAAAACTTCATGATATGCACATGCATGTAATGATATGATCTATATTCTTCATTCTAGTTCAATTCTCATGTAATCCACTCAATTCTCTTGAATCCATGGTTTAAGCATCAAAATTATACAATCCAAGGGTTGAATTCCTACCTCAAGCTTGAATTCTCAAGTATAGAAGTGTAATCTTTGAAGTTCCTTCCAATTCCTCCAAGTCTCTAGCAATTATTCTACAATTGAGCTCAAGTTTCCTCCCTTCTCACTCTCACACGTTTTAGTCTTCAAAGATGAGGGGTTAAGAGTGCAAAGTGTATAAATGGTGTAGAGAGTGGCCTTATATAGGCCCATTACATTGACTTAATTAATCTTGGCTTAAACTAAACAAATGAGCATTAATTAATCTAATTATTTCGTTTCGAATCGAATTCCAATTAAACTTACCATAATATTCTAAAAATTCCAACAAACACATAATTCAAGTCAATTTTATGTTCGGATGCCGATAAGGCCTTCATTTACAGAATAAAACAAAACAAAATCAGAGACATATATTCCTACCCAGAACAGATAGAAACTCATATAGTGTATAACACATGTAATAAACAACAAAATTGCCCCTTAATGACTTGTTAAACATTTTTAATCATGGTTTATATGTTAATCATGGGTTGGGGTTGTTACAGCAGTGTTATGAGAGATAGGAGTTGGCGGTGTTGATCAGGAGTAAATGTGAAACCAGGTATACTGGACTCAAGTGAGCAGAAGCCAATGGTGGTAGTAGGGGCAGCATGTACGGCTGCAGCAATGTGAACATGTGGAGCAACAATGCATGGAGCTGCTGCGGAATTTGCCCGAGCTCTGGGTGGACGTAGTGGCTATCCATACAATTTGTGCCTAATAGGATAGCCATGGATTTGATAACAGGTGGAGATAGTGTGTCCCGGATAATCACATTTTGTGCACCAAGGTCTGCTAGAGGATTTTGGCGGAGCTGGGGAGGAACTGGGCCTGATTTTCATAACGAAGGCAACGACATCTGAGGAGCGAAGGGTAGTTGAAAGAGACCGTTGGGTTTTGTCCTGCAAAATCATAGCAAACATCTTGTCCAAAGACGGAAGAGGATCCATGAGAAGAATCTGTCCGCGAAACTAAGAATAGTCATCAGTAAGTCCCATAAAAAATTTGGTGGAACGTTGATGGACTTGAATGTCTTGGATAGCTTTCATGGCACAACACATACAGGTGGGAGGCGGGGTCAGAACATCGAGTTCATCCCAAAGACCTTTAAGCTTCGTAAAATAATCAGCGATGGAGAGACCATTCTGTTGGAGGGAAAAAAATGGCATGCCAAGTTGATAAAGACGAGGTGAATTACTTTGGGAAAAGCGTTCCTTCAGGTCATTCCACAATTGGTTAGCCAAGGCCGGTGGAACGATATTGTGGCAAAGATCAGTGGATAGGCTATTGATGAGCCAGGAAATCACCATGTGATTACATCGCAACCACTGAAGGTAGTCAGTAGCAACTTGAGATGGTACGGATATAGATCCGTCAATGAGACCAATTTTATTTTTGGCAGAGAGGGTTTAGGAACATGGATTGACTCCATGGCCAATAATTATCCCCAGTGAGGAGATAAAGAACGAGGGAGACGCCTGGTTAATCAAAGGGGTGGAGATATAGAGGGTGGGATGGATAGTCATGTGGTTTCATCAGATTAGATGAAAGACTGGAATTGGTGGAAGCTGAAGTTGTAGAAGCCATTTGAAAAACGGTAGCTATAAAATTGTTTGCGAAATAGAAGAATAAGAACTGTAGTTATGGTTCTGATACCATGAAAAGTTTTGTAAACTATAAATTTTTTCTCATTAACGTGAGGTATAAATACAAATTACAAGAGAGAGCCTTATATTGTAACAACCCAGATTTTTAATTATTCTGTAGAATTTATACTAATATTATTTAATCACAGTTAGGAAAATATATAATTTATTATATATTATTATGTGTAATTTTGTAAAATAATATAATTATTAAAAGTTTAGGGGTCAAAATATAAATAATAATAATAATAATAGGTGTAGTAGTAAAATAAATAATTAATTTTATGTTGGTATACGATAGAGTATAATTTAATTAGAAATTAATTATATTAAAATATTGGGTCAAAGAGTAATTATCTTAAATATCTATTAAAGATAAGAATAAATCTTTATAATTATTATCGAATCTGGGAGAGAGGGATGGCCTGGCCACGTGTTGGCCAACCAATGGCCTCACCTCCTTATAAATAGGAGGTGATTCGGCTGGGTGAAGAGAAAAAAAAGGAAAAGAAAGAAGAAAGAAAGAAGAAAGAAAGAAAGAGAGGAAGAAGGAAAAAATAGTGGAAGGTGAAAGGGTTTTTGGTAGTGGAAAGAAAGAGTGAGGTATTAAAGTTAAGGTGAGTTATATTATACCTTGAGTCACCAAGATGTATTTTTCGTATGTTTTGACTTACCAAAATCTATTTTATACAAATTATGTTTTATTAGTATATTAATAAAAGTTATATTTTATAAAGATTTCAGTTACGTAGATTATTATCTGAACCCTATTTGTGAAAAGGAAACCCATGTATATGTTTGTTTTACTTTTAAAGAATATTTGGTTATGACCTTATATACAATTATGTTTTGTAAGTACCACCACGGGAGTCCCATGCCTTGGGGGACTTAAATAACTATTGGCCTCTGTTTGACCACTTTGTGGTCCTCTGTTTGTCATGGATCCATTGACTTCTGTTCTGTGCGGAGTTAAGTGCTACACTATTGTGGAAGCCACCTCTAGAATCCGTACGAGCCACCTCTTGAATTCGTACCTCTGTTTTCATTGTCATTTCTGTGACCTCTGTTCTGTACCGTGATTATGGTTATATATTTATATAATTTCTGTATTTCAGTTTCTGCCACTTAAATGATTTGTATACCAAATTACCGTGTTTATGGTTATTTATTTACATAATCTTAGTTTTGCTACTTAAAAGATTATTTGTTCCGACTAAGTTATCCTAAATGTTTTGGCCTAACTAACTATCCATGGTTATTTCGTGTCCCTTATACTCTTAGTATAATATTTCTCACTCTGCCATGTGCTTATAGTTGTTAACCAATTTTCAAGAAATAATGCAATTCAGAAATAGCTTCTGGAAAGTCCTAGATGCGGGGCTGCGGAATAGGCACACACAACACTTTTATTGATATTTTTATATGTAAATATCGGCCTTTTTGGTCAATATATTTTGTAATAAAAATAGAAACTCCGACGATTATTTTGGTACCCTCATTTACATATTACTTCCGCTCGCGTTCATTGATTTGTTTAAGATTGGCCGGAGGTAATCTCAGTTACTGGCCATCACGATGCTTAACCCTTGGGTACGGGGAGTGGGTCGTGACAAGTGGTATCAAAGCAATGGGTTTTTTTTAAGGAAAAAAAAATCATCATTGGAGCATAGGACACACGCACATTTAAGAAGTATGGTAGCGGGTAATTAGTACCTAAATATTATATTTTGTTAGTCGATTTAATTTATATTATAATTTTATATGATTATATAGATATATAATAAATTTTTTTTTTTGGTGTGCCTAATTCGTGAAGGATATTAAATATAATTTATATTTGTTATAGCGAAAGAAGGAAAAGAAACAAACGATGCCGAGCTCAAGCACCCACCAAAATTATAATATAATTAAACACATATAATTTTCAATTCAGTATTTAAAAAAAAATTATTTTGATGTTTTTAAAAAGTGGGTTCAAATTATAAAGATACTAATTTTGAAACTATTTCCATCAATGAAAAGTTCATCTCAAATTTTTCAATTCTTGCATATAATTCTGTCATTGTGTTCTCATTTTTATTTATTTTTGTCATAAACAAAACGAGTGAAAAGCTTTTAAAGTCGCTCCTTATTTCTTATTTTGGCCAAAACAATTTTGACAACTAGATAGTAAGTTATTTTTGGTAAAAAAAATTTTCGAAGTAATATTTTCTATCAGATTAATCATCTAATATATATTTATCAGAGTGCGCAGCGGATAGCTTACATATGACAAATTTTGAGGACGAAATTTTAAAAGGAGGGAAGATTGTAACAACCCAGATTTTTAATTATTCTGTAGAATTTATACTAATATTATTTAATCACAGTTAGGAAAATATATAATTTATTATATATTATTATGTGTAATTTTGTAAAACAATATTGACGTGGTTAGGCCCACAAAAGTCATAGCCCACTATGAACAACCCAAGCCCATCACTTAGAGCCCAACACATAACCCAACTGATGAGATCCTGAACAGCTGGAAGCCAACATGGCACGAAGAACCAATGATATTCAAACATGTGGCAGGTAAAGGACAAGCCACATCAGCAGACAAAGATTTGCAAAGTTATTGCCACTGGACATCGCCATTAATGCAGCCCATCACAGCATTTATTACGACAACACCTCTCCGTCGGAACAGCACCCCCTCACCCTGAACAAGGTAAGCTACAGCATAGACTTTCGGCCAAGGTGGCAAGTCGGAAGGGACGGCGAAATGATCACCAAAGAATATAAGCAGACGTTGAAGACAAGAAGAAGGTTAAGCTTTCTATCTCCAATTTCTCTCTACACTCTACTTCTCTTTCTAACTTACTCGTCGGAGGGTTCACTGGGGGACTCCCCGTTCCCCGTTGAACTTGTCTGCAGGTTCATTAGTGGGTTTGATCACTCGGATATTGGCACGAGAAGCGTGGATCAGTCTGACCCGTTCTGCCAGGTACCCGTTGTATATTAATTGTATCATCAGTTGGAGCCGTCTGTGGGAAAGCTTTGCTCCTTGCGCCAGTTGTGCTCATTGTCGCCGGAGACCCTGTCCCAACAACCTTTTCCTACTACCAATCAAAGTGTATGGTCACGACTAGATCTATGGCTTCTCACCATAATGCTGCCGACCATCAAACCGACCCTCCCAATCCAAACAATCCACCACAGTGTTTCATCGAGCTTACCAACAGCATTAACCGCATGGCCGAGCAAAACCAAGCCCTGATAAATGCTTTACTCCAAAGAAACCTTCCTATGCCTCCTCCACCACCTCCAGATATTCCGCCCAACCAAGAACGAGCACCAAGCCATACTATCCCGCAGCCCTATCTACCCAACTTGGAAGGCTTGCAACCTCCTCCTCCTAATATGAATCCACCACCCTGGCCCCCGTATCCATCGCTCCTGGCACTAGCCCTTGAAGGGGAGGCCAGTAGCGTCCAACCCCCGCTACCTTCCGGTGGTGATAACATCCCTCTCTGGGATGCAGAACTCCGAGCCATGAAGCTCCAACTCCAAGGGGTCATGCAGAACATCCAGTATAAACCCTCTACCACGGCCAACTCACCATTTGTTGCCTCCATCCGGGACAAACCCCTACCCTCCAAGTTCAAAATGCCCACCATTGACTCTTTTGACGGTACGACGGACCCAGTTGACCATCTGGAGACCTACCGAACCCTCATGATCCTCCATGCCTTCCCTGACGAGATCATGTGTCGAGCTTTCCCCGTGACACTAAAGAGATCAGCTCGATTGTGGTTCAGCCAGTTACCAGCAGACTCCGTCTCCACTTTCTAGCACCTCAGCGACTCCTTCCTCAGCCATTTTATTGGAGCCCAGCGCCAACGCTGCCCGGCAACCCAACTCCTCAACATCCGTCAGACCGAGGAGTAGTCCCTGCGCAGCTTCGTTACCCGCTTCAACACCGAAGCCTTGCAGGTGGCGGAAAACGATGACAAGGTCATCCTTACGGCTTTCATGGCCAGTCTGCGGTCGTCCGACTTCCTCTTCTCCCTCTCCAAAAACCCCCCGACTTCCATGGCAGCCCTACTCTCCAAAGCCCAAAAATACATGAACGCTGAAGATTCCCTAGCCGCCCGGCAAGATCCAACAACCAAAAACCCGACCCCCAGAGAAAAGCGAAAAGACTCAAAACCCAGAAACACCCAGTATAATAGCCAAACACTCCATTATACCGACCGACCCCCCAGAACTGATCGGTCGGCCTAAGTCCGACAGCCCGGTCGGTTCGAGCGATACACCCCCCTAAACTCTCCCATGGAACAAGTCCTCAATCAGATCCAGCGGGACTACCCCCTCAAATGGCCCCAACCATCGCAAATCCCTTCCAACGGGAAAGACCAGCCCAAATATTGCCGTTTTCACCAAGACCACGGCCATAACATCGATGAGTGTGTTAACCTCAAGGATCAGGTCGAGACCCTAATACGTCAGGGATGTCTTAGCCGATTCACGGACACCCCCCCTCAGCAGAGGTAAAGAACCGAACCCCTCAGAAACAATCGCCGGCGCACCCCACCCCAGCGGCCGGCCTAGCCTAACCAGGGCCATGATCGCCCTCCACAATAGCCTCGGCCGCCAGGTAATTCCCCTCCACCAGTTGGAGAAATCCGAGTTATTTCAGGTGGCCTTGCTTGTGGCGGACCATCCAGCTCGGCTCAGAGGACAGAACTCAAAAAGATAAGGCAAGGCTCAAACAAAGCAGTGGCAACGGTGGACCAACCCTCTAAACAGCCCAAACAGTGGACCGAGCCTATCACCTTCACGGACGCCGACTGTACAGGCATCCGTTACCCATATGATGACCCTCTCGTCATTTCTGCCCTCCTCTCCAAGTACAAGCTCAGACGAGTTCTCATCGACAACGGCAGTTCCTCAGACATCATATTCCTCAACTGCTTCCGTCAGCTCAAGATTGGGGAGGAAAGTCTGTCTCCTTCCAAACCCCTTTGGTCGGTTTCACTGGCGACCGAGTGACCTCCATCGGCTCCATCGATCTCCCCATCACCATCGGCGAGTACCCACGGCAGACCACAAAATTGCTTACCTTCCTTGTTGTCGACTATCCCTCTGCCTACAACATCATAGTTGGTCGCACTACCCTTAATGCTTTCCAAGCTATCACATCAACCTACCACATCGCCATAAAGTTCCCCACCGACCTGGGCATCGGGACAGTAAGGGGAGAGCAGACCGTGGCCAGGGAGTGTTATGTTGCCTCACTCAAGGAAGTCAAGCTGAAGGAGGCTATGATCATTGAAGGACTTGACGTCCAAGATGAGGACGAGCTGGTCAGAGGAGAACCTGTGGAGGAGCTCGTTGAGGTTCCCATCGACCCCATCAACCCAACCAAAACTGCCAAAATCGGCAGGCAACTATCCCCCCAAGCCAAGGCCGACCTTACTGCCCTCTTGACCGAGCACAATGATGTATTTGCCTGGACCCATTCAGACATGCCGGGTATTGACCCCTCCTTCATAACCCATCGCCTCAGCATTGAACCCTATTTCCAACCTTACCGCCAGAAATAGCGCATCTTTCATCCGGAGCGCAATACTATTATTGCTGCAGAGGTTGATAAGCTCCTTGAGGCCCAATTCATCAAAAACGTGGACTACCCTAGATGGTTATCAAACGTGGTCCTAGTCCGCAAGAACAATGGCAAATGGCGACTCTGTGTCGACTACTCTGACCTTAACCGAGCCTGCCCCAAAGATAGCTATCCTCTTCTCCACATAGACCTGCTGGTCGATGCCACGGCCGGTCACCAAATGCTCAGCTTCATGGATGCTTTCTCTGGGTACAACCAAATTCTGATGCACTCGTCTGATCGAGAACACACCTCCTTCATTACGGACCGAGGTACCTACCACTACCATGTGATGCCATTTGGACTGAAAAATGCTAGGGCCACCTACCAACGGTTGGTCAATACTGTTTTCCATCATCAGATAGGTCGGAATATGGAAGTATATGTCGACGACATGCTCGTCAAGAGCAAACTCTCTGCCGGCCATCTGACCGACCTGCGAGAGACCTTCGCCACCCTACGTAAGTACCAAATGAAGCTCAACCCGGAGAAGTGCGCCTTCGGTGTAGGATCTGGGAAGTTTTTGGGTTTCATAGTCAGTCAGCGCGGCATTGAAGCTAACCCTGAAAAGATCAAGGCCTTGATTGAAATGCAGTCACCTAGAATGGTTAAGGAGGTTCAGAGACTCACTGGCCGAGTAGCCGCCCTCAATCGCTTCATTTCCCGCGCAACGGATAAGTGTCTTCCCTTCTTCAAAGTTCTTCGACAAACATTTGAATGGATGACCGAATCCGAAGAGGCCTTTCAACAGTTGAAGCAGTGTATGGCCAATCATCCCCTCCTTTCTCAGGCAATCACGGGCGAACCCCTCTTCCTCTACTTAGTCGTTTCAAGCATTGCAGTCAGTGCAGCTTTTATCAAGGAAGACGGCTCTGTCCAGCGACCAGTCTACTACATCAGTCGGGCTCTCAGGGGAGCGGAGCAGAATTAGCCACTGTTAGAAAAACTGTCCTTGGCCCTGGTCACCGCCTCCAGACGACTCCGTCCTTACTTCCAAGCCCGTTCCATAGTGGTCCTCACCGACCAACCTTTGAAGAAGGTCATGCAGCAACCAGAACTTTCCGGCAGACTCATGCAATGGTCAGTAGAACTCAGCCAGTTTGACATCTCTTACCGGCCTCAAACAACAATTAAGGGGCAGGCTGTTGCCGATTTTATCCTGGAATTCACTAACCCTACCCCAACCACAGCCCCTCCACCCCCGCCAATCCCCACCGAGCCAGAGGACCCACATTCTTGGACCCTCAACATCGACGGATCATCCCGCAGAGAAGGCAGTGGGGCTGGTCTCATCCTTACCGCCCCCGAGGGTGGTTATTTCAAATGTGCTCTCCGTTTCTTGTTCGAGGCTAGTAACAATGAGGCCAAATATGAGGCATTGATAGTAGGTCTCCGCTTAGCTCGGGACATCGGTGTCAGTTACATCCGAGTGTTCAGCGACTCCCAGCTCATTGTCGGATAAATTACGGGGGAATTCGATGCCAAGGATGATACAATGTGGGCTTACAGGGATATTACACTCCCCCTTGTTCGCCTCTTCAATACCTTCCACATCAAGCACATCCCTCGGACGGAAAACTCTACGGCAGATGAAATGGCTCAGCTAGCTTCTGCAGACCAATCCGACCACAGCCATGGTGTCCGCTTCGAATACCTAGTCCACCCTGCCATCTCCCCCGACCAGCAAGAAGTGCAGTTCCTCCAAAATGAACCCATCCCTTGGGTGTCCGACATCTTCCTATTTTTGACAACGGGAGACCTTCCAGATGACCAACAGCAGGCCACCAAAGTCAGGGCCCGGTCGTCCAATTACATCCTCGTCAGTGGCGTCTTGTACAAACGTGGTTTTTCACGCCCGTATCTGCGATGCCTCAATCCAGCTCAAGCAACCTATGTGATGTGGGAAATCCATGAGGGTATTTGTGGTAATCATTCGGGCGGCAGATCCCTAGCCCACAAGATACTTCGCACTAGATATTTCTGGCCTACTCTCAATCAGGATGCGTCTGACTTCGTGCTCAAATGTGATAAGTGTCAGCGTTTTACCAACATCCCCCATGCTCCTCCTACAAAGTTGATCACACTTTGCAGTCCCTATCCGTTCGCCAAATGGGGGATCGACTTAGTTGGTCCACTGCCCACCGGCCGAGGCTAGACCAAGTTCGCAATTGTCGCCATTGATTACTTCACCAAGTGGGTAGAGGCAGAACCCCTTGCTACCATTACCGAGCGGAACACAACCAAATTCATCTGGCAATCGATCGTATGCAGGTTTGGCATCCCTCAAGCCATCGTCTCCGACAACGGCAAACAATTCGACAACGCCAAGTATAGGAAATTCTGTGCAGACCTCCAAATCCAACCATATTTCTCCTCCCCAGGTCATCCCCAAGCCAATGGCCAAGTCGAGGTTACCAACCGTTCCCTTCTGAAGATCATCAAGACTAAGCTGGAAGCTGCTAAGGGACTTTGGGCTGAGGAATTGCCAAATGTACTCTGGGCTTACCGTACTACCGCTCGGACTCCCACTAGGGAGACCCCTTTCGCTTAACATACGGCGCTGAGGCGGTCATCCCAGTGGAAGTCGGTCTGCCCACCCCAAGGGTTTTACATCCGAATCCCGAACTAACCGAAGAACTCCGTCGGGCAGACCTTGACCTGATCGAAGAGCTCAGAGAAACCACTGCTGTCAGACTGGCTTCATACCAACAGAAAATGAGAACACACTACAACCGCAAAGTCCGATCAAGGGAGTTCGCTGTGGGGAACCTTGTCTTGCGCGAAGTAACCTTTGCCACCAAAAATTCGACTGAGGGCAAACTGGCAGTCAAGTGGGAGGGACCTTATGTTGTGAAAGCCCGACCACGACCAAGCACTTACTGACTTCAGGACATGGAAGGTCGAGATCTCCCCCACCCGTGGAACGCCGAACACTTGAAGCGTTACTTTCAATAAATTCCTACTTTTGTATTGCTTAGTTATTATATTTTCTTTTCGGCAAATTTACACACTTGAACATCCTTGTTCTCCCCTCACATCATGTAAATCTTTGATCAACTGGGCTACACTCTCCATGACAACAATTTTATATCTCAGTTATTTATATGGTGTCTCCATAACATTTTGATTGCAGCACCCACCAAAAGCCTCAGCCAGACCGAGCGACAAAAAGCCTCAGCCAGACTGAGCACCAAAAGCCTCAGCCAGACCGAGCGACAAAAAGCCTCAGCCAGACTGAGCACCAAAAGCCTCGTCCAGACCGAGCAACAAAAAGCTTACAGCCTCAGCCTGACCAACCAGGAAAAGCTCGTCCAGACTGAGCATGAAACGCCTCGGTCAGAGCAAGACTGAGTTACTTCAAGCTACTAAATTATTTGCAAAGTCAGTGAATCATAGCTTAACCCCAACTGAGCACACATGCAGAGCTCGGTCAAAGCCATTCAAGCAAACTTCATGCTTGTGGCATTAGTAGACTCACTTGGCCAAAATTCCAGGTCCATGTTTTTACACCTTACTTGGTCAAATTCCAAACTAATCTTTTATTTTTACCAACACTCTTGCAACTTGATCTACAATTCCATTTTTGGGCATAATTTGAAACTTCACATCTTTGACATTCTTACCAACACTCTTTTATTTTCTTATTTATCAACATTTGCAAGTCAGCCTCTTTCTTTACAAGTCAAGCCTAACTTTAATAAACCACTCTCATTCACTTCAGCAGTGTGGCAAACACACCTGGAATTTTATTCCATTTTAAACTTCACTCTGCATTGAGTTTTTAATACAAGTTCAACTTCAATTTATATTGAGATTCTCACAACGATTTATACACAAGCTTTACACACAAACCACCATTCTCATTCATTTCGGATGCGCAAGCAACAACAATCGAATGAAAACACAATTGCAATTTTATTTATTCACAAACTTGTACATAAGTTCACTACAGCATTTCAAAAAAAAAAATAATAATAATAACAAAAACAAACACACAAAAACAACTCTAGGTACAAGGTCTTCTTCTTCTTCTTCAATTATTCCTCCTCATTAGAAACGAGGTCTTCTTCTTCAATCCCCTCATCCAGGGGGGTCTGGGCCATATCATCTTCGTCAATTTTTACACTACTGAGGTCTAAGCCTGGGAACAGTTCTTCAGCTTTACGCTTGAACATCTTCCAGCCACTGTCCCAGAACTCAACCATTTCGTGTTTATAGAAGTCTGACCGGTAGAAGCTCTCAATCACTTCTGCCTCGGTCCTGCCTCCAACGGTCGTTCCAGACGGGCCCGCCCCTCCAGACACCTCCCTCGCCACGCTGCTGGCGACCGCGGCATCGATTGCCATCTGAAATTCAGCAGACCCCTTGAATTGTTCTATTGTTGCGACATACAGATTGGGATATGCTGCCCTTTCAGAGGCTGCCTTGGTCCTCTCTTCCTCCAACTCCTTCTGCAGGCTCGCCTTTTCAGAGGCCGTCTTGGCCCTCTCTTCCTTCAACTCCTTCTGCAGGCTCGCCCTCTCCTCCATTGCCTTAGCACGCTTGTCTTCCAGCTCCTTCTGCAGCCCAGCAATCTTCACGTCTGCTTCATCATTTTCTTTGATTTGCTGGGCGCGCAATTCTTCATTGCTGGTCATAGCCTTTTCATGCCGTTCAATAGCGACCATGTAAGCCCTTTGAGCATCCCCAGCTTCTTCTACTCGCCAGCCAGTTGGAACTCGAGCGACACAACCTGGCGGCGTTCGTCTTCTAGCTCCAACTTGACCGCAATCAGCTCAGCTTGGGCTCGGTCGGCAACATTGCGGTGAACAATGGCCAACACTTATATCTTTTTAGCTTTTTCAGCTTCCTGCCAACCCCTGGAGCATGCGCTTCGCGCAGCCTTCTTCCACTCTGCACTCTCCCTTTTGAAGTTTGCAAGTTGAGCCTTGGCCTCATCCGACTTGACCTTTGCAGCCGCCGCCTTTCTCAGTAGAGCCCCAGCTAAGGTGGTTACCTCCATACCCCCTTAGCAGCTCAGCCTCATTGAACCTGGCTGCCGAGTGCACAGCCACCTCGTCCACGATCCCAACAAGGCGATCTACAGCTGCCCTGGCTGGGCCTTCTTCTCCCTCCAGTCACCCAGACACCGCGCGGGCGTGGTAGATCGTAGTCGTTAGCCTGACCCCCCCTCCTCCTTGGGGCGCAGGACCCCCCTGGGGCTGTTCCTCTCCCCTTGGCTCAGGGCCAGTTGCCTCACCTTCTACTTGAATTTCTTGGGCGATCTCCGCCACTACTAGGACGACTTCCATGACCTCTGAGGCAACCTCCACCACTTCTGGGGCAACCACCCTTCCTGGGATCTCCCCCACCCCCTCCTCCCCTGCCTCCTTGGCCATGGGGGTCTCTTCTGCCGTCATCTCTTTCCTCCTCTTTAAGGCAGGCTCTTCTTCACTCCTCCTCACTCTCCTCTTCTTCTTTACCACACCCTCCACCTCTATCTCCTTGTAGGCCCTCTCCTTCAAAGGATCAACTGGGGGCGGTCGCAGCTCAAATCCACCTAAGTCTTTTTCCCCCAAGGGTTTGGGGCGAGGTCGGATCCTCTCCCTCGCGATCGGCTTTGGCGATTGGTCTGCCTGGGACTCTTTGAACTTACTGGCTTTGGCGAGGATGGCCATATCCTCAGCCTCTTGCGCTTTCCTCCTCGCCTCTAGTTCAGCTCGTCCCAGATCTCCAACGCTTGGCTGAGGGCCCAATCCCGCTGCAAACAAGGCTGAAGGTTGAATGAGTTCGTCCCACTTGACTCTCTCCTTCTCCCTCCATGCCTTCACCTTTTTTATCATTTCCTCTGCTGCCCCCCCAGTTTTGGCTCCACAGATTTGGTGGGCACTCTTCACACCGTACACACCTTAACCCATCCATTCGCGGACACGTAAAACCACCGCGGCCTCCAACCCTTAATGAATGACGGCAGCCCCGTCACTAGACCCCTCCCTGCCGCCGCCTGCAACGTCACCCAAGTCTCTTGCTGTCCTGAGGCCTTATAACACGCAAAAAATTTGTCCACCGTCATAGCCGCCCCTTCAGTCGCCTTCGGCCACGCGCTTGAATAAGCTAACACAATCTTCCACGCGTCGGGCATTAGTTGCCCCGACGTTACCTCCAACCAGTTTAGGACATCAACCACCACTTGCAGAAGCGGCAGCCTCAATCCTCCTTTCAATGCTTTCTCGTACAGGGCAAACTCCCCCAGCCGGGCGTCGGATGGCCTCTCCGTTGACGACGGCAACAATAACTCTATTTCAGCGGGAACCTGGTACTTTTCGCGCATAACCTCCAAGTCCGCCGCAGTAACCGTTGATTTGTCAGCCTTCGTATGCCAGTGATCTGGTTCTGCCTGGCTGATTGGCTTCGGAGCCGCTATCATAGTGGAAGACTGGGATTGTACCACCTCCCCTACCCTCTCCACTTGTCTCTCCGTCTGGTATTGCTCCGCCAGCTCCACTGCGTCGTCATCCCCAAACGGATCAACCCTGGCGGTTCCAGCTTTTTCTTGAGCCATCTCTGTGGTGTGCCTATGAATAGCTTCGGAAGCGGGTGTAAGAAAATTCCAGAAATGTTGCAGAGGTGTATCAGCAACAAAGGAGTTAACACTTGGAATGTTTTGATTTTTTGCAAAGAAGTAGGTAAATCGAATAATACCAAAAGCCCAAGGCTTGCCTGTATTCCAAAGGTCACAATTACTTTTCGCCAGTTTGAAAACTTTTCAAAACATCCGCCAAAACTGTCTTTTCAACACCCATCATGACCTATCGTTTCATTTTTTGCCCAACACCTAATCTCCCTCCCTACGAGATGCTGCCACGTGTACGATCACGATTCACTACCACCTCCCCTTACCCTGTCTTTTCCACTTCAAGTCATCACGTGACACGCCGCTTCTTGAGCCCCGCGCCCCCCCACCTCAACCTTCACGGTCGGTCCTCCTCATGGTCGGCCCATCCACTCGGCCACCTTCGCGGTCGGTCCTCCTCATGGTCGGCCCTCCCACTCGGCCACCCTTCGCGGTCAGTCCTGCTCATGGTCGGTCCTTTCACTCGGCCACCCTTCGCGGTCGGTCCTCCTCATGGTCGGCCCATCTACTCGGCCACCCTTCGCGATCGGTTCTCCTCATGGTCGGCCCATCCACTCGACCACCTTTCGCGGTCGGTCCTCCTTATGGTCGGTCCTTCCACTCGGCCACCTTTCGCGGTCGGTCCTCTTCATGGTCGGTCCTTCCACTCGGCTACCCTTCGCGGTTGGTCCTCCTCATCTTCTCCATTAGTATTCCCTTCGTTGAGCTAAAACTGCACTTGGGAATGGGGGACTACTGACGTGGTTAGGCCCACAAAGGTCATAGCCCACTATGAACAACCCAAGCCCATCATTTAGAGCCCAACACATAACCCAACTGATGAGATCCTGAACAGCTGGAAGCCAACATGGCACGAAGAACCAATGATATTCAGACATGTGGCAGGTAAAGGACAAGCCACATCAGCAGACAAAGATCTGCAAAGTTATTGCCACTGCACATCGCCATTAATGCAGCCCATCACAGCATTTATTACGACAACACCTTTCCGTCGAAACAGCACACCCTCACCCTGAACAAGGTAAGCTACAGCATAGACTTTCGGCCAAGGTGGCAGGTCGGAAGGGACGGCGAAATGATTACCAAAGGATATAAGCAGACGTTGAAGACAAGAAGAAGGTTAAGCTTTCTATCTCCAATCTCTCTCTACACTCTACTTCTCTTTCTAACTTACTCGTCGGAGGGTTCATTGGGGGACTCCCCGTTCCCCGTTGAACTTGTTTGCAGGTTCATTGGTGGGTTTGATCACTCGGACATTGGCACGAGAAGCGTGGATCAGTCCGACCCGTTCTGCCAGGTACCCGTTGTATATTAATTGTATCATCAAATATAATTATTAAAAGTTTAGGGGTCAAAATATAAATAATATAATAATAATAGTGGGTGTGGTAGTAAAATAAATAATTAATTTTATGTTGGTATACGATAGAGTGTAATTTAATTAGGAATTAATTATATTAAAATATTGGGTCAAAGAGTAATTATCTTAAATATCTATTAAAGATAAGAATGAATCTTTATAATTATTATCGAATTTGGGAGAGAGGGATAGCCTGGCCACATATTGGCCAACCAATGGCCTCACATCCTTATAAATAGGAGGTGATTCGGCTGGGTGAAGAGAAAGAAAAGGAAAAGAAAGGAAAGAAAGAAAGAGAAGAAGAAGGAAAAAATAGTTGAAGGTGAAAGGGTTTTTGGTAGTGGAAAGAAAGAGTGATGTATTAAAGTTAAGGTGAGTTATATTATACCTTGAGTCACCAAAATGTATTTTACGTATGTTTTGACTTACCAAAATCTATTTTATGCAAGTTATGTTTTATTAGTATATTAATAAAAGTTATGTTTTATAAAGATTTCAGTTATGTGGATTATTATTTGAACCCTATTTGTGAAAAGGAAACCCATAGATATGTTTGTTTTACTTTTAAAGAATATGTGGCTATGACTTTATATACAATTATGTTTTGTAAGTACCACCACGGGAGTCCCATGCCTTGGGGGACTTAAATAACCATTGGCCTCTGTTTGACCACTTTGTGGTCCTCTGTTTGTCATGGATCCATTGACCTCTGTTCTCTGCGGAGCTAAGTGCTATACTATTGTGGAAGCCACCTCTAGAATCCGTACGAGCCACCTCTTGAATCCGTACCTCTGTTCTGATTGTCACTTCTGTGACCTCTGTTCTATTCTGTTCTGTACCGTGGTTATGGTTATATATTTATATAATTTCTGTATTTCAGTTTCTGCCACTTAAATGATTTGTTTACCAAATTACCGTGTTTATGGTTATTTATTTACATAATCTCAGTTTTACTACTTAAAGGATTATTTGTTCCGACTAAGTTATCCTAAATGTTTTGGCCTAACTAACTATCCATGGTTATTTCGTGTCCCTTATACTCTTGGTATAATATTTCTCACTCTGCCATGTGCTTATAGTTGTTTACCAATTTTCAGGAAATAATGCAATTCAGAAATAGCTTCTGGAAAGTCCTAGATGCGGGGCTGCGGAATAGGCACACACAGCACTTTTATTGATATTTTTATATGTAAATATTGGCCTTTTTTGTCAATATATTTTGTAATAAAAATAGAAGCACCGATGATTATTTTAGTACCCTCATTAACATATTACTTCCGCTCACGTTTATTGATTTGTTTAAGATTGGCCGGAGGTAACCTCAGTTACTAGCCATCACGATGCTTAACCATTGGGTACGGGGAGCGGGTCGTGACATATATGACTGGATCTTTATCTATGGAAAAAGGATCTTCTTCTGTGGAATAGCAATCAACTAATTCCTAATTATCTGCTATCTATTTACAGAAGAATATTCATCAAATATAGAAAATCCGTATATGGCTAAAGGATTCGTAATATCACAATAGTTTGTAACATTTTAATATTCATAAAAGTCATAACTTTTTTTTAGGGTTAAGCAAAAAAAATCAAAAAAAATTACATACCAGTCTGATCTAGATCAAATCACACAGTTTAGTTTGTTTTTCTTGAGGAAATATCATTTTACCCCCCAAACTTCCATGTGTTTTTCAATTTGACTCACAAACTTCGATTAGTATTAATTTTACGTTGAAACTTTCAAATTTTTGATCAATTTGGCCCCTGTTGTCATATTCCATCTACAATTGGACGGAATATGCTAACGTGACACCAAAGTTCATTTGAAATTTCATTTTACCTCCAAACTATACCTTAAAAGCAATTTGCCCTCTAAATCAAAAATCAATTCGCCCTCCAAACTATACCTTAAAAATCAATTTGCCCTCCACGTCAGCACATTCCATCCAATTGTAGACGGAATGTGACAGCAGGGGCCAAATTGATCAAAATTTGAAAGTTTGGGTGTAAAATTGATATTAATCGAAGTCTGGAGGTCAAATTGAAAAATGCGTGAAAATTTGAGGACGGAAATGACATTTTCTCATTTTTCTCAATGCACGATTTGGTCATAGTTTTAAAAATTGGTGAACCGTACTTTGTGGTTCAATCCATATTTTGTAGTTATAGATCCATTTGAATCGAACTAGACCGTTTATATATGATGATGCAGTTTATGAGGGTAGAACGGGTCGGACTGATCCACGCTTCTCAAGCCTATGTCCTAATGACCAAGCCTGCTTAAAGACCTGCACAAGAGTTCAACGGGGAACGGGGAATCCCCCAGCGAACCCTTCGACGAGCAAGTTAGAGAGAGAGAAGTATGATACAGAGATGAAGTAGTGATAAAAAAGCTTAACCTTCTTCTTGTCTTCAACGTTTGCTTATATCCTTTGGTAATCATTTCGTTGTCCCTTCCGACCTGTCACCTTGGCCAAAAGTCTATGCTGTAGCTTACCTTGTTCAGGGTGAGGGCGTGATGTCCCGACGAAGAGGTGTTGTCGTAATAAATGCTGTGAGGGGCTTCATTAATGGCGATGTGCAGTAGCAATAACTTTGCAGATCTTTGTCTGCTGATGTGGCTTGCCCTTTACCTGCCACGTGTCTGAATATCATTGGTCCTTCAAGTCATGTTGACTTCCAGCTGTGTTGGGCCTTATCAGTTGGGTTATGTGTTGGGCCCTGAGTGGTAGGCTTGGGTTGTTCATAGTGGGTTATGGCCTTTATGGGCCTACCCACGTCAGTTTATGAGGGCAGAACGGGTCAGACTGATCCACGCTCCTCAAGCCTATGTCCGAATGACCAAGCCTGCTTGAAGACCTGCACAAGAGTTCAATAGGGAATGGGGAGTCCCCCAGCGAACCCTCCGACGAGCAAGTTAGAGAGAGAGAAGTATGATATAGAGATGGAGTAGTGATAGAAAAGCTTAACCTTTTTCTTGTCTTCAACGTCTGCTTATATCCTTTGGTAATCATGTCGTTGTCCCTTCCGACCTGTCACCTTGGCCAAAAGTCTATGTTGTAGCTTACCTTGTTCAGGGTGAGGGCGTGCTGTCCCGACGGAGAGGTGTTGTCGTAATAAATGCTGTAAGGGGCTTCATTAATGGTGATGTGCAGTGACAATAATTTTGCAGATCTTTATCTGCTGATGTGGCTTGCCCTTTACCTGCCACGTATCTAAATATCATTGGTCCTTCAAGTCATGTTGACTTCCAGTTGTGCTGGGCCTTATCAGTTGGGTTATGTATTGGGCCCTAAGTGGTAGGCTTGGGTTGTTCATAGTGGGTTATGGCCTTTATGGGCCTACCCACGTCAATATATATATATATATATATATAATTTGTTACCTACCTTACACACTTACATATCTCATTACTATCACATTTATATACATAAGTTGTAACCTTCTACTTTTGCAAACATGTTCTTGTATAATGGTAAACTAGTTCTGAGTAAGCATCTAAATAATTTTTCGATTGTGAATAATATTTTATGATCATGATGTAAATGATGACAAGATTTTTAAAAATCGTGGTCCCAAATCAAATCGAAATATGTTTTAATGGTTCAGCTCGATTTAGTTTGGTTACAAAAATTTTATGATTTAATTTGGTTCCATTTTTATGCAACTTACGTACCATAAGTTTTTTTCTCAAGCAAAAGAAGGAAAGATTAAAACCAGAAAAAGAAAAAGAAAAATGAGAAACAAATCAAAGAGAACTGAAAAAAGTGTTGTCTATCAAATGAATAACGAAAAAGAAATCATTAATTATTGATAAATTATATTCACTTCCTTAGACGTTTGAAAAAATTACAGTTAGTTTCACATTTTAAAAATAATTATACAAATATCTCTTGAGTTTTAATTCACATAACAATTAATTCGTTTTTCATTAATAGGTCGTTAGTTGTCTGAATGAAAAAATAACATTATCATCTCTTTTCTATTAAAATATATGTTTTATTTTTATTTATTTGAATGCCTACTCACCATCTATATTAGTTTCAAACACTTTAGTCTTATTAGCGGGCCACTGCGTATTTGCCCAGTCGATCGGCTTAGGGTCTCGAGATTAGTCGATGTGCGCGTCTCAAAAAAGGCTAGCCCAGATACTCAGTTATTAAAAAAAACAAAAGGGAAATTAATGTAATTATGTCAAAAGTATAGGGCTAATTATATTTTTTTAAATCTCAAAGGATGTGAGTGTAATTTACCCTTAATTATTTTAAGGAAATATTACCTTTAAAGGGGCCTTATATATGTAAATATAAAATAAGGTATGTGTGTGTGTCAATTTTCGACCACACTGCCAAACAGGTACTTAGCTGGAGAACACTGACAGAATAGATTAAACCTGAACGACCTGTCACAAAAAGAAGAGATTCCGGCGGTGGTTCGTCTACCCAGGGGCACTCCGACGATCAAGTCAGTTATCTCTCAAAGATAGCAAAAGTGGTTGACTCACTATTCAGAATATAAAAAGCGTACCTTAAACCCATGGGGGTGCCTCTCTTTTATAGCGAACACTATCCTAATCCCAATAGAAGCCTAGCTCCAATGGATTATGTCTCAATGTTAATCCTGGACTCCCAGTTAGATTGGGATAAACTCTCTAAGAGTCTTATCTTTATCCAAACTGAAGTTCTCTCCCATTCTAGGACTTGTCCTTTATCCGCTTATCCCGGATTCCGGTATTCTCGCAGATAACCTCGCCCTGACCGAGATGATCTCGGCTTCATGACCAGGATACGTGGCACCCTTGCTGGCACTTCGGTGACACCTCGGCCACGTGTTGTCATTCAAAAATTATGTCCCTATAACTGCCCCCTAGGTTCTATTACCTCGGCATCCTGAGGTGCTGGAACCTATATCGTTTCTTCCATTTAGTACGTCGGCTAAACTTTCCTTGTCTTTCATTACCGAGGTCATCACTCGTTGGCTCAATATGACCACGAATAATCTGTTTTCAGCAATACTTTAGAACCATTAACCAAGCTCGTTCAAGTTTCTCAGCCGAGATCGTCTTCATAGCCGACGTCCTTCTCCATCAAATCAAGTATTCCAAGAGATTCAACACGCGTATGAGCTGTTACGTACAGCAACTCAACCGTTTTAGCCACACGTCTTTCCATCGCTGGACCGTACTTGACACGCGCCTTTAAGTCGCCTCGCATCTGCGTGCGCCGTTTGACAAGCACGTCGTCCTAGGCACATTGATTGTAATTTTGCCATCATTTCGTGGTTTTGATCAAAACCACTTCTCTTTCTCTCTGTCTTTTCACTTTTGCATTTTTAGTTTCGTGCTAACTCTCTCTCTCTACTCTCCCAAATCCGCCATTGTTTCAAGCTCTCAAGCTCTGCAACTACTTCCATTCTTCCCCTCCGGTGAAGCTTTGCTGATCTGTTTCGATTGCCACCATCATCTGACTCCGGCGTACTTAATACCGGCCTCATTTTTCTTCGGTGAGTCACTGCTTCCCTTCAATTTTAACCTTTTGTTTTATTTCAAACTGTTACATTTGTATACTGCTACTGTGACTTTATTCATGTTCTTGAATCTTCACTTACGTTGCAAATTTTCCCTTGATTGCAATTTGTTTCTGGGTGTATACACGTATTCACACACTTGTTCATCTTGCCACTGTTTTTTGGCCTCACATCCTTATACACACTCTGTTACAGTGTTCTTGATAGTGCATCACTATTCCTGATTCTGAATCTTCGTTCTTGTTTTTGTTTTCTGTGTTTTCTCCAGATTCCTGACTTCAATTCTTGTCTTCATAGTCTTAGGTTTGGGATTTGTTGTAGAACCCACGAATTCTAAGAAAAACTGAAACAAACTTCACCTAGATCCTTGAAATTTCTTGCCTCATCATTCTTCTAGGTTTTGCCAAGGTCCCTCAAACCTTTATAAAACACACCCTTCTGAAATTCAACATCTTTCCCCAAGCCGACATCATGGGTATGTGGAGGCATAGGGTAGACACCCCAACTAAGTTTGAATACTTTAGGCAGGAGTTTTTCATTCCAGCCGATGTTCACCTTAGGTTGGCTGGGGAGGACGATTCCATCATGCCCACAGTTGGCTCCATGCCCTTCCCAATTGTAGCTTTCGTAGAATGTGGACTTAGGTTCCCTCTCAACATCATTTTCTGAGAAGTCCTTCACTACTATAAACTCAACCCAATGCAATTAGCCATTAACTCCTACAGAGTCATCAATGGTATCATAGCCTTAGCTAGCCGAGAAAAAGCTAGGGTAACTTTAGCTGACATACAATACTGTTACACCATGTGTGACCTTAAGTTAGAAAAAGGCTAGATTTATTACCTTAAGCCGAGGTCCATAGAATACAAACTTGTTGCCGACCTCCTAGACTCCAACAAGGGAGCTAGGGACGACTACCTCATTGTCTCGAGCAACTGGGAGTTCGCTCCAGACGAGGACCTTCACCTCTACCCTCTTAGCCGTACATTATTCAGAAAGGGAGATGGTAAGAACCAAGTGTTACATTTACTTGCTTTCAAGTCTTTAATACTTTGTTCTTTCTATATGTTTTGACGTCTGTTTCTTTTCTTGCAGTTCTTCCATAGCCACCCAAGGACTTTCACAAGTCCTTCTTTTCCAGTAAGGACCTCAAAAAGCTGTTGGATCTGCCAGTTGGGCGGCGGAGAGCTCCACTGCTGCTCAACTTCATCCCGACTTACAAGTCGATGCTTCCCGACGTTCTGAAGAGGAAGAAAAGCAAGTCTCCTCCATCAGCAACAACCCCGTAAGCCGAATCATCAAGGCCTGACCAAGGATCAACATCCGATCCAGCTAAGCAGCCATCAACCTCGACTCCACAACTAATCCCTCCATCTCAACGCAAACGCCGACGTAGAATTGCCATTACCGCTGAGATGGGTTACAAGAAAGCCGTTGCAGATGACCTTTTAGCTGACATCCCTAATACTGTCACAACTCAACTTTCACCATCCCAATCCCAACCGAAGCCAAAGCCCAAAAGGCTGAAGAAAGCACAACCCAAGGCAACGGTGACTCAGATCGACACTGAGGACACCTTGCCGATCTCAAAATTGGCCGAGGGCGAAAAGAGCTCCCCTGTTGCTGAGAAGAGGCTCGCCGAGGCCACACCCTCTGAATCAACCAGGACAAAGAGACCCAGATCCGAGTCGGCCACAACCTCGGGCTCTATGAAGTCTGATGCCCCCTGGGCTCCCCCAATTACGATTGAGGACAAGCTAGTCAGGGTTGGTGACAGCACCGACGACATTGAAGTCGGTGTTGCCCTCTCTACCGTCTTGCTCCTTCCTAGTGATCTCAATCGCAACGCCAAATTCAGCGAGTACGAAAACTTCGCTTTAATGTTGCAACATTCCGTCCAAGTAAGCCCTTAACAGTTGGTACCTTTCATTTTTTGCTATTTCATACTTAGAAAGTTTTTACTAACTTGTTTTTGCCATTCCTTCTAGGCGATCCAGCATAGCCACTCCTTTGCGATGCAAGCCTTTGCCATCAAGAAGGAGTTGGCCAGTAAGACCAGGGAGGCTGCTGCCTTGCAAAAGACCATCAACAAGGCCGAGGCAAAGATGAAGAACTTGACAGATCAGGCCGACGCAGCCAAGAAGGCTCAGGAGGATGCCGAGGAAAAGGTTGATGCTGCGGAGGCCATTGCCAAGGTCCTTGCGGCCGAAAAGAAAGAGGCCGAGGCCCAAAAAGAGCTTCAAGATGCCCTGGCCACAAAAGAGGTCGAGATCAATGCTACAGACAAGAAGGCATATGCCGATGGAGCGGCTGACGTCAAGGAAGATTACAAAAAAAAAGTCAGACAGGCATGCAATAAGGGCTATACCCTTGGTTGGATGGCTGCTCTGAAAAAGTTGGACGTTCCCGAGGACTCCCCACTCAAGAACGCCGGCGACCTCATCTTGCCATTTCTCCCTACTCCAAGCCAATCTGAGGACGAGGACGAGGCCGAGTCCGAGGAGGAAGCTGGGGCCGAGAAAATGGTAGAAGCTGCTGGGGCCAAGTCCCCAACTCTGAATAAACAAGTCTTGGACTTGACTCAAGATGAGGAGGGTGAGGTCTCAAAGGATGCCTCCTCCAGAAGACAAACTCTGAGGTGCTAATCACCGAGAGGAGCCTCGATCAAACTCTTCAGGAGATTGACGCCGAGCTCGAGGCTGAGAAGGCTGCCGAGAGGTCTTCACAACTGTCTTCTGGGGGCGAGACACAGCCCGCTGCCAACGTCGAGTAGTTCTGTTTATAATCTTTTTTCTTTGTACTTAGTACTCTTTACTTTTGAAACAATGTAAGCTTTAATTTGGCCAACGTGCCACTTTCTATTCTGAACAAGTAATCTTCAATATTAGGCCGAAGTGCCTCTTTGTGTTTGAACTTCCTTATCTGAATGCAAGTACAACTTTCTTTTTTGTATTTCTTCTGAGTGCTTGGATGTATGCCTTTTCTTTACTGTCTTGTATGATTCCATATTTAGAATAATTTGTATGTCTTTAATGAACACCTTAACTGTGCAACCTCCTCGGGGTGGAATACCTCGGTTTAAACCCACTAGCGGTTTATTTTGGCAAGTACATAGGTACTTCTTTCAATACAACCTTGGCTTAACTTGTAAATTTTCCTTAAAAATTTCAACAAGTGTTTAAACCAATCTTCCTTTTAACATAACCTCGGATTCATTTCAACTTGTAAATTTTTCATAAAATTTCAACAAGTGGTAAACATGACCTCGGTTTAACTTCAACTTGTAAAATTTTAACAAGTGTTAAACGTGACATCGGTTTAACTTCAACTCGTAAATTTTTGTTAAAAATTTCAACGAGTGTTAAAACCAATTTTAGCTTGTAAATTCCAACTCCCAAGCATCATTCTCCAGCCCTCTACGCCCTAATGTGAACCTAAGTTCCACTTGGGTTCTCATTAAGCATGTGGCTTTGGCCTCGTTGCCGAGGTAATATTCAAACAAAGACTGGCCGAGGTTAACAACCTTGGTTCTTCTGTTAATCTTATCAAAATGCACTTAGTTTCAATCTGTGTTTGACTCTGCCGATATGGCAAATCCAGGTTAGTTCAATTTAGTTCAACTCTATTATATGTAAGTAGGAACTCTGCCATATAATTAGTCTAAGTTATTCGTCATGTTTCAATCAGAAACATAGCCAACTTAGTTCAACTCTATTATATGCAAGTAGGAATTCTGCCATATAATAAGTCTAAGTTATTTGTCATGTTTCAATCAGAAATATCGCCAACTTAGTTCAACTCTATTATATGCAAGTAGGAACTCTGCTATCTAATAAGTCTAAGTTATTCGTCATGTTTCAATCAGAAATATCGCCAACTTAGTTCAACTCTATTATATGCAAGTAGGAACTCTGTCATATAATAAGTCTAAGTTATTCGTCATGTTTTAATCAGAAACATCGCCAACTTAGTTCAACTCTATTATATGTAAGTAGGAACTCTGCCATATAATAAGTCTAAGTTATTCATCATGTTTCAATCAGAAACATCGCCAAGTTACTGATCAGTCATACTACATAAGTGTAAAAAATCAAGTTAAAACTTTATTATTACTTCGGCTAATAAAAAAAACTAAGAAAATCTAATGATAGAAAAACTGCAGATTGCAAGTATTCCAGGGTCTTAGCAACTCTTTGCCTTCACTGTCTTCAAGCCGATATGCCCCATTGCCTAGGACCGAGATGATTCTATAAGGTCCCTCCCAGTTTGGGCCAAGCTTGCCCTCTCTGGGATCCTTTTTGTTGCTGACAACCTTTCTCAGGACGAGGTCCCCAACTTGGAACTCTCTTGGGTTGACCTTTTTGTCATAAGCCCTGGCAAGTTGCTGCTGGTATGCCCCCAGTTGAATTACTGCTTTCTCCTTTCTTTCCTCTAGTAGATCCAGATCTCGGGCTAAGAATGCCTCATTGGTCCCATTTTCTACTTCTTGGATTCTGATCCCAGGGATTCCAACCTCCAATGGGATTACTGCCTCTGTGCTAAAAGCCATGGCGAATGGGGATTCCCCAGTTGATCTTCTCGGCGTAGTCCGATATGTCCAGAGTACACTGGGTAACTCATCCACTTACCTTCCTTTAGCTGCTTCTAGCCTCTTCTTAATCCCATCCAAGATGACCTTATTAGATGCTTTTGCCTGACCATTGCTTTGAGGGAAGCTTGGAGTAGAATAATAATTCTTGATCTTGTACTTTATGCAAAAGCTCTTGATTAGCTTACTGTCAAACTGTGTACCATTATTAGTTATTATTGCTTTTGGGATCCCAAATCTGGTGATGATGTTCTTCCATATGAAGTTCTTCACATCAATGTCCCGAATTTTTGCAAGGGGTTCAGCTTCTACTCACTTGGTGAAGTAATCTGTTGCCACTAGCAAGTACTTCATTTGTCCAGTTGCTTGAGGCAATTGTCCAACAAGATCTATGCTCCATTGCGCAAATGGCCAAGGATTGACACTGGGTTCAAGTTTGCTGCTGGTTAATGTATCAAAGGTGCAAACCTTTGACACTTCTTACATTTTCTGACATAGGCTTCAGCATCTTTCTGCATATAGGGCCACCAATACCCCTGAGTTATGGCTTTATGAGCAAGTGATCTGCCCCCTGTGTGGCTTTCACATACTCTTTCATGTATCTCATACAAGAAGTCTTCAACTTGTGAAGGATGCACACACCTTAAAAGGGATCCAGTAAAAGATCTTCTGTAGAGATGTCCTTCTGCTGTCAGACTGTATCTTGCCGACTTCAGTCTGATCTTGTGTGCTTCTTTATGGTCATCTGGCAATTTTCCCTCTTTAAGAAATGCTATTATTGTATCCATCTAGCTTGGTCCCACCTCCACACACATTGCTTCATGCTTTGTGTTCAGTGGTTCTATGCTTGGACCTGACAAGTAGTCCACCACTATCGTCCTTGCCTCTCCAAGTTTCATTGCACTAGCCAGGTTGGCCAGAGCATCAGCATGGCTGTTGTCATCTCGGCTAACTTGCTGTAGTCGGCAATTCTGGAGTAAGGTTACCAGTCTGCCTACTTTCTTTACATAGGCCGACATCCTTTCATCTCGGGCTGCGTATTCGCCTGTTGCCTGGTTGACAATAAGCTAGGAGTCACAGAAGACTATTACCTCGTCAGCTTCCATTACTACTGCCAGCTTTAATCCTACGATCAGTGCTTCATACTCTGCTTTATTGTTTGAGGCTCTAAACCCCAAACGAATGGATTGTTCCAGTACCTGTCCATCTGGTGATACTAGCACTATTCATGCCCTCCTCCTTGTCGGTTTGAACTCCCATCAACAAACAGTCAGAAGGAGTCACTGATGTAAATACTGCATGGCCTGAGTTTCTCTTCTTTCCTCTGTTTGGCTATCCCTAATTGGGTTTCTTTTTGTTCACCTCGGCTCAATGGAGCCCCGATGTGTGATGGCACCTGGTGTGAACTCGGCCACGAAGTCGGCCAAAACTTGGCATTTGATTGCTGTTTTGGGTCTGAATTCCAGGTCATATTGGCCTAATATCACTGCATATTTGGTTATTCTGCCTGTCAAATTTCCCTGCTGCAACAGGGATTTCAAGGGATGCTCAGTTAACACCACAATTTTGTGGGCTTGAAAGTAATAATTCAGCTTCTTGGAAGCCATTACTAAAGCTAGTGTTAACTTCTCCAAGGGTAGATATCTGGTCTCTGCATCAGCTAGGGTTTTACTCATGTAGCAAACTGCCTTCTGTTCTCATTTTTCTTCACTAATCACTACTGCACTTACTACATGTTCTGAAACTACCAAGTATAAGAACAGCTCCTCTCCAGGCACTGAATTTGAGATGAATGGAGCTGTGGTCAAATACTTCTTCAAGTTGGCCAAGGCGACTTTGCATTCTTCTGTCCATAGGAAATCTATGGCTTTCTTCACTAAGCTGAAGAAAGGTGTACGCTTGTTAGAACTTCTA
Source organism: Camellia japonica (assembly GCA_030407325.1). NCBI lineage: Eukaryota > Viridiplantae > Streptophyta > Magnoliopsida > Ericales > Theaceae > Camellia > Camellia japonica. Next base: position 166,982,874 of record JAPPVO010000019.1, on the reverse strand, counting down.
CTTATGAATCTATTCAGGGCTGCAGCCCTTCCAGTCAACATCTGCACTTACTGTGTCGAAGTTAGGCTCTCCAGCTCCAAAATAGCCTTGATTTGATCGAAGCTAGCCTCAATGCTCCTTCTGGTAACCAAATATCCTAAGAACTTACAAGACCCAACTCCATATGCGCACTTCAATGCATTGAGTTGGAGCCGATATGTTCTAAGGATGTCGAAAACTGTCTTCAAGTCTTGCAGACGATCCTCAGGCTCCTTGGTCTTCACGACCATGTCATCTATGTATACTTCCACCATTCTGCCAATTAGATGTCTGAACATCTTGGTTACCAGTCTCTGGTAAGTTGTTCCTGCATTTTTCAACCCAAAAAGCATCACTCTGTAGCAATACAGCCCTTTCGGGAGTGATAAATGCAGTCTTCTCCTCATCTGTGGGGTACATAGCTATCTGTTGGTACCCTCTGTATGCATCCAAGAAGCTCATCTTTCCATGCCTTGAAGTGACATCCATCAATTGGTCGATTTTGGGTAGTAAGAAACTGTCTTTGGGACAAGCCTTGTTCAGGTTGGTGAAGTCCACACAGACCCTCCACTTCCCATTCTTTTTTTTTCACAACCACCGTGTTTGATAACCATGTCGGGTAATTTACTTCTCGAATGGCCCTGGCCTTCAGAAGTTTATCTACTTTCTCTTCTACTGCCTCGACATGTATCAACGTCGGCCTTCTTGTTCGCTGGATGATAGGTTTAACTAACCTGTCTACATTCAGTCTATGGCAAGTGACCTCGGGGTCAATGCCAGGCATCTCGTACGGCGTCCAGGCAAACACCTCAAGGTTTGCTCTCAAGAACGCCTCTAGCTCTTTTTCCTCTTCCTCGGCCAAGCCCGAGCCAAGAAAAAAGTAGCGCTCTTCATCCCCTTGCTGGACGAAGACTTTCTTCAGGGCTTCTTTACTCTTCTCGGCTGGCTTTTTGCCGACGTCCTCCAGGACTTCCATATCCTTATCTTCAATCTCTACTGGTTCTATTTCTAGTATGTTGCAGGTGGATTTCATTGCTACCATGGAACAATTCTTAGCTTGTACTTGATCCCCTTTGACCTCCTCAATTCCATGCACTGTTGGGAATCACAATAACTGGTGCAATGTTGAGGGAACAGCCCCCATTACATGCAGCTATGGCCTTCCCAAGATAGCATTATAAGGGGGAGAGAGTGTCAATTACTGTGAACTCAGTTTTTATCCTCTTGGTGCCAGCCTTGCACTTCCAAACTAATTGCTCCCAGGGGCCATATCGGCGTTTCATTGAACCCAACCATTGGGCCATTGGACTGCTCCAGGTCATCTTGATGAAGGCCAAGCTCCTTGTAACATTTGACATACATGATATCACAAGAGCTACCCTGGTCGATCAAGATGCACTTCACTTGGCACTCCCCAACCTGGAAGGATACTACCAAGGCATCGTTGTGTGGATGCTGCACCATCTGTAGGTCGTCTTCTGTAAAGGACACCACTGGTCCCTAGCATTCGTCTACCCTAGGTCTTTTCTACCTGACCTGGTACATATGTTGTAAGTGTTTTACCTTCTGTGTCTCCTACATATTTCATTCTCATTGACCTTCGAGTGAATCACATTGATTACCCGAGGTTCGCCTGCCTGCGGTTGTGGTGCTAGAGGAGGCGGTGCTGCCGGTGCCTGAGGCAGTCTTGCTTGTTCTTCCCTTGTCCTGGCCTCGTCAATAAGGTCCCTTAGATGACCTTGCCTTACCAGGTCTTCTAGATGTGCTTTCAGGGCTCTGCATCCCTGAGTCAGATGCCCATCTTCATTATAGTAAGCATAGTGCTTGCCAAGGCTTCTTTCCATAAATTCACCAGGGGCCCTTACTGGTGCTTTGTAATAGGGCTGATTTCGGATTTTCTCCAAGACTTTGTAAATTGGGATTCGGAATATGGTTGTAACTACCTGCGCAACCCTTAATCCTATCTCTTGTTTGTTGTACCCGCTATTACCTCGGCCTCGTTTCGGCGAGTCGTTTCCCTTCTCTTGTTTCGACGCCTTTTTTTCCCCGGTGTGTCTTCATCGGTGTAATAACCCTCACCACTGATTACTGATAACCTTACTGATTACTGTTAAACTAAGACTGATTATGATAAGTAATTGAATCAACTGAAATACTGAACAGACTGACTGAAATCTGGAACTGAATTGACTGAGTATATCTATTTAATTGTATATCTATCTGTTGCCTATTTGATTATCTGCTTGTGTTTTATATTTAAACTGCAAATTGAAGGCCTTATCGGCGGTCGAATCTGAAATTGATTAATGATATGTGTTAATCATAATTTATATGATTTTATGGCATATTCATTTAAGATGTGATTTGGTATGATTAAATTAGATTAAAATAAGCTTAATGTCAAGAGTTGGCCTAATTACCATTTTGCCACATGAGTGGCCCACTACCTAGACTATATTTGAGCCTCATTTTACACTTAGTCAACATTTCATTAGTCCATTTCTTGTTCTTGCCGACTTGAGAGAGAGAGAGAGAGGTAGAGAAAGCTTGAGTTCTTCACAAATTGCCTTAGAGACTTGTAGAGATTGAGGGGATTCTTGCATATTGTGCTTCCATTCTTGTAATTGAGGACCAAAGGTAGAGTGACTACCTTCTTAATTATGAATTCAAGTTAGTTTGTGCATGGTTCATGGTAGATGAGAGCCTAAGGCTATAAATTGGAGTTAAATTGTTGTCATGAAGCTTAATTGTTGTATGCATGTTTATATATTGAAGTTTTGAGGTAGTAGTTCATAATTCCTCACATGCATGTCCATGTTTTGCGAGTGGATCATGATTTCATCTTGCTTTTGTAAAAGTTGGCTCTTTAGAGCATGTATTTAAGGCTTGAAATATTGTTTAAAGTCTTGCATGTTAAATTGAAATCATGTCCATAAATTTGGTTTGAAAATCATGTTGAATTGATCTTCCCTTGGGCCTTGATTTTGCAAATTGAGCTTAAATCATGTTATTCTATGTATTTACAAGTGTTTTCTAGAAAATTAGCCCAAGAGGAGCGAAATTTATGCATTAAAATTTGGTTTTGAGCTTAAGGTTCAAATCTGGAATTTCCAAATTTTGGACCCACGCTCGAGCGAGGAACTCCACGCTCGAGCGTACACTCTGTGATCATGCCTTCCACTCGAGCGAGTAAAGTGACGCTCGAGCGTGAAATGCGTGCATCCAGTGCTTTGCATGTGCTTACAGTCCGCTCGAGCACGAGAATTCACGCTCGAGCGAGGACTTGTGTCTCACTCTCGAGTGAGGGTCGAGCGCCCGTTGAGCGTGAATTTTGAGCATCCAGTATTTTCACTGTAGCTTGCAGTCCGCTCGAGCGACGTAAGCCACGCTCGAGCAGAGATCCTTTGTCTGCATGTCCGCTCGAGCGTAGAAAGCCACGCTCGAGCGAGACCCCTGTTTTCTGAAAATTTTGAAAAGTGTTTCTAACTGCAACTTTGCACCCTCTTTCCATCCTAGGCATTCCTAGGGCATGTTTAAGGCATCTTAATGAGGATATTGATTTAGAATCACACCGAGGCAAATTAGGGATTAAGTTATTGTTTCCCAACTGTATAACTTAGTGTGTGTTCATTCTATAAACTGTGTAGGGTTGGCATCTGGGAACGCGCTCTAGCCTAATTGTAGCCCAGAACTCTGTGAGTAACAATTGTGTAAAGATATGTTTAACTGTGAATATTTCTGATTGTTTAACTGAACTGTTTTCTGAACTGATACTGTTAATCGAATGAATGTATGTCCTATATTCTGAACTGTATTGTGGCATCCTTAGCAACTACTGTTTACTGTTACTGTTACAGAGATCTCTGTCGGTTCCCTTGTTGGAACCACTACTGTTTACTGATTGATGGCCATTATTGACTGTTCGGTCTTTTAAGACCTACTGTTTACTATACTACTATGCTAATGGATGTACCACATATGATTGTTATGACTGAATGACTGAAATACCGAATCAATGAACTATTTTCATTACTGTAAGGACATTCATTCTAAACCTCTTTACGCCTTATGTTATTCACTGGGCTTTAGCTCACTGTTTATATATATATGTAGGTGTTCAGGCACCAGACCAGAGCTAGGAGCGTGGGTTAGATTCCCCTTTTTGTCAAGCCAATTAATGTGCCTCACTGCGAGGTTCCAAGCCTGCCAAGCTATGGCTTAGGAGTGTTTTAATTTCCCCCGTCTGTCTCTGTATCTGTTTTGGCTTATTATATAGACTGATAGCACTGTTACCGTACTGTTTAAATAGGGACTAAGTCCCTGTCCTTAACGATTGTAAATGTTGTATATACTGTTTTGCACTGATTGTACATATGTATAAAAAGTCTTTTTGCATACAGACTGTCACAGCTCATTGGACATTGTTTATTTACTGTATTGGCTTCCGCCAGCCCCTGTACTCTGTATTACTGTATTACTGCTAAGCAGGCCTTCGGTAATCTCGGATTACTGGCCGGTTACGGTACTAAACCCATAAGGGCGGGTTTGGGTCGTGACACTCGGCCCTCGCATACTTTTCAATTCTGGCCATCAATTCCTCTATACTTTTTGGCAGTGTCTTTGCCAATGATTTCCGAAGTAAACAATCATCTTTCAGGCTGTTCTTGAAAGACATGACTGCCACCTCTTGGTTGCATCCTGGTATTCGGTTGAATACCTTATAGTACCTCTTGGTGTAAGCCCTAAGGCTTTTATCCTCGCTAATTCTCAGAGTCATCAGGGAGTCCAACCTTAATGGCTGCAACTTGTTTGTCACAAACTTGGCCGCGAACATCTCGGCTAGGCCTTCCCAGGTTTTCACAATTCTTTCGGCAACTTGTGAAACCAGTTCGATGCAATTTCTCTGAAAGACGAGGGGAACACTTTGCAGAGCAATGGCTCGTTCCCGTGTATAGTGCCATCGAGTTTTGGTACAAGCCGACGTGAAAGTTGGGGTTCGACTTGCCGTCGTATATCTGGAACCTCGGCATACTGAACCTCTTTGGGGCCTCGAATTTGTCCAACTCTACCGAGAACGGCATTCTCTGCTTGACTGGGGAGGTTACCTCGGCATTTTGTTGCTTTCTTTGGAGGTAATCCCTCAAATTCTCCTTGGTCCGTCTAGGAGCTCGGCTATCTCCGGATTTCAGCCTTTTCGGCGCGCTGCTTCCGGTGTCATTGTGAGTCCTCTTGGACTTCTCTCCGTTAGTTACGTCGAAACAGAGTTCCTTTCCTTGAATATGCCGATATTCTTTAGGGTCAGCTTCTTTGGTATGATGCGTCCTCCGTGAGTCTCCCTTCATTGACTCTCCTCGCCCGACCTCCCTTGAAGGCCGGTGAGAGTGCTCCTTGGTCTGGTATGTTGGGGGGCTACATGGACTGTTTTCTACCCTCCCTTCTGGGCATTGTTCTTGGCCGCTGGAATCGGCGTGTCTTGCAGTGGGAATAGTGGCTACATGACATTGTTTTGCATCATGAAATTGATGACCGTTTGTAGGTCCGCCAATTTGTTCGCCATCCCCTTCATCTCTTCGTCCCTCCGCAGACATCTATTTTTCCGTACCTGGAGGTCGTCCTCGTTGTAATATCCACTTCGGTCCAATTTTTTGGTACGCCGCCCTCCTGGCCGACGTCTTTCTCTCTGTTACTCTGATCTTTAGTTTCCTCGTTGCGATTATCTTCTTCAACGTCAAGGTCAATATGTTTCTCACTCCCAGTAGGAAAGTCGTTCCCAACCTTCTCTTTTTGTCCGTCGTTGGCCATCTATTCTTCTTTCGTTCCCACAAATGGCGCCAAATTGTGTGTGTCAATTTCCGACCACACTGCCAAACAGGTACTCAGCTGGAGAACACTGGTAGAACAGATTAAGCTCGAACGACATGTCACAAAAAGAAGAGATTCCGGCGGTGGTTCGTCCACCCGGGGGCACTCCGACGATCAAGTCAGTTATCTCTCAAAGATAGCAAAAGTGATTGACTCACTATTCAGAATATAAAAAACGTACTTTAAACCTATAGGGGTGACTCTCTTTTATAGCCAACACTATTCTAATCCCAATAGAAGCCTAGCTCCAATGGATTCTGTTCAATGTTAATCCTGGACTCCCAGTTAGATTGTGATAAACTCTCTAAGAGTCTTATCTTTATCCAAACTGAAGTCCTTTCTCATTCTAGGACTGCTCTTTTATCCGTTTATCCCGGATTCTGGTATTCTCGCAGATAACCTCGGCCTGACCAAGATGATCTCGGCGTCATGACCAGGATATGTGGCACCTTTGCTGGCACTTCGGTGACACCTCGGTCACGTGTTGTCATTCAAAAATTATGTCCCCACAGTATGTAGTATATGAATAAAAATATAAAAGTTGAGGGTTCAAGCATAATCAAGCCATATACACTCCTATGTCAAACGTTATATGGAAACTTACAAGGCAGGCCTCCCCTCCCTCTGCCCCTGCTTGCAGGTTATGATGAAAATGATGGTGAAAGATGATTCGACTGTATTATGGCCTTATTTGGGATAAATTTAAAAAAAATAATAAAATCAAAAAGTTAAAAAATTATTAAAAAAATTAAAAAATTTATACTATTCAAGAGTAGTTTGTGAGGGAAGACATTAGGGTAAAATTATTATTTTACTTTTTGAATTCAACTATCTAAAAAATTAAAAAGATAAAATTATCATTTTGATTTTACTATAATATTTTATTACACATCTTTTCATAAAAAAATCAAAAAAATTATTAAAAACATACATATTTTTTTCCTCTACTTTTTTAAACTGAAAAGTCAAACAGTACACTTATATAACATATCCCAAACAATTACTAAAATGTTGTCACACAAGAATTAAATTATAATGAAATAGATTTTAAGAAGAGAGATGTAATTTTTAGAATATAAGGTCAAGTTTGGCAACTCAAAAATAATTCATCTTTTTATCTTTTTTTCCATCACATCACCTCTCTACTTTTTTGCACATCTTTTCGTAAAAAGACAAAAAGTACATTTATTTAGGTCATCTCAAAATAGTACTAGTACGATGTGAGTATAATTTATCCATAAAATAAAAATGAGAAATTATTTAATATTTTTAGAGTATTATGTGTTCATAATTTTTAAGAAATCATCATTTAATGTGACTTCTCATATTTCCAATCTCCAAATAATACTTTACTGATTTATTTTCTTTATCAATCATAATATTATAAAATATTACGGGTATGTTTGGTTTGTGTTTGAGAGATGTGTTTTAGAGATAAAAAGTACGAAAACATATTTGGTTTGGTTTTTTGGGAAATTTGTTTTGGAAAATTGTTTTGAGAGAGAGTTTTGGAAAAAGTGATTGATTTGATGTGTGTGTGAGAGAGATTTGTTTTGGAAAACTTGTTTGGTTTGTGTGTTTTGGAAAATTTTTTTGGGAAATTTGTTTGGTAGAAAAAATTTCTGAAATTTGTTTGTAGAGAAAATTTCTGAAATTTTTTTCAGAAACACAAACCAAACCTACCCTACGTATCTACCTTCCTTCCGAGATTACTGAATAATTACCCAATAAAAATAACATAAATTTTGAGTAAAAGATCCCGGTTTATATGCACGTCTCTATTGTCCACTGCTGTCAAATTGTACTTTTCAAAATCTGGAGTCAAAAACCAAAAAATACTTCTCAAACCAAAAAAATACTTCACTGAAAACAGCCGAACTTCAGCACCCTTTCCAGTAGAGCATTCTAGGGTTTCACCCTCTCTCTCTCTCACACAACTTTCTCTCTCTAGAATGCTTTAGATCTTGACCGATTTCCTCCCTCGACCTCTGCACAAATCTGGGTTGACCAGCTTTCACTCTTCGAAGAATTGCATGCAGAGCTAGGGTTTTGAGCCCATTGAACTGAAATATTATCCATTTGAAGAAGTTTCGCACCACACTTTCTGATAATTTCGAGGAAATCGCTCGTTTTTTTTTTTTTTTTTTTTCCCCGATTTAGCTGTGTTTTTTTTTTTTTGGTTGTTCAGAAAGCAGTAGTCTCGGTTTCAGATGCTAAGAAAAATGGTTTTCAGCTCACAGAAGTGAAATCCTGTCGTCTTTGTCTCAACTTATATGGAAAATTTGAAGTAAAGAGCTAAGTTTTGACCTGAATTTACATGAATTTCTGTGTAATTTTTAGGTTGATTTGCATGAAGGGTCAAGGATTTGAAAATAGATTCAAGCCTCAATGCATATTACATGTTTGAACTTGGTGCGAATTCAGCATAATAACATGGTATTAAGGCGGGTGATGATCTGAGTAATGGCGCTTAAGGTTCCAGCTCGTGAAGCTGCTAACATTGCGATTCAATCGATTGGATGTGGATATGATATTTCGGTAGATCTGAGGCTCAAGTACTGCAAAGGGAATTTTGGACGCTTGATTGAAATTGGTGAGGATCAGGGTAGAGAGATTGTTCTTCCTGGCGGAATTCCGATCCCAAATGTGTCAAAATCTATAAAATGTGATAAAGGAGAAAGAACCAGGTTTCGGTCTGATGTTCTTTCTTTCCAGCAGGTATATCATTGTATCGAGCCTCTTTATGGAAAGTTTGTTTTTAATTTTTGTTGATTAATGATCACTTTGTTGCTTATTTAGGAAATTTTTTGCTTAGTAATTGATGTTTTGTGTTTATTTATTTTTCATATTTGCATGGGTTTGCCATGGCTTGTAAGTACAACTCCAATCATACTCTTTCATTTTTCACTAGCTAAAATATAAAAAAAGTTATATTCTTTATTTTGTCTAATTCTTTTTTTATTTATGTACTCAATGCTACTATTTATTTTACCTATCTATGCTTACATACTTCCAAGGCTCTTCAAATGTAGCTAGCCCTAAAGAATTTTGTTAAAGTAGCAATTGTAATAGCTAAAGTGACTAAAATATGATGATGCTAGCTATCATAGCTAACAAGCCTTGTTTAAAGAGTCCCTTGGAGATGTTCAAAGGGCTGGGAATTTGAATTTTGTATTCAAATGAAGCGTTGGCAGGACTTCAAAATTTATCGAATATTTTGTAAATTTCATGGAATTCATATTCAGATGGGATGAATAAATTCCAACGGGTTTAAATTCAGAGCGAAAAATTTTGGCCGCCAATTTGGAATACTTTGCCAAATTCTGAAGTTAAGCGGTGTTTTCTTTGCATGCCCACACTTGTTGAAGAATACATGCCTATGCTTGTTTATCTTTATGTGTTTTTTATGTTTACAAAATACTCAAGTGTATGTCTTCTGTTGCATATTGTATTATTGTATAACAATGGAAGAGCTGAAGACTCATTTTTTTGTCAGTGTCTCTTTTCTGAGTCATAAATTACGCTATGAACTGCTTTATTTATTTATTTTTATGAAATTGGTACATATCTCCTACGCTTATTTTTTAATGTGGTATTGATACTTTATTCACATGAGCAAATGCATGGATACACATATATTGTAGTTTCATCTCTGATTTTGGGTGTCTTGACATTTCCATTTTCATCCCTCCAGATGTCAGAGCAATTCAACCAAGAAGTATCTTTGACTGGGAAAATTCCTTCAGGCCTTTTCAATTCTATGTTTGAATTTTCGGGTTGTTGGCAGAAAGATGCAGCCAACACTAAAACCCTTGCATTTGATGGGGTATTCATCACTCTCTACACAGTTGCACTGGAAAAAACTCAGATGGTACTGTGTGATCATGTGAAGAATTCCGTCCCGTCATCATGGGAACCTGCTGCATTGGCTAGGTGAAATTTAAAGTGTTTGTGTATTTCTTTGTGCTTCCTCTTTTTGTTGTTTTTCCCCTTTTTTGAAATGTAGGTAGATTTTATTTATTCATTTGCTACTAAGGTTGTGTTTGGTTCATGGATTTGGAAAGAAAAAGGGAAAAGGTGTGTGAAACGTAGGTGAAATGTAGTTATATTTCGTCTACCTTTTCCTTTCTAAATCCCTTCCCAAATCCATGAACCAAACACAGCCTTGGGGCTCAAGAAAAACCTGCAAAGCTGCCTATTGTGTTGAAATTTTGACCATGGGTTTTTTTGAATGAGTATCTGGCCTCAATGAGGCAGGTCTTCTATATATTATCTCTTCTTGTTGTTCTTTGGTCTGTTCACGTCTTCTATATCCATTTTATGTCATTTTAAAGTTTGACATTGAACGGTTAACATATGCATTGATTCCCCCCCCCCCCCCCCCCCCCCCCCCCCTCTTTCCCGGGTGGTGATGGAAGTTTTTTGGTGAGAGAAGGTGATAGCATGATGAGAAATAAAAACTAGATGGATATTTTTTGCGTAATTTTTTCGTAGTTAGTCTCTAGCTTTGGTACATGGACTTTAATATTACTCCAATGTATTTGTGTCCATTGGATATGAGTATGGTAGGGGTATGAGATTTGTGTCCAATTCCTATACTCTAATTAAACACTTGGATTGTCGATTTTGTTTACAATGTTTGAAGAAGAAGAAGCTATCATTTGATGGTACAGAAAAAGTTTTAGCCTGTCATGTGAATATAGAGATAAGAATTTTCCTTTTTTTTTCTCCTAAATCCCATTTAATTTGAAGTACAATCTAGATAATAACATTTATTCTAGAATATTGTTGATAAAAAAAACCATTTATTTTAGAATATTATACAATATAGTATATATTTAAGTGTTCAAGACATCTCCATGCACCCATACACAACTTTTGGATACATATCCATATAGCTTAAGAATTAGTGTTTAGGAGGATCCAATGCCTAGACAAACACCCTCACCCAATCCATGTAACATAGGTCTCTACAATAGGCTTTCTACATACAAGTGTATCAATTTGCAAGAGTAGTTATGGGAAATCCTGGGGAATTTGTGATTTTGACTTATCAAAGTGCACCTGTGAGTATACTTCACAAATAATTGCTAGGCGATAGTGTTAAAAAAAATTATTTGTGGTGTTTTAGTTTGCGTATTGGAAGCTAACCACTGAATAGTTTTATTTTGGAAGTTATTTGCTATTAGAATGTTGAAGCTTGTTTTTTCCACATTAGAGACAATTTGCTGGATGCTTAATTTCAGTTACTTGTGAACTTGTTCCAAGTTAGTTTGACGTTTTGTTTGGTATTCCAAGCTACTTGAGTTTGATTTGTGTTTGACTCTTTAAAAGCTCGTTCTAGATTGACTCGTTATGGAATCAAATCAAACTTGAACACATTTTGAAGTTTATTAATTTTCTAAGTTTGGTTTGATAAACTTATATGCACTTTAGAACTGTATAAAAAAACCAAGATACTCAAGTTTGACTTTGAAGATCTTTTCAAGTAATAGACTCAAAAGTAAACAAACCAAGATTGAACACATTTTTTATGCTCGTTAAATTTCAAACCAAGCTTGAGCAACCAACTACTAGGTTTGTTTGCATCCCTAGATGTGAGTTTTCTAATGAGATAAGGAACAATGATATTAAAATAGGAGAAGCTTTTTTCATGGGAGATTGCAACTAAGGTTAGTGTAAAGGGTGCATTTTTGAATATTTTGTGTAGTTGGGTAATGGACAGGGTGAATGCATCTTTTGATTCTTTTTTTGGTGATGTGGACCCCTATGTTACATGGACTCAGGTATGAGTGTTGGGTACAGGTGCATATTTAGGGGTCGGACCCATCAAATCTTAAATTCAAGGGTACATGGACTAGGCAAAAAAAAAGGTCATACTTTCATATTTTTAATTTATTATGTGAGATAAAAGGTATTTTATAGCAATTATACAAATAATATATGCCTATAAGATGGTCTTAAATACAAAAATATATAAGATGTGTCTAATGGAAAGTATCAAGCACATATCCCACACCCACACCTTTGTCCAAGTGTTGACACGGGTATTTGATTTATTTTAAAGAGCCCATGAAAGATAGGTGGACTCTATTTTGATTTGAATGGGCCGGATCTCCCAAGATACTTTCAGGTGTCTCGGTGATACAGACAAAGCGAAGATGAATTCCAATCAAATCTCCCATCACTTCAAGCCAATCCCTACCAAAAGAGGAAATAAAATCGAAGAATCTACCTTAGTTTGTTGATTCCCCCAACAATCAAGCTGTAGTTCCTTCTACCAAGTGGCTAAGAGCTAGCAAGCAACTTGGCCTTTGATGTAGAGGTCGATTGTAATTTTTGTTTATTTTTAGGTGGTGCCCCTTCAGCATGTGTTGTGAATACCATACTGTATGTGGTTGTACCAGCCAGTACTTACCATACAGGAGGAAAACAGTAGAAAGAGTTATAGTAATGTACTGGCTAATTTTTCATACTGTACCGCATGTACTGGTTATGCTGGAAAATTTCGGACCCATACTGGTGCATACTGAGACAATTATTTACTTCAGAATATTTGTAAATATAATTTTGAAACAGTCCAAAACGAATCAGTACTGGTATATAACATACCAATGACATAAATTGTATGCTGTCCAGTACAGTATAACAACATTGCTCAACACCTTTTTTTTTCCCCCAACGTAAGTTGCTTTGCTTATAAAAAAATCATTATTCTCATTTCATTTCTTTTTTGTATCATTCCTTTTTTGTTTTGATTGGCAAAGTAAAAATTTCATTAAAAACATAAAATTAAAGGTACAAGGAAAATAATGCATTGAGAGAGAGTCAGAGAGTGCAAACTCCCTACTATTGCAACTCGCATCCTTACAACCAACTTCCCGGCCTCTCGATTTTTTTAAAAAAAAAAAAAAAAAAAAGAGTAAACAAAGCAAAAGCAAAAACAATAGTTAAGTAGATCTTAACTACAATCTAAAATACTTAAACCCCAAACCAAACAGTCCCCCTGCAACCCAAAGCTGCCACCCACGCCAATAAAAATAATTACAGCAACCAAGGATGTCTCTCACGCTTCCCAATCCCTCAGCTCCACCACGTGCATCCCAATCCACCACACACCCTGCTTCACCCTGCTCCATCACATCTCAGAGCTTTCGCCTCTAGCCCTGCTGGTTCCCCTCCGTTGCAAACACCGACTTCCTCTTTGCCGAACAATCCCAACCAACTCCCAAACAACACCCAAAAATCCAAAAAACTCCGCTCATCCCGTCTACCATTCACCCACCCAACCATCCCACTCCCACACAAAATCCCAACCAACACCCAAACTGAGACCACCTCTTAAACACCCATCTGCTGAACACCCAAAGAGCACCCATCCAACATCCGAACACCCAACCGGCCAACACCCGCCTCTGAAACCAATTCTCCCCTTCCTCCATTACTGCTCCATTATTGTTGAAACATCGCAAAGAAGTGCCCATTTCGAGCACCAAACACCGCCGAGTGGAGACCCAACATGATTTGAGACCGCTGGAAGTGATAGATCTGAAACCACTCATGGAACACCCAACACCGAAAACCCCAATGAAATGCCCAAGAACGAACGCCCAACAGCAAAACTAAAGATGGAAACACAACCTAAGCAGCAAAAAAAAAAAAAAAAAACACTATGATGAGAAGAGGGTGGGAAAACTCTGGGGGTTTAAGTTTTTAAAGAGGAAAAAATGCAGACACACAGAGGAAGTGAGGCCAGCCGACTGCCATGGCCAAAGGCGGGGGTTGGCCGGTCAACAGTGAGGCCTGGGGTGGAGGTTTTGTAGAGAGAGAGAGAGGTTTTTTTTAGAGAGAGAGAGAGAGAAGGAATAAGATCCTTAACTGTACTTTTTCCACAATTCTGTATCATTGCTTTGATTACAAAGGTGTAACCTGATGGATTTTGGCTAGTGACAACCGAATAGTATTGTTAAAACTTGTTCATGATTGAGATGTTACTTCAATCTACTTGAGCTATAGTTGACCAAACTGGACTTGGTGTTCCTGTATTATAATTGTAATGATTTTTTATGCTTGTGTTTATAAACCAGGTTTATTGAAAAATTTGGCACCCATATTATTGTTGGTGTGAAAATGGGAGGGAAGGATGTAATATATGTGAAGCAACAGCATTCATCGGCTCTTCAACCTGCTGATGTGCAGAAAAGGTTAAAGGCTATGGCAGATAAGAGATTTTTGGATTCAAATGGACAATATGGCATGGATTCTGAACAGGCTTATCAGAATGACAAGGTTTGTTTTTAATTTCTCTGTACGAGCCTCCTTAAAAGATTAAATTTTGGTATTAAATTGAAAAGCATTTTAGTTTGATAGGAGGAAGATCTCCATTCATTTAATTCATTTAGCATATACAGTGAGGTCTCACAACAAAGGAATGAGAAAAGCTTGGTTTTTGTTTCTTGACTAAAGTAATCACTCTAGTACACGACGAAGTCTTGTTGTGGATTTAATTCTGGCAATGGATAAATTTGAGTTGCCTAAATTCTCACACATAAAATTAACCCAAAATGATCTGCCCCTAGAGAAGAAAGAGCGCGAGAGAGAACAAGATAGGAAGAAATTATTTTATCAGATAGATGCTATAGATGCAATGTATTTAGTTGTAGATCTGGTTTTGGGACTATTGCACAACCCAGATTATTATTCATGGTCTACTAAATTGCATGTATTATGGTTTGTCAAATATGTCAATACTTCTCTTAGCTTTTTTAATGTTTGCTTAATGGAGTTCCCGGTGCACAAAAGATGTTATAGAAGAGGGGATATGTTCTAGCATTTGTCTGATTGGGCATGAGTTCAGTATACTGACCCAGTTTGGGAGGCTACACATGTAGCTTCTACATGCATTTATGTGCACATGGTACAGAACTTTTTGATTATTCTTTCCAAGATACTGGCATGGATTTATAGCTGGGGGAGTGAATTTAAGCTTGTGATGTGATGTTAAGCTCTGTAATATGTCCCCAATTCGCCTAAAACTTTGTTAATGGATTACTTGTAACTTGTAAGGTGCCAATTTTGAATCTTTATTTTGGAAAAAAAATGAGAAGACTTTTTGAAGAGCCTTTTGACTCGATATCAGTGTAATTGTTTTGTCATTGCAAATTGGTCTGGTATAGAGGAGTAAATTTATATTAAGGCCTTGTTTGTCATAACTTAAAAAAGTCAAAAATTTAAAAAGTTACTATTCTATGTAAGTCACATCATCTTATTTAAGTCACATTGCCTCTCTACCATATCACTTCAAATCCAATCCATACCCAACCTATATTTCATAAAAAGTCAAAAAGTACACTTATTTAGATCATCCCAAACCACCCCTAAATTGGTGTTGCATGAACTGGTGGAAAGCTGAAGAGATGAGGAATTGTGTACTAATCCACTCTTTCTCTCTCTTTTGGGGGGAGGGGACTTGTGTACTGTTGTATTTACTTTGCTTCTAGTCCAGTGAGTCATGGAAAATTAGTGGTTGAGGTTCTAGGTTCTTGTTAGAGGGTAGAGTGAGGACGAGTGTTATCTGTTTGGAAAGTAGCCTCATTATATCTTTGTTGATGCCTTCGGAAGAATGCCAGGTTTTTTTAGAATGAAGCTAGGGTTGGCGAAATTGAAGCATTCATTGTTTTAGAATGAAGCTAGGATTATGGGCACGTTTTTCCTTTAGATAGATTCTTTTTTTTATTTTTATTTTTATTTTTAGCATCAACAAAAATTTTATTAAAAAAGAAAAGCGAAAGAGGACAAGGAGTTCTCATACAAAGAATGAGAAAGAACAAAATAGAAGCATAAAACTCCTAGCTCTAGGGATGGCAAATAGCAGCCCAATCCCTAGAGATCAAGAACAAGGGCACTCCTTTAAAAGGAGGTGCTACAAATGGCCAAAATGAAGCCAAGTATACCATCCTATCCCATAAAGCCTCTACGTTTAATTCCTTGCCATGAAAGAGTCTTGCATTTCTTTCCAATCATATAGTCCTGAAAATTGCAAAAACAATGCTTGACCACAGTGTTTTGGCTCTTTTGGTGCCCCCAAACCCTTTGAACCTAACGAGAAGCATTTGAATGTAGTCTCGCGGAGCAAATCATCACATAAGCCGAAAAGACGCTGTCATAATACAAAAGCCATTGGGCAATGAAGGAACAAATGATCCGCTACCGCTACCTCCGAATTCCTCTTGCACATCACATACCATTGAGGGCAAAGAGAGTGATTAGGCCTTCTTCTTTGAAAAACATTATTAGTTGTGACACCCCTTTGAGCTAAAGACCACATGAAGAACTTCATTTTATGAGGGACAAACGCTTTCTAAATTTTCTTATGAATAGGAAACAAAGGAATAGAGGAATTGTCAATAAGCTTATAAAAAATGGAGTTATAGGAAAATACCCCTGAAGAACTAAGATTCTTGCCTCTAATGTCACGAGAGGAAGAAAGAGATACCCCATGAAGCAATACCAATAAAGATGCCAACTCAGCAGCCTCTCTATCATTTAAGTTCCTATGGAAATCAAAATTCCAAGAGATGGGTGCCGTACAAGAGCGTGCCACCAACACTATCGAAACATTTCTAGAACGAGTCAACCGATAAAAAGAGGAAAAGCTCTATCAAATGAGATATTCCCTAATCACACATCCCCCAAAAACGGATTCTCACCCCATTCACCACTCTCAATGAAAGGAAATTAGACACAAGTGGATATAAGCTAGAAATGGACTTCTACGGACAATGACAATTGCCTCTATTAACCACGTTAGAATCTCTACTATTGGGTTGAATTCCGTACTTACTCTTAACAACTGAACACCATAGCGATTCACTTTCAACAGAAAATCTCCACAACCGCTTGTCCGAGAGAGCGATATTCCTAGAAATGCTATTTCTTATAGCCAGACCCCCTTTATCCCTAAGGAGTGAAACAATCTCTCACTTAACCAAATGAACCCTTTTACACTCTTCACACCCTTTCCAAAGAAAATCTCTTGTCAATTTCTCAATTTTCCTCGCAATGTTAATCGGAATCTTGAATATGGACGAGAAATAAATAGGAACAGAGCCTAATACAGATTGTACCAAAGTATATCTCCCCTCCTTAGACAACAAAGCTCGCTTCCATCCCTCCAATCTTTTCGCAATTTTGACAAGAACATGCTCCCAAAAGGACGCCATTCTAGGGTCTCTCCCCAATGGAAGCCCCAAGTATCTGAGAGCAAAGAATTCAATGGAAGCCCCACTTTAGATAGGTTCTTTTGTAGAGTTTTTAGAGATATTAAATAGTTTTGTGTAGCTGTTTGTGTTTCTTCCTTTTTGTTTGCCTTCTTTGTATCCTTCGCATGTAGTGAGCTGTGTTTACATGGCACTCTCCAATGAACTTTAATCTGTAAAAAAAGTTTCTCAACCTCATATGATGTTGGTTATGAATATTTAAAAATTAAAATGCCATTTCATTTTTATTGTTGTTTTCTCATATAACAAGAAATTGAATATCCTTTGTTGGTGGATTAATCTTTTCATTTGCTGCTCGGAGGCTTTTGTGGAAGTGGTTATCTTGTATAAGTACTTGACTTCAGATTGCGTATCTGTCATTATTTTAATTCTCACATTTGATTTAGTCTTAATGTGGAGAATCATTAATGATAATAATCTTGGTCATTGCAACTCTCTAAGGGTTGTGTGGAGTGGAGTCTCTGTTCTAGTCTTGAGTATGTTATACTGGACATTTCTTGAATTGATTTTGAGAGTTTTTATGCTCAATTATATTGTCTTATATATATATATATATTATTTATCTTACAGGTACTTAATAAGCTTCTTGGTCACAATAGTTAATTGTTGTTGGATGATAACAATTCTTAAGGACACTTCCTAATTTTATATCTATCTTGAAGGACTCAAAATTGGAGTTATTTGTTCGTTGATAGGTAAAAGCAATCTAGTAAACATGGCCAAAGGAACCCATTTACAATGTTTGTATACATGAAGGAATAACCATCCTATAATACTTTGAAACAAAAACATTCCATATATACTAGTATCGCTAAAAAACCTATGGGCTGATAATATAAGTTGGTTTTGCGAGTTTGTTATACTCTGAAGGGTTTCCATGTAATTTTAGCTATGAAGCATGGGTGCGGGTACGGGTACGGGTACGCCGATACGGAAAATTCATAAAAAAGTAGGGTATGGGTATGGTTATGGGTACGGCTGTGGTACGTCAAACTTTTTTTAATTTATATTTTTTAAATTTATAACTAAACATCCAACATACAAATTAAAGTATCAATATCAAAACTAAAAAGAGAACAGCTTGTATAATTCTTTATTTTTTTTTTGATTGTCTAAAACAGGATGCAAAAGAGAGTAAAACCATGATTCATGGGTAAAGAGGGTTAGAAATAAATTACTTGATATTTTCAAAATTGGAAGAAGAATAATAAAGGTTGCAACAAATTCTAGCAGCTGTTAAAAAAAAAAAAAAAAAAATTTCACCTTGCCGTATTGGTGCCGTACCCACGACGTACCAATGCCGTACTCACGACGTACCCAAATGTATTTGCCGTACTCGACATGTATTTGTTGTACCCGCACCCGGTAAGTACCGGTACTCGTATGGCACCATTTTTGGAGTACCCATGCTTCATAGAATTTTAGCTGGTTATCGAAGCTCCTTGTGTTGCTTTAAGTTGATATGTGTAATTATTTGTGTTGCGAACTTTATTGAGCTGTTTGACGTGTACCATTTGCAATTTTTTGGACTTAATTTCTAGGGGTCTCATCAAATCATTTTATTTCAGTATGAAATCAGAGAGCAGCGCCTGAGGTTTGCGGATACTAGTCCATCAAGTTCTTACTCACAAAAGGAGGTTTGCTCTTGCGAACACTGTTCTTTGTAGCTTATTTGGATTTCCCTACTCAAGGGATCAACATTTGATGTTACTTCTAAGTTTGTGTTCTGTACATTATTCTCATTACAGGATATTGTGAGCATTTGCAAGAGGAGAGGTGGAAGTGATAATCGAAATCTAACACACAATGAGTGGTTACATACTGTACACTACGAACCTGACATGATCTCAATGTCTTTTATCCCGATTACCTCATTGTTGAATGGTGTCTCTGGGAGCGGGTTTTTGAGCCATGCCATAAATCTCTATTTACGCTGTGAGCAAACTCTGTTGTTCTCTGTCAATTTGTTGTGTATTGTTTTGCATAAATGCCTTATGTAAGGTCTTAATATTAAGGTTTCATTGTGTCAAAGAGACCTATTCTCTTTACCATGGTAAGAATTTTTATGCGAGCTTCCCTAAAAACCTGTGAGGAAGCCCTTTGGTAGCACCTTGGCTACCGGGGTGACACGGGTTTTAACTTTTGACAGAGTTAATACACTCCAAAATAGTAAGGCCTATACAATTCTTACCAACCTTTTCATTTCATTTCTTACTGGTATAAATTATGTCTAAGCAATTGAGGTAGCCTATTATCTGTGACATTTTTCATGTTTTGTTTTCTGCTTGCAGATAAACCACCAATTGAAGAACTCCATCAGTTTTTGGAATTCCAGTTGCCGAGGCAATGGGCACCAGTGTTCAGTGAACTTCCACTTGGTCCGCAAAGGAGGCAACGAAGTACAGCATCTTTACAGTTTAGCTTCATGGGTCCCAAGCTTTATGTGAACACCACGCCGGTAAAGCTTCCTCTCTTTTTAGATTATTTTTCTCCCTTCATTTGTGTCCTCAATCTGGAAAAGGTGTTCCATGCTTGCATTTTTTCTACTCAATGGTTAGATTGCATGTGCTCAAGGATTCATACAATGTTTGTGGAACAGCATCGCATGAACATTTATATTGGTCCATAAACTAATTATATAATTCTTGTTTATAATGCCTGAATGGATATTGAGAAAAGGGGGGGGGGGGGGGGGGGGGGGGGGTGTGGTTAGCCAACTATTTATATAACCAAATGACTATTCCATGAAACCTAAGAATAAATTAATAAAACAAATGTGTCAATCATGCATACTGATTGTCAACACTTGAGTATAGAGAGGCAACTACCCACTAATGAAAAAAATAAAAATAAAGAAAAAGAAAAAGAAATAAAAGGTGAACAGTGTGTGTTATTAATGTGTATGGTCTTTCTGGAGCAAACTTCACCATTGATGTTCATTACATAATTATGTATTTCTACCGTCAAGATGTGATTAGAATTTGATTTCTGTACCTATAGAAGAAATAGGAACTTAGGTAAGTACTCAATTCATATGTTAATTGTTTGTTTCAGGTTGCTATCTGTGTCATAACTACCTTGCTCTGGCAACCTAGTAAAAGTGTCATCACATGATATTACACATGTTTTTAGTGCTGTAGCTTATAACTTCTGTACAGTATGATATTTGTCTTATAGATTCTGTAAGAAGTAGTAATACACACGACACTCGTATGTGATTAGATCTGGAGACTGGTTAAGCATTCAGCCTGTGAATGCAAGAAAGTTGATCAGCTGAAGGCTAAGCATTAAGCCCTTCATTGTCGTACCTTTCTTGTCCTGTGTATGTGATTAGATCTATGGTCCAAGTACCACAGACACAGGCCAACACGTCAACACATCCTCGTACTTTTCAAAAAATGCAGGACACATTAAAATTTTCTATTTTTACAAATTTATTGTGTCATATAGGAAAAATTTATTTAAAGAATACTATTTATCAAAAAAATAAAATAAAATTGTAACATAATACTAATTACATTAAAACTATGTATATTTCATAACTTAAATATCAACATATCATTTGCTTAACTTTTATCAAATTCATGACAGGTGGATGTGGGTAAGAGGCCTGTGACTGGCCTCCGGCTGTATCTAGAAGGCAAAAGAAGCAATCGCTTAGCCATCCATTTGCAGCACCTCTCGACCCTACCAAAAATATTCAAACTTGCAGATGATCCAAATGGCAACTTCCGCCAGGAGTCCTACGATCGTAAATACTACGAGAAAGTTCAATGGAAGAACTTTTCCCACGTCTGCACTGCACCAGTTGAGTCTGATGAGGATCTTTCCATAGTAACCGGAGCTCAATTACAGGTTGGGGATTACGGCCTCAAAAAAATCCTTTTCTTGCGACTCCGCTTCTCAACCGTCTCGGGAGCCATGGTGGTAAAGCATCCAGAATGGGACGGTTCACCGGGCTTGGCCCGGAAGTCTGGACTTATATCAACGCTAATCAGTCATCGTTTCACCACAACATTTACGAAGCCGCCTCCACAGCCTGCTGACGTGAATATAAACTCTGCTGTTTACCCTGGTGGCCCTCCAGTCCCTACCCAAGCACCAAAACTCTTGAAGTTTGTTGACACAACGGAAATGGCGAGGGGCCCGCAAGAAACTCCCGGCTATTGGGTTGTTTCCGGGGCTAGGCTTGTTGTTGAGAAGGGAAGGATCTCACTCCGGGTTAAATACTCTTTGTTGACTGCAATATTACCCGATGAAGAAGCACCGGAGGAGCACTAACAAAGGAATTTTCATGCTTGCCATGAAACCGAAAGATTGAAGAGAGGGAGTTGAGTTGGGGAGAGGGAGCTAAATCAAATCAAAGAAGGCTTGTTTTGAAGCCCAAATCGCCTGTTGTGGTAAATATAGGACTCTACCGATGGTGATTGCGTAAAAGGTGGATGGTGGGTCGTATTATAATTTGATTTCTTGCTCCCCTTGTGTCTCTGGTGATGTAGTTTTGTTTTTTTGTTGGATTTTCTTCACATGTTTAGTCTTTTAGGTAGGGTATTTAACACCCTCTTGGTCTTTGTATTTTCTCCTTTTTTTTTTTTTTCAGTATTTGGTACCTATGATGAACCATCAAAAATCATTCCCAGAAGGGGTCTTTGTGGAATTGTAACAGTAATTATAGGTGGGCTGAGAGGTTTGTTTTGAAGAAGGGATGTGCACATAAAAGTGACAAAACCCACTGGATTAGGAATTCCAATACCACTCTGTATTTCCAATTCTTCCTCTATTAAAAGCTAGCTAAACCAAAAGTTCTGTTCTTTTTAAAAGAACAACATTTCATATTGAGATATTTTTCACTTGTTTGGGTGTTCATAATGATCTATCATCTCATGCACCAAGAAGGTGATCACAATTAGGTAGGTTTGTGCTGAAGAGGATGAATTGTTTTTTTTTTTTTTTTGATTTGTAAGGAAGTTGGAGTTTTGCCACAAGGAGTGATTCTAAATGGCCTATTTTGCTTCTTACATTCACCACAATTTTTTTCTCATAAGAAAGCTGAGCCTAACTCCATTCTCTTCAAAATAACCACCATTTTGATCTCCTCTCTCCATTTACTACATTGAAATCGTTTACTAACATATCACAACTACTTTCCCAATTCTCTCTATTTGAAAACAAGACTTGTTTGGTTCTTAAAACAATTTTTGAGATTTTTTTGGTTGTTGTGTTTGGATTTTGGATTTCTAGAGAATGAAAGAAAAGTGAAAAAACATTTAGCTTCGATTTCATTCAATTGTTTTTGTCATTTCTTTTCCCTCTGCGAATGAAAAAATTTAGCTTCTATTTCATTCAATTTTTTTTTTGTCATTTCTTTCCCTCTACGAATTCCCCCAGTAGGAGTTCAAGCTCGCCCCAATCTCAGTAAGCAGGAGGGAGAAGATTAGGAAGAGAGGAAAGTAATACTAATTCATGATTTAAACACAAATCAAGAGGCCGAGATGGATAATATAAAGAAGAGTTGGCAAATATTGAAGACTAACTGAACTAACTATATGTAGAATAATTTCTTCATTCTCTCCTAAATTTGACACCAAGTTCATTTCACCTCATAATATTCTTACAAGTTCATGAGGTTCAATGTCAAGGGATGGACAATGCAAATCCATGAGAGCCTCACTATAAGACAAGTAAAATTTGCAGTGATTTTGCATTTGTACAGTCACATTACTTATCCAATGCATTGCATATCTCATGGTATTCCCTCAGAAAGGACAAAAATGATGAACAATAATTATGATGATTACATATGCTTTTGTTTTCTTTTCACTTTTCTTTTGTTTTCATTTTTTTCAGTAAACCACTCAGCATCATGCTTGACATTCAATTCTCAGTAAAAATAGCTTAAACGTACAAGTAGAAAATCGAGTATGACATTGATGATAGCGCAATCCTTCTGTGAGAATACATACAATGCAAGAGTATCATAGGCTAAGGCAAAGTAATATTATGTTCATGGCAGGGCCAATAGACGCCTTCCCTCGGACAGGGGAGAGGGGCAGGTTGGGCTATGCAGGTAGGATAGTGTTGTCCTGGCATCAATACTGAAAAACTAGACGAATATGATGTCGACACCTGTCACAAAGATCACCCAATTAATTAAGATCATATACAAATCAGACATAGAAATCAAAGATTGATTTCTTTTGAATTGAAAGATATGTGAGGTGGAGACTTACTGCTTGTGGATTTCTAAGTTTTTCCATTGGTCTTGTTTCCAGGGATCTGCTAGTCCCATCTTGATGAGGAGAAGAGAAAGGATTACTTGGCCTAAACAAATGTTCGAAAATGGCCATTATAAGAAACATTGATATTAGTATTGCCGTGGCAACGAATCCAAAAGAAATGGCATTCATGGACGTCCCAAAGTTCTGCCACGGAGCTTCTCTATCGACTCCTGTTTGAGATGGGCTAGGGTCTGAACTTGTATAGATGTTCCATGTCTTTGACCTTTCGGAACCAAACTCATCCATAACTTTTATCTGCTTCAAATCTTTATAGAGCTCAAGACTAACCGAGGAGGATGATTAAATCAACAATAGGGACAAATTGGCACTTTCACAAAAATGTCTCCGCAGATTTAGTTTCCACATAGTATCCCTGTGGGGAAAACAACAAGTGAAGCAATCAAGATTCCACGACATTTAAATTACATGTCGAAAAATTCATCATAGCACAATGGAAGTGCCTTAAAATCAAGAAAGGAGAACAATGTAGAAGCATTCTAATTTCCGGTTCTCTATAAAAATTCCCAGTTCATCATTTGCAATCATATCAAGAAATGCTGATACAATCTAGATGGCCTGGTTTTTTGAATCCTTAAAATGATCCAACAAAGCTACTTGTGATGCTATAAAAAACAAGATAAATGTTTTAGGAAACAATGGCATCATGATTTGAAATGATCACAATGCAGATAAGTCTTCAAATGACAAGTTTTTCTGATCCATTTTGACATATTGAACCACAAACTTTCAATTCAAACCCAAATTATGCTTCTCAATCTACATTTCCCATAATCTTCTCGGGTCACAAATTTTCCATATTCCAATTCTCACGTCTCCTCATATCAATTTTTTCCCAAACAGTGATCGTGTCTAAAATTAAGACCAAGTAAAATCTGGTGAAAAACTACACATCCTCTTTGACACAGATTTATACAAACCCCAAAGATCTAATGAGTTTGCAATAGAAAGTCTAAAACTTAAATTCATCGGTAAGCAACATGAAGCCGATCAAAATAAATAATGGGTAAGCAAATAGAAGGCACTTCAAATCCCACAAGGGGAAGAAATGAGAGCAGCTTAGTTTCCCCAAGTGGAAATATGTATAGTGGCCTTTTAAAAAGGAACATGAAATTGAAATCAGCTGAGTTTTTTATGCATTGCATTTAGGATAGATTCACCATAAAAGAAACAGGATGAAGCAATCATAGCCACGACTGAAGCAAATCAAATCATTTTAATGTTTTGGAAAGAATCAAATGAAATGAGATTGAAACTAAACTCAGATGAATTCTTTTTGAGTTTGTCCCAATAGTATAAAAATGGATTATTTTCCAAATGGTAGAGGCTAAAAATGATCAAATTGGCGACAACATTGTTCAATTAACTGATCTACTAACTGGATTGTATTGATTCTTCAATGCGATGAATTAATAAGTTTAAAATGCACCATAATGTTAGGATGGATGATTCATAATCCTCAATGTTTCGATAGCGGGAGCTAAAACGGTCTGCAAGGAAGAACGCAATTAACACAAGACAGTTGACAGTTACCCTCATAACGATGTTCAAAGACACACAATAAGTGCTCAATCAACTACTTGTATATGTTTTTCATATCAGAGCATTGGTTAATTATGAGAAAAGAAGTAACCAAACAAACCTGTTTCTTAAGAGCACTTCAAGACCTTTGGCTTTCACCCTGAGATGTTCTATAAGCTCTGTCTGTCTTGTAAGAACAAGACATCACATTACACAAAGCATAATGCAACCCAACCCTGCTAGCTTTATACCCAATACAAAATGTAAGGACAAAGTTATATGATAATCCCATACAACTTTTATTATTTTATTTTATTTATATATTTTTTGTAAAAAAATATTAAAGTTTTGATGTTCACAATCTTGATGCCTAACTTAATGAATACTATACCTTGTCTGGAGAAGCAAACTTAAAGAAATTATAAAGTATGGGCCTTCATGTCTGCAGAGCCAAAAACAAGAGTGGCCTATTTGTGCTTTCAAAAGCATTCACTTCTAAAATACTACTAAGGTCCTACCCTCCCCGTTAACCCACAACCCGTTTTGGCTCTTACCGTGGCTAAAAAGGCATATAGCAATCAATAATGGTAAATGTATTAGCTACAAAACTAATTTGCCCACAAGAATGTTCATTGATCATAATATTAGTGCTTATAAAAGCATTCACTTTTACAAAACTACTGGGGTCCTACCCTACCCGTTAACTGACATGACCCGTTTTGGCTCTTACCGGGCCTAAGAGAAGCATATGACAATCAATAATAGTCAATGTGTAAGGTGCAAAACTAATTTTCCCACAAGAATGTTAATTGATCATAAAATAGGTAATACATGGGAATTAATGCAAACAGATTGAGGTCATTAGGGTTGGTAGGTTCATTGCTAGGAACCCATTTAGCATCAATGCCCTATTCAACA
Organism: Camellia japonica; assembly: GCA_030407325.1. Taxonomy (NCBI): domain Eukaryota; kingdom Viridiplantae; phylum Streptophyta; class Magnoliopsida; order Ericales; family Theaceae; genus Camellia; species Camellia japonica. The sequence continues at coordinate 166,956,980 of JAPPVO010000019.1, read as the reverse complement.
ACTCCCAACAAAACCATTTGGATTCATCATTGGAAAGGTGGCAGTATGTGTCACATAAACTCCCACTACCTGGAAAAGAAAAATAAAAGAAAAGAAAAGAAAAGAAAAGAAAGCTGCCATATAACTATAAAAAAAACCAAAGGCTGCTACAAGTGAGTAATCTATATATAGGCATTATATTTCTATATTGATACAAAATTGATTAGGTGTATGATCAACTGCATACAAAATACAAAAAAACTAAAGAGAAAATCAGAACAAAAAAGAAAGAGAATCAATGTTGGATATCTTACAGCTATGCATTACCAGAAGAGCCATGATTCGAGCGAAGAAAGAAATGGGTCTCTAGCCAAGAAAAAAGCAAAGAAAAAAGAGAGAGGAAGAGATAGAAAAAGGAGGTGATTTAGACCACAGCCACACTTATTCCTCAAATTTGCCTTGAAAAAGGTCTGTTGAGAGGTACCCACAACCCTTTTATTTTTTTAAAATTTTTTTTCTTCTCAGAAACATTAAATCAAATAGTTGGACTACTTGCCAAAATTCAATGTCTTAACATAGAAAACATACCATTCTAGCTGAGGCTAACCACAGAGCCAAGCAGCTTTGAAAATTCTATAGCAGAAATAAAAGCAATAATTGATATTTATTTCATAATCAAAGATCATGAGAGAGAGAGAGAGAGAGAGAGAGAGAGAGAAAGAGAGAGAAGGGAAGCTTTTTCTTTCCCTCCAATGCTTTGAGGATTTTTGTCAACAAAACAATCACCATGTCTGAGAAAGATGTGAAAGCCTATCTAAACCTATTCCAAACAAATCATTTCATCTCATAAAGACCCCATATGCATATTATGCAAATATAAGAAATTCAACAAAAAAAAGAAAAGAAAAGAAAAGAGACTAATACCCAACAAACAAAGTTTTTGATACATAAAGCATTAGCCAATACATCAAAGTTTTAAACTATTTTCTACCCAAAACAATAAAGAAAAGAGAAAAAAATTTGAAAACCATGGGATTCAATCTTCAACCTTCATGGTTTCTTATTGGTCTCACCTTTTGCTTTTTTTCTGCTTTGTGTTGTTTTGTTTTTTGTTAAATTTTTTGAATAAAATTTTTACATTCTTGAATAAAGTCACTAAAATACATACAACCATTTGATTGCTTCATGCAATTGGTGTCACCTCAAGAAAAGATTATAAATATTTTATCTCTAAATCAGACATTTTCTTAAAGAAAAGGGCCCCATGACAAAGTAAGGACACTAAAGCCAGTGTTGAAAAAAATATGTTAAATCATATTTTCTTTTCCTTTCCTTTCCTTTCTTTACCTTGATGAGCACAATTCTCTCCCAACTGAAGCAACCTTTCACTTTCCCAACATTTTAGCCAAGAAATTTAACCCACACTAATCAAGTGCAAACTGACCAGCAATTCATTCTTGCACCGCAAGATTTCAGAGTAATATGTCGAATTTAGTGTAATGTGTGACACAAATTGGAAGAAGCCAAGAGCAACTTTAGTTGTGCTATTTATCATACTATTGCTAAAATTTAGCATGATCAACACAAAAAACACACTCCAGCAATCTGCGCCGGCCTTGACTCGTTTGAGGTCCTAAGCGAATTTTCAAGATGGGGACCTCTATATGTAATTATAAGAAATAGAAAAAACTCTATAAGTTAGACATAATTACACTGATCTCTAGTTACTAAAGTTAAATCAAACCGAACTAGTGCAAATAATATCTAAACGCCAAAATAATGAAAGATAACATGTATTTTAGTTTTTTTCACTTATATCGCTAATGAATAACTGATGGAAATGAGATTGTGTTACGTAAATTAAAATATTATGAGAGTACAGTGTAATTATATCAAATTGTGGGACTTCGTGTATTGTTTTCTAAACCTAAGGGAGGTTTGCGTAATTTATCCATTTTTTTATGAAATTATATACTAAAATCTAATTTAAAATAAAATAAAACACCAAATAAAATGTAGCACTCTGTACTTCCTGTTAGAATGAAATTATATTTGACTCTTTGATTATCTTGATTGAGAACCTTGTTAGTCGATATTTGAGCCTTGGTTGAGGTGTTATCATAGTGGTTGGGTAAGATTGAATCAAAAACTCCAAATTCGAATAGTTGTTATTGAGTAGTCGTTATTGAGTAGTCTTCAGTCTTTTATCATTTTCTCTTTCCACACTTTGAATCTTGATGTGAGGCTAGAATCATTGAAAAGTTTACTTCCGAGGTTTTAATTTGGACACAAGAACAACCCTAAACGGAGTCTGGACAAGAGATTTATACCTGTTTGAAATTTGCCGAATCTGTGCTGTGAGCATAGTGCGCTCGAGCGCAACTTTAAATGCTCGAGCGTACTGCGTAGAATTAGGTCTTTAAAAGTCAATTTTTAGGTCAAATCTCTTCATTTTTCACTCATATTTCTCTCTCCTTCCGCCATTTTTGGGTTCTCAAGCTTTTTAGGTTTGATTTCATCTATTTTTCTACATCTTTGACACCTAGTTCCATATACCAAAACATAGAGCACGACGAGAGCTTCCATTTAATCTCAATGGATCGTCGTTTCATCGTCGATGATTTTTCCGACTTGTTTTCTTCTTACTTTGAGAGCTAGGATCTATTTCTTAAAATCAATATGAGTTCGGTAGTGTATTTGTGGTGTATTTTAAATATATAGATTCCATTGTTCTTGGATTGATTTTTGAAAATTTGTTTTGTAAGTGGGGGTTTGTTCCAAATGGAATTGTTAAGCTATGGTTTAGCTACAAAAGTTTATTTTCCACTTACAAAAAATACATATGAGTTTTTAAAAGTAAAAATCCCTAATTTGGAGAAACCCTAAAATGTTGATCTTTTAGAGAAATTGTTGGATTATTAAATCAAAATATAAATGAGGGGTTTTCAAATGTTTTTTTGAAAAAGGTTGTGATTATGAAATTGGAGTTGATATATGTTGAAATGAGCTATTATTTGCATTGAAATGGATTTTCAAAGAGGAAATGGATTTTCAAAATGTTGAGATTGTAAAGAGGAAATGGAATGAATGTTGAGAAATGTGAATTTGAAATGATGATTAATGATGATGGTGGAGTTGAATATATATTATCACTTCCATTTGAGATTTTAGAAAAGTGTATCTTTAATGGAATTTATTTATCTATTTAGAGATATTTGCTTTGGGCTATCGGTGGAGGATATTTATGATTGTTGTAGAAATTGCATGTGAACTAGGCAAACTGGACTATGTATAAATCATGCATATCATGGAGCATGCAATGGATTTTGAGAATTTAAACAGTATGTTTTGGAAAGAGATTTTGGAAATTCTTGTGTTATGTTTTAAGAGCATTTGTTTCATTTTGAAAATCATATTTTGGATCACATATATTGTGCTATTTGGAAAGGGTAAATAAAATGGTAAATTTGAGAAATGGTTATTGTTACATCAAACAAGTTGGCCTGTGTGTCCAGGGTGAAAGCCCTGAAAATCGTGCATATATTTGGATGTCGATCCCATGGACGAAATTTTCGTAAAATGACAATGATAGTGCTTGTATAGCCTACATTTACATGGGTCCCGTTTGACGGTTTCTCGTGGACAAAATTTCCGTAAAAGGTTGTATTGGTTTTGGAGATTTACCTATTTTATTTATTATCATTTTGGTTTTGGAAAGAAATAATTTTAAAACGGTTTTAGCAATGTATTTGTTGTTGGTTAACGATGTATTCGTATTGGAATTGGCAATGAAATTGCTAGTTGGTATTGAGATACCTGGATTGACTTGTGAAAATGGATTTTATATCAAACTAATGTATTGAATTCGGAAAACGTTTTGAATAAACGAAAGGTTTGGAAACTGGGAAAAAAGGATTTTGTTGAGAAAGTTCGTGGATTTGAGAATGCATTTGGGCATATTATATATGCATGTATTGCATTTATGATCATTTACATTGGTGGAGCATACTTAGTTTTTGAAATATTTCCTACTGGGCTTTATGCTCACCCTACGTGACTGAAAATGTTTTTCAGGTATGCTTATGCAGATGTGGACTGAGACATTGAAATTGTGTTTAGAACCATGTAGGGTGGTTCCTTTAATTGTCGGCTAAGGGCCATTTATGTATTTGTTGGCCGTGTGCCATTCTTGTAAGGGTTATAACTTTTGTGTATGATGTAAGCCTTTGGGCATTTTAATTTGATTGTAACATCTTTGTATATTTTAGTTACAAAGCATCCATTTGACTTAGATGTTGTATCTAAGAATATATAAAATTGGAATAACACATGTACTATGTGCCTATATTATATACATCTGCATGAGTGTTATTAGTTATCGTCTATCATTTGGTGGTTTACTCAAATGGGCCAGACCTCGTAAATCCGGGGCGTGACAACTTGGTATTAGAGCTAACCGGGTTTGAAAACCTTGGGCTCGCAGGAAGTGGTTAGCCATAATGGGTTTATCATGCTCGGTGAGGACATTTGTATGTTGAGCGCTAAATGATAACATGCTTATGTGTTGCATTTTATGTGGGCATGGTGTTGAGACTCATGGATATTATTCGGTATCTAATTGACTAACTTGGAGGTCTTATTGGAAACGCGCTTGATCAACGTTGTTTCTAATGAGAAATCTAAGTGAGTATTGGAATGAATGATTATCTTTGTAGACTTAGCGCGATTACATGTTATGAGGTAGATGGTATGTAAATTAATTGGAGTCTCAATGGGGTTGTTTGAGTAATTGTTATGTGATTGTGTTGCATTAGTATTTTGGGAAAATGTGCCAGTGTTCTGTATCTTAAGTTGTGTGTTTCCCTTCTTATAGAAACATTTTGGATTGGGTAGTGGACTCAGAGTGGGCACCTTGGTGAGTGCTACACTGGTGATATGTTGTGTATTAGCATAAATTGTGAGTTGGTGTTGGTAACCTAGAGGTTAGTATTGTGAAGTGTGGTTAGTTGGGATGTGAGTATGGTTTGATTTCCCTCGGGGTTGGTAGAGCCTGTTGGGACATTTAGGCTTGAGGTTTCTCTTTATAGATGATGTGTGGTTGGAACAAGTGAAGTCGTTTTCTGTATAAGTTGGATGAGTAGTTAGTTGAATACCTGGCAGGATTTATAGTTGCTTTGGGTAATTAGTTTTGGTTATCTTGTTTTGTGACTGGAGGATAAACAGTTATAATCATTATGTGGTCTCTTTCTTTTGTAATCGGTACGGTGTGGACTGTTAAAATATTCATGAATGTATGGTGGGGTGTTTATTTTATGTGTTGTTGTGGAATTGGAAAATCTTCATATGGACGTGTAAGAATTATTGCTTTTTGACTTAGGAATGTGAGGGCCGGAGAGCCTTATTTTGATTAGCGTTTGTATGCTATGTTAAATAATTTGTGTTTGGTTGAAATTGATTTAGAATGGATGGACAGTAGAGTTGGTTGTGGAAGATGAGTACTTTGAGAGTCATTGTGACTTGTTGGGTTATTGTGAGGAAAGAGTTTTACCAACCAATATATTCAGTTGGTTGATGTTGGTTACTGGTTTATGTTGGAGATATGATGATTTGGGTTTAGACCCGACCTATTTGATGTTTTGGGATTCGGATTTTCTTGTCTTTAATGGTTGTTTATATCCTTGTTTATCTTATTCTTTGTTGATTTGAGTTGTTTGAGTATCGTGGTTGCATTTGGAACAGGTCAGGGGTTTGTTTCTCAATAGAAATTTTGTCCAGATTTTGGCCTCAACGCTCGAGTGGTACTTTCTACGCTCGAGCGGTCTTTAAGAACTTTCAGTACTTTGGCAGGTCTGCAGAGATACTAGGAGGGTGTATTCCTAGCTCAAGCGGTGTCTCCTGCGCTCGAGCGGTTATCTTCTGTTTGTAATTTCTGGAAGTGTGATGTTTTGGTCGCTAGAATGGTTTGTGTATATTTGGAACCCATTATGGGGGTGTTTGGTGTTGGAGTATTGTTGTTTTGGTGCTAAGTGAGAAGAGCAGTTGGGCGAATAAAGCGCGAGTCTTATGGGTCAGTGAAGGGTAAAGTGTTGTTGTTTATACCAAGAAGTGGGTTAGATGGATCGATGTCCTTATAACATCTTTAAGAATTCTTTATTAGGTCTTTGGGAGTTGGCGGTGTTGGTGTTTGAGTTAGTAAGAGTGGTTGGCATGAGAGTGAGTTGAGTTTATTTTATGGCGACAGTTATTTCTAGCCTACTGAGAGTGGTTAGTTTTGTTTTATGGAAATTGCTTTAATTATAGATTCTTTTGTTTGGGATTGGCGGTATGGAGGAGTATGTTGTTAAGAGATGCGTAGAAAGGGATTGGTCATGGGACTATCCTAGGAGGTTGCCTTGGTGACACAGTCTCTAACTTTTACCACCACATTTTGTTGGCTTAACCATGAAGGTATGATTATCCATACATTTATAACACTCTTCATTGGATAACTATATACAAAAATATGCCTCCTTGAAACCTTATCAAGAAAAACCCAGGGGAAAAAAAAATCTTTGGTGAAGGAAAATAGTACGATATTCTTGTATGAAGTTTTGCTTAGATTGCCTCATTAAATCCTTGTTAAGGAAAATCCAGTGGGAAAAAGACCTTAAAAGAAGGAAAAAGAGTACAATTTGCAAATCTACTCAAATAGATGACTCTCTATTAATGTTATATGATAGATCTTTATGTTGACGCATCCCAATATTATGCATCAGCTCTTGAATGTTGTAGTCGGTAGAACTTTAGTGAATAGATCTGCTAGATTATCAGTTGAACTTATTTGTTGAACCTCAATATCACTGTTTTTTTGAAGCATATGTGTGTAAAAGAATTTTGGTGAAATGTGTTTAGTCTTGTCACCTTTGATATAGCCTTCTTTGATCTATGTGATACATGTAGCATTATCTTCATATAATATGGTTGGACTATCTTTTGTTGAAGGCAATCCACATCTTTCTTGAATATGATGAATCATCGATATAAGCCAAATATATTCTCGACTTGCTTCATGAATTACAAGTATCTCTAAGTGATTTGAAGAAGTTGCAATCAATGTTTGTTTTACTAATTGCCAAGCTATACCAGTATTTCCGTAGGTAAAAACACATTCTGTTTGTGATTTGGCTTTATGTGGATCAGAGAGATATCCAGCATTTGCATATCCAATTAGTTGCTGCTTTGATTCATTTGAATAAAATAAACCCATATTAGTTGTTCCATGAAGATAACGTAATATTTGCTTGACTCCATTCTAATGTTTTCGGGTTGGTGCAGAATTATATTTTGCTAATAAATTAACAACAAATGTAATATCGGGCTTGGTACAAGTTGCAAGATACATAAAAGCACCAATTGCACTAAGATATGGTACTTTAGGACCAAGGAGTTCTTCATTATTTTCTCAAGATCGAAAAAGTTCTTTCTTTACATCAAGTGATTGAATAACCATAAGAGTACTCAAAGGATGAGTTTTATCCATATAAAAGTTCTTCAAGACCTTCTTTTTTTTTTTTTTTTGGTATATGTTGATTGATGTATCCCATTTGGTAAGTGTTCGATTTGCAGGCCAAGACAAAATTTTATTTTGCTAAGATCTTTCATTTCAAATTCCTTCTTTAAATATTCTATAGTTTTTATAAACTATTCTGGAGTTCCTACGAAATCATCAATATATACTGCAACAATTGCAAATCCGGATTCTAATTTCTTAATAAAAATGCATGGACAAATTGGATCATTCTCATATCCCTCTTTCAATAGATATTCACTGAGGCGATTGCACCACATGCATTCAGATTGTTTCAACCCATATAGAGATCTTTGTAGCTTGATTGAATAAACACTTATGGGTTTTGAATTAGATGCTTCTGGCATTTTAAATTCTCCAGGGACTTCAAATATATATATATATATATATCACTATATAGTAATCAATATAAATATGCTTTAACCACATCCATTAGACGCATATCTAAATTTTCTGTGATTACTAAGCTAATAAAAAATCCGATTGTAATTGCATCCATTACGGGTGAATATGTTTCCTTATAGTCAATACCAAGTCTCTACGAGAAACCTTGTGCAATAAGTCGTGCTTTATATTTTACAATTTCATTTTTCTTATTGCGTTTTCAAACAAACACCCATTTATATCCCACAAATTGTATCCCTTTAGGGGTTTGGACTATAGGTCCAAATACTTCACATTTTATAAGCGAGTTTAACTCTGCTTGTATTGCTTCTTCTCACATTGGCCAATCATTTCTCTGTCGACATTCCTTGACAATTCGTGGTTCATTGTCATTATCACTTTTGATGATTTTTTCATCATTACTTCTAGTAGTGTCAAGAGCAACTTTAAACGAAAATATGTTGTTAACAACAATTTGATTTCTATCCCAAACTTCTCCTGTACTCATATAATGTATTGAGATCTCATTATTTTCAGGTACCTTTTCCACTTCAGGGAATAACTCTTCAGGAGATTCCTCTTCTGGAGGTTTATAAGTAGGAGATTTGGATAGACTTACTATAGGTTGCTTTGCGGTTCTAGCCTCTTCAAGATTGCTTTCATTTATGGGTATGATCTCTTCGGGAGATCCAATTATGGTCTCTTCTAGATACTAACTGTTTGTTCTTGAGCTTTCCTTTTCCAAGGAATTTTATCCTTTGCACTAACAAGTCTTTCATGGTTCTGGCGTGTCTTAGACTCATTTGCTGCCATGTCCACCAATTGTCCGACAGGACATCAATTTTTGGTGGGGTATTAGCTGCTGGTATGTAAGATTTTGTCACATTCTTTGTGTCTATGAATGCATCCAATAATTGATTTGCAATACTTTGCAAATGAATGATCCTTTGAACTTCTAGTTCACATTGATTAGTACGAGGATCAAGATGAGATAACTTTGACGTATTCCAGGTGATTTCTCGCCGAGTTTTGGGCTACAACTTGTTTCTCCCTAATGATAGGAAAAATGTTTCATCAAAATCACAATCCTCAAATTGTATGTTAAAAACATCTCCAGGCAAGTGTAAGGTTCCGGTGTCCCACATTGGGAATAGAGGGGGAGTTCTTGGGTTATAAAAGTAAAAACCTAGACCCTATCTAGCATCGAGGCCTTTTTTGGGTGGTGAAATCCCTAGTAGAACTCCTAGTTAAGTATGCTTAGGCTGGAGTAGTTATGAGATCGGTGACCCACTGGAAAAAACAAATCTGCACGGGCGTGGCCCAAAGCGGACAATATCGATCACATGTGAAGGGTTGGGGTGTTACAGATGGTATCAGAGCTGACTCTCTGGAGTACCGAGTGTGGGCCCCTAGCATCTCTTGATGCATGTAGGCGGGCTAATGAGCTGGCAGACTACTGCACGAGGACGTGCAGCCTTAAGGAGGGTGAATTGTAAGGTCTCGGTGTCCCACATCAGGAATGGAGGGGGAGTTCCTGGGCTATAAAAGTAAAAACCTAGACCTTATATAGCGTCGAGGCCTTTTCCCTAGTGGTGAAATCCCTAGTAGAACTCCCCAGTTAAGTGTGCTTAGGCTGAAGTAGTTTTGGGATGGGTGATCCATTGGGAAGAACAAATACGTGCGGGTGTGGCCCAAAGCGGACAATATTGATGACATGTGAAGGGTTGGGGCGTTACAGATGGTATTAGAGCTGACTCTCCGAAGTACCGAGTGTGGGCCCCTGGCATCTCTCGGTGCATGTAGGCGGGCTTGTGAGTTGGCAGGCTATTGCATGGGGATGTGCAGCCTTAAAGGGGGTGGATTGTAAGGTCCCGGTGTCCCACATCGGGAATAGAGGGGGAGTTCCTGGGCTATAAAAGTAAAAACCTAGACCCTTATATAGTATCGAGGCTTTTTCTCGGGTGGTGAAATCCCTAGCAGAACTCCCCAGTTAAGTATGCTTAGGCTGAAGTAGTTCTGGGATAGGTGACCCACTAGGAAGAACAAATCCGTGCGGGTGTGGCCCAAAGCGGACAATATCGATGACATGTGAAGGGTTGGGGCATTACAATAGGCATGACTTTTATTGATGCATTGACTAATTCCAAAATTATTGGTGATGATAGTGGCCAGTGCAACCACACACACAATCTTTTGTGATGCAAAATATTTTATACATTTAATCATGAGAATAGCTAATGTCAATACAATTTTAGGTTCTGCAAACCTGATTGAGGGCTCTGGAAGAGTCAATGTTATGTTCCCAAAACAAAAATTTGTATTGATGAAGCTTTGTATTCTACCAGATCCACAAAAAATTTGTTAAGTTTCAAATATATACATCGTAATGGTTATCATATTGAAACTATAAATAAATGCCAGGAAAAGTATTTGTTTATCACTTCAACTAATTCTGGCCAGAAGCTGGTATTAGAAAAACTTCCTGCATTTTCCTTTGGATTATATTATACGATGATAAAAATGATTGAATCACATTTTGTAATGCACGAGAAGTGCTCTAACCCAAAAATGTTTATGTGATGGCATGACTGACTCAGGCATCCAGGATCTATAATGATGCGTCAAATAATTAAAAATTCACATGGACATCCATTAAAGAATCAGAATATTCTTTTACCAATTGATTATCCATGTTCTGCATGTTCAAAAGGGAAATTAATTACCAGACCATCACCCACAAAAAGTAATTGTTGAATCTTTATCCTTTTTGTGAAGAATTCAAGGGGATATATATGTACCCATACACCCTCCATATGGACCATTTCATTATTTTATGGTTTTAATAGATGCATCAACCAGATTGTCACATGTTTGTCTACTTTTTACATGTAATATTGCCTTTGCTAGACTCATTGCTTAAATAATTAGATTGCAAGCACATTTTCCAGACCATCCTATCAAGGCAATTCATCTAGATAATGACAGTGAATTTACATCTTAAGCATTTGATAATTATTGAATTTCCATTGGCATTGATATTGAACACCCTGTTGCACGCACTCATTCTCAAAATGGTTTAGTTGAATATTTCATTAAAAAACTTCAGTTGATTGCTCGACTTTTGCTTATGAAAAGCAAATTACCTATTTCAGTATGGGCTCATGTTGTATTGCATACGACATCTTTGATTCATGTCAGACTAACTGCATATCATGAGTACTCGTCATTACAGCTTATATTTGGTCAATCACCAAATGTTAGTCACCTTAGAGTGTTTGGTTGCGCTATATATGTCCCTATTGCACCCCTACAGTGCACTAAGATGGGTCTACAACGTACACTTGGAATTTATATTGGTTTTGATTCTCTATCAATCATTAGATATTTAGGAACCTTGCTGCAACGCCCCAACCCTTCACATGTCATCGATATTGTCCGCTTTGGGCCACGCCCGCACGAATTTGTTCTTCCCAGCAGGTCACCCATTCTAGAACTACTCTAGCCTAAGCACACTTAACTGGGGAGTTCTACCAGGGATTTCACCACTCGGGAAAAGGCCTCGATGCTATATAAGGGTCTAGGTTTTTACTTTTATAGCTCAGGAACTCTCCCTCCATTCCTGATATGGGACATCGGGACGTTACACCTATACAAACCTGAAATTCATTACTTTCAAAACATGATCAAAACAGGAAAATACAAATTGTCAAACCTAAAAATACAAACTCTGAAGGCCTAACTAAAACAGGAAAATGCAAACTCCTAAGTAGAAAAATACAAACTTCAAAACCGTAATCAAAGCAGGGCAATACAAAACATAACTAAAAAACATGATATCTAGAAAATTAGCTTAATTAGTGTGGACATTTCCATCACCAATTAAATGATAAATTTTTCCTTCAGGGTCTTCCAAGAAATTAGAAACATCAAGGTGAGTAATATCAATTGGTTCATAGTGATCTGTGAAGTGCATTTCAATTCCTTTTCCCTTTTATTTTATTAAGGCTTGATAAAGATCCACCAAAGATTTGGGCGTACAACAGGTACATGACCAATGTCTTTTCATGCCACATCTATAACAAGTATCTTTATAATTCTTGGGAGGTTTATTATGTAAACTTTTTTTTCTTTTCTTGTGATGTCCCAAGATTATTCCACTTTTGGTGGAATGCCATGGTATTTTTGCTTGAATGTTTATGAACATGTCCCCTATGGATTCTATAATTATTTCTACCTTGGTCATGTCCAAAACCATGACCTCTCCTTGTCTATGACCATGAAATGCAACCTCATTTACTTTGGAGAATGGAGCAGAACTAGTTAGGTGGGATTGATGATTTTTCAGTAAAAGTTGATTGGTTTGTTTAGATACAAGAAGGCATGAAATTAGTTTAGAGTACTTAATAAATCGACGCTCTCTATATTGCTGCTGGAGGAGCACATTATCAGTGTGAAATGTGAAGAATATTTTTTCAAGCATATCCTCTTCAATAATTCTTTCTCCATATAATTTTAATATAAAGATAATTTTAAATAAAGCAGAGTTGTACTTACTAACTGATTTATAATCTTGTAACCTCAGGTGCAACCAATCATAATGAACTTTTAAGGGGATTGTGATCTTCTGGTGCTCTTATCTTCTTTCAAATTATTCCACAAATAAGTGAATCTTTTGCTGTGAAGAACTCAGTTTTTAATTCTTCTTGGAGATGGTGGTGAATGAATATCATTACTTTTGCTCGATCTTGTAGGGATGCTTCATTTTCATTCTTTATGGTATCTCCAAGATTCATTGCCTTAAGGTGGATCTCAACATCAAGAATCTAAGACAAGTAAATTTTTCCCGAAATGTTAAGAGTTGAGAAATCCAATTTTGAAAGATTTGACATGTTTATGCACTATATACAATAACACTAATATATTTAGTATCACATGAATATATTAAGAAAATATAGAATTAGCCTTATTATGAACTAATAAAATATTTATTTATACTTATCTCAACCACTCTTTAACTTTTTTTCTTCTTAATTGGTCAGAATCTTGTATTGATTGTTGGAAAATTCGAATTAAAATTTACTCCAATGGTTGTGTCTTTTGAGATGGAAGAGTGTGTCCTTTTGAAGAGTCATAACCTTTCTGAAGAGTCACGGAAGAATCTATAAATTTCATCTCCCTCACTTCAATTTGGATAGAGAATTCGTCATTTCTTCTTCATCTTTGCATTTATTCTTCATATTTTCCTGAGTCTAATTTTTCTACAAAGAGAGTGCATGCACAGTGAAGTTCGCTAGGCTTGCAATAGCAGTGCTGCTAGTGCATGATATTGATTGTTGTATCTTGGGAGCTAGACGTCCATTGAATCCTGAGTACTGGTGGGAGGATGAATCTGTCTTAAGGAAAGAGTGTCACACACTCGACTCGATCAGGTTTTATCTATTTATGTATTGTAAGTTTTGTTACGTTATTATGTCGATTTATTTCAATTTTGGTTTTGTCCAAAAACCGTTTATACATTTTTAAATTATATTTTTCATATAGTTTGGTATTATTTTTCTAAGAATCTTAAGACAGATTTGATCCTATTTATAGTTTTTGGAAAAATATAATTGATTTATTATTTGTATATGGTGACTTGCATGAGCCTGTGGCCCAGAATATGTTCAGTAAGAAAAAGCGATTTATACCATTCTTTGCCGAAATTTTGTAGAAAGTTTGGGATATCGCTGAGAAAGGAAACGTTATTGTGGAGGATTAAAACAACGTTTCAAATAGTTGGTTTTTGTTATAATTTGAATTTGAATGTGACTCAATTTCATGCCTGGGCCACATGTAGTAGTCTAGCTTTATGGTCCAAGTTATGGATATCAAAGTTAGCGGGCCCTAGTTTTTTACTTGTGACTTTGTTTACAGTGTTGGCCCAAATGAAATAAATTTATGATTCACATTATGAGTCACTAGGATTTATATATTTTGTTTATAATCTATTCTTTAATTGATTTATTCTATGTCTTCAAATTAAACTAAATATATTCAATTAAATGTTTTGGATGTATAAATTCTAGTATATGAGCATGTCTAACTTTTATTTGATGAATATTATGCATTTAAAATTTATAATTGTTGGAATTTTCAATCACGTAAATTTGTCTGTAAGTTAGTATCGCAAAATCCTTGTTTTGGATTTAAGGAAAGGCATAAAATATTTGGAATATATTTTGGGAAACTTTTCAAGAATGTATTTTTAAAGTCAAGTTATAATTTTAATAATTAAAAGCAAAGTATGTTTTTTAGTTTGTGAATTCTTGAAGCTTGAGAAAATATGGAGTATATATTATATACTTGGTCAATTTGCTAAATCTAATTAAATTGAAATTTATAATTTGTGTAGCTTGTATTTGGAGGAAAGTTTCATATTGGTATTTGCCATGATGGCAATAATGGTCTATATAGAAAACTTTTTATATATAAAAGTTTTTTTATTTTTTAATTTAGTTTATTTATTAGAGAGTTGGTTTTTTGGTTAAATCAGAATAATCTGGAAATAGTTTTCTGTTTTATTTACATAAACTGTGTTGTAACAATTTATTTAAAACTGTGTTTTTTAAACGTGTGCTGGAAAGAGTTGTTTTTCAAGCTGTTTTTTTTTTGTTATTTATTTTCTTATTCTGGAAATTGTTAAATTGGTTTTGAATAGTTTATTTTTCTAGTTTTTCTAGTTCTGAAATTTAAACTGTTTTTCTGTATTTTTAGTTTTGGAATTGTTTTTAGAAATTGGTTTTAACAGTTTTGACTGGTTTTCAATGCTGGAAATTTTAATTTATTTATGTCCATGCCTACATATGTTATAAAGTTGATAATTAATGTTTACAATTCTTAAGGATGTCATTAATTGATATATTTGATATATCGATTTGGTATGTGATGTATTATAAATGGATGTTAATTATTTATCATAGTGTTGATAAAAATGTGAACTTATGTGTTTTGACATAAGAGGAATTCTAACTATTCTTTAGAATAATGACTGAAATTGGTGTGGTGACCGGTAACTCCGTAATGAAATTTTATATAAGTTAAAATATTTCGTGGGTGAAAGACGCTTTGGTAATTGTCGATGTTGTCACCAATACTGGATAAGAAAAATAAGATGTAAATATATTTATACAACGATATTTATGTTCCATGTTGAGATTGGAATTAAGGGTTGCAGTAAACAAAAAGAAATAATGCATGGTTAAAGAAATGTTATTTGACAAAGTGTTGTAGCCACAACTGGTATTAGCCATTTTTTCTTAATACTGCAAAAGAAAGTTATGAAATCTAATTGTATTTTAGACAAATTAGTATTGTGATTATATTCACAAAGCAATTTACATCTTGTTATTTAGTTCAAGCACTCCAATTAATGATATATTTTGATTTACCTCAGAATTGTGGGGGTGCATTAATATTTTTGTGTAATTGTACATCAACAACAGAAATTAAGTTTCCTTAGAATGCTTGAAATGTGGGGGTGCTTGGAGGATTTTACCAAAGTAACGGTTCCGATAATAGGTCCACAAAGAATCTCAATTCTTTATATAGGACAAAGTCGGAGTAGAAGCAAAAATAGTTTCATTAACTCCTAAGAAACAACTTTATGTTTATTATTTAAATTTGAAATTGGGAGTGACATAGAGTAACGGTAAATCTTGATGTAATCAAAGACTTAATATCGTAAGACATTTGCTTTCAGTTGTGAATATTGTCTAAGGATAATATAATGGATTTACTAACTACTCAATGATATATAACTGAGAAGGTTAAACGAAAAATAGCGGTCGCTAAACAAAAAGTTTGACCAGAGAGCAAATGAGGGAAAGTTCATTGAGGAGAATGTGATTAAAGCCTATTACATCAGAGTCATCAATGGTAACCCTACTTAGATGGCTGGAGATCCCAAGAACTAAGTTTAAAGGGACAACTAAGTTATGTGTGGCTCACCAGAAATCACTAAAGGAGTCTATCTCCTATCCATTCTTATGATGAGAGTGATATTTGCAACATGTGTTGTATGTAGGGGACTTAGGATAAGCAATGCTTTTAATGATCACTTATATGTTGAAAACCCTAGAGGGGTATCTTTCAAGAGGAGTATCTTTTAAGAGGAGTATTTAAGAGACTCGAAATAAAGATCACTTATATGAGTGTGAAGGGGCCACTTCTATGAGAATTGATAAGGCTAAATTTTCTAAAGCACTCATGAAACACCAAGACATGCCCAAGGCCAAAATGGGCACAACCGTGAGAACTAAGCTGTATCTGGAGATATTTTGTATGAATTCTATTGTCTTGACTTACACAAACGGCTGAACAGTTCAAGACATCGCGTCCACTGATTAGCTAGTAAGTTCGACAGGCTTTCACTAAGGAAGGTTCAAAGCCAAAAGCTACTTATCTTGATGCAGGGTATTTCCTTAATGTACTCTCTCTTTGTTTGCATGTTGTTGCATGTCATTTCCGTAAATTTCATTCATATGGGGGATTGTTGAAAAAATTGAATTCAAATTTACTCCAATGGTTGTGTCTTTTGAGATGGAAGAGTGTGTCCCTTTGAAGGGTCACAACCTTTCTGAAGAGTCATGGAAGAATCTATAAATTCTATCTCCCTCACTTCAATTTGGATAGAGAAGTCGTCATTTCTTCTTCATCTTTGCATTTATTCTTCATATTTTCCTAAGTCTAATTTTTCTATAAAGAGCGTGCTTGCACAGTGAAGTTCGCTAGGCTTGCAATAGTAATTTTACTAGTGCAAGACATTGATCGTTGTATCCTGAGAGATAGACGTCCATTGAATCCTGAACACCGGTGGGAGGACGAATCTATCTTAAGGAAAGAGTGTTACACACTCGACTCGATCATGTTTTATCTATTTATGTACTGTAAGTTTTGTTACGTTATTATGTCGATTTATTTCAGTTTTGGTTTTGCCCAAAAACTGTTTACATATTTTTAAATTATATTTTTCATATAGTTTGATATTATTTTTCTAACACTGATAACGTATTATAAAACTAAAGATAATAGAAAAGAAAGAGCCAAAATAAAATAAAAGGAAATAAGGGGCCAAAGGAGAATAATTTCTTTTATTCCTTTATGATGTGTACTATACATGCTATAGGTTGATTTGTTTATATGGGAAAACAAATTATACATGAGAATGATATTACTGGTTGATTGACGTCAACATTCATAATTACAGTGCAACACCGTCTTTGACTTTCACCACCTCATTTTGTTGATTTAACCATGAAGGTATGGTTATCAATACATTTACAACATGTGACAAGATTAATGTTTGATTGTTGACGTCTTTGATTTCAACTGTATTATCGATCAAAAAATGGCATGCCATGTAATTTATATATATAAATTCAATAAAATTTATAAATTAATCTTAAAATGTTACTAACAATTATATTAAAATTGTTTTAATTCAAAATACAATTTAAAGGCATTCCAAATACATGAAATATAGTCGTTTAACAATTTTGCTCTCCTTATTGTGTCCATACATGTTCAATAAGATCATTACGAAGTGTATTATAGCGATCCGGGCTTTTCTCTGTCCTTTGTGGTATTCCGGACTCGGTTCCGTGGATGTCGGTGGTTGCATATGTTTCATTTCTGCCCTTTAATTCTTTGTATATGAGTTTTAGGATGTGTTGGGCAGGCTTGTAACAGATTGGTTGTGATTAGAAACAAATGGTTGCTGCCCAGTTTTTGGTGTCTTCGCTCGAGCGAGCTCAGTGTTTTAGCTCCTTCGCTCGAGCCAGGGTTCCTTCGCTCGAGCGTGCGTCTGCGTCTGGTTCTGGACCTAAAGGTTGTGTTTTTTGGCTCGAGTGAGCTTTCCTTCGCTCAAGCGAGCGAGCTGTATGTTTTGGGTTTCTTCGCTCGAGCGAGAACTCTTGCGCTCGAGCGTGCTTCTGGGTTGCAGACCTGAAGCTTCATGTTGTTCGCTCGAGCGAGGTTTCTTTGTGTCTGGTCGCTCGAGCGACCACTCCTTCACTCGAGCGAGGATCGAGTATATCAGTTCGCAGCAGGGGTCTTTTTCTCCATTTTTGATCCTCTTTCTTCCTCAAAACTCTAGATTGGTAGCTCCTCTCTCTAAACTCTCTCTCTCTCTACAAATACACCTTGTTCTAGAGACCTTCTACCCTAGTCTCTTTGTAAGAAAGGTTGAGCATCGCGGGGGCTACGTTTTGATCCGAACAAGTTTGGGTTTGGAGCACTTTCAAGTTCTTCTCTTCTTCTCCTTTGGGTTTCTTCATTTGAGGTAGGGATTTCCTTGCTCTTTTTCAATACTTCGATCATAGATAGACATGTGGTAAATTTATATTGCATGAAAATAATATCCATGTTGGATTTCTTTGAAAATCATGAAAGGGAACCTAGGGTTGGTTGTTTGAGAATGAGTTTGTTATCATTGATTGTTGTTTGGACTAATTGGGGAGTAATCTAGCATGTTATTGTTGAAAGAAGAGAAAACCCTAAATTATATTTTAGTTTGGTAACTAAAAAGGGAGGATGATTGAACGATGTTTGTAAATTACTATTGTTAATATGGGTTGTGTAAAAGTGTTAATGGCTAAGGGATTAACTATGGCATTGGGGTTATTTTGAAATGACTGTGTTGGACTGAGATGAGTTATGGCTTTATTATCCGTGGAATTGGTTTTGTGAAAATGAAAATAATGGAATTGGTTTTGTGAAAATGAAAAGAATGGAATTGTTTTGTGAAATGGGAAAAGTGTTTTGGAATAAGTGGTGGAATATGTTGGCTTGGAAAATTATGAAAGTTGATCTTGAAAATGGAAAATGAAGTGATAACTCTATGTGAGTCTCGGAAAATAAATGTGAGAATTGAATTGTTATGTCATGAGTGTCGAGTACACACATTTGGGGTTTCACTTTTAACTATCGTACTAGTGTTGTTGTTGGGTTAAGATCTCATGAGAGTTGAGTCTTTTAATAGGTGTATTGAATACATGCATCTAGAGGTTTTGCCCTTGGTCATCGGTGAAGGATGATATTGTTGTGTTGAATTGTGTGTATGCATTACACTTGTGTTGGTTGAACATTATTGAATAGTTCATGTGTATGTATTACACTTGTTGGTTGTGCTTTGTCGCGTTGAAATGATTGGTGTTATATACCGCGCTTAGAATGAGGGGTACCATTACCTTCTAGCTAGCACCTGGAGAATTGGCTGTGCTGAGAATCAGAGGTACCATTCCCTTCCAGCTAGCGCCTGGAGCAATGGAGTCAGAGGTACCATTCCCTTCCAGCTGGTGTCTGGTAAACTGGCATGTTGTTGTGGAGAGTTATGTCATTTGCCTACCGTGCTGCGACAGGTAGAGCCGGGGTTGTGTATTGTTGATGTTTCATTTCGATTATGTATCATGTATTATAATGAATTGTGATTTTGCAAGGGTTACGATGGTTACAATTTTGAAAGGCCGAGTTGCCTCATTTGTTGATCACACCCTTGTTGATGATTTGTTGTTCCCCTTTTTACTAAAGGTATGCATGCATAGATATGAATGTGTTGGGAACAGACAAAAATACTATTTTGAGATTTTGGAAAGTGTGAAGGAAATTGGGCATTTGTGAACTCATTTTGAAAAAGGCAAATCTGTTGTAAGTATGGAAAATGGGAGAAAAGTAATGGGCTTGGTGAAATTGTTTTATGGAATTGTTATTGTCATGAAAGTTTGGGAAAAAGGGGTAATGAAAAGAAAAGAAAGGTGAATCGCTTACAGTGTTGAACGAAATGGCTGATTTTGAGAAAAGTTCATATATATGTATATTTTGTATAAACTGCCACATTATTATTCTAGTATGAGATTGAGCATTCATGATCATAGTTATCTGTAAGTTGTTATTGTTGAGGATCATGTTGAGATCCCTACTGGACTATATGTTCATCCCATGTTGTTGAATCTTTTTCAGGTGATAATCAGGATGTGCTACAAGATTTTGGATCTTCTTATTTGTTGGCCACGAGGCCTCTTTTGTGTTGGCAGAATGCCATTGATGTAAAAGGGTTACACCCTTTTTTCTGAAATTTAAATGATGTAAGCCCACGGGCAGTTTATTTTGTATGCTCATGTTGTATTTAATTTGCATTCGGATGAGAGAATAGTTATTTATTTCTACTAGTTGAACGTTTGAGTTTATTTTCGCATGTTATCTCTGATATTGAATTAAATTAATGAAGTTGGTAATGATTTCGAGTAATAAAAAGTGGGGCGTGACATGTATGATAAAATTCTCATATAGTGATGAATAATGAACTCAGTTAATTGGAGTGTTTTCTCTTGTAACACTTGAGTAAAACGCATTATTTTTTATGCATCATACTTGTTATGGAAATGGGTTGGCAAATGAGCCTCATTTCAAGATCCATTTTATTGATTTGAACCATTCACCTTTTAGAGTACATCAAGTAGAACATATTTGTATAAAATCAAATGACATCCCTTGAAAATTCTCTCATCTTCCTCATGCTCTCTGGTTCAAAATCTGTTGAAGCTTCATTATAGCACTGACAGACTACCGACCGAAGTTTCTACCACCCAATTCGAATGGTTTTGAAACTATGTTTGGTTGACATCAGATGATTTTTTTCCCAAACCAAAGTTGTCAATTCGGGTGACGATGATTGGCAAAAGCAAGCCGATTTGATTTGTGAACAGTCCTACTTCATAAGATGTCTTCTTAGAATACAATTACTTGTTTAGAAATCAAATGTATCTAACCATATTATTAACTATCTAGTTGAAGTAACTAATTAACCACTTAAAAGTATAATATCCTACCTACCACTAATTACCTTGTTCTCAACCTTGCGCCACTTGAGCCTCGTCTCTAATTAATTCTGTTTTGCTTGAATGAACTGTAGTCTAGTCACTACTGTTGTATTTTTTCTTTCTAATGTTGAAAAACATAGTTAATATCTAGTCTAGTTAATATAATAGGGAAATAGGATGACATAATAAAGAAAATAAAATTTACACAAAAAGTGAAGAACAAAATTAAATATCTTAAATTGTAAAAATCTTGCTATATGTTGCAACAACCACCCTAGACAAAGATTTTCACATCATGTAGTTCCACATACAAATTCCTTAACATTAAATTTTTTTCTATCATCCTCATTTCAACAAATTGTGGATTTATAGAGACAGAATCATTTTGTTTAATATAAATTTTTCTTTAGATATTTTATTAAATATTAGTGATATGGTGAAGTACGATTCTTACAAAACGTATGGTTGATGAGAGAATCTATTATTATCATATATCTTGTTAATTAGAGTGACTTTTGGAACATGTGATCTTTGCATGTCTCACTTTCTCAATTGCCATTTATCTTAAAAAATAATATTTCCATTCTCATATTCATTCCAAACCTCCTTGTAGTAATAAAATTTAACAGTCCAATGCCATAAAGAAGAATGAGTTGCTATAAGTCACCTATTTTTAGGTATTTAACTAACATCTACCATCAACAAATATAAATTTTGTAAATTTGCAAGATAAGTATTGTACATTTATCCAACCAAAATCTTGTCAAAAATTTCATGAGACAATCAAATCATATCATTTTCTATCGTCATTTCAACCATTGTTGGATCATGAAGTCTACCTATGTTTGTATTTGTATACAAAAGAATCACTTCTATAACTTCACTATGATGGTCTCCATTGAAATTATTAACTATATGAATACCATAATTTTTCGGATGGTGTAAACAACTATGAAAATATTATTTTGATGAAGATTAAACACAACTTTAATTATTCCATAGCCCACCCACTCACTAGAACGCAAAACATCCATGTTCTCGTATATGAGATAAAAAATCAATCTCTTTTCTTCTTCCATCAATTCTTTCAAAGTGCAATCAAATTCAACAGGGATAAGGGTATATTTCTTTTCAAAATTATATCTATCAACCATATAATTTGTTGGTGGTTCAGTAATAACATCATAATATTTGTTATTAATGTTAACCCTTCTAAGAATTTTAAAATCAACGGGCTCAATTATATTTAATGACTATAGTATAATCTCATGTTATTTTCTTTTCCTTTTGAATCAACATACTCAGTATAAAATTCACCATTTGAACTTCCAACAGCCATCTGTTTGGATTTTGATTTCAACATTTTTGAAATTAAACCGATAAGATTATAAAAAATTATAAAAAATTGTATTAAAAATTTCATTATCATATTAAATTTAATATAATAAATGAATTATAATTTTACGTAATGTTTTTTTTATAATAATTTAAAACCCAATATAACATATATTAATACGTTCAATTGAACTATAATATTTTCTAACAGACATTTAATTCAATCCAAATAATTTTTCTCCCAAATCCTAAAATAAGATATACCAATAGCAATGTTACTCAAAAATCATTATTATTAAAGAAATAGACAAAGAAAGAGAAAGACAATGAGAGATATACCAAACATGGTGGAGAGACTCCAACAAAAAGTAAGGTCGGGAGCTCCATCTAATCGGAGAAAAAGCCAACTATGCATATAGAAGAGGGTTTTGTATAGAAGTAAATATATATATTTATTTTAAACATTATATCTATCAATCATATAATCTTCTTGTGGTTCAATAATAACATCATGATATCTGCTATCAATAGTATTTTTTTTCCCTAAAAACTTCAAATTCAACTAGTTCAAACATATTTTGATAACTACACTATAGTCTCACGCATTTTTTTTTTTTTTTGAATCAACTTTCTCAATATGAAATTTACTGATTAAACTTCCAATAACCTTTTGTTTAGATTTTGATTTTAGTATTTTGAAATTAAACTGATAAGGTTATAGAAAATTATTAAAAATTATAATAAAAGTTTTATTATCATATTAAATTTAACATAATAAATGAATTATAATTTTATGTAAATTTTTTTAATAATTATTTAAAAATATAGTATAATATAATATATATTAATACCCTTAATTGAACTAAAATATTTTGTATCAAAAACCTTAAAATAAGATATATCAATAGCAATTTACCCGAAAATTATTAGTAAAAAAATAGAGAAAAAAAGTGAAAGATAATAACAAATATATCAAACGTGGTGGAGAAATTCTATCAAACAGTTATGTGATGAGCAATGTAATCAAAAAAAAAAAAAAATACTACTATCTGAATGATGAGGGCTTCTTAATCTAATCGAATAAAATAGCTGACTATGCATGTCGAGGAGAAGGGTTGTCAAGAGGGGCAAGAGTTTATTTTTTTTCAACCATATAACTTGTTGGTTCAGTAATAACATCATGATATCTGCTATTAATATTAACACCTTTAAAATTTTCAAAATCAACTGACTCAATCATATTTTGATGATTACAGTACAGTCTTATTTCTCTCCCGCTTTTGAATCATCATTCTCAGTATAAAATCCAATGTTTGAACTTGTAACAGTCTTTTGTTTCAACCTTGATTTCGACATTTTGAAATTAAACTGATAAGGTTATAGACAATTATTAAAAATTATAATAAAATTTTATTATCAAATTAAATTTAATATAATTAATGAATTATAATTTTATGTATTTCTTTACAATAATCTAAAACACAATATAATATATATTAATTTGTTCAATTGAACCACAATATTTTCTAACGTTTAGGTTTCAAGGTGTGAAGATAATGAAGTCTAGAATGTTGTTTTGGAGTCACACTAGCCTTATATAGGCTTGATTAACTTGGCTTAATTAAGATTGGTTATTCGTAGTTAATTCTAATCAATGTATTCTAATTAATTGATTCCGAATCGAATTCTAATTAAACTTACCATAAGGTTCTAAAAATTCCAAAGAACACATAAACCTAGTCAATTTCATGTTCGAATGCCGATAAGGCCTTCAAATTCCATATCAAAGCAGAAATTCAGACATATATTCCTACAGTAGACAGATATAAATACAAATAATACACAAAGCACACAATTAACACATGATTTCAATTGATCACTTACTTAACATTCTTACTTATGGATTAACGGTTAATTACAGATCGGAGTTGTCACACCATCATTGTACCTACTGTGCTAATGATTGACGCGTGTCGCTAATAAATGCCAGCAGACCTGCAACATGATGTCAAGGTTGATATATGCTAAACATAATTTGAATTGCTTGAGTCCCAATCAGCGCACACTCAATTCGGCGCTTGAGGGGGGAAATTGTGAAGGATAGAAATCCAAGCCTAGCCCAATAAGAACATAAGCCCAAGTAAGTTAGATAAGGCTTTTTGGAAAATAAGACGAAACTCGCTTTGTCGATATGATAAACATGTGCCCAGGCAAATATGACCCAAAGTATATAAAGGGCTGACTAGATCCATGTCATATTAGACCAAAATTGGGCTAGGTCAAATTGATCACCGACATAAAAGAAGGTCATCCAATCGGGGAAGATCCAATGGCTAGTTGTTAATACAAGTTGGCTACTACCAAAAGAACCTTTAACAGAAGGATAACCGTCTGATCAAACTAAGATCTAACGCTCATCTTTAAATACAACTTGGCCACTATAGTTCACAAAGAGTTAGTTGTTCGATGAGTAGGGCTAATGATCAAAAGCAACAACAAATGTAGGCGCCATGTCTTTTTTGAGTCTAAGGCCCGTTTACACACAAATTGTTTTGCAGACTTGCTTTAATAAACAAAAAGTCGCTACTTAATTTTTCAAGGGGAATTAAAAAAAAGTTTAACAATGAAAACTAAGTTAAGGACTGATCCATCATAACGAGAAAAATCTAGGTTCGGGAGCTTATGTACAAAATGAGAAGGTCATTGAATGATAATATCCTTTTTTGCCCAATCTGAAGATTGGCCTCTACTAACTTTCTATTTTATGATTTTAATAGTTAATTATTCATACACATTCATTTTAAACCTAAAACTCTTAAATAATCCTAAAACTATGCGATTTGAATAAAGAATAAATCTCCTTTTAGATTCAATGAATAAAGTCATATTTTCATAAAATGATGATTTCTCCATAAAAGAGATATTTGAATATTCCATGGCTATAAACATGAACTAAAATGAACAAAATTTATTAAAAATATCCAAAACAATCAATTTTGCATAGAAAAATAATTAACTTGGATTAGTGAAAAGACAATGCAACCAAGAACATATATATGCTATAAAAGAATAGAGGACTTACTCGGATGCCCACTATCAACATAGTTCATGTAGTACTTGAAATAAATAGGGAACTACAAGTGACACTTGCACCCCCACAGTCTTTCATTTGCACCCTACCACAAACAAACTTGCACCGCCTATGTGTTTGTAATTTTTTTCCTAATTCCCACCTGCATGTAGTTCTCCCAAATAAATATGACTTAAATATGCAACTAACATACAAAACATGAATCTAGACCCGGTTTGTGGCTATTAAAATGATGAATATGCACAAAAGAGCAAATAACATATATAAAGCAAAAATAAGAACTTCATAATGATTCAAATTGGACCTAAAACATGATTTCTACATGATCACATGATTCTAAACATGTTAAAAAATAATGGATAAAGCATACAAGAAGGGGTGATGAAATTGATAAAACAAAGAAACTACATGATGAGATGATGAATGAAGACCCTAGCAAGGATTGACTACTGAAAATAAGAAAAGAAAAAGTATTGAAATAATAAAAGATAAGAGGTTAACTGTTGTTTTGAAGAAAATGCACGAAAATTTTCTTGCTTGCAAACCTTCCTTAAGCAAGGGTTTCTAATTATAGTCCAAGTCCTTCAAACCTTGGTGGATTTTTAGAAGTTATAGGTTACTGTGAGGAGGGGATTTTCAGAACTACGGCAAGGAAGGGAGAGAAAGGGTGGTGTTTGGCTCTCAAACTTACAAAAAAAACTCTCAAGTTCTCAACCCTTTGAAAGGAAAGGGAAGAGGCCCCTTTTATAGGCTAGAGGAAGTGTGGGGAGTAAGCTAAGGCAACCTCCATCGCTTCCTCTGCTGCCCTTCATAAAAAATACACCAAGATTGAGTTACCAATAATGGCTCTGCCACGCGTAAATGTGCACATTGCCTTAGTGCATGTGCTATCCATGCATACACAAGTGCGGGGTCCCATGCCCTTGGCTTACTTGTAGCCCAAGTAAGCCCAAATTGCTTTCTAATAAATGTTTTTAATAAATCTGGCCACCAATTTTGAAAAATGTCTTTGATCAGAGTACAAGTAGGCTTTCCTCTCTTTTCCGGGGTTAAAAAGTTGGTTTTTAGCTAAAAACAGGCCCAGGAGTAAAATAATCATTTTTGCAAAAAGTCAATTTTTGGCTAAAATAGGTTTATATAGCAACTCCAAACAACCTTAAATATTCCAAAGATGAAGTAATTATTGTTTCATTATCAGGGGGCTTGCATGCGCCCAAAGTCTTAGGGTCAATCAAAATAAGATGTCTACAATAAGTTGGCTGCTATTAAAGTGACCCATAACAAAAAAAATTGATCGACTAATCAACAGGAAATCAACGGTGGACAAAGGCACATCAATTAGCTATAAAAATGAACGAGGCAAACATGTAATGGACATGGTGAGATAATTAGAAAAATACCTACTTGGTAGTAAAAATATGGTTTAAACCTAATCAACAGTGATTAATCGACAAGCCTAAATTAATTTTTACACAAACACAAAAGATCAGATTTGTGGTTGAGTTCTATGTCTTAAACAGATTAAGGACTTCTTTGGAGGCAATTAAATGAAGAAAAAAAAGAATAAAATAGAATATGAATTATTCAAATAAATTGTCAATTGCTACAAGTTACATGAACTTAAAGTAGAACAAATAATTGAAAAATACATCAATCGACAGAAGAAAAGAAATGGGGGTTGGAAAAAGCTATCACTGATCTACTCCTAGAGTTGCTAATTTGACTACTAATAGCTAGAAACTAATATCACGATGTGTGAGTGGTTTGACTGATGTCCTTTTTTCCCTTCAAGTCTCCATCTTTATACTTGCTTGGCCACCTCTTGTTATAGCCATCAATCCACGATCTTTCTTGATTTTTGCTCCACCCAACCATATCTCATATTCGTAGGAACTACTTACAGGTTTTGTGCTTGACTTGGTCTTGGGTCCTTGATCTTAGCACATTGCAATAGTTAATCTTCCCTGACTTTCATTAATAATTTTTCCTCCATTTCCTTCAAATTTGCACATTACTTGCTAACTACTCATAATTGTCTCCACTTTTTCCAGTCACATGTTTACTCAATTTGAAACCTATGATTTGCCAAGACCACTACCATGTGTCACTGATGGCTTGCTTCTTTCTATTGACAGACAATTTATAAAATGGGTGCAAATAATATGTTATTGTGGCATGTCTTGCATAATAATAATAAAAAATATGGTCATAATCACTTAAAAAGATAATTTATTGTCTAAATCGATAGACCATAATAAGATTATATTTAGCCACAATCAATAGACCACAATTGACAGAAAAACAAAATATGGTGTTAACACTACTCAAATTGATTTCTCTTTTTCCTTACTATAATAATGACCAACCAGAGTGCTAACTTGATCGTTGGAGGATCCTCCTGACCAAACTAAGTCGGGGGTGATATCTAACTTTTGTTTCTCTTACAGGTTCAAGATAAGGCGCATCATATCGCTAATCCCATGTAGAGACAAATTCACTATCCACAATTCTGATCTACCTTCCGTGCACGGTTATTATGACTGCAACATTGGTTGCGATCTCCCAAGATTTAGTTCGACAGTTCAGGCCTGAACCACCACCATTTGTTTGGTGGACTACATCTGAATAACCACCATTTGTTCGGTGGTTTACACTTAAACCTGCACTGTCTGTTCAGTACTAGTTTTTCGAACTAGATGGGTGTAAGCACAATCAACTTTAGGGTAAACGCGATCGGCTTATTACTTTCATATTTCTTATTGACCCACAAATCAAATGGACAAACCTGTAATGACCTAGAATTTTTTAAAAAATAGCTAGTGCATAATTTAATTGAGCAAATTTTCAAATTTGATTGCTGTGTAAATTCTATACGAAAATAGTTCGGTTTTGTATTTTTTAAAAATAGTTTCTGATCTCAGAAAATTATGAAATGTTTATATGTTGTTCCCATATGAGTCTAGCACGTTGGATAAGAATTTCAGAATTAAATGATGAGTATTTATTTTATGAAAATTCACGGATTGATTGGTGTTTAGTTTAATTTATAGCAGAATTTGAAATTGAGTTTTGGGTGTTTGGACCAAGATTTGAGATAAATTTGTTGGAACTATTTTGGTGTATAATTGGACCATGTTTGACTTATGGGTGAGACCTATGATTTAGATTTAATTTAATTTGAGTTTGTTTAATGACTCATGTTTAACTGTTTGGTCCTTTTTAATTAGGTGATTGGTAGTAACCACCTTAGGAGTTGTTATTATTTATTATATAGGATTATAATAAATATTTGATAGTTGATTTTATGGTGTGTACCATATGGCGAAAAATTATATATTTTATAAAGAATGAAAATGTGTATATTTCGTAGTGATCAAAATATTATATTTTGTGGTGTACAAAAATATTATATTTTGTGGTGAGAAAAATTATATCATTTTATAATTTATATTATAAGATTTTGAGGTATTATTACAAAAATTATATTTTTTGGAAAAAATCAAGCTTTGGGAAACAAACCCATGTGGGTGGCCCCCCTTTTGTCTCCTTGCCATAATTTCTTCTTTCTTTCAATTCTTTTGCTTTTGTTTTCTTTTTCATTAAGTAGAGAGCTTAGCTCTCTCTCCCCTCTCTGTCGGTCTCTCTTTTTTTCCCTATTCCTCCATTGTTGCTCAACCTTTGAGCTTCGAGTGAGAGTCTTTAGAGTGAGATTTTGCAAAAGTTTTGTAAATGAAAATCGGAGAGCTTGTCGTAATCGTCCCAATGGTAGTCTCGGATTCTTGATCAGGCAAGATGTGCCTTCTAGATCTGCTCTTCTTCATTATTTGAGGTAGGGACTTTCTTCATATTTTTACATTAAAGCTATGTTAGGGTTATTTTGAGAAAATATGTCATTATAAGAGGTATTGCATATATATATATATATATTTTTTTTCAGATTTTTGTTTGGTAATTTTTGGAAGAAAAATTAGGTTGAAGTGTTAAGAATATTGTTATTTTGAAATTGATTTGAAAAAATCATCTTGTGTTGGAAATACTTGTTAAAAATAAAATTAATAGTTATATGAGTTGTATCTACCTCATATCATGGTTAAATAATTTATTTTGAGAAAATAATGTTGAAATATTTATCTCATCTTTGAGTTTTGGAATTTATTTTTGAGAAGAAAAATAAATTGATGTTGAGGAATATGGATTAAATGCTTAAGTAGAAATTATAGAGTTGCTTTGGGATTAAAAACTCTAAAAGTATTATATTCATGATATTTTATAAAAGATGATATATTGATGATTAAGTTGTATTCATTTTTACGAAAATAAAAATGTGAAATGTGGACTTTCAAACTCATAACCTTGAAAATGTTACTATTGGGCATATTTCATAATTTTTGATGTAAATATCATGTTGGTTAAGTAATTTTGGAAAAAGTTATGAAATTGTTATTAGTAGAGAATTTGGTAAAAATATTACCTCTTTAAATAGCTTGGCATTAAAAATGATTATGTTGAAATACAGTTATGTTTGAGGGATGAGGCATGTGAAGTTAGGTTTAGTATTATAAATTTGAAATTTTTTGAATATAATAAACTTACTAATTTAGTGGATTAAATTAGTTTTGGTTAAAAGGTTATATTCGTTATGGTTAAAAGTGTGTTATTAAGATTATACCATAACTTTTGACATAGTAGGATGAAAATGGTAATATTTAATAAGTAGGGATTTCCTTTGAGTTATATATATGTTTTTGCAAGATCTAGATTATTTTCGAAATTATCCTTTGATTTGTTTTGAAAATTGATTGTTGATTCAAGAAGATGAGAGATTTTTTTTGAAAGTGGGTTTACTTTCTTGTTCCTTTTAAAATAGAAATTGAGGGTTTTGAACTATGAGGACTGAAGAGAGATGTTTTTAATGACTTTCTTTCAATAAATGACGATGAGTGCTTTTGGTGAGAAAACCTAGAAATTGGAGATTTTTAAGAAAGATGTTGACAATCTTTGAAGATGTTATATTTATTTTGTGTGCTAAAATAAATGATGTTTGAAAAATTGTTTATTTGTTTACATAAAAATGATAGTTTTCATGGAATATGAGAATTGTTGAAGTTTTGAAAATTGTTGTTAAAAATGTTGATATAGTCTTGAAGTGACCAAATGGTTGAGATTACTCTAAGTGTGGGAATTTTGTTGTCCCATGGATGAATTGGAATAAAAGTATTTATATTCATCTTGAGAAATTATATTGAAATGAGAAATGAGAAATGAGAAATGAGAATTTTGATCACAATGGGAATATTGTGTGGAAGTATTGAAAGTGGAAAAAATATTGCATTGTGTTATTAATCATTGCATTGGCATATCAATTCATTTGATAATGATGAGCTTTGAAATTTGATTTGAAAACTTTGCATTGAGAAAGGAATGTTGGGAAACAAGTTTTCATGATATGATTTCATGTATATGTACGAGTATTTTGGTACCCGCATATCTTCTAATGCTTTAATATGGGATTGTTTGGTGAGCTAGTGGTTGCTCACCCCCTGGCTGTACATGTGTACATGGAATGCTTTTCGGATTTGAAGATCAAACAATGGGTTTTACCATTTCATAAGTGTAATGTAGTGATGGATTGTACTACTTCATTTGTTGTTTAGCTGAGTGCTATTTTTTTTTGTAAAGAGTAGTGTCCTCTCTTTTATTATAAGCCTCATGGCATTTCTTTTATTTATATGTAAATGTCATTATTGTATAACGAGAGGGTACATGTATATTTAATTATTTATCATTTCATCAAATGATGAATTGTCATTTGTAAATGAACTTAATTAATGAATATCGGTAATGTTATCTGAGTAATAAAATTTGGGGCATGACAATATGGTATCAGAGCAAACCGGGTTTGAATACCTTGGCTCGTGGGAAGTGGTTTTGATCACAGTTGGGTTTACCTCGGGATTGTGAGCGACGTTTGCATTCTATGTGATAACATGCTTATGTGCTAAGATATTATATGTTTATGTAGGCATGGGGTTGAGTCTCGAGGATGTTGTGTTGGGTCCAGAAATTTTCTTAGAAATTTCATTGGAAATGCGCCTGATCAACGTGATTTCTAATTGGAGGTCTAAAAGGATTTCTAGAATGACTAGTAATCTTCGTAGGAACAGCTCGATATATGTTATGTGGTTATGTGACTCTATGCTATTTGATATACATATGTTGAGTTTTGTATTGGAACATGAGAGTCTACCTCAGTGGGAGGTATTGATGCTAAATGTTATGAATGGTATATATGTGGCCTTGCATGATTGTGAAATTATTCTATTCAGTTGATTATATGTGGAGTTGTTCCTGAACCTTGGGTTGTATACCCTTGTATGTACTTGGGAAGAGGTATGGCCTCGACATGGTAAAGATTGTGAATGGTGGTAAGGGATGTATTTCCAAGAGAGATTGACTATTTTGAGACTTGGTTGTAAAATTTATAAAGTGCAAACTATGTAAGGTTTATAGATGAGATTTGAAATGGACATTCATTATTTATTTAATTGTTTTGTCCCTGGGTGTCAAGGAAGGGAGTGTCTAAATGAAGTCTTGGAATGACTCTACGAGTGTGATAGTTTGGTGGTGTAATCAACAGTGATGTAATCATATTATCAATTCAACCTAATACAATGGATGATTACAAACCAATAGTGGTCTGATCTCCAAGCATTATAACAAACAAATAATCACAACTCTTAATGAAAAAGAAAATGAAAACTAATCTATGATAAACAACTGATTGGCTAACCCATATGCAACCAAGCTAACAATGGTTTAATCACATTTGGGTTCATATGCCCATATGAACAAAAAAAAAAAAAAATTAAACTAGAATCAAAACCCTAACTAAGAAATAGAAAGAAAACAAAAAAATAATAAAACTTACTAACTTTAAAACGAAACCCTGCAAGAAACGCGTTGTTGCTCTTAGGAACTCCTTACTCAAAGAGGAACTCCTGACAAGTCTTTGGATGAATGCACCCAAGACAAACTTGACACATAAACTTTGAACCAAATTGGTCAAGTCTCACACAAAAATGCAAAACAACCTTGGATTCTCTCTAGAGATAGCTTCCTTGACCCCAGAATCCTGACCTCAAAAATTGGAGCTTGAACTCTAATATTGGATAGAAAATATAGGAGGTGAAGGGGGTTTATATAGGCTCTTGGGAGGAGGAATTTTCTACTCAAAAAATGATGTGGGATTCACAAAAACGAATTGGGATAAGATCGACTGAGCAACTGAGGGCAAAATAGGAAAACAAAGCAAAGCGCAACAAGCCGACAAAACGGAGATGGTCCGGCCTTATGAGAGAGTCGGCCCGATCATTCCTTGGCATAGAAAAAGTGCAACATGGCCAGATCGGCTATGCAAGGTTGCATTTTTTTTTTTGGGTGTTTTTTACGAATCTTAGGTGAAGGAAAGTGTTTTTTAAATGGGTTTTGGGCTTTGGGCCTTCAAAATATTTTAAAAAACATTTATTTAGTAATTAAATAAGGCCACTTTGAAATAAAAAAAGGCCTACTCCAAGTTTGGTCTATAGATTTTGTGAAAAGACCATTTTGCTATTGTTTGTTGAAAATTGTTGAACGATCATAAACATTTTCATTTTAAATCAGATTAAAGCGAATCTTATATTGTTAGAAAGCTCTTTGAAAATTATACAGACCAACGTAGACCATTCTGAAAATTCTAATTTTTTCACATAAAATGACGAGCAAAAGACAGTATCCTTTTCCGAACTTGTGCCAGGTGAAGAGAAAATAGAAAAGAATGAATCCTAGAGGATCCAATATGTGTCAAATAGGCCTAGAAGGTTTGTTTAGGATGTTTGGTTTGGCGTAAAGTCCATCCGGGTGCATCTGGTTCTAAGTAAAAATTGACAGATCGAGAGTTCCAAATCATTTTTGTATTCATGAACATGCAGTGTTTCTGTAGTGGGGACAAGTGTTATAGCAAAACAAAATGGGGTGACTACAGCGGGACTGTTTCAAATGAAGAGAAATCGAACATGAGCATAGTAGTGGAGGGCTATAGGGTAGTTGTGCGGGTGACAGAAATGACAAATGATTGAGATCAGTGAAAAGAGGGTTTTGGGTGAAAGAAATGGGGTAAAGGATTGCCAGTGAGGGAAGCAGAAGGAAAAGAGAGCTAGGGAGATGGGTCATCAGATGAAAGGGGCCGTCAGTAAGGAATGGGGGCTGAATGAGGGTCTCTAGTGGAGAAAGAGGGTTGTTGGTGAGGAAGAGGGGTTGCCGGAGATGGGTGTAGGGTTGCCAATTAAAAAATGTTTGGGTGAGAGTTTAAAGGGTATATTTAAGATTATGGTAGGAGTCCAAAGAAAAATGTGAAAGGGAACAATTTGGGTGGTGAGGATTCAAAGAAGTAGAAGGTCCTACGAAGAGAGGTACACGTGTTTAGCAACATGCTTTAAAAAATCATTTTTTTTTTTTTTGGTTTTATCTATTTATGTTTATTTTGTGTATTTATTTGTTTATTTATTTTTAAACTTTCAAGTCCTTCTTGTATGCATGATCTTGTGCCACAATTATATGCTATAACCCCAATGGTATATATTGTGAGTTCAAGTTTCATGTGGCGAGTTGGAGGTGATCCATGTTTTTCTTTCAGCTTAGATCTACAATAGTGTAAGTTCCAAATGAGTTTAAAAAAAAAAAAAAAAGCAAAAAAAAAATCTCCTTTTGTGATGTGTTTAGCATTTAATCTTTTATTCATGTGGTCTCAAGTTCAAATAAAGGATGAGAGTTATGTGTTAGTTTGATAGTCAATTTGTAAGAACTTTAGCTAAATTTCTTAAGAACAAGAATCTTAGTACTGAATTAAGAAGTAATTCATGTTGGTCAAATTTTTTAGGGTGAATTACACAATCCCTGTAGTTTGGGGCTCATATTACTTTGGTCCTTAACTTTTTAATTATGACATATTTGACCATGAATTTTGAATCTTGTTCTAAATAAGGACAATTGAAGATAGTATTTGAGAGGGTGATTTATATTCTAAATTGGGCCGAGCTGGGTAAATGGGCCGTTATGGGCCGCAGTACGAAGGGCTGAGTAAAAAGGCCGTGAGTTACTCCGGTTTATAAGGGGCTTGGAAGTTAGTCCGGTTCCAGAAAGCATTAAGTTCAAGACTGGTTCAGAAGAGTACAATGGATAGTTCGGTCGCCGCATTTAGTTCGGTCATGGCGTATGGAACCGAGGTATATTGAGTCCTCTTCAGGACTTGGTGTTGGGTTAGTTCGGCTTAGACTCTTCCATGGATAGCTCAGTCTTAGCATGTGAAGCCGAGGTAGGAGAAAAGCAAGGAGAGCCGAACTAACAGTTAGATCGGCTACTTTAGTTAGCCTGGCATGGCAATGTTATTTCGGTCGTATGGTAGTCCGGCCGTAGTAAAATCATCTCACTTGGTTTAAGCAGTGAGGGGGGTGGTGAATGATAAGCATTATTTTTCAGGAGTATGAATCCTAGGAGGACTCTACATGGAAGAGTAAGAGTCCTACTTGGATTATGTCACGCGAAACCTATAAAAGCTCACAAACATCACCTATGGAGAGGTAACGCAACTTTGATTTCCGAATACACAGAACTTTTGTCTATTTGTCTAGTTTGCTGACTTAGGCATCGGAGAGGTTTCCGGCACACACCCGCCGGCTAGCTCACGTGTGTATTTTCAGGTAGAAGAGCGACGTCGTACGGAGGAGCGCAGACTTGATCAACAAGATTATACGAGAAGATTTATTTCTTTCCCGTACAGTATTGTTTAATTTTAAAGGCAAAATCGTCAATTTGATAAAATATAAACTAATTTAATAAAAATAAATGTCAAAAAATATTTTTAAATTTTAAAAATTATTTCTACCCACCGCCCATAAAATTATGTAAAATTGATAAATATTTTAGATATTTATTTATTTATTTACTTACCAAATTAATTTTTATTAAGTGTTTGAATGATGATCATGTAATAAGTGGTTGTTAGGATTTTAATGTGTAATCGATATATTTAATATATGAAATATTTTTAGTTTTAGATTTTTTGATTTAATGGATTAGTTTAATAATGATATCAAAATTGTTGCTATATTTTACTTTTAGAAAAATAAAAACTAATTTAATGAAAATAAAAACAACCACCCATTACATGATTATCATCTAAACACATAATAAAATTAATTTGGTAAAAAAATAAAATAAATATCTAAAAGATTTGTCAATTTTATATAATTTTATCTTTAGTGGGCAGAAATAATTTTTTAAAATGGAAAAATATGTTTTTGACATTTATTTTTGTCAAATTAGTTTATATTTTTATCAAATTGACGATTTTATCTTTGAAATTAAGCAATAGTATCTTCAATTGTTCTTATTTAAAATAAAATTCAAAATTTAAGGTCAAATATATAATAATTAAAAAATTAAAGATCAAAATAATATAACTCGCAAATTATAAAAATCGTCAGTATCATTTGTCTAATTTTTTTAGGAATATGAAGCTCTCAGCTCGTAATAATAACCCTGTCAGGAATAGGAACCACTCCGATCCCAAGGGAAAACCCAAACCTACTCGTGAGTAATAGGTCGAGCAAAAAGGATATGTGGGAAAGTCTACTTTATCCTAATACAGAATCGAAAAATGATTCATGTACCGATTCATTTGATTAGGACACACCTTTGTTTTGACTCCTAACATAGAAAGATCTAATTTAAAAATAAAAAATAAAAAAAATCAAAGACAAAAAAAAAAAAAAATTCAAAAAAATAGTATTTTTTAGGCTTTTTTTTTTAAACAGATTTTTAAATTTTTTTTTAGAGTTTTATAGTATCTAAAAGTATAATTTTTTTTAATAAAAAAATGACTAAAAAAAAATCTTAAAAGAGCAAATTGCCACATAACTTTTCTCTAATCCCCCGAAGCTTCGTCGAGCCCATTGATTCAAAAGAAACCCAAGAAACTGTACTTCAATAAAAGCCTATACATTTATTATTTAGGCCCATTCCAAATGGTTTGGTTGCTTGGTCATAATAGCCTAGTTACATTATGATGGTAGGTACTTTGTTGCTTTGGTCCACTTTGTCTTGAGGTGTTGGGTTTCATCTCTCATTCTCCTGGGCACTGTAGGAGTTATTGATAGGATTGTGAGAGATAAAAGTTATATAATGAGATTAGATATGGCAGATAATTTATGCCATGAGATAATGAGAGATGAGATAAATAGTTAGGAGTGAGGTGTTATATTTAGTTAGAATGAAATAAAAAGAAATAATTACATTTGATCAATTGATGAAGGGAAAAAAAAAAAAAAAAATCTATTGAGGCATGGTCCTTCTAATATCGCAATACTTATTATATTATTTAATCCCCTATTTCCTTCTATTTAATCCTCCATATCGGTATCAAAATTATTCGAAATTTACTACCATGCAAAACAAATACCAAATTGGACTATCTAGTGGAATCCACATACTTTCCCACCTCCAATCATCTTCTTATCCGATAATCAAATATCAGACTAACAATCTGGTAGATTTCGCATGTCTCTCCACTTTCAATACTACTACCAGTGAGACAATCAAACGTTCCCCCTGTGTAGGACATGGGATTGTATATACTAGGTAGGGATATAGTCATAGCTAAGTTTCAAACACCCTTGTGATGAAAATAAGGTACTTCAATTCTTACTAGGCCTCGTTTGGGAACCATCATTTTTAGCCAAAAAGTCAAAAAGTTATTAAATTAGCCAAAAAGCCAACAACCCATACTAAAAAGTCAAAGATTCTCTTTTCTCTCTACTTTTTGCACATCTTTTCGTAAAAAGCTAAAAAGTCATCCCAAACATACTAGTTTTTTTTAGCTCATATTTTAGCCAAATAGCCAAAAAGTTACTAAATTAGCCTGTTCCCAAACGAGGCCTAAGAAGAAAAAATTCATACTCACATAATAAAAAATATTTGATAGGAGTTTTGTAAAGGTCAAATCTACAACACGATTCAATAAGACTAATATAACTTTTACGGAGATAGATGATCTTATCTAGCTTCATCTTAGGAGCTCAAACCTGACATAAGACAAATACAAGACACAATATTTTTGTTTGAATGAAAGGAAATGATAACTGTACACAACAAACGATATTCTTATTTTGCCAAAAAAAAAAGAAAAAAGGAAGAGTGATGAGTTGCATCAATGATAAAAATACACCCTTATGATTTGTTATGAATGTTATATCTCCTTGTGATGAAAATAAGATACTTCGATTCTTAATAAGAAGAACAAATTCATATTCACACAATGAAAAATATCTGACAGGAGTTTTGTAAGGTCAAATGTACAACATGTTTCAATTAGACTAATCTAATGTTTAGGGAGATAGATGATCTTATATACTTTTCGGGCTGCAAACGAACCAAGTCGAGCCTCAGCTCGTTTACTAATCGAGTTCGTTTATTAAACTCAAGTTCGGCTCGATAAGGAACTGGGCTCGAGCTCAGCTCGCCTAGGCTCGCCTTGTTAATATTAATGAAACTCGACCTCATCTCGATAAATTTTTTTTCCCATATTAGTTATATTATTTAAATAAAAATATTATTTATATAATTTAAATAAAAATAAACAAGCCGAACTTGACGAGCCGAGTTTATGCGAGCTCGAGTTTGGCTCGTTTACTAAACGAGCCTAATATTCAAGCTCAGCTTGTTTACTAAACGAGCTGAGTCGAGTCGAATTTGTTCATGAACAACTCAGTTCATTTGCAGCCCTATATACCTTTGCCTTAGGAGCTTGAACCTGATGTGGGACAAATACAAGATGCAATTATTTATTTATTTATTTTTTTGAACAAAAGGAAATAATAGCTATATACAACCAATGATATTCTTATTTTTCCAAACAAGAAAAAAAGTGATGCGTTGCTTCAATGATTAAAACATACCCACATGATTTTTTTTATTCTTTATTTTTTTAATCGAATATCCAAACTAGTTATTTATTATGAATGGTAACATCTCCTTGTAACTTGATCTGTATAGATATGTTTTTCAACACCCTAAATGGAATGATTGATGACTCCAACTTTATGGAGAACCTGGAAATCTTTTTAAAACAAGTAGAGATATATTAAAGTTGTATCATTTTTAAGCATTTCTTTTAAGATTAATGCTTAAGATTCCTAAAATGGGTAACTCTCATAACTTTCAATTGATTGGTGACCACTTATTATATTTTTTTTTGTGTGTCCTTTCTCTCTCACAGGTGCCCTCTCTTGCTTATAGGTGCATAAGGGTCGTGGGAGTCTGTAACACTTCTGTTGCTTCTAATTTGATTTGTGAAGTTTTGCTTGTATAAAATTTGTTAAATTGCACTTCCTAATGATGTGACCAATAACTTTAAGTGAAGGTGGTTGCCATATAATTCTAATCTTTTGTTCGATATGAGACAACATTTACACCACTCAAAATAGTTAATAGAGGCTCTCTAAAAAGTCAAACTCGCAACATTTTAACTGCTCACTTAAGATTTTTGGATCTTGGATTTATAGAAGAAATAAAAAAATATGTAGTTTTAATTTCACTATCTTTTATGGTTTTTAAATAAATTTAAAATTCAAAAAAAACCTTAAAATGAGCTCAAGAAAAGAAAACACCATGGTCACCAAATAATATGGATCAAATAGTTATTTTATTTTATTTTAACAACACGGGGATATTGAGAGAAACACCTTCTTCTAACGTTGTATATCTAATTTTGAAGATTTATACTATAAAATCGAGATTATTACCTGTCTAAATATACAATTGTACAATTATGATTACTAGAATATGTATACCTCAACCCTTGGGTGTTTGGCCTTCAATAACAATAGTGACTCCCTTGGTTTCTTTTCCATCAACTAATACGGATCTAACAAATACTCCTTATCTAGAACGCTTCTGTCTGATTGGGTTGGAGTTAATATGCTCAAGACTTTTCTGTCTTACCAAATTTAAAAGAATCATTTCATTACTAGGATTGCTCAACATAAGAGCGGTAGGGGTTTGACATCTGCCACAACCTCGACCATTCTTGTCATGTATGTGATAATTTGATTAGAGATCATGCCATGTTAAAATCTTCTAAACCCAGTGGCTCTACTTAAAAACATATTCCCACAATTAATATATTAATAACTTGAATTGACACAACCAAGTGTTGATACTTCTCCATAACACTCGAATGCCAAATCTCCATTTAAAAATTTAGAGGCACAACTACTTCAAGTTCACTCAATTTGGATAGACCAGACACTGGGCTTTGGAAGTAATGGCTCTAAACCCTAAAGGCTATGAACTATAGAGATTTTTGTTAGGTTCAAATATAGACTTGAATAAACTGATAAAGAATCCAACGTCCAAATTAAATAGGATTACTTTCATAAGTCAAAACTCTTAAGCTTAACTAAAATATTAAAACTTCAAGTCCTGTCAAATGCAAAATTGCCTCTCACCCATTTGTGGGCGTGGGACTAAAAGTGACGTGGGCTTGGGCCTATTTTTTTGTAATCATTCATGGGTTTGAACTAGGGCTTGGACCTTGAACTATGTATTCTTAATTTAGCTTGTGCTTGGGTGCTTTTAATATAGAAGTGTTATTTTCAAATCTAAAGATATGATAATGTATTAAAATATTTAAAGTATTTTTTTTTTTATATATTTTTTCTAATCATCCACGAATCGTATTATTTATATATCATTGAATTTAAAAAATAATCTACAAAATCAGCTTATGTATAATTTTTCTTTAAGATAGAGCTCATGCTATGAGTAACCAAAAAGGATTGACTTCCCTTCCATCCGTGATTGAACTAGAAGGTGCTGTTGGACCCATGAGAGGCCACCAAGGGTCCCAGTCTAATAATCCGAATCGTTTAATGTGTAGAACTCGTTGAGTGCTATATG
Organism: Camellia japonica; assembly: GCA_030407325.1. Classification (NCBI taxonomy): domain Eukaryota; kingdom Viridiplantae; phylum Streptophyta; class Magnoliopsida; order Ericales; family Theaceae; genus Camellia; species Camellia japonica. The sequence goes on along the minus strand of JAPPVO010000019.1, from coordinate 166,916,776 downwards.
CTTGTAAAAAATTACGTTGATCGGATATCGATAGCTATTTCATCGAATCAAATTCTGTCAACTGTTTATTTTTTCACCATCTATTTATATATATATATATAAAATTGATTTGATTACGTAACTGTCGATATTCAATCAACGTATTTTTTTACAAGTATATAGTACTCGATGAGTTCTACATATTAAATGATTCAGATTATCAAAACGAGACTTATGGTGGATCCCCACAGGCCCAACAACACCATGCAATCTGATAAAAATGAGACATGTGGTGGATCCCCGCAAGCCCAATAGCACCCTCTAATCCGATCACGGATTAGAAACCAAAAACAGTAAAAGCACATGCAAAATGATGGAATTGATGTTCTGGTGGTCTGTTGCTTTTATCCAAAGTCTAGCTCCATAGACTAGAAGCACATGTAGTGTTTTGCAACAACGTAAAAATGGTTTATGGCTTATAAGTTATCACATTAGTTTTTTATTTTTTTATATATATTTTTGTAAAATGTTAAAAATTTATTAAATAAGTCATATGTAAACTTTTGAATAAATATCTTATATTTGAATTGAATTCTATCTGATACGTTGATATGATAATTTTTTAAATACTAATAGGATATATATTATACATAAATAGTTAGATATATTTGTTAAAAATGATTATTTTTAATTTAAAATAATAAAAAAATTAATTAAATAATTTAATTAATTAATGATCCAACCTACAACCTACATTTTAAAAGTGATACATAAATTAAAGTTAAATATCATTATATTACAAAATTTACAAATGAAAAATTAATTTTAAAATCATACTAAGTACAAAAAAAAAAAAAAAATTAATTTTACCTTTGTATAAAATAAAGTACTATTTCGGTTGAGGCATGTATGGGGCACGACAGGAACTAAGAAAAAAAATATTTTAGGACGCTTTTCGAGTACCTCATATGCATATAAAAGTAACCATGCAAAGTATCAATATCTAATACGTAGCTAATACGAATACGACATGTTTTTTTCAAGTATCCATGCTTCATGGCTAGTCCTCTGATATCCTCTAATAATTAATAATCTTGAGAGAATTAAAAAAAATTTAATATTTATTTTTCTTGATATCCTTTGCAAGTAAAATAATTTGCTGGTAGTTATACAATTTTTAATACCCTAACTGTGTTTGCATATTAGATTTGCTAAGACATTTTTAAAGAAAAATTAAATGAAAAAAAAGTTAAATTTTATATCACGGTATCACCTTTTCATTTCATTTTTATCTGTCTCCATAAATATCTCCTTAAATTTTAATTTTAGAAACAACCTAAATAGGACATGCATGCATATTTTTAAAGAGAGCAAACTTCTGTAACAAATATATGTATAGCATCAAATATTTGTAGTACAAAAGCTTGTATCACATAATCCCTTTCTTCATTATTAAAAAATTAATGTTACTATAATTCCTATGGAATAGTTATACTACCACTACAAGAATTTACACATTTTGCGACCACTTTTGCCGACCAAAAAAATTTTGGTTGCAAAAAAATACATTTGGCGACCAAATATTAATTAGTCGCGAATGATCATTATTTTTGGCGACTAAATATTATTGGTCGCAGAAGGTTATATTTCGGCAACCAAAAAATATGTTGGTCGCAGAAAGTAGTATACTTTTACCGACCAACTACAAATTTGGTCGCGGAAGGTCACATATTTTTTGGCGACCAAAAATTTGGTCGCGAAAAATTTATTTTCAGCAACCAAAAAAAATTAGTCGCCAAATTACTACTTTTAGCAACTAATATTTTAGTCGCCGTTGATTGAGATTTGGCGACTAAAAAAATTTGTCGGCGAAAGAACCTGTTTTTGCGACTAATTTGAGAGTTTGGTCGCCAAAAGTTTGGGGGGAAATTTGAAAGATGGAGGGGGGAAATGAAATTTGAACCACCGTCGCACTCCTCATTAGTTGTATGCATGTACTACTGTTGCGGATTGCAAGTGTGGAACAATGGAAGGAATAAGACTTTCGAAGTAACAGATGACTCCCCAAACCTCATTTTCTCTCTCATGTCGAAAACCCTTCTCTCCCGCATCAAACCTCGTCACAACCCCAAACCCAGTTCTTCCCCTTCCTTCTCCTTCAAACCCCACATCAAGCGACTCGTCAACGAACTTTGTGACATCCTCAAAACCCACCACCACAATCAATGGCAAGACACCCTCGAAACCCGCCTCTCAGAAGAAGAAATCGTCCCATCTGACATTGCCCATTTGGTGCTCGACCGTATTCGCGACCCCGAATTGGGTTTGAAGTTCTTTGATTGGGTCACTCAACGCCCATACGGTTGTTCTCTTGATGGGTTTGCTTATTCTTCTCTTCTTAAGCTCTTGGCCAGCTCTAGAGTGTTTTCAGAGATTGAGACTGTGTTGGAGAGTATGAAAGTTGAAGACAAGTTACCGACTCGGGAAGCTTTGGATGCTGTAATTCGAGCATATTCGGATTCTGGGTTAGTCGATAAAGCCCTTGAAATTTATACTACTGTGCTTAGTACTTCTAATTCTGTTCCAAGTGTTCTTGCTTGCAATTCTTTGCTTAATGCACTTGTAAAAGAGGGTCGAATTGAAATTGCAAGCCGGGTATATGATGAAATGTTTGAAAGAGTTGAGGATGGTTATGTAGATAATTATAGTACTTGTATAGTGGTGAGAGGTTTGTGTAAGGAAGGGAAGGTTGAGGAAGGTAGAAAATTGATTGAGGATAGGTGGGGAGAGAGTTGTATACCTAATATTATCTTTTACAATACTCTCATTGATGGGTATTGCAGGATAGGTGGGGAGAGAGTTGTATACCTAACGATTTTACTAATCCTTGACAAATTATCAATAATGCTACATATCAATTTTCTATCTTGGCACTAATCTTTGCTGATCAATTTGTCAAACATATCAATATATCAATAGTACTCTCTTACCAGGAAGAGTTCCATTTAAATTTCTCATGAAACTCAGCTTCAATTTCAACTCTTATACATGTTTCTATAATGGGTTTCTTTGTAGGAAAATTACATATCAGAATTCAGAATTCAGAATTTAGAATCTTTTCTGTTTTCAGCGTGAATCAAGAATGAAGAACGCCATTCTACAATCAGTTTCTTCCCAGCTTTGCAGCTATGGTAAGAGCTGATTTCTTGCTTCTGATCATTAGAACAGATTAATTTGCCTTAAAGAACTGATTAAGAAATTTACATCACACTAATCAAACACTATCTCCTCAATTTTATTTTTTTTTGCATTCTGTAGGAAACAGTGAGCCTGTATGGGACATCCCCATGCAAGTGAACTCAATGCTTGGTGGACCATTAAGTCAAACTTTATCAATTTAGTAGAAAACAAGATAAATAGTGTCTTAGTACAAAATTTTTAATGTTCAACTACTTCATTTAGCTAAAGAACTGGGAGCAGATTATATTGATTTGGAGCTCAAGGTATTTGTATTTGACATCAATTCATCTGCAGGAAAATAGATTGAATTCTGTTAGATGATGTCAAGTTATTTGGAATTTTACATGCTTTCTCCAACAAAATTTGAACTAATTACAAGCAAAGAAGTCTAATCATATTCAAAGCAACTTAAACAAACTGCAATCTGATGTCATTTTCCCTGAACTCATGGGCTATAGTATGTTTGGACATGGTTTTGTCTTATTTGACTGAATCCTCTTCCTGTCTGATTGGGCACCACTCGTTTCCTAGAGTGAAAAAATGGAAGAACCCCTGCAGTGTTGCATTATCAAGTGTGGAATAAAAAATTAGCACTTATTTGTTGAACATTATAAAATATTCTTGAATTCTTTGCCATACGCTCACCTAATTGGCTAATTCTCTTCTCCCCAGTTTACTGTCTACATTGCTCACCTCTCCAATGATACATATTTTGTATTCTCCATTTTGGACCACCTACACTTCAAGTTAAGGAAATTAAATCCTTAATTAAAAATTGATCTCTTAGTTGAGAAATATAATCTCTCTTTTATTAACTATATCATCTTTCTTTTTACAAGAGGATATATTTCTTGGGTATCTTTTGTGCTTTTCTTATTTTCATTAGGATTACAACTAATGTGTTATATTCTCTCTCTCTCTCTCTCTCTCTCTCTCTCAACGTGCAAAAATGGGGAAAAAAATACTAGCTCAAGTTATAGTTGATACCAGTACTGCAGAAAAGTATACATGTAAAATGACCCCAAATGTTCATTTGGGATGCGGTAATATATTAGTTTTCAAACAAGCATGTGATGCTCTAATGGAAGGATAATGACTTTGGTATGTCTTTTAAGGAAAATAATTTCCGTAACTCCTTTTCACCAGAACAAGGAAATGTTATTAACTTGCTATAATACCCCTGCTTCCTGATCTTGTTTTTTGTAGCAGCAGAGTAGCCCTAGAATATTTTCTCAAATCTTAAATATATTATATGATTATGCCTTAACAAAGTGAATAGGATGGAACATTCTCTATGTTACATGGACTTGGATATGTGACTCAGGTACGGGTATGTATATGTCTGGGCTTGGGGTTCACCTAATTCACAAGTTCAAATATGGAAACATGACTAAATAATCATTTTGAAGCAACCATTTCCTCGAAGAACATAGCAAGGGAGTTTTATGTGCAATCATGCAGTGAACTTGAATAGACAGGAGTGGTTGTTGGGGGCATGTCTAAGTCAATATCAAACAAATATCCCATACGCTGACTCAAATGTCAAGTGTCTGACTTGAGTATTCACTCATTTAGAAGGGGGCATCTAACAGAGAATCTACTTGCATTTTGGGCTTATTCATAGTTTGTTTTATGTGAGATTGTTTCCTTTTGGATTTTCATTCTTGGAATTCACAACTGTTTAAATGCCTTTATTAGCTTTTTTATTTTCATGTTAACATTGTGTTTTCTTTTTTATTTATGCAATTGTAGTGTAGGATTTCCATACAAGGAAACTGTAACTGCATTTTGTGATGAAGTCGATCCACTTGCTCAGGTCTGCTCAATATTCTTTTAGATATCCACTTTTTGTTAAAATTTTGCTACTACAGGCATGTTCAATTTGTGCATTATGTGTATCCTATTTCTAGTGCATTGTTTAAGAAATAGTAGGCTGGAAGCACCTTAATGGGGCTGCATGACTGCATCTTTATTAGGGTTTAAAATCTTGTTCATCAACACACACACACACACACACACACATATATATATATATATTTATATCAGTGGTTGTGTGTTTCACCAGTCTATAGGTGCTGTAAATACTATTATAAGGCGACATAGTGATGGGAAGCTGGTTGGTTACAACACAGATTGTGAGGCTTCTATAACTGCAATTGAGGATGCTCTGAAAGGTATTAAAGTTGACGAACTTAGGGGGCCACGAATTCATCTAAACAATATAATTTGTTTATTTTAACGGTGTCCTAATCTTGATAAACTGGTTTTTACAGGCTGAAGGTGATGATGATGGTGCCGAGGCTGATGATGATGAAACTGACAAAGATGCTGATATTACAGAAGAGAGTGCACATGTAGGATTTCTTTGTACTTTTAATTGTTTAAAAATATCAATTCCACAAAGGATCCACTTTGATATATCTTGTTTGTTGCTTTGTATTTGCAGGATGAGTTGTAGGGAGGGAGAGCACCGTTGTGATTTTCTGCTGACAATTCACTCTCTCGAGATCTCTGAATTTTTTTCTTGCTTAGTTTATTTGTAGCTTTTAGTTTTGTTTGTGTTTTAGGGAAAGAAACATTGGTGGCTGCATAGCAAGCAAGAACTGTGGCTAATTGTTTTAATCTCATTTGACTCACCTGAGGAATTGAATCAGTAGTTGTTGGGTTTACCACTGTATGGAACGTCACTTGTGCCATTCCTTGGATTTATATGTTCTATGTTATTGCCTATTGGGAAATTGGAAAGTAAGAAAATATTTAATGATTCAGTTAATTTGAATGATGCTTTAAAATTATGTATTGTGTCGAATGTTAATGAATTAGGTGTGTTTGGTAACGTTTACGTTTTCAGTTTATATTTATAAAAATTTTATAAATTAGTTTTTGTTTATTTTTTGTTTATTTTTAGAAAAACATAAACTACAAACGCGCTTGGTAATTGACAAAATGTTTAAAAATTTTAAAAATATAAAAAAGAGTGAAAAATGACAAGTGGTGGCAAGTGGCGGCAGAAGACGGTGGTGAAAGTGGTGACGGTGGGTTGTGGGTAGCTGGTGGTGGTGGGTGGGTGGGTGACGGTGGCGGGGTGGTTGGTAGTAGCGAGTGGGTGGTGATGGCGGGTGGTGGGTGGTGGTGTAGGTGGGTGGCAGATAGCGGGGTGGTGGTGGGTGGGTAGGGGTGGCGGGTAGGTTGGCGGGTGTGGTGGTGGTGGGTGGGGTGGGTGACGGTGGTGGGTGGTAGTGAGTGGGTGGTGGTGGTGGTGGTGACGGGTGGTGGGTGGTAGTGGCAGGTGGGTGGCGGTGGGTTGGTGGTGACGGTGGTGGGTGGTAGCGAGTGGGTGGTGGTGGTGGCGGGTAGGTGGTCGGTGGTGGTGGTGGTGGGTGGATGGGTGACGGTGGCTGGTGGTAGGTGGTAGCGAATGGGTAGGGGTGGTGGTGGTGGTGGTGGGTAGTGGTGGTGGCAGGTGGGTGGCGAGTGGGTGGTGTGTGATGGTAGTGGGTGGTGGCGGATGGGTGGCAGGTGGTTGGTGGTGGTGGGTGGCTGGTGGTGACAGGTGGTGGTAGGTAGGTAGTGAGTGGTGGTGGCAAGTAGGTGGCGCGCGGTAGATGGTAGTGGCGGGTGGTGGTGGGTGGATGTCAGGTGGGTGGTGGTGGTGGTGGTGGTGGTGGTGGCGAGGAGTGGGTGATGGTGGCGGAAGACGGTGGTGGAAAATGGTGGCGGGTGATGGCCAGTGTTGGGTGGTAAAAAAAAAAAAACTGAAAACTCAAAATGGAAACACATTTTTTGTGTTTTCATTTTTTGGCCAAATTTATAAACTGAGACCACTGATTTATAAATCAAAAATTTTACCAAACAGTTTTTTATTTGAGTTTTTTAAATTTTTGTAAATATAAACAGAAAACTGAAAACGTAAGTGTTACCAAACGGCACCGTATTGTGTCGAATGTTAATGATTCAGTTAATTTGAATGATGCTTTAAAATTATAGGTTTATTATGGATTGAATGAATTATTAGGAATTACAGGTGTATTGTTTTCCTGCTTTGGCGACCAATTTATTAGTCGCGACAAATAAATTATTTTTTTTCGCAAAAAATGACAATTGCCAACCAAGAGTTTTGGTCGCAAAAAATACATCTATTGCCGACCAAAAATTTTGTTGGTCGCGGAAACTCACTTTTGCCGACCAACAGTTTTGGTCGCGAAAAGTAACAATTGGCGACCAAACTAATTTTTGTCGCAGAATGTCACAATTGGCGACCAAACTTTTTGGTCGCGAAATGTGTCAATTGGCAACTAAGAAATTTGGTCGGCAAAAGGCGACTTTTCGCGACCAAAGTGTTTTAGCGACAAAATGAATTAGTCGCGGTAATTAAATATTTAGCGACCAAAAATTTAGTCGGCAAATCCAACTTTTGCCGACCAACGAAAATTTTGGTCGCGAATTACTTTTGCCGACCCTCAATTGGCGACCAAACTAGCGACCAAAAAAATTGGTCGCGGATAACTTTTGCCGACCAAAAATAGACTTTTAGCGACTAATTTTTTTGTTGCTAAAGTGTTAATTCTTGTAGTGTACGTCACAAATATTCTTCACTTGAATTATTATTATAAGAGAGTTTATTCAAAGAAAAAACTTATTAATTATCAAGTAATAGAATTATTATTATTTACAATAAAACAAAGTCGGTTGCCCAATGAAATATAAATTAATAGAGATTATTAAGTTATAGAACATCAATTGTAAATCAAAAGGAAAAGCCTTTGCGCATTTTGTTTTTATTTCTAACGTTGAGATCTCCATTGTGCTTTAGCACAATTTGACTTCACCCTTTGGCATGTTAAAAACAAACTCTAATTGAGTTTTTTTTTTTGTTTTTTTGTTATGTGAATACGGAGATTATTTTTATTTTTATTTTTGGTACTTAAAAATAAACACTTGCTCCGCATACAAATTGATTTTTACATGAATTTTACTTTTTTCTATAGTGAGTCTTTTTAGATTTAACAAATGAAATAGAATTAAAGAGTTGAAATGGTAAAAGAATGAGTTGGGATATGACTGATTGACTCATCAAATAAGGAATTTCATGAAAGGGAGAGAATTATTCTTCATAAATTTTGTATGATCATCATTATCACATGGCTTTCAAAAGTAAGGGATTGACCAAATCATAAGGGTCACCCTCATACATTTGCAAAATACAAAAGTGTACTTTAAATGAAGATGCCCCCAACTACTATACTTTCAAACAACACATCACTTTGGCTATTGATTATTCCCTAAATGCATTTTTAGCTATTTTATTATATAAAGTCGTTATTCTATTTGGTGTAAACACTATCACATTTTTTTTTTTTTTTTTTTTTTGCTTTTAAGAATATAACCCTTCATATTTACTAACACATTTAATAACGACTGAGTGTTTTTTTTTTTTTTTTGTTTCATTTATGATATTGTCCAAAACTACTAAATAAGTTTTCACATTCATTAAACCGTCGCTTAATTGTCAAACTATCCATAAAATTAATGTAAAATTATAAATACATAGCGTCTATACCCACCACTAACATATATATATATATACACATGGGGGAATGCCTTGGCAACTTGGACAAAAGCAATAATTCAGGAGAATGGAATGGTGAATATATTCTTAAGGGAGAAGAGTTGAGGAATTGAGTGTGGGGGATACAAAAACAATGAGTGACAATGATGCTCAAAAGACAGAGAGTGGACAAACCCTTTTGAACATGACTTGGACTTCCACCACTGCCAGGGTTTATGAACCCCACAATTTATATATATATATTGCAAGGTCAATCCCCATAATGTCAAAAGGGACATGCATACACATGTTTATCAATTATTTATATAGGTGCAGACCTCAGATAATAGGGTTCTTTTACAGATATGCTATATACATCACTCTCCTTTCTCCCTCTACCACTCCTTGTCTCTCCTTTTTTTCAATTTTTTTTGGTACATTCACTCTCCACCTATTTTCTTTAGTTGTGGCTAGATTCTCAATCTTTATTCTTTTATGAGAAATGCTAAAAATCACAAAACTTGAATGAGAACGTCTCATCTAGCTATATGGATAGTTAAGTGTCAAAATGTTTTATTATAACAAGCACTACAACCTAGAAAAGTTTAGGCACCAAATTTTTTCATCTCTAAAAGTGAGATTTTTGTTATAAAAAATATTAAGAGATTAATTTCAGTTATTATGTAAGTTGTTACTAGAAGGCTATTTAAAAAAGTCAAAAAAATTTTAGCGACAAAATTTTTAAAATGTAACTAATAAATATATTTTTTGGGACAAAACAATTTGATGTTAATAACTTCACTTTTTGAGACGAAGATTTTGGTTCTAAAAGATAGTAATTCAATACTAATAAATGTATTAAAATGTGTAAAAAAGTATTAAAGTATATGAAATTGTATTGAAAATTTTTTTCCCTCAATTATTTACAATTAAACTTATGCCTCGAGCCTCATCGGTGTTGATTAGCAATATCTTTTTAACTAGTCAATAAGCAAAACGATAATAACTAAGGAAATTCTACAACACCCTAATAACAATACTAAGAATATAACAACAATAATTCATTCCAGCCAAATAAAATTATATAATAAAAAAAAAGAAAAGAAAATCTCATTATGGGTAACCTTTTTTTTTTTTTATATGGTAAATTACACTAATGGTCCCTATAGTTTAAGATTTGTGTCACTTTAGTTCCTGACTTTTCAATTGTGACACATTTGATCATGAATTTTGAATCTTGTTTCAAATATGGATAATTGAAGATACCATTGTTTAATTTCAAAGAAAAAATAGTCAATTTAATAAAATATAAACTAATTTGACAAAAATAAATGTCAATTTTTTTTTTTAATTTTTAAAAATTATTTCTACCCACTAAAGATAAAATTATGTAAAATTGATAAATTTTTTAGACATTTATTTATTTATTTATTTAAAAAATTAATTTTTATTATGTGTTTAGATGATGATCACGTAATGGATGTTTTTTTTTTATTTTCATTAAATTAATTTTTATTTTTCCAAAAATCAAATATGGAGACAACTTTGATATCATTATTAAACCAATCTATTAAATCAAAAAATTCAAGACTAAAAATATTTCACATATTAAATATATTGATTATATATTAAAATCCTAACAAGCACCCATTACATGATTATCATCCAAACATATAATAAAAATTAATTTGGTAAAAAAAAATGTCTAAAAGATTTATTACATAATTTTACCTTTAGTGGGTAGAAGTAATTTTTTAAAATTAAAAAATATTTTTTTGACATTTATTTTTGTCAAATTAGTTTATATTTTATTAAATTGACGATTTTGCTCTTGAAATTAAGCAATGGTATCTTCAATTGTCCTTTTTTGGAACAAAATTCAAAATTTATGGTCAAATGAGTCACAATTAAAAAGTCAAGTACCAAAGTGATACGAGTTTTAAATTATAAGGACTGTTAATGTAATTCAATTTTTTTAAAAATATTTTTTATTGGCAAAAGGAAAGCATTATGCTAATGTAATTGACAAGTAATAATGTGCTGCCATCAGCCACTCCACGTAAGTTGTCAATGTCTTAAGATAAACAACCATAACTTGCTAAAACTAAGAAAATGAAAAATCTCTTTGTCCACTCAAAATGATGGAATAAGGCTTTATCCTAGTTATTGTTTTTTATTATTTTATTTCCTCTTAAGAATGTATCCAAATGTTTTTTAAGTTCTAACTTTGTACCAAGTCTTATTGAAACTTTAAAAGTGAACTACCTATAATATACTTGTAAAATACTATTTGGCTATGTGGTGCAATTTATAGATGCTATTTATAAATTTTTTGTTTTAATTTTGACAGTTTATGTCAAAGTGTTTGATATAATTTATACTTATAGGCTATTAGATCAAAATAATTTAAATAAGTTAAGAAACATTGATTATTTAAAAATTAGAGAAGGATATTTTTAATTTTTACTTTCTAAAATATACCCTATATATATGTGTGTGTGTCATTTACTTGGTGTTTTTTAAGGAAAAATCATAATCAACCCATCCACCAATCCAAAAGAAAATTTCTTAATTTATCCTAGGACTTTGGTGAAATACGAAATCGTATAAAGCTGATTTTGAGGAGAAGTTCCATGCCGCAAAACACTAACCACATTGTGTCTCATGATTGATGTGAGATTCACGATTTTGTGTTGAATAAGAAGCATGGTTATTTGTGTTTTTATGTGGCACGTATCACATGATGTCCCATGGACACTAAATAATTTTCTCATTTTAAGATCTATATTTCATGATATAATAAAGTTACTTAATACATATACAAAAAGATAGACACATACAATGCTCCTTTCCACTTACAGGTTGGGCACATCATCAATTATCTCCTCTAACTCTAATACAAAAATGGTGGGTTCTATAATTTAAACCAATAATTATTATTTTAGAGCACCACCTAACAATGCTCTAGGAGTATTGAATAATTTCCCCTAGAGCTTTGCAAAATTTTGAGTACAACATCAATTATGAAACTATCTCATTAATTTTAGGGGAGATTGTAAATAAGTAGGCTGATATTAATATATATATATTTTTTTCAAAGAAACTTAAGGGACAAACTTACATAATGTATAGTTTTGATAATAATCATAATGAATATTACTCTAGAAAATAATATATTTATTTATATTTTTGTTGCAAATTTGGGAACTGTGTCCATCCATGTGTGTGACTGTAGGAATTAAAAAAATATATATAAAACAAATGCATGAAGACAAAGATGTAGCATATGTTGTTTGCATGAACAGCTAGAGGACAAACCTTAAAAGGTACAAAATCTTTAGACTTTGGATGTACACTATCGCTTGCAAAACCTATTAAAGCAATTAACAATTTGAAACTGATATACATACATGCATAATTCAAAGTATTTTATAATCATAAAACCAAATAGAGACAAAGATTTCTCAGATTTGGAGGTTATATGTGTTGCTTTGCATGCATTTTGAGAAGGTTAACGACAAAACTAACAAAGATTTCCCCACCACATAGATCTTTGTCTCAAAATAATTCAATGTTTTTGTTTTTGTTTGTGGATTTGGTACTTTTAAGACATTAAATCCTTGTTAAGGTAAAGGTTTTGGGTACCTAAAAAAATACATATTAATAAAGAAGAGGTGGAACATCACTACCCACACCCATGTGGAATGTTCAAATCCTCATTTGCATTTAACAAGGAAAGTTGAAACTAGCAGTTGTTTTGGAGTATTATGTGATATTATTAATGTAATATTTTTTATTAATAATATAATGAAAATTTTTACAAGTTGAATAATACTAACTCATTTTGATTATGTAGTTGAGAAAAAAAAAAAATGACTCACTTAGTGCAAAAATTATCATGTGGATCCAAAACATTAGGTGGCTAATTACTCAGCCAATGGTGTTTCATGATTTTCCATCATTATTCCTATTTTTCAAGTCATGAAAGTACATAGCCTTTTATTATTATTGGGCGAACACACAATGTGTTGTTCCAGAAAGATATGATAATTACTTTACTTTATGTATTTTGCGATTCCTTATTTATTAGGAGTACAATGTTTATGACGTCAAGATTACTTAATAATTTCCCCTTATGTCTTATAAGTAAACTTGAAAACAGATCTCCAAAAACTATAACATAGGATTTATGGCATGTGAGTGTATTTAGAACTTAATTTTAAATATACCCACATAATTTCTCTTCACACCTATCACAAACTTTGCAAAGCTTGTTCTTTAAGTAAAACACTTGTAGAAGTAAATATTAGGCCATGTGAATTGCACAAGAGTTTCTAAATGCACCCTTATTAAATTCTCCCTATGCACACCATATGCATTACAACACTTAAGCCTTTTGAAGAAACTCTTGTATAAATGGGTGCAGTGAGAAATTTATTGGGTGTATTTAGAATCTCACCAATTACCCACTCGATTTTTTAAAAATTATTTTGTTTTGACCTTTTATTTAATAAGGTCTTTAGATGCTAATTTGCTCTTACAAATTTTGTCTTAACTTGAGGGGCAAGAATGACATTTTATCCATATACCATTGATCCCTTCCATTTTGTGTGGGAGCTTCTATTTACACACACAACATACACTTTCTACACATCTCCCCTCACTACATTTTCTACACACCTCCTTCATTAAGTGTGTGTATAGAGGGGGTTTAATGTGTGTAAATAGAAGCTCCCATTTTGTGTTAGGGTGGTTCCAAATGTACCCCAAAAATTACATTAAACATCCCAATTATCAATTTTTTTTAATACCATTTTACCCATTAATCAAATTATCAAAATAACCAAACTCTAACCCTAACTCTGTCCACTTCCTTCTAGCTCTGGCAGCCTCCGGCCATCCATTCTCAACTTCAGTCGCCAACCAATCACCTAGCTTCGGTCAGGCCTCTAACTCCAACGACCTCTTCCTAACTCCGGTCACTCCTTCCAACCCCTCTCGCCATGCCCTAGCACTTTCCTACCCTACGACGCCATCCCCTAGCCATTTCCTACCCTCCGACGCCACCCACCAACCCCTTTCCACATTCACCATTGTTATTGCATCACCAGCAGCCCCCACCTTTGTAACTTGTTAAGTACCCACCCTCTACCGCCCTTGGCTTGCACAAACCCCCTTCACTTTTACTGTCCTCTCCTCGTTTAACCCAGCCCCCTACCTTTACAACTCGCAAAATCCTAGATTCCATATCAAGGTTTTAGTGAAGAAAAAGAAGAAAAAGAAGAGAAAGAAGAAAATATGTGGGGGGAGGTGAATGGTGGAGAGGAGGCGGTGGGTGTCGAAACGCCACGACAGAGGTGTGGCTTCGGCGGCAAAGGTGATCCCAATGGTAGGTTGGTAAAGGGGTAAAAATGGGATTACCTGTAATGTTTTGGAGTGTTCAACAAAAAAAATGTTATAATTCAAAATTAAGGTTGGAGTGTCCAAAGAAATGGGGTGCCTAACTCAATTTTTGGGATGCATTTAGAGCAATCCTATATTTTATACATAAAATAATCAATTAAAAGAAAGATTATTGAATAAAAATTCAAGGTCACATCTCACACATTCTTCACAAAATTCGTAGAAGATTTCTATACGCTCTAAAATTTTATTATTTTATTTTCTTAATTTTCTCCTCAAGGAAAAAAAAAAAGAAGAAAAACAAAAAAAAAAAGGGCTAATCACAACCTTTCCTTATTCATGAAAATAGGGAAAAGTGGGATGAAAATTGACATAAAGCAATTTTCAAATTGAAAATACAGGAAACCCATTTACAAGGAGATGACAGCATGCACTAGGTTCAATTAATGTATAATTAATTATTAGATAATAATATATAGATTGATTAGACATGGTTGAATATAAATAGATGTTGAGATAAGTATCCGTACAATTGTGACAATAAAAGTTAATTTACTTATAAAGCATCTAATCAGTAAGTTAATTATTTCGAGTCAAGCAAATAATCTAGTGGTTAGACACTTTGATTGAGTCAAGCAAATAATTTAGTGGTTAGACACTTTAACAATTGTTCATCTAATCAGGGTTCAAACCTCATTAACTCCTCACTTCTCTTAGGTAGTGTGCAAGTGATTTCTCTCTATAGAGAAGGGTTGAGCTCCATGGCCAAGCAAGGCTTTTCGGAATAGAAGTCTGCACAAGTAACAAACGGTGAGGGTTATCCGACCAAGATTAGGTTAGAAAACTTGTAGTGGCTTGGGTCGAGACTCGACCCTTATTCATTTTCATATAAAGATGTTGTATTAGAAAAAGTTTTTTTGTCGAAAATTGGATTTAACTTGAAAATTTACTAAGTGTGAAAATTGAGTTTTTCAAAACTTACGATTTTGAAAATAATTTTTAGTGGTAATTGTTCCTTACATATTAAATAATCTAATTTGATTTTATGGGATTTTTTTATAAAGTATTAACCCTTACTTTAACGTCAAACTTAGAAATTTCAATAGAAAAATTATTTTTGTACCAAAACTGGGAGGAATCACCTTTTGATTAAATTGGATTTTTTTTTTGAATCCAAATGGATTACATAAATGGTTACATATGGAAATAAGGTTGATGTGCTGGGAGTGCCTTAGAAACTGAGCTATATGACTAACTATGTCCAGGGTGATCGCTCGAGCGGTCGATTTACCGTTGTAGCTCAACTTCTCATGCTCATTTCGAAAGACGATAAGCCCTACAGTATCGGACTCCTGCGGTTTTGAATCTGATTTTACAAGTGCAATGTTAAATAGATAGACACCAAAAAGTCCAAATTCAACAAATATTTTGGAAAATCGATTTTGAATCAAAATGCCAAAAATGGACTGCTTTGCCAAATACAGAGTCGCCACCTAAATATTTTTGGTAAATTTAGGAAACCCATGACTCGTATTGCATACATTGAGGCTCGGTTCATCATGCTAACTTGCATTGTTAGTTTAACGCTTCTCTGAATATGTGCTTAGACCGCATGCTATCAAATTGATTCATATGCCATGTTAAGTAGCCGAGCTTAGTAATTGCATATCGCAT
Organism: Camellia japonica; assembly: GCA_030407325.1. Lineage (NCBI taxonomy): Eukaryota > Viridiplantae > Streptophyta > Magnoliopsida > Ericales > Theaceae > Camellia > Camellia japonica. The sequence continues at coordinate 166,900,932 of JAPPVO010000019.1, read as the reverse complement.
GTGTTGCATTAGTCATATTACATAGTTAGGATCATGCATTTTTCCTAACTCTTTTATCTTTTGTCTTGGAGTACAAGGTAAGCTTTTATTTGCTTTAGCATAATTGCATGAGTGTGATTGTTGTCATGTCTAGCATGCTTTCCATGAGGCTAATTGATTAAATGCTATAACTTTTGAATGCCTGTGGATGAAGGCTAGTTGCTTGAATTGGGATAGTTTGATTTATGCACATTTTAAGCCCGCTTTTTCAAGTGGCACATTTGCAAACTCTTTTCAAAAACAAAACATGAAATCAAGTGTACTAATTTTTGCAAGTTAGTCTATACTGTATGTGTGCGCATCACATAGTAAGTTAGCCTAATAAATAGGAACAAGAGCATATAATGTAAATAAGATTCACATCATGATTAGTAGAGGCCGATCTTTCATCAGGCGAGTGGGGGCGCTCAATTCATGACCTTCCCCTATCGTACCTAAGTTCTTGAGCCGAGATAGTCTTAGTGATGACAGACACGTGGCCTTTGGCATGAGTCATGGGTTTCCTAAATTTTTCAAAAATATTTAGGTGGCGACTCTGTATCTGGCAAAGTTGTCCATTTTTGACATTTTGATTCAAAATTGATTTTCCAAAAGATTTGCCGAATTTGGACTCTTTTGTGTTTTTCTATTTTACATTGCACTTGTGGAATCAGATTCAGAACCACGAGAGTCCGAACTGTAGGGCTAGTCGTCTTCCGAAAGGAGCACGAAAAGTCGAGCTACAGCGAACTCGAGCGATTTTTCTTCTATCTCAGGACGTGTGAAGCGCGGCCATGGGTAGGTTTTATCTCGGGATGCGTGAAGCGTGACCCCGAGCGATTTTTTTGTTTATCTCAGGATGCACGAAGCGCGGCCCTGGGCAGGTTTTATCTCGGGATGCGTTAAACGCGACCCTAAGAGGTGTTTTCTTTCCTTGTCTTACGTTTTGGTGTGGTTAGAGTGTGTTTTAGATCTTTTTGCATGGAACCTGTGTTGGTTTTAAGCTTGAAGCTGCTCATTCATATGTTGTTATCTTGCTTATTGCATTTGTTATTCCTTATTGCATCATCTTGCATGATCATGAGTTTTTCAAAATAGCCGTCTTCGCGAAGTGTGTGAGTCTAGCTTTCAAAGTTTTCTCTGTGCATATAATTTACATCTTGCCTTAGAACTACGCTGGTTTGATTCCTTACAAAGGGATATGTAGGCAGCTTGCAGGCGCAACCATTTTAATTTATGTCTTGATTGTTTGTCCAAGTCTTACGGCCTTGTTAAAATGAGTCATCTTCGAGCTTTGACATTCACTCACGTCATTTCATGATTTTGAGTTCTGTCAAAGAGGGGGCAACTGTAGACACCCCATTTTTGACCGCCCTTACGACTTGGACGCCACCGCTTGCGCACCCAATGATGAAGTTGTATATGCTTGTCAAGTGCTCGAAGTCCTCAGCAGAATGCCACAGCTTTGAGCCTTCAAACCCTATACATCTCTTGCCTTGTTTTGGGCCACAACCATAGTTCTTTAAGCCTAAAAAACCTTAGGACCTGCCGGCCACCATTGTTGGCTACCGGCCACTGATCTTGGCTGCTGGTCACTTGTGAGGCCTACTGGCCAAAATTAGTAGCCTACCGGCCACAAGTGTGCTTTGGTAGATATTTTTGCCAGTAGTGCCAGTTGTTGTCACTGATGCATGCACCTGCCTACATGTGTATGTATTGATATTTCTGAGGGAGTTTGATGTTTGTCTATATATAGGAGACCTTCTCTTCTGTCTAAAAGGTTGGAAAATTTTGGAGCAAAATATTTTCTCTCTCTACAATTCTCTCTCTCTCTTGCAAATTTCTTGAGTCTTTGCCTATACACTCTAAACCAAACCTTGTGATGTTTGAGTTGAGGTACTTTTGAGTCTACTTTGAGCTCTTGAGGGTGTGCAAGTGTTGGTTTAACACTTGGAAAGTGTTCTCCTCTTCAAGAGGTATGAAGCTTGGTTTGTTTCCTTGCTTTGTTTGCTATTTTTCCTATTGTTTTTGGACTGTATAAACTCTGTAATTTTGGGCTGAAACTTGTGGTTTAAGGCCTTAAAGGGTGGAGGGGTGGTTCACCTTTCTTTCCACCTTGCTTCTCTAACCTTTACCCTTTTGTTTCCCACATTTACACTATATTTTTTTTTAGCTTTCAAACACTGAATTTCAGAGCTTTTTCAGTGGCTAAAATGTTATTTTGAAGTCCAAAAATGGAGGGGATAGCCTCCCCTCCTTATGCTTTGTTTACTAACTTACATAGCTCTATGTTTTAGCTTATTGTTCTCGCTATTTTTGTCTTAATTCTAGCATGTTTTAGGACTGATTTAGCACTGTTTTAGGATTGTTTTTAGCTATTAATTGTATTTGACCTTGTACTGCATGCTTGTAATGTAATAGTCCTCCTAGGTTGGTGGTTTAGGCCTTAGTCATTAACCTATTTGAGTTGATAGCATTTGTTTATGGTTTTCCATACTTGTTTTCACCCCTAATCACTTCTACTACCTCTCTCATTTCTTGGCTTTTGCTTTGCTTTGCTTTGAAAGTTGGTTCAAACTAGTTGCTTGTTTAAAGCATGAGATTGAGGTCTTGTGCTTAATGGTTTAATCCCTTTGGGGGTTCATTACCAATGGCATGACACTTCTCTCATACCTAAAACACCTCTTGGTTTGATGCGTCTTTCCATTAGAGGACTTAAAGCTCACCTTTGGACTTAATTTACTAAGGAATGGTTTGTAATTAAAATGAAGTAATAAAATTGGGACTAAAGTGATGCAAGATAAAATTAACTCGGGTTCAATCGAACATTAATTGAACCTGTTGAGTCTTGAGTTGTTTCGTACTCATTAGTGATGAAAACGATTCAAGAGTCAAGGTCAACCACTTTCCTTGATCAATCTATGATATGGAGGGGGTTTGAGAGCCTTTATTTGTTACATTTATTGAACTTGCATACTTTGGTTCATAGGCCATCATGCAATGAAATTGCATCGATTGATGATTTGTGAATCAAATTTACCACTCCTTTGAGCTAATTGATGATAAAGAGGGGTAAGTTGTGCAAACAACCCTTAAGAATACCCTATTCTTGCTCCGTATGCTTTCTGTTACAGCAAAAGGAACCAAACTTTTGTGGCCAGTAGGCCACAAGTTCTGGAAGGCAGGCTATTATTTATGGCCGGCAGGCCACCAATTCTGGCTGCCGACCACTTTTGTCAAATTGAGCAGTGACTTTCTAGAGCAAAACAGAGCAGTGCCTGAGGTGAAAAGATGTTCAACTGTGCAGTAGAAGCATTCTGGCAGTAGAACAGTGGGCTTTTCGGGTGAAAATCCGTGCATGCATGAGCATTCCTCGCTTCCCGGGGCTGTTTAGGTTAGTTACTTAACTTAGTTTAGTCGTTTCTTTAAAATTTGTAAAGTGTTGTAATTAATTAGTTATAACTATTTAATTTTGTCTTGTAAATAATTAGTTAGCTAGACTAGTTATTTCATTTTTTTGTTGTAATAATTAAGCTAGCATAGTTTAAATTCGTTTTGTAATAACTAGTTAATTAGTTTAGCTAGTTAGCTTATTCAGACCCTCCTGCGTAAGGGCACAAACTTGTAATAATGTATATGTCTTCCAACCCCACATCTTTCTCCCTTTTATTTAACTGTTTATGATGGTTTGTTTAGGGCGTCATGTCTTATTTAGCATCTCTCATGTCTTGCATCCATTTGTCTTGCATGCATCAAGGCTCGGTTTATTATTCTAATTTGCATTGTTAGTTAATACTTATTTGAATACGTGTTTAGACCGCATGCTATCAAATTGATTCATACACTATATTAGTAACCGAGCCTATTAATTACATCTGGTATGTGTTGCATTAGGCATATTTTGTATTAGTTAGGAACATGCATTTTTTCTAACTCTTTTATTTCTTTTTGGCTTGCCTCGAAGTACTAGGTGAGCTTTTATTGTTTTAGCATATCGCATGTGTGTGATAGTTGCCATGTCTAATATGTTTACTATGAGGCTAATTGCTTAAATGATAAATTGCTTGAATACCTGTGGATGAAGGCTAATTGCTTGAATTGGAATAATTTGAGTAAATGTTCATTATGCGATCACTTTTTCAAGTGGTACATATTCAAACACTTTTCAAAACAAACATGAATCAAAGTGTTCCAATTTTTGCAAATTAGTCTATATACTTGTGTGCGCATCACATAGTAAGTTAGTTAATAAATCGGAACAAGAGCATATAATGTAAATAAGATTCACATCATGATTAGTAAAGGCCGATCTTTGATCAGGCGAGCGGGGGTGCTCAATTCATGACCTTCCCCTCTCGTACCCAAGTTCTCGAGCCGAGACAATCTTGGTGATGACGGACACGTGGCCTTTGGCACGAGTCATGGGTTTCCTAAATTTTTCAAAAATATTTAGGTGGCGATTCTGTATCTGGCAAAGCAGTCCATTTTTGGTATTTTTGATTCAAAATCTATTTTCCAAAAGATTTGTCCGATTTGGACTCTTTGGTGTTTATTTATTTCACATTGCACTTGTGAGATCAAATTCAGAACCGCGGGAGTCCGATACTGTAGGGCTTATTTGTCTTCCGAAATCCGAAAGGAGCACGAAAAGTCGAGCTACACTTACATTTTTAAAAGTAAAAGAAATGGTTTAACCGTTTTATAATAACGGCATTCCGTCCACAAATAAAAAGGCCCCATGGCCAACAACTAAGGGTGATCCTCGATCTCGAGCACTTCTTAACATTACCTGAAAAGAATTAGCAATGTGAGATGAACATAAAGTCCAGTAGGGATCTCAACATGATCCTAAACAATAACAACATACACATAACTATGATTATGAATGCTCCACATCATTTCATATACATATTGTGACGGTTTATAACCCAAGTATACATACATAGATACGTTTCTTAAAATCATCCGATTTATTCAACAACACGACCAGTTCACATTTACTTCTCATTTTCCCATCTTTAACAAAATATCACATAATAACCGTATTTTTCATCTTTAACAAAGTATTACATAACAATTGCCTTGCCTTTGAAACAAATCACAAAGATCCGATTTCTTTTCCTTGTTTCTTACAACCTCAATGCATATATACATTCATCACATTTCCATGCCTTAAACACAAGGTTAAAGAAAATACTATCAACAATCAACTTGATGCATCCACGTGTACACATAACCATTTAACTCAGGAGATGAAAACAATACACACACCCAACCACTACCTACTCAACTTTTAAGACAACTCGGTCTCCCAGAGCCACAATCATCATAACACATGACATATCATAGTCACATTGAAACAATAATAATAATAACTCTACTTTACCTTCCTTAAGCATGGTAAGCCAACGGTACATCTTGTCACAACAAAATGCCAATTTTCCAGACACCGGCTGGAAGGTATTGGTACCTCTGCCAAGTTCTCCTGGCGCTAGCTGGAAGGTACTGGTACCTCTTATTCTTAGTGCAACCAAGTTCTTCAGGCGCTAGCTGGAAGGTACTGGTACCTCATATTCTCAGCGCGTGCACAATTTCCAACCATCACTTTGTATGACAAACATAAATAATTCGAGTGTACTACATACACGTAATCATTTTAGCATCATAATGTCATCCTCCACCGAAGACCAAGGACAAAACTTCTAAACAATATGTATTAAATACATGTAATACAATTATCCAATTCTGATGAGACATCCAACAACAACAATAATATTCAAAGGTTTTTAACTTCTACCTAAAGTTCTTTCCCAATTTGCAAAAGAGTTATAATTACCTCTTCTTTCCAAAATCAATTTCCACAATTCCCACAATACACCAACTATATTTTCAAAAAAAACTCATTTTCTTCATTTAACCGAAAACCCAATCCATGGATAACAAAGTCATAATCCACTCAATTTCGATTCAACAAAAGTGTAATCCAATGATTCTAATCTCATGGTTAACCCCTTTTTAGAAATTAACAATTACTAATTCGTTATACTCAACTATAATTAACCCAATACAAAGTTAATACTAAAATTAGAAGGCTTGATTTAATCTCAAATTAATTACCAAATCATTAATCAAATCCCTTAATTCATAATATGATTATTTTAGAATTTCAACCTTTTTTACCTTTTAGGCATTATTACAAAAATTAGGGCTTTACCTCTTTCTCAACATGAACATGTTAAACCACTCCCCAATTATAGCGACCCCGGTCTTTTCCCTTTTGATTATTGTATCCGGACTTATGTTCCGTAGATTCTATTGTTGTCGTTGTCCTTTAATTCCTTTATTTTTGAGTTATAGGATATGTTGGGCAGATTTTGTTACAGGTTGGTTGGGTTTGAAACCAAGAGTTGTTGCCCAGTTTTCGAGTTGGTCGCTCGAGCGAGCTCTTCTTCGCTCGAGCGAGGTCTTTGTTTTTGTTTCTTCGCTCGAGCCAGGGTTTCTTCGCTCGAGCCAGGGTTTCTTCGCTCGAGCGAGCTTTGCGTCCAGTATATAGACCTGAGAGATGTGTTTCTTGGCTCGAGCGAGATTCCTTCGCTCGAGCGAGCGAGGTGTATGTTTTCGAGTCCTTCGCTCGAGCGAGCTTTCCTTCGCTCGAGCGAGCTTCTGGGTTGCAGGCCTGAAGCATCGAGTTTTGGCTCGAGCGAGCTTTTCTTCGCTCGAGCGTGGATTTTTGTGTCTGGTCGCTCGAGCGACCATGTCTTCGCTCGAGCGAGCCTGTCCAGTTTATATACGCAGAAACAGTTTTAAATCACTTTTTTTACAACTTTTTGATTCAGAAACCCTAGTTACGAGTTCTCTCTCTCCCAACTCATCTTCTTTCCTAGGTTTCATCTATTTAGAGTGAGTATTTAGCCTAGTTCCTTCATTAAAAAGGTAGAGTGGGTCGAGGGCTTCCATTTAATCTGAACGGTTGTTGATTTGGAGCACTTTGGAGTTTGGGCTATCATCTCCGTCTTCTTCTTTTTGGGTTTTGCTTCGAGGTAGGGATTTCCTACTCCATTTATACGCTTTAATCCTAAGTGTTAGTATTTTGGTATGTGGGGGTAGTTTGGTAATTTTGGGAGAAACCTTAGGGTTTTGGCTTAGATTAATTTGTATAATTAATTTAAGGAAAAAATGTGGAATTGGGATTAATTCATGAAGTTGGGGAAATTATGAGATTAATGATATAGTTGGGTAGTTTAAATACTTACCTATGAGAATGTTAATTTTATATTCATGGTTGTATTTATTTCTTGTTTAGAAATAACTGTTTTGGGCTATCGGTGGAGGATAGTCGTGATTGTTGTAGACCTTGCATGTGGCTTAGGTATAACTGGAATTAAGTCACTTATGTTGACTGTTAAATTAATACAGAACATTACTTGTATTGATTATGTGTTGTATATAGCAATTGTGTGTTTCATTGCATATGCATGTTGTTTGGAGGAGATAGGGGATGAACTCCACGGTTTAGGGGAAGATAGGGGATGTACCTCTAAACCGGATTTTGTTTGGGAGGAGATAGGGGATGGACTCCATTAGCATCACTTTTATGTGTGCTTATTTATATTGAAGTGTTTTATTGTTTGGGAGGAGATAGGGGATAGACTCCAGTAGCATCACTTATGTGTGTGCTTAATTATAATAGAAATATTTCTATTTGTTGTTGATATGATACATCATTATAATGTGTATCAGTTGGAAGTATGGAAGTGTTGTGGTTTGAGCTTTAGTCTCATTTATTTTGTGACATCTGGATCACTATTATAGTTGGCCAGGTTCTGAGCCATAATGATATAATTGGAAAGTGATTAAATATTGGAAAGTGAAAGGTGTCATAGACAATAAGTCATAGACAATGTAGACATTCGTGTCATGAAATTGAATATTGATTATCTTGTGTTAACCATGTATCGAATGCTAATGCTTTAGTTAATTCTTATGCTTGGTTTAGTATTTTTCTACTGGGCTGTGGCTCACCCTATATGGGAACTTTATTTTCAGGTTCAGGTAGTTCATTACCTCCAAGGACTTAGCTTGTGAGGATTTGGATTCGAAGACTTGTTTTTATTTATTTGTTTTTATTTGATACATGTAAACATTCAAGCCTAGGGCTTTATTTGTAATGAGTTAGAACTCTTATTTCTTTGTGTCCAAGCGTTGGCTTGGCAAGATGTAAGCCCGTAGGGCATTTATTTTGATGTTACATGTAATGCTTTTATTTAGTAATACTCTGATGGATAATAGAATGTTTCGTTTTCTATTAATGCATGTTAATCTTATATATGATGGGTTTTATTTTGAGGGCGTTACAACTTGGTATCAGAGCGTACCGGGTTTGAATACTTTGGGTACGTGGGAAGTGATTAGTATCACAATGGGTTCGTCTCGTTTGATAGAGACTTAGTGTAATGATTACATGCTTATACGATAACATGCTTATGTGATTATGTGGGTATGGAATGTAGTTCCTTGGATGTTGATTGGATCCTTGAGTCTCTGAAAGTCTTGTTGGAAAGGCACTTGATCAATGTTGTTTCCAACCGGAACTTTAGTGGCGCCTCGGGACTATCATTATCCAGGAATGAAATTCGTAGGTGCTTATGTGGTTATGTGCTTACGTGGTGTGATTTATTGTTGTCCAATGTATTAGGACATAAGTGTTATAGTTTTGGCACATTATTTAGAGTGCTAACGTCTTTGTTTCCTTTATTAGGATGTCAGGACGAGGACGAGGTCGTGGTAGGCGTGGTAGGCAGGCCAGGCAGGAAGTGCCTATACCGGAGGAAATTCCGGCAGTTCAGGAGGGTGTTGGCCAGGCCAATGTGGCCGAGCCAGTAGGACAGCAGTTTATGGGCGCTTTGGCCCAAGGGATAGCAGGGGCGTTTCAGGCGTCAGTTGACATTCTGAGGGCTGCGAATCCAGCCCAGGTTACTGTTGCTACAGATGCAGGACCTTCTTTTCTGAAGAGGGAGTTCTTCCGATCCAATCCGGATGAGTTTTTGGGGGATCCTAAAGAGCCGCTTAAGGCTGATGAGTGGCTCGAACAGACAGCGAAAACGTTTGAGATGCTTGGCATCGAAGACGAGGGGTTGAAGGTGACCTTGGCATCTTACCAGCTGAAAGGGGATGCGGGTCAGTGGTGGAAGTTCACCAAGGGTCGTATTGGAGGTACTTGGAAGGCCTTTGTTGATGCTTTTCAGGAGAAGTACCTGTCTCCAGCTGTTCAGGAGAAGTTGAGAGATCAGTTCCGCCATCTTGAGCAGAACAGTTTATCAGTGGCCGAGTTTGAGGCTGCATTCACTAGTTTGTCCAGGTTTGCACCGGAGTTGGTGGCGACTGAGGAGCGACGTTGCATTGAGTTCGAGAAGAAGTTGAGGCGTGGCCTCATGCTGAGAGTTGTCGGATCTATGATTAGGGATTTTGGGCGATTGGTTGATGCAGCAGCCCATACCGAGACTATGATGCAGGAAGAGGGGGATAGGCAGAAAGGCTCCAAGAGGAGTCAGGATGGCCAGGGTGATGGCAGGAGGCAGAGAGGTTTCACTCCTCAGCAGCCTCAGAGTAGTTTTTCTAGATCCACTTTTCCAGTGCCAAGTGCTAGTTCTGGGAAAGGCAGTCAGGGAGACATTACCTGTTTCAAGTGTGGCCAGCTGGGTCACAAGTCTCCAGTTTGTCCTCAGAGGGGAGGAGTTCAGAGAGCAGCATCTTCTTCGGCTCGATCTCAGAGCCAGAGTCAGGGTAGAGGCCAGCCGCTCTCGTGTTATGAGGGAAAGAGGGGCCAATGATCAATATATGGTTGAAAGCACGAAAACTGAGGCAGTTTCACGCGCTTGGCCGCACGTGCGGAGCCCATCCCACACGTGCGGAATTTCCCACTGCACGTGCAGTTAAAGCAGAACCAAAACTTCAACCCAGCTCAACCCCGCACGTATGGCCCTTTCTCTAGCAAGTGCGGCCCCCAATCCGCATGTGCGGCCTAAGCCCCCACACGTGCGGTTTCACCCAACTCGGCCTGAACTTCTTGAGGTGATCCCAGTCCTCTTGGTTTTGTCCCTATGCTCGAAACTTAGAATATTTAAATCGGTCTAACGTTAAGTGGATTAAACAAGTCTAAACTCTTAAACATCAACACGACACAAACCATCAAGGTACCGAACATGAAAAAAGTAGGTCCGAAAGGCACGTTCAAGTCGGGTCCAAACCCAAGACATCACAACCTCCCTACCTTAGGAAATTTCATCCCTGAAATTAAACAAACGCCAAAATAAAAGCCAACACCTCATGAAGGAAACATAGGACCAAGGAAGACCTCCCTAACCTACCAAGGGAACACAATACTAACTTCAGGCTACATCCAAACTTGGAATACCTTCCCGACTCCAGATCCAACACCTCGGAGCTCCAAGGACACCTGAATTCCCAAGACACAAAGGAGAGGTCATAGGCGCCCTCTTGACCCATACCACTCACTGGGTCTAAGAGACAAGAACAACAACGACAACCACATGCATACCAAAAGCATTCACCAAAGGACAACCACCACAACATGTCCAACCACCCCCAAGTGCTCAACAACCCCAACATGGAGGAAAAATAAAATTTTCACAACAGGACCCCTGATTAACTCTCTCAAAAGGAAAAGATTTACAACAAAACTCGACCCAAGGTAAAACTCCGGCCTAAAAAGCCCAAGGTAAAAATCATTCCCTTGTATGTAAAACATTTTCCCCAAAAGTGCTCAAAACTCACACTGTTTCCCAACAAAATATTTATGTCATAAACTTTGAGTAAAACCAATTGTTTTGTAAACATTTTCCTAAAACAATCCTTAAAATCTTAACCCCAAGGTTTTAGTTGAAATAAAAATGCCATGAAAGGCTACAAAAACTAACAATCACTTTCTAATTTATTTTCTCAACAAACAACCTGTGAATCCCAACCATCACCCAATCACATTCTCAACCAACATTCGGTGAATCCCAACTATCACCCAATCATATCCATCACACCTACAGTGATTTCACAATGCGAAAACTACATTTCTATAACAACATCAATTAGAAATAAACACAGTGCTAAAAGAGATAATATAGCACGCACGACTTTACAAATTCCGAAAGTTTCAGACCAATACAAACACTAATGAAATAGACCATCAATACATGAAGGCTTATGAGTGCTCCCAACCAAGAAGTTAACACCTTACCTCAACTCATGGCGTTTCATAAACTCACACCAATAACCGCACATTGATAACCGCACACACATAAGCAAGGCTCAACGCGCCCAAACACAACCCATGGTATTACACCGCTTTATAGCTAAATCCGCACTGAACTTCCAAAAGTCCAACTTCACAACTCACATCTAAACCATTCTAAAGTGACTATTTGTCACCCACCTTGATACCGATCAACTGACTAATTACCTAAGAATTGCCGCCCCCGACACTCAAACATCCACATTATTCTCCCGCCCCGTTTACTCAAAGACGGGGTTCCAAACACTATTGCACACATTTTTAGAATCTCCTCGGATTCCTCAAAACAGACTACACCACTATTACTCCCAAAGGAATTACTACTAATACGCCTAGATGGCAAACACGTCATTATATCTCAACACAAGACTGAATAGGTCAACGGCGATCACACAAACTCGATAACACAAGACAATTCTTACCAATGCTACACTCGTTACCTGAGAACACAAACCATTCATCATTCTAGGAAATACTTCGTGCATCTACCCATGAAATTCTCTTCCCACTCAAAACTCCACCCAAAATCTAATAACACCACAAACTCATTTCACACACACAAAAATACCAACTCATAACTAACCATGGCACAACACTGTCCCTATTCTCAATTGATAGGACCACAACGAACTCACTAATCAATAACTCAAGACACTAAGAAACACACACAAGTACCATTCTCACTACGTCAAGATACGAATCTCACATTCTCTTAGATATTCTCACATAACTTTCACCAATTTCACAAAACTCTAAGGTCTCACATTTCCTTAGACCTAACACATTCAAAGCCTTATAATTTGGCCCTTATCATACCACCACACTAATCACAAAAATTCCATGGATTTCTCATTCTCCACAAACAAATTCCAAACTGAACAAGGATCAAAGGCTATCACATGACTATCTCATAATTCAACATTTGATATACAACAACACTAGGATCATTAATCCCATCAACAACCTTTCATTACATACACATAAAGAGAGTTCTAGATTCACTACACATCCTAACACAAGAGGGTAAACGAACAACATTATATATATATATATACAACGCATAACCAAGGTGCCTTAACATTTCACAGTACACCGATCAATAACAAGGGGGTTCACATATAATATCATCGGTCTCTAAAACAAAAGTCCCTTTCATGGGTGATACTACTATGCTAGTGAAAAAGTCGACCCTCGCGAAGCTCTCGAAGCTTGGCCTGTTTGGGTCTGGTACCGATATCGTCCCCGGCTAGACTGATGAGACAGAGTCCGACTAGGTTTTGAAACACCCAAAGAACTTACACATAAAGGGTAGAAATGTCTAACATGGCCCAACTAACCACAATCAAAACAAACAGCAGTCTCCCAACTTTGAGTCTGGCTTGGAGCCCGATCCTCATTGGGTCTCCCAATAGACGAGTCCGAAACCCCCAACGAAGACAAGGACTGAGTCTGGGAGTGAGCATGCACTCGCCTCCACCTCTTACTGAGCCTAGAGTGCTTATAAACCATAGGAATTGCCAAAGTGACCTCCTCCTTGACCTGACCAACACTTTTAACCATGGCCTTCACATGGGCCGCCGCTTCCACTAGAGCATAATAGTTCTTCCACATAGATCCAACCACCTTCTCCCGAATATCATTACGTAATCGCCTTTCAAACTCATAACAATGACGCTCCTCTGTTGCCACAAACTCTGGAGCAAACCTCGACAAACTAGTGAACCTCATCCCAAATTGAGCCAAAAGAATAACATCATGGTGTAACTCAACAAACTGTTCCCTCAACCTTTCCCAAGCAGAAGGAGGGAAGTACTTGGCCAAAAAGGCCTCGGTAAAAGCAACCCACATGGCATCTACAGTGTTCTTAGTATACTTCCACCAATAATTCGCATCTCATTTCAAATGGAAACCTGCCAAAGAAATCCTCAACCCCTTGTCCTCGACTTTGAGCATATCAAGAGTCTTGGTAATCTGTTCCAACTAACCCTCTACCTCCAGTGATTTTGCCTCCCCCAAAATCTTCGGTGGATTAGAGCAAAGAAAACTCCTTAGTAAGCTTGAGGGTATGCCCATTGTCCCCCTCGTTTCGAGCTAGAGCATCTTGCACTGCTCTCACAATCTAGCGTGCAACTTTCTCGCCGACAGTTGATGCTGCAACGACAGGTGCTCAAGGAACCCGTGCCCGTACTGGCACTATTTCCCTCGTGTAGACATCCTATAAAACCTTAAAAAAAAAAAAAAAAAAAAAGTCAAACTTAGTGCACAACGCAACAGCCTTCCCGAGGCACACACTCACCACCACTAAGCTATACGATGCACTTAGCCCCCAAAACATACAATTCCCATTGCATATAAACAATTCAACATCCAAACACATAACCAAATCAAGTCCACAAAGATAGCCACTCAACTCGGAACTCTCAAGGAATTCCTATTAGAAACCACGTTGATCAGGCGTGTCTCCAATAGGACCTCAAAGTAAGTTCACTTGCTACAAGTACTATCTAAGAAACTTAATCCCATACTCACATAAATGCACCATATACATCCTAACACTTATCCTAACTATATTCAACGTCCTCACCAAGCATAGTAAACCATTTGTGGTAAAAACCACTCCCCACGAGCCTAAGGTATTCAAACCCGGCTCGCTCTGATATCAAGTTGTAATGCCCCACTTTTTATTACTCGGAATACATTACCAAATTCATTAAATTAATTCAATTTCAAAGATAACATGCGGAAATTCTGTATATCAATGAGAAAGAATAAATAAAGATTCTTTCATCCGAATGCAAAATGAATGCAACAGGAGTATAACTAAATAAATTGCCCATAGGCTTACATCTTTGAAAGTAAAAGAAAGGGTTTAACCCTTTTACAATGAAGGCATTCCACCCACAAATAAAAAGGCCCCATGGCCAATAACTAAGGGTGATCCTCGATCTCAAGCATTTCTTAACATCACTTGAAAAGAATTAGCAACTTGGGATGAACATAAAGTCCAGTAAGGATCTTAACATGATCCTAAACAATAACAACATATAAATAGTTATGATCATGAATGCTCCACATCATATCATATACAAATTGTGATGGTTTATAACCCAAGTATACATACATAGATACTTTTCTCAAAATCATCTGATTTATTCAACAACACGACCAGTTCACATTTACTACTCATTTTCCCATCTTTAACAAAATATCACATAATAACTGTATTTTCTATCTTTAACAAAGTATTACATAACAATCGTCTGCCTTTGAAACAAATCACAAAGATCCGATTTTCTTTTCCTTGTTTCTTACAACCTCAATGCATATATACATTCATCACATTTCCATGCCTTAAATCCAAGGTTAAGGAAAATACTATCAACAATCAATTTGATGCACCCACGTGTACACATAACCATTTAACTCAGGAGATAAACACAACACACACACCCAACCACTACCTACTCAACTTTTAAGAGAACTCGATCTCCTAAAGTCACAATCATCATAACACATGGCATATCATAGTCACACTGAAACAATAATAATAATAACTCTACTTTACTTGCCGTAAGCACGGTAAGCCAACGGTACATCTTTTCACAACAAAATGCCAATGTTCCTGACACCGGCTGGAAGGTAATGGTACCTCTGCCAAGTTCTCCTTAGCGCAACCAAGTTCTTCAGGCGCTAGCTGGAAGGTACTGGTACCTCATATTCTCAGCGCGTGCACAATTTTCAACTATCACTTTGAACAACAAGCATAAATAATTTGAGTGTGCTACATATACGTAATCATTTCAGCATCACAATGTCATCCTCCACTGATGACCAAGGACAATATGTATTAAATACACGTAATACAATTATACAATTTTGATGAGACATTAAGTCCAACAACAACAATAATATTCAAAGGTTTTCAACTTCTACCTAAAGTTCTTTCCCAATTTGCAAAAGAGCTATAATTACCTCTTTTTTCCAAAATCAATTTCCACAATTCCCAATTCACAATACACCACTATACTTATAAAAAAAAAAACTCATTTCCTTTATTTAACCGAAAACCCAATCCATGGATAACAAAGTCGTAATCCGCTCAATTTCAATTCAACAAAAGTGTAATCCAATGATTCTAATTTCATGGTTAACCCCTTTTTAGAAATTAACAATTACCAATTCATTATACTCAACTATAATCAACCCAACACAAAGTTAATGCTAAAATTATAAGGCCCGATTTAATCTCAAATTAATTACCAAATCATTAATCAAATCCCTTAATTCATAACATGATTATTTCAGAATTTCAACCTTTTTTACCTATTAAGCATTATTACAAAAATTAGGGCTTTACCACTTTCTCAACATGAACATGCTAAACCACTCCTCAATTAACCCAAACAGCAATCAATTTCACAAATCTCAATCTCAAATATCAAATCTTAGATCCCGTTTCACGATTTTTGAAAAATCCATAACAAACATGTTTTTTATGCAATAAACCTACCACATGTCTATCTATAGATGAGATATTGAAAAAGATCAAAGAAATCCCTACCTCAAAGGGAGAAAAGGAGAAAATCCAAAAATCAACTTCGCCGAAATTCGATCTACATCGGTCAAAATGAAGCCCTCGGTATGCTCGTCATTTTGGTATAAGAAACTAGTACCAAAATCCTAATAGATTCATAGGATCAAAAGGAAATGTAAAGTTTTGAGGATTTGGGTAGAGAGGGATGAGAGAAAAAAGAGAGAAAAGATTGTATAGAGAAAGAGAGAGATATATTCTGAAATGAGGGAAAAGGGGACCAATGATCAATATATGGCTGAAAGCATGAAAATTGAAGCAGTTTCACGCACCTGGCTGCACGTGTGGAGCCTCTCACCGCACGTGCAGAATTTCCTATCACACGTGCAATTAAAGCAGAACAAAAACTTTAACCCAGCTCAACCCCACACGTGCGGACTAAGCCCCCGCATGTGCGGTTCCACCCAACTCGGCTTGAACTTCTCGAGGTGATCTTGGTTCCCTCAGTTTTGTCCCTACGCTCGAAACTCAGAATATTTAAATCGATCTAACGTTAAGTGGATTAAACAAGTCCGAACTCTCAAACATCAATGCGACACAAACCATCAAGGTACCGAACAGGAAAAAGGTATGTCCGAAAGGCACGTTCAAGTCAGGTCCAAGACCCGGGACATCACAATTATAGTGCATTTATTCTAATGGTACGTCAAATTGAATTAGCTACACAAATCTTTCAATTTTCAATTTTTCCAATGATTACTTCTCATTTAAGATTTTATTATTTTAGAAATAGAGAAATTCACTGATTTGTAGTCTGTGATAGTGACACTAACTAATAATAAAATTCATTGAATTAGTTAGCGAAATTTTATTGTCATTGACTTAGAACTCAGTGAAATTTCACGAGTTTTAGAAGTCAGTTGAATTTCACTAACTCTGAGAATAGCAAATTCAGTGAAAATGTCATAAATTTTTTTTCTCTAGAATTTCATATTCATCATGGATCTTATTTGATAGATCTCGATAAAATGATTTCAAAGAATATAAGTTCTATAAAAAAATGAATATCTAGAGCAAAAGTTATTGAATTTACAAGTTTTGAAACACATTCAAAATCTAAACGAGATTGCTAGTCTGGCTTGGTGGACAAATTCTAAACTGGAGGCTCCACATATCACTTAGCAGAGATGGCTCAAACTTGATCGAAACTCAAAAAATATATATAATGAGGGTCCTTTATAATTTTTGCACTATAAATTTATTTTTTTTATAGTATAATTTTTATTTAAAATTTAAAAACAATCAAAACAATTTTGATATGGAGGCCTTATTTTCTTTTGCCTTGACTAAGAAAATGTAAGAAATGTAGACTCCATTTATTTTGATATAAAATATTTTTATTTTTCATTGTTTGGTTGAACAAAAAGTAAGTAAAACATTTTTTAAGGAAAATATTTTTGTATCATTTTTTCAAAAATGACTTTTAAAATTTTCGTAAGTCAATTTTTACAAAGTTGACTCTCACTTGCTACCCTTTCAACACATTTAGCATTTTCAAATAAATATTTTAGTTCACTAAAAAATCATAAAGATAATTTATTGAAACAAACTTTCTCTTTTAGGTAACAAAATTTTTTCATTTCAAATGTCAACCAAATGTCGAAAACTAAAAACAAAAATGTTTTTTTTTGTAAAATCCATTTAAAAGAAAATTATTTTTTAATTCGAAACGAATGGAGTGGTAATGTAAATATAATAATAAGACCCTTTTTATTTTTATTTTATGAGAGTTCGTTTCTCTCTTTTTGATTTGACAAAAGAGTTTAAGAGACAATATGTAACTATTTTTATTTATTTATTGAGAGATTTTTAACTATTTCAATTTTAAAAAATTATTTTGACTATAATTTGTTTTATGTTAGTAAATATACATTAAGGTTCCGTTTGTTTTGACATAAAATATTTTACAAAAAAAAAAAAATATATTCTTGTTTTTTAGCGTTTAGTTGATATTTGAAACAAAAATATTTTAATGTCTAAAAGAGAAATTTTAATTTAATAAAGTATCATTTATGACTTTTTAATGAATTAAGATACTTATTTGAAAAGATTAAATGTGTTGAAAAAATAACAAGTTATGAAATTTTTAAAAATAAGTTATTTTCTAAAAAATAATATAATTTTTTTTTTTAAAAAAATATTCTATTTTTTGTTTAACTAAATAATAAAATATTTATAAAAAAATATTTTACGAAAAAACAAACACCGAAACATTCTTCTAGCCAGCACTATGCCCTAGTCGAATCTTTTTCTAATTCATCAAAACGAAAACAACCAAAATGTTTGCTTGACACTGGGTAAAGCTAAGCACGTCTGTCAACGACTTACAAGGTTACGACCTAACCGCAATCACTGTTAACCGGTCTCCCTCTACGCGACTTGGGCGACGTCCCACTTAACCTGACACAGTTCTACCCT
The DNA here is from genome assembly GCA_030407325.1 of Camellia japonica. NCBI lineage: Eukaryota > Viridiplantae > Streptophyta > Magnoliopsida > Ericales > Theaceae > Camellia > Camellia japonica. The sequence continues at coordinate 166,882,600 of JAPPVO010000019.1, read as the reverse complement.
CAACTAGCACAAATTCAAGAATAGTATTGTTCATATTGTTATTATATTAAATTTAAATTATGCCATATATGGTCTCATGCTGTTTACTGTAGAGGAGGTGGTGGCCGGATGACCGCTGTCAACAAGCAGATTTGCTCCTGGATCTGCTTCTCAATTAACTGTATTTGATTATTAATGTTTTGCAATTGCTATGTTCTCACAGTTTGTAAATGGCGATTATCAACAGTAAGCCAAAAATTACGACGTTGTTTATAATATTCTAATATTTCATATAATTCAACAAGTATATCTACAGGCATACAATAAAAGGATACGAAAAGAGATACTTACAATCAAAGCTTCAAACTTTATTAAGCAGCAGGAGAGGTATACAAAGAGAGCACACTGGAGAGAGAGAGAGAGAGAGAGAGAGAGAGAGCACACTTATGTGTTTACATATAATCTTGCATAATAATTTAAAAATTCTGCCTTCAACAAGGGTGAGGCTATCCATTTTATAGACAAATAAAAGAAAAGATAAGATAAGGGTGAGGGCATGTGGCGTGTCCTTGTGGAGTGGAGTCGATTTTCCTTATCTTCAGCTGTTTTGATGATGACTCAGCACCTTATCTTTATTGTCCTATAGTGAACAGCTTGTGAGGACAGCTGTATGGTTGGTACTGAATGGCCGACAGAGCATCTGCTTTTGTCGAAAGTAGATGTATTGGTTTTTGTCGTTTTGTGCCGACGCTACTAGAAAGTGATGCTCGTTGGAGACAAGGTCATTCAGCCTTACCTTTTCCTTTCCTGTCCTTTTCCTTGTCAATCTTTTCAGCAATGAGACTAGTCAGAGAGTCCCAAAAATCTCCAAGATTGGGTTCATTGTCCGCAGGATCTTGAGCTTCACTGGCAAGTACTGTGAGCTCATTTTCATCCTAATCGGGGTCTTCTTCTTGGTCAGGCCCTTGGCTGCTAGTAATAGACTGCATACTGGTATCATCACTGGAGAGGGATTGAAGGAACTGTTCCTTCATGTAATCCATACTTATGACAAGTAATTCCTGTTCTGACAAATCTAGATATCTTTTTCGTAATTCAGTTTGAATTTGTAAAAAAGGATTCTTCATTACTGGAGTTGCTGGGAGTAATTTGGGAACATACTCCCAGCATGCCTTGGTATGAGCATGGATTTTCTATAAAACTTCCTGCTGTTGTTTGGGGGTATCAAGCCCCTTTGTCCACCATTTCACAAAGAAAACTCTTTTGAGTCGTGGAACTTTGTTCTGGTAATCACATTGGAAATACCACTTCCATATCGAGGGAATTCCAAAGCAAATGAAAAAATGGACAACGGATTTAGACATTGAAATGTCTTTGTATACTGGAAGGCGGCTGTAGGCAGTTTGCCATTCATTAAAAGCTTGCCTAATAGGTTCTGGAAAAACTTCTAACTGGAGCCCAGATTTATCCCACCGAACGAGAAACTAGTTATGGAGATCATTTTTGAGAACATCGGGAACAACACGGAGAAACCAAGAATGACTCCATGGGCGGTTCTGGTGATAAAAGGCATATGTAAATGCATCAATATAATCCCAATAACTGTAACGAGATTCCTTATTATGAATATCCAAAGTTTTGGTAACATGGGGATGCATACCCCAAACGGCCACAGGCATTATTTTATGGATAGTAGCTTTACTGAAATTGATAGGACTGGCAGTTCTATTGGGGTTGTGTAAAGCATGTTTGAACTCAATAGAAGCAGTCTCAATGAGTATCTGTTCATAAATGTATTTGTATTGATCAAAATGAGGTGGAAATTGTTGGGTTATAAGATACCTCCGTTTGATCTCCCACAGATCGGAGATCCATTGTTCATCTTCGGTATTAATGTAGAGGACTGTTTCCTCAACTATTGTATTCTGTATATATGGTTCTGAAGGAGTTAGGAGGACATCTTTAGTCGTTTGGCTAGATTTCCCTTTTTTACTATTAAGGGCAGCTTGAAGCCCTGAGAATTTTGTATGATATGGATTCTGTACATGATAAGGGTTAGATCCCCTTCCACGGCCCCTACGGCTCGGGCCTCGGCCTCTACTGGACATAAGAACCCTGCAAATATTCACGGGTTAGAAAATCTGGTAAAGAATTCAATTCACCTTTGACATATTCGATATCAAAGTCAAATGCTGAAAGTAAACTTTGCCTGGAAGCAAATATCTGTTTTTGAGCAAGATTCTGGACATCTTTTTTAAAAATCTGTTTTGCTGCAGAACAATCAACACGAATTAAGAAATGTTGATTTAATAAATCATCCTGAAATTTAGAAACACATTTTACAATAGCTAAACATTCCTGTTTAATGGTTGGATAATTTAAAGCTGTCTGTTTCCAACTTCCTCAAGTAAACTGCAAAAGTTCTTCTTTATTACTGTTGGGGTTGAACTGTTTTAGAATACCTCCATACTCTTGGTTAGAGGCATCAGTTTCAACAATTTTTTTCCATTCGAGATTGGGTAGAGCAAGACAAGGAATAGTCTTTGCTTTAAGCTTTATTTTCTTACAGCTTTGATATGTTCTGGTGTCTATGGCAGAGGATTTTTCCGTAGTCTGGTATAAAGGATTGCAGCATCCTGTGCTAACTGATGATAGTAGTCACTAATATAGTTAAGACTACCAAGAAATCTCTGTAATTGAGTTTTATCTTTAATTTCATTTGGAAATTTAGATGCAAATTCGATGCTTCTATCAATAGGAATTATAGTGCCATTATGGATATTATGGCCTAAAAAACGAACTGTTGTTTGAAAAAGCTTCATTTTCAGTGTAGAAATTACCGAACTATTTCTGATAATAACATGCTTAAAAATATTAAGATGCTGAATATGCTGGTCAATGGATGATGAAAAAATAAGAACATCATCAATATAACAAATGGCAAATTCTATATAAGGAGTGAATATATCATTCATAATATGTTGGAATTCAGATGGCACATTTTTTAAACCAAATGGCATAATTCAAAATGTCCAAAAAGTACTGTAAAAGCAGTTTTGTATCTATCCTGTTCAGCAATATGAATCTGCCAATATCCTGATTTTAAATCAAATTTTGAGAAAATGATTCAATCCTGTAATCGATCTAGAAGATCTTTTTTATTCAGGATAGGATATCTAATCCATTTCAAGGCATCATTAAGAGGTTTGTAATTGATAACCAATCTTGGCACACCTCTTTCAATTTATGCATTCTTTTTAACATAAAAGGCTGTACAACTCCAAGGAGAATAACTCGGTTGGATTAGGTTTTTCTGTAAGAAAGTATTTATTTCTGTTTTACACAGCTCTAAATACTCTTTTTTCATTTGGCTAGGTCGTGATCTAGTGGGAATTTCGCTCTCATTAAATCCTGGTTCGTAGGGAAGAGAAACTATATGTTTCTTATGTTCCCATAATGCATTTGGAACATCACTGCAGATTTCTGTATGAAATTCTTTTCAATCATTTTAATTTTATTCTGTAAAGAGGATTGTTGTAACCTCTGTTCTGTTGTTAGGAAATGAATTTCTGATTGAAGGAAATTAATTTGTTTTTCCTTGAATTTGACTAGATCTTTGATTTGATCTAATTCTTTTGTATATGGTTCGGTAATAAACTCAAAAATAATCAGTTGATTACTAATGGTTGTATGAATACCAATGGAATCTACCTTAGTGATAGGCATTAACAAACACAGGAATGGTGTCCCTAAAATAATAGTTTGAGACATATTTTGGATAAGGACAAATGAGGTTGGAAGACAAATGCCTTGATTACAGATAAGAACTTCTGGAAGTTTGTAATGAATAGACATGGAATTGCCACTAGCACTAGTGAGTGACTGGGTTGTTTTTTGGAAATATTTGGTAGGAATTAAACCTTCCTGAATACAATTCATATCAGCACTGCTATCTACAAGAGCAACGGCATCTTTAATTATAAAATCTGGTTTTATAATAAAAGTAATTCTGATGTATCATTTCTGGAAAGTAACCTGATTCATGAGCATTAAATATTGATTGTCAGATGGGTCAGGTTTATCGTCATTACTGGATTCTCCTTTTGTAACACCTTTATCTTTGGTTGAGCCTTTCTGTTAAGCTAGCTGAATATTAATTTTCTTAATATCAGCAATGATTGATAAATTTGCTGTTTGGCGATGTTTGATTTCAAATTTTAACACATTAACCTCCATTTTAAGATCCTGGACTGTAACAGGTTTGTCAATGGGAGAAGAGGTCAGTAAACGACTAAAAACCTCTTTCATACTGCAATGATTGGTGGGAAGACCAATTTCCTCCTTTTCATGCTGTTGATAGCACATTTCTAAAAATTTCAGCTTCATTTCTGGATCTTTTATTTGGTCAGCTATATTCAACATGTTTTGTTCATTATTTGTAAGGACATTATGGCTAGGTCCATCTAAGTCACGTCCATTCATTTCGACTATTGCTTTCCAATAGTTAGCTTCTGTAATCTGGTTTATATTTGTTTGTTGACAGAGACAAATTTCTGGAGAAGAGTCAGATTCTAGATCAGACTCAGAAGGTGAATAGAGTTCAGCAAGTCCATCATCAGAACTTGAAATTGTTTCTGTTTCTTTTTCAGAAATTGCATGGAGAATCTATTGCTGGAGATGAACATCAACTGCCATTTCATTGAGTTTTTGTTGGATTTTTGCTCTACAGCGATTAGCATAATGGCCTGTTTGTCCACACTTGTAACATGTTATTGTGGATTTATCTTTCTTTTTGTAAGTTTTTTTTGTTTGCCTTTATACGATTTCTGAGGCTGATGTTGTTGGTAACTCTGTTTAGGAGTTTTATATTTTCTGAATTTTTTGGAATAATGCTTTGAGGATTTTCCAAATTTTTGTTTCCTAGTTTTGGAGGGATACTGTATTTTACTATCATAGGCAAATTGTTCACAAAATTCACCTAATTCCTTCTTGCCTATAAGATTTTGTTTTTTCATTTGATACTGGAGTTTGAGGTCATTACATAGAGCAGACCTTCTTCTGTTATTATGCCTATTAATTGGCCATAGGTATAATCTGAGTAGGGTATAGTCATTCTATTATGACGATCCCGTAACTTCTTTCTGACTCTTTCAGCAAAAAGAGTAGGAAGGCCATCAATAAATTTGGCTTTCCAATGTTCACTGTTAGCATCAGACCGACACACAACTTTCATTAAGAAAACATCTTTATAGACCATATATGGCATAATTTGAATTTAATATAATAATAATATAAACAGTACTATTCTTGGGTTTGTGCTAGTTGAGGGTAGAACTGTGTCAGGTTAAGTGGGACATCACCCAAGTCACGTAGAGGGAGACCGGTTAGCAGTGATTGCAGTTAGGTCGTCACCTTGTAAGTCATTGACAGACGTGCTTAGCTTTATCCTGTGTCAAGCACCTCACATTGGTATTAGAGCCAAGTTTATTATTATTTGTATTATAATTATATTATATTTAAATTATACATATATGGTCCCAATACACCCGTATGAGTACTGCACCTACAAAGGATACTGTAGACGCGCCCTTGGGCTTCACTCTACAGTTCGGACTCCCTTTTGTTGCGGTTCTAAATCTGAACCAAAGAGTCCAAATCCGGCAAATCGTTTTGAGAAACAGATTTTTAAAAAGAAGTGCCAAACATGGACTGCTTTGCCAGATACAGAGTCGCCACCTAAATATTTTTTAATGGGGGAATTTAGGAAACCCTGACTCGGTGCCAAAGGCCACGTGTTCGTCATCACCAAAGTTGCCTCGGCTCGGGAGCTTGGGTACGATCGGGGAAGGTCAGCTATAAGCACCCCCTTTCGCCCGGTCCGAAGACCGGCCTCTACTAACCGTGATATTTGATTTTGAAAATGTTATGTGTTCTTAATCCGGTTATTAGCCTAGAATTACTATGTTATGCGCACAGCAAACAAGTATAGACTAGATTGCCTAATTTGGAAACAAGCATTGCATATCCGTTTGTTTTGAAAAGCGCTTTGGAATTTGCTACTCGCAAGTAGGCTAAAACACGGATTTCAACGAGTTTTTCCAACTCAAACAATCCAACCTTCACCCACAGGCATTCAAACAGTTTATCTCATATAAGCACTTAGCCACATGGTAAGCATACTGTCATGGCAACATTCACACGCATGCGATATGCTAAAGCATAAAAGCTTACCTAGTACTCCAAGCCAAAACAGAAACTAGTTAGTAATCATATGCATGATCCTAGTTCATGTTAAGTGGCTAATGCAACACAAGCAACGATGCAATCTCAACGGGCTCGGCTATCCTAAGCATGGCATGTGAAGTGCTACAACTATCACGCATTCAATTTGGAATTGAAAATACAACGCAGTTTGTATGATGTACCGAGCCCGGTGCATGTAAACAAATGCATGGATACACGCATGCATTGCATAAGGTATGCTAAATTTCAAACATGCCCTAATCTACCATCGTAAGCAGGTAAATAAAAGGGAAGAAAGACGTGGAGGTTGGAAGACATACACACCACTCACGCACACTTATTACAAACACGCCCTCACACGGAGGGACCAAAAGAATAATACAGTCCGAATAATAAATCGACTATCCTAGCTAACTAATTATTACAAAACTTCTAATTTAATTAACAAATTAAATGCAAAAGGGAAAAGGCCGCAGCCCCGCCTCGAGATGCGCGAATGATGCATGTTTGACTTGCCTTGCCCGGAAACTCGCTGCCATAGCACTGTTGCCTCTGTTTTCACTGTCCTGCCTTTCTGAAAACTGCCAAAGTCCCAGGACACCTTCTATGCACACTGCAGTACACCATCGGCTGGATGAAATGACCACCGGCTGTTTAAAATGACCATCGGCTGCTTGAGAGGTTATCGGCCACCAATACATTGCCGGTCGGCACTCTGTTCTGCCGGTCGGCAAACAATTCCTGCAGAAGACAGTTTTGACAGCAACAAGGCCAGACAGTGTATGGCATGGAATTTCAAGGCAATGTATGCATGGACACACTCCCTATCATGCAATGGACTCAAGGGAGCATGGCCCTTGACCCCCGGGCCATCAATGGCGCATTTCGACGCATGATGGCCTAAGAGGCCAAGTTTGCATTTCAATGTCAAATGCAATGCACACAAACATACAAGGGACCCAACCTCAATCATGGTTGATCAAGAGGTGAGGCAATGCACAACAATGCACATGCAACCTAAGCATGCAAGCTAACACACAAACATGCAATGCAACTACATGGCACACACAATGTACATAACATAACATGCACAACGCATTGAAACATGGCATACACAATGCAAGATGGGCTTACACCAATATGAGATAGCCTCAGCCACACTCACATAGGAGGCCATTAGGTGAAATGAGGCAACCGAAATGCACACAAACATGTCCAATGCATGGATCAATCCTAAGATACAACATGCAACTCTAACAAGGCATGGCAAATGATGAAACATGGCATGTAAACATGCAGATTTCAGCGCTGGAACATGATGCCAAATGGTCCCAAAACATGGAAATATGTCACCCAATGCATGCTATAGGCCCCGAAACCCAAGATTAGGCGCATGAAATGGCTTACAGCTATACAAAGCATGCATAATTTGAACATGTAATGGAGAGACAGAAGCAAGGAAGCCCCGAGACAAGCATTTTTACAGTACAAAGCATGGCAAGACAGTAAACACAAATGGGACTAAAATGGCATGCAAAAATGGCTCCGCAAGGGAGGCAATGAAGCAAGTGGTAGATGCAAAGCCCAAACAGAAAAAGACCCTTCTACAACACTGAAGAGGGACCAAAAATATGACTACTTACAGTAGATGACAAGCCCCAAATCAATATACAAACATGCTCAAAATGCAATGCAAGATTAAGGCCACAAGAGGGCTATAACATGAAGTATACAAAACATGCATCAAAAAGCCAAAGACCCTTCATGGGACATGGAGAGGGGGACAAAATAAGACCCTTTTCAGTTCTGATCAGGGTCGAAAAATAGAAGCTCAATGTGCTAACAAGTCATGCAAAAACGGGGATCAAAGAGGGGTTCAATGGCAAGTGACACATGGAGGTCCCCAACAGTGTTGAGCCCTTCTTCAATGTTGAAGAAGGGCTCAAAATAAGCCTCTTTACAGTTTACATCGAAGCTCAAAAATACTTGTAAATAAGGCTAACCAATGAAGCTAAAAAATGCAAGTTTAAGGGAAATGTGTGTTTACCCTTGAAGAGCAGCAAACCAGTAGCCCTTGGTCCGAGTTTCTGAGCTTCTAACCTCTGCAAATGGCCTCCAAAGTGCTGGAATGGAGGATGGAGGTGTTGTGCTAGGTGTTGTAGGGCAAATGATGCAAGAACAAAGGTGTTTGGAGGCTTGGATAAGATAGATATAGAGGGTTGTAGATATATATGTTAGATATATATGTCTACTCTCTGGTTTTTTGTTCAAAAACTCCAACCCCCCAACAATGGAGGAGGAGGGCTCCTTATATAGGCAAAGGCAAAGGCTCCAAGCTTCTCCAAGAAGCTAAATGAAAGGGGCAAAGGGTGCAAATGGCTCAAGGCTTTTTGGAGAAGCTAAAACAGCTGGCCAAGCTTCTCCAAGAAGCTTGGCCAAAGGGTTCAATCTTCTAGAAGCAAAAACAGCTGGCCAAGCTTCTCCAAGAAGCTTGGCCAAAGGGTTCAATCTTCTAGAAGCAAAAGGGGGGTCAAAGGCTCAAAAGGGTGCAAAATAGCCACATATATGCATGGGGGTCGGGTCTGTGCATCCCAGCTGGCACAGCTGGCATGCACCAAGCCTGGAGGGTGCAAAGGGTGCAAACCGGCCAGAAAATGAGGTCGTCGGCCAAAATTAATTGCCGGTCGGCACAATAAATTGCCGGTCGGATAAATAGAGCGCCGATGGGTGGCTGATGAGGTCAAAAAGTGCCGGTGGATGTCCAGATTGAAGCCCCGGAAGTTAGCTTTCCAATGGCGCAAACCTTGCATTAAAATTCCTTCTGTGGAAAAAGTTATGCCCTTTTTGGTGAAGCCGCGCAGACTCGATCCAACCGGGATGATGCCCAACTTCAACCAATCATACCTCCCCCACCCGGACTTGGTTTTGAGAGATTCTTGAATGCAAAATGAAGCCCCGGAAGTCTTCTTTCCAATGGTTATGGCCTCATAGCTTAACTCCAAGTGTATAGATAGATGAGCTTGATTTAGCGATGACTGCTCGACTCTCTTCTACCCGGATTCATGCCGAACCTCTTCTCCAACTTGTTTTCTCCCCTCTTCTCCTCTTCTCTTCAACTTCAAACCCCGAAGTAAGGTGTTTTGAAAGATTTTTTCAAAGATTTCATCTCTCTTTCATTCATCTCCACTTTGTCCTTGCTCGGTTTATCGAAAAGCGCACCATTTACTGAAATGCGAGCGTCGGAACATCGTGGGAATTTTATTTCAAAAATGTTTTGAAAGAGAGGGTTTTAAGGTCTCAAAACCATCCAAAAAAATTTTGGTTCAAAATGGGGTGTGAAGTTGAGATTCGCCTCTCTCCTTGTCGAAGAAACTGAACCTGCGCCCTGCACACCTTCCAACACAGAGCAAACCATTAGTCGCGCCCAAGTCTTAAGGGCAGTCAAAAATGGGGTGTCTACAGATACTATCACTACAATAGCCAATACAGTCGCTTCAACATCAGAAGCAGCCGAACTAGTTGCATACCAGGATGTTACGGAAGCCCTAGATAAATGGACTATCCTCAAAGTCAAACCAGATACTATCTACAGGATAGGAGCCTTTGACTTCACCAGTAGAAAAATAATCAAAACTTTTGAGAATGCTGTACCCATACATAATGATGATGAGATTATGTATCTCCTTCACATACATAACTTGTACCCATTTTTACAAAAATATAAGTATGTCCATATAGGACTCGTTCAGATAGCATTCAAACTTTTGACCTTGCTTGGGCAAAATACCAGTATACAATGTACCCTCTGAGATGGTAGATGTCTCGATTGGAGAGCATCTTTGATGGAAGCCATAAAAACCAGTCTCTTCCATGGTTTAGTATACTTTAACATATATCCAAATCTAAGCATAGCACTTATTGACCCTAATCTGTCAAAGGTCTTAGAGCTTAGAATCCTTTCTCATGGATATCAGTATTTACCAGGATCACCACCTTTTACAGTAATCTCTAGGATTCATTTAAAGGTATTAACCACTTTGAATCCTTATACCAAAAAACAGAGTGAATTAGGACACACAGTTCTAATTGATACCAACCTTTTTAGTAGTCAAGTTGCTATCCCAAAAATGATACCTTGGCAGAATAGAACTTTTCCAGAAAGATGGCAAATTTCTAATGCTATACCAGTTCGACCCATCGTAAGACAAACCTTAGATGATGTCATACAGACACAAGGAGGTAATGTATACCTCACTTTTAATAGGCCAACTAGACCATCATCCAGAAGCATGACTAGTGCTAGCTTTAAAACTGATCCATTTTATAGGGTAGATCTACCAGATTCCTCTAGACAATCTACTTCAGAACCCATAGAGTCTGTGTTACAAGAAATGTAATCCAGGCCTCCAAGTGATACAACTCCTGAAAATCCTATAGATCCAATTGTACAAGGGATTCAGGGAATCCAATTTTCAGAAAATCAAATCCCACATGGAGTTTATGGATCTAGAAGGCCTTATAGTCCAATGGCTAGTGATATGAATTTTGAAGTTTGATGGATTTCACATCAGGAAGTGAAACCCGAAAAATCCTAAATCAGGATTTTTTCCAGAACAAATACCAAGAATTTAGGACATGGTATTATCAAATCATATTCCTCTCCAACTTGAACAGCTTAAAAATCAATATTATTCTTATTTAGAGAAACAACAAAAACTTCAATCTTTTTCCTTATGGTACATGGAAAATACCATCATTCCAGAAGCACAAATTAATGTTCTTGAAAATATCCAGAAGACATGGATTACCACAGATGGACAAAACATTATATCTGTTCATCCACCACCTCAGTCATTAGAGTTAAAACCTAGTGATACAACATCCAGTAAACCTTTAGTAATTACAGTTTTTGTGGAAACTCCTAATCGATTATCCCAGAGAGAAACCATATTAGTCAAAGATATATTACCTTTGATTAAACAGAATAATTATACAAACCTTTACTGCCAAATAGTACAAAAACAGTTAACCAGAATTGAAGAAACTGTCATACAAATAAAAGACATTTATAGGATTCAACCTAAGGTTGAACCCATATTTCTCGTAAATGTAAAACCAGCTTTAGAAGTAACAAAATTTAATCTCAAGTCACATAAACCGGATGATGAATTTATGGAAACCCTAGTTAAAAAAATTAAAGATATTAAGATAGGGGATTCCTTACAAATTAATATGTTGTCTAGACAACAGATACAGGAAGACAATGGTGATCAAGATCTCACACCTTCTCAAATTATCGAAATCCAAAATAATTTCCAAGATAAGCCATCAATTAATAAAATTAATTATGGCAAAGGCACTAATAGGATGGCCTTAACAGGACCTAGTAGGTACTACTATCCAAGGCCTACTCCTATAGATACCCTTTATGAAGAAGACTTCCTTTAAACTCAACGGTCTTATCATGGAAAAACCATTTATGAGTGGAATCTTGATGGGATGTCCGAATACCAACTATTTGAATTATTACATCAAATGATGATGTACTCTACGGTATGTCAACAGAATGACAATACAGATCACCAAATCGCCAGATTTGTTGTTAATGGCTTTACAGGAGTCCTTAAAGGATGGTAGGATAATATTCTCACTGTTACTCAACAAAATGAAATTTTAAACTCATTTAAAATCCATACTGATCCTTTAACAGGACATGCTGAACAAAGGCAAGATGTAGTATATACTCTTATCCACACTATCGTACATCATTTCGTAGGATATGATGACGGCGCTAATAATAGAAGCCGAGAACTTTTACAGAATCTTAGATGTCCATCTTTATCTCATTTTAGATGGTATAAAGATGTTTTCTTAATGAAAGTTGTGCGTATAACAGTGAACATTGGAAAGCCAAATTTATTGATGGCCTTCCTACTCTTTTTGCTGAAAGAGTCAGAAAGAAGTTACGGGATCGTCATAATAGATTGACTATACCGTACTCAGGTTATACCTATGGCCAATTAATAGGCATAGTAATAGAAGAAGGTCTAGCTCTATGTAATGACCTCAAAACGACTGTTAACAGATTGGTGGAGATAGAAAAAAGAAAAAAAGAAAAAAAAACACAAAAAACAAAACATTCTAAGATGAGTCGCTTACTTGTTATAGGTTTGTGGAGAGAGAAGAGTGGCCAATCCACCTGATTGTGATCAAAATAAAGAAAATTGCTCCTAAAATCGCTCTTCCACACATCAACAATGGTGATTAGACTTGAAGAGCGAGGGGTTACAGTGGTGGTGAGACGAAGGGTGCTCCGAATGGTTGAGGCGGTGGCTGGTCTATTAAGAATGAGGTTCAAAATTTGAAACCTCTGGAATTGAGAGAGAGAGAGAGAGAGAGAGAGAGAGAGAGAAGCTAGACAAAAGTGTAGAAAGAGAAGACAAAAGTCCTCTGTATAGATATTATATATCTCAGCCAAGCCCTCCAAATAATCTCACCCCTTTATTCTTAAAACCAAAAACAATCTTAGCCATCCACCCAGACAAATGTCCCATCAAGTTTCAAAAACCTTCTTTCCTTATTATATATATATATATATATAGAGAGAGAGAGAGAGAGAGAGAGAGAGAGTGAGGGAGGATGTTGGTTGAAAAGAGAGAGAGTGAAAGTTGAGATTATTTCTATGCTTAGATACTGAGTTACAAAACTAAGGTACAAAACTAGACATCATCAAAGAGCTATATAGAACCAAATCATCATGACAAAGCCATTGACAAAGCGGAATGAGAATGGCGTATTAAATGAATGGCGTATATATATATATATATATTACCTTCATTGACCCACTATATAGAACAAAATCATCATGACACCAAATCATCATGACAAAGCCATTGACAGATCGAAATGAGAATGACGTATTAAATGAATGGCGTATTAAATAAGTGGTCTATTACCTTCATTGACCTACTATTAAAGGTAAGAGATTATTTACATAAATGAAAGGCATATTACCTCTATTGACCTACTATAGCTTTAGGTGACACGAGCTGTAGTGCACGACCAATTTTTTCAACTAAGCAATGGTGTTGAATCAATGACATTGCAACATGTCTTCTCAAACTACTTGAACTCGACAGCTGGAACAAGCAAAAGGGTAAAATATCAATACCAACTGAGAAGGACCATCATTGAAGACTTAAAGAGTTCCATGGCACAAAAAGAATAAAATCATAAATCTCCTGGATTGGAACATAAGATCACAAATCAAAACCTAGTGATTTTACAGACATGGAGAAATGAACTATGTTTTGGATTACAGACAAGTCATCATAACAACCAATCAGTAGACCATTGAAGCAAACAACTCAAATCAACCAAAGACAATAATCTAGTAATCTACTTGAGATAACATTGATTTATATTAAAAAATAAGTTAAATTACAAAGGGTTGGGCTTATCACATGTTGAGATTTCAACGTAAGAGAATTTGAGGGACCCGTAAGGCTCACCACAGGCCCCATTTTGATAATCTGAACTGTTCATTTTGTAGGACCCTCAATGTATATTATCCATGAAAAATATTAGTTCAATCTAATAATCATTACTTTTTCATTTTATTGAAATAGACCATCCATTTTTTTATAGACAAATGTTATAAAATAAAAATGTTACGGTTATCGAATTGACCTAATTTTTTTTGTAAATGATATATGTTGAAGACCCTACAAAATGAACTATTCAGATTATTGAAATGAGATCCGTAATAGCCCATACCAGCCCCTCATATATATAGTCGTGCGTGTTTAGCAAACTTTTTTATTTATTTTTTTTATTTTTGATTTTTCTGAACAGGATAGGCTTAAAAATTAAAATTTTTAATACAAAAAAAAATTATAAATTTAAGATTAACATTGAGTCAGTTGAAATTATAAGGATCAAATAGATATAAAACTAAAGTAGAATGACTAGTGACGTAATTTGTCCAAAAATATATATTTTTCAATCTCTGTAGCAAGGATGTCCTCTTTGTGATTCATTGTCACTGTGAGTAATTTGCTACCACCCAATTCTTGGGAAGAAATTTCTTACAATTGTAGCTTTCCGTAATCTCTGTAGCTCTCTGATGGTATTATAGCAGCCAAGTCTTATCCTTCAATTCTACCAGATGTCCATCTCAAGGTGGTTAAATACCTCAAAACAATTATTAATGGTTTTAATATTTTGTGAGGCTTTTCTAAAGAGTTTAGTTTCTCTTCAATTTAAATGTATGCGAATTAGAGAACATCGTATTATTTACAAATTAATAGCTTAGATTTTACTCTTTTGCTAACAAATTTAATATTAGATTGAAACAAAAAAAATCTAACACAATATTAAATGGATTAATATGTAGTCTAAATCATTGATTTACAAAAAAATGCCAAAGTGGTACACATTCATTGCTCGGATTGTTTACTCCCATCCAAACCCAAACCAGAGAGAAACCAGTCTCTTTCCTAAAAAGATTTTGCATTGGAAAATTATAATGCAACGCACTTAAACCATTAAAATATCTTGATGAGAAAAAATGGTGTGGCACTAACAATTTGGTGCATGCCATTAACTAGAATAATACTGATTTTTAAGCTGTTCAAGTTAGAGAGGACTATGATTTTGCAAATACCATGTTCGAAATTCTTGGTATTTGTTCTGGAAAAAATCCTAATTTAGGATTTTTCGGGTTTCATTTCCTGATGTGAAATCCATCAAGCTTCAAAATTCATATCACTGGCCGTTGGACTATAAGGCCTTCTGGATTCATAAACTCCATGTGGGATTTGGTTTTCTGAAAATTGGATTCCCAGAATCCCTTGTACAACTAGATCTATAGGATTTTTAGGAGTTATATCACTTGGAGGCCTGGATGACATTCCTTGTAACACAGACTCTATGGGTTCTGAAATAGATTTTCTAGAGGAATCTGGTAGATCTACCCTATAAGATGAAGCAATTCTAAAGCTAGTACTAGACAAGCTTCTGGATAATGGTCTAGTTGGCCTATTAAAAGTGAGGTATACATTACCTCCTTGTGTCTGTATGACATCATCTAAGGTTTGTCTTATGATGGGTCGTACTGGTACAACATTAGGAATTTGCTATCTTTATGGAAAAGTTATATTCTACCAGGGTATCATTTTTTGGACAGCAACTTGGCTACTGAAAAGGTTGGTATCAATTAGAACTGTGTGTCCTAATTCACTCTGCTTTTTGGTATAATGATTCAAAGTGGTTAACGCTTTTAAATGAATCCTAAAGATTACTATAAAAGGTGGTGATCCTGGTAAATACTGATATCCATGAAAAAGGATTCTAAGCTCTAAGACCTTTGACAGATTAGGGTCAATAAGTGCTATGCTTAGATTTGGATATATATTAAAGTATACTGGACCATGGAAGAGACTGGTTTTTATGGCTCCCATCAGAGATGCTCTCCATTCCGTAACTTCTTTCTGACTCTTTCAGCAAAAAGAGTAGGAAGGCCATCAATAAATTTGGATTTCCAATGTTCACTCTTAGCATCAGACCGACGCACAACTTTCATTAAGAAAATATCTTTATACCATCTAAAATGAGATAAAGATAGACATCTAAGATTCTGTAAAAGTTCTTAGCTCCTATCATTAGCGCCATCATCATATCCTACGAAATGATGCACGATAGTGTGGATAAGAGTATATACTGCATCTTGCCTTTGTTCAACATGTCTTGTTAAAGGATCAGTATGGATTTTAAATGAGTTTAAAATTTCATTTTGTTGAGTAACAGTGAGAATATTATCCCACCATCCTTTAAGGACTCCTGTAAAGCCATTAACAACAAATCTGGCGATTTGGTGATCTATATTGTCATTCTGTTGACATACTGTAGAGTACATCATCAATTGATGTAATAGTTCAAATAGCTGGTATTCGGACATCCCATAAAGATTCCACTCATAAATGGTTTTACCATGATAAGACCATTGAGTTGGACGGAAGTCTTCTTCATAAAGGATATCCATAGGAGTAGGTCTTGGATAGTAGTACCTACGAGGTCCTGTTAAGGCCATCCTGTTGGTGCCTTTACCATAATTAATTTTATTAATTGATGGATTATCCTGGAAATTATTTTCGATTTCGGTAATTTGAGAAGGTGTGAGATCTTGATCGCCATTGTCTTCCTGTATCTGTTGTTTGGACAACATATTAATTTGTGAGGAATCCCCTATCCTAATATCTTTAATTTTTTTAACTAGGGTTTCCATAAATTCATCATCCGGTTTATGTGACTTGAGATTAAATTTTGTTACTTCTAAAGATGGTTTTACATTTACGAGAAATATGGGTTCAACCTTAGGTTGAATCCTATAAATGTCTTTTATTTGTGTGACAGTTTCTTCAATTCTGGTTAATTGTTTTCTTACTGTTTGGCAGTAAAGGTTGGTATAATTATTCTATTTAATCAAAGGTAATATATCTTTGACTAATATGGTTCTCTCTGGGATAATCGATCAGGAGTTTCCACAAAAGCTGTAATTACTAAAGGTTTACTAGATGTTGTATCACTAGGTTTTAATTCTAATGACTGAGGTGGTGGATGAACAGATATAATGTTTTGTGCATCTATGGTAATCCATGTCTTCTAGATATTTTCAAGGACATTAATTTGTGCTTCTGGAATGATGGTATTTTCCATGTACCATAAGGAAAAAGATTGAAGTTTCTGTTGTTTTCCTAAATGAGAATAATACTGATTTTTAAGCTGTTCAAGTTGGAGAGGACTATGATTTTGATAGAGGCCTTATTTACTTTTGTCTTGACTAAGAAAATGCAAGAAATGTAGACTCCGTTTATTTTGATATAAAATATTTTTATTTTTCATTGTTTGGTTGACCAAAAAGTAAGTAAAACATTTCTTAAGGAAAATATTTTTGTATCATTTTTTCAAAAATGACTTTTAAAATTTTCGTAAGTCAATTTTTACAAAGTTGGCTCTCACTCACTACCTTTTCAACACATTTAACATTTTCAAAGAAATATTTTAGCTCACTAAAAAACCATAAAGATATTTTATTGAAACAAACTTTCTCTTTTAGGTAACAAAATTTTTTTATTTCAAATGCCAACCAAATGTCGAAAACTAAAAACAAAAATATTCTTTTGTGTAAAATCCATTTACAAGAAAAAAAAAAATTTTATATCGAAACGAATGGAGTTGTAATGTAAATATAATAATAAGACCCTTTTTATTTTTATTTTATGAGAGTTCGTTTTCTCTCTTTTTGATTTGACAAAAGAGTTTAAGAGACAATATGTAACTATATTTATTTATCTATTGAGAGATTTTTAACTATTTCAATTTTAAAATTTTTTTTTGACTATAATTTGTTTTATGTTAGTGAATATACACTAAGGTTACGTTTGTTTCGACATAAAATTAAAAAAAAAAATTTATTTATGCTTGTCAGCGTTTAGTTAACATTTGAAACAAAAATATTTTAATGTTTAAAAGAGAAATTTTAATTTAATAAAGTATCATTTATGACTTTTTAATGAATTAAGATACTTATTTGAAAAAGTTAAATGTGTTGAAAAAATAATGAGTTATGAAAATTCTAATAATAAGTTATTTTCTAAAAATTAATATAAAAATATTTTTTTTAAAAAAAATATCTTATTTTTTGTTCAACTAAATAATAAAATATTTATAAAAAAATATTTTACAAAAAAACAAACACCGAAACATTCCTCTAGCCAGCACTATGCCCTAGTCGAATCTCTTTCTAATTCATCAAAACGAAAACAACCAAAATGTTTGCTTACAAAAAAGTGAAGAGGAAGATACTGTTGGATTTGTGGACCCTCAAGTGCGTGCTTTGGACTGGAAAATTGAATTACAAAGTGGGTAAATGGTTGACTGTAAAATTAACTTCCAAAATGATATATGGCGGGGATTTCCAAAGTGATATATGGTAGGGCCCATAGAAGAAGCGCCACCCATAACATTAAGGTATTATTTCACATAAATTAAATAGGATGTAGCTTGTCGGATTGGACAGTGCTGTTCGATTTGTGAGGGCCTACAACGGGTCTCGTTTTGATAATTTGAACTGTTCAATATATAGAACTTATCGAATACTATATGTCTGTAAAAAATCACGTTAATCGGATATTGATAGCTATGTTATCAAATTAGTTTTGTATAAAAAAAAATTAACGGTGAACAAATTAACGGTTGACAAAAAATTTATCAAATGAGATAACTATCAATATTCGATCAACATAATTTTTTACAGACATATAGCAATCGACGAGTTCTACACATTGAACGGTTCGGATTATTAAAACGGGACTTGTGGTGGGCTCCCATGGGCCAAATAGCACCGTCCAATCCAATCTCGGGCTGGAGGCAAGCTACTCCCAATTAAATAAATATATTTATTTTGAATCGTATCACTTTTTTATTTATTTTTTTTATATCCTTTTATAAAAAGTTAAAAAAATATATATTTATTTAAATCATTCTAAATAACCTCTTAAAGAACAAGAGAGAAGAGAGGGCTGAGTCAGCAGTGACTTTTTTTTGGCAAGAGGTTAGAATCAATTCTTTGGACTTTTTAAACTTTTTTAGGTTGTACCATCTTTCTATTTTGTTACATGTTTTTTTATAAAAAGTTCAAAAAAAATAAAAATAAAAAAAATAATTTTTAACCTATTTCTCAAAACAATTTTGGAGCTTTGCAATTTGAAAAACTAGTGAAAACCCGTGCATAGATATAAAAAAAATCAATAAAATATTCTTATATAAAATAATATAAATAGTTAGATTTTTGTATGTTAATTATAAGAAAATATTGAAACTTACAATTTAAGTTTCACAATTTATGTATTAATTTTTAATTTATCACAACTTTAATCATATAACTTTCAACCCCTTTGATAGAGTTGTAAACTTGGGCGAATTCAACCCAAGTAACTTGTAACGCCCTCAAAATTAAACCCATTAAACATAACACAAGGCATGCATTATTAAAAGAAAAACATTATATTATTTAAATCATCAGAGTAACATGAAATAAAACATCAAAATAAATGCCCTGCGGGCTTACATCTTGCCAAGCCAACACTTGGACACAAATTCATGAGTTCTAACTCAAACAAATAAAGCCCTAGGCTTGAATGTTTACATTATTCAAATAAAACGACTAAAACAAATCAAACAAGTCTTCAAGTCCAAATCCTCACAAGCTAAGTCCTTGGAGGTAGTGAACCGCCTGAACCTGAAAATAAAGTTCCCATATAGGGTGAGCCACAGCCCAGTAAAGAAATACTAAACCAAGCATAAGAATTAACTAAAGCAGTAGCAGCTGATACATGGTTAACACAAAATAATCCATTTACAATTTCATGACACAAATGTCTACATTGCCTATGACACTTTGTCTATGGCATAATTCACCTTCCAATTATGGCTCAGAACCTGACCCAAATAACTCAACGGGGATTTCATCTCTTATTAACAATCTTTCCAATTCAACAGGGATAACAAATCAAGTTAAACCTCTCATATAGCATAACAAATACACAAGTTGGTATTGCATTAATCACAATCAAATTCACTTCCATACTTCCCAACTGATACACATTTTGGTGATGTATCATATCAAATAGATAAGCATATGAGCTGTATCTCTGCTATAGGCGCGCATATAAGCAGCAACCCTGGGTTCATCACCTATCTTCCCATAATCATTAACCGGTTTAGAGGTACATCCCCCATCTTCCCCTAAACCGTGGAGTACATCACCTATCTCCTCCCATACACAAGTAAGGCATATAAACATAAAGTCATATACACAATCCATCAATACATAACTTTTAACGTATTATTCCAACCTTTATACTCAACAACTTAATCAAGTGATTAATTTCAATTTTGCCTAATCCACATGCAATGTCTACAACAATCATGACTATCCTCCACCGATAGCCCAAAACAGTTATTTCTAAGCAAGAAATAAATACACAACACATGTAATTTCAATAGGTGGTTAAATTATCCAACTACGTCATTCAGTCTCATAATCCCCCAATTTCATGAATTAAACCAATTCCACATTTTTCCCAAATTAATTATACAAATTAATCTATGTCAAACCCTAGGGTTTCTCCCAAATTTACCAAACTACCCCCACATACCAAAATACCAATACTTAGGATTAAAACGTATAAATGGAGTAGGAAATCCCTACCTCGAATATATAACTCAGAAAGAAGAAGAAGAAGATGATGCCCAAACTCCAAAGTGCTCCAAATCCAAGTTTGTTCAGATTAAATGAAAGCCCTCACTCTCCTCTACCTTATTTGTAAAGCAACTAGGGCAAAAACCCACCCTAACTAGATCAAACCTAGGAGAGAAGGTGTTTAGAGAAAGAGAGAACTCGAAAATTAGGGTTTTTGGATCAAAAGGGGCTGAAAAACTGTTTTAAAATACGCTGCTGCGTATTTATACCTGACAGGCTCGCTCGAGCGAAGACCTGGTCGCTCGAGCGACCAGACACAGAAAAGCGTCGCTCGAGCGAAGAAATGCTCGCTCGAGCGAATAACAAACCAGCTCGCTCGAGCGAAGAAAGCTCGCTCGAGCCCACAAACACTGCTTTCAGGTCTAAGTACTGGACGCGAAGCTCGCTCGAGCGAAGGGACCCTGGCTCGAGCGAAGGACCAAAATCAAAGACCTCGCTCGAGCGAAGAAGAGCTCGCTCGAGCGACCAACCCAAAAACTGAACATGAATTCTTGGTTTCAAACCCAACCAACCTGTAAACAACCTGCCCAACAAATCCTATAACTCAAAACTGAAGAATTAAAGGACAACAACAACAACAATATGATAATATAATTTACGGAACATAAGTCCGGAAACAATAATCAAATGGGAAAAGACCGGGGTCGCTATAACCTCCCCCCCTTAAAAGAATTTCGTCCCCGAAATTAAGCATAAGTTTGTAAAAACAAGTTTTTCCTCAATTCCCAATGATATTATAAAACAATAAATAACAACTTGACCCAATACCGGTCACTTCATCTCTTATCAAGAGGCATCTCACAATATGTATAAATCAACCTATATATCAACCTGCATCAATATTATGCATTATTCCTTTCAATGTTAACAATTTCCATATCATATTCAATTTCATGATATAAACAACACATTCAACATATAAATGTTAATTTCTACTTCCATTATGATGCAAGTTTCAAACAACTATCATCAACTCAAAACATTCACAATGTTTTACCACTTAAGACATATATAAAGCTCTTAAGTCCACCAATATGATGAAATCTAGATACAAGATTACATAACAACAAACATGGATGGTCCAAAATTTTATAACACCTTCAATCTTAATGATGCCCTTACATTCCTACAACACATCTAACATATATAATGCTAAATAGCTTCCCATTTTCAAGGCAAAACCCCAAGGTACTACCACAAACCATAACATGTACAATGTTCACCCAGTTCAACAATACACCAGAGGATATAACGTATGCTCAAATACCCATTAATGGATCCAGGGATTCCTGTCGGATCCAAAATTCACTCACCCCAGTGGTTCTTCCAACCCCAACATAAATTCATAACACCTTAACTAATGGCAAGGTTCGATTACGGAAGACCCATTAACAATGATAATAGTAAAACACATACTATCACTACCACGTTCTGAAACATCCACTACATCCCGACTACTAACCACACTCAAACTAGTGTTTAGCACTAAATACCCCAACAAGGGAAACGCGAAAATATTCGCACAGCAAACAACAAGTAACTTAGGCTAGGCTGAGTCTAACTCCCCACAATTTATTTGGATTTATACAGCCACCACCAAAACATGACACTTACAACTGGCCATAGTCAAGCTCAAAGATTCCTCTCAGATTATTTTAGTTTACAAAGGGTACCCAATGAACCCCAAGTGAAACACACAAAGCCAATCCACAACACCCGCCATACCCATGGTGATGACGCGATGCTCACCACAACACTTTCAAAGAAGACTCCCAAACACTTGAAATTTCCCAACAACGCACGACCTAAAGGATAACATTGCACACCCTCGTGTCTTACACTACACAAATACGAACCGAACTAGTCAAAATGATTCGAATAGGGTGGCCCACTTACTCTTCACAACCTTACCACCTCACCTGTGTTGTCACCATCCGAACTGAGCGCCGGACACTCGTGCCGAAGTGACCTAGCCTACCAAACCCCCAACCTCTCGGTTTCAGTCAAAAACCAAACCAAAACCTCACTAAGGAATTTTCTGGAATTTCCTATGATTAATTTCCTTCTATTCATCAACTAAACAGCATATACTAACCACATACTATCATGCATCGCACGGTGCAAAACTCCCTCATTTAGCGATTTCACTCACCACCTCGACCGAACTTGGAGTAACAAAATTTGCTTACTCCTTTCCCCCCGCACTAAGTTAACTAACTGGGTTCGCTACACCGAGACGTTCACTACTACCAAGTCACCGTTCGTACCGAATACAAACTAATATCGTATCTTCATCCGCTAACGACCTATAGGGTCCACCTTTCATTCCAAATCTTACTTGTCACTCACCCCGAGAGTACGATTCAGACACCCAACCCCGAGCCAAACCACTAGCCAATCTATTACTAGACAACCACCATGAACCAACCCCGACACCGTTACATATCGCCAATAAGGCTTTCAAAGACACACCATTCAAACTTCCCAGAGGAGTAAAAGTCCTCAACCTTCTCATTAACATTTCAAACCTTTCTTCGCAAAAGACTTACCACAGTGACTCGACTCACGGGTCACACCTCAACCACGATTATACACCCAATCAACCCTTAACGTCACCTGACCTGACTAGTGCTAAAATACAAATTTATCACATTCGATCCAAATAAAGGAATCAGAAAACTTAAGACACATCAATTTTACCACTGCCCGAGATATATTACCAGCTACTCACAACATACCACTCCCAATACGACAACCACTACCTTATATAGGGACTAACCTCCCCTTACTCAAAACGGCCAAACTGTACTCACGCAATCTTGACAACACTACCTACCACGAGGGTACAAGTCCAATCCTAACCAAATTATGCATTATGCTCCCCGTAGGACACCGTATTAAATACTTACTACAACTAGTATTAATTGCACCCTTCACATCCTCTCGAGTTCACCCGACAGTAGACCAACATCTATACCACGCACAAAATTTAAATGGGTAACACCCCTGGAATCCCGCACACTCGGCAAGTAAAACAGTTCTCGCCCCAATAATGTCTGGGTTAAGACACGCAACCCTCAGTGGTTCTCAACTTATGAAAACATGGCTCTTTAGCCTTCATCTTTCCCAAATCAAGTCACCCACATAAAATGCATTAATACCAAAAATTTATGGCCTTACAGCAGCTTATTACATTAATAAAACTGTAGAGCTATTAAAATCCACCCAATCCACGGAAATTAACAAACAAAGCATATATATGTATATATAGATAACCAAACAGTTTAGATGTTTCAACATTCCCAAAACACATAGGTTACACAACCGAACCTAATGATCACAAAACAATAATCCATTGATTACAAAACTGATTAGTCAAAACAAAATCATCCCATCGATATTACTACCACTACTGTCCCTCGCTGGACTGTCAAAGTTGGTCATCCCCAAACACAAGATAACCTACGAGCTTACTAGCCACGGACAAGAACTACTGACGTGACCCCTCTGTCCACACCTGGAACAACTACAAACTTCCCCAACTGGGGCTTTGGAACTCGACTCTACTGAGGCCCTCGAAGTCCGGCCTGCGAGTCCCCCAAAACGATACTGCTCCTGCCCAGTCGAATGAAACTGAGCCTGACTAGGTTGCAAAACCTTTAAAGAAGCCCCCGGCTGTTTACAGAAACGTTTAAGATGACCCTGCTGTTTACACCCCCAGCAAGCAAGTGGATCCCGATTATACGACTGGTGCAAAACCTGAACTGGTGGGGATTCCAACAACTGCCTCCCCACTGTGCGCTCTGTCGATCCAAAATCTGGCTGACCAAAAGATTCTGGTGGTGCCACTACTGGTCGAACTGTCAACCCAGCTCTCTTCCTCAGTGGGCAAACCGACACCTTGTGGCCCAACAGACCACATTTAAAACAAGTGACGCCCCTCTGTTTACTTCCTCCCGAACCCAAATCCGTCACTGAAAGGGTAGTTCTAACCCGATCTCCCTGTTGCGAGTTTAAATACTTCTGCCTCTTAAAAGGCCTACCAACACCCTGAATCACAGGAGTTGCCGAGATGGCCTCCTCCCTGACCCAACCAACACTCACATTCGTGGTCCCTTCCTTATTCTGCCCCATAGCTAGTACCGCTGCCTCTATATGAGTCGCAGCCTCAACAAGTACACTGTAACTCCTATGCCAAGATCTCGCAATCCTAACACGGATGTCGTCACACAACTTACTCTCAAACTCCGCACAACGCAATTCTTCCGTCTCCACTAACTCTGGAGCAAACATTGACAGGTTAGCAAACCACGCTTCAAACTGTGCCAAAGGTGTAGTACCTTGGCGTAACCCCACAAACTGTTTCCTCAATTCTTCCCGAGCGGAAGGAGGAAAATCCAAACTCCCTCGTCCTGACATCCTAATAAAGGAAATAAAGACATTAGCATTCTAAATAATGTGCCAAAACTATAACACTCACGTCCTAATACATTGGACAATAATAATTCATACCACGTAAGCAC
This sequence comes from Camellia japonica, assembly GCA_030407325.1. NCBI lineage: Eukaryota > Viridiplantae > Streptophyta > Magnoliopsida > Ericales > Theaceae > Camellia > Camellia japonica. The sequence continues at coordinate 166,857,532 of JAPPVO010000019.1, read as the reverse complement.
ATAATCACATAAGCACCTACGAATTTCATCCCTGGATAATGATAGTCCCAAGGCGTCACTAAAGTTCCGGTTAGAAACAACATTGATCAAGTGCCTTTCCAACAAGACTTTTAGAGACTCAAGGGTCCAATCAACATCCTAGAAACTACATTCCATACCCACATAGTCACATAAACATGTTATCATATAAGCATATAATCATTACACTAAGTCTCTATCAAACGAGACGAACCCATTGTGATACTAATCACTTCCCACGTACCCAAAGTATTCAAACCCGGTACGCTCTGATACCAAGTTGTAACGCCCTCAAAATTAAACCCATTAAACATAACACAAGGCATGCATTATTAAAAGAAAAACATTATATTATTTAAATCATCAGAGTAACATGAAATAAAACATCAAAATAAATGCCCTACGGGCTTACATCTTGCCAAGCCAACACTTGGACACAAATTCATGAGTTCTAACTCAAACAAATAAAGCCCTAGGCTTGAATGTTTACATTATTCAAATAAAACGACTAAAACAAATCAAACAAGTCTTCAAGTCCAAATCCTCACAAGCTAAGTCCTTGGAGGTAGTGAACCGCCTGAACCTGAAAATAAAGTTCCCATATAGGGTGAGCCACAGCCCAGTAAAGAAATACTAAACCAAGCATAAGAATTAACTAAAGCAGTAGCAGCTGATACATGGTTAACACAAAATAATCCATTTACAATTTCATGACACAAATGTCTACATTGCCTATGACACTTTGTCTATGGCATAATTCACCTTCCAATTATGGCTCAGAACCTGACCCAAATAACTCAACGGGGATTTCATCTCTTATTAACAATCTTTCCAATTCAACAGGGATAACAAATCAAGTTAAACCTCTCATATAGCATAACAAATACACAAGTTGGTATTGCATTAATCACAATCAAATTCACTTCCATACTTCCCAACTGATACACATTTTGGTGATGTATCATATCAAATAGATAAGCATATGAGCTGTATCTCTGCTATAGGCGCGCATATAAGCAGCAACCCTGGGTTCATCACCTATCTTCCCATAATCATTAACCGGTTTAGAGGTACATCCCCCATCTTCCCCTAAACCGTGGAGTACATCACCTATCTCCTCCCATACACAAGTAAGGCATATAAACATAAAGTCATATACACAATCCATCAATACATAACTTTTAACGTATTATTCCAACCTTTATACTCAACAACTTAATCAAGTGATTAATTTCAATTTTGCCTAATCCACATGCAATGTCTACAACAATCATGACTATCCTCCACCGATAGCCCAAAACAGTTATTTCTAAGCAAGAAATAAATACACAACACATGTAATTTCAATAGGTGGTTAAATTATCCAACTACGTCATTCAGTCTCAAATCCCCCAATTTCATGAATTAAACTCAATTCCACATTTTTCCCAAATTAATTATACAAATTAATCTATGTCAAACCCTAGGGTTTCTCCCAAATTTACCAAACTACCCCCACATACCAAAATACCAATACTTAGGATTAAAACGTATAAATGGAGTAGGAAATCCCTACCTCGAATATATAACTCAGAAAGAAGAAGAAGAAGAAGATGATGCCCAAACTCCAAAGTGCTCCAAATCCAAGTTTGTTCAGATTAAATGAAAGCCCTCACTCTCCTCTACCTTATTTGTAAAGCAACTAGGGCAAAAACCCACCCTAACTAGATCAAACCTAGGAGAGAAGGTGTTTAGAGAAAGAGAGAACTCGAAAATTAGGGTTTTTGGATCAAAAGGGGCTGAAAAACTGTTTTAAAATACGCTGCTGCGTATTTATACCTGACAGGCTCGCTCGAGCGAAGACCTGGTCGCTCGAGCGACCAGACACAGAAAAGCGTCGCTCGAGCGAAGAAATGCTCGCTCGAGCGAATAACAAACCAGCTCGCTCGAGCGAAGAAAGCTCGCTCGAGCCCACAAACACTGCTTTCAGGTCTAAGTACTGGACGCGAAGCTCGCTCGAGCGAAGGGACCCTGGCTCGAGCGAAGGACCAAAATCAAAGACCTCGCTCGAGCGAAGAAGAGCTCGCTCGAGCGACCAACCCAAAAACTGAACATGAATTCTTGGTTTCAAACCCAACCAACCTGTAAACAACCTGCCCAACAAATCCTATAACTCAAAACTGAAGAATTAAAGGACAACAACAACAACAATATGATAATATAATTTACGGAACATAAGTCCGGAAACAATAATCAAATGGGAAAAGACCGGGGTCGCTATATAACTTGATTTAACCCTGAAATTTTTAAAAAATTAGACAACATAATTTTTAATTCGGTAAATACCTATGTAAAATTTAAAAATTCGAATAAATTTGAATAGATTTGGGTGGAGACACCAAATAACCTGAATAATTGAAATACAATTTTATATATAAATATATAAAATTATTTGTTAATTTATTTTTTAATAATAAATAAGATTAATTAAAATTTTAATATTAATAAACAAAAGCAAAAACAATATGGTTAAAGCCTTCGTTTAGCATAAGATCAAATAGGGCTTTTTGGCTAATATAGTCACAAAAGACAAAATAGGTTTTTTAACCCACTAAGACAAAATGTCACATCCAAACTATAATCATATCATTCTTTCTCTCACAAAAGTGAAAAAAATCCAAAATACCTATCTTAGATGAGGCTTTTTAGCTCCAGGCTAAAATAACCAAAAAGTCAAAAAACATCCCAAACGAACCCTTAGGTTTTTTCAATAGATTTTTTTTATTATGTTTAAAAAATACACTTTTTAGAAAGGGATCATCAATTAAGTTGATATTAAAAAGAAATTATATTTTATAATGGCATAAAATAATTTAAATATAATAAAATGAAATTTCTTAGAAAATAAAAGTATCTGATAAAAAAATAAGAGGAACATTTAGAATGGTATTCTCTTTTGATTTGAAAATAATTCTAAATGACCAATAAATTATCACTTATTAAAAGTTATATAATGAGACCATGACTTTTAATAGTATAAAAGAATGCAGTTAAATGTTTCCAATGTTCATTAAGTGATTTGGAAAAAATTAATATATCATCAATATAAATAATGGAGAAATGACTAAAAGGGTTAAATATATCATTCATAATATGTTGAAATTCACTGGGAGTATTTTTTAATCCAAATGGCATGACATTCTATTCATAATGACCAAAAGGTGTAGTGAAAGCAGTTTTATATCTATCTTTATGATGAATTTGTATTTGCTAAAAACCACTTTTTAAATCAAATTTACTAAAAATAACAGCTTGACTGAGTCGTTTAATTAGATCTTTTTTATTAGGAATAGGATATCGAATCCATTCTAAAACTTTATTCAATGGTTTATAATTGATGACTTGTTTAATTGGTTTACAACAAACATCATTACATCCCTTGTTTTTGTCCATGTGCTGCCAGCTACTCTCCTACTCAACCAATTCACATGTTGCATAGTTCTTTTCCTTCCTATAAAATGTAATGGTTAATTCATTTGTAAGGGACTAAGAAAAAACAGAGCGAAAAAGAAGTGCTCTTCTGTTTAAACCCCTGTTTCTAATTATGTATTTTGGAAACAACTCTTTGCATTAATTTCCAAAACAATTGTAAGTTATTTTCGATTAAAAGTTATTTTAAAGTATTGTAATTTTAATTATTGTTTTTAGTTTTGTGTATAATTCCAATCTGCTAATCATTTTCTTCCACCTGTTGCTGCTTCTGCGTCTTGAATAATGGTATCAGAGCCAAGTTATGTTGCTATCTATGGCTTACTGCTTTGCTGCTTCATGGCTTACTGCTTTGCTGCTTCTGAGTCAACTCTATTTTCTTTCTGATTAATCTGTTGCCAGTCATCTTAATCTATCAAAATTATATCTGTGTCTTTCCACGTTGTTACTAGTCACCCACTTTCGTTCCAATCCTTGGTAAGTCCTTTGGTTAGGCGGTGCTGGATTTTAGAGGTCTTCCGAATAGGGTATGTATGAACACAGCGTATGTGAAAACATGATCAATTTAGACAATGTATTAAGATTCCTGTAAAACAGTTTAATTCAAAGAAAAATGAGTCGATTATTTAGAAGTAACTCTTCAGTCAGTTCTAGGTCCACAACTTTGCCCTCAATACCTAATCAAGGATTAGTAATTAATGAAGAAGATGTTGAAATACAGAATGATAAAATTGATTCAGGCTAGAATATATCCAAATTACCAATCAAAGAAATTTATAAAACTACTTTTATATAGAATGCTTTCAAAGTTACATTGCATGTTAAAACCATTGAACAAGTTTATGCTTTAGAAAAACCTAGGGAAACTTGCCAATTATTTGATGCTAACTTAATCAAAAGACATTTCAAAAATGGTTATAATTTTATCCATATCGGTTTAATTCAAGTTGGTGTTAATCCCTTAATCATGATAGGTAAAAATACTTCTGTTTTGTTATGTTTACGAGATGCTCGTTTTCTTGATTACAATGATACTTTAATGGTGTTCCTAAGATTACTTTATCAGTCATGTTTTTTACTAAAACAAATGAGGTTTTAAAACATATATTATCGTGGCAAACATGAACTTTTTGGTAATTTATATTTAATATGCAATTTACTACCATTAGCAGAAGTTAATTTTTCATGACATTTTTCATAATATGTAGTAGGGAGTAATCCTTCTTGAATGCAATTTAAATCAGCACCAATATCAATTAAAGCAACAACATCTAATTCAGAATCATTAATAATTAACTTAACTTTGGAGTACCATTTTTGAATATGAATTTTATTAATAAGATTTAATCGTTTATTTTCAGAATGATTGGAATGATGAGATCGATTATCAAATAAGAGAATCTCAGGATTAGTAGGATCAGAATCATGGTCAGATTCATTAGGAGATTCATTCTGATTATCTTGGAAATTATCTAAACTTTTATTAAGTTTTAGTGTAATAATTTCATCTTCTAAAGATTTATCTTTACTTTGTAAATCTTTAATAGTTTGTTTAATCTGATTGATTTCATAATGTAAATCTTGCAGAGTGATTTCTTTATTTTTATTTTTAAATCGTTCTAAAGTTTTGGATAGACTAATGATAGGTTTATCAGTTTTAGGTGTTCGATCACGATTAGTTAATAAGGATTTTAACTTATTAGTATATTTCTTTTTAAATTCTGGATCATCTAATCGACTAATTAATTCAATAAGAACAGATTCTTCTTGATTTTGTTTAGTAAGAACAGTGATTTGTTTAATTGGTTTACAGCAAACATCATTACATCCTAATTCAATATTATTATCAGAATCTTCACTAGGTGAAGTATCAGCAGATGATGTACTAGGATTAATAGAAAAGGAATCACTAACTGATTGATTTAATTGAAAGATTTCGTATAATTGATTTTTAGATTCATCATTGATTTGTAGTTGATTAACCTTATCCTTTAATTTTTGTTTTTCTTTACATGTATTAGAATAATGACCTTTTTGACCACAGTTATAACAGGTAATATCTTTATTAGATTTAGATTTCGGATGAGTAGATTTTCTATAATATTTCTTTTTTGGTTTAGTATAGAATTTATCATTTGATTTAGAAGGTGAATAATTCTTTTTATTTTTGTTGTAAGAGGATTTATGTTTATGTTTGGAATATTTGTGTGATTTTCTACGAGAGGGTGCAACAGGAGGTAGTCTGTATTGTTCACAGAAATTTCCTAATTCATATTTAGCCTTATGTTTATCTTTAGCAGCTTTTTGACTAAGTTTAAGATCAATGCACATTTTTAATCCTTCTTTTTGAATAGTGCTAAAGATACCTGTTACTTTTAAATTTTTATCTCCTCCAGAAATATTAGAATTAAATCAATTAAAAGATTGTTCTATTTCTCACACTATTAATCAATTAACTCGTCATTTAAAATTTCTTAAAGAAGAAATTAATTATAAAAGAATTGATCAACAACTAAGTGATCCAATTATTATTTCTCAAATTAATGAATTTAAATTAAAATTAGAAACAACTGTATGTTCTACTTTACCTACTGCATTTTGGCATAGGAAAAAACATGTAGTCACATTACCATATATCAAGAATTTTAATGAAACACAAATCCCTACTAAATCAAGACCTATTCAAATGAATCATGAATTACTTGAAATGTGCAAAAAAGACTCGTTATATCTGCTCCCAAGATTAAATTGTTTCACACTAAAGTTAGATTTTTAGGATACAACATTCACTAAAATACCATTTTACCTATTAGTCGTTCCATTGAGTTTGCATCTAAGTTTCCTGATGAAATTTTAGATAAAATCCAATTACAACGGTTCCTAGGGTCCTTAAATTACATTGCTGAATTCTACAAAGACCTTCGGAAAACTTGTCAACTCTTATTTGATAGGTTGAAAGATAATCCTCCTCCTTGGTCTTCTGCTCACACTTCTATTGTTCAACAAGTTAAACAATATGTCAAGTCTCTTCCTTGCTTTTGGTTGATTGACAAAAGATGATGCAGCTTTAACCAGATTGATTGAGTGATGAATAGTAAAAGTGAATAGTGACTTTTTACTATTCATTACTTTCGGTGGAGATTTAACCGGTGGAATCAATATAAATACAAAATGGCAGCTTTTCTCAAAAGAGTATTGATTGAAGCCAAATTGTAAATATATGGAATCCAATGCAGAACTGACTAGGCATATGGGTCCTGAGCATCTTGAAACTCGGGTGGTCCAGTACATTTTAATTGTTTTCCTGATTTTACACTTAATATTGATGGTCTTAGTGAAGATCAAATACTGCAAAAATTAAATCATTTATCTATGGTTACTAATAGTTATCTTAGTAATTACCCTGAATATACTCAAGCTGAAATTGTCTTATTAATAACCCTGGTTTTACCGGTATGCTAAAATCTTGGTGTATATATATATATATATAATTTAAAACCAAAAATGACCAAAAAAAAAAAAGGGGGGGGGGGTGAAACACTAATAAATCCTAAAATATGATTTTGTGAATTATTTAGTCCTTTTTTTTCTTATGAACCCAAAGGTCCCATTCAAGTGAAAATTACATAAAAAATGGTAGTCACTTACATGTTTGGGTTTAATCTTTTAGGGATAAAAGTAGATTTCTCAAAATGTAAAATTAAACATTTGAGTAATTTGCACTATAAAAGTTTTGAATTTTCTCTCATTCTAGAACAAATCTCACATTACGAACAAAAATCTAACACTCTAATGTAACACTCTAATAACGTAACACAATAAAAAACTCTTTGTTGTACTTTTCCCAAACGTATCAACGTAACATTAAAAAAAAAACAAATTTTTTGGTGCACTTTTTCCGAACGTAACACTTCAATGTAAAAAAAAAAAAAAAAAAAAAAAAAAAAAATCATTAGTGTACTTTTTCCAAACATAACACTCCAACCAGTATAGTTCCAAACGTAACACTCTAATGTAACATATTCCAATATAACACACAAAAACACTAAAAAAAACCTCATTATTGTACTTTTTTCAAATGTAACACTCATAGTTTGAAAATTATACATTTGTCCAAAACTTACTAATGAATATTTGTACTATTTTTGGAATGGTTTGAAGAATCTCACTTTTTTTTTTTTTTGGTTATATTGGAGAGTTACGTTTGAGAAAAATATGCCAAAGAGTTTTTTTTGTATGTTATATTAAAGTGTTACACTAAAGAATTTTTTTGAAATGTTACGTTTGGAAAAAGTAAACTATGGAATTTTTATGTGTGTTACATTAGAATATTACACTAAGGAGTTAAGGAGTGTTTTTAGAGTATTATATTAAAGTATTATATTTGGAAAAAGTACACTAAGAATTTTTTTTGTGTGTTACATTAGAGTGTTACACTAAAGAGTTTTTGTGTGTATTACATTAGAGTATTACAGTAAGAAGTTTTTTTTTGAAGTGTTATATTATAGTGTTTCTTTTGGGAAAAATACACTGAGGAGTTTTTTTGTGTATTACATTAGAGTGTTACAATAGAGAACTTTTTGTGTGTTACATTAGAGTGTTACACTAAAGAATTTTTTTAGAGTGTTATATTGAAGTGTTACATTTGAAAAAAGTACAGTAAGGAGTTTTTTTTATGTGTTACATTAGGGTATCATAAGATTTTTTGTTTTTTGTTTTTTGAGTGTTACATTGGAGTGTTACGCTTGAGTGTTACATTGGAGTATTACAGTTTAAAATTATACATTTGGCCAAAACTTATCAAGTAGTTTTTGTACTCCTTTTGAAAATTTGAAAAATCTCACATCCTTTTGGAATGTTTGAAGAATCCCACATTTTAAGTCATTTTTGTATTCATTTTGAAATGTTTTTCAAATAAAAAAGATTTTTATATAAAAATTCATCTCAAATTTGATTCTCATACGTTGTGTATCTTACTTTTCTAGCACAAAAGAAAAAAAAGAGAAAGAACATAATAGAAACAAGGTATGGGTGATGATTGAGAACCCCTCCAATCACCACCCCCACCACCCCCACACACACGTAGCGGGTGGTGATTGGAGGAGAAGGAAAAAACAAAAAAGAAAAAGGAAAAAGTGACCAATTAAGTGAAGAGGGGGTCAAGGGAGGGGGAGGGGGGAAAGAGAGTCCAAGTCATTATTGTACTTGTAATATATTTGTTAAATAGTTATATATATATATATGTATACATATATATGTACATAAATAATTCAATTAAAATTATTATATATTTATTTATACTATATTTTATATCATGACAAAATTAATATTATTCTTTTGTAATGCATACATTGTAACATATTTCTAAAAATAATATATATAGACATATATAAATAAATAAATTTAATGTTATAAAATATTATTTAAAAAAAAAATTAACCCGTGCAACGTATGGGTTAACTATTAGTTTATACTTATATTCTTATGTTGATATTGTTCGTAAAATTATTAATGATAATAATATTTGAGAGAAGAACCATTGAATATTATAAATGATGTACATTCACTATATGAGTGAGTATGGTCCGGTTTAGATTGGTTTGGGATGAAATTAGAATCAATTTATTGTCTAAAGTTCTATAAAAATTAGAACTAAATCAAACTATTAAAATTATGATACTAATCCAAACTAAACTATTTAAACACGGTTCGGTTTGAAACCACAGTTTCATATAATTTGTTCACAAGAAAAATCATATAACATTTAAAAAAAAAATTTTAACTTATCATAAATTATAAAAATAATAATAACAAGCCCATAAAATAAACTACTTTCATAATATTTCACCAGTTAAGTGAAATCATAACATTAAACAAATATTGTTCAACATAAATTTGTCATAATTTTTTGAAATATGAACTTTCAAAATATAAACATGCACATTATTCTACTATTAACTTAAATAAACATAATATCTAGCAAATAAATATATATGGTTTAAGTTATACCATCTAATTCGGTTCAAATCTGAAATCATGGATCTAAATCCATAACCAATCCACCGAGAACGGTTCCTTAATTTTCCAAATCAAGATCGAACCATAAATTAAAAAAATCCAACCAAACTTACTGAATTGATCTGGATTGGTTCGATTTACGAATTTTTTGGTAAGCTTCTCGGTCCAGTGGAAATACATAGCTTTCTTACATATGAGATGTTGTGTTCAATTCCTTTGGTTGCATTTTTTCGACGCCTAGACTAGGCTCACGGCTCCAGTTCGTTGGGTTTCACCACTTTAATTTTTAATTTGATTTTTCAATTAAAATGGGTTAAACATTTAGTTTTGTGTGTATTGATTTCTGACCACACAACTAAACAGGGAACTTAGTTAGAGAGTACGTGACAAAATAAATTAAGCCAACCACCTGCTAACAAGAAAATGAGAATACTGCAGTGGTTCGTCCATTAGGGAGCACTCCGACGATCAAGTCAGTCAAACAATCTCTCAAAGTTATCACACAAGTACTCAATGCATAAATTAAAGCATACCTTAGGCCCATGAGGGTGCCTCACTTTTATAGCCAACAGTGATATAGTCCTCTAAAAGTCTCACTTCATAGGACTTAAGCACTATGCTTACCTCGAACTCTCAACTAGATAGGGATAAACTTCTCAAGAGCCTTATCCTTATCCAGACTAGGAGTTTTCTCTTATCTAGGACTCTTGTCCTCTATCCAGATATCTCATAATCCTGATATTACCGCACCGAACTTCGGCAATACCGCGATTATCTCGGCAATTATGACTCACCCAAATGGCACCTTAGCCCACATCTCGGAGCCACCTCGGCCACGTGGTGTCATTCACAAAATACTTCTCCACAACTACCCCCTAGGTTTTATTACGTTGGCAATCTAAGGTGATAGAACCTATAAATGTGCTTCTTCAATCGAGATCATGACTCGTTAGCTTCAGGTAACCAGGACTCAAATGCCCCCTTTATCAAGAATCAAGAACGAAGTTCTTTCAACATCTCATCCGAGATCGCTTCTCTAGCTGAGGTCATTATCCCACTAGTTCCAGAATTCCAAGAATCTCAACTGCACATGAGCTGTCACACTCCATTGCCCCAACCTTTTCTTCCACGTGTCATCGCCTTATTAGTTCGTACCTATCACGCGTCATCAAGTCATATCAATTCTACCCACGCTGCCTGTCAGGCACGTCGTCTGTAATGCTCTGAAATAATTACTAAGCTATCCACAATGTTGATTACATACAACACTTGATAAGGTAATTATCCTCCATTAGACCCAATCACTTTTAAAGAAGAGTAACATATGCAGGTATACATTCACAAGTCTAACCCTGAACCTATAGCATATGTTACATAATAAAGAAATATGATGAAAGTTAAACAAACAAGAAATGCCGTTAGGGCTTACAGCTTTCCAATTCAATATTTGGTTACAACAAAAATGAATTTGAATCCAATACAGTTAAAGTCTTTAGCTTGTACAAAAATAAGCATAATAAATACACAAGATGAACCTCTTGCTCCAAGTCCTCCCAAAACTATTGCATTGGTGGAGGCATGTCATCAACACTTGAAAATGTTTTTCTCACATAGGGTGAGCCAAAACCCAGTAGAAATAATACAAAACAGTGTATGAATCTTAACAAAGATATAAGGTGAATACACATGCAATGCTCGTGCCAAAACATTTTATATTTCCTTCCAAAATCATGCAAAGCCAAGTTAATATCATAATTCAAAAACCATTTCCTTTACAATAGAAAACAAGGGAATCACACTCTTGGAATCTCAAAACAAATCAATCTTTCACAGAAATTTCATCCGCGGGGAACCGTAAACTGACACCCATGTAAACGTAGGCTATACAACCACTACTATTGCCATTTCACATAAATTTCATCCGCGGGATCAGCACCTATGTATACGTGCGGTTTTTAGGTCTTTCACCATGGACACTCAAGCCAACTTATTTCAATGAGACAACATATACCTTCCAGATTCACCCATTTTCTCAAAATGATAAACATCTCGAATGTATAAATATGAAATAATGCTCGATGCAAATGGATGAGACAATAGTTTCAATTCTTCTAATTCTCATGCAATTTCTACAACAATCATAGTTATCCTCCACTAACAGCCCAAAACAAATATCTCTAAACAGATAAACAATTTCTAATAAGAATAAACTTTTCAAGTTTCAAGATGTAAGTGATAATACATATCCAGCTCTACCATCCTCATCAATATCAACCCAATTCGCATTTCCAACATCAATTCATTATTTATATAAAATCAACATTTGAGACATTTAGGGAAAAATTCCTTTTTCTTCCAAAATCAATCTCAAGTATCAAAATCAAATACTTCATCACAACTCAACTTTATTTTCAACACCACAATCATTTACAAGAATCCATTTCAAAAACCCTCTTTTGATCTTTAACCCAAAACCCTAGATTTGTTTCAAAATCTCCCAAAATCACAATATTATTTAGAAATAGTAAATAACTAAGTTAAAACTCACAGAAAGAGCGAAGAATCCCTACCTCAAACTTAAAAGACGAGAGAGAGAGAGAGAGAGAGAGAGAGAGTGAAGGAAACTGAAAGACACCGAAAATCAACTTTGCTCCAATTAGAACAAAGCCCTCGTTGAGCTTTACATTTTTAACAAAGGGACACGGGTGAAAAGGTCGACGGATCTAGGTATATTTGAGTGAAATAGATGAGTTTTAGAGCAAGAGTGAGAGAAAATAGAGTTTTGAAATGTTTAGAGAGAGAGGTGAAAAAGTGACTCAGAAAAGTGACTTTATGAATTGATATACGCGCAGACCGCCCGAACGCAAGAAGTGTTGTTCGAGCGACCAGACACAATAAGTTGCACCGCTCAAGCGCAAGAAGTTTCACTTGAGCAAAGAATACCAACTCCCAGAAGTTTTACAAACAGAGAACCACCGCTTGAGCACAAGAAAACTCGCTCGAGCGAACACCGCTCGAGCACAAGAAATACCGCTCGAGCGAAAAATGATAACTCCCAGTATCTTTGTAGACCTACAAAAGTACTGGAAGTTTATAAGGACTGTTCGAGCGCAAGAAGTGTCACTTGAGCGAAGAAGCAAAATTCTGAGCAGCAACAATTTGAAAAACAAGTGACCAACCTATTCCAAACGCAATCAACACATCCTAATGGCCAAACTTAAAGAGAAATAAAGGAAAACAAGACAAGAACAACTATATAAGGCAATGAAACCCGAATCCAAAATATAGAATGGGTTGGGTCTAAACTAGAGTCGCTATAACTTTCCCCCTTAAGGAATCTCGTCTCCAAAATTTTAAACCAAACATTAAAACTATGTTTAAACCAATTACAACAATGATAATAATTCAAATTCATCACCATGACCCATCCACTGGTCATCCATTCTCATCAACATGATAAATGAGTTTTCAATACTGAATCTACAATTCATATTTCCAGAACATATACAATATTTGTATTACATTAACATAACAAAGTTTTCAACACATGTTCAAACATCAATAAATAGGTCCAGATATTTCTCACGGACTTCTGCCTCACTCTCCCAACTGACCTCCTCAACCCCATGGTGTCGCTACAACACTTTTACCAAAGGAATCGTCTTGCCTCACAAGACTTGGTCTCGAGTATCTAAAACTCTAACCGGTCTCTCCTCATACAAGGCACCCTCATCTACCTCTAACTCCATCTAACTGTGATGGATCCGGTTCATACTTCCAAAGCATCCAGATATGAAACACGTCATGAACTTTGGAAAGCTGTGGCGGCAAGGCCAAACGATAAGCTACCTCTCCAATCCGTTCTAGGATCTTAAAAGGTCCAATAAACCTAGGAGACAACTTCCTACTCTTCCCAAACCTCATTAAACCCCATCTAGGTGATATCTGCAAGAAGATGTAATCTCCTACCTCAAACGACAGCGCTCTCCTTCTACGATCGGCATAGCTCTTCTGATGACTCTGAGCCGTAACCAACCTCTTGCGAATAAATGCTACCTTCTCCGTTGTTTCCCGGACAAATTCTAGACCATACAAGGCCTTAAATAGGGCCATACTAATACTGGACTGGAAACAATTGTTGTAGGCAAACTCCACTAAATGCAAGTGCCTCTCCCACGACCCCTTAAAGTCAAGAACACAACCCCGAAGCATATCCTCTAGGATCTGAATAGTATGCTCTGACTGACCGTCAGTCTGAGAATGATAAGCAATACTAAAAGTCAATCTAGTACCCAAGGCGTTTTCTAGGCTTTGCCACAACTGAGTCATAAAATGCAGATCTCTATCCGAAACAATAGTCACAAGGACCTGATGAAGTCGAACTATGTCCCTAACATACAAGTCAGCAAGGTAATCTACCGAGTCACTCATGCGCATAGGTGCAAAGTGTGTTGACTTAGTCAACCGATCAACTACCACCTATATGGCATCATCAACCTGTTAAGTCCTCGGAAGACCCACTACAAAATCCATCGTGACATGTTCCCATTTCCACTCGGTTATAGGCAAGGGTTGCAACAAACCCGCTCGCCTCTAATGCTCGGCCTTCACTTGTTGACAAGTAAGGTACCTCAACACAAACACGACTGCGTCCTTCTTTATCTCTTTCTACCAAAACTAACGACTAAGGTCGTGATACATCTTTGTGCCTCTCGGATGCACCGCAAGGCGTAAATGGTGAAACTCTCGAAATATCTCCTCTTGGCAAGACTTTGATATGAAAAAACGGTCAAGATATCTAACACTCGAGTCAGAATACACATTTAAGCCCTTCTCTACCTTCCACTAGATATCTTTTCCTGGAGGGTTTCTACCTTAAGGTCACCTCTCTATGCTTCTACAACTCGGCTCACAAATGTAGGTTGTGCAACTACCGAAAATAAAGTTGCCGACTCAACGGACTCGCCAATAGCACTCAACATCTCCCATTCCCGGATGGTACAAAGTGTGATTTTTCCCTTTCTCGACATAAACATGTTTAACTACTCCCTAATTAACTAAAACAACTACAAATTAATGATTTCAACCACCAAGTATCAAGCCCTAGATCACCTTCATGATTTTCAAAAAAAAAAAAACTATAATAAATAAGATTTTTATGCAATAAAATCTACCACAAATCTATCTATAGATGAAGTATTCAAGAGGAGCAAAGAAATCCCTACCTTAAGCAAGAGAAAGCTCGAAAATCTGACTAAAATACAATTCGCTAAAATTGCTAGAAAGATCTCTTTATGCTCTACGTTTTGCTATATGGAACTAGGGTGTGATTTTGAGTGAAAAAGAGATGAAATCCAAACTTAAAAGCTTTGGATTTTCAGACATGGAGAGAGAGAGAGAGAGAGAGAGAGAAATGATCTAGATTTGACCAAAAAGCGGCTTTCTAAAGTGCTAATCCTGAACAGGCCGCTCGGGCGATGAAACTTGCGCTCAAGCGTAAAACTCACACTCTCAGAAGTTCATACCGCAAACGAATAGACCGCTCGAGCGAATACTCCTCTGCTCGAACGAACAATGCTAACTCTTAGAATCTTAGGCCTGCAATCAAAAGTATCGGATGACCTATAAGACCACTCAAGCAAACAACCTGTCACTCGAGCGATGAAGAGAAAAAACTTACAGGTTGTCACAATAGCCGTTGGAACGACGATGATGATTGAACAAATCCACGGTACATTTCTCTTGCGGTTGAGTTCTTGAGTGAGATTGAACTTTGTTTCTGGAGTGCCTCACTGGAAATTGTTTGTATATATATGTATAGATTTGTGTTTTGTAGATATGTGTCTATATATATATATATAAATCTATGTTTGTTTTGTAGATTTGTGTAGATCAAACCCAAAGCTTCAAGATCGTATATGCGTCGATCAAACTCTCTCTGAGCCATTGAAGTTTGAAGAAAATTGTCTATCTCTTTCTTTCTCTCTCTCTCTGTCTCTCTCTCACTTTCGCTCTCTCTCTCCACCAGACTACCATTTCTCTCGGATTTGGAACCGGACCACCAGATCCTATGTTTTTTTTTTATCTATTTTTTTTAAAAAAATTTTGGTAGCTTATTTTTGTATAAATGATAGATCATCTGTGTGTTGGAGGGTATAAGTGTGGGTGTGGGTATTTGAGAATGAATGTTTCCTCTATTTTTGTGCATGGGTGTGTTTGAGAATGAATATTTGTATGTGTGTGGGTAACAGATCTTGTATGACTATTCTGATGCTGAGTGTCTTGGAATACAATGAGAGAGAATGGACAAGTTGAGAGAGATTTGAACAGATGGAAAAAAGTAGAGAAATTTGAATAGATAGATTTAATTTGCAGAAAAAATTTAGACAGATAAAATTTCATATCAATATGAACAAATAAAAATTTCAACAGATAGAAAAAAAATTAAACAGAGAGAGAGAGAGAGAGAGAGAGAGAAAGAAAGTTTAAAATTTGTGTGAATTTGAACAGATAGAAAAAATAGATTATAAAAGTCCAACAAACAAAAAAATAAATTCAATAAATAGGTTAAAAAAATTTGAACAAATAGATATAAATTTCAACAGATAGAAAATAATATGAACAAATAGTCAAAAAAGTCAACAGATAAATTAATGAGAAAAATTAAAAATAAAATGTCATTTCAAAACAATAAAATGACTTCTCACCACCAAAATATATTCATTGGATGTAATGTCTTATATCTCTCTTTAGCTTGGACTTTTCAACTTACTCTAAATAATTCCATTAAGGGTTTGACTTCTCTTAAATTGGTCATCTCAACTTAGGAGAGTATTTGGGCTTAGTAAGTCCATTTTGAAACCGATTTGGGTGGTTCGAACCGTTCACTTTTTGGAACTTATTGATTAAAATATTTATGAGAAAATCAAGATGATCAGACATCAGTAACTATATGTTTGAATCAAATTCATATTAAAAAAAACAGATATCTATTCTTAAAATTATATTTCTCGTCTATTTTTTTTATAAAAAAAAAAAAAGAAGATGTTGGTTACATATTTTGTAAAAGCCAATCACAATTCGACACGTGGCAGAGTAAGGGTAACATAGGAAGACTAGTCAAGTCCTTGATCCTGATCGTACACGTGGCAAGTAATACTGGTTCTCACATGATCTGAATAGCATTGGATCAGTAAAGAGATGCAAGGTGACGTGGCTTCAACGGTTACTCATATTCAAATTCAAATATAGGAGGGAAGCCTAACTGCAAATGATGGCGTAGTGGAACTACTTATAAGCCAACATGGTCAGCGATCATGGAGGAGCAGTTCGACGGTTTGAAGTGCAGTTCGAAAGTCATCCTTGACAAGTATAAATAGCAGGGAAACCCCCAGAAAAAGCCCCAGACTCAGATCCAACAAACCAGTCATTTACTTCATATTTTCTTTTCCAGTTTTTACATTTCCTGCACTTTAAATACTTGTTCTTTACATTCCTGCACTTTAAATTCCTGCACTGTACTTCGTTCGTAGGAGTAGTTTCAAGTAGGTCGTCACTGTAAACCTCTACGAGGCTGGGTTTGGATCATTGTAAGTTTTCATTTTAATGAAATACTTCAGTTGCTCGTCATTTCACTGTTATTTTGCTTAATTTCTCCTAAGTCAAGCCACCAGTAAAAGTCCTCTTCATTGAGGCTGAAAGAACTAAAACACAATCGTCTGATAATTGGTTGGCAATTATAATTTCTGTAAGGACTGATTGATCCTTGCTGGCACGCTCGTATTTACAAAAATACCCTTCGAAAGCCAAAAAGCCAACAGAAGACAAATATGATTCAAATATATAAGTTATAGCTACCGATATTTAACTATCTTGATTTTTTATATGAAAATTTCTACTCAATAAATCCTAAAAAGTAAAAGGTACAAATCACTAAAATTGATCTGAAAATAAGTCAACTAAATCTAAGCATTCTCTCAAATTAAGATGGTAAGTTGAGAGCCAAAACCCTTTCAATAAACCATAGCAAATAAAGCAGCCTCATGTATAGAAAGAGATAGGAGTGTTGTTATCCACGCCTATACAATTGAGTGGAGTTATCTCATGCTTTGCTTTAGTTGCAAGCCCTTTCATTCTTTATTATTACAATTATTATTATTTTATTTTCCCTATTTAGTTTTTCAAAATATTTTTATTTTTGTTCTTTACATGCATAGGAATTGGTGTACGTGTACAGGACCAAAGTCACCTTCTAAAGATGTTTCCAATGTTCTATACAAATCAGCCCTCTTTTGAAGAAAGCATCTTGGGCATCCCCAAAGTATTTATAATGGGAAATTTTATTCTTATACACTTATTTATTTTAATACATATTATTTTTTAGTATACATATATATTAATTTAATTATTAATTATTCTTTTTAATCTACACACTAAATGTTTCAATTATACCTTTTATACTAGTATACGCACATCTCATCAACTCTCCTTCCACACACTTGTTGAAAACTGTTGACCCGAACCGCCGTTCATAAAAGTCCCTTATCTTCCCCCTTTATTTACACAATCTGCCACTCTACCCTCTTTACTCTCTCTCTCTCTCACTCTTATCCATGGCCCCTCTGCAAACTCACCCAAATTATCTTCAATTATGTCGTTGTTCTAGCTCTGCCCCAAAAATTCGTTATCTTTCAAACCCCAATTTGATTCCTTGTATGCAATGCAATTGCAAAATATTGTTTTCTTTTCTGTATTCTGGACGTGGATTAGGTAATATATATATATATATATATATACATTGTTTTGTTTATGAAGTTAGGTTTTTGTTTCTGGTCAAGCCCATTTTTTTCTAATTAAACTAATTGAACATTGATGCTCTGTTATTGCATGAATTTCAACTTCAACAATCAATATATATGTACGAATTTGTGTGTGTATATATATAATTAATAGAGAGAGAAGAAAATGTAACAGATTGAATGATCTTGATTGATAATCCTAAACACCAATGAGAAACCAAATACCAATGAGATTGAACAGGTTTTTGTTTTTATTGTTTTAACATGAAAGTGTAATGTGGTGTGTAATGTGGTGTAAAAAATAGGGGGGTTTTTTTAACTAAAAAGATATGCATTGAGATTTTTTTATATGAAAAAGATGTGCATAGAGAAAGTTGAGATATAATATTAAAAGTGTACTTTGATGTTCAGTATAATCATTTTACTTTAAGATATGATTGTCATTAAAATAAAATTTCATTAAATGTGTACGCTGAGATAAGTAGACGTGTAAAAATAAAATTTTCCATTTATAATGGTTAAAAATTTTAAGTGTGAAATGCCTTTGGGGCTTTATTCTTTTTATTTTTGGGGACTCATGCATGCTTGTTCTTTCAAAAAATGGGTGCCCTCCATTTCAGTCAAAAGAACAATAATGCCCCCTATGCTCTCATTACAAAATTGATTTCTATGCATAAGAATGATCATTATGTTCTTCAAAGTACCCTTAAAACAATCAATGGTTGGGCACTCATTAGCATGATATTATTTCTCATAATTGAAACTTGACCCCTTTAATTGTTCACATCGCCTCTTTTTGTTTTTCCCATTTTCTAAACGTGGAGACCTCGGAAAACTGAATCACTAAACAGTATAAAATAAAATAAAAAATTCAATATTTATTAACTTTTTCTAATTCACATACTTGTATTTATTAATTTAGTCAAAATTTCCTGATCAATATTTATTAACTTTTTTCAATCCACATGCCTTTTGAGAACTTTGGTCAAAACCCCTCATACAAATAATTATAGATATAATCCGTGCATAGTTACTGTAGTACCATTTTCAACTTTTCACATACACTATGGTTAGTGATAAGATTGTTAAATTATTTTTATAAAAAAATCTAAAAAAAATAATTTATATATTAAAAAAAATCTAAAAAAAATATAAATATTTATAATTATCCCGTGCATAGCACGGGTGATAGGCTAGTATCATATATATGATAAAAGACATTTGATCCACCAGTCAACCCCATTGTTCTTCAAATTGTTTCAAGAATTTTTGGTGATTACACAATTTTTTCGACGTAGCAAGAGCATTCTGGTAGAGTTCATTGATAGTCTCATCCTCCAGGAATTAAAGAAGATAATTGAGAAAAGCTAGCACCCAAAGTAGAAAATAAATTTGTCTTCTCACTTGACAGATAGGTTAATATTACTCTCTTATGTGATTAATTCTTCCGGTGGAGTCTACTATTTTAAATGGGTTCAAAATAGTATGTCATAGTGAAAGAACTAATCACAGAAGAAGATAATATTCACTCACTTGTTAGGGGACTGAATAAAACCAAAGGGAATGGCTTCTCTCCTGTTCATGATCGAATTAGAGGATACTGTTGGACCCGTGGGAGCCCACCACGGGTCTCGTTTAGATAATTCAAATCGTTCAAGGTGTAAAAATCATCGAGTACTATATGCCTGTAAAAAATCACGTTGATCGGGTATCAATAATTATGTAATCAAATCAGATTTTTGTAATCCGTTATTTTTCACCGTCCATTTTTTTTCATACAAAACTGATTTGATCACATAGCTATTGATATCCGATCAACGTGATTTTTTTAACAAACATATAGAACTCGACGAGCTTTACATATTAACGGTTCGAATTATCAAAACGGGACTCGTGGTGAGCCCCCACGCGCCCAACAGTACCCTCCAATCCGTGATTGGATTGGAGGGAAGCCATTCCCAAAACGAAAGCATCGAATATACCAGTTTGAATTTTAGACGACATGATCAATTCATTATGAGTTAACCACCTCCTCACCCAATTCAACTTAATAGTAGTCTCCTATGATCAGCTTGATCACACTTTAGACTTTTCTCAACTAATTAATGATCTTTGAGTTAGGGGCTATGAAACTTGGCAATTTGGTTTGGGATTGATTTAACTAAGCTTTGCAAATAGTTAAGTGTCATGTAATTGCAGTGACATAACAAATACCTCAATATTTGAAACAACAATTCTAAGTAATAATTAATTAAAATTTTATCATGAAAGTGAAGTGAAAGGTGTAGACTTAAAATTAGTCTATTATGAGTCATATGCAGAATAATTTTTGTCCACATATTTTAAGTATGTGTAAAATTCTGAGTTTTTATTTATTTATTTATTTATTTTTTTTGGGGGGGGGGGGGTGTTGGGGGTGTGCTTAGATATGTAACACAACTGTACCTGAAAATGTTTTGAATAGAATTGGAAGAAAAGTTGAGTTGTGCAAGTTGTTGGATAAATCCATGTACAAACTGCCAAATTTATTCAACATCAACAATTATTTACTGGATATTGGTGATATAGAGATTGAAACTTGTCTTTTACAATTTAGACCATCTCCAACGGTGAATCAGATTTATCACCAGATTTAAATTTGATGAAAAAATGTCACTTTTATCTCTTCAACGGTTTCACCAAAATGATATCAAATTGAGAATTGGTCAAAACTTTCACTAAACTGAGGAGCTGGGTCAGATTTTACCAAAACACTGTGTGTTTACGTTGGAGGTGGGTCTAACAGAACAACCGACAGGACGTCCAGAATACACAAAAAATGAATAATAGCAGCCATGGCTGAATATTGCTAGGACAAATAGACTCACTTTCGTATTTATATTCGTATTCGTATTCGTACCCTAGAAAGAGAAACTTCACAGAGCTAGAGAGAGAGAGAGAGAGAGAGAGAGAATTCCTCTTTACTTGTTCTTCTACTCTGCTAATTTTCTAGATTTGTGTTCTTCATGATCGTGCTTTTCTTCAACAGAGCTTGAATTTTACACTCTAACTTGGTTAGTCCTTCAATTCCGCTATTTTCTCTTGTTTTTGCTTCTATTTAGTTTTGTTTGTGGTTGTCCAACGGTTAGATTTTGTATAAATGAGCACATAGTTGTGTTTGTATAATTTTTCTCCATGTACTTTTTTTTTTTTAAATTTTAATTTTTATGTAGTCGTGGAAATGAAAGAGACCGAGATAGGAAGTAAAGATGAATTAATGGAGGCTCTCAAGAAAGAAGCTATTGATTTGGTACTGAGGTCTCGTTTGGGAACAAGTTATTTTAGTAATTTTTTAACTTTTTACGAAAAGATATGCAGAAAAGTAGAGAGAGTGATGTGACAATTTATAGTGACTTTTTGACTTTTTAACTAAAACAGAAAGTTACCAAACAATCTAACTCTATTGTGATTTTTACACTCTCTATGTTGTTTTTTATTCAGTGAATGTGTGCTTTTATGGGTTTTGATTTTGGTGAATTTGATATATGAATTTGATTTGCCGGAAAACATACTGATTGAAGAGGTTTTTGAGAATTTGAGATGTGCATGGTTTAAGAACTTGGTTTTGGTTAAGCAATATGCACATATGGATTAAACTCAAAAAATTCATTTTCATCGTCCCCTGCATGTCCACTTAGATTTGATGAAAGCCGTTAGAGCCGCTCATATTAGATTGAGGAAATAATCATTTTTTCACTCAAATTTGATGAAAAAAATACTAAACCATTGAAGATGCTCTTATTTGTTTTTTCCCTTGAAGAGTACCTGATTCATTCATTAGATTTTCTTCTTTTTTTTTTTTTTTTTCTTTTGGTTGTATTTTTTTATTATTTTTTATATTTTTGTTGACATACACTCATTCCTTCTAATCCATGCTACAACAAGCTGACTCACACATTTAGGGTTGGTATGGGAATAGGTTTTTTTTTTTTTTTTATAAAGCTTTTAGTTAAAATATGAGCTTAAAAAATTAGTATGTTTGAGATGATTTTTTAGTTTTTTATAAAAAAAAAAATGCAAAAGATAGAGAAAAAATAAAAATTTTAACCTTTTTATATAGTTTTTTGACTTTTTAACTATTATTTTAAGGATAAAATACAAATACACTCCTTGAGGTTTGCTTAAAGTACAAATTGCTCCTTATGATTTGAAAAATTACAAATACCTTCTTGTTAGTATTTTTTATTTAACAAAATTAACTAAAAAAATAAAATTCATAATTACTCTCCTATATAATAATAAAATTATTTAAATTATTAATTAAAACATATTTTAACATCATTAAAAACTATTAATTGACTTGATGATTTTTTAATAAAATGAGTGATTTATTATAAAATTAGAAATCTCATGAGATAAAATGTAATTTTTAAAATTACAAAAAATAATTTATATTTTAACCAAACTTTGGAAATATTTGTAATTTATCCTTATTTTAATTTCTCAATCATATCCCTTTTTACTATGGCCCTGTTTGGTGTAGCTGTTAAAACAGCTTATAGATTATAGCTTAACAGATTATAGATTATGACTTTAATCAAAAGTTGTTAATCTGTTTGGTGTAGCTGTTGGATTATAGATTTAAGTTGCTGAGTAGTGTTTGTTAAATAAGCTGTGAAATAGCTTTTTCAATTAATTTTTATTTTTTGTTTGTCTACATTTTTCATAAAAAATAATAATAATAATCTATAGTCCATTTGGGTCTTTTTCTATTTTTAAAAAAATAAAAAATAAAAAATAAAAAATAAAAAAATCTAAGAGTATAACCATAAATTAACATGTTCATAGCAGAAGCTGATAATCAGAAGTAAGGAGTGAGCAGCTTCTCAAAATTAGCTTTTTTGAGTTAAAATAAGCTGTTAGAATCGAAAATTATTTAAAATAAATTTAACCAAACAATCCAAAATTACTTTTTCAAAACTAAAAATCATAAATTAACTTTGAAAAGCTGAAACAAACACCTCCTATATCTATCGTTCTTTTTTTTTTATTGGAATCAAATACAATGTTAGATATCTAAGCCTATTCTGATGGGGATGGGGATGGGGATGGGGATGGATGGGGATGGATGGGGATGGGAGACGAAAAGCGGCAGAAGCAATAAATGACAGGTGATACAAATAGAAGCTAATCAAGTCATCTCACTTGCCACGTAGAGAATAATTCAAAAAGTCAAAAAATTACTTAAAAAGTTAAAAAGTTAATACTATTCACCAAAAGTCAACAATTACGGCTGCACAACTCTCAATTCAAAATTTTCTCTAAAAACTAATTTTTACAATTTTTTATTACACATTTTTTCATAAAAAGTTAAAAAGTTAACCAAAACATCCATATTTTCAACCTCACTTTTTTAATCAAAAAAGACAAAAAGTGCACTTATTTAGTCTTCCCAAACAAGGCAAATGATATTAACTTTATTTCCTTAAGAATTGAACTTGCATTTTCATAACATAAAGTGATAATACACAATTAATAGTCCAAAAAGAATCATTTTGAATGATTTTGGATGAGCACAACTTGCCTCCTTACTTTTATGGGACTAGACTGGTTTACTATAGTTCCTAATTAATAATTCAAATCACTCATCTTATGGATTTATATGTATAGATCATTTATAAAAAATTATCATAATAATTGTAGCGACATAATTAATTTTATTTATTTCAAAAAAAAGATAAACAATTTATTTTTAAAATCATATTTGTAATTCAATTTTTTTTTTTTTTTGGGACAAACATGATTAAATCATATGATACAATTAAAAAATTAACTTTCTTTTTATAAGAATTGAACCTATAACTTCACATCACAAAGTGATGCTATATGGCCAATAGTATAAAAGGAATCATTTTGAATGATTTTGGAGGAGCCCAACTTGTCTCTTTTCCCTTATGATCCAAACCATTCATCATATAGATCTATATGTTTAGATTATTTACGAAAAATATCATATTGATCTGATAATCGTAATCACATAATTAATTTCATCTATTTAAAAAACAATTAACATTCTATTTTTAAAATTGTGCTCATGATTCATTTTTTTTCAAATAAACATGATTAAATCTTACATTACAATTAAAAAATTAATATAATTGTTTATTGGCATCAACACTTGAAAACTCATAAAATGACCCAATTGCATGGGACTGCAGCTATGAAGCATGAGTATGGGTATGAGTACTGGTATTAGTATAATGCGGGTACGTCGATATGATAATTTTTTTTAAAAAAAAAGATGCGGATATGGCTTGGTACGCTTATAAAAAATATTTATTTTTAATTCAGAGTAATTTGTTAAGGTCCAACCTACAATTAATATTTAATGTCAAAAGTAAATATATAAATCAAAATTAAAAATCAATATATTAAATAACTTACAAATCATAATTTAATTTTTAAAATCATGCTAAGTATAAAACAAAAAATAAAAAAGAAGTCTAGTGAAAGGAGTTTTATCTTTTTAGTAGAAGAAAATATTGTTTCAACTGAGGTACGGTATAGCTTGGATACTAGGTACATCTAGGTACACCAAAAATTAAGAAGAAAAAATTTAGTTACGTGTTTCGTGTACCTGGTACATATGCAGAAGTATCATATGAAATATCATAGACCAATAAGTACTTGGGCTAATGTTGTTAGATTTGTGTGTGTTTTTTTTTTTTTTAAAATAATAATAATAAAATAAAATAAAATTTGTTTGATTGGAAAAGACTCAATGAGCAAAAATCACAACTGAATTGTGGGGGGAAAAAAAAATTTATCGAGTTCCATTGTTTAAAACTGCTAAATATATTTAAGTTTTTACTGTGTTAGTAAAGTGTTTGTTTTAGCTAGAACTTCACTTAGATGATTGTTTGGAAGTGGTGTTAAGTATAACTTTTATTATACATAAAGTTGTAATTGTTAGGGCTCATTATCATTAGTTCATCAATAATACAAACAAAATTTCTTAGAGAAAGTTTCTCTATTGTTTTGTCTCTATGCATCTCAAGGACCTATGTGGATTATTGCAATACAATCTTAGAGAAAGTATTTACTAATGCTCTTATGTATAAAATTTAGCATTTACACATCATCGGTGTGTTTTGTTCCAATTCCAACATTCTATTCACACACTACTATCTATGACAACTGATTACTATTAGTAGTACTTTAACCACAAAAGGAGGAGTGAAAAAAATGAAGAGAAGAAAATACTTTTTTTTCTTCATACCTTTCCTATTTTCCAATTATTCTCATCAAGCGTATATGTGAGTTTCAAAGATACGGTGGACCCAATCAAGGTATGATTTCTAAGGAAAAATAATGTATAAGTCCACTTTTTAGACTTACTTTGTAAATCCTGTGTCGAGAAGATGATTGGTCTAATTATCAACTAATCATCTTCTTGACACATTACTAGATCTAGAAAATTGATCTAATTTTTTGGCCCAAATAAAATAAAGAGCTACCTAAGTTGGATATGGGTTCTTGGGAGATAAAACTCAATCCAATTAGGATAGGAGTCCCCAATAAGGAACACTTGCTAGACAAAGGGCGTGCATTCTATATAGAGGGTATGTTTGTTTATATGTATTTTGAGGAGGATTTTCGTACATAGTCGGCGAAGTGGCAAACAAAAGCATAATTCGGGTTAGTTTCGCATCTAAACACTCACATCCTCACTGAAACATAAGAACAAATAAAATTACAACGAAAGGAGTTTTGTCAAATAGGATTGTCAATTACAAAAACCTAACAATCTCCCCCTTTAGCAATTTCGTGACAAAACACACCTAATAAATAAATCTTAATCACCCCAATCCATTACCACCAACAAAAACAAACTTTTTTTCAATGTCATCATCTGTAAAATAGTTATTAGTGCCACAAGAGTATAACAAAGCAATAAACATATGAAAAGATTATTTTGAAGCATGAATAAATGGAAATTTTAAAAACTTGCAGCATGAAAGGATGGAAATTTTAAGAACATGCAGACACACTATTATCTTGAAGCATGAATAGATGGAAATTTTAAGAACTTGCAGACACACTCAAAAAACTCACCCTCAAAATTCTCTCCCTTTTTGTCATGAATTGTCAAAATAAAGCTCAATCAACTGAAGCAAAAGTATATGAAACACATAAGCAAGGACATGATGATATAATAATCAATAGCATGTGACAAATAAGTAATAAATAAGCAGTGCAAAGCGACATACAAACAAACTAACATCAATCTTCCCTTAAAAAATCAATCAATGTAAGTCCATATGAAAGAAACTCCCCTGCAAAGATTAACCAAATTCTCCCTCACTAAACGCAACCACAAGCACAAACAATAATGAACAAAAAGGAAAAGACAAAAACAATATGGTGGAGCAAGTAAGGAATTTCAGATTTGTATCTTAAAACACACAAGAATATCCAAGAAACACAATTACTTGAAAATAAAATGTGCACAACCTCTAGAAGATTCCTCATGAAAGAATGTGATGCAACATATGAAAAGTATAGATCCCATGATAAAAGTGTGTGTGTGTGTGTGGCTCTTGGAGTTCAACAAACACCAGATTCAAATCCAAGTAGTGATCTGATGGCTAGACCTCTAGCAAAAGAATCTACGAATGACTAAGAAAAGTCAAGCCTCTAGTGATCAAGGGATATTTGTTGAATAAATACAAATACTCCCCCTCAAACAATGTATACAATTTTCTTGCACACTCACCGGCAGCTTTCACGTTCAAGAGTATAAAAACCAAATTAGAGAAGAAAGGAAAATTGTGAAAGCTTTTCCTCATGCCATGAGATATAAACACAAAGGGGTAAGTAATGGAGATGCAAATAGATGGTAGGGGGTTAAGAGACTCAACATCACTCAAGATATGTTAGCATTGGTCAATTTCTCAAGAAAAACACATGAAACACTACTAGTAGTCCATTGAGAACTTTGATCACTTATGTGAAAGAGTCTGGTATTTGCTAGTCCAAAAGTATGTACAGAATAAGACATACTGATCAAATTATACATAAACTGAAATGAGCAATGGCAATTGAAAACACACACATATTAACATATAATGGATAGTCTCATCATTTTTAATATACACCAAGAACTTCTCAGAAATTTCAAGCTTGCAAAACCATACTAAGAAAATCTTATGGATTTTTTTTTCTCCTAAACAAAGCCAAAAAAAAAAAAAAAGAACAACCATAGACAAAAGACCAAAAAAAAAAAAAACAAAAACAAAAAAAAATGAGTAAACAAATTAACCCAAGTTAAGCTTTCTCACCCAAACCGCTTTAGTATGAACAATGTTGTGAGTATTGTGGCTCTTGAGTGATGTCTTGACGTTGTGGTTCCCTTCACCTTTAATGGGAACCCGTCTCAACTTGGATTCCAACCTCCTACTCCACGATTTAGGCAAATGCAAACTCGCTTTATGTTTGTTCTTGAACAAATCAAAACAATGAGGTCTAATTTGACCCTTAACCTCATTATGACCAATGAAATGTCTCATTCCCCACGAGGTATTAAAATTTCTTCTACCTCTATGAGACAATCTCCCATACAACTCATAATAATAAGGGCAAATATGACCATACATACCATAATGATGACAAATAAAAACAAGATGTACCTTCTTTTCTTTGACCGTACCAACTCTAGAAAGATTGAGAAGTCCATCCTCATGTTAAATATTTTGGTCCCCTTTTTTTTGAGTTCTTGTATCATAAGATGTAAATGCACTCCATTTTTGCTCTTTGTCATCACCAAAGCCAATACCACTCTTGTCATAACATTTGTTGAAACCCAATGATATTGTCCAAAGTCTTTGATCCTTTGTTCCAAAGACCAATAGTAGCCATAGCAGACTTGAGCTTTTCTTCTTTCTTAACAACTAGCTCTTCCAAGGCAGCTTGAGGCATTTCGAGAGTTTCAATCTTTTCTTCATACATTACATAAATTTACTACAGCTCATTCCTCTGTGTCTCACAAGTCAAGAATTTTCCACAAAGAGCTTGTCGATCATTTGAGATCTTGATAGCATCATTCCTAGCCTCGAAAATCTCCTTCTTTAATTTGACATTCTCACTTTCACAAGCTTTGAGTTTCATAGTGAGTTTGTCATTCAATTTGGATAAGTTAAGAGATTCCTTATATAACTTTTCATAAGCTTGCTGAAACTCTTCACCATCTACTTCATCATCACTTCCCGAGGATTCATCATTAGAGTCATTCTCAACCAGCCTCTTTGGATACTCCATTCATCCTTCAGTTCTGAAAGTCGCCATGAAAGCAAGAAATTGTTCATGCTCCTCTTCGTCTTGAGCCTCGTTGTCACTTTCATCCTTATTAGACTCTGATTCATCATCCCAAGAAATAACGAAAGCTTTCTTCTTTCTCAAACAGTTAGGACATTCTTGAGCAAAGTGGCCAAAACCTTGGCATTCATAGCATTGGACTCTTTGAGATGTCTCTTATATTTTTCCTTTCTTCTTCTTGGTTATAGAATCAATTTTGAGCTTATCTTTGCCTCTGGATTTATAAGTTAATTCCAAAAGATTAGGCTTCTTTTTCAACCCAAAAAAAAAAAAATTTGAAATTGTTTTACAAAAGCATCCATAATCTTGGAATCAAACTCACAATCCTCATCGGAATCCTTTCTAACTCTATGAGCACTATTAAAAGCAAGATCATCTTTTTGTTTCTTTTTGAAATTCATATGAGCCTTATAGGTTTGGAGATTTTCAACCAAATGATCTAGCTTGAGGTTGTCAATATCTTGAGCCTCTTCAATAGCTGTAACTTTGGTTGAAATCGATCAAGTAAGGACCTCAAAAGTGTTTCCACAACCTTAGATTATGGTATTTTTCTTTCACCTAAATTGAAGCTGGAATTTACAATGTCACTCAACTTTGCATAAAATTCATCAAATGTCTCACTATTTTTCATGAAAATGTTTTCAAAACTCGAAGTGAGCCTTTGAAGTTTTGAATGTTTAACTGAAAGAGTGCCCTCATGAATAGTTTGTAAGATATCTCAAACCTCTTTTGCGACTTCACAACGACACAAAAGAGAGAATTGATTGCTTTGCTATTCTAGCTACTATTTTCATAATCAATTGTGTCTTATTTATCAATTGGTTTGGGAAAAATTACTCCATCAATGGTAATCGTCGGTTCGGTCCACCCACACATGACGGATTGCCAAATTTTTTCATCAATAGATTTCAAAAACGCTCTCATCCTTGCTTTCCAAAAAGGATAATTATATCCGTCAAGTAAAGGTGGTCGTACCATAGAATTCCCTTCACGAATTGAATCTATTATTACAAATCAAACAATATCTCATTCTTAAAGTTTAAAAAAAAATAAAATTGGGCAACCTACTCTGATACTAATTGAAAAATCAAAAATCCTTGAGATATTGATTTGTGATTATGTTTCAATTTTAAACAACGAATAACAATCCTAATCAAACAATTAAAGACAAATCGACACACCGATTTAACGTGGAAAAACCAAAATTGGATGCCTCCAATTGTGATTAAAAAAAAAAAAATCACAGGCCAAACTCACAAAATAATCCACTAAGAAGACAAAAATAAATTATACATGTGTATCCTCAATTACTTAGCGAATCCACGCCCAAATTGAACCACTCTTATATGCCTCTTCCCCCACCATCTTCATCTCAGAATTGTTTTGCCCAACGTTGAATCCACAATGCTAACATTGAATCCATGATAATGAGCCACTCCAGAATCTACCAAGTTTCAGGCCCAAGTTCCCCAGAATCCACCGAAGAACAACTCTCTCTTTTGTGAATAAAAGACAACAACCAAACTCTTGATGATGTTGATATGAAGTTCACGGATCCATTGATTACTCTTAAATCAAGGAAACACTCATAAAGCACCCTCAAACATAAAACACTTTGTTTTTTTCTTCCTCTCCGAAAATCTAGACAGCTTAAACCCTAAAACGAGCAAACAGCGCACTTTATAGTAAACTGGATCACGATGACCGCTCAAGCGCACACTTCACCGCTCGAGCGTTGTGAGTAAAGGCAATGCAAAACATATAGGCTAACCGCTAGAGTGCATATTCACCGCTCTAGCGATAAAACTTGTTTTCCAGAAGTTCAGATGCTCTGCAAAAATACTAGATGATCCTTTTCTTTGCTCGAGCACACAAATAACCGCTCAAGCGGCCAAACAATTTCGACTACACTTTTGCTTTTTAGGCAAACAAAAGTTAGTGAAGTGGTAAACAAAAGTCAGCGAAGTGGCAAACAAAGCACAATTTGGGTTGGATTCACATCTAAACACTCACATCCTCACTGAAAAATAAACGCGAATAAAATTACAACTGAAAGGAGTTTTGTTAAATGGGATTGCCAATTACAAAAACCTAACAGAGCTAGAAAGCATTATTGAGAGTATCGTTGCTGACTTTAGTATTGGAGCACCCCCTTGTCGATGTTTCGGCATGACAGGTACTAATCTTGATTTTGTAGGTAGAGATCTTAACATATTCATCTACACTTTTCAGTATTGTTTCCCAGACCTCAAGAGAAGCAAGTTCTCTCAATATAAGTGTGGTTCAGATTTTCACCCACACAATTTGGTGCCGCTAGCAGGAAATGAAAGCAAGATGAATACTTAAGATTAGCAAAAATGCGAAAAAAGGTCAACAACGATGCAGAAGAGAGTTTATCCAACATGATTTTGAACAGCAAAGAAGAAAAGATAACAACAAAGACATAGCCAATAATAAAGGTGAAGGAAATAAGGATGCCAAAATCGAGAAAGGGTATAAACGCCCTAAAGAACAATATTATGAGAAAACATTTGGTAGGAACACATGTATCTGTGAAATCCCGTATTTTTTAGGTATTAAATATTTTAATGGAAGGAATTAGAGATTTATTATAATAATTTGATGATGAGATTTTTAGATGAGAACTTAACTTATTTTATCTCTTTTTATCTTTACCTCATCATTTTATTCATCTCTTAGGTTTTCTATTCTATTTTATTTTGCTTGAGCTCCAACAAAATTTGCATGGGCGCCATGCAATGCTTTTTATCTTTCCCTCTAAGCAAATGTTATTCAAGCAAGTTTTCTTTGCCTCTAAGTAAATTATCTTTTCTTTCCCTCTAAGTAAGCTTGGAGGCTACTCTTTATTTTGCCTATAAATTTGAGCCCACCCTCTCAAATTCTTTCTATTATTCTTCTTCTTGGTCCATCTCTCTCTCTCTCTCTCTCTCTAATCAAAATTTAGAGTTTAGATAGGAGTGTTTAGAGTGAGAGTTAGCATTTTTACATAAGAGGAGAGTTGTAGATTTTGTCAAACCTTACATACTTATGCCTTAAAATTCTGTTCAGTTATCTTTGGAGATTTAAAAAGAAATATTGAATGATTAAAGTGTTGGTGATGGAGGGATTTAGTATTAGCGGTCATGGAATTGTTTTGAGGCAATTTGGGTGGTATACAATGTGCTTCCCTTAAATCTCTTTGCAAAAAGTTATTTTAATTACATTCAATTTGTACTCCTCTTGATTATTCTAGTCATTTGATAAATTCAGTGAAATCATTCTTATTGATACATTTGATTGCTCTAGTCATTCGTTAAATTCTGTGAAATTATTATGTGTAGCCAATGTTGATTTGTCTGGCTAAATGACGTAGAAATGCTTCGTACATAGATCAAGCGAACTTTGCCAATAACTTGGAACAATATGCTGGGATAAGTTGTTGTGCTTGGGTGAAGTGGGTAAGGTAGTTCAATAGTCATGTATTGAGTAGAACCAGATATTTGGTCCTGGTTAAATTATCATATGTCGAGTTGATTTGTTTGTGCAACTTGATAAATTGCTTGGCATCTCAATTCGAATAGTTTGTGTCATGTTGTAAATTGTTGGATTCATATTAATTTATTCTCTATTTAAGCATTGTTATGCCTGTCATATTGTATACTTTCCAAATTAATTTATTTTTCAAGTGCGGAGCAATTTATTAGTGACGATTGGAGTTAAAGCATTTAAAGGATTATTGAGTTAGAGATGTTTTGGCCCACCACTATATATTGTTTGTGGAGTTTTGTACAAATTATATTTTGGAGACATTTGTGTAAATTATTTATGGAAACGATTTGTATATTTGAGGTTGATTTAATGTAGTAATGTCCGTGAAGTTGGGGTGTTACAACATCACCATGATGAGACGTTCAATTCTTTCCAACTAAAGTTAGTAAGGCTTGAAATGACAGTAACCCCGTTTGGAAACCATGGTTTTTAGTCAAAAAGTCACAATAAATTGTCACATCATTCTCTCTACTTTTCTGCACTTTTTTTCATAAAAAATAAAAAAATAAAAAAAAACTAAACTAGTCAATTCCCAAACAAGGCATAACTATGCATTAAAAGAGAAATTCAAAACTTGAAAGGACTAAAGAGTGTTCAGACCAAGAATGGGGAGATAAAAAGCTTTAGCTAAAGAAGAAACAACATGAAACGATGAAACATATATATTTGAAAATGGTCACTGAAAACACAAGTTGGAAAGGCGGCAATAATAGTAATTGTGAAGAGTGTTTTTGAAACACTCATGAGTGTTGACAAAGAGCAAGGGGTGCCAAATAGATCTCAATGTCTAATTGGCATCGAATTCAACATTTCATGAGACGTGTTAGGTCATATACGAAAACGAGTTTGATGATTAACACACCGATAGTAGTGTTCCATGTCAAAAAGGCAACAAAGAAGTCAATTCTAGATTTTTAATAATCTCAGAGCTAATGATGATGGATTTCAAGAAAACGTGAGGTCATCAAATGCACCAAAGATAAAGAAATTGTGAATATGAGGTGGTGATGACAGTTTAGAGAGGTGAATATCTCTCAACCCTTCAGAGTCCTCAAAGGCAATAGGATCTATGGATAGTCGTAAGAATGCATTGCTAAGTAGATTGAGATAGGTCCAAGACGTTAGTTGATGTGGTAGGACCTCAATCAGAGATGCCATGTGGTGTGATGTGAGTCGTCGAGACAAGGGTAGGAGTTAAACCTAGTCAAAGTGTGATTCCTATTTAGAGTAACCTCAATGGGATAACAAAGTATTTAAATTTGATAAAGAATGTTCTCTAATGCTTTGTTTGGTGGGGAGATTTGGGAAGGGATTTGAAAAAATTATGTAAAATGTAAATAAAATATACTTATATTTCACTTAATTTTACACACATTTTTCATTTTCCTTTCTAAATCCTTTTCCAAATCTCCCAACTAAACACAACGTAAGGGTTAAAAAGCCAATCTAAATAGGATAGGATTCCTAGATAGAATATTTGCTTGACAACTGTATTCCTTGTTAGAAAAGGAAACATAAGAGACGCTAAGACATTCTTATATGAAAATTACACTCTCATGGGTTGAGGTATATTTATATTGCATTATGAGTTATAGGAGTGTGCATGGGTCGGATTAGGTCAGGTGTATCCTTAATTCGTCAGCCAAACTGAATGCATCGGATTAGAAACTTGATCATCCGTTGTCGATCGATCTAGTATTCGAAATCAGCCGCAATAAACCACTTTGTTTGACGGTCAACTCGATCGATGGTGTGTTTGAAAGACAATCCCTTCCCATAAAACAAGTCTCAGATTCAAACGTATATATAAACACATTGATTCAAAGATTTAAACATGTGATTTAATCAAAATAAGAAACAGATTCAACATGAATGAGTTGAGAGATAGAAATAGAGTGAAGACCAATTTCAAAAAAAAAAACTTTCCGCCGTTTAGCGCCACCCACAATTGATTAACTCCGTTATCATCGCCATGGCTTTTACTCCATTGATCTGATAAGCTTTGTTACCATCGATCGCCATCGTTTTTCCATCGCCGTTCTGCTCTATGGCCATTAGGGTTTCTATGAGAAGGAGATTGAATAAGGGAAATAGGGTTTGTGAAAGG
The DNA here is from genome assembly GCA_030407325.1 of Camellia japonica. Lineage (NCBI taxonomy): Eukaryota > Viridiplantae > Streptophyta > Magnoliopsida > Ericales > Theaceae > Camellia > Camellia japonica. Next base: position 166,823,221 of record JAPPVO010000019.1, on the reverse strand, counting down.
CAATTGAAGATTGGGTTTATGGGTAAAGGAGATGAAAATGAGGGGTCTCATGGGTTTACACAGAGAGAAAGAGAGAGAGAGAGTATATGTATGTGTGTGTGTGTGTGGATTGTGAAGTGAAAGAGAGATAAACATCAATTGTTACATAGAGAGTTTGTATTGGGAAGAGAAAGAGAGAGAGAGAAAGAGTTTATTAGGAAAAATGTGATAGATTGGTAGAAGGACATAGAGAGTTCGTATTGAAGATGAGTGTGTGACAAATCGGTAGACACAGAGAGAGAGAGAGAGAGAGTTTGTATTGGGAATATAAATATAACATTCGTTAATGGGAAAAAGAGAGAATTGAGAAGTGAAATAGAGGAATTGAAAAGACAAGTCTTTGGTTTTGATGTACTATTAATAAGGTGTAGTTACGAGGTACACAAAACAAGCCACCTGTAAATTAAATATTATTAATTATTGATATATATTGGTCGGTTCGGATATACATGGGTTTTCAGTACCTAAACTATCAGCCGACCACCAATTAGTGAAAATACACGTTTTACAACCGTGTTCGACCGTTACTACTTTCGAAATCAACCGTACACATTCAAGTCGGCTCAAATCGATCAAGTTGAACGGGTTAGTCAGATCCGTACACACCCCTAATGAGTTATAAGCTTCCAGTATTATAGTTGGAGAGCATTATTGAGTGTTGTTGCCAATTTTAGTATCGAAGTGCCCTTTGGTCAACGACACAGAGATTTGCTACTCTCAATTTTTGCAGGCGAAGATCTCGAGTATTCCTTTACATCGTTCACTATTCTTGCTCAGACCTTGGGAGAAGTAGGTTCTTTGGGTATACGCGTGATCCATATTTTCACCCACACATATATAAGAAAATGATTGAGATTTTTTCTAGTTGGGTCTTGGCGTCTCCCAAATCATTCATTTTGTAAAGAGCTTTTTGAGCAAATCATCCATGCAAAAAATATATTGATCCGACATCACATTTCTTTTTTGAAAGAGTCAATGACAACTATAATTTTGAGAATAGACTATCTTTTTTCTTTTCTTTTCTTTTTTTAAGACACATTTAATATGATTATGAGACTACAATTGTCACATTAATACGACTTTTTGTGTAAACAACTTCATAAAATTAACAATTCAAATTATTATTTTAAATTTCATGGCCCACAAAACTCAACTACAATCTCTAGTTAAGAAAAAGAAGATCATCTGAGAAATGGGGTCCTAGTTTTGCAAACGCCTCACCAAAAATTTGTTCAGTGTGTCATCCAAGTCACCATGCATTTTACATGTGGTGTGCATATACATATATAAATAAAAGGGTACATAGAAAAGAAAGACTATCTGATGAAGATGGCACCACAATCTCTGATGAAAGGGGCAGCAGGGTCTACAATATTGCTGTTTCAGAGAGTGATCACTCTCTCTTTAACCACGACAATCACTAGTAGTAGTAGTTGCTGTTGTTGTTCCTTCCCGGGTTCTTCTTTTCTGATCAAAGCAATTGATACAATTCATTATTACTTTTGGGGTTAAGAGTTACATTCACTCATGATATCACCCATTGTCCCATGAACTTAAAGGAGAATGCTTACACATGTAACGAACCGATTGGTGTCACCATAGAAATTAAATTAATTAGTCATCCTAAAGTTTGAGATTAATTTCTTGTTTTTTCAGGTGGCCTATTCCATTTGGCTATATAATGATGCGGTTTTTGAAATTTTAATAATCTTTTGTTTGGGTGGCATACCCCATTGCCCTGGTTGATAGTGTGGTGGCGGTGATGACAATGCGATCACATTGGTAAAATTTTGATTTGAAAATTATTTTCTACCTTTAAAAAATTGAAACTACTTTTTGTCTAACTAAGTATTTTATGTTTATCATAAAAATAAATAAATAAATAAAAAGAAAAAGTTTGTAGTGCTAAACGTCGAAAAATGTAAAAATATTTTCTATTCAAACAAGCAAAGCACATGATTACAAGCTAATGATGTTATGATAAAATTGCAAATAATTAAGAGTTGTATGCAATATGTGTCTATTTGTAAATCTTTAAAATATATTTGAGATTGGGGGCCTTGAATTGGAGAATAAAATGGTTATGAAAGGAAACATCACTAATAACTTCTTTATTTATATTCTCATTTTTTTAAATATATTTCTCAAAAACACAATAAATTTATTTGACAATTTGTTTTTGAGAATTTGTTTTTTTGGAAATCAACTCAATTTTAGAAACACAAAAGTTGTTTTTGAAGTTTTAAATGCTAGTTTCACACAAAAATTTAATAACCAAATCAGCACTATGATCTATAATTAAACACCACAACAATTTGTAATTAATTTAGATGATAGCTTGTATATATATATATATATATTTTGATAACTCAGGTATCCCCAACCCGCTGATTTTAAGGGAAGCCAGAACTAATCCTGAGGGCCCTGAAGTTAACGACCGGGCAAACCTCTAGTGGCTCCTGTGGATTTTATCCTCCAGACTTTACCATTCGGCCACTTGCCTTGGGGTTAAATAATAGCTTGTATATAATATAGGGGATATTACATATCATTGCATTTCTATAAAAATAATTACAAATCAGTGGAATGTTTTATCAGTATTAATAATTAAAGTCATAAATTTTCCAATGTTTCTGTAATTATTTTTTTGAAAGTACACCTTGATTGTAATTTTTCTTATAATATACATGTTTGTATTGTAGAATAACCCTACACAAAAGAGTGCATTGAGCAATAGTGTCATAAGATGGCTTGATATATATGATTAAGTGAAGTTTGAGGATGTTCCCTCATAGACCTGCTCACCAACATGGGACTTGTGAGTCCCAAAGTATAAGTGTTTATGGCTAAGCTGAAAAATGAGTGAGCGAGTGAGTGACCACCAAAAATGTTTCCCAAACCCATAAGAGAAAGAGAGGCAAGCCACCAAAAGATAATGACCCTTCAAAAGGGGGGGTAGGCCTGCCCATCAAGAAGACAGACAGAGACAGCTCAAAAGAGCCATCCCCGCCCCAGCAATGAAAATAGTCTGCCCCTTACTTTGCCATGAGAGAGAGTATCGAACATGAGTTGTGTGGAGCCAACCACACTATTCTATGACACAACCCACTTGAGAGAGAGAGAAAAATGCCCTATTTGAAGGTGTGATATCTTCTGGCTCAAATTTTTTGGCCTGTCCTAAAACATTTATAATTGTATTAGATTATATTTTGAGATTTTCATATTTCAAGATTTTACATAATCTAATAAATATGTGTTTTCTAATAAATATGTGTTTTGTAACAAAGAGACAAAAGTTTAAGGGCAAATTATCCATTGTGTCATTTTGGTTCGTAGATTTTTAATTGGCTCAATTTTGACTTTTTTAAATTTTGTTTGAATTTGGTCCAATTGATAATATCATTTGTGTTTTTTAATAAAAATTATCACTAAATTGGTTGAGATTAACTGACTAGATTGAGTAAGCGTATAATTTTTTCCTTACAAAAATTACACATGACGGTTATGTATGTATTTTTTATAAAAAAATTTACTACGAGTTATAATTAATTGAACCAAATTAAGACAAAATCATAAATTCATTGTCAAAATGTCACAAGAATCAAAATATAGGAACTACTGTCGTAATTTGCCCAAAGTTTTAGGATAGAGAATGTTAACTCTATTTGAAAGCATGGCATGGTATCTTTTGTCTCAAATTTTTCTGTTTTTTCTAAATTTTCTATATGCTTGTCTCAAAACATTTGTAGCTGAGTTAGATTATATCTCAAGCTTTATCATATTTTCAAAAGTTTATATGATCTAATAATTGTGAGTGTTCTGGAACAAAACAATAGAAATTTGACTACTAAGAATTTTTAATCCTATTTGAAGGCATATTACTACTACAAGAGCACTCTTTCCCATGTATGAGGGGTCCTGGATTTTTCTTTCCTTCTTGAGAGAGAGAGAGAGAGAGAGAGAGATTCTGAATGTTTGAGTTTGAAGTTAATACAAGAGCACTCTTTTCCATGTGAAGAGAGAGGAGGGGATCATGGATTTTTTCTTTTGAAGTGGAAGATCAAAAGCAAATAATAAATCTGCCTTTACTTTTTTTCAGCCCTCTCTTTAAGACTATTCCATCTTCTAATAAAGCTCAAATACACACATTACAATAGAGTTTTTGGTCCCAGAGAGACCAGACCATTAGGCCAAGGAAAGAGAAGGAATAAAGCAAGAAGATCAATGACTTAAAAATAAAAATAAAGCTTCCCTGCTTCCTCCTTCCATGCAACCTATCTATACAACATAATTATATATTGATCATTCAAAAACACAAAACATAGTAATGATGTACTAATAATCATCTTCTTTTACTTCTTACATCCACTGTTGTTGCAGGCACATGTTGCCAACCCCAAGAAAAGGTCAAATACAAAAACAAAAACAAAAAAGATGGTCACTATGAGGGTATAATAGAAAATTACCAATGTGTATATTTATACATTACACATCAAAGTACACAATGGTGCGTCTTCAAATGCATTCTTGGTCCAATCTGTTATTTTATTTGCTGCAGATTCATAGTGTCTTTCCATGGATAAAATCATAGAGGGATTATTGGGATTTTTGGGGAGGAGGTGTTAATGACTGTTGCAGCGATTTGATCATATCGTAACAATTTTTCATGAATTTACTTTTTTTTTTTTCTAATATTTCTTTTAACTGATGAGGAACTTAATTAAAGTAAGGTTTTTTTGCACCCATCTTTGTAGGGTAAATCTCAGGTGACGTTAGGGAGCTCGTTTTCCATGCACCTAGTTGGAGAATTTGAATTATTATCAGTTGTGCGAAGAGCATATGCACCAACTTTTTTCAATAACCCATAGGTTGTTTTGTTGTGTGAGAAGCATACACACCAACCAATTCGGATGACCCCAAGGACTATTTGCATGGATCCTCCATGGGTTTGCTTTTTTAAGTTGACAAAGAACTTTAAAGTAGAGGTTTTTTTTGCCCCTACCTCCATGTGGTAAATTTCAAGTGACATTATGGAGCCCCTTTTCCATGCACTAAGTTAGATGGGAAATTTGAATCATTATCGGATGACTCCAAAGGCTGTTTTCGGTTGTGTGAGGGGTGAACACAACATCTAATTCGGATGATTCCAAGGGCTATTTACATGGATCCTCTATGAGTTTGCATTTTTTAATATGGCGTGGAACTTCTTTAAAGGAGAGTTTTTCGCACCAACCTCTATATGATAAATTTCGAGTGAGGTTATGGAGCTCCTTTTCCAGATGATTATTTAGTATTCTCGGAGTATGAACACGTGGTACTCCATAAGGTTTTAATTGATAGAGAGAAGTAGAGACCAACGATTTATGTTAGGAATGAAAGAACAACATGAGGCTAAGTAATTGGTGATTAGCTTAGAGTATGGCCACATGGCGCTCCGGACTTATTCAATAATTTCCCCCCTTTTCCATGCTTGAGTTAGTTGAGAAATTTGAATGATTATTGATTGTGTGAGAAGTATACACACCAACTCATTTGAATTACCCTAAAGGTCGCTTTCAGTTGTGACAGGAGTGTTCACAATCCTGTCTATTTATAATAAGTCTGTTGCATCATCAAGGATGTTAATATGCTTTTCATGTCAATAATAAGGCTGGTTGTACTAATACTCACCTTTTTAGTTTAACTATTTTCTTTACTTTTTTCTTTGTCACTTGGATTTTGCATGAATGAAAAACAAACCTTGCTATTTTTTTGCTTCAATTTATTTTGTGTTTCAAAAAAGCTATTCTTTCTGTAATAGATTCTAGAACGAAAAGCTACCATTACTAGCTGGAAAATAATTTACAAATAAAATTTTTCTACTAAAAATTCATCAAAATTATATGACAGTGACTAATAAAATTATAAGTCGAAATGAAAAGTGTTTTAGTTAGAAATAAAAAAAGAATAAATGGCCACATTTTTCTATACAAAAATTTTGTATAGAATTTTTGTTTCTATATTACCCTTACTCGTTCACATTAAAAAAAAATAATTATAAAATCAATACAGAATGATGTAACAAGTTTTAATTTTATTACTTTAAAGTAAAAGACCCATCAAAATGATTTAAACTATTTAAAATATCACTACCACATCATTCTTGTCATAAATTTTGTATTGAAATTCTGTAAGCATATCATTTTTTAAGAAATAAAAATAATGAATTAGGATTAGAGATTCGACACAAGTTTTTTGTTCAAATCACCATGTACTCCTTCAAATTAGAGAAATGTCGCTTGGGTTTGTAATTTGAAAACTACACAAAACAAAGTTGCCTACACAAAATAAAGAGTAGTGCTAGAGAGCTCGAAAGAGCTCCCCTAAATTCCCCCCGAATCGAAAACGACGCCGTTTTCGGCTTTTTCTTTTTTTTTTTTTTTTTTTTTCAGAATCAGAGAAGGAAGACGAAGAAACAGAGGGAGGAAGAGAAGAAGAAAGAAGAAGAAAGAAAGAAGAAGAGAAGGCAGGGGCGGAGATCGGCGGAGATCGGCTCGACGTCGGACGAACTCGACGGAGATCGGCGGAGCTCGACGATCGGCGAGGCTCGACGATCGGACGAACTCGACGATCGGAAGCTCGACGATCGGAAGCTCGGCCGGAATGCAGGGGCCCCTCTGTGTGTGTGTGTCTCCCTCTCTCCTCTCCGCTCTCCCTCTCTCTCTCCCTCTCTCCTCTCCGCTCTCCCTCTCTCCCTCCCTCACCGTTTCAGAGTCACGAGGAAGAAGAAGGAAAAAAAAAAAAAAAAAACGTGAAACGACGTCGTTTCACGGATTTCGGGGGATTCGGGGAGCTCGGTTTCGAGCTCCCAAGCTTTATCCACAAAATAAACATGTCGGCTCTGATAGATTTTTGACTGAATGGTTGCTTATTTTAAGAATGTTATTTACAGACAGGTAAAGAAACAATCAAGAAGCAATTTTGAATGTTAGTGTATATATATATATATATATATGATCTTATAAGAGGGCAATATGTGGCCAATTTACTCCTGAGTCTCTCAAGTCATTTTCAAGCTTGGCTTAGTGACAGACATCTACTTTGCACAGTGGCATGCATTGCCCACTTTCCTTATTTTTGTTTTTGTTTATTATCATAAAAATTCAGCATTCATAGGGTGCTTTTTTTTTTTTTTTTCAGAATTAATTACATAAAGATACACATTTATTTGTAGTGAATATCAGTTTATCCCTTTATCTATGAACTCATATTTCAATTATAAAAATCATACATATGCCCTTTTTTGAAGAGATGGAAGTGCTATAGTTAACGGGATTAAAATATATGAGTCCATAAATTATAGTACTAAATTGATATTTATTAAGAGAGAGTCATTGTATAATTAACTTATTTTTTTGTGATGAGAAACCTCCCAGGCTCCTTTCGACCCACTTCGAATAGTAGTGATTAAACCCGAAAGATACTAATAAGAGTCGAAACTGATACATCTGAGGATATATTTCATTCCAGAATTCACACCCTTAATCGCTGGGCTACCTGTGTGGGTTCAAAGGTGCCATTTATCAAATGTATGAGAATAATTCAGCAATTCTCTATGACTGAAAGTGCAATTGCATCATCTCTCACTCACTCAAAGGTAAAAAGAGCATTCTTTGATTAAAGCTACAGGGCATTTTTGTCATTTGTAAAAAAGAAAGAGGGGGAGAGAGAGAGAGAATCAACTTTACTTTTTCTCCTCCTAATGTAAACTTTAAATTTCTGTTATCCAACGACTGTTTTTTAATTTCATTCACTTCCCACAAAACCCTTCCTTTCCTTTCTTTTTCTTTTTCACTCTCTTAGCTTTTGCTTAAAGCAGCTCATGATAGATATACACACACATATACATACATGGCTCATATCAGAACCAGTTTTATTAACACAAATTCAATCTTCTCTTCTCTTCTTCACTGAGAAAGATAGAGAAAGAAAAAGAAAAGCAGAGAAAAAAAAAGGGGAGGCTTAGCTTCTACCTTGAACCACAAGTCTCTTTCTTTGAAGATGTTTGATTCTCTAAATCTACACACACTTGAAGTTTCTCAGATTCCCTTCCCTTTCCGTCATTTTCCCGGAAAACCCATTATCCTCACAGCCCTTAAAATCCGTATACTCTTCTTTGGCTTCTTCCAAACTCAACTTCCATGAAAATTTTCCAGGAAAATATGCAACTTTCCATTGTTCTCACACTCTTCTTTCTTGTGGGTACCTCTGTTTCAACTTCTATCATTAGTGACTTCCATGCCTTAATTTCTCTAAAACAAGGGTTCGATTTCGCTGAACCGGTCTTAACCACTTGGAATTCTTCGAATCCAACTTCGGTTTGTTCGTGGGTTGGAATCAAATGCTTCAGGGGAAGAGTTTTTTCGCTAGATTTATCCAATATGAATCTTTATGGCTCTGTTTCCTCTGTTTCTCCTGTTCTCTCAAGCCTCGATAAGCTAACCGAGCTTTCTCTTGCTGGAAACAACTTCACCGGCCAAATCAAGATTGCAAATTTGAGTAATCTTCAAGCGCTAAACATATCGAACAATCAATTTGATGGAAGCTTGGATTGGGACTACTCGAGCCTGGTGAACTTGGAGATGTTTGATGCTTATAATAATAATTTCACCGCCCCGCTTCCTCCTGGGATTTTGAGTTTGAAGAAAATTAAGTACTTGGATTTGGGAGGAAACTATTTCTATGGCGAAATCCCGGGAAGTTATGGGAATCTGGTCGGGTTGGAGTATCTGTCGCTGGCTGGAAATGATCTGAGTGGGAAAATACCCGGCGAGTTGGGCAACCTCACTAACTTGAAGCAAATTGAGTTGGGCTATTTCAACGTATTTGAAGGTGGAATTCCAAGTGAGTTTGGCAAGTTGGTGAATCTAATTCACATGGATCTCTCAAATTGCAGATTGGACGGTTCAATTCCTCGCGAGTTGGGGAATTTGAAGTCCCTCGACACACTCTATTTGCACACAAATTTGCTCTCAGGTCCAATCCCAAAACAGCTTGGCAACCTCACAAACCTAGTCAATCTTGATCTCTCCAACAATGCAATAGTTGGAGAAGTCCCATTTGAGCTTGTCAACCTCAAACATCTCAAACTCTTAAACCTATTCATGAATCGATTGCACGGGTCTGTACCAGACTTTGTAGCTGACTTGCCTGAATTGGAGATTCTCCAACTATGGATGAACAACTTCACCGGTGTAATCCCCCAGAATCTTGGCCAAAATGGGAAGCTTCAAGACCTCGATTTGTCGTCCAACAAGCTCACTGGTACTATCCCTCCAAACTTATGCGCCTCGGGGCAACTTAGGATACTAATTCTCCTAAAAAACTTTCTCTTCGGGTCAATACCGGAGAGCTTGGGGACATGTTTGAGCCTTGTTAGGGTCAGACTAGGGCAAAACTACTTGAATGGTAGTGTCCCAAATGGGTTCATTTACTTGCCTCAACTAAATTTAGTTGAGTTGCAAGACAACTACTTGTCAGGCACTTTATCTGAGAATGGAAATAGCACTACAAATTCTAATAAACCCGCGAAATTAGGGCAAATGAACTTGTCAAACAATCTCCTTTCCGGGTCTTTACCATTCTCCCTCTCGAATTTCACTTCCCTCCAAATCCTCTCCTCGGGGGAAACAAATTCTCCGGTCAAATCCCGCCTTCTATAGGCCAACTCCGCCAAGTACTAAAGCTCGACTTCCGAGGAAACTCGCTTTCCGGAGAAATCCCACCGGAGATTGGAGATTGTTACCATCTCACCTACTTGGATTTGAGCAAAAACAACCTCTCCGGGGCAATCCCACTGGAGATCTCCAATATCCGAATCTTGAACTACTTAAACTTATCAAGAAACCATTTCAATGACACCATACCCAAATCACTTGGATCCATGAAAAGCCTCACAACAGCTGATTTCTCCTTCAATGATCTCTCCGGGAACGTCCCGGAATCAGGCCAATTCGCCTTCTTCAATGCCACGTCTTTCGCGGGAAATCCTCAGCTATGTGGATCACTTTTGAACAATCCTTGCAATGTCAGCGCCGCCACAAAGTCGCCGGAAAAGGCGGGGTCCAGCGAGTTCAAGCTGATATTTGCACTTGGGATGTTGGTTTGTTCCTTGGTTTTCGCTGCGGCGGCGATATTAAAGGCCAAGTCATTCAAAAAGAGTGGTGGCAGCGGTGGCGGTGGTGGTGGTTCGGGTTCTTGGAAGATGACGGCGTTCCAGAAGGTGGAGTTCACCGTGGCAGAGGTGGTGGAGTGCATGAAAGATGGGAATGTGATTGGAAGAGGTGGTGCTGGGATTGTGTACCATGGCAAAATGGCTAATGGAACTGAAATTGCTGTGAAAAAGCTTCTTGGGTTTGGTATGGTTAGCCAATGCATCCTTATCCCTCTTATGCATTTCTTTCTTTTTTCGCTTTGTTCTAATACACTCTCAAATCATAGGTTCATGCGAGGATCTCAAGATGTAATTTTACCATTTTAAATCGTAAAATTATGTGAGATTCTCGTGTAGTAATTTTACAATTGAGAATGAATTAGAATAACGAATAGAGAGATTTGAAAATAGAAATCCTCATATCCTGTCTATTATTTGTGCCATTTTAATTTTCTAAATTTTAGTTTGAGTCAAAATAGTCTAATTTTATATCATGGTCTAAACAATTAACGAAATAATAATAAAATACATGGTCTCTAAAATAATAATACAATATAAGTTTGATTTTTTGTTAAATTCATTCAAAAACAATGCAACAGGATCTAGAATTCAGATCTCCCCTTTCATGTACCAGTTTAGGAATGAATTTGGCAAAACTTTGAAACACACAATACTCTATATATATATGTGTGTGTGTGTGTGTGTGTTTTACTACTATGTTGTTAATGATCTAAACTTAGTTTCGTTCATGTTTTTTTTTAGTTTGGAAAAATCAGTTTATTTTCATTTAAGTCGGTTTCTTTAAAAATTTCATGCAAAATTTTCCAAACGATCATTTAAATTGAAAAGATTGAAACTTTAAAATCAAAGTGACACGAAATTATTACTTTAACGATATATTTAGATCAAATGTTTTAGCAGATGTTTTTCTGAAAGAAATAATAAAGAGAAAATTCAGTGAAACATATATATATAAGCTAAATTTCACTTACTTTCTAATTTCTTATCTCTTCATAAATTTCTTCTGAAATCCTTAATTCAATATATCCATTTTGATGTATGTATAGATGTTTACTTAATTTTTTTATAATGATCTGTAAAAACAGGCAGCAACAGCCATGACCATGGATTCAAAGCCGAGATCAGAACTCTAGGCAACATCAGGCACCGGAACATCGTGAGGCTCCTAGCATTCTGCTCGAACAAGGAGACGAACGTGCTTGTATATGAGTACATGCGCAATGGGAGTTTGGGAGAGGCCTTGCACGGCAAGAAAGGCAGCTTTTTGAGTTGGAATTTGAGGTACAAAATCGCGGTGGAAGCAGCCAAAGGCCTCTGCTATCTCCACCACGACTGCTCGCCTTTGATAGTCCACCGCGACGTCAAGTCTAACAACATACTGTTGAATTCGAGCTTCGAGGCTCATGTCGCTGACTTTGGATTGGCCAAGTTTTTGGGAGATGGTGGCGCTTCCCAGTGCATGTCGGCGATTGCAGGGTCTTACGGCTACATTGCACCTGGTAAGTCCAATTAAAAACTTATTGACTAATCAAAAACTTAATTTATAACTTACTGCAATATACCAACAACAAAAAAAATTAAATTAAATTAAAAAACAAAAAAAAATTAATTAAAATAGTCCTAGTCGGATAATCTCCCATCTAAGTAAAGAAAATTGCTGAATTTGTACTTCTTGTGACTCTATTTCCTAAAGAGATGGGGACAGAATTAATGTATGATTAGGGAAAAAAACAAAAATCTCTATCACTGTATTCTACAATTACACATACATCTTTGTCAAATCATTTTTTAAAAAAAAAAAATTCTTTATACTTCGCATTTTTGCAATTTTTTCTTCATTTGAACTGCTCGACACTGAATTTAAGCTTTGTGAGTATATCATGTGTAGTTCTGTGACTGATTTATGCGTTGACAAGTAATTAATTGTGTCATTGAAACATAGAGAAATGTCAATGAATGTTGCAACATTTTTTATGTATGCCATTGCAGAATATGCATACACCTTAAGGGTAGATGAGAAGAGCGATGTGTACAGCTTTGGGGTCGTCCTCCTAGAACTTGTCACTGGTCGTCGGCCGGTGGGTGACTTTGGAGACGGGGTAGACATTGTGCAGTGGACAAAGAAAGCCACCGGCTGTCGGAAAGAAGAAATCATCCACATCATTGATCCGAGGCTCACCACAGTCCCTCAAGAGGAAGCCATGCATCTGTTCTTCATTTCCATGCTTTGCATCCAAGAAAACAGCGTTGAGCGGCCAACAATGAGGGAGGTTGTTCAAATGCTGTCTGAACTCCACCGCCACTCCCCCGACCTTCAGTCTTCATCTTCTTCTTCTTCATTCCTCTTTCAACCGATGATGATGACAAAGAACTCTGAAAAAGAGAAAAATCAATTGCCCAAAGCTCTCAAATGATCTTCTCCTTGTTTTAAGGAACTTGAGTTTTAGGGTTCTTGTTTTCCAGAAAATTATCATATCTGTCACCAGATGAATTTTATCATTTGTTTTGTCTCTTGCATAGAAACATAAAACAAACGTTATATGTATATGTAGTACTCATTATATGATGAGTTTTTACATATACACATGACATTTGTTATGTAAATCTATATAGGAGATGAAACACAATGAAATTTAATCTGGTGATACATAGCGGTGCCTCTTTTCGTCGTAACTTAGGATGGCTTGATAATTTTGTTATGGCTTTGTGAAGTGCAAAGTTTTATTTTTTCAATTTTTTTTTTTGGTTTTATAGTTTGTTCTCACTTAGGTGTAGACATAGGAGATTTGGTGTTCAATAGAAGTAGAAATAATCAATGGGATGCACTTCATTTTAAGGGGGTGTCCTTGGGGAGAGAGAGAGCTTGCAATCTTAAGGAAGTCATGCATGCTCTTTGTTTTATACTATATACATATTATATTTGGTTGCTTTAATTAAATCATGACACCTTTTTTTTAAATATTTTTTTCCTACTATGTACCTTCAATGAAATCAAAATAGCTCTTTCATTGGTTGTAAGTGCTCTTAAGTTGGTCCTGTGATTGATTTTTGAGCCTGTACTATTGTTATAGAAACAGTATAAGCCAAAACCAAAGCTCAACATATATACACAGGCTATGTAAAATATTCATGCCAGAAAATACAATAAAAATTTAATGAAATATTGAACTCAAACTTTAGAGTTTCGTAGAACATAATTCAAATGATTTGGTAAAATTTATAACCACAAAAAATAAATAAATAAATAATTAGGGGAGTGGAAAGTAGGAGGAACATATATAAGGCCTATGAATAGTGTTGGTGACAATCATAGATCAATTGAAATGCAGGAAGACCCACCTCAAGGTACTATTTTGATGAAAGTTCAAGCTCCTTGATAATCTTCCATGATGACAAAATTAAGGCTGTATTTCGATTTGGTGAGGAATTTGTGTTGGGGAAGGAAAAGAGAATAGAAAGACCCCACTAAAAGTACTATTTTGAAGAAAATCTTTCAAAGTCTTTCATAATCTTCCATGATGACGACATTAAGGTAGTGCTTGGATATTCAATTTGGAGAGGAATTTGAGGAAACCTCGCCAAATCCTAGATCCAAACATAGCCTAAGAGTGTTTTGAATATTGAATTTGGGAAATGATTTGTGGAGGGAAAAGAAAATGGAAGGAAAATGTGAAGAGAAAAAAAAAAAACTTATAATTCATTCAAATTTTCTTTTCCCTCCACAAATCACTCTCCCAATCCAAAATTCAAAAACAGCCTAAGCAAGCAACCTTGTATTCAACAGTGCGTTTCTTGATTCCCATCTTAGTTCTTATCATCAAGGATGCAAGGAGATGATCATGAACCAGACAAGCTGATTTGAATCACTTCTCTTTTAAGGATCTTCTCACCAAAGTTGCATTATGAAGGTGGCTTTCTGATGCCAAAGCCTGGCCCTCAATATTTCAGATTGAAAAGAAAAAAAAAAACTAATTTCATGCCTTATGTTATGTGTGACATTCCAAATGAGTCAGCTAATCATCTTTTCCCAAAGCAATGGTCTTGCAAATGCATTTAATTATTCATGCTAGAACTCCTCTCTTCTCTTGGTTAAGGAACCAATGCACATCCCTATAGTCCCCACCCCAACTAGTCGCTACGTGCATGGGGATCTCATTGCAGTTACAATGTTTATTTTTGTTAGACAACGATTACAATTATCAAAGAGTAACTCTTGTTTCAACTGATTGAACAATTGGAAGCAGTTTACTTACAGTACTAGTGGACATCCATGAAAAGTATTTACTGAATTATCAGTTTAGTATATTCAGCTTATAAAAAAGTTTGATGTTCCTTGCCCATTATCAAACAATCCCTTATTCACAAAAACTCATGTGGGATTAATAGTTTTCATGTGTGCATAGATTGGCTGTCCCATACAACTCTTGCTTGCAAAATTTGATTTCCATATAAATATTGAAATATTGTCAATGATCAATAAAAGCACTTAAGTACCTTTAAAAGTAGCCATACTTGTCCCCAAAATCACCCTTCAGCTCCAATGCCAAGATGGGTAGGTGCCTTGCAAGGATAGCATCGAACCCACTGTATGAAAAGAAAATTATTGCTCTCAGGCTTTGAAAAAAGACACATTATTTGGAATAAAAAGAAACATTTTGAAATAAATTTACACTTCTAAAAAAAAACAATTCCTTACACGTAAAAGAGATAGAATTTGAATACCATAAACTTTTTATTTGCAAGGTGTACTATCATAAAAAATGCAAAATAACTCTAATCCGCATTGAAAAAAATAAGCGCATAGACTCCGCAACAGGTCTCAGACACTATAGAATTTTTTTATTTTTTATCTTTTAAAAAGGAAGCATTTATATACATGAGAGAAACTATACAAAAATATAAAACAAATATATACACACGCAGAAACAAATGCCAGTCATCATTGTAAAAGTTTAAGAATACAAAGGAACAAGTTTATCTAAACAATGTGATTGGGCCAGATATGCTAGCAGCAATCAAGCATTTCTTTGATTAAGGTGTTACTCAAACAGCATGGAACAGCACTTCTATCACTCTCATTCCTAAAACTAATGCTGCAGATACTATTAAGCTATGAAGAATGGGTACTTCGAAAATGTTGCCATACGCGTAACGGATACTTACTGAGTATTGGTACGCATACTGATAGGACTACATGCGTGTTGTTAGGAATTGACCCTTTTTAACCAAGATCGGTGAGACACGAAATAACAAACAAGGAAAAAAAACGAATCATACAAATCACACACAAGAACACAAGGATTTACGTGGTTCACCCCAGAATAGGGTTACGTTCATGGCTGCTACAGTTTTCACTATAATCAGAAAAAATACAATTCTCTCTTAACCTAAAATAGGCGCCTCTCATCTATTTATAAGTATAGAATTAGGGTTACACGAAAGCAACATGGGAATTACGAAAGTACTCAAAACATTTTGGCCAAAGGGTAAACCCCCCTTTCCCTTGGGGGAGGGCCCCCAAACCCCCTATTGGACCGAGTGTTTGAATAAACAGTAGGGTTGAGTGAACAATACTTATCACGGTCCACCAACCCAAAAACCGGGTGGCAATTGGGTACTCCCTGGATACTCTGTGGGTATGGAAAGGGTACATAAGGGGTACACCAAGCTATGGGACATTGGTGGAGATATGTTTAATTTATTAGAGAGTTTTAATTTACTTGAAATTGCAAATCATTTACCTTATGTACCAGAGATGAAAGATTTCAATGATGAAATTGATGGAAATGAAAATTGAAGTTTCAAGTTTCTAAATTTTGATTAGCTTGCTTTTGGAATGAAACTTTGTTTTGTAATTTCTTCTATTTAATGGCATTAACATAGCTTATGGACTTTGCTTTGTTATTGGTATTGTTGAACTATGATTTCTCTTTTTGGTTTTGTAATTTCTCTATTTAATTTTGGTATTGGACTTTGATTTGTAGGTGAAATCTCAAACTATAAATTATAAAAAATAAATAAAGTATTTATTGACATATCCAGTCTTACCTGTATCATATTTTTTTTAGGTCTTGCCGTACTCGTACCAGTATCCGTACCTGCACATGTGCTTCATAGCTATTAAGGATTACAAGCCCATCTCTTGTTGCAACATTACACAAATGTATACCTAAGATTTTAGCTAACAGATTACAACTTATTTCTTCCCCATTTGATAAACAGAGCACACTGCATTCATTCAAGGGAGAAGCATTGTGGATAATGAGTTGTTTATGCAGGAAATTTTAAGGGGTTATCATAGAAATGATGGGCCACCTAGATGTGTGCTTAAAGCGGACCTGATGAAGGCTTACGATTCTATTGATTGAAGTTTCTTACTGGACGCTATGCAGAGTATGGGTTTTCTGAATCAATTTGTCCAATTGATAAAGCAGTGTAATGGTACTGTCATGTATTCAACTGTTGTCAATGGAGAACTTGTGGATAATTTCAACGCTAAAAGGGGTCTAGGACAGCCAGATCCTATTCCCTTGTAAGCATGGAAAATTTCAGCCAATTACAGATTGTCACATACTACAAAGGCCTACAAAATATGACACAATTATTGGCAAATCAAATATTGCCATGTGTCTAATTGGTCTTAATTCAAGATTACATAAATGGTGAAATCACAAGTTGCCACATGTCAAAATGATGCAGTCTTCAAGATGAAAAGTTTTTGGCTAATCAAATTAAGCCACTTGTCGTATTGAGGTAGCCAAGCCAATCAAATTATGGCACACCATTAAAGTGTTTGGTATTTATCTCTAAATAAATCAGAGATAATTATCAAAGAAGTTGAAGTCTATAAATAAAGGTGATCTTCGCCAGAATTTTACATACAATTCTACATAAAAAAATCAAGTTGTAAAGACAAAAAATTTACATCAAGCCATGGAAGAAAGCTCTTCAAATAAAGCCCCAAAGTCCTGAAGAACTTTCCTTGCTAAAGCCTTCAATTTCAAGGCAATTGCTCGTGACAAAGTTCAATCAATCTCTATCATGCTTGAAGCTTGGAGATTCAAATGATCTTCTTCTACTAAATTGGAGAGCATTCTACAAATTTGATTTGGGAACAAGCTGTCAAGCCCTCAAGTCAATGTCCTACAAATTTGTTATCTTCTTTGTGCTACTTGGAGAAGATTTCGCCGTTCGATTCAGGAACAAACTATCAAGCCCTCGAGTCAACTTTTTGAAGAGAAGAATCAAAGGATCATTCTTTTCTACAAGAATATCTAGAGATTGTAATCACATCATTTTAAATTAATAAATTTATATTTGCCACTCTTTTTCAATCTTTATTTTGCAGACAAGAAATTTGTGTACACCCCCTATCTATTTCTGCTTGTTATGGAATGTTTCTACTGTATGTTAAAGGGTGCAACAAGGGGGTTTTACTTTCCATGCTAGATGCCAAGAACTGTAACTTTTTCAAGTAGCTTTTGCTGATGATCTGTTCATATTTAGTGGTGCTGATAGGAGTTCCATTCAGGTTATCCAAAATGTTCTCCACAATTTTCACATGTTGTCTGGCCTGCAAGCCAACATGCAGAAAAGCTCAATATACTTTTGTGGTGTTGAGGACAGCATTAAAGAAGAACTTAAGCATATACTGACTATCCCTGAAGATACTTTTCCAGTCAAATACTTAGGTATTCCTTTGATATCTACAAGACTGAAAGTCGAGGATTGTGAGCTGCTCGAGGAGAAAATTATTAAACGAGTTAAAGGCTGGGCCAACAAACTTCTGTCTTTTGGTGGAAAGTGGCAATTAGTTCATTCAATTCTATTTGGAGTACAGGTTCATTGGACCTCAATATTTATCCTCCCTAAGAAAATTTTGAAAGAATTGGAAGACATCATGAAAAATTTTCTTTCAACGGGATCAGAGTTGTATCAGAATGCTCCAAAAGTGAAGTGGAAACATGTTTGCTATCCTAAAGAAGGGGGTTTGGGTCTGCAATCCTTAGTTATTTGGAATTAAGCTGTCATGTTGAAGTATATTTGGGCCATTTGTAAAAAAAAAAACTGATATTCTTCGGGTAAAGTGGATGCATACATGCATTATCAAGCGTCAATGTTTTTGGCATATGAAAATCCCTCATGATTCTTCATGGACCCTAAGAAAATCTTCAAACTTAGGGATATTGCCCAGCCCTTGATCCAGAGTACTATTGGCAATGGGCAAGATACCCTTTTATGGTTAAATAATTGGCATCCCATGGGGCCTTTATACTCTAAGTTTCGTAACAGTATTCGGCTGAATTTGATTAGAAATGTCAATGCTAAAGTCAGTGAAATGATTCAGAGGAATGAATGGAAATGGCCCATGAGATGGAATGGTATTATGCAAACCATTATTGAGCAGATTCCACTTACTTTGTGCCAGATGAAGGGAAGAATGATGGAGTTAATTGGATGGCAACCTCTAGTGGTGAATTTTCAGTTAGGACTAGGGCTCCAAACGAGCCGAGCCGAGCTTTTGAATGTTCAAGCTCATTTATTAAGTATTAGTCGAGCTTCAAAAATCGAGTTCAAGCTCGGCTCGAGCTTGCTCGATTACATAAACGAGCCAAGTTCGAGCTCAAGCTTGAGCTTGAAAAAAAAAATTTAATTTAAATTAATTTACTTATTAAGATTAAAAAAAATATAAGATTGAGTAAAATATATAATGATACTTATATTAATAATAAATTTTATCAATCAAATATGTAAATTTACACAAGCACCAAACATAAATACAAAATAAAATAGATTATTGAAATTTTATTTAATATATTATTAAAAATAAATATTAATTGATTTATTTTTATGTTTATGAGCCTTATCGAGTCGAGCTTAGGGCTACTCGAGCTCGGCTCAATTAATAAACGAACCTAAAAATCGAGCTCGAGCTTAGTCATTTAGTAAACGAGCCAAGATCAAATAAGCTTTAAATGAGCCGAGGTCGAGCTGTTCATGAAGAGCTCGGTTCGTTTGTAGCCCTAGTTAGGACTGCTCGGCAAGCCATTAGAAGTCATCAACAGAATGTACCTTGGGCAAAGGTAGTCTGGCTTACAGATAATGTTCCAAAATAGGCATTCAATATTTGGCTATGTTTACTTGGCAGATTATCTACCTTGGATAGGGTGTACAAATGGGGTTTAGTTCAGACTCAAACATGCAAGCTTTGTGATGACCTTGATGAGAATTATGCCCATCTCTTTTTCAACTGTTGTTTCACTAATAGTCTATGGCAGAAAATTTTGGATAAGCTCAGTATTTAGAGATGTCCATTGAACCGGTAGGGTGAGTGTAATTGGACTGCACAGCTTGGAAAGAAAAGTAAAGTTTGCTCAAAAGTTGTTCAAGCTTGCACAAGAGAGAAATGCAAGAATTTTTGCAAACAAGAGATGATCAGAGACTGAGTTGCTTGAGGGAATTTTGTAAATATTAAGAGTAGTAGTTGCCTAGAGAGGTATTGTGGATAATCAGTTTAACAGAGGTGTTACACTTAATTGGAATCTTTCTAGCAACTTGTTTCCATAGGTTTTGATTTCTTTTTGCTGTAAGAATTGCTGGGGTTTACCCTAGTTGAACTCTTGCAAGTTTTTTTTTTTTTTTTTGCTGTTATTTACATTTCCTTACCCCCAAAAAATATTATCAAAGGAAGATTAAAAAAAATTAAAAAAAAAAGGTTATCTAAACAAAGGGAATGAAAATAATTTGCTAAATTAAGCATGGAAAACTAACAAAAGGACCAAGTAAAGATAAGTCACGTAATGACACTAACATCTGTGATGGGAGTATCAAGAACCCTCTCTTGCTCCATGACAAAGCAAATAAACCAAAAAAACAAATATGTTAAAAAAAATGAATACTGCACAAATAATTAGCTGCAGATATTGAGCAATCTCATTACTATTACTGAAACAAGTATGTGGTTGTTAGGCCTATCGAACACCAGAAATCAATACCACACAAGAACACAACAATATTTACGTGGTTCGGCAATTGCCTACGTCCACGGAGAGTAATGTATTATCCGGAGAAAAATGATTACAGAACACTTTCTCACATACACTCTGACTCTCTCAATTCTCTCTGTGTTTGCTCTCTTGCTCACAGATTGTTGTTGTTCTTCTCCTCTCATCCTCTCCATATATATACACCTATAAATGGTAGTAGGTGAAGCCCAGCCAGCTTGCAATCTTCCTTTCGGTGGTGATCCGTCCACCTTTGCGGCACCTTTGCGGCTTGCAGCCGTCTTCTTTGACAAGCTTGGCAATACGTTCACATGAGGAGAAGCTTCTTCCTCCTTATGAGCTGGATCCAACAATTCTCCCCCTCCACGCCCATAAGGATAACTGACTTCTCACTTGAAGTCCATCCCGGTCAGAATCTTGCAAACTTCCAATTTGTCTCTGGTGACACTTTTGGTCATCATGTCAGAAGTATTCTTGTCTGTGTGAATCTTCACTAGCTTCATCAGCTGCTTTTCCATCACTTCTCGTATCCAATGATACCGGACATCAATGTGTTTTGTACGTGAATGGTACATGGAATTCTTACTCAAGTCAATTGCACTTTGACTATCACAATGTACCTTGTAATCTGCTTGCTGTAGTCCCAATTCTTGGAGAAACCGCTTTAACCACAACATTTCCTTTCCAGCATCGGCGGCAGCAATGTACTCTGCCTCTGTTGTAGATAAAGCAACACACTTTTGTAGTTTGGACTGCCATGAAACAGCTCCCCCTGCAAAGGTGAATAGAAATCCTGATGTAGACTTTCTACCATCAAGATCACCTGCCATATCGGCATCTGTAAAACCCTCCAAAATTGGTTCAGCTCCCCCGAAACATAAACACATCCTTGAAGTTCCCTTCAAGTACCGAAGAATCCATTTGACCGCCTCCCAATGCTCCTTTCCTGGATTGGCGAGGAATCTGCTCACAACGCCAACTGCGTGAGCTATATCTGGCCGGGTACACACCATTGCATACATCAAACTTCCTACTGCGGAAGAATAAGGGATTGCCTCCATTTCTTTCCTTTCAGAGCTGGTTGTGGGACACAAACGCTTTGACACATTGAAATGGTTGGCCAGTGGTGTGCTGACTGGCTTGGCATCTTTCATGTTGAACCTTTCAATCACCCGTTCAACATATTTCTCCTGTGACAGCCATATCTTCTTGGCTTTCCTGTCACGAACAATCTTCATGCCCAAAATTTGCTGTGCTGGGCCTAAATTCTTCATGTCAAAATACTGCGACAAGTCCTTTTTCAACTTGTTGATCATAGTAGTATCCTGTCCGATGATCAGCATATCATCGACATACAACAGTAGGATAATGAAGTTTCCATCCGAAAACCTGCGGAAATATACACATTGGTCTGCCACCGTTCTTGTGTACTCGTGATCCACCATAAATGAATCAAACTTCTTGTACCATTGTCTCGGCGCCTGTTTCAGGCCGTAGAGACTCTTCTTCAGTTTGCAGACGAGTTTCTGTTTTCCTTGAACTTCAAATCCTTCTGGTTGCTCCATGTAGATCTCTTCCTCCAACTCACCATGGAGAAAGGCAGTCTTGACATCCATTTGTTCTACTTCCAGATTCAAGCTAGCTGCTAATCCCAGAGCTACTCGAATAGAAGTCATCTTCACAACTGGGGAGAAGATCTCATCAAAATCAATTCCTTTCTTCTGCCCAAAACCTTTGACTACTAAACGAGCTTTATGCTGCAATAGTTTACCATTTCCATCTTTCTTCAACTTATACACCCATTTGTTCTTCAAAGCTCTCCTGTCTCTTGGAAGTGGAACAAGCTCATAAGTGTGGTTCTTCTGCAAAGAACTCATCTCCTCCTTCATGGCTTGCATCCAACAGTCTTTCTCTGTATGACTCTTGGCTTCTGAAAAACTCTCGGGCTCCCCTCATCAGTAATCAGAATATACTGAGAAGCGGGATATTTGGTTGATGGTACGGCAGCTCTTCCAGATCTCCGCAACTGAGGCCCAGTTGCCTCTGTTTGAGGGGTTGCTCCCCCTGCTCAATACCCTCCTCATCCGGGTCTTCATCTCTTTCCTCCTGATCCTCAATTTCTGGCATAGGATCCTGCAACTCTGGCACTTCTTGTTGCACATCATCACATCTAGCATTTTGTGGTGGCTGGGGAGATGGAAACAAGTCTGGAGTGATGACATCTCTAGACTTTGCAGATTTCTCAAAATCTGCTACTGTCTGGTCTTCTTGGAACACAACATCTCTGCTTCTGAATATCTTCTTATTCACTGGGTCCCACATCCTGTACCCAAACGCTGCATCTGAATAGCCCACAAATATGCATGGAGTGGACTTGTCATCAAGCTTCTGTCTGTTTTCCTTGGAGATGTGTGCAAAGGCCTTACACCCGAAGACTCTCAAGTGAGAATATGATACCTTTCTTCTGGACCAGACTTCCTGAGGTATCGCAAAATTCAACGGGACTGAAGGCGACCTGTTGATGAGGTAACAGGCTGTACTGGCGGCTTCAGCCCAAAATGACTTTGGCAACTTTGCCATTTTGAGCATACATCTGACTCTTTCTATAATAGTGCGGTTCATCCTCTCTGCCACACCATTGTGTTGTGGGGTGCCGGGAACTGTTGTCTCGTGCCGGATGCCTCTGCTGGCACAGTATGCTGCAAAAGCGTTGGAAGTGTACTCGCCTCCATTGTCTGTGCGAAGACACTTCAACTTCTTCCCGGTCTCTCTTTCCACCATTGCATGGAACTCCTGAAAGTGCTGAAATACCTCATCCTTTGTCTTCAGGAAATACACCCACAACTTCCTTGATGCATCATCAATGAAAGTCAGAAAATACTTGCGGCCGCCATATGACTCCACTTCGATTGGGCCACAAACATCCGAGTATACCATATTGAGCACTTCTGTTTTCCTCTGCTCGTTGAACTGAATGATACTCGATGTTGCTTGCCATAAAGGCAATGATCACAGGGCTTCAAGACACTCCCTTTGGGTAAGGGTATCCTGGATTGCTTTGCCAATAGATGCAATCCCTTCTCACTCATGTGAGCCAGTCTTCTGTGCCATAAGTCCGGTGACTCCTTGTCTTCTGCTGCATTAAGACTTTCCAGACAGATCTTCGTTTGAGTCTTATACAGTGTTGAAGACATCTCTCCTCTGGCGATTGTCAAAGCTCCTCCTGTCAGCTTCCAACGGCCATTTCCGAATGTACTTGTATAGCCCTGTCGGTCCAGGGCGCTTCCGGAGATAAGATTGAGGCGCAAATCTGGAACATGCCTCACATCTTTGAGAACCAGCTTGTTTCCGACATTAGTTTGAATACTAATGTCTCCAATACCCACGATCTTCGAATAGCTAGAATTCCCCATTCGAACAGTGCCAAAATCTCCAGCGTTGTACGAGCTGAAGAGTTCTCTGTGGGAAGTGGCGTGATAGGATGCAGCTGTGTCTATCACCCATTCTGTGTAGCTGTGATCAACCACGTGAAGGCAATCTTCCTCTTCACCAACTGCAAGAAGTATTTCTTCAGTTGTTGTGGCTGTTGTGTTCTCATCTCCTTTTGACTACTGCTTTGGCCTTTATCTTTCCGGCTTGGGCAGTTTCTCTTTATGTGACCCTCCTGGCCACAGTGATAGCAAGTGAAGCTGGAGTTACCTCGTCCTTTGTTGTCTCTGGATTTACTCCTGTTGTTCCATCTGCCTCTACTCTTGCTTCTTCCTCTACCTCTTCCTTTACCTCTGTCTCTGCCTCTATCTTCTGTGACAAGAGCATGGGACTGATTACCTCCCATGTCTTTCCTTCTTGTCTCTTCATTGTACATGGCGTCTGTGACCATACTCATGGTCAGTTTCCCTTCTGGTGCAGAGGTGCTGAGAGAAACCACCAATGTCTCCCAGCTGTCCGGTAAAGAACTGAGCAGTAATACGGCTTGCATTTCATCATCCAATCGCATCTTGACGGTTGCAAGCTGATTCACCAGATTTTTGAATTCACTGGTGTGCTCAGCAATAGACACACCATTCCTCAACTTCAGATTTACTAGCCTTCTCATCACCAAGGCTTTGTTTCGGGCGGTCTTTGACTGGTACATGTCGTTTAACATTGTCCAAAGAACATATGCATCTGTCTCTTCGGCGACATGATGGAACACACTGTGGTCTATCCATTGTCTAATACAAGCGATAGTCTTGCGGTTCATTTTATCCAGTCATCATCTTTCATTCCTTCAGGTTTAACCCCCTTTATAAAAATGGGGTCATGCAAGTCTTTTAAAAATAGGATGTCTTCCATCCGTGACCTCCAAATGCATAATTGGAAGGAGTTAACTTGAACATAGAATCTGAAGTGGATGTGGAAGCCTCCATCGTGTTCTGTCTTTTTACAGAAAATTTCAAATGCAAAATCTGACCGTACGGATGTGTCCGGAATACTCCAAATAGTCGAAAAACACTATTGGATCGTCAAAAACGGACTCAGAATGGCTCAGATCGGGCCAAAACAGTTTCGACGGTTCAGATCTGCGGAATCAGGTGCGCCTGCGAAGCACCGGATGATTCCCGGTCAACGGCTCGGTCAATCGGCGCGGTCAACGGCGCTGGGGCGCGGTCAACGGCGTGGTTCAACGGCTCGGCTTCTGGCGCGGCGCGGCTGATCGGCGCGGCTTGGCTCGATGGTCAACGGCTTGGGTCAAGGCTCGTTGGCTCCGGCTCGGCTCTGCTGACGTGGGCTGACGTGTCGCTTACGTGGCGCCACGTGGCGCTGACTGGACTCGTCTTCTCCCTTGGGCGCGCGTGCGGCGCGTGGAGTGCGCGTGTAATGACGCGCCGACTGGTCACTGGCGCGTGGAGGCGCGTGTGGCGAGTGAGATTCACTCGCAATCTTCTCGGGGCACGTGAGAGCGCGTTTCAGCTCCGTTTGGCCTGTGGTTTGAAGTTTTAGACTCCTCTCCTCGAGACCTTCCTCCCGGTATGCTCAAAATCAGATTTCGAGCAACTTGATTTCTGGGCAGTTTCGAAGTTTTGTTCCGAAACGCAACCGAAATGGCTCTGATACCACTTGTTAGGCCTATCGAACACCAGAAATCAATACCACACAAGAACACAACAATATTTACGTGGTTCGGCAATTGCCTACGTCCACGGAGAGTAATGTATTATCCGGAGAAAAATGATTACAGAACACTTTCTCACATACACTCTCACTCTCTCAATTCTCTCTGTGTTTGCTCTCTTGCTCACAGATTGTTGTTGTTCTTCTCCTCTCAGCCTCTCCATATATATACACCTATAAATGGTAGTAGGTGAAGCCCAGCCAGCTTGCAATCTTCCTTTCGGTGGTGATCCGTCCACCTTTGCGGCACCTTTGCGGCTTGCAGCCGTCTTCTTTGACAAGCTTGGCAATACGTTCACATGAGGAGAAGCTTCTTCTCCTTATGAGCTGGATCCAACAGTGGTAATTACTTGTATCTGTAATTCATTTTGGCTGTTAAGGACATAATTAAGTGTTGTAAATTTTCCAAGTGAAAAGATAAATGAGACACATGGACTGACGTAAAGTCGCTAGGCCCAACAGTCCAACACCCAACTCATGCTAGATACATGCTCTGTACGTTTCAAGCTATATTATTAAAATCTTACGATTCGCAATTCAATTCACGATTTGATTAATATATGGAAAATAGAAACGAATTTATGGATGAATCTATCTTGAAAGTGAATCTATGGTGAATTGCATGATTCATGATTCGATTCATTAAGGGATGGTTGCGGATCGGTTTTGGACGGTTCGTTTTGCGGTTTGGACCCGCCGGCATGTTTGCGGTTTGGGAAAAATTGAACTCGCAACCACCGGCAGTGCGGGTTGCGGTTATGCAGATACAGTTTGCAGTTATGTAGATAGGGTTCGCGGATATGTGGGCGGTTGCGAGAGGTTTGTGGATTGGATTTTTCTTTTAAAAAACAAAACTTGGGCCTGTTTTTTTCCATTACTTTAGAACATTAATGATTAATGAATTAAAACTTATAAAATTAAAAACACAACACAATCAATTCCTAGCACAAGCAAAACATTCAAAATCCTAAACTTTTAAATTAAATCATAAACTAACACAAACACATCATTCAAACTCAATGTTGATCAGGCTAACTAGCCTAAATACTACAATCAACAACAGCAATGGCAGAACACTACGTTCAACTTTATATGATTCTATTGTAGAGTATAATGACTCGGTATGAAGTAAAACCTACAATAACTTAAAATCAAGTCTTGTTCACATTGTAGGCTCTTGGCTATTTGCCCTCATCATCACTAATAAGAACATTACTTTGACAGATAAAAGATTTTTCTGGTGTTTGCTTCTCAGAAGCCAAAATGGCTGTAGGACCTTCCTTCAAAATAGTTTGCTCATAAGACAAACTGTGTGGAAGCTCACCGGTCCAGGTTTTTTTTTTTAAAAAAAAGAAAGTGTTTAGTGCAGGCAGGTGCTTGTGGGTACAGGTGAAACCCGCAACCCGCAATGAAGGAATAATCTAAACCTCACCTGACCCTACTCTACACTTGAAACCGCCCATTTATATGCGGTTCGGATTGGGTTGGGTGGTTTCTGCAGATCGAATAACCCTATACCCAGCCCAATGACATTTTTTATGATTCATGCAATTCTTAAAATTATTGTGTCTGGCACATTTTGATTCTTTTTTTTCTCCATTCTTTTAGTAAAAATGACATAATACAACTTTTAAAAATGTTTAGTATGAAAATAACCAATATGCATACAAAATTTTGTTGTTATTTTGGTAATCATGGAGTTTTTAATAGGATTCAATCATATTCAGTCAAACTCAAAATGTTTTTAACCTTTTCTTCTCATTTTTCCTTTAAAAGAAAATATAATATTTCATATTTATAAAACATATTTAACATCTAAGTATGCAGATATATTTTCTTAAGTAATTTAAAAAAATTAACTGAATCTTTATGATTCACAATTCTATTCGACTCGATTTGCAATTTGGTACAAGGCCATTTCAATTCATGATCCAAATGCCAATTTGACAACTATGGTTCCTAAATAAACAAGTAACATTTAGGCCTGGTTTGGGGTGTTTCAAAAAAGTCAAAAAGTCAAAAAATTACAAAAAAAATTAAAAAATTATCACTATTCACAAATTAAAAATATTAAAAAATTAATATACATAATATTTTAATCAAACAAACTTTACACAATTTTTTGGGTTGAATTGACCCTCTAGTACCGTGAGAGGGAAAAAAAAAATAGAATTACATATATAAAATCACTAAGTTGGACGGAAATGTTGGGCCCATGGGGGCCCACCACGGGTCCTGTTTTGATAATCCGAACCGTGCAATATGTAGAACTCGTCCAGAACTATATGCCTGTAAAAAATCACGTTGATCAGAAATCGCTAACTACATGATCAAATCAGTTTTGTATAAAAAATGGATGGTGTTATAGTTAACAGTTGACAAGAAAAACTAACACGATCAGATAGTTATCGATATCCAATCAACGTGATTTTTAACAAATATATAGTACTCAACGAGTTCTACACATTGGACGGTTCCGATTAGCAAAATATGACCTGTGGTGGGCCTTCATGGGCCGAACAACACCGTCCAATTCAAGTCCGAAAAGGAGGCAATCATTTCCCATCTCATAACCAACCCACTACCCTGCCCAACATGTACGGCCGAATCCACTAACTTCTCCTACACACTTATTTATACAATTTTTTAATATACATTTTTCCGTAAAAAGTCAAAAGTTAACCTAAGCATCCATCTTTTTTTCCTCAACTTTTTAGTCCAAAAAAGACAAAAAGTATACTTATTTAGGACACCCCAAACAACCCCTTAGTTTTTGGAATCAGTAACAAACACTTACTGATAGTAAATTTAAAAGTTGAAAGATGCAAATCTCCATGTGTAAGAGTACAAAAATATTTATATATATATAATAATTAAAAAAAAAACATGTCAGCCAAAATGTTTAACTGATAGTGGTATTGCAATTTTTTATTTTTATTTTTTTGGTTGTTAAGTAAGGTGGCTGCAGTAATGAAAGCCAAATAACTTATTACATTTTGTAGAGACCTATGTGCACCGGGTCAAGTTCATGCCACTATATATTTTATTTTCTCTTCCTTTATATCTTTTTGTACAGGGAGCAAATATTCGTTGTTGCCCGTACTTCTCGTGTCCAAGTTTTGCTTCACTTCGAACACCGTCGTTCAACCTGAGAACAAAGCAACGGTGAGCTGCCCTGTGGGTATGATGCCGGAAAGCCCCTCCGACGATCGAGTTAGCACCTTTTAGAGAGAGAGAAGGAAATGAGACAAAAGACAGATGGCTCTGATAACCAAAATTGCAGACCCGTTGTATGGAGGTGTCGCGCAGTTTAAATAGCTTCTGCGCACACCACTCTGCTCGTCCTTTTCTGGACGCCTGGCTATACTGCCCTCTCTATTCCTTACACATGTACACATCAATACTGCCAAATAATATTTGGCCAAACCACCAAACGGTATTGACGCGCAACTTTAGCGGATTCCTCTCCTTGCATTCCGATTGGGCCACGTAGCAAATCCTACTGAGTTACTTCTTGCAGGGCACTATAGTCCGCCCTTTGGAACTGCGTTACTCTTGACCGACCAAAATCTGAGGCATCTAGCCGACTTTTTCAGCTATACCCATTCGTCCCTGCTGACCTTGCTTGGCCTTGGTGTGTAACAGGTACGTCTAGTCCGGTTGGAAGCACCATCGCTCCACCTAGCTCGGCAGAGGATCCACACCGAACAACTAGCCCGGTTCAACTTTCTGACCTTTGGGCTAACGTAGCCGTGTGATCTAGAACCTCGGCCAAACTTCCCTCCGCTATGCCAACTCAGTCGCGTAATCCAACGGCAAGGCCCAATTCACAACTAGCTCGGCCCGTTTGCTTGGCGCAAACTCCCCTCTCACTTTTAAAGATTTTAATTCCAAAGCCATGTATATGCACAAACTACTGGAACAAGACCCCTTTTAATAATTTTTTTAATGTTTTTGCAAGCAGGTAGTACGTGCTTGTTCAAATTTATTACATGAATCATCAAAATAAAAATATAAGGAAAAGGAAAGATAATGTGGGTGAAAACAGAACTAGTTCTTTTTCATATTTTAATTGAATCCAATTCTATTTTATTTCCCCTCTATAATCCTTTATGGAGCTGCTTTCTTTTGCACATTTGTCTATTTTCTAAGTAGCACAAACACAGACACAATTTTCACAAAAAAGTAGGACACGACACGCTTGAGACACGTTAAAGTTTTGTATTTTTATAAATTTATTATATGTTATATATATGATAATTTATTCAATGATAATAAAAAAATGTAACACAATACATTTTTTACATTAAAAAGCTATATATTTCATAAGTTAAACATCAACATATCATTTACATAACAATTACATTCTAAACAATGCAAAATAATTATAAAACATGGTGTTACACATAATGTATTCATCTTATAAATGTTTCTAAACATATTTAGCATGCAAAAGTTGTGTTATGAAAAATGAAGAATATTGTTATAATGAAGAGATTCATCATATAGAACGTATTTGGAGGTTTTAAGAAGTGTTGCCGAAGTGTTCGCAAAATGTCGCCGAAGTGTCCGATGCTATAAATTTGATTTTTTAATCAAGAAACGCTGAAAAAGTGTCTAACACACTTTTAAGGATGTCTACAGAGTGTCATATCGGACAATGGTGTCGGACACGACATGCTTCCTCCATAGAAGTGCTGGCGCTTCTTAGTCTATTTTTATGAAGTATGAACACTTCTCAGAATGTGGTGTATCCGTGTCAAACATCGACGCTTGTCGGACACTTTCCAACACAGGTCGAACACTCGTCCAAATGTATCCTATTATTTTTTAATATTTTAAGACCTAGCCACTCAGAGGAGACACGTGTCCATCACATGGAAACACATGAAACTAATTGTCAGTTTGAGAAAAATAACCTAGCATGTAAAGATAAAAGAAAAATAATGTAGATTTACAAAAAATAGTGTTATGTTTCATTTTTATTTTTTTTATCTTTGAATAATACATTCATATATATTACATATAATAAATATATAAAACTATATATTTTATGCGTGTCACTCACATGTCGTGTCGTGCATTCTTTGAATTGTTGTATCGCATGTTTGCGTCTATTCTTCTTAGATCTGTTTATTAGTCCAATTCTCAAATGAATTGTTGTACTTTAAATGCTGGGAATTGTTGATCGTGCAATATCATGTGGATTTTATACTTAAGAATAGGTTATAAAAGAATACTACAATGTTGGAATATTTGTTTTATGTTCCCAATGTTAAACTAATGCAATCCTTCGCTGCTGAGTGCTTCTAAGAAAAATAACCTTATGCGAGGATTCGAAGTTGAATGGAAATAGAGAATACTCATCCATCAGCAGGAGGTTTCTTAAAGGTTACATGGAACTCGGAAGGTCATGACCAGATTATATGGAACTTGTTAGCAATCAATGTGCAGTGTATGTATGTGAGTTTTGAGAACCCCATTTATATGTATGTGAGTTTTGGCATTTTTATATGACTTGTTATATGTGGCCCCCAATCATGTAATGTCTATAATGATAGATGTATGTGAGTTATCATTTACTAGGAAGCTATGAAGTGTAGACATGGACATACACGACATAGACACTGACACGTCGACATGCTAAATTTCAATTAAACAAAAAGGGTTAATTACCAACTAATCACATTAAGTAGACTTAAATACCATTAAGTCCTATTGACCTTTTGAATGCACCAATAAATCCTACATTCTCTCTCTCTCCCCAAAAGCTTCACACAACCATTGTCCATCTCCACCGTAGTTATTCGGACGCCACCACCACCGTTCACCAACTATCTCTACCATCACCAATATATACACCACTGCCACCATCGCATATCCTCCTCCACCATTGCAGACCTACACTCCATCGTCATCGATTTACACTTTATCATCGCACATCCACTCCTACCATCGCCGATATACACAACCACCACCTCCTCTGCTGCAGCCACCATCCTTTATCATTATCATCCTTGTTAGCCACCACTTTTCGGACCTCACCTAGATCTACACCAATCTAGTTGTTTAGGTAATGAAATAGACTCTAAATGACTCTAAACCACAGTGATTCTCTAGACCTCGCCCCTTTTTTTCTCTCTCTTACTCTCCGTCTCTCTCCTAAACTAGATCTGTTGAAAATCAGATTCATATTCAAATTTATTTTTTAGTGATAAATTTACTAGTCTTTCTTTTCTTTTCTTTTTTTTTTCTTTTTTTTTTTTTTGAGTGTGTGTGTGTGTGTGTGTGTGTGTGTGTGAGGGAAGGGTGAGTTCTTGTGAGTGAGTGAGTGAGTGAGTGAATATGAGTAAGAGTGAGTGATTCAAATTTGTCGGTCGTAATTTTTTTACAAATTGATCAGTGAAAAATTTATCACTAAATGTGTTTCTAATAAATTTATTAGATTAGATTAGATTAGTTTATGTTACTTCCTCTATTTTTGTATGTTTGTTTGTGGTTGTGTTTCTGTAAGTGAATAAGTATATAAGCAAATGATAGTGAATGAGTGTCTATGTATGTAAATGTGAGTGAGTTGGTATGTAAGAATAAGTGGTGGAGGTGGTGGCAGTAGTGATGTGGTGGTGATAGATGTTATTTTTGTTGAAAAAATGCTAAAAAAATGTCACCGAAAACTATTGTCGGAGGCGGTCACCGGAAACTATTGTTGAAGGTGATCGTTGACGGCTAAAGGTGGTTGTTGTCGGGGGACGACAAAGTCATAACAATGTTGGTAATGGAGATGAAGAAGGTAAAGGAAGGGTATTTTAGGAATATTGATAGGTGAAAAAATTGAATAGGATTTGTGGGTAAATAAGTTTAGATAATAGGACCAGCCCGTAAGTGTTCCCAAAAAAAAGGGACACGAACATGGTTTGAACATGCCGCAAATAATTATGTCTTGATATTTTGTATTATCTAGAAATATATTATATTATATAGTTATATATGTATTGTTAAAATAAACATGTATAATATATACAATTAAATAATTACTTTATAGTAAATCTTGTATCTAATTTGCTTGAATAAATTTTTACACTACTAGATGATAGTAGTTAAAAATCAAACAAACAATAGCAAACATATATAATTGCAACATTTCCCTCAGCCTCCAAAGCCATTTTCTAATACATTTACATACCTTTCACATTTTTCATTTAGTTTTATGTAAAATTTCTATATGATTATTCTTACAAATTATACATTTTTTTAAAGTATAAGATATTTATGTCAAATTCACAAATTTTGAAAATCATACATTGGAAAATGTCCAACAACTTTTGGTCTCATGTTTATTTTTTAGGGGCACCTACGAGTCGGTCCTATTAATAAGATTTATTTACTTATAAGTCCTGACTAATAAATTTATCACCGTAAATTTATTCATTAATATCCATGATCCTTACTCATATTCACTCACTCACTTACAAGAATCCACCTTCATCTTTCACATACACAGAATAAGAGAGACTAAAAAATTTATCACTGAAAAATAAATCTGAAACAAAGGAGATGGTGGTGATATGTTGGTTGTGTAGATCAACACGGTGGAGTGTAGATCTACAATAGTAAAGTGTAGATCTGCGATGATGGCGGTGGTTATGCAATAGTGGAGGTGGTAGGTGGACAACGACGACAGTGGTGATGGTGGGTAGACGGCGGCAGTAGATGGTAGACAATGGTGGTATGAGGCTTTTGAAAAAATGATGGAGAGAGAGGATAAAAGAATTTGATAGGTAATAATTTAATGAGGGCAGGACTTATTGGTGGATTCAAAATGTCAATATATAGGACTTAATGGTATTTAAGTCTACTTAATGGGACTAGTTGGTAATTAACCCTATCTTTTTAGCCATAGACGTGGCTAAGAAGTGATAGACACGTCACAAAATAAGTGTCGGACACGTGTTCAAAATTAAGACTTTTATTTTTAATTATGGACACAAAAAAAAATATTGGATACGTATCCAAGAGTGTCTAAGAAGTGTCGATGTTCAACATAGACATATCACCTTCTTAGAAGTGTCTGTGATTGTTACCAAGGAAGTTTTCACTGTGATCAAGTCCATGAGTTGTTTAATGGTCCAACATTTAATGATAGCTTGTGGGTAGGACTTGATTTCTTAGGCTTGGGGATGGGGCTTTGTGTGTGTGCATGTGTTTAGCCAAATCTCTGGGTTGTGAAAGATTTGTTTTTTTTTTTTTTGAGGCTAGGCTTATATTATTTCTTCCTAGAAAGACTTTCATGCGCTTTAAACTTTTCTACAAGACCAAAAAAAATCATAAGCAACTTAGTTCAAAGTGAAGTGATAGAATTGAAACTTATACATAGTTTCCTAACTTGGTAGAATTAACTAGAATTGAATATGTCTATTTTTATTTTTTGCTCATATTGATAGCAATGCCTACTAAAGTCTTGTGCCTAACATTCACGTTCTTAAGAATGTGCCATTACAAGACATCATAGTTAATTGTGATACAAATCGTGTATTGATTTTTTATTTTTCTAAATAACATATTGTATAGTGTTTCATAAGATTTTTTAAACACATTGAAAAATAGATAGAAAAATAAATATAATTAAAGAAAATTACAACAAAAAAATGTTAGTTTTCTGAAAAAATTTGTATGTTTTTATTGTCTATTTACACAGTACACAACTATTTATATAGCCCTAAGACAAAGATTAAAAAAAAGGAAATAGAATCCCTATACAATCAAAGATATATCAAACGTGCCTAATATAAATATATACAACTATACAGAATAGATATGAATATATTCTCACACCCCTGCTCAAACTCAAAGTGTTGTAGCAAAAAATACTGACAGTTTGTTTTGAAGAAACCGAAACCGAGCAGTGGTGTAAGTCTTAGTAAAGAAATCGGCAAGTTGCAAAGACGAAGTAACAAATGGAACTAAGATAGAGCTAGACTGCAGATGCTGATGAACAAAGTGACAATCAATCTCAATGTGCTTCGTCCGTTCATGAAAGACAGTGTTATGGGCAATCTAAATAGCACTACGGTTGTTACAGTAGAGCGATGTCGGGAAAGACTGAAGGACACACAAATCAGACAAGAGATAACCAACTTTAGCAGTAGCAAGAGCCATAGCACAGTACTCAGCTTCGGCAGTCGAACGAGCAACAACAGTTTGTTTCTTACTTTTCCAAGAAATCAAGGAATCACCAAGAAACATACAGAAACCAAAAGTGGACTTACAATCATTAACATCACCAGTCCAATCAGCATCAGTATAGGCCACCAAATCCAAGGATGAAGTAGAAGACAATAGCAAGCCTTGGAAGATAGTACCACGAAGATAGCAAAGAATCCGAAGTAAAGCAACCTAATGGGTGGAGCGAGGAGCAAAAACAAACTAGCTAACCACATGAGCAGCATAGGCAAGATCAGGGCGAGTAACCGTCAGATAGACTAAGCAATCCACAAACTCTCGATATAAAGTAGGATCATCCAGAGAGATACCATCAGTAGTGTTAAGCTTCACATTAAGCTTAATGAAGGTATCAGAATTCTTAGTGTCAGTAAGACCAGCATAGTAAATAACCTCAGTGGCATACTTGGCCTGAGACAGAAAGTAGCCCTTGAGAGAAGAAGCTACCTCAATACCAAGAAAATACCACAATGGTCCCAGATCCTTCATTTCGAAAGTGCGGAAGATATTCTACTTGAATTTAGAGATAGCAGAAGAGTCAAAGCCAGTGATAATCATATCATCCACATACAGCAATAAGGCAACAAAACCAGCAGAGGTATAGAAGAGAAATAAGGCAGAGCCGTGGGCACAAGAATGAAACCCAAGCTCAATAACAACTGTCTAATAACGATCATACCAAGCACGAGGAGATTGCTTTAAACCATACAGAGCACGCCGAAAACAACAAACCTATCTAGAGGAATGATGAAGGCCAGGGGGAGGACACCTGTAAGCCTCCTTAGTGAGATGGCCATTAAGAAAAACATTCTTAACATCCATCTAATAAAGAGGTCAATGACAAACAGCAGGAACAAAGATCAAAGTACGAACAGTAGTCATCTTGGCAACAGGGACAAAGGTATCCTCATAATCAATATCATACTCCTATGAGAAACCTTTGGCAACCAGGCAACTTCATAGTGCTCAAGAGAACCATCAGAATGAGTCTTGACTTCATAGACCCATTTGCAACCAATTAGATTCTTGCTAGCAGGCAGAGGAACTAGCTCCCAAGTACTAGTCTTCTGCAATGCAGACAACTTATCCCCCATAGCCGGAATCCAATTAGGATTCTGACAGGCCTCCTTGTAAGATTGAGGTTCTGAAAAAGAGTGAATAGCAGACAAAAATGTACAGTATGAAGGAGAAAAACATGTTTTAGCAAAACCAAGTTTGACTACCTATTTACGGAGGATTCTTACTGTTAGCAAAATCAAAATCGTCAAAAGCAGGAGGATTAGCAGCAGGGCAGAGACAAATGGTAGAGGGAGAGCCTTGCGACGAAAATAGACTAACAACGACGAAGGAAGAGGAGAAGAAAGAGCAAGCGGGGAAGGAGATAGAGGATGGAACAGACTCGTAGGGGACAGTGGAGAGGGACTCAACAAGAGGGGTAATAGAAAGAGAAGAAGGAACAAGCTCATGGGGACCAGTAGAGATGTACTCATTATGAGGAACCTCAGAAGCTTAGTTGCACGAAGCGGGGGCGGAGGCGGGAGCGGAGGAGCGTAAGTTGATAGAAGTTTCTTAGGTTGGGAGCGCCTCTATATATAGTATGTATATATAAACAAAATTAATTCAAAAATGAGCATGTATTTGTTTTTTGGAGTGGCTTTATTTAAATATATTAAATTTGATGACTTACATTACTACACAAAAATATAATAGAATCCCATTAGAAAATTCATCACTAATGCAAAATATCATTAATTCTTAATCATCTAATCAAACAAAAAGACTTGACAACCAAAAGAGTTCACTAATTCTCATAATTTCCAAAAAGTAAGCAACCAAAAAGAAAGTCAAAAACTAAGTGTAGCACGACTTTTTCGCGCCCCTTTCGAAGGTTTGAAAGAAAGCCTTATAGTTCGAACTCCCGTGGTTTTGAATCTAATTTCACAAGTGCAATGTGAAACTGATAAACACCAAAGAGTCCAAATCCGACAAATCGTTTTGAAAAATTGATTTTAAATCAAAAAGTGCCAAAATTGGATTGCTTTGCCAGATACAGAGTCGCCATCTAAATATTTTATTTTTGAAAAAATTTAGAAAACCCATGACTCGTGCCAAAGGCCACGTGTCCGTCATCACCAAAGTTGTCTCGGCTCAGGAACTTGGGTACGAGAAGGGAAGGTCATGAATTGAGCACCCCCACTCTCCCAATCAAAAATCGGCCTCTACTAATCATGATATGACTTTTTATAAACATTATGTACTCTTGTCTCATGGCAAGCATGCTAGACATGGCAATATTCACACTTATGCAAGTATGCTAAAGCATAAAAACTCACCTAGTAATCCAAGCTAAGAAGATATGAGTTAGAAAAATATGCATGGTTCCTAACTATACAAGATGCCTAATGCAACACATGCAATAATGCAATTAATAGGCTCGGCTACTAATACGGCATATGAAGCAATTGGATAACATGCGGTTAAACACGTATTCAAAGAAGTATTGAAATGGCAATGCAGTTTGAATGATGCCTCGAGTCTCGATGCATGCAATACAAATGAATGGATGCAGGCATAAGGTATGCTAATTTGAGACATGTCCCTAATCTAACCATCAAAAGTGATTAAATAAAAGGAAGAAAGACGAGGGGTTGAAAGACATACACACACGCATGTACACTTATTATAACATCACGCCCTCGCGAAGGAGGGTCCGAATGAATAAGCTAACCAACTAGCTACGCTAATTAAGCTAACTAATTATTACAAAGCTTGAATTAATTAACTATTTCTAGTTAACTAATTACAAAACGAAATTAAATAACTAGTTAAACTAACTAATTTATTTACAACACTTAATTAGTTACAACTAATTAATTACAACACATATTTGATCTAGATATTTAAACATCAAATAAACTTGGAATGCAAGGGAGGCTCATGCATGCTCGATTTCCACCCGAAAAGCCACTGCCTTGCTGCTGAATGCCTCTGTTTGCGCATTTGAACACCAACAATTCTGCCCACTTCCAGAACACCTCTGCTCCATCTTACCAACACACTGTGCAAATCTCACTGATGGCCGACAAGGGGCCGGTTGGCTACCCATGGTGGCCGGTCGACTACCGGTGGTGGCTGTCGACCACTGATAACCTAGACTTCCTTGCTGCAAGCAGAGAGCAAACAAAGAAAAACAATGTGTTTCTCGAGGGTTGTTTGCACACTTTGCCTCTCCTTTTCATGGGGAGATCAAAGGAGGGACAAAATTTGGTTCTCAAACCATTAATCAAGCAATTTCATTGCATGATGACTTATGAAACCAATTGTGCAAGTTAAATAAATGCAAAGATGAGACCAAATGACCATCACCCTATCTTGCATGATCAAGGGCAATGGAGACCTAGGAAAATGGCATATTTCATCACTTTTTAGTATGAAATGTCCCGTTTTCCTTATGTTCAAATTAACGTCCGATTTGAACACATGCAATGCAACACAAAGAGATGCTTATCTTGCCACTTTTACTTGCCAATTTTGTTTACACATTTTAGTTACCAAATCATTCATTAATCAATTTGTCCATTGGTGAGTGTCTTCTAAGACGAAAGAAGTGTCAACCAAGGGGTAGTTTAAGGCATGAGAGAAGCTTTATGCCGTTAGTAATGAACCTTCAGAGGAGGATTAAACCATTAAGCATGAGCCTCAATCTCAAGCTTAAACAACGCTAAGGTTGAAACATCCCTCAAAGCAAATGAAAAAGTGAAGAAATGAGAGAGATTGCAGAGATTGTAAGTGCTAAAATTAAGTGAGAAAAAACACTAAAACATGCAATCAATTCAATCTAATGGTGGTTAAAGTCTTAAAACACCAAGCTAGTGAAAGGGCTTACACTACAAGTATGCAATACAAGACTCAAATGACTTAACCAGCCAAAAACAGAGTTACAACAGTCCAAAAAAAGAGCCTAAATCATGCTGGAACGAAGCTACAAATTGCTAGAACAATAGGCTAACACATGGGGTTAACTAGGCATGCAAACAAAACACAAGGAGGGGAGGCTAACCCCTCTAATTTTAGACTTCAAAATGAGTTTTTTTCCACTAAAAAACCTCTGAAATTTAGTTCTTAAAATCCAAAAAAAAGATATCAAAAGGGTGGGAAACAAACGTGGAAAAGCCTTATAAGCAAGGAATAAAGAAGGGTGAGACACCCCCCTAACCTTAAATGGCCTAACACACCAATTTCAGCCTACAAAAATAGAGTTTTTTATGGTCCAAAAACAACCCCAAAATAGTGGAAAGAGATAGGAAAACAAGTGTGCAAAACAAGCTTAAAAGACAAGTATTATACCTCTTGAAGCAAAGAACAATTCTAGGCACAAATCCAAGCTAAAACCACCTTCAAGAGCTCCAAGAAGGCCCCAAGGAACCTCAGCTCAAAGATGAGAGGATTTGGTTTAGGATGTGTATGCAAAAGTGTAGAGAAACTAGGCAAGTGTGCACAAAATTGCAAGAGAGAGAGAGATTTTGGTTCCAAATTTTCTAACCCTCAAAAATGGGGGAGGAGACCCCATATATATAGAAAAAAACAAGCACCTCCCTCAAAAATATCAAGATATACACGTGGGAGCAGATGCATGAATCTGTGCCAACAGCTGGCACAGCTGTCACAAAATATCTGCAAAACACTCTGGTGGTTGGTTGGCCACTGATGGTGGCCGACAGCCACCACTGATGGCCGACAGGTGGACGACAGCCACCACTGATGGCCGAAAGCCCATAACATCGGCCGACAGGCCACCAGAGGTTGCAAGCTTGAAAACCCAAGGTTTTGGTCCAAAATAAGACACAAAATGGACAATGTTTTAAGGCTCGAAGACAGGGCATTCCGCCGAAGACTTCGGGCACTAAACGAGCACATGTAGTCATAATCATTGAGTGCACAAGCAATGACGTCCAAGTCTTGAGGTCAGTCAAAAATGGGGTATCTACACTAGGGTAAAAAAACAAAATATTACAATTCCACATAACAAAATATTTCACTTTTTCTACCTTTTTTCACTTCTTCTGTCTTTTGCCACATGCTTTTTCAAGTCTCCTTTGTGCTGCTACTTGTTCCATTGAATACTTTTGTGAAGTAGGAGGTGGAAATAATGAAGATGTAGGCAATGGTGTTAGAGTTGGACATGGCTGAACATCTGAAGCTGCAAGAGTGGTATTATCTTTACTGTCTGATAGTGATACATTATCTCTTTCTTCTATTGCCATAATATCCTCTTCAATGTTGGCATCTTCTGGATGTGCATCCCAATTTTTAAAATTTTCATAGTCCTCCTTGTACCTTGACAAGAGTCTATGATTATAGTGCACAAAAACTAACTTTTCAGCTCGATCAACATTTAACCTATTCTTTTTCACATTATGAATGTAGGAATAGGTACTCCAACACCTTTCTGCACAAGAAGTATTCACACGTTGAGACAACACTTTCAATGCTAAAGAATATAATTCGGGTGTTGCCCCACCATACAAATGCCACCATGATAGTGCATCCATGGTTGCTTTGTCATTTACTGCTTGAGTTGTGAAAAAATTCCTTTGCAACTAACAAAATCACTAATTTGTTTTCTTATAACACCAGCTTCAGTTTGATCACAAATCATTTTTTCAATCGCCTCAAGATACCCCTTTTGCACCTCAACATCAAAATGAGGTTTTATTCTTCTCACACCACTCGGGGCAGATTTTGACAACCAATAATTTGTGTAGTACTTAGGAACAAGAATATAAGCTAAACAATGCAAAGGAATGTTCATCTTATCCTATCTTTCCACCACAAATTGATGTGTCAAATCATAAACAATAGGATCATTTGAAAGAGTATCCTTAATGTTCCCTAACATAGTATCCATCAACTCATAAACCTCTCCAATCACAGCCTTATCAGAATCTGAAAATCTAATCATCTTATAAATGCGTTTTGTGATGGTGAGGACTCTTTTTGCTTTCCTCCAAAAATCATCATCCATAATGGTTTGGTGGACAATGTCATGTTGAAGAGGAGATGGTGTACTTTTTCTCAAATTTTCCCATTGTTTGCTTAGAGCCATGGACAACAAAGCAGGTCTGACTTTAACAAGACATTGTAAAACAATGAAATGGTGCCCAAACCTAGTCTTCTTTGCTTTGAGAAGATCCAAACCAAAAAGTGTTTTGAACAAGTATTGACAAGAGCTATGGTTTTTTATGTATTTTACCACTTATTTACCCTTCGTATATGATTCATCAACAAATAACAAAGTTGGATCCTCACATTTGGCTATGTCTTTCATCAAGAGATTCAAAGTATGGGCTAAGCAACCTGACCAGAATATATGGGAATACTTGCGCTAAATTATTGCTCTAACTGCCTTGCAATTAGTGGCATTGTTAGTAACTACTTGGACCACATTGGAAGGTCCAACAAATTCAATTGCTTTAAACAATAAATCAGCACTATTTGTTGCATTTTTCTCCTTTGAAGAAGCATCATGTCCATTAATAAAAATGGCCTTACCACCAAAAAAAAGCCATCGTGTTAATCAAAGTTTGATTCTTTAAGTTTGACCAACCATCAGAAACAATGGAAACTCCATGTATGCTCCAATCTTGCATTAAAGGGTTAAGGGATTGTTGAACCTTGCTTTGTTATTTGTCCAACAAGCTGGTCCTCACCTTCTCATAATTAGGAGACTTGTACTCTTTTGGAGCATTATTAATAACAGTAACCATATCTACGCACCATGGAGACCTCACAACATTAAAAGCAATGCCATTGCTATAAAGACATCTAGCAATCGTTTGGTCCACTTCTTCTTTGTTTCTTACATGAAACATGTTGTCAATTGAAACTTTGACTGAGCGTGGCACATCAGAGGACCTAACAGTTTGAGATTGTACCTATGATGTTGAAGTGGACCTAGGAAATTTTCTAGCCTTGGCATTTCCTAGAAATAATCATTTTGCATTTAGTTCCTCTTGTTTCAACAACTCCCTCTCAGTCTTGTTCACCTTTGGACATAGTTGTATACCTTGAGCTCGTTGGCCTGGTAATTTGCCTATTAAGTGTGCACAGACTCGGGAATAAGAACCAGTATAAGCCTTCAATTTGCAACCAAAATTGCATATAAATTTTGTAGAGCCACCTCCACCTTTGGAATTAGGCGATTCATCAGAAATTTTTGTGACATATTTCCAAAGTGGAGTAGCAGTTGGCTCGTCAACATCCTCATCTTCCACAACTTCTTGAGAGTTAATGCTTTGGCTTAAATCCATTCAAAATCTGTAGTGTGAAATCATTCAAGTATACAATAGATTAGAAAAAATAACTAACAGAAAATAAATAGAAATGGAAACCAATAGAGAAAATTATGAATGTACATGAAACGGTGCGTGCCTTAGAAGCCAAAATCAGCTTGCTTGAACTCTTTAAGCTCTGGTTATATATTTGTCTATACAACTTTAACTCCACTTTGAAGAATGAGATGGATGTTGATAATTATATAGAGTTGGCGGGAGTAAGAATCAGAGAGATTTTTTTTGAGATACACCTACTGGTTATTGAGAATAGAAAAATACACCATC
Organism: Camellia japonica; assembly: GCA_030407325.1. Taxonomy (NCBI): domain Eukaryota; kingdom Viridiplantae; phylum Streptophyta; class Magnoliopsida; order Ericales; family Theaceae; genus Camellia; species Camellia japonica. The sequence goes on along the minus strand of JAPPVO010000019.1, from coordinate 166,780,973 downwards.
TACCAAAATAATAATAAAAAATACCAAAGGTCTCCTCACTGTGCAGCTGATAGCTTGTCATGCATTAAATGCTAGTGCATGCATACCATCTTGGTATGGTGGATACATTAAAGAGTAGAAGAAGATCAAAAGTCTTGCAGAAGAAATCATTTTATTTGTACATTGGGAGTAACATGACCAAAAGTGTAGCACAAGTTTGGTAATCATTAGCCCCAAAAAAATTAGTTTGGTTTTAAAAAATAGTTTGGTTATTGAAAAATAGTTTGGTTTCACGTTTATCTTGGCACGAGGTTATTGATGATGTGGAATGCTTCTAATGCTTACATTTTATTTTTTTTTGACATTTACAGTAAGATAAAATTCAAAATTATTATTTTTAATAATTTCAACAATATTACTGTGTTTTAATTTTATTTTAATTTTTATATTGTTGTAGAGATGTGTTCATAGTAAAGGCGGCAGTGGTGGTAGTAAAGATGAAAGGATAGCAGTTATGGTGATAATGATGGTGTTGTTGGTGGTCATTAGTGGTAGTGGAAGTAGAGTGGTACTGGTGGTAGTGGGATAGCGGTTGTGGTGGTAACGATAGCGTTGATGGTGGAATGGTGGTGTAGTGGAAGTAGATTAGTGGTGGGGGTAGAGGTGGAGGGATAGCAGTTGTGGTGGTAACAATAGTGTTGATGGTAGAAGGGTGGTGTAGTGGAGAGGTAGAGTAGTGGGGGTGGGGGTGAAGTGATAGCGGTTGTAGTGGTAAGGGTAGTGTTGTTGATGGAAGGGTGGTGTAGTGGAGGTAGAGTGGTGGTGGTGGAGGTGGAGGTTGAGGGATAGTGGTTATAGTGGTAACGATAGGTGTTGTTGGTGGAAGAGTGGTGTAGTGGAGGTAGAGTGGTGGTGGCAAAGGTGGAAGCAGAGGGATAGCAGTTGTAGTGGTAAGGATAGTGTTGTTGGTAGAAGGGTGTTGTAGTGGAGGTAGAGTAGTGGTGGTTGCGGTAGAAGGATAGCGGTTGTGTTGGTAATGATAGTGTTGGTGGTGGTAGAGTAGTGGTGCTGGCGATAGCAAGACAACGGTTTTGATTTTTTATTTGTCTTTTTTGGACCTTTTTCAAATATATCACTACAAGAAATTGCACTTTTGGCGACTACTTTTGGCGACAACGTCAATTTTTCGTAGCCAAAAGTATATTTTTGGCGACACAGTGATCAATTTCGTTGGGAAAAGTAGACTTTTACCAACGCAATTTACTATCGTCGCTAAAAAAGCATAACATTGACTAGGCGCCAAAAATATTGGTTGGCGCCAAAATTTCATAAATTTTAGCTACGAGGCTTATTTTTTAGCAACACAATAAGCATCGCTATTAGTGTGCTTACTTTTGGCGACGACTAGTTGGCGTGGGCAAAGAGTTAAACATTTAGCGACGATAACACTATTCGTCGGTAAAAACTTTGCTAGTGAAATCAAATGATTTAGTGATTTATGTTTTTATTATAACTTTTCAAAGAATTTTAAATATTCTAGTTATTGAATTGTAAAATTAAAGTGATCATCGAATTAGATCACAAAATAAACCCATCAAACCCAAACACACTCTTAAGTTGAGATGGCTAATTTGAGATAATCTAAACTTTTCCAAAGAATATTAGATTATCAATTTCAATATATTTGGTTTTATTTTCAGAAACTTGTTTCAGATTTTTTTTTTCCTAAAAAACTTTAAAAAATTTTGGTGAAAAAATAAAAAAATTACTTATTATTTTTGTATAATTTTAACTTTTAGGAGGTCATAAATAATTTAAAAATATATTTCTGATTTTTATAGTTCTCAAATTAGTTTTAATTTTTTTTAAAAAAGAATTAAAAATTATTTTACTTTTATTTTTATTTTTTTGGTAATTTGCCTCTAAAAATTAAGGCGGTGGAAAGTTACCTGTCAAAATTTTCTCTTTTTTTTCTAAGAGGTAAACCCCTCGTCACTCTCAAAATTTCCTCTTTTAATTTCCACAATACACAATTTATGTGGTGAATGATATTAAAAAAAAAATAAATTAAGAAAAAAAAAAAAAAAGCGCCTGTGACCAAAAATGTATTATATTTTTTTGGTATCAAAATATATACAAACTGTGGCTTCTAGTTGGGTTTTAGAAAGCTGTAAATTAGATAACCTAGAAGAGAGGGAGAAGAGAGAAGGTTCGAAGGGGAGAGTGGTTAAGAGGCGCCAGATTTCGAAGGGGAACGATCGACGGCGGCAGCGATCGACGGTTCGGCGAGACCGGTTCGGCGGCAGCAACGCTTGACAATTCGAGGCTGGTTCGACGACTCAACGGGTTCGACGGCGAGACTGGTTCTTCTCTTGGATCTGTAAAAAATCTCAGGTATGTTCGGATTCCCTCTCTATCTCTCTCTCTCTCTCTCTCTCTCACTCTCACACACATTCATGTAAAGCACTATGTAAACATTTGGGGTTGTAGTCTCTTACGGTGGAGGATCAACAATTGACGATTGCGATATTTCATACGATCTCATGTTGTATAGGACAATTTCCGAGATTTTTGAATGACATAAGAATATGACTAGATACACTTGGGAATTCAATAGATTTCATATACCTTGTGTAAGTGGATCCTAATCATGTTATGGACACAACACAATATGATCTCATCTTGTATAGGAACATCTGTGGGATTTTAGAGTCAAATAGCATATGATTAGGTCACGTGGGAAATTAAACATTGGGTTTCATATACCTTGATTAAGTGGATACTAGTCATGGATGTCTGAAAAGCATTAATTGTAACCATTTATACTAAATCGTAATGTCTGCTGTTGATTCATGAATAACTTTCTGAGATGTGTTGCTTTGCAACCGAAGATCATGAATGTGCTTGTGCAGGACAGGGATTGTATAATTTCAGGGTATATTTATTAGAAATCTTAAATTAGAACAGATTAGATATGACTATTCAGTTAGAAAGGTTTATATGGTGTTGGAATATAGTATGAAGTAAAGCAGAAAAGAGATAAGTTTTAGCAAAATGCAGTTGATGTCCAGTTTCTGGTCTATAAAATTCAGAATAAGAGACAAATGTGTGTAATATTCTGATTGCTTTTAGATTGGCTTATCAATCCAGGAAAATCATCCGTAACCATGTTCCATGACATAAAGTTGAAAAGAACATCAGTGTTTCCGGTTCAAGTCTACTGCAATACATATTGCTATGGTTCCACAGTGATATTGACTTATATAGATTGTCCTGTATCGCTATATCATTAGTGAGAGATATTTTTGAAAGTGTTGAATAATGAACTACAATTTGGATAATGTTGTGATAAATAACAATGGGCTTGGAACCAAACATTGCCTGAAGTTTTTGAAGTCTATTGCTAATTGTTTCCATATCCTGAGATTGATTGACAACCACAAAAAGAATCAAAACTTGACATATTAAAGCTGCACTTGAATCAGCAAAGAACATAAAAAGAACAGGAGAAGAAAGAAATAAAATTAAAAAGCTACTGTCATCCTCGTATGCAATAATTGCTCTTACATTAGTCTGCCATAAATTCTTGAGAAAAAACATCAATATAGTTCAAAATGATGACGTAATGTAACTTGTAAGGTGGATGTTTCTGGTCCTTGTACATAGGGTGGTTGCATCCAAGCATAAAAGTGAAGCCATGTAAGAAAACAAATATACCTTAATGATTATTGTGGTTGCAATATTTCCAGGTATAGTAATTTGTACGTAATTGAATTGCTATTTTTATTTTGTGTATTTGTCTCAAGGAAAGTGGTTGACCTGAATTAGTTCTTGGTTTAGTTAGTTCCAAGCCTTTTTTTTATTATTTTTATTTTTAAATCACTGCTATTATTTTGGAACAGGATGTGGCTTTTGTCATTGATGGCTGGGCTCTTGAAATTGCACTTAAGCATTACAGAAAAGCATTCACTGAACTATCAATTTTGTCAAGGACAGCTATATGTTGCCATGTTACACCATCTCAAAAAGCACAGGTGCTCTTTATTAGTTCTTGAATGGTCTATTAGTTACAATCATTTGTAGATTATTTTAGATTTACTTTTTTTCTTTTTCTTTTTTGGTAATTATTATTTATTAAAGACTTTCCCTCTACCTGTATACCTTGTAATAGTAATATGAACATAACTTGTACAAGGTACACTTTACTAAAAATGAAAAGGAGCAAGGGAAAATTATAGAACCGTGGTGACTAGGGGAAAAAAAAAATACCTATCAGTAGAGAATCTATCTCCCACTTTCTTCAACCTCCTTTTTTATCCTCTCACATATCACACACTCTCTCTTCCCTCTCTTTCTTTTCTCACATCATGCACACTCCCTCTCTTCTCTCCCTATTTCCTTCTCTCTTTCCTCCCTCCTCTCACATCATCACACACTGTCTTCCATGGTTGAAGAAAAGGCTGCTTAGAACCGGGTTTTTGCTCCACCGTTTCAGTTATTTACCATTGAGAACCGAAATTGCAAGTGAATTGGCCTCGTGTTACATTTCATCAAAATCCTACCATTGTTATTTCATAATTCATAAGTTATTCTAAATCTAAATTTACTCAGTATCCCATTGTTGTCATTGCTGCCTTTTTGTTAGTTGCATTATATATAAACCAATTTACTTAGTCATTGACAAGCCATCATTTTTTTCCTTAATTGTGCTACTTTATATTCTGCTTGAGAATTCACGACACTGTTAACATTTTACTTGAAACATGAAGTAATTAGTTACTTGATTGAAGGATCACCTTTTGTAGGGCCTAGTTATCTGTCAAGACTTAATTGAAAAGAATCACTATGTGCTGGTTTACTGCATTAGTATTAAATTTGTTGAGAATTCTCAAATATTGAAATGTGTAGATAATGAAGTGGTGCAATGCTATGAAACTTACTAGCGATTGGTTGTTTGGTTCCAAATGCCATTTTTCACTATTTATATTTGACCAACTTTCTCCTTTCCGAAATTGTTAGGAAGTACAAATAAGGCTTTGTTACTTTGAGAGGTGTCTTTTTCCACTCTCTTAGCTTGAGTGGTGTCTTTTTCCACTCCCTGAGAGGAATTTACAGGGTTAAAGTTAGTAATTCAGATTCTTATCTATTTAACATATTTTGTTGCCTTTTGCTTAGTTTCTTTTTTTTTTTCCCTTTAATTTAGGTCACCTTTGTTCTGTTATTTTGTGCTTTGTGATGCTACAATTTTGATAGCCTATCACTGTAAAGGAACTTTGTTGTAACATAAAAAATTGTCGCGTCATAGCATTGCTTGATTTACATTTCATGGCATTGTTTTTCAAATATCATATCATTGCTTCACATTTCATTTCATTTAATTATATGCCATATCTATAGTTGCAAAGATGTCCAAAAAAATGCTCTTGTTGCTTTATGATTGGTTTTATAAAAGCAAGGGAAAATGTTATTCAGTTAAATGTGGTTGTTTTGTTTATGCTGGATTGCATTTGAACAGGGACTGTGAGTAGGAACAGATCGTGCTTCCATCCCCAATCCATGGCACCTACTTGGAGTATCTTTATTCCTGCTAAGTTTCAGGCATTCCTATGCAGGATGGAGACAGCTGAGCATTTGTCTTCACACTGCCATACATAGCCACAGATATATGGTTTGTTTGGTTCATCTGTCTCTTAAAGTGTCCGACTATTCTATTGCTGCACAACCAAAGAAAAAAAAAATGTACGCCTTGTTTAGTCCCCCATTGGAATTTTTTAAAAAAAGAGTAAATTACACTGTTGTCCCTTGAACTAAATTATTGTCTCATATATTTTGGCTTTTTTAGCACTAAATTATTGTCTCGTATAATGCCAAATTTTGGGTTATTATTATTTTTTTGGGGTTCTAAATCTTGGCATTTGATCATAACTGTGAATTCATCTCAAATGTCACAAACTGGTTTCTTTTTATGTTATTTGATTTGAATTATCTTATTTTCACTTATCAAAATAATTGAATTTTATTTTGTAGATTGATTTAGCAATGTTTGGTGGTGAAATATTGTGCCAGGTATAGCTAATTTATTGTTTATTTTTCTCTTGTTATGCTAAGAAATTATTTGAATTTTTTTTTCCCCTGTGTTACTGTTTTTTTCACTAGACAGTTTGTTGAATTATTTTTTAACGTCTAATTTTCTATTTTGAAGATCAAGACTCCTTAGCAAATTGAGAGAATGAGAGAAACTTGCTGAGTAAGTTCTTAGCATCCTCTCTTTCTCAAAAATGGAAAGGAAATTTTATAAGTTCCATTTGCATGAGGCAAACCTCTGTCTTATTATATGGTTTGTTCATGGCTTTTATCATTACCTTATCCAAAGTTGCCTTCTGCCTTTGCTAATTTGTCTCTTTCAATGTGCAAGTGTATTTGCAGTAGTGGATAGGAAAGAATGAATTTGATGTGAACAGTAGACTAGGAAAGCTAATCAAGATTTATCATTAGTTTATGCGAAGAATACTAGTATTTGTTTCATGAACGTGTTAACATTGTCATCAACTATGACATGCCAGATTCAGCAGATACTTATCTGCACAGGGTAGGTCTAGTGTTTCTTAGCTTGTCTTGTATGTCAAAGCCAGGTTCTCGTTTCTTGTATATATATATAAATTCCTATATATGCTTTATTTTCATGATTATTACCTTTAGCAAATTGGTAATCTGACATCATTGTTCATTTGACATCTGCATTTGTTTTTGCTGATATCTTGTGAAAGTTTTTTTTTTTTTTTTTAATTTGTCGCCATCCCCCGTTGTAGCGGTACTAATACACTTAGTGTGGTTAATTTTATCAATGCATCAAATACCCAAAATGTGGGTAGTTTTCCCAATGTCTGGACTCAATTTTTTAACATGAGCAAAAACTTTATTCTGCAGATTGAAGGATAGATGCAACCAATTTGAAATTTCTTTATCCCGTAAGAATTTGAGGTTATAAAAAAAAGACATTAAAACCCATGAAAATAATTGTATTTGATATCAAAGGACATTGATTTTAGTCAGTGGTGAACTTACTACAACAATTTGAATTCCAAACCACCTTATTATTATCTGTCTAATCTTATACCCTGTTTCTTAAACAAAAGCTGATGCTGGTAAAATTCTTGAAGGGACAATACCTCTCCCTTGGTCCAACAAGATCAAAATTGCACTTGTGCAGCTAAAGGGTTAGCATTCCTCCATAGCGGCCCTGAACCTGTCATTTATAGAGATTTCAAGACGTCTAACATTTTGCTTGATTCGGTATGTGGTTAAAGATGGATCAACTGAAACCGCTATTAACGAATATATCAAGTATTTTGCTTTACTGAAACTGCTATTAAAAAGGATTTTTTTCACAGGAGTATAATGCAAAGCTTTCAGATTTTGGTCTGGCAAAAGCCGGGCCCCAAGGAGACAAAACGCATGTTTCTACAAGGGTTGTTGGAACATATGGCTATGCTGCTCCAGAATATGTAATGACAGGTACAAAGTCATACCTATTTTAGATAGCTTGAGCTAATTGATTCCTGAGATGGATCTTTTGTGACAAATCTAGTTTATGTCAGAACAAGATTATATTTGAGTAGAAAAATACAATAGGATCAACAAGGGTGAAAATCATCTGTTGAAAATGTGCATTTAAGGTTTTAATAGCAGTATTGGGAGATGAATCGGTATTGATCGTCGTCTAGCTATATTAAGAGTATTGAGTGAAACAAAACAAGAATTAGTTTGAATTTTAGCTCAGGTCATAGAGGAGTAGCATCCACAAAGTAACCACACTATCTTATTATTACAAAGTATTATCTGACATTCTAAGTTTTAGTCTTGTTATGACTAGATGAATTTTATCATCAATTACAGGTATTTTTTGAAGGCTGGATATTCCGTTATCTTTCCGTTATTTGTTTCACATTTTTTTTTTTTTTGGTCCCCGAGAATGTCTTCTATACATTTATGCTAGAGTAGTCGAGAATGTAGGGCTAGTTATGCAGGGGTTCCTGCCAGCCTTTTTGTAGATCTCTTCCGGAAGATCCATTGCTTGAATGTTTTGAGGTCAGCGAGGAGCTTAATATTCAAGGTCTGTTGTTTCTGAATCTCTTGGCTACGATAATTCGTATGTAGTTTTCTGTTTGGCAAGTATGACATGTTCACAAAAAAAACACCAAACATGCAACATCATGACACAAGAGCAATATAACTTATCTTGCAGGCCTGTCCTATAACATATAACATAACTCCAATGCTTGATGTCCTTTTTCTGATCAACAATGAAAGAAAAAAAACAAATCCACAATATCTTTCATGGATGGTTAACAATCTCAAGATTTTAATTGTGCATTACTCGGGTATTTTATTGTAGGGATGGATATATTTTTTTTTCTTTTCTATCCCTACTAGCAGATGGTGGGGAAAGGAGGTCAATGTTTCTGATCTTGTTTACTGGTACCTTCATTATAGAAGCATTTTGTTGACTTTCTCATGACTAATTTAATGATTTGAGTGTAATAAATTTGCCACTAATGGTTCTGAGTGAAATGATTCGACTTTGTTTCATATTTCAGTGCACCAGTCACATTCTAAAGCAGTGAAGAGAGCCATCAGTGAACATTGTGGTGTATGGACAATCTCAATGCTTAGTTACTTTTACTGTTTCCAGTGCATTGGTATAAGGTTAGCTTGGTAAACATTGTGGTGTACTTGAATTGAGTGTTTTTATATAACTTACTCTCCTAGTGTAAACATGACAGCCAGTGAATTAGTTTGAATTTTTACTTAAATATAAAATGGGTGAGTCAAAATCTTTAAGGTGTGGAAATGGTTGGTGATTATTCAAGCTTGTTTGGTGGATACTTTTGTGCCATGATGCTGTGTTGCGTTGAATCTGGTGCTGATTGGCTCTGTTCTGTGTGCTCTGCCTCTGATGCAGCTTTTGATTGATGCGATCTGTTTGTCCTGATTTCTGATTTGGTTGAGTTGTTTTGTTGCTGGTTTTGTTTGATTTGTTTTCTAACTGTTCTGGTAAATGAGGTAAACTGCTGCGTCAATTGTGATTTGGTTATATGATTTTGTTTGGGTTGCTGAGTTGAAATGGTTTTCTAAACTGGTGATGATCTGTGTTGAATCAATTTGCTGATCTGCTATACTAATCTGCTATTCTTCTGGTGCTGCTGTGATGTTGCTGCTGTTGCTGAGATGCTGTGGTGATGCTGCTGTGATGGTGTTTGTTACGATGAGGTGCTGCTGTGTTGCTGGATGTTTGTTGGTGTTGTTGATGTTTGGAAGGGTGCAGGACTTTTTGTCCAATCTGTAATAGATCAGGTTTTCATTAATGGGGGTTGTCATTAGGTGTAAGTTCGGGCAACTACTAGTGTTTTGGCTGGTAGGGTATGAAGGGGGTATGGAGGGGGTATTTTGTGTGATTTCATATCAATGTTATTAGTTTGTTATAGTGGTGCCTGAGGGATGCCTCTTGTAAATCTGTAAATCTTTTAAAAAATTATAAATGAGTTTCAATTATTTTTGCTGCTGCAAATTTGTCGTCGTTAAAAAGTAAAGCTTTCTCGACAAAATAACTTGTCGGTAAATGTGTAGCCAAAAGTTTATTTTTGGCCACTCATATTGTGTTACTAAAAGTGTTTTTTGCCAATGCTAATTTGTCGTTGCCAAATGGCAACATTTACCGACGTAAATGTGTCGCTAAAAGTTACTTTTCCCCACTCATATTGTGTTGGTAGAAGTGTATTTTTTGCCAATGCCACTTTGTCGTTGCCAAAAGTAAAGCTTTAGCGACAACAAATCGTCGGCAAATGGAAACATTTACCGACGTAAATGTGTTGCCAAAAGTTTACTTTTGCCGACGCATATGTTGTTGCTAAAAGTATATTTTTTGCCCATGCAAATTTGTGTCGCGAAAAGTGTCACACAATCATCATATTTGAATGACTTTTACCAACGCAAGGTAAATTGCCGACGATGGATGGAGGCTTTTAGCGACGACTATGTTCGTCGCTAAAGGCTTTACTTTTACCAACGCAATGATAATTTCGTCGGCAAAAACTTTTGCCAACTCACTTTTGCCTACGGGTTGCCAACGTAGCGTTGTGTGTCGGCAAAACTCTTTGCCAACGAATTTTCCCTTTTAGCGACATATTTTGTTGCATTGCGAAAAATGCAATTTCTTGTAGTGTATATATGTATATATATATATATATATTCTAATTTGTCTAGTCGAGTAGAATATAAAAGTGTTGATTTTTTGAAAAATTAAAAAAAAAAGGTCATTTGCATATAAAAAAAATTACTCCCAAATATCCACCAAATTTGGATTGCTTAGGTGCAATTGTTTGGTTATTTATGGGTTTATTTGGTTTGTATCTCAAGATATAATTTTTGAGAAAGATTTCTAAAATTTTGTTTGATTCAAATTTTTTGCAAAAAATTTCCAAAATCATTTTCTCTCTCCTACACATCAATCAATCACTTTTTCTCTCTCTCTCTCTCCTTTCCAACAACTTTTTCTCTTACACACATCTATTCAACTACAACAAAATATCAAATCATCCCAAACTCTAAATCTATTTTCAAAATATACAACCAAACAAACCAAAAAAATTTCTAAACTCTCTCTCCAAAAGTTTTTTTGAAAATTTATCTCAAAACACAAACCAAACACACCTTATGTTTTTCAGAAAAATTGAGCCCTTGTTTGGTTTGAGTTTCAAGATGTGTTTTCAAAGAAATTTTCAGAAAAATGTGTTTGGTTTGGTTATTTTGAAAAAATTGGTTTGGTTTGAAATGAATACAATTACTGTTATTGCATTTATGAAGGTTGTGCAACAATATTATTTATTTTATTTTATTTTTATTTTGTTCTGTGTTTAGAATAAAAAAATATTTTTTGTACAAAATTGAATATGATAGTAAATTCAAGATGCTGGACTGTTTGGCTAACCAACTATAAAAGTAATATGAGAGACTAAGGGGTGGTTTGGAATGTTCTAAATAAGTGTAATTTTTTACTTTTTATAATAAAAAAATATGCAGAAAAGTAGAGAGGAGATGTTGATTGATGTGATCCAAACATTTTTTTAGTGCATGCCAAACACCTATTAAATGCCACATAATTCACTAGTGGGCAGAAATAATCATTTGACCCCAGCAACTTTGACGCTATATATGATAATTTATGTACAAATGATAAAAATAATTTAACTTGATTTTTTATTTCATTAAAAAAAATTGTATCGTATGTGATGATATTTTAATGTAGTATAACAAAATAGTACTATAATTATAATTAAAACATTATTCATATAAAATCATATAAAAAAACACTACAATTATTTTTGTAAATATAAATTATATTTTGAGAGTTTTGTTTTAAAATGAATAGTAATCTTTCATCTTTTTCTTTTCATCAAATTTGTGTAAAAAATTAGTTAAAAACTTGATTTGATATAAAATACTTCAATAATTAGAGACTACGCGTGTTTTTAATATAAATAAAAACAAAAATATGTTGAAAAAACAAACACTCTATAATTATTTATTTAGATTAAAAAAACACTCTTTTTTTATTTAGATTAAACATAATTATTCAATCTCTCTCCCACTAAACATAATTATTTAATCTATCTCTCCATCTCTCTCTTTTTTTCTACTGACTCTCTTCATCTCTTGTCTCCCACACATTCTCTCTCTATCTGCCCCCACTCATTCTCTTTCTACCTATTATCTCTTCTACACTTGCTTAGTCTTTATCTCTATATCTTCCCCACTCATTCTCTCATTCTCTCTCTCTCTCTCTCTCTCTCTCTCTCTCTAACGTCTCTCTTTCTCATTTCCTTCTCTCATTCTCTCTCATCTCTCAACAAACACTACATCTCCTCTCAGAGCTCAAATAACAAACCCTTTATTTCCTTTGTTCGATCTTCCTCTTCAATGGTGGTGGACAGTCGCGGAGCGGAGGCAACGATGAGTCCCTTCATTCACGCTTTCTCTTATTTTTTTTCACTCTATTTTCTCTGAAATTTGTGATTTGATTTTGGTAAATCATAAGAAATCAACACCCATTTCAAAAGCTTTTCAAAACTATAAAAAATCAACACTAATTTCCCATTAAGGAATTAAATCCATCTCAAAACCCATTTTATGAAATCAAAACCATATTATATAGATACATATATTTATGTTATAAATGAAATAAAATATCAGAGAGCAATAAAGAAGAGAGAGAGAAACGAAGATCAAGAGACAGAGACCGAGACCGAGAGACAGAGGAAACGAGAAGAAGATCGAGAGAGAGAGGAAGAAGCTCTATCGACAGGGAGAAGAAGATTGAGAGATCGACAGAGAGAAAAAGACAGATCGAGATGGCGATCATGATCGTTTCCTTCTCTACCAAATTCACTTCCTTCTCTACTGCAAGTTTCTCATATTTTGAGTTTTATTTATTACTTTTGAGTTGTTTTATTTCCCCCAACAATCCTATCTTGGATAGGATCACGTTTCTCTCTCTACAGAAACGCGATTCTTACACATTTCCTTCTAAAAACGCGGAATCGCGTTTCTTATGAAGATTCGTCACCTGGTTGCACAATTCCTGCAACTAAGCTTAGAAGGAAATGGATCAATGTGAACCAAATTCTCTTTAGAAACCGGAGAAGTGAGAGAAAGAAGCTGGAAGTAAGCTAGAAGTTCCAGGAAGGCAACATGGCGGAAGACATAAAGGTGGCGGGAAACAGGATTATAACAGCGATAGCCTTTCTAAGTATGACTGTAACCCAAAAAGACACACAGAACAGACTGGGCACTAAGTTTTGTCCTATCTTTTCAAGGAAGAAGGACAAAACATGCAGACCCAAAAACATGAAGGAGAGAATAATTGGAGAGTTGGGAAAATAGAGCCTCATAAGGAGAACGACCAAAAAGTAGCGGGTAGGCATACAGTTGAGAAGAAAAGCAGCTGTAAAAATGGTTTCCCCCCAACAAGGAGCCAGAACAATGGCAAAAAGAATGAGAGATCTAGCTGTCTCAAGGAGATGATGTATTTATGTTCAACACGACTATTTTAGGCAAGTGTATCAGTACAGGAAGTTTGGTGAATAGTACCCAAATTGGCCAAATACTCACAGAACTTAGTTTTAAAATACTCCCCATCTAAGTCAAACCGTAACAATTTAATAGTAGACCCAAATTGTGTAGTGATCATAAACTGAAAGTTACGGTATATTTGGTAGAAGTCAGATTTATGAATCATATGATAAACCCAAGTATTGCGGTGCAATCATCAACAAAAGACACATAGTATGCAGAACCCCTTTTAGTGAGAACAGGAGAGGGTCCCCAAACATCAGTATGCACAAAAGAAAATGGAGAAACATAAATAGAATTACTTTTATTAAATGGTAAAGCTGATATTTGGCAAGTTTACACCCCCAACATTCATCAATTTGACTAGGAGAACTTTACCAAACAATCCTAACTAAGCTAAAAACAGTAAGTGGTCAACAGACAAATGACCTAAGCGAGAATGCCACAAATAAAACTGACTTAACTGAGAACCTAACTGAAACAAGAAAAGGGAGATGCAAGCTTTCTATCATATAGAGATCTCTAACTCTACGGCCGATCCCAATCTGCATCTTGGACACTAGATCCTGCACACAACAGACAAAAGAGGAAAAGACAACATCAAAACTAGAAGCATCAAGTTGACTGATAGATAATAAACTAACAATTAGCTGAGGAACATAAAGAATAGAGGGAATAGTAATAACAGACATGGCAGAGAGTAAGACAAAACCAATAGACAAAACAGACATGCCAGCCCCATTAGCAGTATTAATAATAATATGAACAGGTGGGAGAATACAGTTTTGAAGTAAGAAAATGTGTGGAGTCAAATGATGAGAAGCACTAGAATAAAAAAGCCAAACAAAAGAAGGGATACCTGAAAAGGATCCAAGCAAACTTGAATGAAGAGAGGTAAGAGCAGAGGCCAATGGAGATGGCTGAGAAATGGACATAATATATTGAAGTTAAGCAATCTGAGCACTCAAGAAAGCCAAGCAAGGATTGGAAGCCGAAGCAGATGTAGTATAAGCGGCAGGAGGCCGGAAAGTACTCGAAGTAGGACCGCAGAATTGTGTCTGAGGTGGCTGAGAGGACAAAGCAGACTAACGTCCCTTCTTGGGACAGTTGTACTTCCAATGACCCCTTTGATGGTAAAAAGCACACTCATCTAGACCAAATAGTCTTTTCTTGGGCTTTGCAGTGGCATGAAGCTGATGAGAAGGTGAGGTAGATAATAGATGACGCTTAGTAGGAGCCAAGAAGACAGAAGGATATAGAGTCTGCATCTTAAGATGGGTTTCCTTGGAGAGGAGCTCATGAACAATAGCATTCATAGAGGGAAAAGGAGACCGATGAAGGATACCACCACGAATAGCCTCATACTGAGGGGAGAGAGCTGTTAAAAACTGCACTAAATGACCCTGCTCTCGAAACTCAATATAAGGGTCCAATATCTTGAGACTAGGTGGTTCCATAAGAGCCAACTGATCTCAGAGACCTGTCATGTCACTATAGAAGTCCTGAATAGACTGACCCACTGACGAGCACTCTGAATAGTTGTTTCCAATTCATACTGCTTAGCAAAGTTAGACTGTTGATAAACACTCTGTAAATAATCTCGCACCTCATTGGCAGTACTATATTTGGAAAACATCATTCCAATACGGTCATCCACAGAATTATGAAACCAAGTCAGAACTTGGGCATTATCATAATCCCAAGTGTCACATGAAGGTAGATATCCTTCTACTTTTGGATCCGATGGACGAGGAACAAAACCAGAAACATAGCCCCATCTTTTCGAACCAAGAAGAAATCTCTTCATAACACTCACCCAATAAGTATAATTGGTACCAGTGAGTTTGCATTTAATGGCTTGGATTTTGGTGTCCAACATTGTAATAAAACAAGGTTTATAGAATTTATAGGTCAAAGTGTAATAAATTAAGAGTTGAAGGGCTAAAGTGTAATAAATCAAATAGAATAATATCAGATGGTCAATGACAGTGAGAGGGAGAGCAACAGACCAGCCAAACGAGTTAACAAAAGTCGTGAAGCATTGATGTGAAGGAAGTAGATGGGTCACGCAACAGGAAGAGAAGTCACAATGAATCAAAGACCAAAATCAATGGCAAGCAAAATCAGAGATCAAAATCGACTTTAACTTTTAGATTCTAAATTAAAGTCGTGAAGCAAATCAGATTCAAGTTGACTAGTCACGAATTTGATCGAACCAAAATGAGTCAATCAAACTAAGAGAGGGATGAAGCAGGCGGCTAGGGTTTCGAACCAGACGGGTGAAGTAGACAACAAACTAGAGAGAAAGAGATCTTCGCAAAAATCAAAGGCCTTCAAACGTTGAAATTCGAACAGCAAGACCATCGACTAGAGTATAAAGATGAGTCTCGAACTAGACACCAGATGGGTTTCGAACTAGACTCGTGACTTTTGAGATAGGTCGCAAGTTTCAAAGATGCGAACAAGGGTCACGATTTTGGCCAAGTCAGAAGCTGATTGCAACTCTGATAAGCACAACTTTAGAGAATCATAAAGAGGTCAGCAAATACAGCTAGGCTTTTCTCACACGACTTTGATACCATGTAAGTTTTCTGAAAGAATTCATATGTTTTTATCTATTTACAAAGTACACAACTATTTATACCAAGACAAAGATTAGAAAAAGGAAATAGAATTTCTATACAATCAAAGGGATATGAAACATGCCTAATATAAATATATACATAATATATACTAATATACAAAATAGATATGAATATATTCTCAACCAAAAAAAAAAACCTAGGGTTTAACCCCAGTAATAAATCAAATCTTAACTTTTTAGTTGTTTCAATTTAAACCCTCAGTTTTAAAATAATATCAATTCTAACCATATGTTAATTATAACTAACGAAACACGGGCAATTTGGACAATTTAATCACTTTTTGTCAATGGTGTTGGATGGCAGCAGTGGTTATTGACTAGGAAGGGAATGAAAAGGGTGGCAATGAGTTGGAAAGATAAAGAAATAGTGGTGGGGGAAAATGAATCGAGTAATAGCAATGGGTTGGAGAAGAGAAGGGATGGTGATGGACAACAGTAAAAGTGGGAAGTGGCTATCAATAGTAATGAAGGGGAAAAAAAAAAAAAAAAAGTGGTTAAATTGTCTAGATTATCCCTCTCCATTAGTTATAACTAAATGATACAAACATGTGATTAGAATTGATACCATTTTAAAAGTTAAGGGTTTAAATTGAAACAATTAAAATGTTAGGGTTTCATTTGTTAACGAGGTCAAACCTTGGGACTTTTTTATAATTTCCCCATATAATTATAGAAAAACAAATATCTTGGGAGAATAAAACACTAAATAATATATAATCCTTAAAATTGCAAAAGTAAGGTTTTTAAATATATATATATATATATATATACATGTATCAATACTTAATGCAAATAAAAAGCAGAGTGGAGTTAAAATATGTATAACAAAAAATATATCATTTTAGTATGTTATTAAATTCTCAAATCAAATTTACCCTTAAATATCATTCTTGTGGTTGTGTGATATGTTTTACATATTGTCTTCACTCGCAATTTAAGTTTTAAATATTTTATTAACAACTTTCAAGTTCTCAAATAGCATGATGGAAAATTTTAAATCTTAACAATGTAAGAAAGCATAAATCAACAACACAAGATACTTAATACCATAAAAGTAGATATTTCTCAAAAAAGGCAAACAAAAATAAAATAAAAGTATCCTTCTTCTCATCTCTAATGAAAATTTCTGATAATAGTAATTTATATAAAATAAATTCAATTATTTTCTTCAAATTTGCTAAAGAAATTAGAAAAATATCAGAAAAAAAAAAAAAAAGACAAAAAGAAATATTGCAAATCAGTGGGATGTTTCCCAAAATTATAGTTGAGAATTGAAAAGACAAAAAAAAAATTGCAAAAAACATGGTATCATGATTTAACAAGAAAAAATACTCTTCCCGTCCACTTCTTCTTCCCCTTCCCATCCCTCTATAACTTCGGAAGCCCTCTCCCTCACCCTCCCGCCATACTGTCCCACCACTACAACTCCTCCACGTCCCTTTTTCGAGGCCAAGCTACCACTGCCTTCCACCTTACCCAACAACTGACACCCCTTCCATACCATTTGCCATCCTCACCGGCAATGTCTCACGTCCCTTCTCCATCTTCTTATTATTCACGCTCCCTCTATAAATATATGACTAGGGTTTGTAGTCCTCCCCCACCCTACACCGCCAGAACCATCCCTTGACTACCCCCTTCCACTACATCCAAACCTCCCCCACCTAAAATTTGGATTAAATCTAAAATCCCCAAATCAAAACCCAAAAATACAGAGAGAGAGAGAGAGAGAGACTTGGTCTTGTGGTTGCTACAATGTTGTAATCTAGTCATGATGGTGGGAGACAAAAGATTGAGAAAGGTTGCAGTGGTAACAAAGAGAATGGGCTACAAGGGAGAGATCAAGTGGGGGAGGTGAGGCAAAGGGTAAGGGTGCTGGAGGTTGGCGGGTTTCCAGGAGGTCATGGGGTTGCTGGGAGGTCGATTTAGGGCTTGGGTGACGAAATGAGGGTGTGGAGGACTAGAGAGGGTGGGAAGGGGTGTTTGTAACAACCTCGTCACTGTTTACCGATAAACTACTGACTACTGCTAAAACTGAGACGGATTATGATTGGTAATTGAACTGATTGAAATACTGGACTGACTGACTGGAATCTGAAACTGAATTGATTAAGTATATCTGTTATATTGCATTTCTATCTGTTGCCTGTTTGATTATCTGTTCATGTTTTTATGTTTAAATTGCGACATTGAAGGCCTTATCGGCGGCCGAACCTGAAATTGATTAGTGATAGGTGTTAATTATAATTTATGTGACTTTATGGTATATTCAGTTAAAATGTGATTTGGTACGATTAAATTAGATTAAATATTGATAAATTGCATAGTTGACTTAATCACCATAATGCCATTGAGTGGCCCACTACTTGAGCTATGCTTGAAGCTTTGTTATACACTTAGCCAACTTTTCATCAGCCAATTTTGAACACCACAACCGACCAAGAGAGAGAGAAAGTGAGAGTAGTGAATTCAACATAGAGAATTGGCTTGAATCTTAAGGAATTGAAAGCTTAAGTGCATAATTGAGCCTCTAGACTTGGAATTGAGGAATCTAGGTATGAATTTCATCCTCTTAATTGTGTATTTAAGTTCCTTCTAGCATGGATCATGGTAGTTTAAAGAGTTAAGTCAAGAATTGGCTCTAGTATGTTGTATTGTAGCTCAAATCATGCATGCATGTTTACATTGTTGAGTTTGGAGGTTGGATTTCATGGGAATCTTCCATGCATGTTCATGTTTGTGTTAAAATCCATGAATTCATCTTGATTTTGTAAGAGTTAGCTCATTTGAGCTTGTATTTAAAGCTTTGAAATGATTTAAATCCATGCATGTTCCATATTCATCATGTTCATGAAATTTGGTTTGAAATTGGATTTAATTAAACTACCATTGGGCTTTGATTTCTCAAATTGATCCTTGAAACATGTAATATTATGAGTTTTGAAGTGTTTTCCAAAAAATTAGCCCAAGAGGATTGAAATTTATGCATTTAAACTTGGTTTTGAGCTTGAGGTTCAAATCTGGGTTTTCCAGATTTTGGACCCACGCTCGAGCGAGGAAGTCCACGCTCGAGCGTACACTCTGTGATCATGCTTTCCGCTCAAGCGAGAAAAGTGACGCTCGAGCGTGAAATGCGTGCATCCAGTACTTTGCATGAGCTTACAGTCCACTCGAGCGAGAGAATTCACGCTCGAGCGAGGACTTGTGTCTCACGCTCGAGCGAGGGTCGAGCGCCCGTCGAGCGTGGATTTTGAGCATCCAATATTTTCACTGTAGCTTACAGTCCGCTCGAGCGACGGAAGTCACGCTCGAGCGGAGCTCCTTTGTCTGCATGTTCGCTCGAGCATAGAAAGCCACGCTCGAGCGAGACCCCTGCTTTCTAAAAATTTTGAAACTGTTTTCTGAATGCATCTTTGCATCCTCATCCCATCCTAGGCATTCTTAGGCCTAGTTTAAGGCATCTTAATGAGGATATAGATGTAGAACACACCGAGGCAATTAGGGATTAAGTTATTATCTTTCCCAACTGTGTAGCTTAGTGTGTGTTCGTTCTGTAAACTGTGTAGGGTTGGCGACTGGAGACGCGCTCTAGCTTTACTGTAGCCCAGAACTCTGTGAGTAACAACTGTGTAAAGATATGTTTAAAAATGATTATCTTCTGACCAATTGAACTGTACTGTTTCTGAACTGATACTGTTAACTGAATGAATGTATGTCCTATATTCTGAACTGTATTGTGGCATCCTTAGCAACTACTGTTACTGTTACAGAGATCTCTGTCGGTTCCCTTGTTGGAACCACTACTGTTTACTGATTGATGGCCATCATTGACTGTTCCTACTGTTTACTGTACTGTTATGCTAATGGATGTACCACATATGACTGTACTGACTGAACGACTGAAATATTGGTTTAATGAACTGTTTTCATTACTGTAAGGACATTCATTCTAAACCCCTTTACGCATTATGTTATTCACTGGGCTTAGCTCACTGCTCATATATATATGTAGGTGTACAGGCACCAGACCACGGCTAGGAGCGTCGGGGTAAACTCCAGTTTTGTCAAGCCAACCACTGTGCCTCACTGCGAGGTTCCGAGCTTGTCTAGCAAAGGCTATAGGGTGTTTTAGTTTTCCCCTTCTGTTCTATTTTGTAATGACTATATAGAGTGTTACTGTACTGTTTAATAGGGATTAGGTCCCTGTTCTGAATGATTGTAACTATTGTGCATACTATTCTATACTGTGTATATATCTATGTATGAAAGTCTTTTTGCATACAGACTGTCACAGCTCATTGGACATTGTTTATTTACTGTATTGGCTTCCGCCATGCCCCTGTACTCTGTATTACTGTCTTACTGTTAAGCAGGCCTTCAGTAATCTCAGATTACTGGCCGGTTACGGTGCTAAACCCATAGGGGCGGGTTTGGGCTGTGACAGTGTTGTCGCAACCCCCTGGGAAAATGTGCCGACAAGTGGTTTCAAAGAGAAGAGGATAGTAGAAAAGAGAAAGGAGTGAAAGGAAAGGAAGAAAGGATAGAGAAAAAATGAAGGATAAAGTTAGAACATGAAAAGTTTTGTAACTAGAAAGTTAAATTTCTCGTTAACAATGTGAGGTATAAATACATATTACAAGAGAGTGCCTTATATAGCTGGATCTTTATCTATGGAAAAAGGATATCTTTCTATGGAATAACAATCAACTAATTCCTAATTATCTGCTATCTATTTACAGAAGAATATTCATCAAAAATAGAAAATTTGTAGATGCTAGAGGATCCGTAATACACCCCCTCAAGTTGGAGCATGTATGTCAATAATGTCCAACTTGTTGACTAAATGGTAAAATTGAGCTGCACCAAGAGTCGTGGTAAAAATGTCTACTGGTTGATCGGCGGTAGAAATATGTTGTAAACAGAACAGGCCTTACTGTAATTTATCTCTGACCAAATGACAATCTATCTCGATGTGTTTAGTACGTTCATGAAATACCGGATTGTTTGCGATATGTATCATAACCTTATTGTCACAATACATCATTGCTGCAAAAGGCTGGAAATATTTAGATCCTTTAGTAAATAATGGATCCAGGTAATTTCATGACAAGTGTTAACCATGGATCGATACTCTGCTTCTGCAAAAGAACATGAAATGGTTATTTGGTCTTGGATTTTCATGAGATAAGTGAGGCACCCAAGAATATGCAATAACCAATAATGGAGCGTCCGGTGTCTTTGCAACGTACCCAATCAAAATCACAAAAGGCCCTCAGCTGAAGACAAATGGTTGCAGGAAAAAATAAACCTTGACCAGGAGCCCGCTTGACATACCTACCTATACGATGGGCTGCATCAAAATGAGATTGAGTAGGCTTGTCAAGGAATTGACTGGGAGTGTTGACTGCATATGTAATATCCGGCCGTGTAACAGTTAAGTATATCAAACGTCTAATCAATTGGCGATAAGAAGAATACCATCGGAAGAACCGAGTGTGTGATTCTATTCCATCAAAAAATCTGCTGGTTTAGTGCCGATTAAACTTGCATCACTAAGAATGTCCAAAACGTATTTTCGTTGAGAGAGGAAAATTCCTTTCTTTAAGTGAGCAACTTCAATGCCCAAGAAGTATTTTAGTGGGCCCAGATCCTTGAGTTTAAAATGAGAATGCAAGTAGTTCTTCAGGAGTTGAATAGCAGATAAGTCATTTCCAACAATAATAGCATCATCAACATAGACAAGTATGGCTGTGAAAGAAGTGCCCTCGGTTTTGACAAACAAAGAGTAATCAGCTTTGGATTGAGTGAAGCCAATTTCAAAAAGAGCTTCAGAGAACTTTAAAAACCATTGTCGAGATGCTTGTTTTAACCCATAAAGAGATTTGTTGAGGCGGCAGACCTGAGTATCCCTCGTTTGACCAAAACCAGGAGGTAAGGACTTGTAGACCTCTTCAACAAGATCACTATGTAAAAATGCGTTATTCACATCAAGATGATAAAGATGCCAGTTATTAATGGAGGCAAGACTAAGCAGGAGGCGAACAGTAACCAACTTTGCAACTGGGGCAAAAATATCAGTGTAGTCAAGACCCCATTGCTGATTGTAGCCTTTTGCAACGAGACGGGCTTTGTAGTGTTCAATTAAGCCATCTGGCTGGTATTTGATGCGATAAACCCATTTATATCCAATGGGCTTTTTTCCAGGTGGAAGGGCAGTGATAGTCCAAGTGTTGTTAGTTTTAAGTGCCAATTTTTCAACCTACATGGCTTCCCACCACTTAGGATCATGTACAGCCTGATGATAAAACTGGGGCTTGATGGAAGTTGTTAGATAACTAACAAAAGCTGTATGAGAAGCAGATAAATGAGCATATGATAAAGAACTTATAAGAGGATAAGGAGTGTGTACCTTGGTGACCATTGCCTAATCAGAAGATGAGGATGAGCGAGACGGTAAGCTTGTGCTAATTAGATAATCCTGCAAATAGGCTGATTGTTTAGTGGGTCGAGAGGACCTAGCAGGAATGAGAACGAGTGGATGGATATTGGTGATGGATGAGGGAACAGATGCATCCATGAGAGGTGGTGAAGAGGTAGGTGCATTGGACTGGGATGAAGGAGGTACTGTTGGCTCAAGCCCAGTGAGGGGTACTGGCTCAAGCCCGATTGGATGTAGTGGTTCGAGCCTTGTGGAAGTAGGCAGGACCGATAAGGGCAGAGACGCAGTAGGCGATGGAGTAGCATAAGGAAACGTATTTTCATGGAAAATAATGTCTCGAGAGGTAAAAATAGTGTGAGTAGTAAGGTCAAAGACACGATAAGCCTTTTGGCCAAAAGGATACCCCAAGAAAATGCATCGTTTTGCTCGAGCATCAAATTTTGTGCAGGAATGGGCAAGTGTTGATGCAAAAAAGAGGCAACCAAAAATCCTAAGATGGGCTCATGCTGGAGTTTTGTGATAAAGTTTCTCATAGGGAGACTGTCTAGACAACAAAGGACTTGGTGTTCGATTAATGAGGTAAGTAGCAGTTTAGAGTGCTTCTCCCCAAAATTGTTTTGGCACAGATGCTTGAAATAAAAGAGCCCTAGCAACGTTCAACAAGTGGCAATGTTTACGCTCAGCTACACCATTTTGTTGAAGGGTATCAATGCAACTAGTTTGGTGAACAATGCCTTAGAGAGAGTAAAATTGAGGCATATCAAATTCAAGACCATTATCACTTCGAAGAATTTTAACTTTTGTGTCAAATTGAGTCGCAACAAAGTGAATGAAGGTCTGAAGATGTGTGCGAGTTTTAGATTTTTGTCGCATTAAGTAAACCCAAGTATAACGTGTGAAGTCATCAACAATAATGAGAAAATAATACGCCCCAGTAAGTGATGCAATGCGATAAGCACCCCAAATATCAACATGTAAAAGTTGGAAAGGGGCAACAATGGAAATATTACTTAATGGATATAAGGTACGACATTGTTTTGCCAAGGGACAAACCAAATATAAGGAATTTTTAGAAATAACAACATCAGAAACAGAAGAGAGTGAATTTAAAACTTTATTTGATGGGTGTCCCAAACGTTTATGCCAAAGAAGGGAGTCGGTTGTAGCGACTAATGATACGGATGGTGATGGTAGAGGATGATCAAGGTAATACAAGCCATCACGTAATCTACTCATCCCAATCATCTGCCTCGAACTATGGTCCTAAATAACACAAGAACCAAAGGAAAAAGTGAGAAAGCAATGATTGTCAGTAATCAATTTTCTAATAGAGATGAGATTATAGTGAAACGAAGGTACACATATCACATTTTTAAGGAATAAACGTGATGATAAACGAATGGTGCTAATGTGAGAAACAGGCTTAACTGAGCCATCAGGTAATGTGACTGAATGTGATTGAATGAGAGAAGATGTGGAAAATAAAGATGGAGAATTTACCATGTGATCACTAGCACCCGTATCAAGTATCCAACGGGGTCGCGAAGAAGTGAGGCAAAAAGAGTTACCTGACAAGTGAGAAGTAGAAACTTGGCTACCTACTGGCATAGGCGGTGTTATGAGAGAAAGGAGTTGGCGGTATTAATCAGGAGTAAATGTGAAACCAAGCATATTGGACTCAAGTGGGTCAGAGCCAATGGTGGCAGCAGGGGCAGCATGTACGGCTGCAGCAACATGAACAAGTAGAACAGCAACATATGGAGCTGCTGCAAAATTTGCCCGAGCTCTAAGTGGACGTCCTGGCTGTCTATACAATTTGTGCCCAATAGAATAGCCATGGATTTGATAACAGGTGAAGATAGTGTGTCTCGGATAATCACATTTTGTGCACCAAGGTTTGCTAGAGGATTTTGACAGAGCTGAGGAGGAACTGGGCCTGGTTTTCGTAGCGAAGGCATCGATATCTGAGAGTGAAGGGTAGATGAAAGAGACCGTTGGATTTCATCCTACGAAATCATAGCAAACATCTTGTTCAAAGATAGAAGAGGATCC
The DNA here is from genome assembly GCA_030407325.1 of Camellia japonica. Classification (NCBI taxonomy): domain Eukaryota; kingdom Viridiplantae; phylum Streptophyta; class Magnoliopsida; order Ericales; family Theaceae; genus Camellia; species Camellia japonica. The sequence continues at coordinate 166,756,731 of JAPPVO010000019.1, read as the reverse complement.
ATAAGAAGAATCTGTCCGCGAACCTGAGAATAGTCATCAGTAAGGCCCATCAAAAATTTAGTGGAACGGTGACGGACTTGAATGTCTTGGACAGTTTTCATGGCACCGAACGTATAGGCAGGAAGCGGGGTCAGAACATCAAGTTCATCCCAAAGACCTTTATGCTTTGTAAAATAATCAGCGACGGAGAGACCATTATGCTAGAGGGAAAAAATGGCATGATCAAGTCGATAAAGGTGAGGTCTACTGCTGTATGGCCTGGACATTGAAGCATCAGTATACAGCAGTAAACCTCTGGACAGCAACAAGCACCAGTAGCATACAACTAGCCAAAATAGTAGCATCCAGCGGGCCATTAAAAAAAAAAAAAAAGTTGATAGAGGTGAGGTGAATTGCTTTAGGAAAAACGTTCCTTCAGGTTGTTCCACAATTGGTTAGCCGAGGTTGGTGGAACGATACTGTGGCGAAGATCAATGGATAGGCTATTGATGAGCCAAGAAATCACCATGTGATTACATCGCAACCACTGATGGTAGTCAGCTGCAGCTTAAGATGGTGCAAATATAGATCCATCAATGAGACCAATTTTATTTTTGGTAAAGAGGGCAAGGAACATAGATTGACTCCATGTCTAATAATTATCCCCGGTAAGAGGATGAAGAACGAGAGAGAAAATGAGATAGATAGTCATGTGGTTTCATTAGATTGGATAAAAGACTGGAATCGATGGAAGCCAAAGTTGTAGAAGCCATTAGAAAAATGGTGGCCGAAAAATTGTTTGCGGAATAGAAGAAGGAGAACCGTAGTTATTGCTTTGATACCATGAAAAGTTTTGTAACTAGAAAGTTAAATTTCTCATTAACAATTTGAGGTATAAATACAGATTACAAGAGAGAGCCTTATATGGCTGCATCTCTATCTATGGAAAAAGGATCTCTTTCTATGGAATAACAATCAACTAATTCCTAATTATCTACTATCTATTTACAAAAGAATATTCATCAAATATAGAAAATCTGTAGATGCTAGAGGATCTGTAATAGAACATAAAATATTCCACCTTACTGCAATTAATTTGCAAGGTGTCATTTGTAGTGGAATTATTTTTTATTCTTCCTTCAAATTGCAATTTTTTTTTTATTTTTTGGTCTACTTTCCATTTTCTAAAGAAATTTTAAGTGTTCATTGAACATATGTATTGTTATGCGATGTGTAGGATCTGAGGTTTTCAAAATTCTGAGCAGTGGTTCAGGCATTTCATTTTAAGGGGTTGAATTCAATGTTTCGGCATGTTATATAGTGATCAATTGAGCCTGAATGTTGTTGAAATTCTGATTGAGGGTTCCATTGTTTTTGCTAGGTAGTCGTGCAATAAGAGAAGTTATTTAGTAGTTTTTAGTCACACTACAACAAAATGCACCTTTGGCGACCAAATTTGGCGACTGTAGTCGCCAAAACTTGTGGAATTGGCGACCAAAATGTTTTTTAGTCGGCAAAAGTACAACATTTGAGCTACTAATTTTTTTTAGTCAGGAAATATTGATTATTAGCGACTAAAAAAAATTTAGTCGCTAAAAATGGCACAATTGGCGACTAAAAAATGTTTTAGTCGTTGTATATATGGTTTTGGCTACGAATGTTTTTAGTCGGTGAATGAAAAACAAAAAATTACTTTCAGACTTTTGGCGACCGAAAGTTGGGTCACCAAAAATTTATTTTCAGTGACTAAAAAATGTTTTAGTTGCTATATACCTAGTTTTGGCTGCTAAAATTTTTTTATCACCAAATAAAAAATAAAAATTTACTTTTTATCTTTGGCAACCAAAAATTTATTTTTTGCGACGAAAAAATATTTTAGTCGCCAAAGAATTAAAATGTTAGGAGGGAAAATTTCACATTTTGGAGGGATTTGTAAAATTAATTAGCGACCAAAATATTTAGTTGCCAAATTACTACTTTTAGTGACTAAAATAATATTTAGTCATCGTTAATTAAGGTTTTGGCTACTACAAAAAATTTAGTTGGCATTGATCAAACTTTGTCCTTAATTAGACTACTATATCAGTCCTCTCCCATTTCACTCTCTCATCATCCCTCTTTTCTCTCTCTCTCTCTCTTTCTCTATCTCTCTCTCTCACTTTCATGTTAATATACTTACATTGCCTATGATACTTATACTGTCAATAGGATATTTCATCAAGCAATGCTTATGTCGTGTGCATACAGAATAAGTTGTATGAAAGTGTAAAGCTTATCAATATTACCAATGCAATTCAATTTCCTTCCAACCTGCTGTGAGACTAAGAACTACATACATTCATTTCAGTTCATTGAAAACATAAAAAAATAATCCAACTGAGTTTCATAATTAGCACGTATAGTGAAAATGCAAAACAGCCCCCAAACCACTGTACGAACGTTATGGGCAACACCGTCGTGCCAAATAGGACCTGTTGCAACAAAAAGAATGTAATTAGCACACGTAGGTTGGGACTTAGAGTCGAAAACGGCTTACACTTAGTCGCAAAAGGACATTCAGGGGGGGAAAAAATGCAAAACAGCCCTGACCACTAAATGCATGTCGCAACCAGCTTCCTGGTGACAAATATGACCTGTTGCAATAGACGAAATGTAATTAGCACGCGTAGGTTGGAGTTAGAGCCGAAAACGCCTTAAATAATGTTATATATACCAATTAGTGTACTAACTAGTGTATCAATTGATGATATGGCATAATTTAAGAGGTTTTTGGTATTTCCCTTTTGTGTATTTTGGTATGGTATGTGAACTACCTTTATTTCTTAGTGTCTCTGATCATTGAAAGTGACCCTTGCTTATATTTCAAATGCCAAATTTGTTGTTGGAAGGTATGGACATTTTTCCTTTGAGAATTGGAGTTTTCTAATTCTTTACCTTCCCCTCTCTCTGTCTCCATCTCTCAGTTTTTTTTCTCATTTTTTTTTGTTTTTGTTTTTGTTTTTCTTCTTCTAACATGTTTTGTAATTATTTGGTTTAGGGAAACTTGTCGAAGAGATCACTCCACAATAATGCAGTGAAGTTTGAATTTCAAGCTGAGGTGTCTCGGCTTATGGACATCATTATCAACTCACTTTACAGCAATAAAGATATCTTCCTTAGGGAATATATTTGGCATGGTAGTGAATATATTTGTGTACAGAGGACATATTTTGGTATGATTCTCTGTTTTGTATGGAATAATATTATTATTTTAGGTTGGAATATAATTTGTATGAAATTAAACATTAAAAGTTATTCCTTTTTGGATGGTTGGAAGTAATATGGATGCAAATTGCGGAATGATTGAAATTATATGTATTGTTTTATTTATATATATATGATATAGGTTGCATGGAATATATATATGTTGTGGACAAATTAATTAAAAAAATAAAATAAAATCATATTTTTGGCGACTAAACAATTAGTAGCCAAAAATGAAGTAAATATTTTTAGCGACTAAATAGTTAGTAGCTAAAAATAGAAAAAAACTTTTGGCTACTAAATATTTAGTAGCTAAAAATAAAAATAAAATGGAAATAAACTTTTGGCTACTAAATATTTAGTAGCTAAAAAAAAAAAAGCAGACTTTGGGAGACTAAGAATTTAGCAGCTAAAAAAATAAAAAAATAAGATGAAAAAAAAACCCTTTGGCGACTGAAACTTTGGTCATCGTAGATCCTTCAAGTTTTGGCGATCAAAGTTTTAGTAGCGGAAAATAAGATTTTTGGTGACTAAAATATTATTTTTGGCGACTAAAAATATTAGTTGCCATTTATAAGACTTTTGGCGACTAAATATTTTTTAGTCGCCAATACCTTCCCCGACAACCTTCCCGCGACCAAAATATTTAGTCAGGCAAAATTTTCAGCGACTAAAATCGTACTTTTGGCAACTATAAATTTAGTCGCCAAAAGTGAAATTTCTTGTAGTGTGAATACTTGACATCATACAATTTAGTTGTCTTTAAAAATAAAAAATAAAAAGGATAAAATTGATGAGTTTTACTATCTTCTTCTTCTTCTAGTTTTTTTTTTTTTTTTTGATGACATGAGTCTTACTATCTAAACTAATAAAAATAAAATTGGGACACCACTTGTATTTATTTGAATAGTATTAAATAATATTTTGAAGAGATATTTATCAATAAGTCCCATCTCACAAACAAGTATTCCAATTAGTCCCAAGTTTTTTTCTATTGATCTATTAAGTCCTATTAGTGGTGAGTTTCTTTCCGTGTAGTCCTATTTTCGATTTTGGTAGTATTTTGGTGGACAACTATGCCCTTTTATTAATGTGGTATGTATGATGTGACACTCTAATGTGGCAAGTATTAATGTGACACTCCAACATGTGTATGATGTGACACTCCAAAAATATTAAAAATTTCTTAATATACTTTTCTCAAATGTGTCAACATAACAGGTATGATGTGACACTCTAAATCTTTTACTTAAAAAAAAAAAACAAAAAACTCTTTAGTGTACTTTTCTCAAATGTGACAACGTAGCGGGTATAATGTGACACTCCAAAAAAATTAAAAGGGCAAATTACAGAAATGATCCCTATAGTTTACTCGTGATTTCATTTTGGTCCTTGTACTTCTAAATGTATCAATTTTGCCCCTGCAGTTTGGTTTTTGGCTTGAAATGGTCCAATAATTAACAGTCATTGGGCTTTTGAACAAAACCCCACGGGGACCTTGCACGTACGGGGACTTGCAAGGAAAGAAATTAGCCATTCATAGTTGGTTGGTCATCTTCACATGGCTCATCATGCAATAACTGGGGTCACCACCAAACAAACAACCAATGGATAAGAAAATAATGACGTGTACTTTCTATATATTAAATAAAAATATAAATTATAAATTAAATTTTTTTATTGTTAAAAAATTAAATTTATATATTAAATAAAATTATTTTTTTCGTGTTGTTAATTTAAAATTATATATTAAATAAAAATAAAAATTATAAATTTTATTTAATTAAAAATAATAAATTATAAATTATAAATTATGACATTATAAATTAAATTTTTTTAGTGTTGTTAAATTATAAATTATAGATTACAAATTTAAAATTACATACATAGTGTTTTTCTTGTACTTCGGTGCCATTGTGAAGAAAAAAGCAACTTTTTTATGAAATCGGTAAAATAATTCATCCAAATGGCTCTTCAATGTTCAACAAGGGGTCTATCAGTTGCATTCTCTCAATGCTAAAACATCCATTTCTTTCCACAGCCCTAACCATGTAATTGGGGGCGAATTATGTACATAGGTAAGTTGAAGGAGTCCACTTGAGCTTCACTAATCAATCCATGTTTCAAACTACGATATAGAGAGATATATACATATATATATATATATATATAGAGAGAGAGAGAGAGAGGGAGGGGAGATTTGGTTATGGCGTCGGCGGCAATAGTTTCATCGCTGAGGAGGAGGAGGTCGCCATCGGTGGAGGCGTTCTTGGCGCCGGTGGATCTGACAGAGGTGGCTTTGGTTGAAACCCTAGCTTTGGTTTCAGCGGAGCTCATCGTATCGTTCTCGAGGAGGGCTTTACCGTTTCAGCGAAAGAATTCTCGGTCGTTGCTTCAAGACCATTCTATTTCGGGCCATTTTTATGATCTCAATCAAGAAATTTCAACGCTTTTGGATGTTTTCCCTTTGAATGAGCTGAATTTGAGTGATGATATTAGAGAACAAATTGAATTGTTGCAAAAATAGTCAAGAAAGTCAAAATTGTTGATTGATAAACATGATGAAACATAAAGTCCGTGCAAGTCCCGTGCGTGCAAGGCACACGTGGGGTTTCCATCCAAAAGCCCAACGACTGTTAACTATTGGACCATTTTGAGCCAAAAACCAAACTGCAGAAGCAAAATTGATACAATTAGAAGTGCAAGGACTAAAATGAAACCACAGGTAAACTATAGGGACCATTTCTGTAATTTGCCCAAATTAAAAACTCCTTAATGTATTTTTTTCAAATGTGACAACGTAATAAGTATGATGTGACACTCCAAAAAAATTAAAAACTTATTAGTGTACTTTTTCTAAATATGACAACGTAACCGGTATGATGTGACACTCCAAAAAAACTAAAAACTCATTAATATACTTTTTTTTCCAAATATGACAACATGACGAGTATGATGTGACACTCCAAAAAAAACTAAAAACTCATTAGTATACTTTTTCCAAATGTGACTATGTGACGGATATGATGTGACACTCCAAAAAATTTAAAAATTCATTAGCATACTTTTCCCAAATGTGACATGTGACACTCTAACGTGGCGGGTATGATATGACACTACAAAAAATTAAAAACTCTTTAATGTACTTTTTCCAAATGTGACACTCCAACGTAGCAGGTATAATGTGACACTAAAAAACTTCTTAGTATACGTTTTTCAAATGTGACACTCCAATGTGATGGATAAATGACTCATTACACATCAAAAAAGACTAAATGGATTACAAGAAAAAATATGAGACTGTATAGATTACAAGTCCAAAATATAGGACTTATTGGTCAATCTCCTTATTTTTAAATACTCACATGGTTTGATTATAAATATATATATATATATAATTTATTGCATTACATACATACAAGTTCTTGTACTTTTCATTTGTCTTCAATAATTCATATTAATTTGTTTGCCTAAAAAATAATTAATTGACTTATTTTATTTTTAATTTACAGATAATCACTTCAAATGTTATACAAAATCAAACTAAAACCCCTTATGTGATAATCAAACAACTAATCACTAACTTTCGCAAAAAATAAATAAATAAATAAATAATATATTAGTCAAACTAACTGTCAACTAACAAAAAGGGGGAATTTGCAAATCAAAAATAAACCTCAAGGGAGGCCAATGTAATTTCTGGAAAAAATAGGAGAGGCCAATGTAATTGTCAAAAACCTCAAGGGAGGTGGGTGTCATTTACCTAGCTTATAATAGTTATTGTTTTCACTTATTTTTCAAATAAAATTTTTATTTATGAACAATTAATTGAAAATACAAAATTCATAAATTTTTAAGTGGATTACAAAATTACCATTTATATATAATTAATTATAGCTAAAATATTTATATTTGTAGATTTATATTTTTAATTATGTAGATTTATATTTTTAATTATGTATAGATTTATATTAAATACAAAATATTAAATATTTGTAGATTCATATTTTTAATTATGTATAGATTGATTTCTCTTATATATATAATTAATTATAGCTAAAATATTTAAATCAATTAATTTTCAAACTAAAAAGTAAAAGATGTTGGTTTATAGTGCTGGATAGGACAAAGAAAGGTATTAAATGGAATTCGGTTAAGATAAGTTGGTACAAAAGTTGTAATATTCAGTTTGTGAACAATTAAACTTACGTCCGACCTTGGGTTTATATTTTAAGAGAATCATGTAATAGTGAGGCAAATTAAAAAAATTTGCACTATATATTTGTATCGTTTGAATGAAAGTCTGACACATAAAAGACTTGAATCAAACACTAGACATAACTTGCACCAAACATAAGACATACATGACCCCAATGAAAATGACATATTTTTTAGCCATTTTCTAATTGATTTGATATTTTTCCTCATATTTTTAATAGTTGACCTAATGTTAACCTTGCACCACATGTCTAACCATTCCATGTTTTTATGATCACATGAAAGATAATCCATTCGATGAGATTATTTACAAGGGGTTAGTTTAGTTAATGAGGATAAAGATCATAGAATATGGCCAGTATAGATTCTAACAAAGTTCAGATAGAGGTTGATTGTAAGATTGAAAATTGTAAGGATAATTGGGGGAAGGGGAATAAAAAAGTGTGTCTAGGAAGGGAACTAAAAACACGAGTTGAAAGTGGTTAACAAGAGGAGTGAAATGATTTAGAGGTGGAGCTTGATGCAAGTTAGAGATGACTTCATTTTGGATGGCTTGGGAAAAGGGGTTAATGCTTACTCTTTCTATAAAATAAAAAAAATAATTATTATTATTATTTCATTCTCCAATTTGTTTTCAATTTTAAATGAATTTTATTATGTAATTGTAGATTAAAAATTTTAGTTGTTATGTCATTTGAGAAAATCTAATATAAAAGTATATATTATTTATCTTATATGCTAAATGTAATTTTAATAATTCATTCAATGTTTTTGCTCTAACATAATACTAATCCACGTAATGACATATATATATATATATATATTAGTTAATACTTAAAATAAAATATTAATAACAACACAATTAAAACACGACTTTAGTGCAATTTAAATGAAAACAACTCATTCACATAATTTTTACTATTTTTTCCTTTTAAATTTTAAAATTATTACTTTAATTTTTAAGATAAAATTTAAAGTATTTGTTTAAGACGGTGCATAGCATGAGTTTTAGGTTAGTTTATATATACACGAGGTAGATTACTTTTATTTTAAGTAGGGTCGAATCCAAAATGAGAAAAGAAAAAATTAAACATAAATATATAATTAAAAAATAAATAAATATATAAATAAATAAAAACATACCTTTAGAAGTAGTATCATTACACTTTGACTCAAAGGCCCCATGGTTGTTTCCTAATCAGCACTTTCAACCAATTATTTCCAATGCTCTCTTGCTCTTCCTTAATTTTCCTGACAGATTCCCTAACAAAGAAATGACAAAAGGTTACCTCAATTAGCTGCAGAGTGAGTATATCCCCCAAACTAGATGGTATTTCCCTGAGATTTCGACAATCTTCCAACGATAAGTGTTGAAGGCTTGGAAAGTGACTAGAGCAGGTGATCCATTGCTCGACATTGAGGCTCCTCAGTCTCAAGAATTTGAGTCGAGGAAACCCACCATCAGTTGTTGCCCATTGCGATCCCCAGGCGGCATTATATTCTAATTTGAGAAGCTCAAGGCTGGGTAACAGCATCCCAAGGACCGATATCTCCTCCCACTTTAGCCTTGTAGATTTCAAGGTTAGCCTTTTAATATTTGCAGGAAACTTGACCTCTCCGAGAGTAATTGGGTATCTGCACAAAACATTGTTGTGCAGCTTCAAAGTCTCAAGGTGTCTTAAAAATTCTAGATTAGGAAACATCAAATTCTCCGAATCTGACAACAGATGTCCACAAATTCCCAACTTTGTAAGATAAGGAGTTCTTGCCAATAAATCCTGAATAGATCCACAAGGGTTGAAGTTTGCGATGGTTCGTAAGTTTTCTAACATAGAGGGATGGTTGTGATCCACTACTGCTTCTTCAGTACATAAAGACACATCATATTTTGCTCTTCCTTTGGCATAAAGATGCGTCAACTTTGGAATCTTCCAAACATTACATGGCAAAATAAGCTTTCTCCATTGTGTAGAAATAATAATAAGTGTTTCTAGGTTTGAGAGATTGGATATTGATTGCGGTAATTCACAGGAATCTTTCAAATTAATTGCCAAATACCTCAAATTAACAAGTTGGGTTAATTCTTTTGAAAAGAAGGCACTGATGTACCACATGTCCAACACTCTAAGAAGTTTGAAGGTCCAACAAATAAACGAGCACACATCACCAAACGGATTGCTGGCATATCTAATTTTTCTGTCAAACTTATTTTTGAAGCACAATAATGATTGAACAACTGCTGGGGAACAAGACTTGAGAACATGATCAAATTCTAGTAAGAAGTAAGACCGGATGCACAGGCGGCGTTGGTTATTTGTTTCATAATTACTTGAAGAAGAAGGAGAAGAGTCATTATAATTGTGAATCCACTCCAGGAAATTAATTTCGCTGGCTTTCTTCAAGCATAAATCACGCAACAAATCATGCATACGACATGCTTTAATTCGACCATCAAACCCTTTTTGAGCAACAATTACCAGACTTCTTTGAATTAGATCCATCAAGTAATCCTCTGCTACTTCCTCCGAGCTTCTCTGCCCAATTTTTTGTATAAACCCCTCAGCTACCCACAAACAAATTAACTTCTGCACCGAGATTTCTTGGTCTTGTGGAAATGCTCCTAAATAGAGAAAGCATGGTTTCAAGTGGCGAGGCAAGTGATTGTAACTCAGTGCTAGTGTGTCCAAGTACTGGTTTGGATCACTAACAATGTATGAGCTTACACGTTGGGCAACTTGTTTCCACGACTCTCGTGTCTTCATGCTTCTTGCAAGAAGTCCTGCTATTACAACAATTGCAAGTGGAAGCCCTTCACATTTTTTCATTATTTGTTTCCCAATTTTAATCAGTTCTAGAGGGCAACTTTCATTTTGAAATACCTTCCATTCTAATAACTCCCAACTCTCTTCTTCAGTGAGAAAACGCAGACAATGAGGATGGCACTCAGGTGAGGCATGCATAGCCACCTCTTTGAGGCGACTGGTGAACATAACTCTACTTCCATTGTTGTCATTGGGGAAATACATTTTAAGATCGACCCAGGCACCAATATGCCATAAATCATCAACGACAATGAGATATCTCTTGCCTTTTAATTGCTTGTACAACTTTTCACCTAGCTCCTCATTGGTCATGTTTTCAATTTCATCGACATTAACAGAACGTAAAATGTCCAACAACATTTCTGTTTTTCTGGGTAATTGAGAAGCATAAGTCCATGCACGAATATGAAAGTAGTGTGTGATGTAAGGATCATCGTACAGTTTTCTGGCTAAAGTTGTCTTACCGAGTCCAGGCATCCCAACAATTGATATCATTTGTAGCTGCTTATTCCCTCCAGCAAGTAGCTTTTTTATAGTCAACGCCTCATCATCAAAGCCCACTGTAATTTCTTCATCTCCCATGGTTCTGTTCTCCATTGACATTGACATTGACGAATGGACTCCATCATTGAAATCTTGTAGGAGTTGGATCTGATTTTTCTGGTCATAAAACTGCACCACTTTTGCCTCGATCGGCTTAATCTCTTCCATGATATTTGTGCCGATTAAAATATCAAAAAAATTGTCACCATTGTTGTTGCTGTCCCTCTGCTCTGGAACTTCAACATCAAAAGAACCAATGAGTTGTCTTGTTTTGCAGATCACATAATAAATTTGCATCGGCAGGTTTTTAGCTTCATGGTTCAAGTCATGCTGCTGCCGCTGCTGCTGCTTCTCGTCCATATCATTGAGAATGATTGCTAGGAATCTTAGCCGATGGTAAAAAGAGTCGATATGATCTATCTGATCTGCGGTCAAATTGCTCGCATTACTAATCATTAGATGATTCAGTTTATCTAAGACACAATAATTTTCACCCATCTCCCTCCCGAATCCCTCTCGCTGTTTCCATCTCTCTATCTTTCTTTCTCTTTCTCTGGCTTCCTCTCTCGCATACTCATCCATTTTTTTGGTCAGTAAACAGTCGATTGTTTACTGCTTCCATAGGCCCATTTCGGTGCTCTGCTATCTCTCTCAGGTTTTGTGCTCTGAAGACGGAGTTAAATCAGAAAGACTTTGTGGCATCCAAAATGTTGACTCTGGCTAAAATTTAAGCAAATTACTTTTACGTCCTCGTACAATTATTAGTTTGACAAAATATAATACCGGTAACGAGTCATGAAATAACAAAATTACTTTTACCCCCATCATACTTCCACACTTCATCTCCCTATCACTACTCTCACCTCATCTCAGCTCACTTCTATTGGTACCACTCTTCCCAGTGTCCCCGGAGATAAAGTAGAAAAAAGCAAACGAAAAAAAAACAAGAAAATATCAAGAATCAATTACTTGGTTGAGGTGGTGGATATTAGTTGCAACAATTCAATAACGTCTTATTTGATTAGCATAATTAATGGTGAAAATATTAACAATTCATGTTATTAGTGTAGCATTAGTTATTCCGTTAGATTAGTAAGATAAATAATTATCTTTTGTCTAATTTTTCGTTAGATTATCTCTTCCAAACACACATTAATGTGTATTAATTTGATTTTTTTTTTTTTATATATTAGTTGTAAGATTAAAAAATTTGTAAATTTTGTTGAGTAGAAAATCAATCGAACTACAAAAAAAAAAAAAAATAGAAGGTGAGTCCCGTGAATTAATAATTAAAAATTTTAGCCAAAACTCCCTAGGCCCAACATGTTAATGTGTAAAGGAGAGTCTAAAATATTTTTCTTTCTAAACCCCTGAACAACAAGTACTTCTTCCATGAAGGACACTATTATTTTTTCTCCTTTTTCTAAATAAGTTTGCACTCATGTATATATGTCTCACAGAGTGTAAGAGAACATAGCAATATATATTATGACACCCTAAATATTTAATTAATTTTAACTCTGCTTTAATATCAACTAATTATAATTAGAGAAAATATATATTGGATATCCTTAAAATCTAATTTAATTTAAGTTAGGGATTATTATAATTTTTTAAGAGAGAGAGATTGTAATACAATTAATTTAGATCATAAGATAATTAGCTATTTGTTTGGATAAACTTTGCCGAGTGATAAGATTGAAAACAATAAGGGGCGGCAAATAAAGCCACGTGTTGAGTGAATCACCTATATAAATAGGTGAATTCCTGAGGTTGAAGTGACTAAAGAGAAAGGAATCAGCACAGTAAAAAGGGTGTTTAAAATTGGGAGTCGCTATTTAGTTGAATTGAATTATTGAGTAATTATGAATTATTTTATGTAAATTATATTTTATAAATTATAGTAATATTTTAATTATATTATTTATTTTATGAATCTTATTTGTTTACAAGGGAAATTTATGGATATAAATTGTTTATAACTTTGGAGATTTGATATTTATTGATGTGTTTTATGAGTATCATCACAGAGGTCTTATGTCTTGAGAACTTAAATAATCATTGGGTTCTTTGATTAGTATTCGTTATTTTAGTGATCCTTTGTTTGTCATGGATCCATTGAACATGTGTTTTGTACTGTGGTTATAATTATTTTACTTATATGATTTCTACATGATATTTTTGTTATTTAAAATGATTTATTTATTCGAACCAAACTATTCACTGTTTAGCCTAAATAATTATCTATGGTAACTTTTATACCTTATGCTCATAATATAATATTTTTCACTTTGCCATATGTTTATATTTGTTAAAACCCTTTCAGGTAATGAAACTTAGGGAGGAGTTTTTTTTTTTTTTTTCACATAAAGTAGAACCAAGGTTTGGAATAAACACTATGTCTTGTTTTGTTTTGTTTTGTTTTATTTTTTTTTTTCGATTTTGTTTTTATTTATTAGTAATTATTGCCTGACTCTTTTTAAGTAAATAAAAACTCCACCATACGTTTTAAGCACAATAAATATTTATGTATATCTTTTATTTTACTCTGCTGCGTTGTTAATTTCTTCTAATTTAGAATTAATCTTGGTAACTTTAGAAATCGACTAGTTGCGACATCCAGTCCCTGGGTACTTGTCACGACCCAAACCTGCCCCTATGGGTTTAGCATCATAACCGGCTAGTAATCTGCAATTACCAAAGGCCTGCTTAACAGTAATTACAGTAATACAGAGTAAGGGGCTGGCGGAAGCCAATCAGTAATTAAAAGATGTCCAATGAGCTGTGACAATCTGAATGCAAAAAGACTTTTATGAACAAGTCACATTCATAACCAAACATATGTACATCATATTCACAAACGTTTGGGTTAGGGACCAAGTCCCTTCACCATAACTGTACAGTCAAATCTTAAACATTTATTACAGAACAGAGACAAAGGGTGAAACTGAGACACCCCAAAAACAGCCTTAGCTTGACGGACTGAAACCTCGAAGTGAGGCACAAAGGTTGGCTTGACAAAACATAAGCTCGGCTTGACGCTTCTAGCTTCGGTCCGGTGCCTGGACACCTACATATAAATATAAACAGTAAGCTAAAGCCTAGTGAATAATAGTTGTGTAAGGAGATTAAAAATGAATGTTCTTTCAATAATTAAATAGTCATTTCAGTCACTTAGAAACCATAGCAGTCGTATGTGGTACATCCAATAGCAAAACAGTACAGTAGGTCTTAACAGACCGAAGAGTCAGTTGATGGCCATCAAAACAGTATACAGTATTGATTCCAAGTATTGGAACTGACAGAAATCTCTGTGACAGTAGCAGTATAGTAATAGTACAATAGCAGTAACAGTAATAGTAAGCTGTTGTGGATGCCACGAGTACAGTTCATAAAGTAGGACAAGCATTTATTCAGTAAACAGATTTTCTTCAGTAAACAGTACAGTTGATTGTTCAGAAATAATCATAATTGAACATATCTTTACAACATTGTTACTCACAGAGTACTGGGCTACAGACAGGTTAATAAGTGTCCTGGAGTGCCAACCCTACACAGTAATAGAACGAACACACACTAAGTTACACACTCGGGATTAGTGACTTAGCCCCTAACTTGACTTGGTGTGATTCTACATCAATATCCTCATCAAGATGCCTTAAATGTGGCCTAGGAATGCCTAGGATGGAATGAGGATACAAGGATGTACTTTAAAACACTTGGAAACTCATAGTATAACATGTTTTGAAGATCAATTGATAAAATCAAGGCCCAAAAGTGAGACAATTGAACATAATTTCAAATGTAAATATGAAGAACAATGCAAAATCATACATGCATGAGTTCCCATGAACTCTAATGTTCCAAAACATGACCAAATGCAAGATTTAGCTCAAAATCATGGTGAATTCATGGACTATAACCAAAATATGGACATGCATGTAAGGATTTCATGCAAAACAACTTCAAATTTCAAGAACATGTACATGAATGCATGAATCACTCTCAAATTCAACTCTTTAAACCAATTCTTGGATCTAAACACTAAATTACCATGAACCATGCAAGAAATGACTTAAATTCACAGTTGGGAGGATGAATTCCCTACCTTAGGTCTTGAATCTCAAGTGTGCTAGCTCAATTTTGCAAATTCCCTTCAAAACTTCTAATTTTTCCAAGCTAAATTTTGTTGAATCAATGTTTCTCCCTCTTTTGCTCACTCTCTCGGTTTTGGTCTAGAAAAGGCTGAGGAAATGATATGAAATGCAACAATTAAGTCCAAACAAAGTTGTAGGAAATGGCCACTCAATGGCAATTTGGTAATAAGGGCAAACTAATGTAATTTAACCTTATTTAATCTAATTTAATCGTTCCAAATCAAATTTAAATTAAAACTACCATAAAATTACATAAAATTCTAATTAGCATAAAATACTAATCAATTTCTAAATCGGTCGCCGATAAGGCTTTCAATTCGCAGTTCGAAACTTAAAACATGAACAGATCATTCAGTAATCAAACAGATAGAGATGCATTCAAAACAATAAACTCATGCAATCAGTTCAGAGTTTCAGTCTGATCAATTACTTATCATGCTTAATCACAGTTTAACACTAATCTGAGGTGAGGGTTGTCACAGTACTGAGGTTGGGTCGTGACATATACAACATACTAAAGAAGTAAACAAGATAGTAATGCAAGTTACAAATTAAATGCACTGAAGAGCTCAAATTTTCTAAAAGTTGATTAGTGAGAGAGTAGAAACAAGTTGATCCCCAACATTGTTCATCTCACAACCCTAAGAAATCAAAATTCAATTGCAAAAATTCATAAACTAAAACAAAGAAGAAGAAGAATAAGCTTTCATGCCGATCGTTGCAGTGAAAGTAGGTCTAGATTTGGGTCTTGGTTGGGTTTTGGTGAAAGTGGTAGTGGGTGTAGAAACCCAGTGTGATTAAAGAAAGTCTGGTTGAATGATTGGGCCTATTGATTGAAAATTTTATCCCCGCTACGCCATGAGTCTACTCTATCCTTCAACTAAGTTAGCTGATAGCTCAGTGAGTAGCAACATGGATAGTAAATACAATTTTGAAAACAGAGTTCAATTCCAAAATAAGATATATATCACAAAAACTAGATTGGCATACAGTTTTAATAAAGATAATCTGTTTCAAAAATAAGATTTCACAGTTCAACAGTTAAAATACTCATGACTCTTAAGAACATAATAAATGACATTTTCCACTTAAAATAGATTACAACATGAACACCAATAATTTTCTAGGTACAAGGAATAACAAGTAACATGCCACACAGTTCTCAAAGCAACAAGCTCGTTGGATCCAATATCGAACCAAGAGTCATCATCAAGGTGGTAACCCGGGCCTTTTCTCTAAGACGATTCGATTGAAGGTCACCTCACCTAGCCTAGGTCTTTTCCTTATAATCGTTGAGCACTAGAGTCATCACGGCCCAACCCGGATCTGTTCCCTAGTGGACAGAGTCACCACACACAGTGGAATAATTTTCCTATACTAAAATATACAACTGGTCCCAATAATTAATACAATTCAATTTCACAAAACATGGTAGCTCACCATTATAAACATGAGACCATAACAAATAGTTTACAGTATGCCAAGTTCACACATGTTTCAGAAATAATTTAATTCCATTGATAATATAATAATTTATCAAAACAGTTTAGTCCTGAAACAATAATTTAATTTTCCAACAGTTCAGAGTAGCGAAACATTTATAAAAATATGTAGCATGCAACTACTCACCTGAACACGGTATAATATAATCCTCGAATAAAGTATGAAAGTCCAACTAGTGCCCTGAATAAAGTATTAAAACTACATGTCACTACTAATTCAAACATACTAAAAGGAATAATAAACTAAGTAACCCCAAACTAAAGCGCACTAACACAGCTCAACCCCACTCACCGTTACTCTTAAATAATACCTAAGTTCATGTTCTTCAATGTCTCAAATTACTCATGACATGGGTTCAAATTGAAACTTAATTAAAAGTAACTTTAAGATAAAACAGAATTTTAAACAAGTTTGCCTAATCTATTCGCTAACTTTGAAAATTAAAAACTCATTCCACATTGTTCGAAAAATTCCAAAACCCTCCAGATATCAACTAATATATCCTAAGTTTCAAACCCAATTGGTTTTACTCAATTTGCTTATCAATTAATTATACCCAAACAGATTGTTTTCTGCAGCACTTTAAAGAAATTAACGGTTCTCTTAGAACACACAAGCAATCAATGCAAGGCCAAAAATTTAAGAAACTAGATTCGTAACCAGTTCTAATGACGCTGATTTGAAAATTCTCAAATTTATACCCAAAGAAAACGACCCTTTCGAAGTTATTGTTTTACATCAATTTTCTAGACAAATTTGAATGCACCCGTTAATATAGATTTTGACTTCCAAAAATTATGAGAAAATTCTGATATGCAATTCAATGTGTAATTAATCTACTGTAAAAATTTCAGTTCAAAATTCATCCGTTTGATACGATTTCTCGATTTTTAAAGTTTGTGGTTCTGTACAGAATTTTTAAACTAAAAATTACACCCATTCTTTACACACTATTTATTTCCTCAGGTTTCTTAACAATGTATATATATACAAAATACATAAACCTACAACCTCTCCATCAATGAACTAAATAATAATAGAATAAGGATAAAGAAGAAAGCTAGAAACCTACTACACACCCAAAAGTTCTTCTTTGATTGCAACTTTTTTTTTTTTTTCTTCTCTCTCAATCTCTCTCCTGTGGTAGTGTGGCTATTGTTGCTGCTATATGTAGTGAACAAATAAGAGAGTAGGGTTTGTGTTTATTTTATTTTATACTAGTGGTAGGCACACATAATACGTGTACAGGTCAAATAAATAGATAAATATACAATATATATATATATATATAAGTTATATGCAACTCAAATGGTAAAAGCCTTATTTATTAATTTTGTGGTCTAGAGTTCAAGTCACACCCTCTTCTCTATTTATTTTTTATATGTAATAAATCTTGTCTCTAAATTAAAGACTTTCACCATAAATTTATTTTAGGTTTTAAGATTAATTAAAAGATCCTCCAATAGTATTTAGTTTGCACTTAAAGATTCACAAACAAAATATTTGAGATTTTAAAATAATTATTACTTAATTATTTATTTGATTTGTATATTCGAGTTCTCACAATGGCCATCAAATATGATTGTTCAGTCTTTTAAGACCTACTGTACTGTTCTACTAATGGATGTACCACGTATGACTATTATGATTGCAATATGATTCTAAAATGAGAAACTGATTCACTGATGATAATTGACTGTTTTATATACTGTAAAGACATCATTTTTTACCCCTTTACAGAATTGTTATTCACTGTGCTCTAGGTCGCCGTATTATATATGTATGTGGGTGATCAAGTACAAGACCAGACTTAGTGGCTTCAACCTGAACTCTGCTCTTCATTAAGCCAGCTTTTATGTCTCACTTCGAGGTTCTGACCAGGTCAAGCTTTACATGGGTGGTTTAGAATTCACCATTTTATATTTGTGAACAAGTGTTATGAATGTGCTTACGATTGGCTTGTTATTGGGACTTAATCCCTAAGTTATGTTTTTGTTTTTGTACTTAAGCTTGACGTGGACTTATGTGTATATAAAGGGTTGTTTTATTCATTTAAATCTTCATAGGTCATGGGAAGTTATAATTTATTATTTAAGGCTTCTGCTAGCCCCTCTTACTGCATTACTGATAAGAGGCCTTCGGTAATCTACGAATTACTGGCTGGTCACTTCACTAATTCCTTGGGGCAGGGGTTGGGTCGTGACAGAATGATATCAAAGCACGAGTTATATCGTACACACGTGTCCGGATAAGTTATAGGATGTCCTAGAAAAGAAGATTAGCGCATTACATGAGCATGTGTAAGTGTGTATGGACTTGTTATGTGAATACGTGATAACATGAATATGAGAACCATCTTTTCTATGTTTATTATTACCATGTTTTATATAGACCAATAGAGAACACAAGACATACAGATAAAACTAAATCATCAGATGCAAAAATTGAACGATTAGAAAGAATGGTAGAAGGTTTATGTAATTATTAAAATCATAGGGGAGGTCCCTATATTTATTAGAAATCTCAGGGGAAGTAAGTGTAATTTACCCAAAATTAATTGAACTCTTATTCTTTCAAGGGTAAATTACGCTTTGCCCGTTTGACCACTTTCTCACTTCAGTTCTTAAATATATATATATATATATATATATTTATTTATTTTGGCTCTTCATGTTTCAAATTTTTTTTTCCTAGTTTATTCTTACAACCAAGTTTTGTTCAAAATTTGACAGAAATGACACATTAACAATCACATGATATAAAAATATTTTATTTTATATAACTCACACTTATAACATAAACTTTACTTTAATATAATATATTTTTTATGTTATGTGGCAATTATTGTGACATTTTCTAATTAATTTTGAATAAAAGTTAGTTTTAAGAGTAAACCGGGAGAAACTTGAAATATAAAGAGCCAAAGTGGAAAAAAAAATTTGAACAGATAAATAGAATTCAATGAAAAAATTGAAAAAAAAAATAATATTTGGGCAAATAGATTTAAATAGATAGGCAAAAAAATTGAACAGATAATAAAATTTGAACAGATAAGTGGAAAAAAATTGAACAGATAGAGAAAAAAATTTGAATAGATAGAAAAAAAAAATTGAACCTATAGATATAAATTTGAACAAATAGTCAAAAAAAAATTCAAACAGATAAAAAAAAGTCCACAGATATATTAAGAAGTAAAATTAGAAACAAAATGTCTTTCAAAACAAAAGAAAGGACGTCTCACCAAACTATTTCACAAACGGTGGATCTCTCACCAACAAAAATATCCATTGAACCTAATACCTTAGACACTCTCCAAATTAAATTTATATCTAATTTTCTCTATTTTTTATGCACATACTTTAATTCCATCAATAAAATTTTAAATTTTGTCTTTGGTGATAAGATCCCTACGCACTAAGCACGTTGGGGACAACTAGTTTTATAAAAATATAGAGAAGTGAGAGAGACTAAAATAACTTGTAATGACTTGACAACTTGTAATGACCTTCTAATTTTTTAACTAAAATATTTGATTTCCAAATATCCCCTAAATGTATTTAACAAGTCAACAAATAACTAAAATATGACCCAAAAGATTCAATAAAAACAAAAGAATATCCGAACAAAAATGTACACAATTTTTTTATTTTTTTAATAAACTTTTTTTCATATTTTAATTGTTTTGTTTTACTTTTTTAGATGTATTTAAATTAGGTGAATTTAAAAAATATTTTTTTTTACTCAAATATGAATAAAATATTCAGTAAAAAAAATTATAAATGTGAAAAAATTAAAAATAAAATATAAATATTCTATTTTATTATAAAAAAAATTATAAATTTATAGTTAAATTTATAATTCAAATACAGTGTTATTGTTTCACCACTCACAATTTTTTTTTTAACTTTACAACTTGCAATCAAGAATGATAGTAATAGTTAGCTGTGTTCGCTAACTTACCTAGGAAGTATATTTTGAGAGTCATAATTCACATTGTGGAACTTTAAATTAAATATTACATGGCTTGTTGGAAGGGTTTATGGGCATCTCACATTTGGATAGAAATTGACCCAACAAAAAAAGAAAAATTATTTCCATTGATCTAGTAAATAGGGAGTCATTTTATTTTGGGAAGATAGTTAAAAGTCATCTTCAAATTTTTAACTTATTTTGAGTCATATCATCTCTCACATTTTTTATAAAAAATTAAAAAATCAATTTTTAACCATTTTCCCAAAACAACCCTTGTTTATGATTAAAATAAATAGTTGAATTTATAAAAATAATATTTTGGCACACCATTAAATTGTTGAATAAACCATTAGAGATTGAGCCATCAATTAACTTGAGTTCTATAAAATAGCATAGCAACTTATTTCCCTTTTCATCCCCATCCTCCTCATCCAAGCCCTAACCCTTTCCTTAATTCATGAATGGCTACCCTGACATGTGACGTTGTTGAATCGATTATGAGCAAATTAATTATTTTTCTCAATTTTATGTTTCCAATTAGATCTGCTAATAAAACCTCCAAGGATATCACATGTCTTTTATCTTTGATTTTTACTTAACATTAATCCATATTCAATTGAGGGGTGGTCCAAGGTTTTGGCTTAGGGGCAAAAAACTTTAATTTTGATCCATCATTGAATAGGAGCTCTGGATTAGTAGTGAGAGGAGTAATGCTAGGGATACTCAACTTTGTACTAAACAAATGACTAAATGTCTCACATAGGTGTAAGATTCGCAATTTTATGCACCCTATGTGAGATATTTAGTCATTTGTTTGATAGAAAATTTGGGACCTATAACATTTCCTGACAATAATCACAAATGTAGAGGAAAGGGACTTTGGCCATGGTAGGAAAGAGAAGGAACCACATTTGTTCACATATCTCATGGACAAGTGACAAAGTTTTCAAACTATATGCATGGGGCAATTTGAGCCATACATTAGACTTTTTGACAACATAGCGGAATACATTGCATGCACTAGATCACCTAATTTAAACTTAAATTTGAGAAAACTCGTACCCTAAAGAACAATATTTCAATATTCAATCTTCTACAAGTCTTGACTTCATAATCTTGGAAACAAAATTTCCATTAAACATAATTATTTTTTTCGATTTTGTTATATTTAATGATTTTTTTGTACAAGAAATATATATGTATAAATTTTTTAAGTCCATCTAGACTAAGAAATTCCTGAACATTTAAACAAAAAATAAAGATCAAACTTGGAAAAATTTAACTAAAAATAATATAAAAAAAAAACCTAAGAAAATTGATTTATTATCTATTGTGTTTTTTTTTCCTTCCCAATTTAGTAAATGTTTAAATTTTTTAAGAACTTTTAACCTATTAAGGCATGAAAAGTAAAAACAAATAGTTTTTTTAACCCAAAAAAAAAATCAAATCAACAATTTTTTTAAAGAAAATATTTACCAAAATCCCTATTTTATTAATTAATTAATTTATTTTTGGGTGGTAGTGTAGAGGCTTGTTGAATTTTTTTTGGGGCACTTACGGCCAGTTTTATTAGTGGACTTACTTACCTATAAGTCTTATCATTTTTTCATCCATCAATATTTTCAAAATACCCTCCATAACACAAAGACCACTGCCATGCACCTTACCACTGACAACTACCCGCTATTATCTGCGACTGTCGGAGACCAACTTCGGCCACTGACTACCAATTCTGACTGCCAACAACCACCTCTGGTTGTCGTTTCTAGCAACCGGTGACCACCATCAACCTCCGATAACTACCTCAAGCAAATTTTTTTTTTTTGTGGCAATTTTTCATTTCCAACATATCACTATCGTCACCACCTCCTCATATTTAGTGGCGGCAAGCTAAAGAGAATGAAACAGAGGAATGAGGAACCTTTACCAGAAGTTCTCATTATTCTTCACATTTGCAGATTAATACAAAGAATCAAAGACAGATTCAGTGATAAATTTATCACTGACATTGACACATTTAATGATAAATTTATCACTAAAAATATCATCATTGTCACAAATTAATACAAGATTCAAAGACTATTCAATGATAAATTCATCACTTATATATTAAACCATGATTTGTACCTGATTTGGTTTAAGAAAAATAATGAGGGATGGAGAGGGATAGAGATAAATGTTAACAGTGATAAATTTATTGCTGATAAATAACCAGACCATTTAATTAGTACTATTTTACACTCTCACACTCGCATACAAACACATTCACTTACATATTCATTTACAAACACATTCACGTATTTACACACACAAAAAAAGTGCAAGACCAATAAATTTATCACTTTAGATTTATACAAATTTTACAAACAATAGATTTGGTTTAACCAAATCTTTACCAGCAAATTCATGGAGATTTATCACATAGTATAGACAGAGGGAGAGGGAGAGGGAGGGAGAGAGAGAGAGAGAGAGAGAGAGAGAGAGAGAGAGAGAGAGAGAGAGAGAGAGAGACGATCTCACTAGAAAGAGCTTCGGCGACCATGTAATGGCTACATCTTGACAATAAAGATGGCTACAATACTAGATCATTGTAAATGGCCAAATCTAAACAATGACAGTGTAAATTGGTGATAGTAGTGGTGGTTGGTGAATAGTAGTAGTGGATCGGTAACGGTGGTGCGTAGATAAAAAATTGTATAGTATAGATAACAATGGTGAAGTGTACATTGATGATGGTGGAGATCAAAAAAGGTAGAAATCGTTGGTGAATGATGGCGACAATCGAACAACGAGGTGGTAGCGACAATGGTAAGTGGCAGGTAGACGGCTATAGCGACTGAGGCGGTAGACGGTGGCAGTTTGAAGCTCTTTTAGGAAAGGTGTGTGTGTGTGTGTGAAGCATCCTGGAGAATTGTTAGAAAAAAAAGATAATATAATAGAAAAAGACATTAATGAGGAGTAATAAATTAATGAGGGTAATATAGGTAATGAAGGATTTATTGGTGCATTTAAAAGGTCAACATAACTAAATGGTATTTAAGTCCACTTAATGGGACTTGCTCGCAATTATTCTTTATTTTTTTAAGAGAAAATTGTTGAAAAGTCAAATATAGCAATTGCGTAAGACTTAGGTCCAATGGATATTTTTATTAGTAAGAAGTCCATCTTTTGTGAAATAGTTTGGTGAGAAGTTATTTTATTCTTTGAGGATATTTTATTTATAGTTTTATCCCTTAATCTACCTATTGAATTTTTTCGACTATTTGTACAAACATTTTTTTATCTGTTTAATTTTTTGACTATTTATTCAATTTTTTTTACCTTATATATTCAAATATCTATCCAAATTTTATTATCAATTCAATTTTTCGCTTATCTGTTTAAATCTATCTGTCCAAATTTTATTATCTGTTCAATTTTTTTTCCTGAATTGTATTTATTGATTTTTTATGTATTCAAATCTTTGTTATTGAAGTACACCTAGCCATTATCACTTCAAATTTTGAATAGTTCAATAATAATTTTATTTATCTATTCACTCTCAATATATATTTTTTTAATATGTTCACTGATTGAAGAACACAAGACCAAGCTCTCTCATTTGGGCTCCCTCTTTCAAATCCAAAACCCTAATTCTCAATCCCCACAACAACAACAAAGAAAAATAAGATAATAAGATCATTAACAACAACAAGCCAGATCAAAAAAAGAAAAAGAAAGTAGATCTATATTAGATTTGTGTTCAAATCTAAAATAATTCATACTATTTATTAAAAATCCAACAAATCTGTGTTGGATCTATGTTCAAATACAACATAATTCGAAAAATAATGAGAAGCACACAAAATGGTTTGGTTTGTGTTTGGGTATGTTTGGTTTGTGTTTGGGAGATGTGTTTTAGAGATAAAAAGTACGAAAACATGTTTGGTTTGGTTTTTTTCAAAAGATGTTTTGGAAAATGATTTTGAGAGAGAGTTTTGGAAAAAGTGATTGATTTGATATGTGTGAGAGAGAGATTTGTTTGGAAAACATGTTTGGTTTAGAAGTTTTGGGAAATTTTTTTGGGAAACATGTTTGGTTTGAGTTTTTCTGAAAACTCATTTGTAGAGAAATTTTTCCAAAAATTTTTCAGAGATTCAAACCAAACGAACCTGCAACGAAATGAGTACCTCAAAGTGACTTCACAAGAGAGAAATAGGAAGAGAGAATTCTAGAGAGAGATAAAAGGAGATAAAAATGAGAGAGCGAGAGTTCCAGGGTGTCGCTCACCACCTTCACTCTCATGTCTTTAGTTTCAAGGATCGAAGAGATGAGAGACACATTAATGTTATTTTGGATTAGGCATCATTCTCATGCCGTCATCGTTACCAATGACACACTCCCTCCGTCTTTAGAAACCTCTGTTATCTCGGATCTACTACTATCTCACGACGTCATTCAAGAACCCCTTTACCACCACTGTACTTCACTTTCCAGCTCTGGCTATTCTTCTTACGCACTGCTGTTGACATTAGCTGTAGCCACGTTGTGGATCATTTACCAACAAATAGATTTGTAAGGCTGGGACGATCGATGAGGAAAGAGAAAGTTGATTTGGAAAAAGGAAAAAAGAGAGATACAGTCGATTTGGGAAAAGAAGGGTTGATGAGAATGTATACGATATATACTTGGTGTAGTTTATGACCACTCGAGTAGTCAATCGATCGATCAAGCGGTGATGAAAAGTTCCCAATATCTTGCTTATTTGTAGGCGAGACCGCTTGAGCGGTAAAGTGGTCGTTTGAGTGTAGAAATGAGACTCTCAATATTTTCACTGTAGTTTTACAAAACGTCTGAGACCTTGCATTTACCGCTCGAGGGGTGAAAAGTTTGCTTAAGCGATCTCTTTGATTTTGTGTACTTTGTTCGGGGCAACACATTTGAAAGTCGATCTAAATCCATTTCTCTATCACTTTTTCACATATTTTCTCTCTCTAACACCTATTTCCGAAACCCTACCCCTAAAACACTTGATTTCTCATAGTTTTACCTAAGATTCACCTTAGATCTTCAAAGAGGGTGAAGAACAAGCTAGATTTAAAGGATCTACCGATTGTTTCGCGTTATTTTGGAGCTTAGAGTTGGGTCTTCACTCATTGTTTTCAATCTTGAGGTAGGGATACTTTTAACTTATTATATCTTTGATTTGATATACATATGTAGGATTTTAATTAGTTATCAAGATTTATGAAATGTATTTGCATTATAAATTGAGTTTGATGAAAAGGGGCTTTACCTCATGATTTTTGGAAGAGTTTATGTACATTTTTTATGATTATTGTTGTTGATAATGAGGATTGGCCTATAAATAATGTCAGAGGGAAAATCCCTA
The DNA here is from genome assembly GCA_030407325.1 of Camellia japonica. Taxonomy (NCBI): domain Eukaryota; kingdom Viridiplantae; phylum Streptophyta; class Magnoliopsida; order Ericales; family Theaceae; genus Camellia; species Camellia japonica. The sequence continues at coordinate 166,730,923 of JAPPVO010000019.1, read as the reverse complement.
ATTTTCCTAAAACCCTAGTTTTCAAATTAGTTCAATAAAATGGATTTTGTTCAATTGACCCTTAAATTTTGAAATTGGGTGTAGTGTTTGATGTTGAAATATGAGATTTTGAAACTTCTTAACAAATAACCATGTGATGGTGATGATTGTAAGTTGGAAAATTCTTTCGATTTTGAATGTTTATATTATTGGATTGTTGTAAATTGAAAACAACCTTAGGGGAATTAAGATTTGGAAATTCATGCATCACATGCATTTATAAATATACTTTGTGACTTTAAATGTTAATGTTTGGGAAGTGTTGGAAAGGGATAAATAGAGTATGAGTCCGGGTTGTGAGTCAAGTTTTGGTTTAAGTGGTATGTTGTATATTGGTACTCACGCGGGGAGTCAAGGTGCCTAATTGTCTTGTCTTGTGTATATCACCGGACGAATGTGGGAAAAGTTTTAGGGTGTTCACAAGCCTGTCGTTTTTAAAGTCGGCAAATATGGAAAATATTGATTTTGGGTATCCACGAGCTCGCCGTTTCTAGAGTCGACAAATGTGGAAGGGAAAGATCTTGGGTGTCCACCGCTCCACTATTTTTAGAGCCGTCAAATGTGGGACTACTTAATACAAATCAATCTATATATACGTATGTGTGGTGTTGAGGCTCTAGCTTGGGACGTCATAGCTTATTTACACCCCATGTTTGGTTGATATTTATTATTGGCATTTCACAGTTTAGCATCATGGTTTTCAAAAGAAAGATATTTGTATTTATCAAAAAAAAAAAAAAAAGAAAGATATTTGTGTTTTCTCATCTATTGCATGGCATGATCATATGTACTTTAATTAACTATATAACTTGTTAATGGTATTTCTTAATGGGCAATTGCTCATCCCAAAACTAATAACTTTTCAATAAATGAAGCTGAGATGATACCAAAGTGATTGGCATTAAGATACATTTTTGGATGGGAGCACAGAGGCTCCTTTATGTGATATATGTTGAAGCCTCGGACTATTTTTGTATTGAGAACAAAATTCCACCTTGTGTATTCAAGGGAACTCCTTGAAAAGATGTTTGTCTCAGGGTGTTTATATTTTGTATTATCTCTTACTCTTTGAACTGTTAATATTGCTGGATGAATATAATTAAACAATGATGTAACCACTTAAATAATTCAATGGGGAAGAGATTATTTCTGACGCCTGGGAGATATATATACATGTTCTATAATGTCTTGGTATCTTTTAAAGAAATCGAATTATTAATGAAGTAACATCATAATTAATGGTTATATCTTCAGGGCGTCACGGTTTAGATATTTTACAGGAGCATGTCTTTATAGGCAAAATATTTTAGAGTGTGAACTTTTAAATTTGAATTTATAGACCAAGTATCCTTTTTGTAATAGTTAGAGAGAAAGGAAGGTGCCAACCCAAAACTTAACCCATATCCATGATAATGCCTGGGTTGGGCGACCCAAAACTTCATATTTAATACGAACCACCATTCCAAACTGACCCAACCCAACAACCACATACCTACTAGTGTGTTGAGGTGTTCATGGGTTGGTTTGGTTTAGTTTGACACTAAATTTAGAACCATCCCAATCATGATTGATTATACGTTTTTGGATTCAAAACCAACCCAATTCAACCCAATATAGCTCAAGTTGGTTTGGGTTAGAACCACGATTCCACTATATATAAATGTAAGTAAATTAATTAATAATAAATTAGGTTGCGTTTGGAAGAGTTTTAGAAATATGATTTGAGAATAGAGTTGTATTTTAAATTCGTGAGTTTTGGAATTATGATTTGAGTGTGAAAAATTTGTTTGGTTATAAGTTTTGAAAAGAGTTTTGAATTGAATTTGAAATGAATAATGTGATATATGATATTTAATTCAAAAACTTATAACTCATAACCAAACACATAATTCAAAATCATACTCAAAGCTCACAAAATTTTTTTTAAAAAAAATCCGGAAATATTTTTTATTTAAAATATAAAAATAACAGGTGTAAAAAAAAAATACCATTGTTTTGGTCAACTGACCGAACGTCCGAGTTAGCCAAAATTTCCTTACATAGAAAGGAGTTTTCAAAAATAGATGTGGAATTATGATTTGAAACTTCAAAATAAACACTACACTCAAATTAATGAGTGAAAATATATTTAAAAAACTTCTCCAAACACAGCCTTAGTTTTTTTTTTTTAACTTTCCAAAACAAGCCTGTATTTGATAGGGCTGAGCAAGAAATCCGTAAAATCCGTAATCCGATCCGGTCCAGTCCAATCCGATAGGTTTGGATTGATTTTTTGAATCCGTGGTTCGGTTCCGGATTGAAAATTTCAAAATCCGTAGGCCACGGATCGGTTCCAGATTGAACTCCACGATTCTGGATTGGAACCGATCCGGACCATCTAGAAATAATATATATTTTTATACTATAAACCTTTCCGCACCACATAATTTCTTATCTAATATAAAAACTAAAATCTAACCTAACCTAATCCAGCAGCCTCACTCATTCACGCCTCTTTCAGGTCTCCATATCGATGGTGTCTCTCTCTCTCTTCTCTTTCCCATCTTAGACTGAGTTCTCTCTCACACTCTCATCCATCTCAGATCAGATCGGTGTGCTGCTGCTCGTCTCTCTCTGTCGGTGAGCTCTCTCTCTCTCTCTCTGTCTCGGTGTTCTCATCTCTTTCTCTCTCTCGGATCGGTGACTATTTTTGTTCCTTTGTTCCCAGATCATCCATCTCAGATTAGATCATTAGCTATAGCTGTTGTCTCTCTCTTTCGGTGAGCTCCCCTCTCTCTCTCTCTCTCTCTCTCTCTCTCTCTCTCTAACACTCTGAAATGGGTTCCCAGATCATCCATCTTAATTAGATCGATTGTTCATGTCATCTACAATGGATTCGGTAAATGTAAGTAAGAGTTTTTTTTTTATTTTTTTTATTTTTTTTCTGATTTCATGCATGTTTTGTGTTGTTTGTTTTATTTTTAAATGTAAGTAAAAAAAATTAATCCAGAGTGTATATTTTTTCTTTGATTTCTGTATGTAAAAAAAAGTACCTATGTTTTTTCTTTGATTTCTCCCATCTTTGATCAGTCTGATTTTATTTCATGTAGATATTTTCTCTGTTTTTTCATGTTTTATTAATGAGGGGAAAAAGATTATAGAACAGGGGTCCATTCTTACAATGATACCAAAGTGATTGGCATTAAGATACATTTTTGGATGGGAGCACAGAGGCTCCTTTATGTGATATATGTTGAAGCCTCGGACTATTTTTGTATTGAGAACAAAATTCCACTTTTTGTGTATTCAAGGGCACTCCTTGAAAAGATGTTTGTCTCAGGGCATTTATATTTTGTATTATCTCTTACTCTTTGAACTGTTAATATTGCTAGATGAATATAATTAAACAATGATGTAACCACTTAAATAATTCAATGGGGAACAGATTATTTCTGACGCCTGGGAGATATATATACATGTTCTATAATGTCTTGGTATCTTTTAAAGAAATCGAATTATTAATGAAGTAACATCGTAATTAATGGTTATATCTTAAAGACATGCTTTATAGGCAAAATATTTTAGAGTGTGAACTTTTAAATTTGAATTTATAGACCGAGTATCCTTTTTGTAATAGTTAGACAGAAAGGAAGGTGCCAACCCAAAACTTAACCCATATCCATGATAATGCCTGGGTTGGGCGACCCAAAACTTCATATTTAATACGAACCACCATTCCAAATTGACCCAACCCAACAACCACATACCTACTAGTGTGTTGGGGTGTTCATGGGTTGGTTTGGTTTAGTTTGACACTAAATTTAGAACCATCCCAATCATGATTGATTATAAGTTTTTGAATTCAAAACCAACCCAATTCAACCCAATATAGTTCAAGTTGGTTTGGATTAAAATCACGATTCCACTATATATAAATATAAGTAAATTAATTAATAATAAATTAGGTTGCGTTTAGAAGAGTTTTAGAAATATGATTTGAGAATAGAGTTGTATTTTAAGTTCGTGAGTTTTGGAATTATGATTTGAGTGTGGAAAATTTGTTTGGTTATAAGTTTTGAAAAGAGTTTTGAATTGAATTTGAAATGAATAATGTGACATATGATATTTAATTCAAAAACTTATAACTCATAACCAAACACATAATTCAAAATCATATTCAAAGTTCATAAAAAATTTTAAAAAAAATTCTGGAAATATTTTTTATTTAAAATATAAAAATAACAGGTGTAAAAAAAAAATACCACTGTTCTAGTCAACCGGCCGAACGTCCGGGTTAGCCAAATTTCCCTGCATAGAAAGGAGTTTTCAAAAGTAAATGTGGAATTATAATTTGAAACTTCAAAATAAATACTACACTCAAATCAATGAGTGAAAATATATTTAAAAAACTTCTCCAAACACAGCCATAGTTTTTTTTTTTAACTTTCCAAAACAAGCCTGTATTTGCCTCCTTTTTTCCCAAATTATTTTTTAACATATGGGTGGGTGGGTTAAGGTCGGGTCATATAATTATACAGTTATATAGTCGTTGCCCTACCCGGAACCGACCCGGGAACGACATTCCCGTATTTGTCCCAAAACCTCCGAAAACGAAAACCCTAGCTTCTCTCATCATCCTTCAGACTGTGTTCTTCTAGAGAGAGAGAATGAAGGTGCCGCGGGAGGAGAAAGAGATGAGGCTCAAAACGAAAGAAGAGAATGTAACAAACATAGAAATAGATGACAAAGAAGATGATGATGATGCTCGGGAAATTCATTCTGGTTCCGATTACGATGATGATGATAATGATGAGGTACTTGTTATTGCCTTGTTTCTTTGTTTGGTTACTCGGAAAATGTAGAAAATTTGAAAATCAAAACTGAAGCCTCTTAATTCTCCTTTGATAGCAAAACTTAGTGAAACGTAATAGTTTCAATTCAGTTAATTCTGTTATGTTCTCTCTCTGCACATATATCTTGTTTTGTTTATGTGAATGGTGGTTCAACTTTAGCTGCAAAAGCACGCATTCCAAGCCCTGAATTTGGGACTTGGAGGTTATAGATTACAATGCCAATACCAATGCGGTATACTTTTTTGCTTTTTTAGGGAAAAAAAAAAAAAAGAACTCTTATATAGGGATGGCAATTTGAAACCGACCCGACGGGGATCCCCGATCCCGACCCCAATTTAAGCTGTTTTTCTCCGAAAAATACCCCCGACGGGGAGGGGACGGTATTTGAAAATCAATCCCCGATCTGTTCTGGGCTGGGGACGGTGATCAGTGTTCAAGCCCCGGCCCCGGTTCCCTGACATGAAATTACTAATATACCCCGTTTATATATATAATATATGTGTATTGTGTTAGGGGCCGGGGCGTTTATATATATAATATATGTGAAATTACTAATACACAGTTCATAAATTACTTACACACTTCATACACAAAACTGTTTCTCCTCTCTCTCTCCATCTCTCTCTCTCTCTCTCTCTGCAGGTGCTACTCAAGGTCATGGTGTCGGCTCCTCCCATCACGGCGATCTCCTCCTCCCATCTCCCATCACGGCTCCTCCCATCAGGTGCTACTCACGGTCATGGCGTCGGCAGTGGCAGCGGCGGCGGCGGCTCCTCCCATCCCTCCTCCCATCTCGGCGATCTCCTCCTCCCATCTCCGACGCCTTCTTCCTCCTCCCATCTCCGGCGTCTTCTCCCTCCTCCCACCACGGTGATCAGTGTTAGATCTGTGTGTGTGTGTGTGTGTGTGTGAGATCTGATCTGGTGATGAACAATATATATATGAATTTTTTTTAGATATGAACAATATATATATAGATCTGTGTGTGGTGTGTTAGATTTGAATTTTTTATTTATTTATTTACATTTGTTACATCTGAACAACAGATTGTTAATGGTGATTTTTTTTTTTAATGGTGATGAACAACAGATTGGTAATGGTAATTTTTTTTTTTTTTTGGTCGGGGACTTTTCGGGGTCGGGGAAACCTGATCCCCGTTAAGGGGCGGGGGCGGGGGCAGGGGCAGGGGCAGTGATGAGCTCCCCGTCGGGGTCGGGACTGGGGACGCGGGGAGTTTCCACCATCGGGGATCGGGGACGGGGAGGGTGATCCCCGGCCCCGCCCCGCCCCGCCCCGCCCCATTGCCATTCCTACTCTTATATGTTTAAAGCTTCATTTTTTGGGTGTTCAATGATTTAGTTTATGTGGTTCTAGGATTTGGATGAGGATGAGGGCACTTTGACAGAATCAGGATCAGAACAGAGTGAATTCTCCGAAAATGAGGTGCGTGGTAATTCCACCATTTTTTAAATATCATGAAAAAATTTACTTCTTCTATTCTAGTTTATGATATTCTCAGATTTTATATTATGGGGGGTTTTATTTTTGGCCTTTTTTTTGTAGTTCTTAATGGTTTTAATGGTGATTATAGCAGGAGATAGTTAATACAAGTGATGATGATGGGCCAACTGGTGATGATGATAACAGTCAGCAAGATCATGATGGTACTAATGATAATCATAGTGAACAACAAGATCAAAATGGAAGTGATGAAGACCATCAAGGAGTAGACGAGAGTGATTCATCTGAAGATGAGGTCTGTTGTATTTATTTATTTATTTATTTATTTTGGGTACCTTTTAGGAGTAAAGAGTTGATTTATGTCCATAGATACAATCAAAAGGCCAGATGTGCCTTTTGGTTTTCATTATGCCTTTTGATATGTATTGCGAATCAAGTTCCTAAAAGCGATTCTATGCTATTTTCAAAGAGTAAACAGCACAACCAAGTACATGTTGTCTTGCTTCTTAACTAAATCATGAAGATAGTTCCATAGTTACCAAGAAACTCTCTTTGTGATGGGAAACTCCTTTTCTTGGAATCTCATTTGAGGAACGGAAACAAAATTCTCACAAACTTTTCCAAGGCATTTTAGAATCTAACAAAATTTATCAAACCTGTCAAAAAATTGTGAAAATTCCCTAGAAATGCATTTCTTAGAATATCTACTATTTTTTCTTGATCTTAAATTCTATTTTTCAACAATAATAAATATATATATTTTTGAATAGGATGCCCATTGTTCTCAAGCATTTTAATACAATAGTATTCAAAATAGAAGTTCAAAATAACTTTGAAGAAACATTGCGCACTAAAGAACCAAGGTTTCCTACAGCCTAGGCTTAAAGCGAGGCGCATATTGACGTTAAAAAGTAAATAATTTAATAAAAAGAAAATATTTCTAGGTTCAACATAAGTAAAATGTAATATTAAATATTTTGAAGCATAAATACCAACAGATACCAATATTTTATTATAGAGAAATCATTCAAGGTTGCACATAAACACAATTATTTAACTCATAAATCATAAACATTTGAAAATAGCAATGAAATCGAAGTGTCTTACAAGATAAGCATAGAGAAGGAGAAGGAGAAAAAGAATGGGGAGATGATGTTGGATGAAGATGAAGAAGAAGAAGAATAACGACAACTGTTAGTCTAGTTATTAAAGGCGTGCCTAGGCCCAAGGCGTAGTTAGTGCACTTCGGAACATCTCAAGCTAGGCAATGTAAAATAGGCCCCATAAAAACACATGAAGTGTGCGCTTTAGGCTTAGGCTCAAGGCGCACAACTTGCGTGCTTCTTTTAACATATTTGTTTATTACAATGACTAGCCTAATTTCACTTAATCTCGTTGTTTTTTTGTTTACATGTGGCTACAAGGGATTAAATCCCTAAACATACATTGCAACCCAACACTTTTGAGCAATTATACAAAGACTTTGGTTGGATAGAGCTTTCTCTTTGACCAGATTAACAACTGCCATTATTCTTCATCTCCTCAATTGCTATTTTAAAAAAATATGATTTATAAATTAGATGTTTGTATTTATGTAAACCTTGAATTATTTGTCGATGATAAAATATTGGTGTTTGTTGGTATTTATGTTTTAAAATATTTAATATTTCATTTTACTTGTGTTGAACCTTCAATTATTTTGCTTATATTAAATTATCTATTTTTTATCGTTAATAAGAGCCTTGCTTCGACAAAACTCGCGACTTACATCTAGGCCCTAGGAAACCTTGCCGCTTCAGTGCGCCTGTCGCCTTTAATAACATTGACTCACCTTAAGTCTTGAAAAGTATGACAGTCCACAAAATTTGTTGGCCTGCATAACATAAAATGGGACAATGCACATTGGTATAAATCCTAATTATACAAAAGTTACGGTAAAATCTTAATTAAATAATTCCTCCTCTCAATCTAAGTTCATCTCACGTAAATTAGGGTTTAAAGGGTTGTTTAAAAGTCCTTTTATGCTTGAAACAAGTTTCAAATGTTAGAAATGGTACCAATAGGTCAAAATAGGTCAAAAGAGGAAAATTTCCAAAAACAGGAAGGGGCGGTCAAACTGAGCCAAGACAGTGCAAGTGTGGGTTTTTGAACTAGCGCGCTAGAGCGGGGTTCTGCTGAAACAATCCTTAGCTCATTTTTTCGAGTTCAAGCCATCCCAAGCTCAAATGTCTCTCTTTCAAAATCCAAAAACATGAAATTTATCATTCTTAAGCCATACAAAGTTAAAGGAACTCCATGAAATCCATTCTTACAGGACTTTTCCAAATCAAAGCATTTATTTCCAAGAAATCCATCTTTGAAACTTGTTTCCTCTCATTTTCCTTCTAAAATTCATTTTCAATACAAATTTTCCAATCAAATGATCATAAAATGGTGTAGGAGCAAAAATCTTACTTTGAATTAAGCTAGAAACTATCCTAGGTCTTAAAATTATGCTTTCCCAACTTTTCCCTATCTTTTCTTCTCTTTTTGTCTTTCTTCTTCTCTTTTTCAGCAATTTTCTCTCTCCTCTCTTGTTTTTCTTTGATTTATTTAGTAGCGCAGACACTTGTATCTATAATAGTCATATATCCATGTGAGGAAGTGGCACCCCAAGGGTAAGGTGTGCCTACTTCATGTCAACTAATCACTTGATTATCTTGATGAACACTAATTTAGCACCTTATTTAAGGATTTGAAAACACATATATGCATATTATGTTCAAAGGAATACTTCTCAATCTTGTACCCCTAGCTTCCAATTCATTCATATAAAAGTTCATATCCAACACTTCAAAATTATGGTATTTCATATTTCACCAAAGTATGTCTCAAAAGAATTTCTATGTAACAAATAAACTAGTTCAAGTATAAATAGAAATATATTCATGTCAAGCAATAATACGTAGGGTGTTACATTTTATTTTTTTAATGTTTTTAATAATTTTTCTTATAAATATTCTATTCGATCTTATATCAACTAGTGTTTCATGTTTCTCATAATATTTTTGGATCACATTTCATGTTTCAGTTTCTTGTATCGTTTTCCACTTCCATTTCCAATATTGGCAACTCCATGGTTCAATTTAATTTTACTGCTTAATTTTTGATACATGGATTGGGCCCGCATTGTTGATTGAATATTGCCATGTCATGATAAATTAGTCTTCTTCCTTGTGGTTTAATATTGAATTTTCTTTTCTCAAAATAGGTTGCTCCTCGTAATACGATTGGCGATGTTCCGCTGGTGTGGTACAAGGATGAGGAACATATCGGGTATGACATCACTGGAAAGAAGATTAAAAAAAAGGAGAGACAAGATAAGCTGGATTCATTTCTTGCCAGTGCTGATGACTCAAAAAATTGGTGAGTTATCAACTGTGATGACAATGGAATGCAAGCTTCAGGGCTGTGTTGTGTGTATGAATATGACGACTTCTCATGTTTCTTTCCGTGCTATCTAGAATTTAAGATTTACTTTTGGTTTTTGCTTTTTATGAAATAGCAAGGACATCTTAGGTTTTAAAAAAAAAAAAAAAAAACCATGAAATTTATGCAACATAACCTATGAAGCACAGGTGTTGGTACGGGTACGCCGATATGCTAAAATTTTTAGAAAGTAAGATACAGCTAGGGTACGTCAAATATATATATATATATATATATATATTTTAAATTTATAGCTAAGCATCCCATCTACAATTCAAAGTTTGAAACAATAACTAAAAAGAGAAATTACAAAACCAAAAATAAATCAATATTCAACAATACCAATACAATACTAAAGTAAAATCCTAAACCTGATTAAATCATATTCCTATAACCATTAAGGTAATAATTTGTGAATTTTTTCATTTCATTCAATTATATAATTTTCAAATATTCATATAATAATTTAAAAACATCAATATTATGAAAGTAACAATGAAACATCAATATAATTTTCGATATTCCTATAAATATCAATTTTTTTATTTTTATTTTTATTTTATATAATTCTAATTGTCTACTAAGTATAAAACAATAAGTAGAAGAGGGTAAAGTTACTCAATAACAATGTAAAGAGTTGGTGGTTCCAAATTACCTAAAATTTTTGAAGATGATTAAAGAGGAAGAAGGCTGTGGACTTACATCAAATTCCAACCTCTAGAGAGAAAATATATATATATATATATCAGCTGCTATGGAGTACCCACTCCGTACCCATGGAGTACCCAACTTCCCCAGACCGTATACAATGTACCCAGTACGCATACTTGCACCTGGCACTTGTACAATAACATTTTTGGAGTACCCGTGCTTTATAGAACGTAACTGATCCTTCATTTGGACTTTGACATTCTTCAAATGCTGAACATGGGGATTTTTTTTATTCATTTTATTCATTTATGGTTATTCCATCAGGCGCAAAATATATGATGAATATAATGATGAGGAAGTGGAGTTGACAAAACATGAGGCTAAACTTATACGCAGATTACTGAAAGGAAAGGCACCTCATTCTGACTTCGATCCATACGCGGTCCGTAATTTCTCTATCATTTTGTGGTTACCTTCTTTTATGGTTCCCATAATATTATAATTTTTTTGAATTAGTAATCTGAAAATACTGCCGCTCTTATATTCAGTTCACCTCATTTTCTTCTCAGAAGCGTTTCTAAAGTTCTGTATGTTCTGAATACAGCCTTATGTTGATTGGTTTGCCTGGGAAGATTCTAAGTATCCTCTTTCAAATGCACCAGAACCTAAGAGGCGATTTATTCCTTCCAAGTGGGAGAGTAAAAAGGTGAATACTTTGGGACATTGCTTTTTGATTATGCGAGATAACAGGGCAGAGTGTATTATTTGCCTTTTTCTATTTTCAGTATATGTTTTTCTTCTATTGAATTACATTTTATTGTTGTATTGTATCTGTGTGTATTTCCAACCCAGTTTGAAATTTTCTTCCCTAGAGGTAATGCAGTTTCTAGAATGGTGATGTTTGCAAATCTACTGGGCATTTCTTTACAATGAGTCAAGGTCATTCTTGGAGAATTTGAATTTAGTAGATTTACTATGACAATGCAGTGAGTTTTTGTCATTTTTAGTGAGTGTTTGTAGCCTTTTTTTTCCTAGTGTCCTTGAATTTTTTTCTCTCTATAATTACATCTCGTTTTTCCGCAAGCATTCTCGTGGCTAGGTCTTGAATTAGATTGATGGTGTGAGTCTTATTAAAGAGACTATTGGAAGCTGGTAATTGCATTTAGTTGGAATTGTGTACTTGTATATAATTCCAATCTTCAAATATTGTGGTTTCTTATGAATCTATAGGTTGTTGAGTATGTGAGGGCAATTCGGAAGGGTTTAATAAAATTTGACAAACCAAAAGAAGAACCAAGGTTCTATCATCTGTGGGGAGATGATTCTAGCTCAAAAGAAAAGACTGGTCATGGATTGGCTTATATTCCTGCACCAAAGCCAAAGTTGCCAGGTATATTATGTTGGTTTGACTATAATCATGGCTGGAAAGTCATTATTTTTCCTGTTTGAAGTAACACTCAGATTTGGCATTTAATTACTGTGTATTTTGCTTTTAGGGCATGAGGAATCCTATAATCCTTCTTTAGAATATATTCCGACCCAAGAAGAAATTAATTCTTATCAGCTTATGTTTGAGGAGGACCGGCCTAAATTTATTCCAAAAAGGTATTGTACATGTTAATCTCATTGTTCAGTATTTTATTCATTTGCTTCTCTTTTTAGTTGGGATCCTAATCTAGTTGCATTGCGTTCACTTAGGTTTACATCTTTGAGAAGTGTCCCAGCATATGAGAAAGCTGTCAGCGAAACGTTTGAACGTTGTTTGGACCTATATTTGTGCCCTAGAGTCCGGAAAAAACATGTAAGTGTAGGAAAAGTTTTGGTGGTCTATGAGTTTCAAAATTTGATGATTTTTTTTGGGGTTTCGTAATGCTGATTCTGTTGCTTCTATTCTGCAATAATGATGTATCCAAAATGCCTCCATTTTTTTTTCCAGATCAATATTGACCCTGAGTCTTTAAAACCAAAGCTACCAAGTCGTAAAGATCTTAAGCCTTATCCAACAACATGTTATCTCGAGTATAGAGGTCACAAGGGTGCAGTTATGTCAATTTCTACTGAAGCTTCTGGGCAGTGGATTGCTTCTGGTTTGGATGCTATTCTTAGATTTATGCTGTATCTTTAGTTTCCGGACTCACAAATAAAGTTTTGAATGAGGTTTCGCTATCCACTACATTCTCAATAGGTTCAAGTGATGGAACTGTGCATATATGGGAGGTTGAAACTGGAAGATGCCTTAGAATCTGGGAACTTGGTGAAGCTGTGCAGCATGTAGCATGGAACCCCGCACCTGACCTTCCTATCTTGGCAGTTTCTGCGTAAGGCTAAATGCTCTCTCTCTCTCTCGGCATCTTGTTTATTGGCCATATAATTTAACTACCATTAATTTTGCAGGGAACAGTATGTTTTTCTTTTAAACACTGGATTCGGGAATGAAGAAGAGCAAAAAAGGATTAAAGAACTTCTGCATGTTGAGACACCCACAGGACCAGATGACTCTGGTGAGTGGATTAGCTATCAGGTTGGACAGTTATATAACTTATATTTGCAATGACTATTGTTTGACTCTGCCTATATTCGTATTTTATAGGTAATGCTGCATCTGTTGTCAGCTGGGCTCGAGATGATATACACAAGGGAGTCAGGTTAAAGCATTTTAAGGTACTTTCATTTCATTGTCTCTCATTCTATTGTTGTTAGACTCATCTGATATCCATGTTGCTTGGAAATTAATTCTATAAAGAAGGCCTTGATACTAGACTTAGGCTTCTTATTCTTTTGTGGTCTTGCAGACTGTATCTTCTGTAGAATGGCATCGCAAAGGAGATTACTTCTCCACAGTTATGCCAGCTGATATCCTTTCACCTATTTTGTTCATTGAATTTCTGACATGATCTTTCTGAGATTAAAGAAAAGTGGCTTCATGGGTGTTTTAAGTGCTTTTACCTTGTCTTCTCAGCATCCTACATTTGTTTAATTTTGATCATGATTTATCTCTCTTTGAACAAATAAGCTGCCTTTTATTATTATTAATAATATTATTATTATTATTATTGTTGTTGTTGTTGTTGTTATTATTTCTACTAGTGCATACTTCTGTTTCTTCTGAATCCTGCTTAAGTTTTATGATTTAGAGGTTGAGATTTATGGAAGTCAGGCTATAATATTTACTTGTTGCTGGCTTGTCTTTCTGGTGTCATGTGAAAAGGGGGTGACATCCTGAAAAGGGGTATTCAGTGTTTTGCGCATATAATTATGAGTGTCTAATGATATTGGTACACTTTTGACCACATAATTACTGAGCTCTTCACATTGAGCAGGAGTAATTGGACAAAAGCCCTGTTTGGTGCAGCTTAAAAGCTGCTTATTTCAGTTTTCAGCTTAATTTAAGCTATTTTGATATGTTTGGTTTAGCTTATAGTTTATAACTTTTTGGAAGTCAGAAATCAGCTTATTCTTTGAGTGGGGCAAGAGATGCTTAATTTATAAGTCAGAAATCAGCTTATATTCATAGTTATAAACTATAAGCTGTTTAGATATAAGCTATAAGCACTTTTCCACAGCTCTACCAAACAGGGCCAAAACAATGTACGTCCCAGGTATATGTTGGTTTAGTTTTCCACTTGGGTGTTAGGACATGCCTTGATTTGACTGTAATACCACCCTAATAAATGATTTGATGTGAGTAGCGTCTGAGAGACAGGTATCTGTTGTTTAATTTTCCATATGTTTTTTCTTAACTTGTTTGTTACGTGAATCGAGAGCGATATTGATACACCAACTTTCAAAGAGACTCACCCAAAGACTTCCGTTCAAATTGCATGGGCTTCCAGTGTCATCGACCTTCCATCCCACCCGTTCTATCTTTTTCATTTCCACAAAGAAGAATATCCGTGTATATGACTTGTTAAAGCAAAAGCTCATTAAGAAGCTTGAAACCGGGCTCCGTGAAGTCTCCTCCATTGCAATTCATCCTGGTGGTATGTCTCTATTTTTTATTTGCTCATATATATATATATATATATATTTAATTATAAATTCAGTAGATGAATTTCAGTGCTGTTATTCATATGATCACATGTTAAAATTGTTGTGTTTCTATTGATTTAAGGTTGAATATGTCTGAGGTGCCCTTTCTGTGCAGGTGATAATGTTATTGTGGGGAGCAGAGAAGGAAAATTGTGTTGGTTTGATATGGACCTCTCATCTAAACCTTATAGAGTTCTAAAGTATGTTTCTTTCTTTTTCCCCACTCCCTAACCCAAACCCAAACACTAGAATAAAAATGTTATTTGTAAAACGTTACCTTGACTTCTTTAATCATGTGGGAACTATTCAGATGCCACTTTCAATTTTTATCAGCAAAGGACTCCAAATAAATATGCAAAATCTATGAATGATATTTGAGAGTATTTCACCAAAGAGGTGCACAGTTGGCTAAAAAAGGGGGGGAAAACCTCTGTGCAATTACAACACATATATTTGAGTGACAAAAGTTTATCCCCGTATTGTATGTTTAGAGCAAATAAATGATCATGACCAAGTGAACTTGTGTGCAACTTTATTGATTGGTTTGAGAAAAAAAAGTACTTTTGTGCATGTGCATACTACATTTATGGGTATATGCATGCATGCTTAAACATATACACATCCATAAAAAGGTTATGTGTGTAAAAACGATAATGCTCTAGTTTGAGATTGAGTTGCGGGCAAAGTTTGTCTGGTACCTTTTTCTTGTTGCTCTTTTTTTATTCAATTTTTTTTTTTTGGTTTTTTAAATTCAGTATAATTGCTCTGATCTGGTTATTCAAATTTTCAGATGTCACCCAAAAGATGTTACCAATGTGGCCTTTCATCGTTCCTACCCTCTGTTTGCGTCTTGCTCTGATGATTGCACAGCATATGTTTTTCACGGCATGGTTTATTCTGATCTAAATCAAAACCCTCTTATTGTTCCACTGGAAATTCTCCGAGGGCATGCAAGTGCGAATGGAAGAGGTTAGTGAATGTCTATACTTTGTTCTTCTTCTAGTTGTGGTTGATAATAATTTACTTAAGTGGATTGAGAGCAGATAAACTGAAGGCTGCAAACACAGATTTTAATCATACATGTAAAAACTCTGTCCGTCTGGCCTTTATGTGTTATGTATTAGTTCTTGCAGGCTACAAGCTGTACTGATCTTGAAGAACTTGAATCTATGGTCTATAAAAAAAAATGAGTGTCATCATTGTTATTTTTTTTTATAATTGAGGGAAAAATAAAAAAAAAAAAAAAAAAAAGTGTAGTAGGAAAAAGAATGAAACAGGGGACAAAATGCCTTGTTAAAGTAGTCTGCTTATACTTATCAACATCTACTTGACTTTCCTTACGTATGATTATATACGAAGCAATGCAACTATATTTTTCAGTATCAGTAGTAGTTAATTTAGTTGATAGCCATAAATTGGTATATTTAACTGTTTGCAGTGAGGGGAATAAATATATATTACAGCATCATTTCCTCCACTCTGTTGTCATTGGCCTTTTTCTTTTTTTGGGGACTCATAGATACCTGCTAGGCACCCACCTTCGTTCATCAGGGAACACTTGGATCTCTATAGGTACCGAGGGGGGAGTGTCAATCCCATGACCTCGACTTTGGAATGCTGGATCCCCAACAATTACATGTGCCTGTCTTCAAAGTTTTTATTTTGTGAAGCTGTCATTTTTTATTGATATATATTATATGCATGCTGTCAAGTCTAGTTCTCGTTTTGATGTATTCCGAAGATGGTTCTCTCTGTGGAATCTTGATTTGATGGGAGTAGTGGGCTGGCTTGCTCCTTGTGCAACCCTGATTCCTCTCTTAAGTTGGCCTAATTGTACTTGTCAAAAAAAGTTGACCTCATGGGAGGCAGGTTGTTAAGCTCCTCGTAGAGCTTTATTGTTGACTCATTACATGCTTGTATTCCATTTGATTCTCAGTTACAAAAATAGTAGTTATATATTGCCAGTTTTGTTTTTGGTTCATTGGCGATGTGGTAGGGTTGGCTGGGATTGAACTAGCCTCTCCCTACTGATAACCCAGGTCCTTGCTTTTGGCACCTTCTACTATCGATTTTACTCGCAAAAGGTACACTATTTGTGTGGAAATAATAATATGACATGCAACATAGGATGCGACCTTGTGAATATAGATACTGAAATCTCTGAATATAAATGTCCAGAGTGTATCTTACTAATATTTGGTTTGATATTATTTTTGGTGGCTTCTCTGATTCATTTTGCCTTTCACAGGAGTAATGGATTGCAAGTTCCACCCTAGGCAACCATGGTTATTCACTGCAGGTGCTGATTCAGTGATCAAACTGTACTGTCATTAAAAAAAGAAAAGATGGTGAATTGCCCTGTCTGTGTTTCATATTATTGTTGGTTGAAACATATTCTCACTTCAGCTAAAATGGATGATGGGGTCAATCAATCTCACTGGGGAGATTGGGCAGCTGAAGTGTGTTTCAGATATATGATTCAATTTTTTAAGGGGAAGATGAGAAATCAATAGCCATTTCCCATATCAAAGTTTTTGACATTTGCTTGTTTCATTATGTTTAATTGAATTGGTTGAATTGTATTATGCCCCAACATATAATAGATTTTCTTTTAATTTTGCTTGTGTTCATATTATAACCTTGCTTTCTTTGTTGGGACATTTTGAGAAAAATCAGGTCATTACATTTTCCAACTGAACAATGTGTCTGCTCTTTTTCAGTTGGTGGGTTAGTGGAAAAATAGCAACTGAACCACACCACCAATGGCCGATTGACTGATTCCGATTGACTGACTTGTCAATTGCAGGCGACCCACCATTGGTTTGTGTGAGATCTATCTTCATTTTAGATTGAGCGATGTTAGGTATAAAAAAAAAAAAAAAAAGCCCAAAAATTCTGTACTGGGTATTTCACACCCAAAGGAGTATTGTGTAGAATTTTTATTAGATTTTTTGAGATCTATTATTTTTGTTTTGGAAGTGAGAGCCACGCCCGCACAAGTTACTTTGGTGAGGCTTTGGGCTATGGGGCTTGCATGGGTTTTGTCCTCTCTATCTCCATACTCTCTTTTTGGTGATGAGGATACTAAGAATCTGCTTGGTTGGAGGATTTAATTAGAGAAATAGCAAGGGAAAATATAAGGTAATTTTACTATTTATTTGGTTATAACGGAAAATACAAGTGAGAAAAAAGTGAGAAATGCAATCTTATTGTCTTTTTGAGTTCACTTACGATATGTTTGCTTGAGGAATTTGGGAAAGAAATTGAAATGGAAAAAGGAAAAGTTGTGTGAAAATAGGTGAAATGTAGATATAAATGTAAGTATATTTTGTTCATATTTTACTCCTCCTCTTCTTCTTCTTCTTTTTTTTTTTGGTGTCTTTTCATTTCTAAATTTTTCAACCAAACACAAGATTAGGTTATTTTCTTTGTCCATTTTCCAACCCAACTAAATGTAGTTTAGAATTCAAATCCAATCAAATTTTTCTACTTTTCTATTTATTTCTTTTCTTTCATTAAATCTTCTAACCAGAGCCCAAGAGATGCTTAAATAAACTATATTTAGCATATGGTGAGATACACTAAAGTTAAACATAAAGTGAGATACGCTTTGCCTTACTTTAATAGAACTACTAAAATCACCTACAGAATTTTTATTTACTGTTTTGTTTTTCTTGGTTTTTAACTAATTAATTAATTTTTTTAATACTTTTAGGTTGAGTAGATGGACTTGAAAAATAAAGAAAAAAAAAATTTGGAAGAAGTTGACAACAAAAATGTTTTAAAAGTTGTCTTTTTTTATTTTTTATTTTGCTTTAAATTTTCATAAAAAATTTACTTTTTTTTTTTTTAAATTCTTCTAAACAATACCAACTCAACAAATAAATTTTTTAACACATCTTTTTTTTAAAAAAATAAAAATAAATCGATAAACTAATCCCAAATATAGCATAAGTAAAAAGTACAATTTTATTTTGAATCGTGTAACAAAAAACTTTTTCTAGTTTGTTAAAACGGTTGTCTATCATAAAATTTGTGACAAAATTGATCATAAAAATAGTTATAGTATGAAATGAAAAATTTCATTTCAAAACATATACATATCTTTATTTTGAGTAGTAACTAATGATTTTAGAGCATCATTAGCTCATTAGAGCCTTCTCTCAACTATTTTATAGCACAAAATCATAAAAACACATTTCATCAAATTCAATTTTTAACTAACTATTTTAGTTGAATATCAAACTACTAGCTACATGTAGCTAAGGATTAAGACTCAACAAACGATTTTAGGTAATAAAATATTTAATAGATTTTATTTTATTTATCATTTAATCAATGATTACTATATTAATAATAAACACGAGGGGTGAAATCATTAAACTAATGAAATCGTAATACATGAGATAAAAAAACACAATTTGATAAAATAAGAAAAATTATTTATAAACAAAATTTGTATAAAAAAATTGAATCAGAATAATATAATTGTGTTATTTTTGAAAATATAAGTTGGAATAATAAGTATTTTAAATTGAGATGAATGGAGTATAAAGTGTCACATCATTTTGTATGTAAATTTAATATAATTTTTATAAGAATGAATTACATTGACTTCCCTCAAGTTTGGATACAACAAATCATATGTTTTGATAGAATTAAATTAACCTCTTTATTAGTAAGCTTAAAAAGATTGGAACAAATGTAGGTAGTTTTAAGACTCAAAGATAAATAAAATAAAATTTACATTTTAATGTAAGAAAGAGGACAACAATCACTTTTTGATTCATAAGACTAACAAATTATGAGGAAAAATGGATTAAGTGTTACGTAAATTAAAACTTTAAAGGAGTCTAATATAATTCTGAAAACTTGTGAAATTTATTGTATTTTTTTTCAAATTTTAAGAGATGTGAATGTAATTTATCCAATATTTTATTTATATATCATTACCCTAAACAAATGTGATCATTCATTATTTTAATTCTCTCTTAAATATTAAATTTGGAATTGGAAATAAAATAAAATAAAAATAGAATAGAGTAAAAAATAGAGAGTTTGTTAGAAAATATATTTGAAAAGATGATTAGCTAAATTTAACCAAAAATTTGATTATTTTAATAGGGATGCCCTTAGAGCATAGCTAGATTATACAACTTTGAAAATGAGGATTGAGTTGAAAATCTAAGTTGATTGAAATCGTTTCACCAGTTTTTATTTATTTATTTTTTAAAATGTTCCCTCTAAATGATTTCTTCAAACGGGTAACTATAAATATTCAACTACAAATATGAGAATATCTGGGTGGTGAGTATAAAGACCTTGTTTGGTTTGTTCTTCAGAAAAATTTTTGAGAAAAATTCTCTACAAACAAATTTTCAAGAGTAATCAAACCAAATAAATTTTTTCAAAAAAAATTTCAAAATTTTATTTGGTTACCTACTTTTCAAAATCACTTTCTCTCTCTCATACACATCAAATCAATCACTTTTTTTAAAACTCTGTCTCCAAAATAATTTTCCAAAACCATTTCTGAAAAAAAGCAAACCAAACAAGTTTTCGTACTTTTTATCTCAAAAACTACTCTACAAACACAAACCAAAATTTTCAAAAAAATTTTGGGAAGACGAATTTATATAATTTAAGCATATTCTTAATTGATACTACTATATTCAAGGAATTTCTTAAAATTTTGAGAGTGACAGTGTTCTTCATATGCTCTCACTCCCTTTCAAATTCTTCGAAAATTTGATGTTCCTCAGCCCATCCCAAATGCTCTTCCCTTCGATTTGGACTGTGAATTGCCATTACCATGCACACCACAACTGATTGGGTGTTGATCAAGATGGGTTTCATTTCAAATTTGTATATTAACACATAGAATAAAGTAATGTTCGAGCTCCTTATTTCTATAAGACAAACCATACTACTTAAGGTTACAAAATAAATTAAATTATTCAAACTTGATTTGTGTTAAAATTATTATATAAACAAGTTAAATGCTATACATTTATATACATTATGAAAAAATTGAGAGCTTATATATATTACAAAAAAATTAGAGAATAAATTACATCAATGTTACGATTTAAGAAAAAAAATACAATAAATCTCACAAATTTGGGGCTGGTTTGGCATCCATGAAAAAAGACAAAAAATCAAAAAGCTACTAAAAAAGTTAAAAGTTATCACTATTCGGCTTGTGGGGCCCCATCAGAGGTTCCGTTTTGATAATTTGAACCGTCAATGTGTATAACTCGGTAAGTACTATATGCCTGTAAAAAATCATATTGATTGGATATCGATAACTATATGATCAAATTAGTTTTGTATAAAAAAAAAAAAATTGACGGTGCACAAAGTAACGCTTGACAAAAAACTAATCCGATTAGATAGCTATCGATATCCGATCAACGTGATTTTTTACAAGAATATAGTACTCAACGAGTTTTACATATTGAATGGTTTCAATTATTAAAATGGGACCCATGGTGAGCCCCCACGGGCAGAACAACACCGTCCAGTCCGAACAACACCATAGACAATCTGGTCCTATACGTCTTGCTACCAACCGTATGCATGACGGTGCCATCACTATCAGTAGACAATTATATATTTAGGGGTAAAATGGTAATTTTGTTATTTTATACAATATTTTAATACATATTTTTTCGTAAAAAGTCAAAAAGTTATCTTAAACAACCATCTTTTTTTCCTCTACTTTTTAGTCCAAAAATTCAAAAAATGCACTTATTTAGGACATCCCAAACAACCCCTTAATATAATTACACTATCATTTTTAATTAAACATGTGACGCCCCAAATTTTTTTTTTTTTTTTTTTGAGACATCATAAGACTTTAAATAACAATAACTTGCTAGATAAAAATTTAACTACTAATTATGAAATTTTAAATTCTTACATAGTCAAAGTCCAACAACAAAATAAAACTACAAGTTCACACACAACGTCACAACATAGTTAAATACTAATACAAGAAATAACAGGATTTTATTTCGATAAAATCTTGCCTCTAAGTTAGCCAAGGTTCGATATTAGTAGCAGCTCCAATTTCAGCCTCAGTCCCTTCTTCGACATAATCTGGCATGAAACGCCAGGGCAACAAAATATATGCCATGAGTTTTGCAACACAGTAAGAAAACATAACCAACCTACCATTCTTTTTGAGAGAAAATAATGAGATTATAAACACGAGATAATAATATAATCGTAAACATAAATTACAACCATTAAGATACCTCAAATAATTTTAATAACTTAGGTGACCTTTGAAATCTCGCCAAAGAGGTTTAACTTACCAACCACTAAGTCATGGCCACGGTTAATTTGGAAACCCTCCCTTGGTCAAATATTCAAGAACTACCAAAGATGCCCACGCCCGGAGTTATATACCCAAGCCGTGATATCCGTGGTCTGCCCCAAGGGAACGGTCTGCCAGGGGTACGTAACTTCCCTGCGTGCCACCCGCACATCCACCCTTATTCCAAAGCCAATTACCGATAAAGGTTCAAATAAGCCCCGTGCCACCTTAGGGTTTCGCGACACAATTTTCTTAAAACTTATTAAAAATCAGGGCTCACCCTGAATACCCGGTATTAAAATTTATAAATAAGTTACTTACACAATTCTAAAATTCGTGCAATTGAACAGAATACTCAATAGGGATGTTTAGGTCACTTTTCAGAAAGAATTTCAGAAAAAGAATGTGTAAATAATCCTGTAAAATTCCCAGCAAATTTTTTTTTTTACATAGATTCGTCACATTTCCTTACATTAATTCCATGCTTAAATTTATAGATCAAATCCAAAATCTAAAAATTTATCATGAAACTAGACTTCTCAAATTTCATCTTTTAGTTAGAAATTACCAGATTTGGCTTAGTATAGAATTTTAAATAAATTTTCAAATACATAGTAAAATCTGTCTCACAGTTTCAGATTTAGTTAAAAATTTGTATAAATTCGTAGAAAGCTCAAAAATTGTTGCCAAAATTCCTGGATGAACTAAACATCATTATCAACAACTTTGTAGAAGAAATCATCTCTAAATTTTGAGTATAAAATTGTCTAAAAATTCGGGCAAACATGCTGGCAAATTCAAAACAGATTATTCTCAACACAGTTTCAGATTTAGTAAAAATATTTGTATAAATTCGTAGAAAGCTCAAAAATTGTTGCCAAAATTCCTGGATGAACTAGACATCATTATCAACAACTTTGTAGAAGAAATCATCTCGAAATTTTGAGTATAAAATTGTATAAAAATTCGGCAAACATGCTGGCAGATTCAAAACAGATTATTCTCAACACAGTTTCAAATTTAGTAAAAATATTTGTATAAATTCGTAGAAAGCTCAAAAATTGTTACCAAAATTCCTAGATGAACTAGACATCATTATCAACAACTTTGTAGAAGATATCATCTCGAAATTTTGAGTATAAAATTATCTAAAAATTCAGGCAAACATGCTGGCAGATTCAAAACAGATTATTCTCAACACAGTTTCAGATTTAGTAAAAATATTTGTATAAATTCGTAGAAAGCTCAAAAATTGTTGCCAAAATTCCTAGATGAACTAGACATCGTTATCAACAACTTTGTAGAAGAAATAATCTCGAAGTTTTGAGTATAAAATTGTCTAAAAATTCGGGCAAACATGCTGGTAGATTCAAAACAGATTATTCTCAACACAGTTTAAACAATTTATCATATATAATCTGAAAATTTCAAATATATAAAAAAAATGAGAGGATTGAGAGGGTTTTCTTACTTAATAATAGGATTCAAATGGGTGATGAAGTGGTAGAAAAATTTTGCTTCCTTAACTTTCCCCTCTTCTTTTCCTTCTACTGAATCTCTCCTCACCCGTATATACTCCTTCTTTTGTTTGTATGTGTCCATGAACTAAGTCTACCTGTGATATATATAGGCAGATCTCTCTCTCTCTCTCTCTCTCTTCATGATGTTATTTCCTGCCATAAACTTCACTTTACCCAAAAGCCATCATTTGGTGGAATTCACCAAGCCAACATGCAAGTTAGCATGTGGCATACCCTTGCCACCGAATCTGATTCTCCTATATTTTTTTTTTTAATAATAATTTATAACAATAATTATTAAACATCAATACCTTATTAATAAGGTCTTTGTTAGTGATAGAATTGGATTAATTTAAAACTAATTTTTTTTTTCACTATTCTATATTTTAGCTAGGTTCTGAATAACATTAATTAATTAATTAATTAATTTATTTTCTTTTAAGAATAATTTAAATATGGGTTTTCACAAAACAAATTTTACTTCATTCCCTTATGATTTGACTCATGTGCGGATTGTTCCTCTCCTTTAGAAACAAGTTAATAACCACATAGTCCCTTTGTAGTTTGTAAACTGGAGTGCACCGCTAGACTCGTTAATAATTTAATAAAAAAGACTAAAATACCCCTATATATAAGTAATCTAAGTGTGAGTTATTGATATTTTCGTCATTCGGTTGGAAAGCAAAATGCACTTTAACCCCTGTACTTTATTCCATGTACAATTACAATTTACCCCATTGAAATTTGAAAATGAAAATGAAAATATAACTAGGTATGTAAAATCGGCTCAAGCCAAGCTAGTCCAGGCCCACTTGAACTCCCGCCAAAAATCGAGTCGGACCAGTTCGCAAAATCTAGGCTTGGGCGTAGGGGTACTTGGGTTTCGAGCTGGGCCTTAGACTCGGCTTCTTTTTATTATTATTTTCCATGCAAATCCCTTGCAAGTGATGTTAGGCATTAGTCCTGGATTGAGCTCGTTAGACTAGGCTTCAGATCTCAGGTTGGCGAACTATTTTTACACTTCTACATATAACCTCCTTATATCTGGTATGTGTTTCACAGTTATTATTAAGTTAGACAGAATGTTTAATAGTATATTTTAATTCACAAATCACAAAGGAATTATATCATTATTTTTAAATGAAAACAGAGTATATAGGCAAAAGTACAAAATGCAAAAGTACAAAATGATAAAGTGAAATTTGTCCTTTTTGAATTTAAAATTTTCTAAACACTTTTGATCCTTTGCCATCATCAATCATATGTCAATTATATAGATGAAAAATCATGTTACAATATCTTTTATTTTGAAATATATTTTTACTTATGGCTTTTATTAGTCATGCCTATTTATCATAATTAAAGAAGAAATCAATATAATTATGTCAAATTTATAGGGTTGATTGTATTATAGGTAAATTACATTGGAGTGTTGCTAGTAGCGTCTACTTAATTTCTTTGGACCCCTCAATTTTTACTTTTTTTTTATTATTACAATTATACCCTAAAATAAAATTACATTAAAAAATAACTTTTAATGGAACACCCACCCATTAAATGAAGACAATTAAAATGACACTCTACAATATTGTACACTCACCTCCATCCTCATCTAAATGTATTCATTTTCATCACCATCCTAAACCCTAAACGTATTTATCTTCATCACCATCATAGTCCAGTCCAAATTAGTTAACGTTTCAAACAATCCTAATACAAATTTTGAGTTTCTCCAATCAAATTTCCATCTACATCTGTGATCGTTTTCACCATTCGTTGATACTTATAGAGCAATGAAGGACGATGACAACAATTCTGATGAGGTTGACATTGTATTGGTAAGTTTATCTATTTTGTATTAACTATTCTTGATCATTTTTTATGGTTGTTGTTTTGTTTAAGCTTATTCGGTATTGGTTTGCCTACTGTTAAGGTTTTGTTTGGTAATACAGTACTAAACAAAAACATTTAGTTCGGTATATGGTTTTGAACAAAACCTTTATTTTTGGCACTGTTCAACAGAACATAATTTCCAATGAGACGAAGAGATTTCCGTCAGTCACTGATCTCAACTGAGAGATTTTTAACGAGTCAAAGAGAAGATGATGAGGGTAGTTTGTGAGAATCCGTATTTAATTATTCTTAAAAATGCATTATAAGATGTAAATAATAAATTAATTTTATCTAAAGACTATTTAATAAATATATTGTTGTATAAATTAGTTTTAAACCATTCTAAATTAGTCACTAACAAAAATATTGTTAAGAATAATAATTTTGTGAGTAGTTAATGTTTTTTATTTGTAACTATTTTTGATGAAAATTCAACTTAATAATTATCCTTATGAAATATCTTAATTGAAAACTTTCTTTAATTGATTTTAAGAAGCACACAAATGCACAATTAAATAAATTTATCATTCAATTAAAAAAAATAAAAAAAATTTAGATGGCTGGTGAGATAGGTTGCATGCTAACCTATGAGATAGGCCTGATGAGGTTGACATTGTATTGGTAAATTTATCTACTTTGCATTAATTATTCTTGATCATTTTTTATGGCTGTTATTTTGTTTAAACTTGTTCGGTACTGGTTTGCCTACTGTTAAGGTTTTGTTCGATAATATAGTGTTGAACAAAAACATTTTGTTCGGTATATGGTTTCAAACAAAACCTTTATTTTTGGCACTGTTCAACAGAACATAATTTTCGACGAGACGAAGAGATTTTCGTGAGTCACTGATCTCAACTGAGAGATTTTTAACGAGTCAAAGAGAAGACGATGAGGGTAGTCTGTGAGAACCTGTATTTAATTATTCTTAAAAATGCATTATAAGATATAAATAATAAATTAATTTTATCTAAAGACTATTTAATAAATATATTACTGTATAAATTAGTTTTAAACCATTCTAATTTAGTCACTAACAAAAATATTGTTAAAAGTAATAATTTTGTGGGTAGTTAATATTTTTCATTTATAATTATTTTGGAAGAAAATTCAACTTAATAATTATCCTAAGTGGGTGTTTGGGGTAAATTGAAAAAGTGCACTTTTTGATTTTTTTTTTTTTACGAAAAAAATAGAGAAAAAAAAGATGTATATTTGGAATTTTTTTTGATTTTTTACGAAAAAAATATGTAATAAAATATTGTAGCAAATATCAAAATTACCAAATTACCCTTACTAACACAGTCAGCAACACTGCTCTGACTTTCTCTCTCTTTTCAATTTATTTTATTTTATTTTTATGGGAATGTGTGGTTTACATTGTGTCTTTTTTTTTTTTAATGGAAAATTGTGACTACAAAGCCTGCACTGTTTGTTTGTTTGTTTTTTTTTTTTTTTTTTTTTTTTTTATCCGACATATTTCCAACCAAAATATAGGTGAATATCATGAATTTTTTTACTTTTTTTTTTTAGTGATTTTTTGACCTTTTAATTTTTATAGATAATGCTAACCCAACCCTAACCCGTTTGGGGACTGACTAAATTAGCCAATTAGCCAAAAAGTTATTAAATTAGCCAAAAAGTCAACCACTCATACTAAAAAGTCAAAGATTTTCTTTTCTCTCTACTTTTTGCACATCTTTTCGTAATTAGCCAAAAAGTCATCTCAAACATACAAGTTTTTTTTACCTACTTTTCTAACTGAATAGCCAAAAAATTACTAAATTAACCTGCTCCTAAAAGAGGCCTAAATATCTTAATTGTAAACTTTTCTTAATTGATTTTAAGAAACACACAGATACATAATTATATAAATTTATCATTCAATTAAAAGAAAAAAAAGAAAAGACAAAAGTTAGATGGCTGGTGAGATAGGTTGCATGCTAACCTATGAGATAGGTCATGATGGTCAGTCTTGGAGTGTAGAAGATATGCTCCATGCATGATGATGAGAGAATTAAATGGTTGGGTATGGTGATGAGAGAAGTAAATGATTGGGGAATAAAGTTTTTTTTTTTTGAGAAATAAAAATAAAGAGTTCTAATTTTGAAATTTTAAAAAGAGCTCTAATGATGTGATAATGAGTGAAATTCATATGCGATGTGATGTGTGTATTCATATTATATTTATATTTATATTTATATTTTTTATTTTCACTTATCACATTATTAAAATTCTTTTTAAAATTTTAAAATTAAAACTCCCTATCATATCATTGTTGATTGGTTAGGTATGTTTGTAAGCCTAAATATATGCGAATCCGGATCACCCGTCGCCTTCCCCTGTCGCCTTCCCTTGTTGCCCCCAAAACAACGTCGTTTTGGGGGCAAATTTTCAAAAAAAAAAAAACGCAGAGAAGGGAGGAAGGAGGGAGGAGGGAGGAGTAGGAGGAGGCTGCGAGCTCATCGTCCTCGTCCCTCGCCGCCGTCGCAACCGTCGCAGGTCGCAGCAGCTCCACCTCGTCGCAGCACCTGCGACCGCCGTCGCCTCCGCCTCCGGCCCGTCTCCACCTCCTCCTCCTCCTCCCCTGTATTTATGGCCCCCTCCAGTCCGGCCCTTCCCTTCCTCCTCCTCCTCCTCCCTCCTTCCTCCCTCTTCTGCATTTTTTTTTTTTGTGAAAATTCGCCCCCAAAACAACGTCGTTTTGGGGGCGACAGGAAAGGGCGACGGGGAAGGGCGACCGACGATCCATTCCCAAATATATGCAGGTGAGCTCCCTTGGCTGATGGGAGCTCAAAAAAAAAAAAAAGAAGTTAAGTTAGAAAGAAGAAAATAGTTATATATGCAAAGTTAGAGTTATTTCACCATCTTATTACTAAGGCCTCATTTGGGATAAATGTTAGGGTTAAAATAGTTATATAGAACAAAATAGATTATTTTAATTAAATAAAATAAAATGTCACATTTAATCTATAATTATTTTATTTTTTCTCTCACAAAAGTTAAAAAAGCCAAAAAATTTTATCACAAACGAGACTTTTTAGCCCCAAGTTAAAATAGTCAAAAAGTTAAAAAGCAAACTCACATCCCAAACAAACCCTAAATATGACAACTCTCATAATCTTCTCATTTAATTTTTTTTTTCTTTAAATTCAAATTTTATTCAAATGTCTATGAGGCTAAAAATCTTCATAGAGTTTTGTTTATAATTATATGTGAAATTGGTGTTATATATATTAGATGTTTGTAAGTTATTTATATATTGGTAGTATTAAAATCATGATATAATCTTAGATTTAGGCTTGGATGTGTAATTTGTGATATTAAATAGATGATTGAATATTTTTTTTTGGTTTGATCTTATAATTCTTAAATCTATCAGAATTTTATACGAATTTTTAGATAATTTTATACTCAAAATTTCGAGATGATTTCTTCTACAAAGTTGTGAAGAATGATGACTAGATCACCCAAAAAATTTTTGTATCAATTATTTTAGCTTTGTATGAATTTATATAAAATTTTAATTAAATATGAAATTTTAGACAGATTTTGCTTCATGTTTGAAAAATCACTAAAAAATTCTATATTAGACCAAATCTGAGTTAAAAATGAAATTTAAGAAATATAGTTTTATACTCAATTTTTAGATTATGAATTTGATTTATAAATTTCAGCATGAAATTATTTTAAGAAAATGTGACGAATCTGTGTCATGTAATTTCTTATAATTTTGTAGAATTATTTATAATTTATTTTTAAAAAATGACCATAACATGTTTGTTGAATATTCCTGAGAATTACATGAATTTTAGAATTGCCTAAATAATTTATTTGTAATTTTAATTACGAAATTTACGGTCTGAAAATTTTAGATAGAATATTAAAAGAGTTAAGATTACCACTTCAATTTTTTTTTTTTTAGGACTAAAAGTAAGTGTTGTACTAGTCTATTTAATTGGATCTTGTAAATTAGTAATTCATGCATGTGTGTTGTTATAATTTATTTTAGTTTTTAAAATTATTATTTCACATCATGGCTTGATTTAACTATTTATAATAATTTGTACATTGATTGATTATTATAGAACGTGTGTTAATATTCTCTATTGAGATTGTGATATGTTAGAGTTATTTATTTTGATGATTTATTTAATTATGTTTTAATTTATTTGAAAGAGAAAAATAAAATCCAAAATTTATTTTGATGATTTATTTGAAAGAGAAAAATAGAATCAAAATTTATTTTGTCCCATTATTTCTCACCTAAACCTTTATCCTAAATGTTGTTAGAATGTATTTAATATTTGATTAAATCAGGAGTTTAAACAGACCAAAACAAAGGTTCAAACAGCCTAGTATAGTAGCAGGCCAAAAGGTTCAAAATGTTCAAGTGGAAGATATTCAAATTAGTAATGATTGAAGTACACGGCTATAAACAGCTATAAAGGTTCACAAGGCCAAAAGGTTCAAAAGGTTCAATGGAAGATATTCAAATTTGTAATGATGGAGTGTAAGATATTCAAATTGATAATGATGGAAGTGCAACGGCTATAAATTCAAATGACTACAATGGCTATAAACGGCTATAAATTCAAATGAATACAACGGCTATAATTTTCATTATATATACCAAAGCCTCTAATGTAAACAAGTTACAAAAAACATAAAAATATTCTTTGATCTATAATCACTCACATCTTTTCTCAGAAATTATACACTGAGCCTTATAGCTTTAATCCTATCTTTCCTGTGTGAGATTTACAGAAAAATCAAAGCTTCATTTTATATATCTATCTTTGAGAGATATTTATTGTAAGTTTTCTTTGAAAGCAAAAATACCATTTCATCTTGTAAAAGTGTTGCAAACACTGTGTTCTTGAAATCTTGAGAGTGATTGTGAATCACCTAAGATTTGCAAGGGTTTGGGCTTGTGAAATCCGTGTAAAATCCGTGGAGAATTGCTCCATTTGTAAAGAAGTTGCTAGCACCCCTGTAAAGCTAGAAGATAGTGAAAAATCTCAAGTAAAGCTTGAGAAATGGATGTAGGCTTGGTTGAAGCCAAACCACTATAAATCTATTTGTCTCCTCTTCCCTAATCTCTTTATTTTCCTACTACTGCTATAACTATCTAATATTCATGTGTTAATCATTTGATTTACCATGTATGTTAGTTATACTTCATTGTTATTTTGCTTGATCATTTACTGCTAAGTTCATCATTGTGCTTGTTAATAATTTGCTGTACTATTAGTTAATTTTATTGTGGTATTATTAATTTTATTTTGTAAAAACCTAATTCACCCCCCTCTTAGGTTGCTTTTTGAGTAACAATTGGTATAAGAGCCTGGGGCTCTTGTTGAGATTTAATAATCTTGAGTTTTTGATCCATAGCAACCATATATTCTACTTATTCTGCTGTAGGACAAGCTAGCAATAGGCCACCTCTTTTTGACGGTAGTAATTATATTCATTGAAAAGAAAAAATAACTTTGTATCTTCAAGCTACCAATTATGTTTTGTGGCTCATTATCATTAAAGATCCTAAAATCCCTACCAAGGTAGTAGTCCATATCAATGTGCCTAAACTTGAGGATGAATTTGATGAGCGTAATTATAAACTCCTTCAAGCTAATGCTAAAGCCAAGCTTATTTTTGTGTGTGGACTAGATGCAAATGAGTACAATAGAATTTCTGGGTGTATTACTGCTAAAGAGATTTGGGATAAACTTGAAATCACATATGAAGGAACTAGCTAAATAAAAGAGTCTCGGATTGACATGCTTATTCATGATTATGAACTCTTTACTATGGAATCATTTGAATCTATTTCTGAGATGTTTTATAAATTTACCAATATTATTAATACTCTAAAATCTCTTGGTAAATCTTATACTAATGATGAGCTTGTAAGAAAAATACTTAGGTCTTTGCCAAATGAATGGGAAGCTAAGGTTACAGCTATCCAAGAAGCAAAAGACCTAACAAAATTAGGCATTGAAGAACTCCTAGGCTCACTCATGGCTCATGAACTTTCAATGATGGATGACAGCAAAAAGGAAGCCATTTTGGGAGAAAATGATAGAGTAGCCAACCTGTGTCTCATGACTCTTGGAAAAGAAGAATCCACTCAAGATGAGGTAATTTCTAATTATGTAGAACTTGAAATTGCTTTCAATGAATTACATGACATATTTAGAAACGTTTGTGTTAAGAATTCTAAATTAAAGAAATTAGTTACTTCTCTTTCTAATGATGTGGGTGTTTTAAAAATGAAAAATGCTACTTTGAAAAATGACTTTACGTCTATTGTCAATAAGAAAAACATTTTGAAAAACAATATTGAGGATTTAAACAAAACTCTTGAAAATTTTGTAAAAGGAAAAGAAAACCTCAACAAGCTTCTTGGAAATAAAAGATGTGCTTTTGACAAAGTAGGCATTGGTTTTGATCCTCCTAAACCTTTTATGAGATTAAATGTTCTTGAGACTAATCCCCATGGACCCAAGAAAGTATGGGTACCAAGAAAGAAATCAAGATATTTTGTAGGTAGAATCTCAAAGAACACCAAGGACTTCGAGAGGAAATGCACAACAAGAGTGTTCAATCTAAAAAGCAAAATCAGCTCCTACAAGAAGAAGAATGATGAAATGAAAATCACCAAGATAAACAATAGAGGTAATGTATGGGTGAAGATTCCAAAGAGGTAAATGAAGGTATAACTCCTAACACATCTTTAAGCTTAAAGTTCTATATTCTTTAAGGCGTGATTTGTGTATAATAGGTTGTGTCTAATCATTACTTCCATGTAACCTAAGTGTACTAAGTTTGCTAAGTCATGTTTTGCTAGTTTCTTTCAAACCTTCATTGAACTCAAAATTGAGAATTATATTATTTCAATGAATGCCTATTAGAATATGAATGATTCATGTATTCATTAACAGTTATATCATGTCATCCATTGCTATGAAAAGAGATAAGAAGTGATAAATTTTTTTTGTGAGCATACTTTTCACATCTTATATATGACTTCATACTAATATGTTAATTCCTTTTTTAGTCATATCTTTGTAGAATTAATTTTGATGTCATAGCATGTTTTTGAGATGTATACTATCTATATTTTGAATTCTAGATTTGTGATCTCAAGAATATGCTCAATATGAAAATTTCATGCTTATATGCTTTACATTGGAATATTTGAATGAGTTGTGAAATTCCTTGATTATGATCCATCAACAATATCTAAATGAAAAGAAGCATCATACGTTTGTAGAGACATTGTATCTATCCTATTGAATATCTTTTGAATATGGATTATATTGGCATACATCTCATGAAATACTTTTGATTGATAAATTGTTGAATTAATTGTTTATAACATTCATGTCGTGTTTCATATTGAGTAAAATGTTTTATCACACTTGAGCATGTGGATTGAATTGATGAAAATGCCTCTTAATAATGTTATGTGATTAAATGAGATTGTTGCATCATTTCTTAATAAAACAAAGAGCATAAAACTATTTTCTTATGCATATTATGCTATGCATTACAACTTAAAAATTCTGAAAAATAGCATTCTAAACTCTTGTTTGATCATTGAATTATTTTTCACCTTTTTAGTTTGTGATAAGAAGTGAATTGTGTTGTATTTTTATTGAGTAATAGTGATTATTCTATGAATGCTATATTTACACAAAATAGAAAATGATAGCACTAACTTAGGGGGAGAAATCATTTTGCTAACATACTTGTTAAAACCCTTTTGAGATGAACTCTTCATGAAAGAAAATTGAAGATTGAAAAGCTTCCATATCTTGAACCTAAGGTATGCCTCATACACTTTCTTAAGCTTTTGAGGTAAAAATTCTATCTTATATCTCTTGAGCTAATACTGTTATTACTTTGATATGAAAAAGATTGATTATGCTTCATATGATTTGCAATGTATACTCTTTGATGATGCTCTTACATAAAAATCATACCTATGCTTAAATGTGTGGTACATATTGAAATTCATGATTTTTCTTGGCATATGAATTGTTATACCTTGAACATGCTTTATTTTTTTTTTTGGAATTACATTAGCTCCATGAGATTATATTGAGTTTAACCTATTATGAGCAATATTTGATATTCTACATAATGCTTGAGTTATGATTGTTAAATCTTCTAGATTGCATATTAGTATCCTTGGTAGATTGCATGTTGGTATCATTTTGGCATCCTATTTGATATTATTGACGAGAACATTTCAGTTATAAGCTTTCATTTATCATATCTCCTATTGATTTTGCCAAATGAAACAAGGGGAAGAATTTAAACTTGATTATTTTTTAAAATCCCCTCAGTTTCTATTTTGTTTTTGATATCAAACTTATAGGCTTGCACCTTCACATGTTACTATTTTTTTTTTGCCCATTATTGTCAAATGGTATGAGTTTCAATTGTATGATCATTGTGTGCTATTATTTTTTTTTGGTATCATAGAGCTACCTTGATATGGATAATTATTTGTGTTATAATGAGACTTACATTCTTTCATCCTATATGCTGTACCATACTCCCTCCTTGTGCTTGATTTTGTTGAAAATATCATCGGGGGAGAAAAAGAGACTTGATTGTTTTAGTATCTCTGATTATTTTGGTATCTCTATGCTTTTGGTATCTTAATTCTTACAATATAACCTTTTGAGCTGATTAGTTGTTGATAATGTAAGAGAAATATCATTTTCCTCGAGAAAGAGTGACTTGAACTTTAGCTCCATATTTATGTTCTTGCTTGGCAACCTTGTTTGATCTATGTACTGTTTTGTCTATTATAGTCTTGAGATTGGTATGCTCTTGCTAAGAAATTGAGAATTAGATCATGTTCAAATGCTTCTCATATACTCATTAACAATTTGGTCTGTTATTATTATTTTTTGTTTGGGCTTGATTTTCTTATTTTTTCTCTACTTTTTAATTTCATTTTTCAGTACTTAAACATAAACACAATAACAAATCAAAATACAAATATTTACATTAAAAAAAAAACACTTTTCATTTTTTTACGGCCACACGTCGATCAAAATAAACATAAAAAAAAACGCTTTTCATTTTTTTACGGCCACACGCTGATCAAAATAAATATAAAAAAGATTGTTCTCAAACGAGGCCTAAGTGAGAATGTTCAAAGAAATCTTTTTAAAATTTAGAATTTAAGGTGAAGGTTCAAAAAAATTAAGAGTCCAAAAAATTAAGGTATATGCTAATAGCAACACTCATTATATTGACCTCTTAAAAATATATATATATATATATATATATGGGTTAATTTGGAATGTAGGTTGACTTTTTGACTATTTTAGCTTGAGGCTAAAAAGTTTAGTTTGGAATAAGTTTTTTGACTTTTTTGACTTTTGTAAGAGAAAAAATATAATGATTATGAATTCGATTTGACGCTTTGTTTTATTAAGTTAAAAAATTTATTTTATTTTTTTGGCTAAAATAATCAAAAATTCCCAAAAAAGTTTATGCCAAACAAGCTCAAACACTATTAAGTTTGATGTAATTATATTAATTTTTTTAAAATTTCAATTGACACAACCCTTAATCCTATTTGCTTCATTAATTCAATTAATGATATAAATTTAAAAATGATATTGGATTGTTTTGAAAAGTTGATTTTAGTTTTTTCTAACTTTTTTTTAAAAAAAAAAGTGTAAAAAAATAAAAAGATAATATTAAATAAATTAAAATTACAAAATAGCTTTTAACTTCTCTATCCAAAAAAGACCATTATGTCACTATTTATATTAGTTTTAAAATATTTATTAAAAGGATATTATTATAATTATATTTAAAAGAATAATATTATATATATTAATTAATATACTAATTAATATAATAACATATAATTAATTAATATACTAATTAATATATAAGATGTGATATAATATTAAAATTTTAAATATTTATAATTTACGTAATAAATAAGATGAGTAATAATAATACAAATTAATACATACATATAATACCACCATATTTAAAATAATGTAATTTAGCTTTGTATTATTCTAAAAGCTGAAGGTAGGTATGTCCAATCAAACCTCTCAAGCTCTCTCTCACCTCGCTTGTTCCGCCTCGCAAAATCACAGTGTGTGTTCACAGACAGACCATCTTCTCTCTCTAGAAATCCCACTCTCTCTCTCTAACCATCATGGCGATGGCGGCGAGGAGACACTGCTCTTCTTCTCTGTGGTTCTCTCCTCTCTCCTCCCTCTTCCTCCCCAGAGGCGACCTCCTAGCTCTCATCTTCATTCTCTCTCTCCTCCTCCACCACCTCACTCTCTCCACCGTTTCCGCCGCCGACTCACACTTCGAGGGTTTCGATGCCGACGACGAAACCCTAGACGATGACTCTCTCCATCTCATCGATCTCCCTCTCCGATCCCCAACACCTCCGACTATCACTCAGTCCGACACCACCGAGTCCGATCATGGACCCCCTGATCAAACCCCCTTTTCAGCCGATTCGGATATACCTTCCAAACCCTCAACGAGTTCGTTCGAGTACTGGGACGAAGACGAATTCGAAGGCCTCCCTGTACAACACCAACCTCCAGAAACCGTGAATTTAACCGATTCCGAATCGAATTCGGATTCGAAAACTGAAAAAACGGTGAAGAACACTGCTAATGTTCAACGATCGTATATAGTCGAGATTGCGTGCGGATGGTTCTTGATTATCTTTGTAATCAATTATTTCTATGGTAAGAAAGAGAATGAGAACATTGCGTTGGCTTGGGCAACGAAATTCGCGACCAAGGACTCGATTTTCGACAAGAATTTTAGTCTTTTGGGGGTCGGTGATGGGGATGACTCACCATTGTTGTTGAAAGAAGGACAGAATGTGTTCAAATTTTATGCGAGCGGGAGGCGATTTTGTCAGGGGTTGTTGGCGACAATGGAGCTCAAGAGCCGGCACGATTTCATTTCGAGATTGTTCAATATGGTTGTGCCTTGTAAAGATGAGATGACTTTTGAGGTTTATATGAATGATGAAGCAATGGATCAGGTGGTTCTTGCGCTGGCAAAGAAGAAGGCCTCAAAAACAATGCACAAGGAAGTGAGGGATCTTCAGAGTTTCGCGAGTTTAGTTTCGCCGCCGAGTAATAGGAAGTGGGTTGTTGAGGATTTGGCTATTATTTCGGAGTCCAAGGAGGTTGCTGGGGATTTAATCACAGAGACCGTGCTTGAGCAGGTATCCATTTGTTCTAATTATTGTTTTGGAGCTATTAATTATTCCATACTTAAATCAGTTGTGTTTGTTGTTTATTATTGTTCTAGGCAGTCCTAAAATGGTGTCTGATAAAGAAAGAGATCAGTGGTGATCCTGTTGTAGGGCTAAGTTGACTCTGTTGCATGATTGCCAACTTGGAAACACATGAATTTACACCCGACCTGAGTCTTGTAGAACAAGGTCATTAATGATGATTCAATATCATGTTATAATTAGCACTAAGTTTGGGAACTTAGGAGAAAAAAGAAAAGAAATTATTATTTAAGATATAAGAGAAGAGAAAAGAAAAGAAATGATTGTGATTTTTCTCCTTCTTGATTGGATAAGAGCATCTCTAATGGAGCTCTCAAAACATTTGCCAAAGCTATAATTTAGCAATAGTGATAAAAAGTGGGTCTCCAATGGTTTGCTATTTTACTTGCCAAAGATGACATGCCATATCTGTTCTCAAATTTGGCAAGTAAAATAGCAATTGCTAAACATGCCACATCAGCAAATATGAACATATTTGTGGCTCCAAATTCGGTTGAAAAAATAGAATTGAAACAGTAGAAAACCAAGTAATTTTTCAATTTAATTTTTCAATTTAATTTTTCAAATTGAATTATATTTATTTTTTTTTCTAATTTTTCAATTTAATTTTTCAAATTGAATTATATTTATTTTTTTTTTTCTAATTTTTCAATTTTTTTTCCATTTTTTATATTTGTCTAGTTGGGAATAATATAAATATATAATTTTTTTTACAAATAGTTAAAAAAAGGTCATAAAAGACAAAAAATAAACAAAAATAAAATCACAAAAAAACTTATATCCAAACAATACCTACAAACTTAGAGGAAAAGTTGGTTGAGAATTGTCAAAATAGCAAGTGACCATTGGAGCACCATTACTATAATTTGACAAAATAATACTATTCATTGTCAAATTATAGCAATAGCAATGGTATTATAGCAACAACCATTGGAGATGCTCAGTAAGAAATAAAAGAAAAGAAATGATTGTGATTTTTCTCCTTCTTGTTTGGTTAGATTTCATAAGAGAAAAGAAAAGATCCTTCTTGGTTGGATAAGTAAGAAATAAAAGAAAAGAAAAGAAATTATTGTGATTTCTCTCATTCTTGTTTGGTTAGATTTCATAAGAGAAAAGAAAAGAAACTGTTTTATGTTATATTACCAAAATAATCTTTTTATATTTTGTCAATCATTTTATTTCTTTTATTTTTACAGGGGCAAAATTGGTATTATGAAAATTTAAAAATCTATTGATTTCTTTTCTCTCCCAATCTCTCCACTTTTGAGAAGATTAAAAATGAGGGTTATAAGAGAAATGGGTTTCTCTCCGTTTCTCTCCATTTAAGTTATCTAAACAAGTAAGAAAAATATATATCTCTCAATTTCTTTTCTTTTCTTTTCTTTTCTCTCCAAATCACTCAATCCAATATTGGACATTTTACGTACTTGGCCCAAAAAACATTGTGCATTATGCATTAAATAGATCATGGGTACTGGTAATTTTTTTTTAGTTTCTTTAGTGTGGTATTACTGGTCTGGCTGTTTGGAGGAGTTTGACTGCGTAAGTCTAACTACCTTGTTGAGTTTACCTACGTGCTTTGTGTTTTCACCATTTTTTATTATGGTAGTTAAAAGGCTTGACAAGGTGCAACCAGCTTGTTGTGGGGTGGTACATGTGATGAGTTTAAATGTCATCTTGTAGTATACTCCTATTAGAGAGAGGGGTCTATGGATTTTTGGGGGCTTGTCATTTTAAATCAAGCTCTTTTGGAAAAGTGGCTTTGGAGGTATACTTTTGAAAGAGACAGGTTTTTGAGGAGGGTGGTTAGGTCAAAATATGGTTGTATGTGGGGGGATTGATCTACCATGGAGGTCTCCATGTCTCACGGTAAGGGACTTTTGTAAAGCGTCTTAGCAGGGTGAAATGATTTCTCCAAGTATGCTTGATTTATTGTTGGGAATGGGATGAACTTGTGTTTTTTAAAACATTTGTGTAGGGAGGAGAAGGTGGAGGGGACATATCTTGCCCTTGCTAGGATTGTGGTAAGGGAGCTGCTACTAGTGACTACCTTATAAAAGAATGTACTCAAGTTTTTTAGGATATTCCAGAACAAAGAGTGAGACAGAGATCAAAGCCCTCAATTTATTTCCTTCATTTTCCTTTCTTCTCCTCTGATTTGCTGGTTTCTTCTTGTTCCTTTAGTGTTTGGGTGTAGGGCTTGGTTTGCCTTTGATCTCTCGTGAACTCCTTAGATCTCCTTTGCTCTCCTTCTATCTAGGGTTCAACATCCCTTGATCTAGGGCTTCGATCCTTCTCTTTTCATAAGTGCATAGGACTTCAATCTCCATTGATCTCCTTTGTTATTCTAGTTCCTTTTGGTTTCACTCAAATCCAGAGCTTCGTTCTCCTTCATATTGTGCTACCTGAAGATTTCTCACAGGTTCTTTGATGGCAAAGCATGAAGAGCTACAAGACTCGTTGAATTAATACATGCAGATGTTTGCTTGAAGGTCAAGATGTTGCTTCGTCCCTTTGGAGAGGAAGGCCATCATGTTTCTTAGGTTCCACAATTTATACTGAAGATTGTAAGATGAAGAGGATTGTTCAGCAAGGGCTGAAGAGTTCGACTTTGTAGGTGAAGACCAGAATGGAAGTTGAGTGATGTTGGAGAGGGAGAGGTCTTCATAGAGATTGGACAAGAAGGAATCTTCATAGATCTCGCTTTTTGCTGGGGTATAAATTTTGATGATTGGACAAGATTTACGAGTTATCACAGGCGCATTGGGGTAGAGATTTATTAGGGAGTTTGACAGGGGAAAGGAGGGTCCTGGAATGGAGGAGCCTTCAAAAGTGGAGGGAAGGTTAAGGAATGGGTGATATCAGGAAATATCTTGCTGCAATATCAGTGTGGACTTTCCATGAATGAAGGAAGGTGTTATAAGTTGTTTAAGAAGACTTCAAAGCTACCAAACCATTCAACCAATGAAAGAGGAGGGGTTGAGTGAGAAGAAAAAAAGAGTCCTAATTAGAATGAGAGGAGAAGAAGAAAGGGGAAAGATGTAAGAAAAGCTAGACAGAAGAAAAGAGAGAGATAAGAGGGAGTAGCCATCTCTGGGATCTTACATTGTTTGATTCTCCCCTTCAAAGAGGCAAGAAAAATATATATACACATAAATATATTTAGATATTAACCATTTTTTTTCATCATCTCTTGTATTCCAAGGCGCCAAATTACCAAAGTCATTTAAGTTGTCATGCATGTTGCATATGGATTCAGAGTATTAGGCTTCATGTCATAAAGGATCCGAGCGACTTTTTTACGTGTTGGGTGTCGGTACCTAACACACAACCCTCCTCCTTTACCCGGGCTTGGAACCGGCAGAGTTGCATGTTGCATATGGATCTGAAGTGAAATTTAGTAGATGTGGGCATCCCTCTCACATTATAGTTAAAAAGAACAGACTGAAATAAAATAACCATGCAAAACTAGTAAACTTAAAAGTATAACTTACAAAGAAACTGAAATACTTCTGAATCTGAACTAGGTTTATTCTATCTGCATCAGATTTTTCTTATATATTCTTATTATTTCTTCTTATCCTACAGTTTTTCTTTTCTTTTTAGTGATTTGTTTGGAGGCTTCGATTGATAACCTGTTTTGCTATTGTAAGCAACTATGAAGCACGGACACGGACACGGACACGGACACGGGACACGGCAATTTCTAAAAAATGGGGACACGGACATGACAGGGGACACGGCAAATTTTTTAATTTTTTTTATAAATATTTTTATTTTAATACATATTAATTATTTTATTTATTTATTATATTTTTTAAATAATGTGTTCCAATTAATTTTTTTATTTTATTTTACATACATGTTTTTTTTTTTTTATAATTAATATGTATAAGTATATATTATCTTATAATATGTTATATAATAACTATTATGTAATAGTTATAATATATAATAATAATAGTTATTATATAATGGTTATATATATTATATATAATGAATCAAAAGACGAGAAGATAAAGACGGGAGAGAACTGAGGGAGAGGGAGAGGGAGACAAGACAGAAGCCAGAGAGAGGGAGACGATCGCGATATTGCGATCATCGCGATCACGAGGGAGAGAGAGGATCGCGATCGCGAGGGAGGGAAAAAAGGAGAGAGAGAGAGAGCTCTGAGACGGCAAAGGGGCGAGAGAGAGAGATCTGAGAAGGCAAAGGCGAGAGAGAGAGCTTGTCGAATTCGAATGGGGCTCTGGATCGTCGAAGTTGAAGGGCTTTGGATCGTCGCTGACCAGGTTTGTACTCGTTTTCCCTTTCATTTTACTCCTCGCTGTGTCCATGGCGTGTCCCCGCAATGTCTCTGCCGTATCCCCTGTAAAAAAATAAATTAAATTAAGGGGACACGCTAGATGCCGTGTCCCGTACGTGTCCCCGGCATGTCCCGTGTTCGACACCCCCACGGCTCCATTTTGGCGTGTCCATGCTTCATAGGTAAGCAATGCCCATTTTACCCAGACTAGTTCTACTGCAGCTCACCCTTTCACGGCTGTAACAGTAATAAATCTCATAACAAATGTGATGTCATGTATTTCTAGAAGAGTTGAGTATCTGCTTCTCCTCTCTGTATATGGTGTCATTCTATTCTTTATAGTCATCTGAGAGTTTCCTTGCAAAAAGAACATCCATTTTAATTGTTAGAATTGATTGTTCTGGACTTTTTAGTTGTTTGTTGATGGCAGGATGACTAATTGAGTTGTGGATTTACACTTTATTTACATGGTAGTATTTCATAGATATCTATAATCTATGGGTTCCTATATTCTCTCTCTTATTAGGGCCAAGACTTAAAAATTACAAAACTATGACTCCTTGACTATTAATGTTATTCTTTACCTGTATAAATCATATATGAATGCCTCAAAACATACTTGGACTATGATATGAACCAACAAACATGGATACGTAACACGCCGGCGTGAAAATTTTCAAAAAAAAAAACTTGGACAAGATGTGTGAGGGACATGTCGGGGACATGTACAAAATATGTAGTTTGATATATTTATTATGCTATGAAACATGATTCGACAAACATGCCGTACCTGTACCGGGTACTTACCGGTATGGTATTTCTTATGGGACTTGTGCATACGTATCGGGTACCGAAATACGTATCTAATTTTTTTCTTCTTAATTTTTGGCATATCCAAACGTATC
This sequence comes from Camellia japonica, assembly GCA_030407325.1. Lineage (NCBI taxonomy): Eukaryota > Viridiplantae > Streptophyta > Magnoliopsida > Ericales > Theaceae > Camellia > Camellia japonica. Next base: position 166,689,181 of record JAPPVO010000019.1, on the reverse strand, counting down.
TAGCATATATCCAAGCCGTACCGTACCTCATTCAAAACAATATTTTTTTCTACTACAGAGATAAAATTCCTTTCATTAGACTTCTTTTTTATTTTTAATTTTATACTTAGCATGATTTTAAAATTAAGCTATGGTTTGTGAGTTATTTAATATACTGACATTTAATTTTGATTTATACCTTTACTTTTGGCATCAATTGTTAATTATAGGCTGGATCTTAACAAATTAAATCATTTAATCAATTTTTGTATTACTCCAAATTAAAAATAAATATTTTTTTACAAACGTACCAAGCCGTACCCCGTACTCTAATTTTTTTAGATTTTACCGTATCGACGTATTTGTATCATACTAATGTTTTTCTGTTGTCTTTGAATTCCAAATTATTTTATTCAATCTTGTAATGTGTTTTACCTGTGTGTAATCAATAAACACGTGTTTCTCCAGTGTCTGAAGTGTGTTCAAGTCTAAATTTAAAAAAAAAAAAAAAATATTTAAATAGAACATGTTAGAGATGTGTCCAGTAGGTGTTGAGAAGTGTCCACAAATATCATGTTGTGTCGGGCACTGACAGTGTTTGACACGGCACACTACCTTCTTAGAAGTGTTTGTGTGCTTCTTAGGTTTGTAGCCATACACTTTCAATTTAGTTCCTCCAGCTGTCTCCATCAACAAGCTTATTCTTCCACTTGGTTATTTCTTATCCTTGCCCTTATTGGTGATTGTTTGCTGAAATGTTTTCTGTTGGTGTATCTAATTTTATTGTGTCGTATGAAAATTAGTCCATCAAACGGCCACATAATTATAGAATCAACATCCAAAATAATTATTTCCTCAGGCAGCATGATTTGTACTTGTTTCTCTACAGGTCTTTGGCGACAAAGCTTTTGATAAATACGGAAAAGGTTTCATCTCAATGCATTTTTCTGATCAACACGTGGGCATGCACAAGAAGATGCTCGTGTTCAAGTTTGCTCTCCCTGATGCCAATCACATGGCTGACATGACTCGATTAATTGCTCTTGTGCCCTACTACATTGATTTAATCGGTCGCTACAAGCTCAGTTCACAGGTGGGTCATGTTTATAATCATATTTTCCAGTTCATCTAGGTGTTTGTCAATTTGTCGTCATGATATTTTAAACTGAGATCTCTGCAATTAATACAGGCCCGGTCCAAGACAGAAGCAGCCCGAGTAAAGGCTGCTCAAGAGGCATACAAAGAACTTCAAAATGCTAGGCAAGACGCGTTGCAGAAAAAGAAGGCTGAACGGAGAAAGTTGCTGGAGGAGGCTGAGGCAAAGCTCAATGCCGAGGCAATTCGCAAGAAAGAGGCAAAAGACCGCGCTCGCCAGGTGAAGAAGGCCGCGCCAAAGGTGAAGATGACGCGTGCTCACTAGATCTGAATTAGTTCTGTTTGTGCTGTGCTATGCATGTCATCATCATTTTTCTTAATTTCGAGATGGGTTTCCTCTCCATTCCTACATGGATACAAATAGATTCTGTACCATCACACGCCTGTGTATGTTGTTAGCAGTAGTTAGGTCTTCGACATTTACCCCCAAAAAAAAAGGTCTTCGACATTTGCCACAAAGCCGTGGTTTTTGAACATTAGTCCTATTCGGTAATGTGACTAAACAATGCATCAATTATCGATTATCAGAAGATTTATTTTCAAGAAGCAACTCCGTTATTTCTTCTGTTTTTTGGGTCATGTAAACCAAGAGCGTTCGTTTTCTTTTTTGAAATAAATCTTATGATTATCAAAAATTGATGCATTTTTTTGCAATTTGGCAGCACACAATTATATGCATGCAATGCAGATGGATAATATTTGCAGAATGTGCTCTTTTGGGAGTGAATGAATGATTGGTTGCTTTGGAAGAATGAAACTACAGTAGTAGTAAACAGTCTATACAAAGATTTAAAGATTGAATGTATGTTCATGCTCGAATCAAATAGAAGGAATAAACAGGTGAACAAAGGTGTTTGCTAATTTAGAATCAGAGCTAGTCAATGATGATGAATTTCTCTGGAGTTGTAATTAAGTTGGCAAAATCTTTAAAGAGTGATCAACCAGAATTTTTATGATAAGCATCACTGGATTGTGATCCTCTCAATTTTATATTTGTAATGGAGTCATCTAAGGGTGTGTAATATTATTTTCTAATTTTAAATAATTATAATTTGTATTCGTAGTTTATAGTCATTAAATATGTAATGAAAATATTCCATTACATACTTAGAATGTAGAGGATAAAAGTCCGACATCACTATAGTCGAATGGGTAATGCAGATGCAAGTTATGACATTTATGAAGTTGATTCCCACAAATGTCATAACTCAATCTATGAGAGTTATAACTTCAAAAAAAAAAAAAAAAAAAAAAAAGAAGAAGAAGAAGGTGAATTATAATCAAATATCATATAAGGTATAACTAAATAACTCTTGAATCATAATAAAAATAATGTTATAATCAATATCACAATACTTTGGAGTGTATACCCTAAAATTTCCCTAGTCGTGTATATATATATAAATGTTCTACATACAATTTTTCTTACCAATGTATCATACAGTAATAGTGATGGAATGAGAGTCAGCACACCATAATTCGGTGGGTCTCTCCACACTCAGTCATAACTCATTCGATTGGTGATGAACCTTCCCGCAGGAATTGAGAACAATTTGGATGCAAGAGTTTGAATTTGAAAGTCAATGAACACAACTCTTGGACAAAGCATTGTGACTATGGACACTCCATTTTTGATTGCCGCCAAGGCTCGAGCGCTTTGTCCGGTACACTTGATGATGAAAGTGGTATTGTGCGTGGTTCGAGATTTCAACGAAGGGGCCGTATTTGAAGCTTCGAAACAATCCCAACCCTTCCATATTCTCACTGATTATACCCAAGAAATTCATTTTTATACATTGTGCCACCCTTTGCTGAGACTGAAACAGAAAAACAGGGGAATGCATTGAGGGCCGGCCGTGGCTATTTAGGGCTGGTCGGGCCTTGGTAGCGAGAAACACTGTTCTGGGTGGGAAGCCGCCAGCTGTCCATTTTTGAAGATATTTATGATATTTCTGGCTCAAATTCTATAAAAACGACCATATATCTCTGTTTTGAGGGTTGAAGAACTTCAAGAAAGTCTTTATATCACCTTGAAAGCTCCTGCTTCTCCTTCTTCTTGTGCAAGCAACACTTTGAACTAACCTAACACCTTGAACCCATATCCATAGATCATATACACGTTCATACCTTAGCCTAAGAACCTTGGTTGAGCCTTGAATACCATAATTCAAGCTTGAGAGTGTGTTGAGACTTGGCTTGGTTCATAATCAAAAGCTTACTTCTTTGAGAGGTATAAGCTTGCTATCTTCCCTCTTGCTTTCATTTCTTTCATTTGCTACCTAGTTTTCATTGTTTTGTGTTGTTTTGATCCTATTTTAAGTGTTTAAGTTTAGGTTTGGAGAGCTACCAAAAGGATAGAGAGAGTTTACACTCTTTCTAGACCTTTACCTATAGCTCAAACCCTTACTTTTACACTCTTTTTCTTTGCTCCCTAAACTGATTTTCAGATTTAAAAAAGGACTAAAAATCATGCTTTGAAGCTTCAAAAGTGGAGGGGTTAGCCACCCCTCCTTGTTCTTGCTTACTAGCGTTGTTTCCTCTATTTGTTGTTTAGCTTGTTAGGCTCTTTTCATGCATTTTTAGCCACTATTTTTCATCTGTTTAGGGCTGTTTTAGAGCTGTGTTAAGTTGTTTAAATAGTTCATGCTTCGATTAGTTTAATTGTTGTCTCATAAGTTTGCATATATAGCATGTTGTATATTGTTCTAAGCTTTTCTTCAATCCATTTCCATGTTTAAGACCTCATTTTAATAGTCAACTTGCCATTCATCTCTTTCATTTGAGAGTTGTTTCAATCGGTTGAAAGTTATTCAAAATGTGAACTAGCGATTTACGCTTAATGGCTTAATCTTTACAGAGATTCATTGCCAACGGTGTAGTCTCTTTTTCATGTTGAGAATCACCTCCCGTTTGACATATTTCTCACTTAATGGATATAATCTCTAGTGGACATAACGATCGTCTTGGACTTAATGGATTAAAGGATGGCAAAGATTAATGAATTTTGGCTTAAAATGAACCAACTCACATAAAGAAAATGAGTCATCTTGCTTGGGATTCAGCTGGACGTTATGCCGAATTCATTGTGTCAAGAGTTGTCTTACATCAATTCATGATATTTTGATGGATCTTGAAGCGTCTCTACCTCCCTCTTTGAGTTCACTTCATAATAGGAGGGTGGGGTGGTTGTTGTTCATTTCATTTATTGATTTTGTCCAAGTTGTGCATCGAAATAATCAAGCAATCAATTTGCTCATTGATGATTTTAGAAACAATTCTAACATTCTCTCGAGGCTTTCCCATGACAGAGAAGTGTAAAAGGGACAAACAAAGTCCAAAACACTCTGTCTGCACTGTTTTCACTTCAAAGCACAAAATAGAATTTTACATAAAATTGAGGCATGGCCAGCCTTCTTTAGGCCCGACCGAGCTTCATTAAGGGCCGGCCGGTCATTAATGTTTGGTCAGCAGTGCATTTTTGCAGAAAACAGAGGACAGTGGCTGAAGGTAAAACAGAATGGTCTGGGCAGACTGAGTAGCTTCTGGACGCTGCGCATACGAGCATTGTGCATCCTTGTGCATCCTTGTTTGATGATCAATTACTAATTATTAGTACAATAATTAATTAATTTAATTATTATTGTTTATTTATAATTGTTGTAGTTAATTAGCTTAAATAGCTAGTTTATTTCTCATTAGTACCCTTGTTGTAATAGCCTAGTTAGCTAGTTAATGCTTTAATTATTCATTGGGTTTTGCAATAAGTAGTTTAATTTGGACTTTTAGACTTTGATTCGCACCCTCTTGCATGAGGGCAAATGTGTAATAAGTTGTATGTCTTCCAACCCCACGTCTTTCTCCCTTTTGCTTACTTGCTTAGGATGGTTAGTATAGGAACATCATTTTTCATTAGCATTCTTATGCTTTGCATCCATTGTCTTACATGCGTCCAAGATTCGGCTCATCATACTAACCAAACGTTTAAATTCATTACTTGAATACGTGATTCATCATATGTCTTGAATGGAATCATATGCCATGCACATAGCCGAGCCTATAAAATACATAATGTGTGCGTTGCCTTAGTCATATTGCATTAATTAGGAACATGTTCTATCTTTTTTTGGCTCAGAGTACTAGGTGAATAATTTTATGTTTTAGCATCTTGCATCGAATGTGGTTGTTGCCATGTCAAAGCATACTCCCATGAGGCTAGTTGCTTAAGTGATATAACTCTTTTAATGCCATGGATGAAGGCCTTTTTACATAAGTTGGGATAAACTGATTACTGCACATGCAAACTCACATTTTCAAGTGACGAGTATCAAAAACAATTTTCAAACAAACATGAAATCAAATGTTCCAACTTTTGCAAATTGGTCTATACTTGCGTGTATCACTTGGTAAAGTTAGTTTAATAATCGGAACAAGAGCATAGAATGTAAATAAAAATCACATCATAATTAGTAGAGGCCGATCTTTGATCGGGTGAGTGAGGTGCTCAATTCATGACCTTCCTCTCTCGTACCTAAACTCCTGAGCTGAGACACTTTGGTGATGACGGATAAGTGGCCTTTGGCACGAGTCTCGGGTTTCCTAAATTTCCTAAAAATATTTAAGTGGCGACTCTAAAATTTGGCAAAGCAGTCCATTTTTTGCATTTGATTCAAACATCGATTTTCCAAAAGAATTGATAGATTTAGACTCTTTGTGTGTTTTCATTATTTCACATTACACTTGTGAAATCAAATTCAAAACCACAAGCAGAGTCCAAACTGTATGGCAATTCGCCTTCCGAAAAGGAGCGCGAAAAGTTGAGCTACATATGACTATTGATATTGTGAAACAACACTAAGAGTTGTGTCCATTACCACAGGTCACCATGATGTATATAAATAGACATGGTTGTAGTGTTGCAAAACTACTTCAATATTACCAATCTTCTCATTTGCTTTGTTCTCAAATTGTTGATTTTCTTGCGTGACAAACACCTTCATGGGATTATCAATCATCGCCATTATTTGTTTTTCTTTCAGTGATATCAAAGCAGTGTTAAACTGAGTACGCAAGTGTCGAATTATAATCCGTAGAAGAGCAACTTTGATCAGAATTTATTTTTCCAAAATTTAGAGAACAAATTAACAAATATATAGTGCCCCGCTTTGATGATTTCTATTTGGTTGTTCGATCACTATAAGCGCATAAACAACCCAACAATGCACCTGAAGGAAGTTGTTGTGGTTTGAAACGACAAAAGATCAATTGCCAAAATCAAGTCCGAATATCGTTGGGTAGAAGAAATGTTACGAATCTTTTTCGATTTCCGAAACGCGTCTCCATCTCCTTCATCTTGTTCATTTCAAAATTTCAGTCGACATGGTGATTTTCCTATCTGTTGATTTTTATTTTTATTTTTTGTCTTTGGTCACCCACTCCATCGAATAATACTGTTGTTGCTATTGCTGCTGCAAAGTTATGTTTTTAATCTTGTTTTTGGGCCAGATATAAAAAAAATAAAAATAAAAATAAAACTAAAAATAAAAAAAAAAGGCTCAATAATCAAGGAGTAGCCCACAGACACAAATATAAGTTGTAATCAAAAAGATATTTATCATTATTATTATTGTTATTGTTATTGTTATTATTATTATTATTATTATTATTTTGGGATTGGTATTTTGGCCAGTTCTTATTTGTTTTAAAGTTAAATTGAGTTGTTCAAAAACTATTTTTTTTAGAATTTAGTGAAGAACTCCAAAAGCCTTAAGGAAAAAAAACTTTGTATGCACAATTGTATATATATATATATTTAATATTATTTAATAGTACACATTATTGTTTTTTTTAATGGCAATTAAGAGTGCTATTGATGTTTCAAGAATTGAATGTTTAATGGAAATAATTTCCGAGAATGAAAGCGTCACATTTTTTCTCTTTTTACACATGAGAAAACTTTGTACACTCTATCCACGTATAAACCAAATGATGATTCTAATTAGGTTCAAAACAAGTGGATAGAGGATGATGCAATGACAAAAGCAACTAGTTACACAATATGAAAAACAATATATCATTCCGTTGTTTGAAGAACATGAGACTGCAAAACAAATGATGGAAACACTAGAAAGTAAGTATGGAGTTCGATCAAACACTCAAATCCAATTGCTCTTGAACAAATATAATAACACTCGTATGAGTGACAATGACAATATTGGTGATCATGTTAATCAAATGGAATTAATTGCTAAAGAATTATCGAACGCTGATCATCCCTTATCGGAGAAGATGCAAGTCACTATTATACTTAATAGTCTTCCATTGTCTTGGAATCATGTTATCACATCCCTAACTCATAGTGGAAGAGAGACTTCAATGGTAATTTTTTCTATATTCCTAGTTTTGGAAGAAGAAAGAACAAAGTGAAGGCGTAGATAAGGATTGTCTTCTAACTCGTTGATGGCGCAATCTTCGACATAGTCACAAATATCCTCACATGCCATTCAACAAGAAGAAGACTACCATTTCAAGAAAAAATGGAAGAAGGATTCCAGAAAGGGTGGCAGAAGCAACAAGGGTGGCAAAAACAACAAAGGAACAAGAACCAATCAGGCCCATGCTACAATTGTGGTAAGAAAGGTCACATCAAAGCCACATGCCCTAAGAACAAACAGAGAAAGGATCACAACTCCATTGCCATGACGGTTTCTGAAGCAATGGTAATTGAACCTTCATCAAATTCATGGTGGATTGACTCTACAGCAATTAAACATATAGTGCAAAGCAAGGAAATGCTCGTGGACTTCACTGAAAAGAAGATTGGTGAACACAGAGCCTACATGAGCAACAATTCTCACAGTGACGTTTTGAGCATCAACAACTATAAATTCTCTATTAATGGATCTCCTATCGTACTTCATGATGTGCTTTATGTATCCAGTATCTGAAGAAATTTGATTTCAGTCCCAGTCTTAGCCCAAAAAAGTTTTGAGATAAATTTTAGGCTTGACACAGTGTTGATCAAGAAATGAAAGTATATTAGTGAAAGGTGTAAGAGTAAATGACATGTAATTTGCATGTCTCTACTAATGATAGTTCTTATTCATGGAATTTAAGATTAGGTCACATTAATAAAAATAAAATGTCTAGAATATGTAAAGTGGACTTTTACCTAAAGTGTGTTCTGATAATTTTGATACATGTGAACCTTGCATCAAAGAAAAAATTACTAGCAAGCGATTTTTAAAGCATTGGAAATCATCAGAATTACTTGACGTAATTCACTCTGACATTTATGGCTCTTTAAGAACTAAGACTTATCAAGGCATGAAATACTTTATTACTTTCATTGATGATTATTCAAGACATGAACACATCTACCTTCTTAAACACAAATTAGAGGCAATTGAAAAGTATAAGGAATATAAATTAGAGGTAGAAAAGCAACTTGGTCGATCCATTAAAAACTTGAATAACGATAGAGGTGGCGATATGAAGCCATGGATTCTTTTTGCAAGGAGAATGACATCAAACATTTATCTACAATGCCATATACTCCACAACAAAATGGGATTGTATAAAAATGAAATCGTACTCTAATGGAAATGACATGATCTAGGATGGCTCATGCTGATCTTCCCATTCATTTTTGGAGAGAAGCCTTGTCCACCGCTGCATACATATTAAATAGAGTTGAAACAAAAGCTAAACCTCTAAATCCTTATGAACATTGGAATGGTTCTAAACCTAATGTTCTAAATCTCAAAGTTTGGGGATACAAGGCCCATGTACTTATTCCCAAACCTTTAAGGGATAAATTAGGAAGTAAAACTTAGGAATGCAAATTTATTGTTTTTACCATCTAGAACCTGGATTAATAGAAAGTCGAAATGCTATTTTTCTTGAATCTACTGATCTTGTTACTCCAATTGAATGCATTGAATTGCTCTTCGAGGAATCTCAAGATTCTCTCATATTTGTTACAAGAACCAGAAGTTCTTATAGAACAACCTAATAATAAGAGGAATAGAAAACAAAGTGATGTTATTTTACCTGATTCAAATCCTGAAATAAGTGGAAGTAAGAAAGCAAGACGTTCATCTATGATTTTGAAAGACCACTATGTTTTTCAAGTTGAAGAACTCAATAACTTGGTAGATGACCCTACTAGTTACAATAAAGCAATAAGTAGCAGTGATGTTACACAATGGCTTGAGGCAATGAATGAAGAACTTGACTCAATCAAGAAAAATAATGTTTGGGAATTAACTGATCTGCCAAATGAAAGAAAAGCCATTGGTTACAAGTGAGTTCTTAGAAAGAAATTCAAAGTAGATGGAAGTTTGGAGAAATAAAAGGCAAGGCTAGTAGCCAAGGGATTCATTCAATAACCTAGAGTAGACTTCATAGATACGTATTCTCTTGTTGCAAAATTTGCCTCAATAAGGATTCTAATGGCAATCGTAGGCAGGATGGATTTGGAATTGCATCAGTTAGATGTTAAAAAAGCTTTTCTCAATGGAGAATTAAAATAGGAAATTTATATAATGCAACCTGATGTTTCCAAATCCAATGCAACAAGGATAAAGTCTACAAATTGAAGAGATCCCTTTATGGACTCAAATAATCTTCAAGACAATGGTACTTGAAATTCCACCAAGCCATTTCGAAAATTGGCTATGTTGTGAGTCCATTAGATCACTATGTATATATCTGGAAAAGTAATGACAAGTTAGCAATATTGTCTTTGTATGTGGATGACATATAGCAGAAAATTATCCAGATATGATTAAGAAAACCAAAACTTTCTTGGCATTTAGATTTGAAATGAAAGACATGGATCCTGTAACCTATGTTCTGGGAATTAGAATTTCAAGAGATAGAAAGTCAAAGTTTTATGTCTAGATCAAGAAAAATATCTAGAAAATGTGCTCACAAAATTTAATATGGATAATTGCAATTCTTTAAGCACACCTGTTTGCAAGGGACAAAGTCTTAGTAAAACTTTGAGTCCTCAAACTAAATCTAAAATTGAGGAAATGAGAGATGTCCCATATTCTCAGGCAGTAGGCAGCCTGATGTGTGCTATGATAAGCATAAGACCTGACATTTGTCATGCAGTAGGATTGGTAAGTAGGTTTCAATCAAATCCAGGTAAGGAACATTGGCAAGCAGTCAAAAGAATATTCAAATATTTAAAAGGCACTAAGAATTTGAAATTATGTTTTAGTTTGTGTGATCTTGAAATAAAAGTATATACTGATGCAAATTTTGCAAGAGATGTAGATAACATAAAATCTACTAGTGGTCATGAGTTACTGTTTGGTAAAACAACAGTTTCTTGGTTAAGTAAGAAACAAATTTGTGTTGCAAAGTATACTATGGAAGTTGAGTACATAGCTTGCAGCACAGCAGTTAGTAATGCGGTCTAGAAAAAATGATATGTTGACAATTTACAATTAGGTATACTTAACAAATCGGTCAATATGTTTTGTGACAATCAGTCCGCCATCTCATTAATAAAAGTGGAGTGAATAGCTCTAAAGGAAAACATATTGATGTAAGTTATCATTATATTCAAGATATAGTAGAGAAGGGAGAAATTAAAGTTGACTATATACACTCAGAAGAGATGGTGACTGACCCTATGACCAAATGGTTGTCTATGGAAAAATTTAGAGAACATGTAGCTAATATGGGATTGAAAAATGCCTAGCTAGGTGGTTTGGCTACTTATATAAGAGCATAGTTGGATGACTCTGGGAATGCCTAGATAACTAATGCTATGCGACTTTACCTTGTATGGAAACATGTGTTTGGTCAGGTAATAAGGTAGAGGAACTAACAAGGTACGAACATCATAGTTAGCATGAGATGTAACGTATGATATGCAACATGTTGACTAGGTGATGTTGTTTACTTGATCAGTAAAAAGTCGCTGATAAGGTGTGTCAACGAAAACCTTCAAGAATGAGCCTTAGAGAAAGTATTTAGAAATAATTTCGATGTAGGTCGACACATGAGAAATGTGTGCGGCTGAAGTTGTCAATGGTGATTGGGTATGGACTATGAACCGAACACTGAAAATTGATGTCGTTCACTTGAAATATAGTGAATTGAAGTCATCTGAAGTGTGTTGTCAGTGGGAGAACACATTCTTACGGATGTCGTTAGATTGGTGGCAAAAACGTGCGCACGTATGGCCAAGTCACAATCGGACGTCGATCTATGAGGTAAATTCATAGATGAAAGTTGGCATGAGGCAAAATTTTGGTACTAACGTAAACATGCTCAACTCAGGTTTTATCAGCTCATTATGATGTAATCAAGTGGGAAATGATGGAATGAGAGTGACCACACCATAATTCGACAGGTCTCTCCGTACTCAATCATAACCCATTTGATTAGTGAGGAACCCTCCTGTAGGAAAGGACAACAATTTGGAAGCAAGAGTTTAAATTTGAAAGTCAAAGAACACAATTCTTGTATCAAGCATTGTGACTACTGATGTTGTGAAACAACGCCAAGAGTTGTGTCCATTACCAAAGGTCACCACGATTTATATAAATACACATGTTGTAGTGTTGCAAAACTACTTCAATATTACCAATCTTTCTTATTTGTTTTGTTCTCGGATTGTCAACTTTTTTGCGTGATAAATACCCTCACAGGATTATCGAGCATCGCCATTATTTTTTTTCTCTTTCAAATAGAACTTAGAATGCAAAATGGGACTCAATTTAATTTACTAATATGAGTTTTAGTTGTTTGTATAGCACTATATGTATATATATTAACAGTGGAGTCAATCACCATACGTTTGTAATTTTACATTTACATTTTTAGGCGATTTGATAAATGAAGATATTTTGTATTGGAGTAGTTAACAATATAGACATTCTTGAAGAGGGAAAAGAAAGTAATAGTAATAGTCTTGTTTTGAGTAATGTGCTTTACATAATAAAATATGAGTGCTTATTTGACCTCATCACTTTTCTTAGGATCCCCCACTTCTTTGAATTCCCACCACTTAAATTGCTCCACTACCTCTTTTTCTTTGGACCTCACCATAATCCCAAAATACCTTTTCTTTGGACCCCCACTTTTACCACATTATTTTCTCTAGCAAATCCCCTCTCCCACCACCCTCATCTTCAGCATCTCCACCCCCACCTTTGGTGGCCATCATCAACCCTTCCCCGTCACCCCAACCCCTTTCCACCACCCTTCCGCCTCCTTTCGAACTTCTATCATTGTCCAACAGTAGCCTTCCATGACCCTAACAACCTTTTTTGAACCTTTTTTTTTCTTCTTGTGTTCGAATTTGTTTGGATAATTAGGGTTGAACGAATTTCATTCGCTCGGTTGTGTTCAGCTGAACTAACTTAGTTTGTTCAGCTAAATACAACTAAATAATCTAAGTTTGTTCGGTTCTAGCCAACTTTTTTTCGAAGGTTGAATAATTTCAATTTGTTTGACAAACTAGAGCTGAATAGAGTTTTGATTCCATTTTTTTTTTTCAAATTGCTCGAAATATATCAAAATGATATCCAAGTACATCCAAACATATCTTAAACACCAAAACCTTGTATATAATTTATTTACAATTATCATGTATAAGTTTGAATGAGGTTTTATTTTTATTTTTATTTTTGTGTGTATGTGTTGTTTTTTGTTTCTTATTTTTACAGTGGTAACTTTCGCAAGAAGAAGAATGGAACCGAAAAGGGGTTTACAAGTGGGAGAGGGTGTTGGAGAGGAGGCGAGGAGGCAAGGTGGCAAAGAGAGGTTGGTGAGGGTGGCCACAGGTGGTGGTGGGTGGGGTAAGATTAAGGTTAAGGGTTGGAAATTAGGGATAAGAATAAAATTGATATTTTATGTTAGAATAAATTTATAATAAAAATAAATTAAAGAACGTTGGCTCCTTAAAAAGTGGGGGCTATTGACAATTTCAAAAATTATACATATACACATACAGATGCGTCAATTACTGCTATCTGTTAATGTCACGACCCAAACCTGGCCCTATGGGTTTAGCACCGTAACCGGCCAGTAATCCGTGATTACCGAAGGCCTGCTTAACAGTAATACAGTATAACAGAGTTCAGGGCCTGGCGGAAGCCAATACAGTAAATAACTAGTGTCCATTGAGCTGTGGAAATCTGTATGCTAAAAACATTTTTCATGCATTCATACAGTTCAAAACAGTACGGTCTGTACAATCATACACAAACGTTCAGTACGGGGACTTAATCCCTCGATAACAGTACAGTAAACATTCAGTCTATACAATCCGTTCGGTCAATACAAAACAGTGAGACAGTACAAAAAGGGGAAGTACTAAAACACCCCTAAGCCTTAGCATAACAGGCTCAGAACCTCGCAGTGAGGCACACGGGCTGGCTTGACAAAACTGGGGACCAACCCACGCTCCTAGCTCTGGTCTGGCTGCTGAGAACCTACATATATATATAAACAGTGAGCTAAAGCCCAGTGAATAACATAAAGCGTAAAGAGGTTTAGAATGAATGTCCTTACAGTATATTGAAAACAATCATTTAAATCAATTGTCAGTTGTTCAGTACAGTAAACAGTCATATGTGGTACATCCATAAGCATAACAGTACAGTAAACAGTAGGTCTAAAAAGACCGAGCAGTCGTTGATGGCCAATCAACCAGTAAACAGTAGTGGTTCCAACAAGGGAACCGACAGAGATCTCTGTAACAGTAGACAGTCAGTAACAGTAATACTAAGGATGCCACAGTACAATTCAGAATATAGGACATACATTCATTCAGTTAACAGTATCAGTAAACAATTCAGAAGATAATCATTTTTGAACATATCTTTACACAATTGTTACTCACAGAGATTGGGCTAATAGGAGCTAAAGCGCGTCCCCGAGAGCCAACCCTAAACAGTTAACAAATAGAACACACACTAAGTTTCACAGTCGGGAAGGGTGATAATTAAATCCCTAAATTTCCTCGGTGTGGTTCTACGTCTAAATCCTCACTAAGATGTCTTAAACTAGGCCTAAGAATGCCTAGGATGAGATGAGGATGCAAAAATACAGTTGGAAGGCATTTTTCAAAAGTTGCTGAAAATAGGCGCTTCGCTCGAGCGAGCTTCCAAAATCAAAGGCTTCGCTCGAGCGAACAATCCTTCGCTCGAGCGGTCTGATGAACAGTAAAAGTACTGGTTGCTCGATTTTTACGCGCGATACCACGCTCGATGCTCGCTCGAGCGGAGCCCTGAATAAAGGTGCTCGCTCGAGCGAGGAATCCTTCGCTCGAGCGAAGAAGCCAAATCTGGAATTTCCAGATTTGCCTTCCAAGCTCAAACCAAGCATTCACAATTCGATTCTCAACCTCTTAGGCCCAAATTCTGGAAAATACATCCCAAAACAATGTATAACAAGTTTCAAAAGCTAATTTGTACATGCAAGGGCCAAGAGTTGGTCAACTAAAGTCATTTTTCAAACCCATTTTCAAGAGCAATTTCAAAACATGCAATGCATGAGTTTTTAACCAAATCCAAGGTTCAAGTCTTGCTCTAATGAGCTCAAAAGTTGGAAAACCAAATGAAAACATGGACTTTAATATAAACATGAACATGCATGCACCAATCCACCATGAATTTCAACTTCAAAATGCACCAATTCAACCATGCATGCAACAATGGAGTTCCAATTCAACATATATGAGCAAAAATCATGTCTTGACTTCTCTATAACCATGATACATGTAAGATGGGACTCAAAGACAGCAAGAAGAAGATGGATTTCCTTACCTAAGTCTTCAATCTCAAGGTTCAAGAGTCCAATTTGACAATCTATGTTACAATCTTCAAGCTCTTCTAGCAATTCTACAAGTTGAACCCAAAGTCTCTCTCAATTCTCTCCTTCTCACTCTAATTTCGGTGAAAGCAAGGAAAATGAAGCTGATGAATGTTTAATTCAATGTGTGCAAGGCTCAAATAATAAAAATAACTAAGGCCCACTCAATGGCAATTCCGCAATTACGGTAAACTCTTTAATTGGCTCAAATTAATCCAATTTAATCATTCCTAATCACATTTTAAATAACATACCATAAAATCAGATAAATTCTACTGATCCCAAAACTCTAAACGGTTCCTAATTCGGCCGCCGATAAGGCCTTCAATTAGCAATTAAAACATACGAATTCAAACAGGTAATCAATCAATCAAACAGATGCAATATGCAATTCAATAAATAAACTTATTCAATTTCAGTTTCGATTTCAATCAGTTTATTCAGTACTTCAGTTAATTCAATTATCAGTCATTATCAGTTCAGTTTAGTAGTAATCAGTACGTAATTCAGTAGTTTATCGGTAATCAGGACGAGGGTTGTTACAGTTAACTTGAGCTTTGGTTGATTGGTCCTAAAAACAAGACTTTGTTTTTTGTTTTTTTGTTTTTTGGGAAAATTACCCACAGGTCCTATTTGAAATATGTGGACACTATTTAATCCAACAACTTTTTGAGTAGATCCAAAAGTCCTACTTTCCTCTCTCTCTCTGCTTTTTGCCTCACTCTTTACGTTTTCCTCTCTCTCTTTTTTTCTGCATTTTTCTCTCATCTTCTTTGTCATGGACGACGACCGGTGATCACGTCTTTCTCCATTGATCGGGGTTCACCGGTAACCACCAACCATCGAAATCAACTCGTGACTTCACCCTCACCGACGGCAAAGAAAATATATTTCCGACGAAGAAGATGAGTAGATCTACTTAGATCTGATGTAAATCTACATCAGATCTGAGTAGATCTACATCAGATTTGGCTAGATCTAAACAAAAAATAGTTGCCGAAGTACAATCCTCTCTCTATATCCGCCTCTCTCCTTCGATCTCTTATTTTTTTCTACATTTTCTCTGTTATACACTTCTCTTTTTCTGTTCTAATGGAGAAAATTTTCAAGTTCTGAACAAGTTGTTAGGTTTTATTCTTGGCAATCCCGGTTGACAAGGATTTCTATAAGAAGTTGGTTTTCTTTCAAAACTAGGATTACTTTTGTTTTCTTTAAGAAGTTGGTTTTCTTTCAAAACTATGATTACTTTTGTTTTCTATAAGTAGTTGGTTTTCTCCCAAAACTAAATTAATTCCTCCAGATCTTCTTTTTGGTTCTTAATTAGTTTTCTTTGATGTTTTATTGAGTATTCAACTCATGGTTTAAAGAGAGCACATCAAAGGTTTTGTTTGTTATATACAAGAGAGAGAGAGAGAGTTGTTCTTCGGTGGATTCTGAAGAATTCGAGCTTGAAGCTTCGGTGGATTCTGGAGTGGCTCATCGTAAAGACAATTCCGAGGTGAAGACGGGGTTGGAAGAGGCACATAGAGGTTGGTTCAATTAGGCGTGGATTCGCTAGGTAATTGAGAGTATACCTGTGTAATTCCTTTAAATCTTCTTAGTAGATTGTTTTGTGGCTGTTGCCTGTGATTTTTTAATCACAGTTGGAGGTGTCCAATTGTGGTTTTTCCACGTTAAAATCGTTGTGTTGATTTGTCTTGATTGTTTGATTGGGATTGTTATATACTGCTTAAAATTGTTACATAATCACAAATCAATATCTAGGGGATTTCTAGATTTTTCAATTGGTATCAAAGCAGGTCGTTCTATTTTTTTTAAAAAAAATCTTTTAGAACGAGATCTTGTTTGATTTGTGATAATGGATTCAATTCGTGAGGATGAAGAGCTTGAGCAAGCTTATGAAAAGTTGTATAAGGAGTCTCTTAAGTTATTCAAATTAAATGACAAACTCACAACGAAACTCAAAGCACGTGAAAGTGAGAATGTCAAACTAAAGGAAGAGATTTCTGAGGCTAGGATTGATGCCATCAAGATAGCTAATGATCGACAAGCTCTTTGTGCAAAACTCTTGACTTGTGAGACAGAGAGGAATGAGCTACAACAAATTTATACAACATATGAAGAAAAGATTGAATCTCTTGAGATGTCTCAAGTTGCTTTGGAAGAACTAATGATCAAGAAAGAGGAAGAACTCAAGTGTGCCATGGTTACCGTTGGTCTTTGGAACAAAGGATCAAAGACTTTGGACAATATCATTGGGTCTCAACAAATTTGTTCCGACAAAAGTGGCATTGGCTTTGGTGGTAAGAAAGAGCAAAAACAGAGTGCATCAACATCTCATGATACAAGAACTCAAGAAAAGGGAGAACAAAAAATTCAACATAAGGATGGACTTCTCAAACTTCCTAGAGTTGGTAAGGTAAAAGAAAAGAAGGTACACCCTGTTTTTATTTGTCATCATTGCGGTATGCATGGTCATATTTGCCCTTATTGTTATAAGTTGCATGGGAGAATGTATTTGCCTAGACCCAAAAATAGGATGTTGGAGACCAAGTTGAGACGGGTTCCCATTGAAAGCAAAGGGAACCACAACGTCAAGATATCACCCAAAAACTGCAATTCTCACAACTTTGTTCATACTAAAGCAGTTTGGGTAAGAAAACTTGACTTGTGTTAATTTGTTTAGTCATTTTAGTTTTTTTGTTTGTTTTTTTTTTTTTTTTTGTCATTTAGTGTGTGCAAGTTCGTTTTATGTCTTGCTTTGTTTAGAAAAAAAAAAAATCCCAAAAAGATTTTCTTAGTATGGTTTTGCAAGCTTAAAATTTTTGAGTGGTCCTTGGTGCATATTGGAATTGATGAGAATATCCATTACATGTCAATATGTGTGTGCTTTCTGTGGTCATTACTCATTTTGGAGTGTGTGTTTTTTGATTAGTATGTCTCATTCTGTACACACTCTTGGATTAGCAAATATCGGAGTCTTCCGCCTTAGTGATTATTTTTTCTCTACGGACTTCTGGCATTGTATTTTTTGCTTTTCTAGAGGAATTGACCTATACTAGCATATCATGGGTGATGTTGAGTCTCTTAACCATCTTCCATCTTTTTGTATCTCCATGGCTTTCCCCTCTATTCTTTGTAGTCCAGCCATGAGAAAAAGGCTACCTCAGAGTCACCAACCAGGCCATCCTTATTATATCCATGCTTCTCTGGTTCGGTTTCCATACTCCTGAGCATGTCAGCTGCCAATAAGTGTGCAAAAGAAAGAAAAAAAAATGTGAAAAAGAAAAAAAAATGTGCAAAAGAAAGAAAAGAAAAAGAAGTGAAAAAAAAAAGAAAAAAAATAAAGGATTCATTGATTGAGGGGGAGCCTCCGCTTTTACTCACCAAATACCCCTTGATTCCTAGTGGTTTGACTTTCCGTAGTTATGCTTAGATTCTCTTGTTGGAGGTCCAGCTTTTATATCACTACTAAGATTTGAATCTAGTGTTTGTCGAATCCCAAGAGTCACACACACACTTTTATCATAGGATCTATGCTTTTCACATAATGCATTACTTTCTTTTATGAGGAATTTTCTAGAGGCTGTGCACATTGTGTTTTCAAGTAATTGTGCTTCTTGGATAGTCTTGTGTGTATTAAGGTACTAATCTGAAATTCCTTATCTGCTCCACCATATTATTTTTTATCTTTTTCTTCTTGTTCACTGTTTTCAGTATGTGTGGTTGTTTTTAGTGAGGGGGAGTTTGGTTTATTGTTACAAAAGTTTGTTCGCATGATCACTTTGATTTGTTTGGTAAGGAAGATTGGCTTTAGTTGTTTTGCATGTTGCTTTGCATTCTTGCATGCTCCTGATATTTACATCATCATATCATTGCTTGTGTGGTTTATGATCATGCTTTAGTTGATTGAGCTTCCTTTGTCAATTCGTGACAAAAAGGTGTTGTTCATGTTTTCATGCTACATGTTCTTAATATCTCCAAGTCGCATCTATTCATGTTTTCCATCTCATGTTTCAAGATAATCTTGTCATATGTTTATTATTTTTTTCATATACTCTTGTGGCACTAATAGTTGTTTTGGAGACTGTGGCACTAATAATTGTTTTGCAGATCATGACCTTGAGATAGAAGTTGGCTTTTGTTGGCTGTTATGGGTTGGGGTGATTAGGATTTTATTTGTTAGGTGTGTTTTGTCACGGCATTGCCAAAAGGGAAAATTGTTAGGTTTTATTCTTGGCAATCTCGGTTGACAAGGATTTCTATAAGAAGTTGGTTTTCTTTCAAAACTAGGATTACTTTTGTTTTTTTAAGAAGTTGGTTTTCTTTCAAAACTAGGATTACTTTTGTTTTCTTTAAGAAGTTGGTTTTCTTTCAAAATTAGGATTACTTTTGTTTTCTATAAGTAGTTGGTTTTCTCCCAAAACTAAATTAATTCCTCCAGATCTTCTTTTTGGTTCTTGAGGTTTATATTTGGGGATATTTTGTTAGTTTTCTTTGATGTTTTATTGAGTATTCAACTCATGGTTTAAAGAGAGTACATCAAAGGTTTTGTTTGTTATATACAAGAGAGAGAGAGTTGTTCTTCGGTGGATTCTGAAGAATTCGAGCCTGAAGTTTCGGTGGATTCTGGAGTGGCTCATCGTAAAGACAATTCCGAGGTGAAGACGGGGTTGGAAGAGGCACATAGAGGTTGGTTCAATTAGGCGTGGATTCGCTAGGTAATTGAGAATATACCTGTGTAATTCCTTTAAATCTTCTTAGTAGATTGTTTTGTGGCTGTTGCTCGTGGTTTTTTAATCACAGTTGGAGGTGTCCAATTGTAGTTTTTCCACGTTAAAATCGTTGTGTTGATTTGTCTTGATTGTTTGATTGGGATTGTTATATACTGCTTAAAATTGTTACATAATCACAAATCAATATCTAGGGGATTTCTAGATTTTTCACAAGTAGTTTTCGAGTTTTAGTTACAGGTGGTGAAAACTATAAAATTTTACAGTTTCAAATTTTTTTGGTGCTGGAATGAATCATGGTTTAAAACTGTAAAATTTTGCAGTTTTAAATTTTTTTGGTGCTGGAATGAATCATGGTAGAAAACTGTAAAATTTTACAGTTTCATAACATGTTTTTCAGTTTGATTAATAAGGATAAATGCTTAATAGATTTTTACTTTGAAACTGTAACACTTTACAGTTTCAAAACTTACTTTTCAGTTTGATCAATATTGGAGATTATTTGCTTAAACCTTACAAAAATTGAAAAATAGCATATGTTTTTCCCATTGTTACTGTTTTTTGTCGTTTCATTTTTTTTTCTTTTAGTTTATCAATATTTAACACATTTTGCTATGTTTTTTTTGCTCTAATTTCTTCATTTATTCTTTTTTTTTTTTGGCAATATTCTAGATATTCCGATGAGTCTCCAATGATGTTCTTAACGTCCAGTGAACGTTCTGAACATTCCGACAACTTCCATTAACGTTCTTAACACTCTGGTGAACTTTCGGCGATACTCCGGCGACTTTCCGGTGATGTTGAACATTCCGACGAGTCTCCGATGACCGTTTGACGGAAGTCCGACGGTAGTAAGATATAACAGTGTCTGTAAATTTTTTTAAAAAAAATAGGATTTTTTTATAACAATTAAAAATGTATAGGACTAATTGGTGCAAGTGTTTTATTTGAGGATTAGATGGGCCTTGAACTTTGTATATGTGACTTATTGGTAAGTTCCCCTTTTTTTTTTAAATAAATAAACAAAAAGACAACGGTCCAAGCATATAAATCTGCATGCGAGTTAGGTATGTAAAAATGGCCCAGCTGGTTGTCGGCTTACTGGGCTCCCACCATTATTCAGGTCAGTCTGGGCCGACCCATTTGTGTGGAATCATGGCGCAGGCCCAAGTTCAAGTCCAATGAAATTTGAGCCTTAGATCGGGTTGACATCCTTTTTTTTTTTTTTTTTTAGGCCAAAACATAGAATGAATATATAGGGAAAATAATGATAAGATTTAAATAATAATTTTTATTTGAAAATGAAATGAATATTACAAACTTAAATCATCGAATAAAATAGATATAAATTATTGATGGTAGAGAAATTGCTTCATAATAGGTCAAGTACATCCCAACTAGGTTAGCACCTATTAGCCTACCAATCATTTGCATTATACTCCACCTCAATAATCTAATAAAAATATTATGAAATTCAATAAAAATTATTGATCAATTATTAGAGGAGTTGGACAATTCATTTGTGGAACCCAATGATATGTCATCCAAATCGCCGTGAATTCTTATTTTCACTACAATGTTGTCTTGTTGCGCTTGCATGTAAATGATCTCTCATTATCATAAGTGCCTCAACCATTTGGGGTGCAAGCTTGCTATGGTAATAACTTAACACTCGTCCACCTACACTAAAAGTTTTTTCACAAGCCATTGTAGAAATAAGAACTGTTAGTATATCACAAGCCATCTGTGCAAGCACAGGCCACACATTTTCGTTTTGTTTCTACCAATCCAAAATATAAAAATCATCTTCATCATCAATAAGTGGGTTAGCCAAATAACGTTATAATTCAAAACTATTTACGCATGCATTTTGAGAAATTCTTCTAGTTTTTATTGTTGAAAAAAATTTAATCTTCCACTCCGAGATGAGGCTTGTGTAGTGTGTGTAGATGGTCTGTTTACAATTACAACATCCTCATATTCTTGAAATAATTTTTTGAGTGTTGCAATAATAGGACCATATTGTTCTTCATCAGCGAAAATAAGTTATAAAAAAGTTTGTAAACCAGTGTCTATATACTTAGGATCAACTACGATAGCTAAACTTAAAAGATGAGGCAATGGATTAAAATATTTATCAAAATTTTCTTTCATTGCAATAATAATGGTGATATAATATTCAACACATGCATATAACTTGTGAAAACTCTCAATATTTCTACTAACATATGTAAAACAAATGGTGAAGTACGTATATATATGTATATAAGAAAATAATTTTGTTGCTCGATCAAAAACTTTTAAAAATTCTTTATATGAGTCTATGTGGAGCCAATCATCTTTCGTGGGTTTCAGCACTTCTCCTATTATTGTTGTTTCAAAAAATAAATCTTTTTTTTTTCTTTGTTTATAATCTACATTTAACATATTATACATTGAATTCCAGCTGTTATCTATGTCTAAAATTAATTTTCTAAATTTTATACCTTCTTGTTGACATAATTTTCTATATGCTGAAATTCGATAGTTTGGGAAGACTAAATAAGTGCACTTTTTGACTTTTTATGAAATATGGGTTGGATTTGGGTTGGGTTTGAAGTGATGTGTTAGAGAGGTGATGTGACTTAAATAAGATGATGTGACTTAAATAGGATAGTGACTTTTTGACTTTTTGGATTTTTTGAGGATGCCAAACTTGGAAAGAATCACTTATCTTATTATCAATACAAAACCCTCCTATGCATTCATAGCTTCTTTAACAATCAAGTTTAAAATATGTACACAACAACAAACATGAAGTAAATCACCATTAAAAACTAATTGTAAATATGATTTAAGATGCGCTACAGTCTGATTGTAATATGTTGCATCATCTAAAGTAATGGGAAATATTTTATTTTGCAAAGCTCACTCAGATAATAAATTTCTTATTTCTACCCCAAGTGAATGACCATTATATGGAAGTTCAACTAATCTAAATGAATTATTCTTTTATTTAATTTCCAATCACTATCAATATAATGTGCAGTGATGCATTGATATTCTAAACTATCATTTGACCACAGATCAGATGTTAACAAATTCTTCAATTCAAATCTTTAAAAATATTAAATAATTCAATTTTAATATCCTGAAATTTCTTTAATATCTTGTTTCTAATAATATTTCTTGAAAAACCTTTAAATTGAGGTGTAAAACCTTCTTGAGTCATTTCAACAAAATCAAGATATTCACTAGTAGTAAAAAGTTATTATTTTTTAATAATATAATTAACTACTATATCTTGTACGCGTACAAGATCATATAAAAATATAGATAAATTACCAGCAGGTAAACTCCCTAATTGCATTTAAGTTCTAATATCAAGTTGTTAACTTTATAAATTCTTATTCGTATGTCTTTTTAGATAACTAGTACCACTTACTGATGCAACACTAATTAAACTTCCACAATATTTACTTTTTTCTTTAATTACAATTTTACCATCATGAAGAGTTACATATGTTCTTTCAAAATAGTCTCAAACACTAAATGGGCTCCTAGATGATGATGATGCTGTTACAGGATGATTAGGAATAGCAGAAGAATCAACTGATTCATATTGTATATATTCATCAATATCGACAAAATCATTATTACAATATATATTAATACAAGTAAGGTAATATATATTAACTAACAATTAATTTTAAAAAATGAGTAACTAATAAATATCAATTAAAAGAAATAATATATATTAATTAATAATTAATTTAAAAAATGAGTAATTAATATTACCGAATGACAAATGTGATACAAAATTTGCTTCTTCTAGCAAAAAAATTCTTCTTACATAATTATTATTGTCACGTAGAAATGAAACTTGATAGTTAATTGTAGGGCTGAGTAAGGAATCCGTGAAATCCGTAATCTGATCCAGTCCAGTCCAATTCAGTAGGTTTGGATTGGTTTTTTGAATCCGTGGTTCGGTTCCGGATTGAAAAATTAAAAAATCGTAGTTCACGGATTGGTTCCGAATTGAATCCCACGGTTCCGGATTGGAACCGATCCGGACCGTATACAAATAGTCTATATTTTTTATATACACCCTCCTACATAGTATCTTCTCTTATTTCATATAAAACTCAAATCCAAACCTAAACTTGCATAGTATCTTCTTTTATTACTTTTGTTTGCTAGTTTTTAGTGTTAATTTGTAATGGTCTAAATACTTATGGTGGAACTAGTTTCTTTATGGTTGTTTAAATTCTAAAACAGTTTGTCGCTATTATGAAAAGACATGTTGCTATTGTGAAACTAATATGGTGCTATATTTATATTTTTATGAAAATAAAGTGTTATATATATATTTTTATTATTTAATTATATAAATCCGTGGTCCTAAACCGATCCAATCCGTATTTAAATGGATTGGTTCCACGATTTAAACGTATTGAATTTGTTCCAATTTTTCAGGATCCGTAGATAACGGATTGGTCCTGATTTTACTCTAATCCAGTCCAATCCGGACCATGCTCACCCCTAGTTAATTGAGAGAGTTGAGAGAGAATGAGTTGATTTGTGAAGAAAGATGAATTGGTACGGGTTGTATTTATAGTAAAAGTGATGAAAATTTCCCCTTTTCAAATGGTCAAAAAAAGTGATTATTTGATGAAAAATAAAATAAAATAAAAATTTTCCCTTTTCAAACGGTCAGAAAAGTGACTCTTTTTTTATTGACCGCTGCACACCTAATGCGAGTGTGCAAGGAATGCTCTGCACAAACAAATTATGCTGCAGTATCGTTTGCTGAACCACAGGCCAACAAAAGGCCTTTATTTATTTATTGATGAACTGGTAATTAGCACCTGAGACTTGAGAGCTGAGATATATGGGAAGAGTCCAAAGACAATTTAGACTATTAGAGAGAGAGAGAGAGAGAGAGAGATTTGAGAGAGTCTTGGGTTTCAAAATACAAACTAGACCCAAGCTCTACCCAAGTACGACCTAGGCTGGCCCAACCTCAGGCCCAGTGCGCTGGCTGGCTGGCTGAGCTATCCTGGCATCGTGCTAGGCCATGGGCTATTTTATTTTTACACCTCTACTAGAAATCATGCACAACTTTTTGCTAACCGAGCCCTGCTAGAGACCGCCCAAGCTTTGCTATCCAATAAATCCACAATTCCTCTTGCTATCCATCTAATAAGAACATGCATGTATATAACTTACTAAATATTAACCAGCATAAATTTTACATACAAAATCTTTATTAAGTTTTCACATGGTGTGAAACAAAGTTTATTTCATAATTAAAATGTAAACCAATACAAAATGTTTTATTTCCTGAATCACAAGGAAATAGATCGTAACATTTTGTTCCAATCTAACAAAGTTCATCGATGACAATTTTACAATAAATAAATTTGTTAAAATTTGTACAACATACCTGTTTCAGTCGCCTTTGGCGTCAGTAGTCCTAGTATACGACCCACCCTCTACAACTATTATCTGAGCAGAAATTTCTCTGTTTATACAACAAAGCTTCATCACGATACATGAGCACTCTCCGTGTATGTCTGTCCATGCCCGAGCAATTTTGGTTCTTTCAATTACCAAGTACTATTATTGTATATCATGTAGCAAGTCAGAAAGTGTTTCCCTTTGCTTTTTCAAATACAGGGACTACTTCAACTTCTAATTCTAGTAGTGAAAAGGTCAAGGTGACGACTGATATCAGTGGAAAAAAAGTAGTGTTTATTTCCTCCTCTATTCACCTTTGGAAATGACAACAAAAACGTCATCAAGGGACCATTTCGTTGGTTTTGTTTTTTGCTCGGGATTAATTATGGCACGCTCAGCATTTGCAATTCGATAACCAATCACAATTTCCTGTCTCTGACGACCCCTAATCATTATATCGTAAAAGCAGAGTTCTTCCTGGTCGTATAAATAGAATTCTGCCGGTTTGATGCACATTTCATTTCCCTGTGAAAAGTTACAACTCAAATATGAATCTATGAGCATTTCACCATGTTTTTAGTAGATGCCTAAGTTAAAAGATTGAAATGTTGAATACAAGCAATCCAAAAGTGTACCAAAAATATCTTTTTTTATTGGTAGGCAAGTCATTAGTCTTATACTCAACAAGCACTCCTAGCTACTAACACAGAAAATAACCTATCAAGTAGATCTAAATAAGTTCAAAGTTAGACTAAGAAATAACACAAATGGCCAACAATTAAAGATATATAACACCACCCATCAAATCAACACTCTGATTTATCTCCAAAACCAGCTCATGGTTTTGAAATCAGCCCGTGCTTTTGGAATACAAACAGCACACACATTTCTAGCACAAACGAGCTAAGGGTGATGCCACCATATCACCCTATAGCATCAGCAACACCTCCAGTGAAGAAGACACCAGACAGGCACACATGCTCAAAAACCCCTCTCCTCTGTAGCCAAAGCACACAAGATACATCCACCCTAGCTCTGGCAGTTAAAAGTTTTTGCTAGTCCGTCACATCCCAGCCCCCAAACAAGAACATGAATCACCTACTACTGTCTCCAACCATTGTCACTCAGGTAGAGGAAGTCTCAATATAGCTCGAGTTACAGCAAATCTCCAAACACCTAACACCACCAGAAGGGTTTGGTAGCCCAGCAATCGAATTTGTGAAACTGCAACCAGCACTTCCACCCACACTCCATCTCATCCAAGCACTACACTAAACTATGATGGTGCCACGCATGGCACACTATTATAAATAGCCACCACACCATAGATCAGGACAGAAAATGAAGGTAAAGGTAGAAATCACTGATTGTCAACTCAGCAAAAAAGCCCAGGAACCATATACCCTACCTCGGGCCATGAAGAGATCCAAAAAGAGAAGGGATGACAAGAAACAAAAAGAGAAGGGATAACAAGAAACAAAACACCCTAAAAAATATATCTAAAAGCATAAGGGTAAACACAATAACAATACCCCCTGAAAGATATTCAATGACGCACAAGGGAAGAGCAGTGGGTTCTCTAAGGGAGAGGATTGGCTTGAAAACATTCCTCTTCTCTGATGGCAAGAAACCTTGTGAGAAACTCTAGAGAGGAAAGCTCTTAACTAGAGAGAGAAAAAAGTGTTTTATTAGCCCAATACTTGTACGACCATAAAGATGATTATTTTGGTTCAGCAAAATTATTGGAAGTTCTTCGCATGAACTTTGATGATCACATGTTTACCCCTCCATGTACACAGGAGAGTGAAAGAGGGAGGGGGAGCGTCTATTCATTCAGCAGGATGCAGGGGCGGTCCATAGTCGTGAACCCATTAAGAGGCCAGGACGGACACGTGCCCCTCCTTTCTTCTAGAAACCTACTTGTTAGTTCAAAGTTTTGAAAATGTTTTCAACTTTTTCTGTTTTAAAATTATATATATATATGCCCTTCCATTTTTTTTTTCCCATTCTTCTTCCAACAAAACTCAACACACCATTACTTGAACATGGATATAGATTTACTCATTACATAATTCACAAATAAATCTAATTTATGTATTTCAGAGATATTTCTTATTTTTATTTTCATTTCATGTTAAGTGGTTTTATTGTAGTAACAAATATGATATTGGAATAGTTTTGAAATATTGATAACTAATTTTTTTTTATCAAACTGAACTGTGTTCCAAACTGACTTAACTCAATAATTTATCTTAATATTTGTCCCCTTTTGACTAAAATCGTAGCTCAGCCACTGCCAGTCCCTAACCTAGGTTTGTGGAATTCTGTTTGACTGGCTTATTTCAAGGTGAAAATTTTGTGGAATTAAAACAAATGGCCACCATGGAATTTTTGCATTATTATGTAGAAGTCCAGCCCCACATCACTTTCCACTAATTTGGATGCCAAAATTTTACTTAAGCCTTGAAAGTTGAACCTAAGGCTATGCTAAAATGATACCAGGATTTTTTAAACTTGACTGTCTTATTTATTATTTGTCATGCATAATCAAATACCAAACCAACCAACAGGGTACTTTTTACAATTCAAACCTATAGCAGGAAAACAAAGGGTCATTTAGTGATTAGATTTGAGGTAATCAAACCAAGACTCCTAACCACAACAGCACCTATATGGCTTATCCTACTACTACTTTTAATTTTCTTTTTCTTTTTGCCAACAATCTGGGACAAACTATTGTTGACTCGCTATAGATTCATAGAAAATATGGCACTGAGCAAGGCAAATTAACAAGAATATATATGTGCTTTGTTTGACATTGTTATGTATGCTCTTTATCTTTGAATTGAAGCTTTTATTTTCTTTTTCTAAAGTTGATATTTTCCATTATGTTATAATGTTAAATTAATTTTGTCAATCTAAACTGAACATTAATTTAGAGTTCATAGTATAGTAGTTAACATAATGCAAAACACATTTTTGGTTGTAAAAATTTATCTTGATAAACTTATATCCCCACCTCCTTTCCTTGAATAAATTTATGGGACTCTTGGCAGGTTGCGTCTAATGTGCAATTGACAACAGATTTATAACTTTATGTTGCTTTTAAAATAATATTTTCACATTGAGATCTGTTCTCGGTGATCCCTTCATGATGACTGCTGGACCACAAAAGAAATCGTTCATTTGATAATCTGATGTACAAGCAAACTTAGGGCCAGTTTGATTGTGTTTTCGTTTTCTATTTTATGTTTTCATTTTTGAGAAACATAGAAAAACTTGTTTGGCCAACTAAAAATACACCCATTTTAGTCCCCAATCCCCATTGTTTTAGCCAACTGTTTTTGGGAAGAAAAAAAAAATGAAAACAGCCCACCTTTTGGTTGAGCAAGGAGGGAGAAATGGGACCAGTGTGGTTTTCTCTAACCATTAAAAGCTAAAAAAACTTTTTTTTTTTTCAGTTTATTTGAGTCATTTTTGCATCATAAGAAGTTGCATCAGTCTGGGTTCTCCTTTCCCTTTCATCCATTTCATTCTAGCAAACAACTGGAGCTTTATCCATCACACCCCTCACCTCTCCTACCATTTTTCCATCCTATCGAAGCCTTGTAAATTGCTAAATGGCAAGAGATTTTATATATAATTCAATTTCTGAATGACATTTTTTTAACCATCACAATCAATTGTAACAATTCTGTCCTAAGCATAGTTGTCAAATCATGAATCGAAATGGCCTTGTACCAAATTGTGAATCGTAAAGATTCAATCTCTTCTAATTAGTTAGAAAAACATATCTACACATTTGGATGTTAAATATATCTTATAAATATAAAATATTTAGACTTAAATTAATGAAAATATTATTTTAAATAATGTTCACATGGTCTAATAGGTAAGAAGTTAATTCCCATTTAAGATCACTATCTTACCTTTTCTCTTTTTAGATATTGCTTATCAACCATACTTAAAAAAGAAAGTAAACAAAGACAAACTCTCAAATAACAATAATTTAACAATGATGTTGATATTTCATAAGCATACATACCTTTACAAGTAACAATGACCTAATAATAAAGAACTTTCAGAACCATTAGGTTTAACTGACCTCACCCTTGTAATATTGAAGTATATTTATTTCAATAAAATAAAAATAGATAAATTCATATTGCAAGTTACTTTAACCTTAAATATTTTTAGAATATACATTATGATTCTTTTTTCAGGGGGGAAAAAAATGAGAAGAAAAGGTTAAAAAGATGTTGGGTTTGATTGAATTTGATTGAATCTTATTAAAAACTCATTAATCTTCAAAATAACAACAAATCATGTATATATTGGTTATTTTCGTACTAAACACTATAAGAAGTTGTATTATATCATTTTAACAAAAAAATGGAGAAAAAAAAGAATCAAAATATGTCATACATAATAGTTTCAAGAATTGCATAAATCGTAAAAGGGTCCATATTGTCTCCAGTTAGAGATCAAGACTGGACCGTCTAGTCAGCTCCGTGGGCCCATTTTTGGGCCCCGCTTCGATGATCGAAACATTCACATTTTAGGGTTCATCGAGTACATTATCCCTGTAAAAACTCAACGAACCCTAAAATGTGAACGGTTCAGATAATAGAAGCGGGGCCCAAAGGTGGGCCCATGGAGCTGGCTAGACGGTCCAGTCTTGATCTCCAACTGGAGACAAGCTGAACCCATCGTAAAAGGTGAATTTATTATGAATCATGCAATTCACTAGATATTCACTTCCAAAATAGATTCACCCATAAATTTGAATCAATTTTGTAAAAATTGCTAATCGAATCGCGAATCTTAAGATTCTGATAACAGCGGTCCTAAGGTACAAGAATGTCATCCTTGTCGTGTCATGTCTAGTCACATTAAATATGACTTAGCTGAACTATCAACCCAATAATATTTGATGTCCTATTCACACCTTGGTTCAATAGTTTTGACAAACAGAAAAACGAGGGAGAGAGGAGGAGGAAAAGCTTGAACAGAAAACATGTAATTTTCTAGTATGAATTATATAGACATTCTTAGAACAATCTTAAGGTTAAAAGTGCGGTATGGAAGGTACCTCTTCTGCAAAAAGTTCCTCAAGTACACGATTTATTTGTTTGTCTTCGGCTACCATAGCTAGCGCCATACTGACCAGCTCATTTGATAGCACATAATCACTAATTCTGGAGACTGAGACCAGGTTTCTAGTCCTAGAATCCAGGATCTCACTTATAATTATTGATTTGTCTGAAGCTTGCTGCATTTCACGGATCCAAGAAGTATGAGAGAACGCAGACAGCCGTAGAGAGCTAGTTTTTGTATCTTTGTAAGGGAGACGCTTTGACTGCAATCAACATGATAGAGGCAACTTTAATCATCACCAAAACGAATTCAATATGTACAGGCCCAGAAGAAAGAAAATTTAAAACATATAATCAACACAATAATTTCATAGAAATATACCATCTTCGACTGCAATCTATCTTTGAAAAATAATCAAACCAAAATATTTAACAGTTTAATCATCGATAATGTATTCTCTATAATCATAACACAGAAAATAATGTAGGTAAACATTTTTTAAAGTGGATTTCAGTTTTATATGCATGAACAAAGACAAGCAGTAGTAATTACCTGAATATCTCGAATGAGGAGGAGGGTGGCAAGCGAGCGTGAGTCAGAATGTACAACAGAATCTTCTACAGACTCATCTGCAAGAATTAATATCTGTCTTCTTAGAGTTAGTAATTAGTCATAGCAAATGACTACAAATTAACAATATCATATTCTAAGATTCCATGTGGAAACCAAAAAAAAAAAGAATCAACATCACTGAAATCAACCACTTCTTCCACTTGACGTGCTACAAGTAGGTTAAAAATGTTGGCAAGTTAAAAAGGTAAGTTGGTGGTAGCAAAAATTTTGGTCAAGACCATTAGGTTATGTTTGGATCACGGATTTGGGTAGGGATTTGGCAAGAGAAACGGAAAAGGTGAGTGAAATGTAGCTATATGTCATTTACATTCACCCACCATATCCCTTTCCCTTTCCAAATCCATGATCCAAACGCAGCCT
Organism: Camellia japonica; assembly: GCA_030407325.1. Taxonomy (NCBI): domain Eukaryota; kingdom Viridiplantae; phylum Streptophyta; class Magnoliopsida; order Ericales; family Theaceae; genus Camellia; species Camellia japonica. The sequence continues at coordinate 166,657,949 of JAPPVO010000019.1, read as the reverse complement.
TGAAGAAACATCAACAGGCTTATATGGTTTCTTCAAAGATTGATTCCTTTGTAATTATTCCTTCTCAATTTAATTTTTTTGAGTGAAATGTACCTAGCCTTTTGGAACATTAGCCCAATAAATCTGTCACCAAACCTAGAATAACATTGTTCTTAGTCAACTGTAACCTATGAATAATGATTCAAAATCCACCAAACCTTGTAGCAAAAGTTTAGAATCCTTGAATGATCAAAAACAACCAAACTAAACTGCAGCCCCAAATTTTAACTCCTTCCATCTCCTATTTACAAAGTAGCTTTTTAACCCCATAACATCTAATCCACAAATGCATGTACAAACTCAAGTGGGGAAGGAAGGAAAATAAATCTAGAAACATAATCTTGACCCTTAGACCATCTCCAATCCTTCACATTTTCTTTCATCAAATTTAAATTTAATGAAAAAATGCTAAAAAAATCATTTTTCATTAAATTTAAAAAGATGAAGCATTAGAGATGATTTTTTTCCCATCAAATTTGATAAAAGGGGAAATTTGAGATAAGAGGGGATTTTTAAAAAGATTTTGATGAAAATTTGATGAAAGGATTAGAGTAGTTCATATCATATCAATCAAGTTTTTTACTCAAATTTGAAATCAAATTAGATGAAAAAAATTGGTGAAGGGTTGGAGATATTACAGAATCAAATGTTTCCAAGGGAAGACTCTCCAAATGACGTCTGATAACAGCATTCCCTTCACGATGGACAAGTTTAATGTTGCCGAGTCCAGAGATATCTAGTCCACCATCAGTCAATTTCCTTTCTCGTTCTTTTTCTGGAACCTCATTAAACATCCACAATTCTGAACCTGGAGCCAAGAATGCCTCCAGTACCTACAAACAATTAGCAAAATCCACAACAACAAATCAAAGATGATGAAAGTTTATTTATGTGCATTATTGATTAGTAAAAGACTGATCTGGAAAGTACAACATTAATGGTTATATGTACTCTATATGTAGATAGCTGTCAAATGGAATCTCATACATACATACACATATATGTGTGTGTGTGACGTGATAGTATGGGATAAGATGGTGATATACAGTGAGTATTTTGTGAGGGTGAGTCACTGTGTACTTTATTTTTATTTTTTTGGGGGGAGAGTATATTTGTCTTACCATTATAATTTTCTACGGCTAATGGATTGTGTTTTCCTCATTCATGGAGGTAGTACACATTTTTACAGAACCATGTAAATTCTTGTGTTCATTTTGCTGTGACCATTTCTGTTTTATTTTTTGCTTTCATTGCTTTGGTAGGTTTATTCCCAACCAGATAAAATATTGATTTTCCCACTACCTTGTTCTCGAGTGATTATTTGGTCGTCTTGGAACATTATCCACACCATTCATTTATCACTTGACATTTGTCAAGTTGTCTCCCAAAATATTAACAAAAAGTACTGGGTCCCACAGTTTTAACCAATAAATATCAAATTGGAACACCATTTGAATTTGCCCCAAGAGCACCACATAATTTTCCCTTGTTCTCAGCAATTTCCTTAACTTCCATATGACAATTCCTGAGCAATTTGTCTGAAAATGTTCAGCTTCAAGTGTTCAAAATCAATTGTTATGGCCCTTCAAGCACAGAACTTTAAATACTATTCTTCATATACCACGATTGGGTTTTTTTTTTTTGGTCTCTCAAATCCTTACTCTTTAGGCATTGGGTGATTTCTCTCACATATGGCAAAGTATTTTTTAAGCATGATTTTGTTGTTCCTTTTATCCTTATTATACAATTTGATATTAGATATATTTTTACATTGTGTATTACACTATTTCATGTAGTTTTGCCTGGAAGATCTTCTTGTTCTACCAGGAGGCCAGTCACTTGATATGGGTTCTGTAATTTTGGATTTTTACAATGAGATGCATAAATATGCATATATGCTTTATATATAGCTTCATCAACCTCAAAACCCTCTTTTTCTACAATAATATTGAAGCAAGATAATAAGGTGAGGAAAAAATGTGTCTGTAAGAATAACTTCCAAAGGTCGAAGATTATTTAGATAGCTATACAGATACAAATGAAGAAACGATAAATAACCTGGAGATAAAATACATATATATATATATATCAACTGAAACATGCATTTTTGTAGAGGCCTACTTCACAGACATGCATTTTGCTTTAGTAAAAATGTTTTCAAAGGTTCTCTGGATCCTTGATTTTTGTTTTTAGATTCCAATGTCGCAATATTTCACCCAACTCATCTCATCAAAGGTCATTCTAGAATACACACCCTCAAAAGGGCGTAATACCATATGCAAGTTATGACATTTGTGGTATTGATTACCACAAATGTCATAACTAAATCCTTTTCAATCATATACCTATAAAAAAAATAATGAGTCATAACCAAACACCACATAAAATATAATCAAAGACTTTTTGAATCATACCCAGAATAATAATCACAATAGGTCATAACTAACATCACAATGAGTCATAACTAACACCACAATAGATCATAACCAAAGACCATAAATGTCATGACTGGGGCATATGATACACTCCAAAGTGGGGTGTGTACTATAGAATTTCCCACTCATCAGTTGCAGCATTTCAGAAACATTCTTCTCTTGTTTGAATGGAATTTTTTTTTTCCCCTCAAAAGAGAAATTTTGAATTTCAGGTGACTCCAAGAGTTCACATGGTGTGAACTATGCCAGGAAGACAAACCAACCATACATGCATACACCATGCTGAGATACACAAGAAGAAAGAACTGCAGGCAGGTCATGGGCCATAATACTTGACTTGACAGCTTGATTTGCTTGTGTAGAAAATCTACAAAAAATAGATAGGAAATGTCCAAAACACCTCTACAATGCATGCCTGCGCATAGGAAAATCCTATTTGTACACCATCAATTCACTCAATACACACCATCTTCTAAGTTCACACCACACCACCCCAAATTTTAACTTTTGAAATAATCCCAAAATAACCTCTTTTGCTCAAAATGTCTAACCCTAACCCTAACCCTAACCCTAATGTAGCCACCGCCATTCCCCAACACCGTCGCCCCTCTCCCAGGCCCGTCGTCCCTCTCAGCCCCATTGTCCACCCTCGAAACCACCCCCATTCCCCCTCCTACCCCACCCCACCAACTCCATCATTCGCCGCCAACAACTCCAACCACAAAGATAGATCGCGATAAAGATAGATCGATCGCGATCGAGAGAGATCACGGGGTAGGAGAGGGACGCGGGACGGGGGAGATTATGTAGGAAATGGAAAGCAAAAAAGTGTGTGAAATATAGGTGAAATATAGTTTCACACACCTTTTCTGTTTCCTTTTCCCTTTCTAAATCTCTATCCAAATCCATGATCCAAACACAGCCTTAGATTATGTGATTTGTTGACTAGTGAAGGGCAGAGAGAGTCGTTGAAGATGATGGCGACAATGACAAGGGCCAACACGGATGATAGCATCAGTGGCAGCGACAGTGGGTGGTGTGGTGGCTAGGGTTATGTTATGGTGAAGGTGGGGTGGCTGGTGGCTGATGTGTATTGAGAAGTTGGATGGCTGGTGATGAAGGGACAAAAATATAATTTCCTTAAGGGAGAAACATTGAATAAAAAAAATTTGAGAGATGGTGTGAACTGAGATAAATAGTGGTGTGCAAATAGAATTTTCCCTGTGCATATTATTCCCCGTTTCCTAATCCTTCATGCACAAATGTAAGGGCTAATAATCATGGGTTTCATAATCTGATGGTTACAACTCTTTATTGATGGTTTCCACAATTTATAGTTGCTCTTGGAAGTCGCTATTTCTTTAACCTTTTTTAGAGCCCTCAGAAGCAACATTCTTAGTTTAGTGAAAAGGAAACACTTATAATCATATTTCCTCATGCACTTTTCTGGGCTATTGAGAAAAAAGATAAAAACTATCGTATGTTTAAAAAATCCAGGTTTGTTACAGAAACTGTGACTTGTCAGATGCCTATTGCATATAGATATTCTTGACGTAAAATATATCATTGGGATTCTAGTTTTCGAATAATATGCCAACCAAATTGCTTTTGTCATTATGCTCCTTTTTCTTTTGTTGAATTGAAAAGTAAAATCATTTCTTTAAAAGGTAAGAGGGGGCTACCCATGTGCAAGGAACAAAACAGAATCTTTTGTTGTCATTTTGTTCATTTTTCAGCTCATTTCTCTCCTCTTCTTTTTTAACAGAGATTTTTGGCCGTTGCTCTGAAATAGACACACTAGCGAAGACAACTGAGGTCTACTCATGTTTTTTATAAACTCTCTGCCAGTTTATACATCAATAAAATAACACTACTTGAGAAACCATGTGAGAGTGGTGCAAGGTGTGGTGTGTGGGGGTCTGAAGGCAAGGAAAAGAACACTACGTATGATGAACCAATTACCATAATCATGTCATCAATGTCCCGTCGCCAGCCACAGAAAAGTATCTTCTCTGGATATTTTGGAGGGTCCTGTATCTTGGGGAAAAAACCCCTACATACCTGCAACAAGGATGCAATTCAGATGGTACGAGAAACTACAGTTCAGATACAAAGTCTAGTGCACTGCCCTAATTATGTCATTTCAACACAAAGGCTAATGTCATTTCTCTCTTCAGATCGAGAGACAAAAGTATCCGTGCTCTAATAAAAAAAAAAATTCCATTTTTAAAATTAAAAAAAAAAAAAAAAAAATCCATTTGTACACATTGATGCAAACAACTTTTGATGCTCATCGACAATTTTAACTTGGCTAGTTTTCTACTCTACAAGAATACAAAAAAAGCCACTACTGTTTAAAAACAGCACATAAATGATGCATCACCACAAACCACCAGGATAGCATCGGTGTCTGTAGCTCAATCAATATTTTGCAATACATCACATACTGAGTTTTACCCAAAAATGACAAAACTAACTTGTTCTAAAAGAACAAAATAACCTCCTTTTTTTCTTTTCTTTTTTTTCCCTTTCCTTTTGTTAAGTATGAATATGTTAAAGAACAAAATCGAGTTTACTTAAATACAGCAATAATGACTCATTCAGAAAGACTAATATGACCTCATATCAATTAGAACAAATAAACCAAACCAAACCAAACCAAACAAATCTGAGTCTTGTGTCCAAATCATGTAGAGTCGGCTACACGATTCCTTTTTCGTCATTCCACTTTGTCAAGGGCTATATGCTTTGTTAAATTAAATAAATTCATATATACATATATATATATATATATTACCATCACATCTCCTGCCAGTTCATGTCTTCCCTCCCCCTAACATTTCCATTTATAATGATTATATTACTCTTCCTTACCATGTATTTACTGGTCTTTGTTGTACATGACCAAACGATCTTAGCCTTCTATCTAGCAACTTTTTTTTTTGGTTGATAAATATGCAAACTTTATTAGAAAAATATCAAGATGATGCAAAGAATTCAAAAATTCAGTCCCTAAAGGGAAACATGCTAAGATATTAAATCCTCCACAAAATCTACGAAAGCCAAAACATCCAGATCAACCAACCTTGTAACCCAATTATATAACACCATAAGCAACCGTCTCTCCAACTAAGGAATCGAATGAGACACCCCTTAGAATACTCACCTATTGTGCTCCAACCAAAGAAGCCACATTAAACTGTGAGAAGCAATCATCCATGCCTTCCGATGCCCCCTGCCAACCCTACCCCCAGCCCAACTATTTAAAACTGCCAACACTACCTAGTTGCACCCATACCAAGCCAAAAGTCGCAACAATAAACATTCATAGCCGAGAAGCAACTGGACAATGAACAAGCAAATGGTCCACCAACTCGGCATCACCACAACACAAACAACACCAATTCACCAAAATATGCCCATACCATATTAAATTATCAATCGTCAGAACATGTCCTAAAGTCGCTGTCCACACAAAGAAAGCTATCTTGGAAGGCGTGCCCGACACCCACACATTTCCGTGGGAAGAAACCCGTATCAACGTGAACAAGCGCACCATAGAATGAAGACATAGAAAAAAACCCTTTAGAATCTGGGCAAACCCAAACCATAGAATCCTCCCCTACACCCCCAATTTGCAACCCGTATAAGAAATCCAAAAACTCCACTAGCTAATCCACTTCCCAATCCTGAACATCTGGACGCAACCACACATTCCAAACAACTGCCTATCCCTGTCCAATTCGAACCTCCCCCACCATAACCTCACAATCTTCTGCAATCCCAAAAATCAAAGGGAACATCTACTCTAAAGGAATGTCACACCACCACCTATCATGCCAAAAACAGACTCTATCCCTTACCCCTACCTTCAGCTGAACCAGCCACTAAAACTCCTCCCAACCCAACCAAATTCCTCTCCAAACACTCCGACCATGAGACTGCCCCACCCTTCCCAAACACCACCCTCCCTCTTCCCAAACCATACTTCGCCACAACCACCTTCCTCCATAAATGCTCCCTCTCCCCCACAAAATGCCACAAGCACTTGCCCAACAAAGCCAAGTTAAACATGACCAACCGCCTAGCCCCCAAGCCCCCTTTCTAATTTGGAACACACACTTGATCCCAAGCCACCAAAGGGGAATGAGAAACCTCCCCCTCATCGCCCCATAAAAAGTCTCGCTGCAGCTTCTCGATCTGCTTCGCAACTGCCACTGGAATCATGTGAACAAACATAAAATAAGTGAGGATACTTGACAAAACACTTTTGACCAAAGTAACCCTCCCTCCTTTTGATAAATATTGACGTTTTCATCCTGCCAACTGTTGTTGCACCCGCTCTACCACCCCATCCCACACCCCTCATGCCTTGAAAGAAGCTCCCAATGGTAGATCGAGATACAACACCGACAACGAAGGCACCTTGCACCCCAAAATTGCTACCAAGATTGGCAGCCATTTCACCTCTCCAACCAGGATTAATTCAAACTTTGAAAGATTAACCCGAAGTCCCGACACAGCCTCAAAACACAACAACACACACCGAAGAGGTCCAATCTGATCAGCATCCGCATCACAAAATATAAGTGCATCATCTGCGTAAAAAAGATGTGAAACAAGCAATGAAGCAGATCCAAAACCCACCTCAAAGCCCTACAACAAACCTCCATGAACCGCCCTCGACAGCAAATGCCCCAAAGCCTCCATTACCAATATGAACAACAGCGGGGATAAAGGGTCACCCTGCCGCAGACCTCTATATGTAGGAACGAATCCCACTTTACAACCATTGACCAAAATAGACATCTGCACAGTAGATATACAAAAATGTATCCACCGCCTCCAAGTAGCCACAAAACCCATCCTCTCTAACATATACAACAAAAACTCCCAATTAACATTGTCATATGCCTTCTCAATATCTAGTTTGCAAATGATCCCCTCCTTCCCTTGCCTCAACTTCAAATCCACACACTCATTGGCTACCAAAACCACATCCAAAATTTGCCTACCACCCACAAAAGCATTCTAAGACTCAGAAACCACCCCTTCTAACACCCCTCCAAGCCAATTTGCCAAAACCTTAGCCAACAATTTATACACACTAGCCAAAAGACTAATGGGTCAAAGGTCCCGAATATCCTCCGCCCCACCCTTCTTTGGAATCAACGCTATAAAAGTGGCATTCAAACTTTTCTCAAACTGTAACGTCCGATGAAACTGCTCAAACATAGCTAGAACATCCTCCCTCACCACTCTCCAACAATGCTGGAAAAAAGATATGGAGAAACCGTCCGGCCCCAGCGCCTTATCCCCAGGCATACTCCGCAACGCCTCAAACACCTCTTCTTCCATAAACGCCCTCTCCAACAAAGTGCAATCCACCTTTGAGATAGCATCAAACAAAACCCTATCCAACCTCGGTCTCCAAACTCCCCCATCCAACCGAAATAAATGCTCATAAAAACCCACTATAGCCCCCCTGATCTCCTCCGATGATGAGAACTCCAGCCCATTCACCCACAATTTCCCTATCTGATTCACCCATTGATGCATATTAGCTAAACAATGAAAGAATCTCATGTTTCGATCTCCATCCTTCTGCCACAGGCATCCAGACTTTTGATGAAAGCTGATCTCCTATATACGATCCGCCTACCCAAATTCCTTTCAAGCCATATTCCGACGAGCCATATCCTCTTCTAACAAGATCCCCACTTCCTCTTTCTCATCCAACCCCTATATAACTGCTAAAGCATTTGCCTTCTAAGTCTTCAACCGCCCAAACACCTCACTGTTCCACCACCTCAAATTAGACTTGAGAAGCTTCAACTTCTGAGCTAGGCGGCAACTAGGATCTCCAAACACACTGTAGCTACCCCACCACCCCTGGACTCTCTCCAAACCCTTCAAACACAAGCCACATATTCTCAAATCAAAATGGCGTCAGACCACTCCTAATCCCCCACTATCCAATAAAACTAGGCAGTGATCTGAGACAAGACAATGCAACCTCCTTTGTGTCACTTGTAAAAAATGGTCCTCCTAATATCCAATAACCAGGAACCTATCAATTCAGGACATCACCCTGCCCCCAAACCAAGTATAACCACCCCCCTAAAGTGGCAAATCCACCAATTCCAACTCATCAATAAAAGAAGAAAAAGCCCGCATAGGGCCTGACACTGAACTTGCCCCCTTTTTCTCCTCCATACGTCGCACCACATTAAAGTCACCACCCACACACCAAGGAACCCCTCATCGAAAAGCAACACACTGTAACTCCTTCCAAAAACTAGCCCATTCCAAACCTCTCACAGGGCCATAGACCCTAGTGAAGGCCCATCGGTAATCATCTACAACACTGCGAAACAAACAAGATATCGAGAAAGCCCCCACCTCCACATCCTCCTTTTCCACCACCCGCCAGTCCCAACAAAGAACGCCCACTGCCACCCCCATCGCTAGCAAAAAAGTTCAATCCACACAACGCTCCCCCCCCCTCCCTTCCTCCCCAAATAGCTCCCTAATGGTCTCCCCCCAAACTTATTTTTGATTGGTGTTATTCCTACTATTTTACAAATATATTCATTTCTAATTTTATTTTTCCTAGTCTTACCACACATCCATCTAAGCATTCTCAGTGTTTTAAAAAGCGCGCCTAGGCGCGCACCTAGGCTCTAAGCGAGGCAAGGTGCAGGGTTGGCACTCAAAGTAGACAAAGCGAGGCGCATTGCGAGAAACGCACGTAAGGCGCTGAGGCGCGTGCCTTTCGCCTAGGTTGAAAGCGCACGCTTCATGCGCTTCGGCTAGGGCTGACCTGTTTTGTGTTCGTGCAATAGCCACATAGGATTAAAAATCTTATACAGTACAAATCTATTGGTGAGCTTCTTCGAATCAATTGATCTGAGCTTCCACATCGACTGATCTGAGCTTCTTCAGGTTCGTCTCTGCTTCTGCTTCTTCTCCTCTCCTCTCCTCTCCTCTCCTCTCTTCTCTCTCTCTCTCTCTCTCTCTTCTCTCTCTCTCTCTCTCGATTCATATATATATATATATATATATATAATATAATACATTATATGATACTATTATATAATATATAATATATAATATGCTTATATATAATATATAATATATAATTGATTCATATATATATAATATTATATAATACCTATAATATCTATTATATAATATATAATATACTTATATAATATATAAAATATAATATATACTTATTCATAGTAATAAAAAAAATAAACACATGTATGTAAAATAAAATAAAAAAATTAATTAAAACACATTATGTAAAAAATATAATAAATAAATAAAATAATATATATATGAAAAAAATTAATTATTTTTTTTTTCTTCTCTTCTCTTCTTATTAAAAAAATTAATAATATACATATTAAATACTTTCTATGTTGAAAATTGTGTTATATTAATATTTTGCTTAACTTTTATAACTTGCGCCTCGCCTCGCGCCTTGACGCTTAGGCTCCAGGTGACCTTGGCGCCTCGATGCGCCTAGAGCTTTTTAAAACACTGAGCATTCTCATCTCAGACACACTCATTTTATTCTGTAAAGCATCTTGATTTCATAGTTGTTCTATAAAAAATTTAGTTCAATTTTGTTGATATTCGTAGATTACATAATGTGGTAAAAGCACTCCTTTACTTGAACCAACCTACATTAATTCGATAGATCACATCATCACCAACCTCTCTATTCTTATTAACAATCAAGCCTAGGAAAGAACAAATTTCACTCTTTGTTATCTCCATGTTTTCAGTCTTCACTTTTCCATTATTTCTACATCTATCGTTACTAAAGTTACATTCTTTTTATTAGTTCTTACAATTTTAAACCTTTTTGACTCAAGTTTTTCTCTTCAAAATCTTGATTTAGTATCAATTCCTCCATTAGTTTCATCCACTAAAACAAAGGACATCATCTGCAAAATAGAACATCATTCTAAAAATATTTAGTTACTTCATCCATGACTAAGGCAAATAGATAATGACTCAAAGCCGACTCTTGTTGCAATCTTACAATCATTGAAAATTCATTAGTTTCTCTTGCAGGTGATCTAATTGATAGTCATAGACCCATCATACATGTCCCTTATTGCATTAATACGCCCCTTGGTCACACCCTTGCTTTTTAATCAACAACCATATTATATCTCTAGCCCCCTGTTATAAACTTTTTCTAAGTCAATAAAACTATATGAAGATCTCTCCTCTTGTCATTGTACTTTTCTATCAATCGTCTTAGTAGATATATCGCTTCCATACTTGATCTACCAAGCATAAATCCATACTAATTCTTTGACATTGTTTTTATAACTCTTAGGTGATACTCAATCACTCTCTCACAATTTCATTATATGACTCATCAACTTAACACCTCCATAGTTTGTAATTTTAGATATCTACTTTATTTTTATGTAGTTACTGAAATACTTTTCACCACCTGTTAGGTATTTTTCTATTCATTAGAATCTTATTAAACAATTCTGTTAACCAAAACACCCTCTCCTTACCTAAGGATTTCCATGCCTAAATAGAGATACAATATGGTCCTAATGTCTAACCTAATTTCATCTTCTTTAGTGCATATTCCACCTAAAACTCCTTTGTTCGACAACAAAACTTACATTATCTAGTTAACCCCAAGGGTTGACCTAGTGGCAAGGCCTTAAGTATTGGGGGTGTGCTCCCTCCAAGGTTCAGGGATCGAAACCTCTTAGGTGCTAACAATTCCTTGGAGTCATCGGACTGGGGGAAAACTTTTGAATTAACTGTGGTGCACTTGTAGAAAACTCCTTGCCGAGGCTGTGCATCCCTGGGAATTAGTCGGGCTTTGATCCGGACACCCCAGTGCCAATCAAAAACAAAAAACTTACATTATCTAGTTCCATCAATGTTATCATATTCTTCCTTCCTAAGCATAAGATATAAGATGATTTTCCACAACTAAATCTACGAAGTTAAAACTTATGTTTAAATTTGGGGCATTTGTATCAAGGCAAAGTAAATATGAACAATTTATAAATGGAAGCATATGATATCAATCAACTAAAAATAGATTGTGTATCCCGGCTGCAAGGTCATCAAAATATCGTAATATAAATCCCATTCTGCTTCTACATTTTCGCAACTGAAGAAAGCTGACCTCTGGCATGGGACTGGGTTCATAGGTGTCATCATCCTCAGCTATGACAAGGATTTCATCACCTTCCTTCAGAACATATTTATCGTCTGGATTTAATTTTATCCTCCCACCCTCTGCAGCAACCTTGACTCCACAAGGAATTGCATCAGGGAACGAAATAAGTACGTCCTCAAAACAAAGGCCATCCAATTGAGGCCACCTTTTGATGTAAAACTCAGCATTTTCAAACCCCAAAATAT